>OU426921.1:17500000-20000000 GCA_911387795.2 Apamea monoglypha
TTCGGGCTTCTGATGACAGTCGTTACGGGTAACGACTGTCAAAGATCTATGAATGACAGCCAGGACTACCGGCTTAACCTTTTGAACGCCACGGTCGGCTATAGCCGACAAATGAAAACTGGCCCAAACCGCCAGTGTCGGCAAGAGCCGACAAGAAAACGACATTTTTAAAGCATGAAATAAATATACTAAATAAATTTTTCTGTGTTTCTTTTTACTATTATTTAAGACTTTATTAATGGTATATTGCAAAATGGCACAAAGATATATCCATTAATTACATTTCACTAGAAAAAATAATCCTCAAAAATTGCTAATCGAAATCCTTAAAAAGGTGTTCTTCCCCACGCCACAGTCGGGAAGACACGACAGCTAGTGATGGGCAAGTAAGGTAACTTATATTTCAAATTTATGAAATATTTTATTAAAAGTAGCTTACTATTACTTTGACCATTATTGTTTAATAACAACTATTTGTATCCGAATATTTCTAATGCATTAATGCATAATAATATTTATACAATTGTGGAAAAAGAACATAATTTATGTGTATCGATCGATAGTTTACTTTCCACTCTCGCGCATCCCTACGCAACAGCTTATAGACAGTAATGAGTAATCTGTCTGTACGCCAGAGTCGGGAAGACCCGTCAAGCGGTGACGTCATTAGCGATAAGGGAGACTGCTAGTGATTTCCTACGTTATTATTATTATGATCGGTGGTAATATTTGTAACAGCGTTATTACTGTGCGAGTGTATAAAATTAATAATAAAAATGAAATGACTACTGAAGAACTCCTTCGTGTATTAGGAAGTGTAGAAAACGATGATGAATTTTCAGAAGCTTTTGTCCTATTTGTGCACAGGAGCAACTTTGGCCTTTTTCCACTCCGTAGGTAAGGTTCCAGTTGCTAACGACACTCCATATATTTTTAGAAGTGGAGCAACCAGGACCGTAGCACAGGCAGAAATGAATAAAGGTGGGATTCCGTCAGGGCCTGCACCTTTTCTGATGTCAATGGATTGAAGCTTTTTCAGCAGTGTTTCACTGTCCAGTTCAGGAATTGTTAGGCACTGGCTATTAACTGTATAGAAGCTGCCACAACCACAATATCACATCCCTACTCGCCTGCAGGGCCGTAGCTAGGGGGGGGCACCGTGGGGCAATGCCCTACCTTGAAATCACAATGCCCTACCTTAACTGCAGTCAAGGCCTCAAACATCGATCACTAGCCTACGATCTACTAGTGATCGATGGCCTCAAAGACTGTCAACGGGTCACGAGAGAATGGCTGGTATGGTATTTCTGTCCTTTGAAAAAAAAAAGAACAAAATCAGTTGATCTGATCGAAGTTCTTCGCATTTTTAATAACATGGCGAATCATAGAATTCAGCTGTTTTAAATATTTTTTATTATTATGTTTTCCTTTATTTCATTTACATATTTACAGATTATATTTTTAAATATTTTTATAAACAAAAAGATAAAAAATATAAAAAAAAGTAGCCCACCGGTATCGGGAACACGGTCCAAGCTATGCGGCTAGCGGCGGTCAGGGCTCCAGAGAGAGGAACCTCCTGACAATGCGAGCCGTGTCCAGAAGTACCGCTTTCTGAATCAAGCCCTTGATCCAGCTGCCCAACGAGAGCCTCCTCTTGGCTATTAAGCTATTGGCTGTCACGACTATCGGCACAATGATCGCTGAGTCCACATCCCACATGTCGACAACCTCGCGAGCCAAGACAAGATACTTGATTTTTTTATCTTTCTCGGCTTTTACGATGTTCTCATCATGCGGGACGGTTATGTCAACAATCATTGCGCGCCGCTCTGATCGATCCACCACCACTATATCAGGCTTATTGGCAACAATAGTCCTGTCAGTGATGATGGATCGATCCCAGTACAACCAGGGCTGTAGCTAGAGTCGAATTTGAGGTAGGGCAGCATTGGTTACAGGTAGGGCGCTAGTAAAAAATTTATCATAATTGATCTGCTCTCGAAGCACGGGCTCCTAAATCAATCACCATGTATATCATTGACCTCTAGGTCAGTGATGTACATTTAATAGCAAATAATTTCTGTGACAGAGCATGAGCATGGATATAAGAACTATTAAATCCTCAATGATGAAGAACAAGCGAACAAGATGGTTGAACTTCCAGATTTGGATGTAGAGATCCACGTCTGAGTGAGAGTGAGGTAATAATTAATTGTTGGGTGATACGAGTAAATAGATACGACCAAAAATACCATTTAGATCATATTATTTCTGCAAACTTACATATTATAATAATTAACATAATACATAAATAACTACCTATGCACAAAAAAAATAGGGCGCTGGTATGTGCCTTGGACTCGCAGCTCAAGAATTTCTTCGAGAGCAGCGAGGATCTCGTTGATACACACTCGATCCTGTATTGTGCGGCTGTGGCGGCATGTCGTTTAGCTAACGTCAAGTTTCCAAATTGTGACGGAGCTACTCGATCAAAACCAGCCGTACCAGCCTGGCAGTACAGGATCGAGGTTCGTATCGATGGGGCCAGGGTACTCATCGGCAAACTATACTGCTTCAGGGAGGGCAATACACGACCACGAGTGATGCGCTTTGTAAGACAGGCATTTTCGGGGACTGGAATCAGCCCTCGGGAATACATGTCCAATGTCACAGAGCGCATCGACTTCCTGAAGCAGAAAGTTTGTGCATGGGCGAGCCGTATTCGGCGGTATAAGCGGCGGGTTAATCGGTACACGCAGAATCGCATGTTCCAGAGCGATGAGAGGTGGGTATATAGAGCTTGGGAGCGACCAGAAAAAAACGTGACGGACGTGTGCCGCCCGGATGATACCAACACGAATGCATTCTGGCGCAGCATCTGGCCGGTGCCCGTCTATCACGCTGAGGGTGGCCGGATGCAGGATATCGAGCGAGTGTGTGGAACTATACCAGACATGGAACCAGTCATAATTACGCCATTAGACGTAGCCAGAGCAGTCCGTCCGTTACCGAATTGGAAATCACCGGGACGGACGGACAGCATAACTTTTGGTTAAAATGGCTAATTAGTTCACACAGTTGTTTGGCATCTCAATTCCAGTCATCCTTAGAGTCTGGGTCGCTACCGCAGTTTCTAACAACAGGCGTTACCCACCTGCTTCATAAGTCAGGTAGTCCCGCGGAACCCAAGAATTATAGACCAATCACATGTTTGTCGACGGTTTATAAACTTCTTACATCCATTTTGAGAGCAAAAATTAATACGCACATTGACAATAACTCGATTATGTCTGCCTCTCAAAATGGATGTAGGAATGGGTCCCGCGGTACTAAGGAGCTACTCCTCATCGACATGGCAACAGGTTCGTCGATCCCGCAAGGATCTGTCGACATGCTGGACAGACTATAAGAAGGCCTATGACTCGGTGCCACATGCGTGGCTCATGACGGTGCTGGAATTGTACAAGATCGATGCAACTTTACGCACCTTCCTTGAGTTGTGCATGGGGCAATGGAGGACGGTCCTTCGATATCCGAGGTGTCGACAGATCCAGGGGAATGATGAGCCTGTATGGATCAAACGGGAAATATTTCAGGGCGACAGTTTAAGTCCACTTTGGTTCTGCTTGACCCTGAATCCTCTAAGCACATTGCTGGAGGATTCAGGTCTAGGCTATTGGTTGAAGAGAGGTGGTCAGGTCATATGTCACCTCCTCTACATGGATGATTTGAAACTCTTTGCCCCCAATAAATTATAACTGCTGGAGCTACTGAAGGTAACTGAAACTTTCAGTAGCGCCATCAGGATGGAATTTGGTGTGGACAAATGTGCGGTCATGCATGTATAGCGAGGGAAGATTATGGAATCCGAGGGAATTCAACTCTCGGATTCCATACACCTTAGATCCCTCTCCTCATCCGAAAGCTATAAGTATTTGGGTATGTCGGAAGCATTAGGCCTCAACGTTGCTGACACGAAGCAAAAGTTGAGGGAGCGCTTCTTTGGTCGCTTGAAGAAGGTGTTAATTAGCCTTCTTTCAGGCGGAAACAAAGTGCGCGCCTTCAACAGTTGGGTCATGCCGGTCTTGATGTACTCTTTCGGCATACTCAAATGGACTCAGACCGAACTCGGTGCCCTGGATAGAAGGGTCCGTACACTACTGACCGCAAACCGGATGCATCACCCACGATCATCAGTGATGAGATTGTACATCCCGCGGAAATGCGGGGGTCGAGGCTTTTTAAACGCGAAGACCCTCCATAACCGAGAGGTGTGCAATCTCAGAGAATATTTTTTAAAAGCCGAAGTGGGTATGCACCGTGATGTGGTTGCAGTGGACAAGGGACTCACCCCGCTCTCCATGGCTAAAGAGAACTGGCGCAAACTATTAATACTTACTACCGATGACCGCGAGGAGGTATGGCAAAGCGAGGAGCTTCACGGGCGCTTCTATCGGGCTCTTCATGAGCCCGGTGTAGACTTCTTAGCGTCCGTATCCTGGCTACGTTTTGGGGACCTTTTCGGGGAAACTGAAGGTTTCGTCTGTGCAATTATGGACGAAGTTGTCTTGACGAATAACTACCGGAGACATATTATGAAGGACGGGACGGTTGACGTGTGTAGGGGCATACCACCGTCCGGGTGAGTCCATCAGACATATTATCTCTGGTTGTTCTCGACTGGCTAACGGTGAATACTTGCACAGGCATAACCAAGTAGCCAGGATTATTCACCAGCAACTTGCTTTGAAATATAAACTTGTCGATTCTGAGGTACCGTATTACAAGTATGTGCCCGACCCATTTCTTGAAAATGACCATGTCACGTTGTACTGTCTATCATTACTGACAGGACTATTGTCGCCAATAAGCCTGATATAGTGGTGATAGATCGATTAGCGCGCCGCACAATGGTTGTCGATGTTACCATTCCACATGACAGGAACCTCGTGAAAGCTGAGAAAGAGAAACAAATTAAATATCTGGACTTAGCACACGAGGTTGTTGACATGTGGAATGTAAGCTTGGCTATCATTGTGCCGATTGTCGTATCGGCCAATGGCCTGATGGCCGAAAGCCGCGATCAACATCTATCGAGGCTCTCGTTAGGCGGTTGGATCAAGGGCCTGATTCAAAAGGCAGTACTCCTCGATACGGCTCGCATTGTGAGGAGGTTCCTGTCTCTGGAGCCCTAACCACCGGTAGCTTGGACCCTGCTCCCGACATCGGTGGATCACTATTTTTTTATATTTTTAAATGTTTTTTTTATACTAATATTTAAAAATGTATTAACATAAGATAACTAAATAAATAAATAACATAATAATAAAAAAATATTTAAAACAGCTGAATTCTACGATTCGCCATGTTATTAGAAATGCGAAGAACTTCGTTCAGATCAACTGATTTTGTTCTTTTTTTTCAAAGGCCAGAAATACCATACCAGCCATTCTCCCAGGCATACAGGCATACAGCCTTTGAGGCCATCGATCACTAGTAGATCGTAGGCTAGTGATCGATATTTGAGGCCTATTGATTTCAGTTAAGGTAGGGCATTGTGATTTTAAGGTAGGGCATTGCCCCACAATGCCCCCCCCTAGCTACGGCCCTGAGTACAACGTGATATTTCCATTTTCGAGAACTGGGTCGGGCACATACCTGTAGTACGGCACCTCAGATTCCACAAGGCTGTATTTCAGAGCAAGTTGCTGATGGATTATCCTGGCTACAAGGTTGTGTCTATGCAAATACTCTCCGTTAGCTAGACGAGAACACCCGGAGATAATATGCCTGATTGATTCCCCCGGCCGGTGGCATGCCCGACAGATGTCAACCGTGCCGTCTTTCACAATAAATCTCCGGTAATTGTTCGTCATCATAACTTCATCCATAATTGCACAGACAAAACCTTCGGTTTCTCCAAAGAGGTCACCGAAACGCAGCCAGGCTACGGACGTTATTAGATCTACATCGGGTCCATGTAGGGCCCGGTAAAAGCGTCCGTGAAGCTCCTTACTTTGCCATACTTCCATGCGATCATTGGTGTCAAGAACTACTGGCTTGCGCCTGTTCTCTTTAGCCAAGGAGAGCGGAGTGAGGCCCTTGTCCACCGCGACTACATCTCGATGCATCCCCACGTCGGTTTCTAGGAAATATTCCCTGAGACTGCATATCTCGCGATTGTGGAGGGTCTTAGCGTTTAAAAAGCCTCGACCTCCACTTTCGCGGGTTGTACAGCAGTCATTACCGATGACAGTGGGTGATGCATTCGATTTGCAGTCAACAGCGTCCAGACCCTCCTATCAAGGGCATCTGGTTCGGTTTGAGTCCATTTGATTATGCCGAAAGAGTACATCAAAACCGGCATGACCCAACTGTTGAAGGCACGCACCTTGTTTCTGCCTGATAGAAGACTATTAAGTACTTTTTTCAGGCGGCCAAAGAACCGCTCCTTCAACGATTGCTTCATGTCAGTAACATTGATGCCTAACGCTTCCGACATACCCAAATACTTATAGGTTTCGGATGCGGAGAGGGCTCTAAAGTTTGTGGAATCCGAGAGTTGGGTTCCCACGGATTCCACAATCTCCCCTCGCTTTACATGCATGACCGCACATTTGTCCACACCAAATTCCATCCTGATGGCGCTACTGAAAGGTTCAGTTACTTTCAGTAGCTCCATAAGTTGCAAATTGTTGGGAGCAAAGAGTTTTAGGTCATCCATGTAGAGGAGGTGCGATATAACCTGACTACCTCTCCTCAGCCGATAGCCTAGACCTGAATCCTCCAGAAGTGTGCTTAGAGGATTCAAGGCTAAGCAGAACCAAAGCGGACTCAAAATATCGCCCTGAAAGATGCCTCGTTCGATCCTTATCGGTTCGCTATTCCTCTGAATATTTCGACATCCTGGATAGCGAAGGACCGTCGTCCATTGCCGCATACATAACATCAGGAAGGTACGCAGAGTTGCATCTACTTTATACAAATCCAGTACCCTCATGAGCCATGTATGTGACACCGAGTCATAGGCCTTCTTATAATCTATCCAACATGTCGACAGATCCTTTCGGGAACGACGAACCTGTTTTCTAATGGCCACATCAATGAGGAGTAGCTCCTTAGTACCACGCGGGACCCATTCTTACATCCATTTTGAGAGGCAGACATCTTACATCCATTTTGAGAGGCAAATTATTATAATATGTAAGTTTGCAGAAACAATATGATCTAAATTGTATTTTTGGTCGTATCTATTTACTCGTATCACCCAACAATTAATTATTACCTCACTCTCACTCAGACGTGGATCTCTACATCCAAATCTGGAAGTTCAACCATTTTGTTCGCTTGTTCTTCATCGTTGAGGATTTAATAGTTCTTATATCCATGCTCATGCTCACACAAATTACACATAAATTATTTGTCTACGAATAGCTATTGAATGTACGGACGCCAGCACATCAAGTTACTACAATCTGTCAAATTTCTTTAATAGATTTTCAACTTTATCACTAAAACATTAAGGTTCAAGGTTGATTGGGAAAATTTGACAGTTTCGGGTAGCTTGACCTGCTGGCGTCTGTACATCACTGACCTAGAGGTCAATGATATACATGGTGATTGATTTAGGAGCCCGTGCGTCGAGGGCAGATCAATTATGATATTTTTTTTACTTCCGCCCTACCTGTAACCAATGCTGCCCTACCTCAAATTCGACTCTAGCTACAGCCCTGCTCGCCTGCGAGGAAATTGTCAAAAGTCGTGCCAGCCACGCCAGAGTCGGGTCTTCCCGACAGCGGATGCCGTCACGAACGAGATTAGTGATGTACCTTATTATTATTTGATTTATTCGTTTTAGTTCTAATGTCTGTTTTTAGGTTGTTTAGAACTTTGTAACTGCTGTTAAACGATATTATGATAAAAATAGGGTCAAATTAAATAAAAGAATGATGAAACGAGTATTATTTTATTGAAAAAACATGTGCTGAAAAGCAAAGATTAATTGGTTATCGATAACTTTTCGATAAGATGTTGCAATCCCTATTATTTTTGTAGGTATTTGCGCTGAATTTGTGGCTTGGCGTGGAAGGGCTCTGGCGTTCAAAAGGTTAATGGATTTTCAGCTTTATCGCTAAAGCATTAAGGTTCAAGGTTGATTGGGAAAATTTGACAGTTTCGGGTAGCTTGACCTGCTGGCGTCTGTACCTACTCGTGTTTAGAACTCACATTCTACATTCATTCTACGTTTAGTTTTACGTTCTTCTGTCTACAAGCAACTGATAAGAATAATAATATCTTCCGTCTGCTAACAACAACAAAAACACTCATACTAAATAAAAAATCCGGATACAGTGGACGCATATCATCGGCAAATCCGTTTAATACATTACGTACCGGTAAAACGGGGTGAATAGGGATGGAGGGGTGAATCGAGACGAAACTTTAAAATGGATTTTAACGTTGAAACAATATAGTTTGTTGTTAACAAGGACAATTAATCTTTAATTAAATAACAGTAAACACATTAGAGACTTTTCTGGCAACAAACTAAATTATTTCAACGTTAAAATCCATTTTAAAGTTTCGTCCCGATTCACCCCTGCATCCTTATTCACCCCGTTACCGCGTGTGTTGCGGAACAGTGGACGTTCACGCAAGCAAATAATTAATAATAATAAATAAATTAAAGAATTTATTATTTAAAGCCTTCCCGTGTAGCCGAGACCACCTAGTCTTTTTTATCTACATCGACGAATAGTTACAATTTGATAGAAAGCTAACTTTGTAAACACTATTTAAAAGATTATTTCAGTATCCCAGTCTAAAGCTAATCCCAGTTCACAATGTTCACTCACGGTTTATTTCATTCAGTCAATGACCTCATCCGTCAAAATGTTTGACGGTTATTGAATTTATTTAGTTTATTGCTATGGCTATGCTTTTGTTGTAAAAGTATTTTATTGAAGAAAGGTTAAATTATTGGTGTTAAATCTAGTGTGTTGTAAACAAAATGAAGCCGGAACAAGTGGAAGACATTGAGAATTCGACTCAGGTAGCAGGCGACGTCATTGGCGACACAGCCTACAGCGAGCGCTTCGTGCTCAAAATTTTATTGAAACTTGCTAATTTAGACACGTTAAAAGAGGAAATAAAGGAGAAAGCGTTTGAAGACGATATCTGCATACTGTGGGATATGACCGCCGAGAGAGATGTTGTGTTATTTCTTCAGAAATACGATGTTTTGAAGCTATTCAATTTCGCACTACCGGTCATTGAAATCCCAAGAATAATTGAAATAATCGTCGGTATCATTGGAAATATGTGCTGCCAAAAAGAAGTAGTGAATGTGTTGATGAAGATGGACAATTTATTAATTATTCTGATTGATTACATAAATACGGACGACAGTCTAGTCTTGGTTCAGTTGCTGCGACTAGTGAGCGCTTGCTTGTTCTTGGCAAACGAAGAAGAAGTAAACATTTGGATGGAATTGTTCATAAACAACGAATACCCTGCAGCCTTATACTTCATGTTAAAAAATTCTTCGCACAAAGTACTTTTAGTGACTGCCTTAGAGAATTTAAATACACTGTGCTCGTACTGCAATACTGAGAAATTTAGAACTAAGTTTTTTACACATTTTATTGTAACTGAGGCCTTAGATTCACTAATATCGGCGTTTACTGAGATAACAGTCAATCAGAAAGAGGCTTGTGTTAAAGACGAGTTGGAAAGAATTTTAGTTGTAAGTCTTCAGATAGCTTTAAACTTGGTTGGGTTTGATAGGTCACAAGAGATCTACAGCGAGAGCACAGAAAGTGTCATAACTATGATTAATGTTATACTAAAATACTATGAAGACAAATTAGTAATTAACAAAGAAATTGATTCCGACTTAGTGGATATTATTGAGTCAACAAATACTATAGTAAAAGCATTACAAATGACTAGTGCACCTGACAAATATTTTGAACTCAGTTACAGTATATGGAAAGCGTCTTCTTCGATCATAAAATCTGATAAAAATGGGTCATCTTTTGAAGAGAATGACAAAGAAGAATTGAAAGAGTTTGTAGCTAAAGTCAAACCCTCCTTGGCTACCTTAATTTGTAACTATCTATCTAAGTGTACAGATGAGAATTTGCTAAAAGTATTAGATCATATTGGAGCAGATTATGAAGATATTATAAGTTGGGTTAAGGATAAAGAGTTACAATCTAATGTGCGTAATAGAGCAATAAACTATAGAACTAGGTTGAAAGATAATGTAGATTCATAATATTAAATATAAAACTTCATAATTTTTGCTTTTTATTTCAAAATTTTAATGAGTCACTGGCGCCCTGTTAAATTAGTCAACACCTGACGTAAATTGACGTATTTTTAGTTGCTAATTTTTTAATCATGGCAACTGTCTATGGAGTATCTTAATTTGACAGGACTAAATTAATATTTATCTTCTGTCCTTTTCTTAATGCAATTACAAAAAAAAAGATGCACTGAACTTAAATTTAGTTTGGTTAGTGAACAAGCGAATCGGCGCCATTGTCATTCATGCATTTCATCATCATTAAGAGTAGTGGTGGCCTAGTGGTAACGGCCACGACTTACAAGCTGTACGTCGTAGGTTTGAACCCAGCACAGAACATGTGTTGGTAGACGTCACATGTCGCCAGAAGGGCATCCAGCATATCAGTCTTGACCGGAACCTGTCGTGCCCATCCCCTTCAACCAACTACGCAGGTGGCTACAGAAGCACAACCATACACAAGCAGAGAGCTAGTGGAACTCGTCACTGGGCTGCAGGCAGTCCAAGGAAGCCATGCCATCTTCGAAATTACGTCAATGACGGCACGGTTGGCGCAGTGGTTAAGCGATTGACTGCTGCGCTGCGTATCGCGGGTTCGATTCCCGCACGGAACAAATATTTGTATGACCTACAAGTAGTTATTCCGGGTCTGGCTGTTTGTGTATGTGAGTTTAAATCTTTGTAAACGCACCCACGATACAGGAGAAATTCCTAGTGTGGGGCAACGATTTAAAAAAAAAAAAAAAACGAAATAAAAAATTTGCTAATCCCGCCAATCTCGCGTTCATTTCGCGCGGTTTCGTTCATTGTGTTATAGAGAATACGGCTACATGATATGGATGGCAATATTTATAAAAGAGCTGACTGTTAAAGCTCATCTCCGGTCTTGTGTCGCTAATGCAGCTAGCACTGAGACTATAGGCTAGTGAATGTTCCTTTAGATACGAGAAATAAAATTGCTCCATGTCATTTCAGGCTATGCTTAATCAGCACCCTAGATAATTGCGTAACACAGCATCAATCTCATTTTGAAGTATATTGCTAAGCCATTGCTTCAATGTTCTAGAAATGTGTCTGCTCAACAACGTAATAACGCAATGAATGTTGTTGAACTGTCAAAATGAAACCCATTTCTACTGTAGTGTGTTACGCAATTACCCTTCTGCTCTAAGCCCATGACCGCACGGACGTAAAAATATCGCGGCGGGATTTAATTGTGCACTGGATGTTCAACTCTCGGTGTTGAGCCGAGCAATGAGAATCCAACAGAGCGCATCGAAAAATGTTGGATTTCAACTCTCTGCGCTAAGTAGTGCTTTGAAAATCCAATGCGCATAAAAAACTCGCCGCGGAAAATACGCGTCCTTGCGAACCTGGGCTAAGTGTGATGCAACGACCATTTGGGCCGGCGCGCCGGCGCAGACCTGATGAAGCGCAGCGTAGCGCGGTTTTCACTGTCAAACAAATATGAACATTGCATTTCTTAAACTAAAGTCTAAAATAAATAACCCGAGTCCTATCCGTTTTGATGCGCTCTCGAAATAATGGAATTTTCAACTTTATTTCAAGGCATGTATATTTGCTTTGCAGAGAGAACCATGCTTAGCGTCGTCAGGGCCCTAATTCACTATAACCACTTAACGATTCCTTACTTCGAAACCACGTCAATTCCTTAGATATTCCTGCCAATCTTGCGTTCATTACGCGCGGTTTCGTTCATTGTGTCATAGAGAATAAGGCCCAAGATGTGCGCCGGCCACCATTTTGTATATAATACAATAGTATGGAGGAGTATGTAAGGGTCGTAGATGGTATTAAAGGAAGAAGAAAAACTACAATATGTATATAGGATTATATATTTTTTTACACATTATGAAGCAACATTTACATTACCATAAACGAGTTTTACACCGTCGCGTATGCGGCGGACTAAAACTATTCGAATGTAACAGTACATACTTAGTAACAAAACAAAGCTCGCTACATCTTGCCTCACATACTTGTCACACAATGATATGCTCCTCACAAACAAAAACGACACAATACTGAAAAGGAAAAAGGAGATTAATAAATTTACATATATTAAATGTACTTATACACTAACTAACCACGAGCCTACGTGCCCCATGCAAGGGCAAAAAACGCACGAACTTTTTTAAATATCAATTTGTATATAGTTTTACATATTATTATATCGTTAGAGATAATAAAAACAGGATAAAGACTAGACTTTACACTGATCAACGACAAATTGGCTAACAGCAACATATCGCAGCTCGTCCTGCGCGGGCGACGACGCAACTTATATTATAACATAAATATCTCGACACGTCATCTGTACAGTCGCGGCCGGCGACTCGCTACACGAGTTTTCCAAAATTATTGTTATTTTGTGCTCCATTCAACGCGAGTGTCGACCACGACTGCACAGATTGAAAACACTGATCGTACATAAAAATAAAACAAAAAACATGTGACCGTTAATCTGTCGCCCGCAGAGGTTGCTTCATAACATACATATAAACGTTACATGTTAGCTACTCAATAAGTTACATAAATAATTTGAATTTAAAACGAGTCTTAGGCTTCTGAATAACATAATTATAGCATGTAGTACCATGACGAAACCCAGTTTCGCTACGCGCAGTCCTCTAAGTAGCGACCATGCCGGGTTAGGAGTATCGACCTTTACAGTTCAATCTGAACCATAATTTGTTGTAATGTTGAGTTTTCCTTCATTCTTAAAGACTACAGAGCTGTATTATGCTCAAGAGGCAACTTCACGCTTAATTTTCAATTGAACAGACCACGTAACATTGTATGATCGTTCAAATCGCTATCTTAAACTAACCTTCTCTAAAATCAAATACCTTATAAATATTCAAAAAGTTAGAATGTCTATACTAACCGAACGATATAATATTTGTGTATGGGCTACAATACTTAACGACATTCACAACTTCACATAATATATAAACACATTACTCAGGTACATGTGAACATTTTTACATAACAATCCGTTCGGGCCTCGTGACTGGTGACGAACTGTAAAGGGTGAGTGGTCGTACATGGTCAGGTAATTAGGAGACTGCATAAAAATAATATTTACAAATAAACCGTAGCGGAAAAAGCCGCGGGTGACACGAACACTGGTTGTACCCCTTTGTAACAGCAGGGATATGTTGCATGTGCACTGAGCACACGTGACGTCACCGGCTGACACGGTGCCTGCATTGCATAACGAACATTTTGCGTTCGTTTGTCGAAACCTTCAATCTTATTAGTATTTTTGGTCGAAATTGTTTATGGAAGAACGCACCGCGAATTTTAAATTCATCTACCATCCATTATTAACTTATTACAAACCCTGGTATGACGTTGCTTGACTTCACATCCATCCGTTTTCGACAAACGAACACAAACGCCACACGATAAACTAAATTAACTTCGACACAATTCAACTCAATAAAAACTACTTCACTTACGTTTCGTCGATAAAAAAAATACACTAAGTGTAAAAATACTTTTACATAAATTTTATGTAAAAAAAAAAAAGAAATACGTCCAGATTATCACCCGGAGTTCAGAATCAAGCCAATTCGTATTATGGTCCGATTTTGGCACATTACCTTCGAAATACATAATAAATAATACTATTTTGACTGCGAACGATGGCAGTGTGAGTTGAACCTTTTCTCTTCTTAATAGGAGCGAATATTGAATGGCAATCGTTCTCTAGCTTTTGATATAACGTCGATAAACTATATATTTGTTCGCCAGCACGATGTTTATCATAGAACCAAGGAGAGTGGTTGTTATAATTTCTGATGTATTTTTCATATGAAGAGCAAAACATAATATCGCCATGTTTCTATGACGTAAGCATCGCGCTACAAGAAAATAATCATTCTACGATATAAACTCTTTGGTACATTTTTGTGAGCAACGACAAAATTACTGTGAGTATCCTTACAAGCAATTTATGAACATTCTCTACGATTCCAAAATACTGTTGCTTGGACCGAATTCAATGTTACGTGTCGTAGAAACTAAAAGATTCCTCACAATGAGATAATGTTGTTGTATGATGTAGCAGACTGCTCGAGTCTGAGGTCGGTCACTGGAATGTTCGCATGGCCGCGACACACTGAACGTTCCACCGCACGGCTGAGCCCCACAAATACATATTGCTTTCATAATAAGCGCATTATTTTAATCCATCAAGAGTAGGTACGATACATTCAAAATTTTTGTACTTACACAATCTAAACACGAGTAAATATTTAAACAACCTACATTCCCCATCTTCGTTGTCTTGAACGGACAGCTTGAATCAATAGGACAGCTACGGGGTCCACACCGAGATTAACTTGGTAGAATAAATATTAGGAATATATCTACACAGTCTGTTATATCGGCAAAGGGGTGATCAATACATCATTCATGGGGATTTTCACTGAAATATAGTGTTTTGTGAGCTGCGGGCAAGCGCCTCGCCGCACCGCGGTGACTTGTGAGCTAAAAAGTGTGGTGATTGGCGAGATAATGTCGGATGAAAATCCCTTGCGTGGGATCTATTGATAACCTCGACCGTTCGCACACACGTACAGACGCCAGCAGGTCAAGCTACCCGAAACTGTCAAATTTTCCGAATCAACCTTGAACCTTAATGCTTTGGTGATAAAGTTGAAAATCTATTAAAGAAATTTGACAGATTGTAGTAGCTTGATGTGCTAGCGTCTGTACATACGTAAGCGCTTGGCTGGGAGGTCAGCCGATGCATTCTGTAAGAAACTCACCGTGAAAACTTAGGTGAAGTGAGCTGTCAATAGTGTCAATTCCTAGCATAGGGTAGAATGACAGCTCACTTCACCTAAGTCACGGTGAATTTTTAACAGAATAGTACGGCTAAAGCGATCACAACATTTATCACACGGGGGGGATATGAGAGTGTGGTGACTTCGAGATTACATCGCGAGTGGAGGGGCCTACGCCCCCGAGAAGCCGTAGACTTCGAGCACTCGAATCTCGAAGTCGCCGCTGGGGCAGAGCGGCGGGTTGTTGAAGGTGGAACAGCGGTCAGTCTTGCCGAACCTTATGTTCTCATCCATCCAGATCGCCTGGCCCTCACTAGAAACATAAAAAAATGTATATTAAAGTAACATTAATTAAAAGTTGACTTTATGAAGTGTGTGCGTATTATTTATGCGCAAGTATAGCGCTCCAAGGAACTTTTGGCGCGTGGTCGAAATCGGAACTAACACCGCCATCTTGTTTTTCAATACAGACGTATTGCCATACCAACAGCGCCCTCCTGTCAAAGTTATTCGAGGGTCAAAAGATCCTTGTAAATGAGATGTACAGAGGAGGCCCAAGTTCAGCAGTGGGCTTGTAAGGGCTGTGATGATGATAATGAACAAAAGTGAAGTTATTCATGTGGTATGATATTAGAGAAAACACTTCACAATCAAACAGTTATACAAAAAATGAATACAACACCGAAACAAGGGTCTTTATAAAGGTGAAAAAACATGAAAACAAATTGTGAAGGACCAATATACACAATTACATGCTTGAATAATCATTCAAACTCTGAAACCAACACTTACGTTCATAGGAGAACACACACATTCAATGTATCAAATCAATCAGTCAATCGCACGTCAGTAATAACAATTGAACTACGAAAACCGTCCTTATTGCTACTAGATAAAGGCGCAGTAAGACTCAAACGGTTTTATTTCAAAATAAGGTTTTTCTTTAGACGTCGATAAACCATCGAGACAATTTTTTTTAATAATAACCTAACTGCGATGGTAATAAAGTTCTTTATTCAAAACTAACTTAAGTCCGAAACTAAGGGCGAAGTTCCCCAATGAAACTGATCGTGATCAGCACATCTAAACCGCGTTCAAGAGCCGTCACTGTCATTATTGTTATGGAATATTGACACTGACAGCTCTTGAAAGCGATTTAAATGTGCTGTTCGCGTTCAGTTTTATTGGTGAAATTGGTCCTAAATCGTTACTTTTGTATTAAGAACCTTACCCTAGTAGGAATAAAATTCGAAATAGAAAAAGCTGACTTAAAGGTTGAAGCTCGTGCTACATTAGATCTCGTTTTGTAATACGACTGAAATTGTTACCAATGACATGCGGCTGACTGACTACACATACACTCATCACTCCACATACCCTCCACCAACTGTAATCATAGTATTATCAGCCGCCATGAAAAGAGAGTTCGCATGTCGTGTCACCCTCTCCACATCACCCTCTCCCTCATTTTTGTTGTCCTCGAGGCATCCGACCCACGGGTACTTCGCTCGCAGAGGATGTAAACTGTAATGTACATATATTATATATTGTAGATAAGTAACTGACCCGCCTCCTATGGTGATCATCTTGGAGTCAGCAGCCATGAAGAGTTCGGAGCCGTGAGCGACTCGCTCTTGGCCCTTGGCGTCAGCTCCCGAAGTACACCCCACCCAAGGGTACTTTGCACGCTCTGGGTAAAGGCTGGAAGCGAATTAAGGGTTGATGCAACATGCTATGGTTTTTTACAGGTTCCAGGGTTACATGTAAGGGTTACACATTGTTCATAAATGGGTTCAATTTGGGTTTACGTCCATTATTGCAGTTATATTCATGCTTTGAAATGTTGGCATTATTTTTATCGATATTACAAAGAGTATCGATACTGTGAATACAACACTATAGTACGAATTAAACTGTATAGGGCCCAATATACTTCTATAGAGGGTCTAATTTTGCACTAATTTGTATGAAATGGCATTTAGCAGCCAGTGTCACAGCAGTGGGAATGTTATAGGCTCACCATTTTAGTTTGCAAAAATAAAATAATGATATTGTTAAAACGGCACACCAAAAATATAAATGTTTGTATAAGTTATAATTATAATAACACAACAATGTTAGGACGGTTTACTAAATATACAAAGATAAACGATCACAAATAATAAGCGGCTAAGTGTTAGGTTGCCACAATTAAGAGAGTTAAAACAAATATGTACAACATAATGGCAGAATTCTGGTGTCTCTTCCACAAAAGTAATTAATGAACAGTTAAAGTTAAATAAATACACATATACCAGCTTTTAACCGAAGAACACCGATATAATACAAGAAATACATATAATAAATAATTATGTAAAACTTATAAAGCATAAAATATACGATACATACAATGTGACGACGCCAATACGACAATAAATGAAAACACTGGCCACACTAATGCATGGAAGTATTTTGGAACTATAAAATAAATCCTAACATCGAAATAAAAAAAGTGATTTTTTCGAACAAAGTATATTTACTTTAGTGATGGGACGACTATGGGTTTTGCCCACAGATTTATAGACTAAAGGGAGATATGGCGTGGCTGCCCAACTGTTCGAGTCCGGCTGTCGCCTTCAACTACATATGCACTACAATACGAACACGCGTTCACTCACACTATAACAGTCACCACACTCAACGCGAGCCAATCGCGTAACGCAGATCGCAACGTTGAGACACACAACTACATTGACAAATCAACGGCGCGCGCGTTTGTTTCTGTTTTGTGCATACATTGTTCGCACGCGCCACGCCCCCTTGGCATATCTCCCTTTAGTTTATAAATCTGTGGTTTTGCCAATCTTTGATTAGCTATAGTGACTAAACAATTGGATATATATTGTCGGATTTTTGTATGACGACTGGGAACGTCATTAAATATACGAAAAGACAATGACCAAAAGTCGTACCAAGAAGTCTCATGCATCAAGATCAAAATATTATAGTAATTATTTTAATATTTTTTTTTACGACATTACGCGTCGGGGATCAGATTTTTGAAAATTTAAAGTTAAAAAAGTGTTGATATTTTTTTTTGTTCCTTTTATATGACGTTCCGTTTCAAATGATATGATTAATATAACCTTGAATTTATTTTGAAAGTGTCAAGTTCACGTCTTTCAAAAAACATTAAAATTTTGCCGATTCTACATTACTTAATTAAAAATAACTAGAATAAAATAGAATAGAATTTTTATTTAAACGATTATCATTTTTTAGAGCAATAATGGCCGTTCGTGTATGACATGTCAAACAAAATACAGTACCTAGTTTTCAGGTTAGTACGATTTTTCTTGAAAATCTCTGAAATCCGGGTTTTGTTTATAAAATAACTTTTGTAGGAGTTAATATGATAAGTGTAGTCTATAAATAACAAAGTTTGACTTTGATGCAGCATGGTACGGCATTCCATACATCCATTTGATCCTGAGCATTGTCCTTTAATTTATTGTTGTATTGTCGTTTAAATAAATGCATAAAGTGGAAATAATACGTTAAACATATTTTATGGAATTAATTGAACTTATAATATAATATCTTTGGGCGATGTGGTCGCTAAGCGACAAAGCCCTTTAATAAATTAAAAAAAAAATATAATATCTCAAATATAGTTTAGATGAACCGAATAATTTATTGAGAAGTAAAAGAAAAGTGAAGTAAAAGGTTACCTAAAGAGGAATGTCTCTCCGGTGCCGAAGTAAGCCTGTCGGTTACCGCGCTCGTCCTTCTGGTTGCGTTCGAACCACCTCGTTGAACAATATGCACCGAATACCTGGAAAATGTATATGAATCCTTTAATAAATGTTCAAGAACACCTGTGGGGGACATTGCATAACACACATAAAAGGGGATTGAAGACAAAAAATGTGGTTGCCACGTGATCAACTTTGAACGTTAATATCTCGGACACGTGACACTAAGGGGTTTGGTCTTATTATGTTTTCTGTTTGCATTGCTGACAGCTATCGAGCTGAGCTAGCAAGATGCTAGTAATGCTACATGTGTGTAAGGGCATTGCAAATAGGTGCTAAATTCATTAATAATTAATTTTTGAGTTTCATCGTGGTTACACAATTTGAATTAGCATAATCTATAATGTCCCCACTGCTGGAACACAGGCCTCTTCTCCTCGAAAGGGAGTGGGCTGTAATCTACCACACTGGCCCAGTGCGGGTTGATAGATGACACATGTCCTCGAATTTTTGATTTTAGGACATGACGGTTTCCTCACTATGTTTACAATTTTAATTAATTCTATATAATAATATACTTCCTGACACAGTACCTACTAAAATAGAAAATCTAAATTCGGGCAGGCTTTCCACTGATTAAGGTTTCAAAATCTACTATAAAATCTTGCATTTACTATGATTTACGAGCAACCAAAGTCTGTGGCGGCATCTATACCGCCACATGCGAACTACACATCACAGTGACGTCACGCAAAAACCTGCATCGCGCAAGCAGTTTACCGCGCAACTAGCATTATATACAACGTCCCGACATCAAGCATTAGGCAGTTGCCCACCAAACACAAAACCCGTGTGGTCGGAGGATCTTCCGTTTCGATAGACGATGAGAGAACTTTACACCCTGTTCCTCATACCTGGTGACCCACGTGATAAAATATACAAATTATTGCACTCACCTCGTTATTACATGTCTTGATCATGAGCAACGTCGGTTCATGATGCTCGACGCGCACGTAGAACGTGGTTAACGAGCAACCATGCTCTTCTGTAGTGTACAGTAACACTGGCTGGTACATCGTGATGCGCACCGGCAACCACGACCATAACGTGAACAGCTGGAACGGTCAGGAATGTATTAGAATATGTTTTTGATTAAATGGTGAATGAGGTTGCTAAACTATCGAAGATGATGGTTACGATTGCTAATCTAACAATGTTCTACTGTAACTTGCTAGTTTTTAATAATATTGCTATTTAACTGTTACTAAATGAACATTTATTACTAAAATTGTAATTTATTTATTTCTAATTCTATTTAAAATTTGTGTTAACTGTAAACTTTTAATAATTCGTGTAATTTGTGCGATAATGACGTCATTTGTCATGCACGCACTATATAATCTTGCGGGGTGACCAAGTATAAAATAATACTGTAAATTCTAGTAATATGATAATTTCTTGAAATCATGAAATTTTGCCTAAAACTGTGGATGTCTTTCTTGGTTATGAAAATGGATATTTTACAATGTATTTTTTTTTTAAATTATTTTCAGCTGGCTACATCTTAATGACGTCACAGTTAGTGTGTGTTGTATTAGTAAACGTGTACAAGTGACTTGTGCTTGTAGTGCGGATATAGAACAATATAAACACGTACAGTTCTACTTGTGTTAGTGACAGTGCAATATCTTTAAGGAATTGATAATTTTCATTTCAGTAATTACAAAAAATCGTTTCAAAACCAACTGCCATCTTTTTTGCTAGATGATTTTCAACCTTATTCCGTTATCATAAAGCGCTATTGCACTATCACTGATGATTTACGTGTACAATTACAAATGAAAGGATGACAAGTCATGCAACATTAAAATATTGAAATAAACAACAAAATTAAACAGCTCAAATAAGAGCCAAGTTCACAACATCGATTACAAAAAATAGCAATGTTTTTATGTTAGAGGTAACTTCTATAGAATAAATCGCATTCAGAAATTAATTATTAAGAGCGAATTTCACCATTTAAACTGAACGCGATCAGCACATTTAACAACGTTCAGAGCTGTCAGTGTCAATATTCCACAACAATGGTGACACTGACAGCTACTGAACGCGGTTAAAATGTGTTAATCGGGTTTAGTTTAATTGGTGAAATTGGCCCTAAAATGGTTTCTATAACTAGATAATAAAAATTTAGGAAGACACATCTATTTTGAGGAAAGCTGAATACTCTTTAAACTTACGCTCACTACCGCTTTTTCTCGCAAGTCAGTTTGTACCTTTAAAAATGTTAATTTTCTTGGAGAAACAGACTAGTAACTGGCTTTTGTGACTATGTTTCTACGTTAATTATGAATTAATTTAATCTTAAGCTTCTATTCGGCGTGTATCAGAAAGGTGTGGCCAAATGTAAGGGTGTGATACAGACCATATGGGACCAACATCGTAATAGAGAAATAGTACATTGTTCACCGAGGGGATAAAGTGACGGATTAATTACTAACGAGGATGCAGTTTGAGGCTCGCTCGAGGCTCAGCCGAGAGCCTTAATACACACGAGTTGAGAATCGCACTTTACCGCTATTAAAACTCATGTAATACTTTTGCCAGGGAGATTAATATTGGCTTGAAGGGTCAGCAAAAGTATGTGGCCAGATCATTTTACGCTTGATGATAAAAAAAAAAAATATCTTTTAGCATTATAGTATATTTAATTAGCTTAGCTACTGAATTGCCCTAAATTAAAAAAGAGAGCACGTTACCAATGGATTTTTATACACTTTATCGACTCGCAAATTTGTGCAGCAGTAATGACGTACTTTCTGCCTAATATTTAAAAACGTACGATTTTCCTTTCTGATACATGCTGTATATCACCTAGAGTACATATTATTTTTTTGTATTTTTACTGGTCTACTAATTAATAACAGTGTATAATATGATTATATCAAATGAGTACAACAAGGCCATGCAACTGGAGATCAATGTAGTACTGAACTTTCAAGAGATTTCATTACCTGTCCAGAGGAAAGGATAAAAAAATAAAGTTACTTCACAACTTCTACTGGGGAGTTTGTTGCGCCACTTCCTTCCCAACTTTGAAGTGGTGAAAGGCGGCGGGCGTTTTGGGGACTGTCTTATGCAATTTTGATATTCAAAAAGTGCTGATGCTCAGCCTAAATTACTTTTGATTTATAATTTTCAAAGAAAGTTGTGAAAATGGCCCTGATTTTACTTTACAACTAATTCCAAAAAGAATATGGACTGGTAAACAGTCCGCAAAGGATATAAAATTAATCAATGATAAATGTATGCATAATAGTTCCGACGCTGCGTGCGCAACTGATTTCGCAATATTTCAAGAATCTGTCATTGACATGGGCATATACTTGGGTACTACTTGCACTTACTTGTATAAAAGGCAAGATTGTGTTTGAATGTAAAGGAATTTAAATCGGATATTGTATTTAAAATGAAAGAAATCCAGGTTCCTATTTGATACTATATATTTATGATAAGTAGTAGATTTATCCGATTAGATATGTTATCAACATTAATGTTTTAAGCGATATCAAAATCTATCTTATTTATCGATAGATGAGGTGCTTAGTACTAGCCCACATGAAAATACTCTAACTAACGCAATAGTGGCAAATTTTACTTGACAAGTTTACCTACATGTGATCAGGCACAATTTAGGTGCAACTAAATACAGTGACAATGTGGAGTTTATAGACACATGCATAAAAATTGGGGTTCCGTAGGTGACAAGACTGCTAAGCAATACATAGTTCTGATATAATCGAAACTTCAACTTAATGAAAAAGAAGTTCAATCATTAACTATAATATCTATTTTATAAGATTATTTAGATTTAATACGAATAATAAAACGATGTATGAAAGAAAAAACCGCCTAGACGAGAACTACACCTGCAAAACTAAATACGAAACAATATGTCATTTTGTTACAAAAAAATGTCGCTCTAAGCAGTTAGCCCAGCAAGTGGCTTTTATGCGCAGTTACAAAATTGACTATATAATCTAACACTCAAAACGACCAATCACACACGTACCTACGGAACCAGCCAATTTAAAAACGATCTACATAAAGTGCTCAAATGAAAGATAAATCTACAGTTACAAGTGCCACCACGACAACTATCCCCCTTGTTACAAGATAGGTGTGAACAGATATCCTGTCAAACCTTTCGCCTCAGGTCTGATGCGTGGTGTAGTTGGTCCTTGAATACCGCGTTAGGGAATGGGAACCACAGGGCCAGATGGGCGGAGCGTGGGCTCTGCGAACCACGGGGGAAAATGGTACTAATGGTATAGTCATCACGAGGTCTACTCTCTATAAGCCCGTCAACGAAGATACGGGCCCATCAATTTTCGGACGGGCAAATACATACTTATCGCTTTCAGCGATAAGACCGCCCGTTGTGTCACGCCTTGTAAAATTTCTACATTTATATTCTGTAATATTCATGGTGTAAGTACAGACGCCAGCAGGTCAACCTACCCGAAACTGTCAAATTTTCCCAATCAACCTTGAACCTTAATGCTTTAGCGATAAAAATGAAAATCTATTAGAGAAATTTGACAGATTGTAGTAGCTTGATGTGCTGGCGTCTGTACGTAATAAAGAATATTCTATTCTATCGGGAATACGGAAAACTGTCACATCGTGTCGTCGTTCAATCTTAGTTCGGGCCCCAGCCCAATCATCAAGTTATACGGAGTAGGAAACGCCCGTAACTTCGGCTGTCGTTGCTTAGGAAGTAGACCCCCCAGTGTGAGTTACAGACAACGTAGACCAGGTCTGAAATTGCCTAATATATTTTCGTATCTAGGTTGAAATCTCATGTACAGTAATGAAATTGAACGAAAACGAATACTGTTTTCAGGGTTTCAGTGATCCCTTGATCTTTAGAAAGTTATTGTATTGGCACTGTATAAAATAAACATGTAATACAACAACAACAAAAAAACAGACGCACATTAGCCGTCATGCATACTAGCGTACACTTACTTACCAAACAAACGCAAATAAAATATTCAAATAAAAAACAAGCTTAATTTGTAAAGTCGATCCTTCCAAAGCTAAATCGCTTCAAAAGAATAAAATAAATAAAACACCTAGTGACAAGCGGTGCATCTAAACATCGATATAATGTCGCAAGCTCTCAATAGGGGCGACACTTATATTTGCGTGACTTAATACTTGTATCTTACTTCGCTCTGGTCTAGAATCTGCGACCTTATGGCTTGGATTGGGAATACGCCCATCGATAGGGCGCGCGGGCCCGGCGAATGTGAGCCCTAACGGGAAAATCGACACACAGTTAGCACTCACACAAAACAATCGATTACATGCGACCTTCACATCACTATTATCGATATTCTCTCCACACTTTTGTTAATTTCTCAAGCTTTGTCCACTTGTTATGGCATTTTATATTTATACATCTGTATCAACTCCAGAGAGTTCCGAAAAAAGATCACACACATGCCAACTGTCAAACACATTGACATATAATATTATGTTCAATAAATTATTCTAAAAAGAAAATATATTGTACATAGAAGAGAGACACACTTAAAACAATGAGAGAAACATGAATAAATCAGACATTCAAAGCAAATGATAGTATGAATGTTCGATATCCTTCATTCGTTTCAAATATTTAGCTAATGAGAATTAAAATCGAATCGTATGAAACATCGACGTACACAACAATATAGTCATTCACAGATCTTGGCTACACAGACCGAACATAACATAACGGTGGTTCGACAAACGAAACAGTATGTATCTTAAATAAATATATTAGACTGGACTATCGAATTTGTATAACAATTCGATTTAAAGTTAGTCGTGTTAGGGTTGCAATCGAATGAATTTAATGATAAATAAAAGCCAAAGCCACGCCTAAGTCGTAGTACAATACCATTTGTTTGCACGTTTCCTCAGACATTCTCTGCGAAACAAGTAAAATAAACCGATATACAAATATATTCTTGTATATATTTGTGAATGTGCAGTGTGTAGTTAGGATATATCATCGTGACTGTTAGCATCAAAGCTACCCGCAAGCAGAACATAAAAACCTATTCGTCGCTATTGTTCAATGGGAAATTATACCATCTTCGTCTTTGTTTAACTGACAATAATAAATATAGCCTCTTCCAAATACATATTTGTATACATGCTATATAAAAGGCTGCTGCTAAAAAAATACATATATTATAATATCATATGATTTTAGTACATTAAAATATCAATATATTCCTGAAAATAAATCGCAAAAATCTTTAACCATTCCCATACATTAGCTGTCTTGAAAAACAAATTAAGCTTCCAACCACATATATAAATATCCCTACCAACATTACACCTGTCAAAGAAATGTCAGAATCAGAGAAGGTAAGGGGTAAAAGTGAGAGTTTTGTAGTAAGGGAAGTACCCACCTCGCGGATGGTGAGAGTGTGTGACATCATCTGGATGTTGACCTGCGACTGGCTGGTCGGTAGGTTGTCGGACGACCTGGAGCGAACGAGGCGGGACCCCGTGATGACCTGCTTCGATTTGAGCGTCATCTCCGTCTTGATGAATACCCGGGATATGTACTGTGAACTGTGGAAGATGGTGATTAGATTGGTGAAGATTATAGTATAATTAACATCTTGGAATAATTTCTTCGTAGATAATTTTGCCGAGATATGAAGATTTTAATAATAAAAAAAAAAGCTGTGCGGTCGGTGGAACCCCGCCAGGAACAAAGTTACTTACAAGATACGCACGCACACACACACTCATATAAAATAGAAAGAGAAATAGAAAATCGCATGGCATAACGCTTTTTCTTTACGTGGCCATTTCTACCAGGCAATTCCTACCACAAGCCCTGTTAAGGAACTTCCTTCCAAAAAGAGTTCCAATTGCAAGGCGTAAACCTTATAACGTTGCGTATACTCTATAATACCCCACGACTCTTTCACATTTTTCAAATACATCACTACACTACATACATTAAACGCGCTCCAACGCGTTATTTCCTAAACCCTAACACAGATTTATAGCGAAGCTTGTAAGTCCGACATAAAACATCATATATCTTCACTTATCTGACTCAATGCGAAAACAAAGCATAAATAATGTTGGACAGACGGCACAATTTTCTGTATTACCATATGAAATCTAATAAACACCGACGTTCAGGACTCGTCTCATTAGCATACTCTGATTGAGACGAATTCATTATACATTCTGCACACCCCCTAATGAACGAAATTTTGTCAAGGAATAAGTTTTCTTAAACAATTTGTGAAGCGTAGACGTGATGAGGAATAGAATATTTTTTAATTTTCCATTCAAACTCGTAGTTATGTTTTATTTATGAATTTTGAAGTTAGATACATTTCTTCAGGGCCGAAAATATTTTAATGTACGAACGATCTTTTCGTTCAGCATTTTAATTCGCAATTTGGCCCTGTTCAACTTTAGTTCGGCGCCACATTAGAAGTTTGTACCTACAAATGGCGCTGCTAAAATTCTGTCCATAACAAGTTTGTTCTTACCTTAAAGCCCTAATGCTAAAAGCAGTCCTAAGCAGCTTGGTGGGCGAAGCAGGCATGTTCCTACAAAACTTGTCAATGGCGTGGTCGACGCCGTTCTTCGTCGCTTCGGCGTACCAGTCGGAGCTCTGGTTCGATGCGTGTTTGTTGAATAGGATGAGGATAGCTAATGCTACCCTGTAGAAAACCTGTGGAAGATAATATCGATTGTTAAGTGTTTCTTCCCGGTTTTTGTGCCCGATTGATGGCAATCGCCTCGCTCCCCAGTACATGGGACTTAAACAATTGGTGTACTGTTAGATACACCTCTGCCTAACCCTTCGGTGAATACATGTGTGATGTTATGTAAGTATTTTTTTCAGTAATCAAATCAGCCCTTTTAAAGTAGTCCCAAGCTGGTATAGGCCTTGAGAGATATTGAACCAGTTTTCAGTTCAGCGATTTGTAAAGAAATCCTGCGATGTGTTTGCGGATTGTTGTTGTTTGTTTGATTTGTAAAGTAATCCTTTTCTGAAGACTCTCTGAACCCTTAATGCCTGCCTGCGCTCATGCGAGAACAGGGTTCAAAAGATTTAACAATCACAGAATGTTTTCGACGATGCAAAATACGTTTAACACAATATTTTTTTATAGAATTTGTGTAACGTAACTAAATTGTCCTTTATAGTTGTAAAAAAGCAATGCTTCTTGATGGTGGTAAAGGGTTCCTTGTAGGTAAGAGGTCTTTTCTCAAGGAGGTTCTTATTAGCGTGTCGATGCCAAAAATAGGGGGTCTATTAAAATCTGCAGAAACCACACGCGGAATTTAGTGAAGTTGTGGCGTCTTCATTAATTATTTGTTAATATTATAGGTATTACTTTAGTGAACTTAGTATAATGTACCGTTAGCCTTAAGTTTCTCACGGCAACACCGCACGTGTTGTATTCTCCTGTTCCTTAGTTTTTCAAGGATTACAATGGTTTATTGTAGGGTAAATGTTCATTGCCCAATTTGTGTATTGCTTATACTAACTTTAAGAATTTAGATAGAGTAATATAGCCATTAATGTTTTCTTGAGATGCCGACGGTTCTTTTGTATGTATTTAACTGTGTTGTTTTTATTGTGTGCTATTTTTATTGTGCAACCTAGCTGTACCTTTGTATAGATTTAGTTTTTAACGTGCCGCTCACGACCCTTTCCAAGTCTTCTATAATTGCTCAAATGTACATGCTAGTTAGTAACTTCTCATCTCTGGGATCGGTCGGTCGGCAATCTTCCTCCGTGTAATTTATTTTAATAAACCGACTCCATCACCAAGTAACTTCAATACTTATTTTGCGATTCCCATAACGCCGACACTAGTTAACCGACCAAAGAGCGCACGCGCGCAAAAGTGGTGACCCCGACGTGATCTCTATCGTAAGACAACAGGTTACCTAGTGCTTCGGTTAGTGCGCGGTATCGTGAAAACTGTGCGCGGACGAGTGTTAGTTTATCACGGAAGAAATATTATTACAAAATGGCCGGTGAAGACCAGGCGATCGGTGACCGCACGCCATCACAATTTTTGCGGCACCTAAAGACTCTTGCCGGGTCTACGGTAACGGACGACGTCCTACGAGCAATCTGGATGAAAGGTTTGGCTCACGACATGCAGAACGCGGTGATAACCAAGACGGATGCCACGCTGAATCACCTTGCGGATATGGCAGACCTCATCCACGAAAACCATCAGCTACGATCTAGCCGAAATATCTGCGCCACTGTAACCGCTGCGCAACAAGAGCCCGCAGCGCCGCCTGACGGACAAATAGGGTTGTTACTAGCGCAAATGCAGGCCCAGTTAGAGGAGGATCAAGGTCAAGTCGCAGCCACTCCAGAGGCCGATCAAGGTCGAGACCAGAAGGGTGGAAGTGTTGGTACCACCATAAATTCGGCCCTGCAGCAAAGAGGTGTGTGCAACCCTGCGCATACAAATCACCACCGGTGGGAAACGCGAGCGGAGGTCATTAGTGGCGGATGACGCAAACTCCCAGCCACCGACACGCCGCATTTTTATAAAGGACAAAAGCAGCAAGGTAGATTTTCTTGTCGATACCGGTGCAGACCTATGCGTTTATCCAAAGGCACTGATCCATACGGCTCGCCAAATGTCTGCCTATGGGTTAGTAGCCGCTAATGGCACACAGATCGCTACATATGGTACGATCCCACTGACGCTTAACCTAGGCCTACGCAGAGATTTCCCGTGGATGTTCGTGGTGGCAAATGTATCGAAACCAATAATTGGCATCGATTTTTTAGCGCATTATAATATAATGGTCGATGCGCGCAATCGACGACTTGTAGATGCAACTACCCAGTGTACCGTTAATGGACAGGTAGTTGGGTACGAAACCGAGTCGGTCAAAACAATTAACGGTGAAACGCCGTACCACCATCTGTTAGCACAATATGTCGACATTACTCGCCTTGATGGGACCATGCAGAAAACGGTCAAGCACAACACTCAACACCACATAATTGTTACACCCGGTCAACCGGTTGCACAGAAGCCTAGACGTCTAGCTCCGGACCGCCTTATAGCAGCGAAGAAAGAGTTCGAGTCGATGTTAAAATTAGGCATCGCTCAACCGTCGAAAAGTTCGTGGGCTTCACCGCTACATATGGTTCCTAAGTGTGAAGACGAGTGGAGGCCCTGCGGTGACTATCGTGGTTTGAATGATAGAACAGTGCCCGATCAATACCCAGTGCGACATATTGAAGACTTCGCTCAGTGTTTATGTGACAAAAAGGTGTTTTCAAAATTAGATCTAGTGCGTGCGTTTAACCAAATTCCTATCGCTGAAGAGGACATTCCAAAGACAGCTATAACCACGCCTTTCGGTTTATTCGAGTTTAAGTTTATGACGTTTGGCTTGCGTAATGCAGCACAAACTTTTCAACGATTTATGGACGAAGTGTTAAGTGAACTTGATTTTGTGTACTGCTACATAGACGATATTTTAATCGCATCTAGTGACGAAACGGAACATTTAAAACATTTAGAGACTCTATTTGTTAGGTTAAGGAAATACGGAGTAGTAATAAATCCCGCAAAATGTGTGTTCGGGAAGTCTGAAGTTGAATTTCTAGGTTATCAAGTCTCAGCAGCAGGTACGCGTCCGCTCCCTAAAAGGGTTGAAGCAATACGTACCTACCCCTTACCAACCTCCGCAAAGCAGCTACGCCAATTCCTAGGTATGTTGAACTTTTACAGAAGGTGCGTACCTAATGCGGCGCGTAGCCAAGCTAGTTTACATGAATTACTGAGCGGCAACAAAAAAGGGAAAGTACCTATTACTTGGAACGACCAAGCTAAACGTGACTTTGAGTCGTGCAAGGACAGCTTAGCTGAAGCTACGTTGCTAGTGCATCCAAAGCCCGATGCGGAACTTGCTATTTTCAGTGACGCATCCGACATGTCCATAGGCGCGGCTTTACAACAGAAAATCGACAATGAATGGCAACCAATTGCTTTCTTTTCTAAGAAACTTTCGCCTGCTGAACAGAAATATTCAGCCTATGACCGTGAATTACTCGCAATCTACGCGGCGGTCAAACATTTTAGACATTACGTTGAGGCGCGAAGTTTTACGATTTTTACGGACCACAAACCAATAACTTACGCTTTTAAGAAGAAAAATCAGCAATGTTCCCCTAGACAATTTCGATATCTAGACTTTATTGGACAATTTACTACAGACATACGTCACGTCAAAGGAGAGGACAACATTACGGCCGACCTACTATCTCGCATAGAGTCAGTATGTACTGAGATAGACTGGAAAGCTCTTGCATTCTCGCAACAAAATGACGCGGAGCTTAAAAGCTTAATTGCTAATAGGAACTCGTCTCTTAAATTACGTCTTGTTCATTTGCCAGAGTCAGACCAACCAATTTTTTGTGACTTCTCTACACTAACAGCTAGACCTTTTATTACGAAACCATTCAGAAAGTCCGTTTTCAATATGCTTCATAACACCTCCCATCCAGGTAGTAGGGCTACGACTAAGCTTATCACTACACGATTTGTTTGGCCCTCGATAAATTCTGATTGTAAGTCATGGGCCAGAGCATGTATTGATTGTCAACGATCAAAAGTTTCTCGTCACGTCGTTACAACGCCAGGAACTTTTACACTCCCGTCATCTCGATTTGATCATGTACATATTGACATTGTAGTAATGCCCTATTCTGAGGGATACCGTTATTGTCTTACTGCTGTAGATCGATTTACAAGATGGCCGGAAGCGATTCCCATTGTCAATCAAGAAGCTGATACAGTAGCACGTGCATTTTATTCCAATTGGATTGCTCGTTTTGGCATACCACTTAAAATCACAACTGATAGAGGAAGACAGTTTGAGTCACACCTATTCAGAGATCTCAATGCCCTGATCGGTACGTCTCATTTTCGAACGACGGCTTATCACCCTGCAGCTAACGGCATGGTCGAGCGTTTCCACCGTCAATTAAAGAGTGCACTAAAATGTCACAATGCAGCAACCAGTAGTTGGACGCGAATTCTCCCAACCGTTTTGCTAGGAATTAGGTCGTCTTGGAAGGAGGACTTGAAAAGCACATCCGCTGAGTTAGTTTACGGACAGAGCTTACGCCTCCCCGGGGAATTTTTAGGTGACAATCCGACTAACGGAACTGCGCAGACTGAATTTGCTAAAGAGTTACGTTTGCATTTTAATAACCTTAAGCCTGTCGCTAGTACTCAACACGGACAGAAAAGCACTTTCATTTTCAAGGACCTTAGTAACGCTACTCACGTGTTGGTGCGGAACGATACAGTCAAAGTTCCATTACAGCAACCTTACGACGGCCCTTACAGAGTAATTTCTAGGAAGGATAAAACATTCGTATTAGATATACGTGGCCGCGAGGTTACGGTATCAATCGATAGACTGAAACCAGCTTATTTTTTAAGGGATCCTAATTGTCATCCGGACAGCGCTACTAATATTGTCGTAGATCTCGCTCCCGAAGTCACTTCACGTTCTCAAACCGCACCTGAATCAGTTCCCCAATGTTCGCCATCTATACCTCAGGTTCCTGAACCGCAGGGGCCGCGAAGGTCTGGTAGACGCGTACGATTTCCTGATTACTACCAGGCCAGTCTTTCGTGATCTCGATCACTGGCAGGGGGGTACTGTGGCGTCTTCATTAATTATTTGTTAATATTATAGGTATTACTTTAGTGAACTTAGTATAATGTACCGTTAGCCTTAAGTTTCTCACGGCAACACCGCACGTGTTGTATTCTCCTGTTCCTTAGTTTTTCAAGGATTACAATGGTTTATTGTAGGGTAAATGTTCATTGCCCAATTTGTGTATTGCTTATACTAACTTTAAGAATTTAGATAGAGTAATATAGCCATTAATGTTTTCTTGAGATGCCGACGGTTCTTTTGTATGTATTTAACTGTGTTGTTTTTATTGTGTGCTATTTTTATTGTGCAACCTAGCTGTACCTTTGTATAGATTTAGTTTTTAACGTGCCGCTCACGACCCTTTCCAAGTCTTCTATAATTGCTCAAATGTACATGCTAGTTAGTAACTTCTCATCTCTGGGATCGGTCGGTCGGCAATCTTCCTCCGTGTAATTTATTTTAATAAACCGACTCCATCACCAAGTAACTTCAATACTTATTTTGCGATTCCCATAACGCCGACACTAGTTAACCGACCAAAGAGCGCACGCGCGCAAAAAAGTTCTAGACTCGTGTCCTTACCTTGATCCCCTCATGGAAGAAGCAGTCGAGGACTCGCACGAGGTGCGGGAAGGGCAGCGCGGCGAGGATCCACCACTGCCAGTCGGCGTAGATGCGCTCCGGACCGATGGCGCCCGACAGTCGCGACAGATGCTGCGCCGCCGACTTCTGCAAACAATTCATACCACTGTACGGAAACTGTATGTGAGCCTGACCTCTTATAGGGGACTGAAGATTTTTATTTGGAGCCTGGCATACCTACTTTTGCTTTTTTTTAAAACTTAAAACTAACTTTTTTTTAATCAAAATAAGTTTAAAGTGATCAAACATCTATGCAACAAGATGTAAGCAAGGTTACTTGCGTGGCCGCCATTTTGAAACAACTAAAAAAATAAAATGGCTGACAGGGAGGAATGCCATGGACCTTCATAGCTCTTTAAGAAGACATTGTATAGAACAGGAGTAACACGTAGGCGGATCCAGCGCTATTATGTTAGGGTCGGCATCCAGTCTAATCAGATGCAGCTGAGTACCAATATTTTACATGGAGCGACTGCCTATCTGACCTCTACAACCCAGTTAATGGGTAATACGAAATCCCTTGGTAAGACTATGTCATGCCGATTCTCAGATATGGGAATCAAAAAGAAAGTCGACACTTCCCTATTCGGCAACACGAAGAAAACACTTCACTTAGGTTGACTGCACTCGGTGACCACATACAAACAACCGATTACGGATAATGACTCACAATGTTCTGATGCAACCCTTGGCACAAATCTCGACAATAATTAACATAACCGAGTACTTTTATAGAATACTAGCTTTTGCCCGCGGCTTAGTCCACTTGGATGTCGGAAAATATTTCACGGGAACGTACCAGGTCTACCGAGATTTTTACGGGGGTTTTGATATAACTCTATTGGTTTACGCGGCGCACACTAGTAGACAGCAGAAGAGGTATGTTCACGAAGTAAAAATTGTGTAGCTATCTCGTATATTTAATAATTTACCAAAGACATTAAAAGTATTGAATTGTGGACTATTTAAAATTAAATTGTATAACTGATCGAATGAAAATAAGTATAGTAAGTGTAGTATATAGTGTGAGTGTAGTATATAATGTGTGTGTAGTGTAGTGTGTGAGTAGTGAGTATTAAGGAGTTTTTAGAACACTAACGTTAACAGCACAATTTTGCATGCTTAAATTATAAGCAAAACATGAATGATCTCATTTTGTATTGTAACACCTTTTTATACCGTGTTTTAAGCAAATAAATATTATTATTATTATAAGTCGGCTTGATTTTTTCCGACATAACTTCAACAATCATCGTAATATTTCAGATAATTACACAAAACGTTAATGGATTATACCACTTAAACCTTCGATTTTGAGAGCAGTAGTGGCCCAGTGGTAACGGCTCTTGACTTACGACACAGGTCGTGGGTTCGAACCCAGGCAGGCGCGTTATACTTTGTGTAAATAATTTCATCACCACTGCTTCGAAAACGGTGAAGGAAAACATCGTGAGGAAACCGGCATGTCCTAGAACCAAAATTTCGAAGACATGTGACATCTACCAACCCGCACTGGACCCGCGTGGTGGATTACGGCCCACTACCTCTCATTGAGAGGCCTGTGTCCCAGCAGTGAGACCATTATAGGCTGATTATGAAATCTTCGTTTTATAATATGTGCTGAAATCGATTAAAGTTCAAGTGAACCAATCGATTTTTACCTCAATGGTCGTTGCCCTCCATGTTTATTATTCATAGTTGATAAATAGCGATGTGCCCTTTGTGATATCGTTATCGATAGTTTATTGTTAGACCACGACGGCGTGGGCACACGTGATGTGTGAAATAGATGCGATAATTATCCTATTACATAACGTATTCGTTGGTTGTAGTGATTCATTTTAATTTTGTGGTCGCAGCTGATTTTTATTGATTTTATTATGAAACTGTGACTCGTTTTATTGGGTTATCAACCTGCTTGATGTTAAAATATTCTGATTGAAGCGGATTTTTGCGAGTGCTAGCTGGCGACCGAGTTTAAAAGAGGTTAACTCTTGACTTCGGGGTAGTAGGAGAACCCTTTTCGAGGTAAAAAGTATTCTCGTTGAACGAGCCCCTTCAGCCTTTGTTCTAAAAATAAAATAGCTTTGCCATGGTAGAAACATGAACCAACGAAATGAAGCCAAAGGATAATTATGTAAGTATCGTGGTAAGTGGCGGTCGTCATTCGCTAGGTTCAGCGACGTAATTGCGTAACACACTATCAGTAGCAATGGCTTTCATTTTGACAGTTCAACAACATTCATTGCGTTATTTACGGTGTTCAGCAGACAAATATTTCAAACATATGAAGCAATGGATTACTAATATCCTTCTTAATGATTCAAATTAAGATTGCTAGTGTGTTACGCAATTACGGTGGTGCAAGCATTGAAACAAACTGTTCTGGACAGTATTGTTCTAAAAAAGAATTTTAGTTGGTTTTCATGAGTTGGTTTGAATTTTCCATTTAAGGTATGTTATTTTTTATATTTGAGTCGTGTCGAACTTACAGACTCTTACAGCTCTGTTAAGTTAGTATTGTAAATAAATAATCGCTGAAGGTTAACATTTTTAAATATTTGAGCCTCTATTTATTAATTGTTAATTTTTTTAAATCAATATTTTCAAGTAGGTATACATCAGTGGGGCAATTCTCGTAATTTTAAGACCGTTCACAGTCTGATCTCGGTCTCAATCTGTCAAAAAATACTTCTAATTTCCCTATATTTTGACAAGTTTTTGACATTTGTTTGTCGCTGAGATGAGACTGCGACTAGATTTTGAACGTTTTAAATTACGAGAATTGGCCTTCTGGTTTCTTGTGAATGCTAATTCGTGTCATCTTCGTTTCGCAAAGGGAAGATGATTTCTTAATTTGTCCTTTTCGTGACTTTTTGAGTGGTAACTTTACAGTATTATTGTCCAACAAAATTATCGATGTCAATTTCCACACGACACAACACTATAGTGCCGTTACGAAGAACTTATGTCACAGCCCCATGGGCGCCGTAATATACATATTTACATGACAAAAACAAAGGGAATAGCTTGAGCCTTAGGCAACCCTAGTTGCGTGACCTACAGTTATGGTGGACTAATGGGCTTGATAGCGCCACTTCTGGGGGTTGGCACGCCATGCATTAAGGGGTATAAGAGCCACGCTTTTGGTATTGTTCGTCGAGTCGTTGAGCTCCTTAAGTTGAGTTGAGCTACACGATTACTGACAAATACGTGCACTGACTGAACAGTGAGACTCAAGACTGTGTGGTTTTTTTCCTCAAAAGACCATCTCAGACACTAATCTGCATGGTCTTCATATGGCCTGACCAAGATTATGGCTGTATTGTAAAAGAGACTGTGACCTTTTCGGTCTTTCTTCTCAGAGTAGTCGGTAAGCGCCAAACTCATCTAGTTTTAAAACATTATTTGACAATTAATTTTTACGTTTTAAAGTGATTTATATCATTTACTACAAACTACCTCTTGTTATCGCGACCGTTAATTTAAAATGTAAACTTCAAAGGCCATGTCGAATTCGTAAACTAATTAGCTGTCGATCAAGGTTTAAATGTCGAGGGAACATCAAAGAGCTGCTACTGAGAATAGGGTTTCATTTTTAATTGAATGAAGTCTTGAGTACTATTTGGAACATGAAATTGAAGTGTTACTTACAATGTTGAAGGAAACAATATTTTGATTTAAAACAGTGTCCGTGGAGTTTCTTCCCCGTTCTTCTCCAGGGGAACCTACGCTTTGGAATGGGCAACTATATGGCTATAATTCTAAAGTGCCGGTTTATCTAAACCAATTTTATAAAGAGAAAATATTGTTTTTTTGTATTTTTGTTTGTTACGTTTTCACGCCAAAACGGCTGAACGGATTGGATGAAATTTGGCACATGGGTAGACCATGACCTGATTATGACATAGGGTTTTTATCCCGATATTTCCATGGGATCGAGACGTATGCGGGTGAAACCGCGGGTTCGAAATAAATGCTTAATTATTTTTTTTTTAGTTGATGCGAGTTTTCATGTATTATATTTGCTACCTTTTTTCTGCTAACCTGTCGAACCCGATTTTGATTATTGCTATACAGGCAGCTTTGTTCTTGCTTTTCATCTCTGAAACTTTAAACTTACACCCGGGCACAGTTATCGATGGTTTAAAGTTTCACGTTAAGTTCCTTGTAAACCCGTGGTTCAATCCGAGCACCTAAAAAGTTTTTCGGATGAAAACTATCTGTTGATCCAGCTTTTAAACCCAAGGGCTAAGTTATTCTTTGAAACATGTAAGTTTTTTACTACTTTAAACACACATAATCAGCCTATGACGTCAGTCAGAGCCGTAATCCACCACGCAGGCCCAGTGCGGGTTGGTAGATGTCACTTGTCTTCGATTTTTTTGGTTCTAGAACGCCGGTTTCCTCACGATGTTTTCCATCACCGTTTCGAAATGTGACATCTACCAACCCGCACTGGGCCCGCGTGGTGGATTATGGCCCTCTCACAGAGAGGAGGCCTGTGTCCCAGCAGTGGGAATATTATAGGCTGATTATGAAAGCGCCACTCTGGGTTCGAACCTACGACTGTAAGTCGAGGCCGTTACCTACTAGGCCACAATTATACACTATTTTATTACTTTTAATATTCTCTATTTTATTTTATAACAATCTACGCAGTAACGCAAGGTACGCAAGAGCCTTAAGCAACAATTTAAAAGTCAGATTTATTTGTTTGATTGTAAACTTGCACGCAATGTTTCCTCTGATACGAAAATCAAACGTTTTCACTACACTAATAGTATTTAGTTTAAATAAAAAAGACCCGATTACTTTGAAACAAGTTAAAGTATTCGTACGTTAATTGTTTGAAATAGATAAGATGGTCATTCATAAAAAAACGAAAATTTAATCATCATCTGCCTGCCTTTTCCCAACTGTGTTTGGGTCGGCTTCCAGTCTAACCGGATGCAGCTGAATACCAGTATTTTACATGGAGCGACCGCCTATCTGACCTTTACAACCCAGTAACTGAGTAATACGATACCCCTTGGTAAGGCTGGTTGAAACGAAAATGTAATGTTGTTACGAATTAGAAATTCTTGTTTTTTCTTATTGTAAGCGTTATCGCTATTACACGGGAAAAGAGTTCCTGGAAGGTCTTGGGGGTGGCCTTTGCCCAGGACTAGGACAGTATAGACCAAAAAAAAAAGCCGCTATTATACTCGTGTTTGCTCATTATCTCACTTGATGGTAAAGCTACCGTTTCCTAGAAGATGGGTGGCCGCCATATAACGGCTTTTATAAAGATGATGACAGCGGGGTTTGAGTTTACGGTGACAAAGACGCTCACTAGGAAAACTCAAACGCCGGTAAATTGTGGACGCTATGTGGCGGCCACCGCTGTTCTAGGAAACCGTAGCTTAAACGATAATCCGGTCGAAGATTCACGACGTACATCGCTTGACTATAGAAGTAAGCTATTGACTAGGACTGGAGACTTGCAAGACGCCCAGGTGGAAGCTATCAGGTAAAAACAGTTCCACTCTTAAGTGGTACGCCACAACGCTTTATGCATATGAGAGGAATATCTACTCATATATAGACTTTTGACAATATGACTTTTTCAATTCATATGTACAGACGCCAGCACATCAAGCTACAACAATCTGTCAAATTTCTATAATAGATTTTCAACTTTATCGCTAATGCATTAGGTTCAAGGTTGATTGGGAAAATTTGACAGTGTCGGGTAGCTTGACCTGCTGGCGTCTGTACTTTCTGAGTTTATCTTGGACATTATTGTAACCATATTCAGCCTATAATGTTCCCACTGCTGGGACACAGGCCTCCTCTTTTTGAGAGGGAGAATCTACCACGCGGGCCCAGTGCGGGTTGGTAGATATCGCATGTCTTCAAATTGTTGGTTCTGGGACATACCGGTTTCCTCACGATGTTTTCCTCCACCATTTTTAAGTTACTGCCATCGGTGAAGGAAAAACACCGTGAGGAAACCTGGACTTATAGTTAATATAAATCCGCTCGTGACTTGTCTGTATGAGAAGACCTTTGCCCTGCAGAGGGACAAAGATAGGCTGGTATTATTTATTATTAGATACACATATTGTTGAAACTAACGTGACTGGCGAACGAGAGATCGTGAGGAGCTCATTCATGCACTATTGACTTACTAACTCCAGCATAGTTATTTAGTTTACCTAGGGGGTATAGGGGGGGGGGGTAGGGGTTAACCAGAACACTAGTAATGCGTTAGCGTCTTTCAAATAGTGAGACTACAACAGTGTTGTCTCTCCTTTCTCCCTTAGTCCATCCCATGGTTGTATTAGAATCGCTTTTTGCGATAACACCACCCTTTGTGTCACCCCTTGTAAAATTTATTAATACAATTATATCCGTATCCGATCCGTGCGTTTACAAACATTTAAACTCGCATACACAAACAGCCAGACCCGGAACAACTACTTGTAGGTCATACAAATATTTGTTCCGTGCGGGAATCGAACACGCGACACGCAGTGCAGCAGTTAATCGCTTAACCACTGCGCCAACCGTGCCGTCAAATGCGTGCGTATTTTTTATCGTGTACATAATAAAAAGTATTCTATCTATCTAATAAAATTATAGCCTTTTTATTTGACATCATATTCCAATGATACAGGGTGGCAGGAACTTCGACGCGCGAACTGAAACCATGAATTCAGCACATGTCAGTCTAGACCCCCGCGTGGAAAGTCGTCGGTTATAAAAAAAAATCTGCCGTTTCATAGCAAAATGCAACCACCGCGGTCAAAATGTATGGAACTACAAATTTTTTTTTTAATAAACTTTGAAAATTTCGTCGCAGGGGTGTTCAGAATCATGTACTGAATACATGGTCACATGTTGGGCGTCGATGTCGCTGCCACCCTGTATACCTCAGGCATATGTAATGTTTGTAAAACTCAAGTCTTTAGGTCAATATTTATATATCAGATCATTATGTGTCTACAACATAACCTGTACATAATATCATAGTTTATTGCCCTGCAATTATCTTGGTTATGCATAACTACATAACTGCAGGGAAAATCTTAATTAAATAAACTAGTTATTATCGATCTTATTTACCTACTTTGTAAGTAATGTATGGATAAAGTTCTAAAGCATAAATTGTATCGTGGGGCAAGTTTCTTCAAGCGATAATTGGGTACTAAAGTTTGTTAAAATTAGCAATGCAAAGTACGGGAGATGAGAGTTGACGATCAATACAAATTGTGCTCTGTTCACTTCGAAATATAATAACAATAATACTAGTCCATTACTGTTCGACTGAGAAAGAGAAATCACGAGCATTGATCACCACGCTTGCTCAAGACGGGTTGGCGATTTCAGACTGACGGCGATTAAAGACAGTAATGTCCAAGATAAACTCGGAAAGTACATATAAATTGAAAAAGTCACATTGGTACTGGCCCGGGATGAGAGACGAGGCCTTAACCACTGGGCCATCACGACATATGCGCGACCATATATGTACTTAATATTTTCCAATATCAGCCGGTTATCTCCATGGTCCTATCATGAGTCATTTGTCGCGTCAGCAAATCGGAGTCGGATGTAATCATGAGTGAAATTACTGCCGCATCATTGGTCAGGCTAATGTAATTTAGGTTGATTGGTCATGCAAGGGTTGAATACAGCACCCTAATCGCGTAATACACTCATTATGATAGGTAATCGTTTTGATAATCAATAATCGCCATTGCGTTGAGTTCTTTTACACCAATTTGTCTGTGAGTAACTTATAATATTAGGGGACAGGACATTAATGGCGGCCATACACGCTACGGTCTACCAGAGAAGTCTACTAACAAGTGCAGAGGGGCTACTCTATAAGCACGATATCCGTAGTTTCGGCCGAAATTACGGGCGTTTCAAATACCGTATCACCTACGCACATAAGATTAGTTCTGAGCCCAAACTAAGAATGAATGACAACACTACTAGCAATGTTTTTGCCCGTTCGAATTTTTCACTTGTTTCAACGGATCAACTACTTTCAAACGGGCCCATATCTTCGTTAACGGACTCAGAGAGTAGACCCCCTGGTGTGCCTGCACAGGTATACCAAAGCGTGTATTGAAGTCAACCTAGCAGTCCTTAGAACATACGATATGTTTTCGACCAGCGCAGGCGCACCTTCACAGGTAGAGGTCTACCTTACCAGTGGATCATAGCGTGTTTGTCTTTCATAAAGCCAGAATGTTTGAAGTAAACTTACGGCATGTTTTTTAGCGATCTGCATAACAGTCTTCCATGTAACTTCGTTGAGTAGTTTCGTTTGTGTGATGAACATCTTTTCCTTGGACGCCACCAAGCTCGCCATGCAGTGGTAGCATTCTTCTTCTGTAAACAAAGAAAGAAATACCATTAGTAATGAAATACGTCCGCTGGATGCGAGAAGCACAGGACCGGTCGTTGTGGCGACACTTGGGGGAGGCCTATGTCCAGCATTGGACGTCTTTCGGCTGAAATGATGATGATGAAATACATGTATTATTTGAGGCTGAGATCTACACCAAATCCAAAAAGACTAATGTCGAAAATGTAATAATAACAGTCACAAATAGAAGAAAGAAAAAGTATTTATTGCGACTCGTACAGGATTATAAACTAAATTAAACTAAACACAGTTAAAAATAAAAATAAAACAAATTATATATAAAAAAAAGTAATAAAAGGAAAAATGAAACAGAAAGGAGGACAGAAACGACGCCAAAAGGCTACTATCTCAGCATGATGCTTCGACATTTAAAAAATAAATGTCATGTCATGTAATGTGTGCAGCGCTGGTATTCTGATAGGGCCCGCTGTGATGTCACGGGCAATCACAGTAATAAATAAATAATAAAATAGATATAATTATGTAAAATATTAGCAATAAAACAAATAGTATTTATTTTTAATCCGCGCCAGACGTATCCTCATTACTTGTCTATGAGTGTCAGATGCACTCTGTGGCATTGTTGTGACAAGTGAACGGTCGCATGCGCCGAAAATAAAGAACCGGCGAAAATGAATAAATATGTACATTATACATTACGGGTGTGAACAGCATGACAGTGAATATACAATAAAAGTGGAATGTGGTAGTTAAATAACGGCATGGATGAAATGGAGAAATAAAAAAAACTAATGATGATGTTATCGAGTTATAACTTTAAGAAACAAATGACAAACAACGAAACAATACATTGTGTAGGCCGGCGATAACAATTCGTCCATAGATGCTGCCAGTAAAAGCGCGGAATAAAGAAGAACATTTTATTAATTAATAGAAACAATGCTATTACCACGCATAAGAGACGGTTAGGTGACAGCAGCAGTTTCTCAGGAGTCAAAAGGACACAGAAAGTCGCCTTTCATAAAACTCAAGAGTAGAGCGCGATTGTCCCATATTTTGTAGGAGAGCTCGTGGAAAACTAAAACTACTACCAACAATACACCAAATGATGTATACGTACCAACCAGAAATTATGTAATAAACACATTGCCTACAACGGTTACAATATTCCCACTGGTACATTTCCCTTGGGAAACATAAGCACATTCTAATAGCATTTACAACCATTTGTGTAATTAATTGGGAATCTTAATTGCTCCTTTCTCACACCCTATTATGCAAACCAATCCCTATAAAGGTATTTCCACCACCACAGTTTAATAAAGTACATATATACCTACGATGAAAGCCCGTGAACTCCAATTACATCACTACAAGACCGAAATAATTCCTTCTCTAAAATCCATTTCAAGGTACATTTGAATCGTCTACGCCATGAAGTACATAAGCTCTTTGTTCAGTTAAATCTACTAGAGTAAAATATGATGTATACAGCGTTGAGCAATATATGTGTTAGTATTTGGCGGTTCTGCCAAATGGTTGGTTGTAACGAATCTAAAAGCAGTTATGGTTCTGTTTAGTTATAGCTCTAAAGAAGTGGCTAATTGTGTCATGATTATTTTGGAAATGATCTCGTGATCGTGAAGGTTTATTAAAGGGTTATTTTGAAACCAAGAACCTTTACGTAATCGTTTGACAGGAGCGTGGAGATTGGCACAAGAAAAGAGAAGCATATGCCCCCAGCAGTGGCTGAAGTCAGGCTGTGGATGATGATGATGATTTCTTAGACTCGACTATGAAAATATTCTCTCGGTGAGAGGGAATGGGCTGTAATCCACCACGCGGGCCCAGTGCGGGTTGGCAGATGTCACATGTCTTCGAATTTTTGGTTCTAGGACGTGCCGGTATCCTCACGATGTTTTCCTTCACCATTTTGAGAGCAGTGGTGACGAAATAATTTACACAAAGTAAAGCGCCTGTCTGGGTTCGAACCTATGACCTACAACTCGTAAGTCGCGGCCATTACCACTTGGCCACCACTGCTCTTACTTATCAAAATAATAGTCTAATGTAAATGGTACACCACAGACTACCTACTCGCCTTAATTTTAATCCATCCAAAGGTTGAGAGAGTATTCTATTCTAGTTTTTTTCTAATAGTGAAAAATAAATATATTTTAACGCCTTTGAATACATGTGTCCATTTTCTTTACTACAATTTAAAACAACCAGTAACAAGCTTGATAATACAACACAATCCACATTTCCATATAAATCGAAATGTATAATACAAAGTTGAAAAATATACATTTGCAACATTGTGTAGCCAGAGTGGTGTACATAAGGTTAGTCTGTTTGTCGGTCAGTGACCTGTCGCCTTGTTACTGACACACTTTCAGGTGATACTACTAAAGATAAAAGAATACGACACAAAAATGTACTGAATAAATCGGAACAGTATGTAAAAAAAATGCCGCAAATGTAATGACTGAAATCAATAAAGAAATAACTCTTGCTGTTTCTGAAGCTAAATCTCTTCAAACGGATACAACAGTTAAAATAAAACCCAATCAATCTATGTAGGCTAGGTCGGCTTCCAGTCTAACCGGATGCCGCTGAATACCAGTATTTTATGTACATGGAGCGATTGCCTATCTGACCTTCACAACCCAGTTACTGGGTACCTAACACCTTGGATCCTTCGGGTAAGAATGGTTGTCAGACTGTCAAAGATACACGAATGACAGCCGGGACCAACGGCTAACGTGCTTTCTGAGGCACGGACGGTTACCGGTACGTAAAGATGGGTGACCATCTTTACGTGCCGACCGCGTCCAGCGTTGCTTAAAACCTAATCGAAAAAATAAAAACGCTGAATGAAATGAAAACTCAACTTGAAAACGTCCCAGTTATGATGGCTGCATCACAGAATACAAGCAATGAAACTCGATTAATGCGCGCCGCAGTTACCAACGAAATGAAAATAAACCAGTGATGGAAACTCCGGGCCAATCCCATTGGGATGTGAAAACGTTTGCTCTAGTGCTGTTTGTAGAACCGGGAAATTGAAGATAAATCTCGTGAAATTAATTTTATATGAGTAAATATTGTGGTTGAAAAGGTCGGTGCGGAGATTAAAAGGAAAACTACGGTGATGGTTGTGAAAAATTTAATGTTGAATGAAAGATGAAAAATTATAAACAATGGGAGATAATTTAAACTAGCGTAGGTACGTCGAAAAGGCAAAGGCAAAAAGACATGCGATGGGATAAATACACGACACAGACAACAAATAAACAAAACAAAAAAAATTAATAAATTGTAATTGGAAAAACCATGAAAAGAGTGTAGGGAACATGTCCTGCTGGAACCGCAGCAGGTCCTCTCTAGTTCTATGCACGTTAGGACTGGCGGTACACGCACGACGTTACAGCTGTTGTAAAGCGGCCCTACGACACTGCGGTGCTAGATTATTGTAAAAACATTCAGTAACGTAACTCAAAACGATGTATTTTAAAACGCAAACGTTACGAGTACGTGTCAATTACCCTTTTGTATTCCCATGTCATCTAACTTTCATAATCAAAAGTCCACATGTAACTGTTCCTAAATTACCCTAGGCTGATAAAATTTTCGTTTTTCTTTATTATATTTATTTTACAGTTAAGATCGGCTTTTCCCAACTTTTAACAAGCAGAATCTATTGGCAAAGGGGTTATGTACCTATGAAAGATTCGCACAGAAAGACACAATATATTGCTGATCCTAATTCAAGGCTAATCCAAATGCAACTCAATTTGCTCAATTTCATCCACGTCTGACCTACATAGTCTTAACTTTGCCAACAAGCCAGAATTGACGGGATACACGGGACGTCCTGCGATTTCCCCGTCACTAGCACAGCACTTGTGCATGACAAATTGAAGTGAGACATCCAATTTGCAATCGACGCTCCCGGTTTATACGAGAGCCCTAGAGACAGGAATCGGTTTCCAATAACCGATGTATATGTTGAATTTATTGGTGTACATGTGTCTAACTCAGATGTGGCGCATTCGAAAGTAGGTTGGTTATGTGTGCTTACAAGTGTTTATTTATATTTTTTCTTTTGTTTCTGTTTTCATATTCGGTTTTGACTGTAGGAACTATTGATGATTTGCAAGTGCATGATCCATTTTTCCCGTTATAATTTGGCCCGTTAACATTTGAAATGAATTCAGGTTAGAAACTGCAGTCTCACCCATGAGAGTAACATACATGATAAATTTTATTTTTTATTGTCATTATAGCTGTACAAGCAAACCCGTTTATAGCAATTGTATTAGCTTTATGCTGACATCGACGCGAAAAGAATGAATATAATATACGTAATTTGAGTTAGCGATCAGTAGTCGAGGGCCTTTTTGCCGCGATTTGATCCTATAACACGGATTTATCAATACACAAGTTGATGTCAATTTTTTCATTTAAATGCACCTTACCCGTACAAATAGCCTTTCATTCTGATATCCATGAAGTTTAATCTAGTAATGCACAGATGGAAAGTAAAGAATACTGAAAGTCCTGTTCAGCTCCTAAACACATTCCAGTTATAACCGTTGGCAGCGGGATTGTCCAAAAGGGTTACCGCTACCCCGGAACATAAAGGGCGAAGGAAGGAACATGGGTGGGTTTTAGTCAGTAAGAGTCTGACACTCCCTTCCGCTCCACCCAGAGCGGGAGGGGTCATTTGATGATTTCCCATCCCAAAAAAAAAAAAAAAAGTTATAACCGTTCTTTACAAATTCACATTAGCCAGATTAAGTTGTAAAACCTAAATATAAATGGCTGGAGCCGCAGAGCAAACGCAAATCGTTTCACTAACGACCGAACGATTGTAATTAATAGCTTCCAACCCGAACGCTTTAAATTATTTATCAAGATGAAAACGTACGGTTTTATAGTTAGAGTTTAGTTTAAAGTTTAATGTGGGAACGTTGGATATTGCTTTTGTGAGTTAGATATTTCTCATTAACGAGAAGCAGTTTAAATTTAAGAGGGGTTTGTGGCTAAGTAATAATCGCCGCACGGGTCGATCGATCAGGTTAAGCTACGCTTGCCGCGGTTGGTCCGTGGATGGGTGACCATCTTCACATATCAAGACTCCTCCGTGCCTCGGAAAGCACGTTAAGCCGTTGGTCCCGGCTGTCATTCGTAGGTCTTTGACAGTCGTTACGGGTCGTCAGTAGCCCGAAAGTCTGACAACCAGTCTTACCAAGGGGTATCGTATTACTCAGTAAGCTGGGTTGTGGAGGTCAGATAGGCAGTCGCTCCATGTAAAATACTGGTATTCAGCTGCATCCGGTTAGACTGGAAGCCGACCCCAACATAGTTGGGAAAAGGCTAGGCAGATGATGATAATTCTCATTAACGAAGTTAGCATGTTGAACGACACGCATAAATAATACAGCATAACGAATATGATTTAAATATACATTCAAAGGCTTGCGGCCTCAGTCTTGTTCCCAAATTCATTTAATTTGAAGCCGCAAACTTCCTCTTTCCAATTGAAAATGAATTGGAAACAATAGTCGGCCATGAGACGAATTGGTAATTGTAGTATACATTCGAAGACTTGAAGATGCTGCTTCCTTTTCCCCTTGCCATAGCCAAGCCCTTTATCAATAGCTGGTTGCATACATTACTTATTATTTGAGCAAGTGTACTCATCCTGCCTAGTGCCTGCTATTCTTCTTGCATGGGTAACTATAGATCCTTCTTCTTTCAATATATCCTCTGCATTATTCTTAAACATGTTTGCAACATTCTTATTCATTAGTTTATTACTTTTGGGACCAGTAAACAATGATCCTTCTGCCGCTGTATTTCTATCATCTGCAGTGTGTATATGTATATAATATGTAGTGTGTATATGCCACGTGTCAACACAGGTGTTCGGTAATAAACCGGCGTGGCTGCGGTCGACTAATTAATATAATTAACTTCTCACGGTGAAAGACCTTAGCGTATGTGATAATGTGGATTGTAAATCGTCTTAGCGTTATAGTTCGGTAATGGTGTTACTTGATTTATGATTGTAATTTGTTTGTATTGAGATACGTTTCTGTGTAACGGTATTTTCTAATCAAAAGTTGGAGTTTTTGGTCTCTTCAATATGTTCAAATAATATTTTGAGACTCTTTTATTTCTTTTCAATAGATACGTAAATTGATAATTGTAATCTTGTAGTCGAGTAGTGTTGGCCCAGTGATAACGGCCGCGACTTAAGAGATGTAGGTCGTGGTTTTACTTTATGTAAATTATTTCATCACCACTGCTCTCAAAACGGTGATGGAAAACATTGTGAGGAAACCGGCATGTGATGACCAAAGATTCGAAGACATGTGACATGTACCAACCCGCACTGGGCCCGCGTGGTGGATTACGGCCCAGTCGCTCTCACAGAGTGGCGGCCTGTGTCCCAGAAGTAGGGACATTATAGGCTGATTATGTAATCTTGTAGTCAGTTCGGCAAAGACCTTTCACCATCTAAACACACGGAGAACTTTAAAAAAGATTGTTATTTTTTATGCGAGCCGAAGGGCCAGTTTTCGTCGTCTCCCAGTACCAATTCCTAATACTAACCCCAAGCTCTCAAAACTAGTCTCCGAGTGTGAGGCGATTATTTAACCTACATAAGAAAGCTTTTAATACCCAACCAAGTAACACAATTACAGATCCGAGGGACGTCAGAGACGTAAGTGGTTCCGTACTCAAGGATAAGTGCATTAGTCGAGGTGATGGAAAAAGGAATGTAATTGGGTTATGATGAAAGGAAGCCAGCGTGGCAATGTCTTGCGAAATTGGATGAAAGCTTGATTTATTACTGCAATATTTTTTTCTTACGACCGTTTTCTTTCTTTGAGGTATCGAAGCAAAACAGAAGAAAACGTGTTGTAAGATGTAGGTATTATGGAACAAGGGTTGAAGGTTGGCGAAAAGTTTAAACATCTTTGGCCCAAAATTCAGCTGCGCGAACTTCGCTCACTGACGCAGCGGCAGCATAAGATCATCAAGTGCACAGGTGACAGCCATGCGGCATGGTCTCAAATCAAATCAAATCAATATAAATACTATTATATATACTATTGTGGAGGAAAACACTTTCCTTCAGTACAATGCACCATTATCAGATTTTATTACCAGCTTTTATTTTGATGTTCTTGACGCATTGGCTATTTACAATCACACTTTCAATGAAGAAGTATAAATTATTAAGTATAACATCGTGATCACTGGACTTTGTGTCTTACGTCAAACTCACGTCAGTAAAAAATAACTGTTGTCTGAGAAGACACTAACGACTAGGCAACGGTGCTAGATTATACAAAAGACGTGAGACTAGTCTTCTCTTTTATAGAAAATTATGAGACGTAGTCTGACCGAACAACGGTCAGCAAGTTATAGGAACAGGTCTTAATAAGAAATTTTATATCCACGGCGTTTCCTTGGCATATTTACGAGAGCAGTCCGCTCAAAGAAATTAATTAGCTGACATTATACAAGTTTAATAAGTTCCTTTGAGGAAAGGGCATTAGCGAAAGCCATAGGTCGAGCAAACGTCAGAGTTGATGAAAATGAGCTTAGAATCAGAATCAGAACTTTATTTGCTTCGAATGTAGGTACAGGTATAAGATGTTATAATTACATAAATTAATGAGATCGGCTACAATCTACCTTGCGGCTTGCAAATTATTACAAATAATAATAGAAACACAAATAATGTCAACAAAACAAAACAGAAATTACAGTGAAGTCACAGAAATTATATATTAGTATAGTCTTAGTGCTACCTAACGTTAATAACAGGAAAATGTACACAGAGCATGAAAAGGTACCTTCAAAAGTTCGCAACTACTGAATAAACATGTTTAATTAAAAGCTTCATAAGTTTGAAGCTGCTCGGGATTCTCATACCAACTTTGCTTTAAATAAAACCACGGTTAGAGGATTCTATTAACTAGAGTGCTGTTGTTTTCGTTTTAGTTTATGCTCTAGTTGAAACACTAGATCAGCTTTTGATAGAATATACGTTCTTAATTAAAATGAACAGCATCTATAGATGGGCTTAACTTTTTATTTTTAGTATTCTTGTGATTAACTGATTTAAAAGTGACCCCGAGCTTTTCAGCATCCGTAACAAAAACCATTTCATCATTAGTAACCACGACAATGCCTTCAATCCATTGCACAATCAAATCTTGAATCTAGTCCAGAATATACAACTAGACTGGATATCGATCCTCTTCAGTACCTAAACTACCTACCTACTACCTAAGCAGAGCGCGCTGAAAGTTCATGAATAAGTGAACACTGAACAATTACCTCATTTCAGAACATTCACCCCAAGACTACACTTACGTAATTTATGAGTATATCAAGTTCTATGTTAGTTTGAGAGTTTCCATGTGGACTTGTTTGTTGAACTCTGTTGAAGGAGATGGTTTATTGTGTATGGTTGGTTATGTTTCTACAGGATTTAGGAGGGATCTGTTTCCAGGAATAACTGGCAAAGAAGTATCTTGCTTTGTATGTGACTAAGAGATATCGCCAGAAGACTTAATCACTCTATATCATTCAATCTCTTAGTATCCTTATATTTAACTGTGGAAATTGAGTCAGCTATGAATATTGCTGGATAGATGCAGAAAATGAAGGCTGAAACTTTAGTTAATAATTTTAAAAGGTTAATATTGACTCGAAAAATACCTGAAACGATACATATAGCAAATAACGACCAAGCCACGGACAGATTCGAACCGATCCCCATATACCATGAAGTAATGTTTATTCGTGGAACAATAACACACTCCCGTGAGTGACTCTTACGATATAACAAAACCAAAAGTTTATTAGTTTCGTAGACAGAAATAGTAAATTGCGGAGTGGATGCCAATAAACCATCAATTTTAAAAGTTTTAAAGGCTATGTGTTCTTTGATATTACTTTTAGTATAAATGCTATAAAATCATAAATCTTTCAGAGTTTAATAGTAGAAGGGAATAGTAACACACAGATTTGGCTTGGTATAAAACAACAAAACCCTATACAACACCTACATCATTATTATCCTTCAGCTGAAAGTGAGAAACCATTACGTCACACCATACTTCGCCAAAACCGTGACACGTCCTGGCAGCCACACCCAACCTTCGTATACTCGCCAATACGTTAGCAAAACAACAACTAATTTAAAACGCATCTCCCACATCGGCCAACTAACCATGCAGAACGGCTATGGAAAACACCGCACAAATAAACGAAGAATTTGGCAGCCGGACTTTACGACAAGAGAGAATCGCCCATTACCAACGCTCGAAGACCATTACCGCGGTAAAGCACGCACGTTTACCGCCGCGCTTAACTTATTTACCGTTCCAACCCAAGTAAATGTTCCTGGGAGACGATACATCAATGCCACTATCAGAATGTTTTCGTACTTTTTTCTGCAAGTCTTTCGTTATTTTGTAGTGAAACGTCACCGAGGGGCGTGTCTAAGCTCGGTGCCAAAACAGATTGGGATTCGTTGAAACAAACATTGTCAAAACAAATTGATTGAAGATATGTCGCCAGAGATTTTGAAGGATCATATTTTTTTTTTTTTTTTGTAAATTCGAATATATATTTGCTATACATATTTGAGCTTTTGGTGACTCTGGATGTAAGCTGGAGATATCAAAATGGCGTTATCTGTTTTTCCGGCAACATGATTTAGCTGTCGAGACATTGACTTTAAGATGGCATCAACGTTGATCTTTAATCTGAATAAAAAAGTACATTGGATTAATCTGACAGATATTATCAATGCTTGAATATCTTTCTGGAATACGGCCCATAGACGCATGACTTGTAAAACTTCCACACCACCGAATTCAATCATTCTGGTTGAGATCAGCGTTCACAATGCCTGGCCTCCGAGCTTTCAGACCGCTGCTAACCCATATCTTCCTTCAGAACTACGCATCAACACATTGTTGCTACGACACTAAGATAGGTTACCACAAATTACATTTTTTACGACTTCACGATACAGAGTGCCATCCATTGGTGCATGAAACAATAAACGTTATATTGGACAGATAAAACTTCTTATTGTATTCATTGCGGCACATAACGCAGCTGGACTTTTACGACTGCCTCACCCACAAATTACTTGTTGCCCTGAACATGTATATACATAAAATAATTATTGCTAAACTGTTGACGGGTACATGAATGACGCCTTGAGTTGACATCTAGAAGTGTCCAAAGACTTTACAAACTTGAGTTAAGAAATTAACAAGATTAAAGGGATACAAACTCTAAAGACTTTGTAGCTAACTCTTAGACGGATCATTTAAATTTTATAATAGACGATGAAACAAATCTGAATAAAAGTAATAGATAATGAAGAGGTGGCAGAGACGAGCAAATACTGTTCTTAATGAAAAATTTTTAACTGTCATAAAATAGAAGGTTAAGTATCCTATTTATGAAGATGAAAAAGCGCTCATATGAATAGATGTCACTCACATAATCATCATTAACAAGTAACACCACAAAATAGACGAAGCCAAAATGAAACGAAACGTCATACATACATTGAAAGGAGCCTCATCAACTTTTTAATTTCGCCACTAATTAGTCGCTCACGTATTCGGAAATTTAGTCGTCTCTGACGTCATTGTACACGTAGACAAAACACATGTTCGTATAACAAGCCGTCACATTTCGAACCAATTAAAAGTTTTCATAAAGCATATCCACAGGCGTGGTGATTTCACTCATTTTGCTGTCACCTTTTGTACTGGTTTGATGTTTATTATATACAATTTTAACCTTATTAGTAGCTTGGCTGGCTTTATTAGGTGCATGTTATTATGGGACAGTAATAGGAGGCCTGTCATTTGTTTTGATCTATGACTTCGTTGGAAAAAAAATCATTACATCTGTGTTCATTGAGATGATTTCATATAATTCTACTAGGATTTTGTCAAGCATAACTCTTGCCGGTAACAATATATTAGAGAAAAGCCTTCTTTTAAAATGGTTTTCCTTTATTATAAAAGCAGGATACAAAATACAGGAATACGGAACAAGACTTGGTGAGAATAATTAATTGGACATTATGTTTATACATAGTGAAAATAATTATTGAATTGAATAATTATCGTTGACTCTCTTGGGTAAGATGAAAACGATTAGTATTGTCTCTACACTTTATCTCTTACCAAAAACAGGATTATCTCATTATCTGTCAAATATTATGTAACCACTATTCGCCAGATATTTGAGTTGTCTGATTTAGACACCGCATAGTCATCAGGGTATCTGATGATAGTGGCTAACAAAGGTTACCTTTGAAGTTAAACAAAAAATATTTATTAATTAAAACTTTATGCACAAGTAAAAAAATAACTGGAAGTAGGTACAAAGCAGGTTATTGTATCTTTCCATCTTAGGGTGATGCGATATAACAGAAAAAGAAAACGAAGTACAGACGCCAGCAGGTCAAGCTACCCGAAACTGTCAAATTTTCCCAATCAACCTTGAACCTAATGATTTCGCGATAAAGTTGAAAATCTATTAAAGAAATTTGACAGATTGTAGTAACTTGATGTGCTGGCGTCTGTACAAACATACAAGACTAAATATATAAAAAGCATCAACAATAAGCATCTAATATGTAATAAAATCGGCAATGATCGTTCAAAAGACATACTTGTGTACAGGAAAACACAATATTTTTTAATATCCACCAACGACTTTCACCCAGTGACTATATTCCATCTAAAAGAGGGAGAAGCTATGACGGTTCAGTACAAATATTTGCGAAATATAGCAGGTGCTATAACAAAATGTGTTGGGTACAGTCGTTGCAATGTGGCAATATACGCCTATCCTGTAAATTGCCTCCCCTAGCGCAAATAGAGGTACCTTCATATGGGGAAGCTCATAAGCTCGGACTGAATATATTGCATGCCGTCTTTTTACAATTGTACTATGTACTATGTACCATTTGGGATGGCACACGTGGCAGACGTAGATCTATTGAAGTGGTTATAGCCTTACATTTTATTTGACAGAAAGAGCTTGCAGCTTTAAGAGATATATTTGTTCTAGTTCTAGATTTTTTGAGTATGAATATCGACAACCATGTTGATGAAATTCAAGTTTGAGACCGAGATGACGCAGTCGGTATGGGTCTTCTGAAGCCAGAAAGTCTGACAACCAGTCTTACCAAGCGGTATCGTATTACCCAGTAACTGGGTTGTGGAGGTCAGATAGGTAGTCTCTCCATGTAAAATACTGGTATTCAACTGCATCCGGTTAGAGTGGAAGTTGGCAGGCCCCAATATAGTTGGGAAAAGGTCAGGCAATCCTCGTGATCCAAAATATCAACGAAACTTCACCAAACCAACGTGAAAACCGTAGAAATGTTACAAAACCCTACGTAACACGTACACGCAGTTTATATTTAGATTTATCACCAGTTCCGAGCGCAGGAAAACATCGTAAGGAAACTGGCACTTTTAACAATAAACTAACACACGTTTGATGGTCTAGTACCGATAGATGGCAGCACCTGTTGCATGGTGGAAGTAGGTAATGACCGCTGAATATTTGATATCAATGAGCGAACGAAGTCCAATGCCCTAATATATCCATTAAACAATTTATACCTTTATGGTGGTCGCTATGTTGCCGTCACTGGCATTGCAATATGTGAGGTCACGTTTAGACGAGTAAAAACTGCTGTAAACCAATTTTTTCTTAACGCCAAGACTATCAAGTCTCATGTGATAGAGGGGGCAATAAGTTTGGGAGGATATGAGTTTTTAGAACTTCGTGTCACCACGAAGTTCTAAAAACTCTTATTTTTCAACATCAAAATCCTATCTCATAACATCTGCCTAGCCATTTTTTTTTTTTTTTTTAAATCCTGTCTTATAATCGACTATTATCAAATTGACTCTTAAAATTCCTGATGTAACTTTATCTCGTATTTTATAATATTGATGACATACTTGAACTCTAAAAGATCTTGAACACCTGTTCGATCAACATTTCAGCGAGGAAACAAACAGCAAAAAATGATCTAGGATATTCTAGAAGATTCCCAAGTCATTGACCTGCAAGCTGCAGCAGAGAACCGTAGCGGTCTAGGTATTACTCAACTTGATGACAATCGTAAAATGTTAACGCCCCACACTGAACTATCGGTTCGCCATATATTTTCCTTTATCATCGTGAAAGATGAAGGAATGGAAATCTCGTTTCTTAAGTTACGCTATGAACTTTGGTTTTATTAATTTTGCTATATATTATTAAGAAAGTCTTTGTTAAAATACGCTGTTCTCTGATGCTGGCTGATACATTGAGTCAGATTATATTATGAGAAGTCGAAATTGTGTTCTTTATATTCTATCTAGCAAATACATTAGTTGATCCTTTAGTTTTGGCTATAAAGACCATTGGCACCGATTCCCTTGTCCACAAACTAAACTAAATTTAAGTTCGGTGCATCTTTTTCTTTCTATTTCATTAAGAAAAGGACAGAAGATAAATATTAGTTTAGTCCTGTCAAATTAAGATACTCCATAGACAGTTTAGAAGTGATTAAAAAACATGGCTACTAAAAATACGTCAATTTACGTAAGGCGCTGACTTATTTGACAGGATTAAACTAATATTTATCTTCTGTCAGTTTCTTAATTAAATAGAAAGAAAAAGATGCACTGAACTTAAATTTAGTTTAGTTTGTGAACAAGGGAATCGGAGCGCCAATTTCATTTTTTAAGTAGGTATCTAAAACCGTAGTTGATCTTATCAGCCATCGGAGATCCTCAACCAACAAGACTTATGTAGGTACATATACACAATTTTAAAAAAGTATACGCGTTTCTCTATTTACGCCATCTACGTAAAGAAGAATGGACGCAAACAAAGGTTGAGTTTACTACAGTGCATATTGACCTTTTAAGTCCACGAGCAGTTCAAGACGTAAATAGAAACTTTCCACCGCTGGAAAAAACCTTCAAAGATTAGTAAGTTTTCATTAATTTTGAAAAGCACCAGATGTAGGTATTGTTTTCGTTCCTCAATCCACGAAAGTTTTAAGATTACTTCAACTTATGAAACAATTATTTGTATAATACACTTCTTCATGAAAATGTAATAAAACTAAGCTATTAATTCCAAATACACTTGAAATATATGTTTCCTATCTGAAACCATGAAAATAGTTCGGCAAAAACGTTTCAAATTACTTTTAATGTTCTCTAAAAACTTCGGTTATTATCTTAAACACGAAATTGGTGGACTATTCGTACTATTATTTCACACGCCCGCCTATAGAAAACACATTTTTATTACACATACACATCAAAGAAAAATTCTGTACAATCTATGTAGTAAAAGTACTTAGTTTTATATATTTTTTATTACACAACAATGTTATTGTCGCCTTTTTAATTATCCAATTAAAAAGTGTAATGAAATTGTGAAAACAATCGCGTTGTTTATTCAAGAGTACTTTCATGATTCACTGTAATGCGATAGCAATTAAATTACCTTTAGAAATACAAGTTTTACATCACGAGCAAAGTAATTAAAAATTATATTTTTACAACATTGGTATAGTAATTATCATCTGTATTGTTCTACAGACATGTATACGAAGCTCTTTGTTATTTCAAATGAAAGACTAAATACATTTACAGTGAAAAAATAGACAATTCGAAGAACTTGCGACCGTTAGGACACCGATAGAATTTTAGAACAAACGAAACAGGCGACCTGTTGTGCAAAAATCTTTCAGTGGAACTTAGGTGAAGTGAGCTGTCAATATTGTCAATCTAGCATCAGGTGGAATAACAGCTCTCTTCACCTAAGTTTGCACGGTGAGATTTTGACGGAATATACCCGCAAATACCTAGAAGTTCAGACAACATAGCGCTTCATAACTGAAACCTTTGAAGAACGTTTTTCCACTCCATCAACGTAATCCCGTAAAATATGCTCAAAAAGCTTTCTCAATACGCTCCCTAAGGCAAAGGTCTCGGTAATAATTAAAATAATAATATAACTCAGGGAAAATGTGAAATATTTATGTAATAATATACCAGCGGAGACGACGTGAATAGGCACAAACGCGACAAGCGAAGGGAAACTGAGAGAAAAATTAAATTTAATGGAGCGAATACTTTTTTCATTAAGCTACTGAATGAATATAATGAAACGTAATCAGACTATATTGAAGATACAACAGTTTCTGCCTATAAGGAAAAAAAAGCTAAAAATACCACAAAAAACTGTTGACAGGTAACAACAATGACACACGGTCTAATCGGCCTCTATTACGAATATCGACGAACTTTGAACCCAAGCGACGCTCATTCATGGACAAGAGCGGCCTTTGACCGCTAACCTTTACATGAAAGCCGACTGTCACACTAAATACTATACACATTTTCCCAAGTAGTAAACTAGTTTATGAATCTCGTAGCTTTTTATGGGAAAACGTAGCTTTTTATGGGAAAATAACGGTTGACGAAATTCTAGAGCTTGTAGATTAGGAATTTTGTGTGATGATTGTTGATTGCATTGTCATCAGGTGCTACGGGGTCATAATTATTATCTTTATGAAGGTGACTAATGTGAGGAAAAATATCCAGAGGTAACTGTCACTAGCATATTAAGATTTGATAAATTAACCATCTCACCGTTCAAAATCAAGTGCATAGATGACGCAATAACATTGACGACTGAATCAGACACGGATATAAAGAAAAAAATAAGTATTTCGTTGAACTTAACAGTTCAAAAATAACAAAACTGCTATAGACAGACAATCAATTCAAGAATACCGGAAAACTGAATAAAAGGTATTAGTAACCGTATCAAGCCCGTGGAAGATAGCACTGGGTTTATTTATGACGCACAGTAAAGTGATGTAGACTCCATGTATGTAAACACGTACAGTCGCTTGGCAACATTATCTGACCCACCCTAAAAACAAACGAATTTGGACCCTCTGCCTGTAACATTAAGGTTTATTCAATTTATATGAGCTTATCAGACAAGTGCACGAAGACTCAACCAAGAATTACAATAATAATACAGACATGCAAATTTGATCTTTATAACGTTACCATTAGGTTATATGTTAAAACTACTTGTTATAATATAATTAGTGTAATAGCTTATTTTAATAATTGCGTTCAAGTAATTCTGGTCTCGTGGTCTGTGTATAAGACTGAGAAAAACAACTTGCGAGATCAAATCCTGCGACGAAGATATTATTTTGCTTTCAATTTAGAATTTATTCCAAAACTATTTAATATATTATTGTAAAGAACTATAGACGGATGATCTTCATACATAAACTTTCTAAAACGGTAATATTTTCGCATAACTTGTAATAAGTGGGTAGTTGAAAAATAAATAGTCGTATTCATTATAAAACTGGTAGGTATTCAAAAGCAACTAAGGGTATGCAGTGACTACGCGCAAACATGTTTTACCTTGCCTTACTAAATTGCAAAAACAACATCTCTTTACAATTTTTTATTTTCTATTTTATAGGTAGTTTTTTTATTATCATGTCTCAATGGAGTGATTATTTAAAATACAAAATAATCTATTTGCACCAGGAGAAGGTTGGCTGCTTGTGCTGTGCAAGAATAAACTTTATGAAGTATACTATATGGTTCAAATTCTTTAGAATATGCGTCTAGCATTACAACTAAGATCAAATTTCAAAGCGCCTTATAACAGTTGAGTTGGTCTTGTGGTCACTCACTATGGTAGTGCGGTATTTATCGTTGTCTACGTTCGAAACCAAGTTTAACCTAAATATATCTTTTTGCTCAGCTGTTTTTTTTTTAATTATTTTATTACACTAAAGAAATGTAAAAAACATTTCTTTAATGGACGACGTAGGGTCTTGTCTTTTTACACGGGTAGGTTGTATAGGAATAAAAGTAAACAATTGCAAGTTTAAAATGTTTATTATTTCATTAAAACACTTAGGTAAGATAAAGTATGTAAATGCTCATATATATCCAAATTAATAGACATTTTATATTAGTATGCCATAATCAAATCTAACCATTTATAAACATTAAAAAAGGCGTGCTTATGCTTAAAAGTTTGTCATCGAGAAAATGAATTCATCTGTGAAATGCTTTACAGATTTATAGCTGCCTATATGTAGTGAATAAACATGATATTTAAATAGAAAAAATCTATTTATAACAATAACATCACCACATAATCTGCAACATTTTAATGGTTTAACAATCAATCCATTGAGCATTTACTTACATGGTGTGTTTAAAAATACCTACTAGATTACATAATTAGTAGTCCCCTGCTATAACTTGCTGTAAGCGGCTACGCATAACGCGCACCATATTCCAACACAAATCTTTGCCATTTAAATATTCCTGGGCAAAACGAACCCTTTCTTCGCGATGAGCAGGTGTCAATGTAATTTTCTGTGCTGGTTTATAATTCCTTATCTCAGCAGCGTATAAATGCCTTCTCACTGTTTCCTCTGAAATATTGTGGTTTATTGCGGAATGGGAAAAAATGGATTTTCAACATGCCTTGAAACAATGGGTGGCCTTCGAATTCGGGACTATACTTAATGGCTTTTGCTCCTGGACGAATACGCTGAATATCTCCATTGTCTCCATAACGTTTTAGCCAAAGTCTGACCGTATTTCTCTAAAACAAAAAAAAAAACATTTTTGGAACCGTGTATGTAACTTGTAAGGAGTGAATGTAGTGGTAAAATAGCCAACTACGCATTCATTAATCACAATCAATAAAATAAAATAGGTATAAAAACACTTACTGCTATATTAAGTCGACGACCAATCTCTCTAATTCCAATATTCTGCTCATGTAAAAATATGATTTTTTGTTTGGTATAAGTAGTCATTAAGTTGCGACATGCTTTTTTACACCAAATTGCTTAAAAATACTTAACGAGTTATGTGAAACGATTTACAAATGTGTGTGCGTAGTTACTGCTATTAGGCGTAGTTTAACTTTTGTCACATAAATGAATTTATTATCTACCTCACGAAGCAAATATATGTTTTACTTCGTATCCAACCATTCTTGGTAGGTAAATATAAATTCTGTGAACTTAAAGTTTTTTAATTTACCCACCTGTTTACAAGATAAATTATTAGGCGTAAATCATATTGGTCGTTCTTTAATAATGCAGGCAATATTGTAGAAATGAAAACAAATTAAAAAAGAAACTGATTAAAGGTGGACCGTGTTTTCGAACCCACATGTTGTTCGTCGCCAATCCAGCATCAAACCGTTAAGCCACAAGAACTTGTCAGGAATACGCGAAATTAAAGATTGGGTTCTAATTATGTAGTGTGATTTAAAAGCTTTTCAACTTTAATGTCAACGAGATAATGATTAAAATAGCTTAACAAAATGATATATGTATAATGCCGGTGGCTCCGACAACGTTGCACGAGCGCCGTCTGATAAGCTCATATAAATTGAATAAACCTTAATGTTACAGGCAGAGGGTCCAAATTCGTTTGTTTTTAGGGTGGGTCAGATAATGCTGCCAAGCGACTGTACATACAAGATTTATTACCAGACACTAGTTGATATCGAAGATGCACCTGAACTGATAGAGGCAGAATTACAAAGTTTTAAGATAACCTTTGTCAAGTAAATAACAAACATTAGAATTGCATCCTCCTCGTCGTGAAGAAACCGGCATGTCCTAGAACCAAAAATTCGAAGAAATGTGACATCTACCAGCCCGCACTAGGCCCGCGTGGTTAAATAAGCTAGTACCATCAGCAAAAAAGAGGGTTTAGATAAGTCTTAATGGGAATTAAATAAAGCTGTAGAAGATTCAAGTACGTCTGTTCCAAGCAGTGAGACAGCATAAAGTAGCGATAACATTTTTTGGTGAATTTATATCACCGTGACTAGGCAAAGTTTTAAGTTATTTTGTGTTCCTAAGATGACTAACAGACAGTGAATCATAGTTAGGACTAAACCAGATTTCGACTACAGACAGTTTTTGTTTGCCAGGACGACAGATATCGATGACGTCAACATGTTGTAACAAAATGCAATGTTAGTTTTAACCTAAGTTGGAACATATGTATGTACAATAAACGATATTTAAAGAATAGTGGGGAACATCAAGCACTTACTGGATGAGACTCCAAGCCACATGAGGTTGCAAAAATAGAGAAAACGGCCCTTATCTCTTCCATCGAATATATTTAAAGCTAAGAGGACTTAGGTAGAGTACCCTCTGCGTTGAATTGGCTACTATGTATCTAGGACCGAACGACATTGACGTAGAAAATTTTAGACAATTCTGGATTTGTCATACAATAATTACATTTGTACCGTAAGTATATAGTGCAGGTGTAATGATCTACAGAGTACCGTATTTGTACAATCAGAGTTAGTCACCGATAATTACGGAGCTTAATGAGCGTGCAAATTGTCAGTAACGCCAACACTACACAGAGCCAATTTAGTGCATTATTGCAACCTTTACTGCCATATATGTTTTATTAAATCAACAGTTGCATTCTAAAGGTTAAAGCTTTTATAGAGGCAGAAACATTCTAGATATTTTCGAATGAGTCTTTAGAAAATACCTACTCACGAATTAGGATTTGGTAGTTTGAAGTAAACAAGCACAAAACGCCTGATAAAAAGATAATAAAACGTCTGAGCGTCCCCACGGAGCTAGATAATCCTCAAAATTCAATAAAATGTCATAAAATATTAAATTGAGTTATAAATCCGTTGGGATTACTGATATGATAAATATATTTTATTGCATTGACAGTCAACAGATAAATAAATACCGATATATTTGTAAAAATAATAATAATAATAAATATCGGGTAAATGCCAAAAGACTGAGGGTAATTCAGTCGATACGAAGATTAATATTCGTATATTTTTTTTGTCGTCAAAGGCAGTCTTCGAGTAAATGAACCGACAAAGCCCTGAAGCTAAAGCTGAAATACTTATAAAGCGATTTGAATTTAAAAGCAGTGAAAGATGGAATAATAAATGTACGATCTACAAACTAGGCTGAAACTCAAATTAAGCGGTGAAAAGTAAACGAAGTGGAGAGTATCTTTATTAAATATATTATGATCTCAACAGACCAAGCAAGTTATAATTATTAATGCCAAAGGGACACTTCAAACTGTACAACAAGAGTAAAAAGGTGACAGAAAATCCCAAGACGACATGAAAGGTATCTGTAACTTCACGATAAAGGGCAGGCGCGACGCGACTCTAGGAAAACAGATTGATGTTGAAAATTAAAACTTCATGGAAATTGTTTTACCAGAATGGTGTTGCACTATCGCGTCGCCCCTGTCTGTCCCGCCTTTGGCCCTTGACTTTATCAAATAAATCAGTAACAAACATATTTGCATATCTTGCTTTGAAGGTCACCCGTTCCGCTGGTTATCGATTCTTATCTATTCAATCTAATCAATGTCAATAAATCGATTCTGATCTCTTGCGATTTGTCACTTATATCAAAAGTAATCTTCCGTAGCTTAAAATTCATGGAAACTACATCTTTTTTTTCACTAAGCAACGTATAGCCTCGTCTTATATCATTGTCTGTCTCCGAAATTTTCGTCATTGTTCGTCATTAATCCTCCTATTATATTTTAAAGTTAAGTTCTTTCTGAAATTACATGTTTCTTAGATCCTAGCTCAAAAGTGATTTCAAAACAATTGCTTCTAATTCAGTGTCGTCTATGTTACATGTTTTTGTATGTATCAGCTTTATGCTAATTTGGTGCTAAACGTAAGTAGTTTTCAGACTTTGTTAATTTTTTTAATGAATATAATGATATTCAAAGGCTGTCTAATGGTGATAACAAAGGAAATAATTTGTCGAGTGAAGATTTCATCGTCTCAGCTGAACAGTGTCCCTATCATACAAACTAAAACGGTTCACTAGTTATACAATAGGTACGTATATGATGTGCAAACCCGTATAATAGTGACATTTAACGCCGCACACAACGTTACGCATGATTTTCAAGGTTTTATCACGATGTTTCCACTCGATTAAGCATCTATTTACCTTGTAAGGGATATAGTTACAGTTTAGAACAATCGTCTCATTAATAGCTGTAATGAACACGCCTTTCAACCGGTAACGAAGTTGGGTTGAGCTCGTATTTCTGATTCAGATTGAATTTGGTGTAGCGTCAGTAAGATGTAATAGACTTATATAAATCAATCTAGATTGAGTTCCTTTCAACAGTCAGTCTCATACGTCTTTTACAGTTGGAATGCAGAAAGGCCCAGAGGCCTTCAATTCAAAACTGTTCATGGCGATCTGTGGGCGTTTGATACAAAATAAATACCTGCTTATCCATTAGACATACCGGTTATGATGATAGCTATAACAGAACTATTTTTCAAGTGTTGCCCACACACGTTCCGACCACTCGAAGCTAAGTATAGTGATAGCATATCTGTTTAAAAGATTGCAACACTGATAGATTGGTGTGCAAATACCATAGAAACGCATCCTTCTGAATTTAACGATCATCGTTGAGGGATATGTGTCTTTCTCAAATATCAACACATTTAACCTAACCATTTAAAATGCATTTATGTTGATTGTGGGACAAGAGAAAGACGGCATGTAAATATTTCAGTAACAAACCATTACAAGCGTGTTGTAAGAGGTACAAACGCAAATATTGAAAGCGGTAATTTAAACGATGCATTCATATAATTAAATACTTAAATCGTTAATGCATCAAGATGTGAACGTGTGCACGACTTTGTGAATTTAAGGAAGGTTATATCAAATACAATATTTGAGTTTGTTAAGCATAGTGTCAACAAATCACAAACTAGTTCTATGAATATTAATGCACCAGCTATAGAGTTTCATGAAACGTCACTAGTTAAATAAGTTACATAAAAACTTCCAGCTAGACAGTCGGGGTAAAACTTTGCGATACTTTTTAAATCGAAGTAACCAACTGAATTTGCAAAACATTTTATCTCGACACTAGAACGAAGCAGAGAAGCGAAACAAAAACTGTCAACGGTTCAATATTGGGCTTCGAAAGCTTTCCGTTTTCAGTTTGCACTAAATGAAAAAGAATCTAGCTTACGTACAGGAAAAGCGTTTTGTAAAACTCGGCATGCGAATGCAACTCTCATTAAATAAACGGTTAAAAGCATTGTGGATTGTAGACTATGTTTTTTCACTGTCCATCATCCATTCCAAATGTAAATTTTCGCACTGTTATGCAAAAATATTTAAAGAGGATTAAGCAGCGGTGCGCAAACATTTGCTTTTCGCATCTACTTTTATTGTATGCATTGCGAATTATATATTTAAAATTCTGTTTTAACGCTTCTGTGGAAAATTTTGTCAGCAGCTCTTTAACTACCTAACTTAACTACCTTTAAACCATTTTTATCTACCATGGGGAGGGAAGATGGCAACATATTCTCTGCCGAATACAATGCATCATAAACGATCACTATTTTTGTCACATTCAAATGATAGCGAGAAGCTGCCAGCACATAGCTGACTGACATTTGAAAACAATCCAATTCTCTGTTTACCGTACTCAAGAAAAACATGAGCAATAAAAACAGAAATAAAGTTGTAATGATATTGATATCAACAGACTCGAAATAATCCTTTGTTTTTATGTAAAATTTATCAACATAGATACAATTTGATATGACGGAGTGAACACGTAACATTTAGCCGGTGAAGCACATGGCGTAAGTGCTCTGTGCGTGTGTACAGACGCAGGCAGTTCAGTATGAGTCGTTATACGACTTGATCCCACTTTAATGCAGCCCCTTTGACGTAGGCTGCGTGTGTTGATAAAAACGTTTAAAGTAAATGAACGAAAGCATTATGGATTCTCTTTGTGTTTACAGTTTTTATGATATTGGCTGTTTTTGGTATGATGTTTCACGTCACAGCATCGAATAGTTTTCAGACTTTATTAATTTTTTTTAATGAATATAATGATATTCAAAGGCTGTCTAATGGTGATAACAAAGGAAAGAATTTGTCGAGTAAAAATTTCATCGTCTCAGCTGAACAGTGTCCCTATCATACAAACTAAAACGGTTCACTAGTTATACAATAGGTACGTATATGATGTGCAAACCCGTATAATAGTGACATTTAACGCCGCACACAACGTTACGCAAGATTTTCAAGGGTTTATCACATGTTTCCACTCGATTAAGCATCTATTTACCTTGTAAGGGATATAGTTACAGTTTAGAACAATCGTCTCATTAATAGCTGTAATGAACACGCCTTTAAACTGGTAACGAAGTTGGGTTGAGCTCGGATCTCTGATTCAGATTGAATTTCAAAATAATCCAATTCTCCGTTTAGCCAAGAAAAACATGAGCAATAAAACAGAAATAAAGTTGTAATGATATTGATATCAGCAGACTCGAAATAATCCTTTGTTTTTATGTAAAATTTATCAACATAGATACAATTTGATATTACGGAGTGAACACGTAACATTTAGCCGGTGAAGCACATGGCGTTAGTGCTCTGTGCGTATGTACAGACGTAGGCAGTTCAGTATGAGTCGTTATACGACTTGATCCCACTCGTTTGACGTAAGCTGCGTGTGTTGATAAACGTTTAAAAGTAAATGAACGAAAGCATTATGGATTCTCTTTGTGTTTACCGTTTTTATGATTTTGGCTGTTTTTGGTATGATGTTTAATTTTAGATATTTTTGTTACAGTTGTACTGTCTTTTTACAAGAATCAGTTACTATGCCAAACCCAATTCATCGTAAGCCAAACTTTCTTCCGATTCTATAAAATCTGCTGCAAATATAACCAGATGTTGCGAATATCAATATTTTATAAGGAAATTGCAAAATTTTGCAGCTCAAGTAGTAAGAAATTCGCTTAGAAAGAATTCCCGGATAAACCGATATCAGAGTTTATTTCTCCAACCTTTTTCTGCAATAGACTTGCTAAGTCGACGGGAAGTGACAGACGGACGCCCCAACGGATGTGTTTATACGGTCTATCTACCAACCTGCTTCGACTAGAGGGGATCGCTAGTTCTCCGTCGCACATTTAATTGAATCTTCCACGAGATAACTGAATTAAATTGAATATCGTTAACGCTTTGAAGATCAATGGGGAGAGAATTGGCATTTCTACGCAATTTAATAGAACTTCTGAAGGGTTGAATTAAACTTTCATAGTCGGTTGAGCAGGGTTTATGTTTTTAGTCTCTGTGTAACCAATGAACTTAAAGAATAGGTACGCAAATCCTTTCTCCCATCAAAGCAGGACAAGCAATCATAGGCCCAACAAATATTGTTTCCTCAGTTTTCCTACGCAATAAAATAAAATCTTCCTGAATAATAATTTTGGAATTTGGTTTGATCGCATGAAAATTATATAAAACTGAACATGGGTCTTATATTTAAAAGAGCTATCACCACGGTTCGCAAATTATTTCCACTCAGGACCTTAGGGAAATTCAGGGACTTTTTGAGTCGAGGGTCGGTTGATATTAAGTGACCCACACTCGCCTTGTGAACTATATACGCTGGAATGCTGTGGGATGAACTTAAAGAGAATGTATATTTAGTCTGCGGCGGAATTTTCGCTTCAAAAATCTGGGTCGAAAATGTGTAATCAAAATTTCGTGTTGAGGCTGATTTATTTAACGTTTTAATATCATTAGGGGTCATTGACTTCTATTGTGTAGAAAAATGAGATTTTTACAGATTACAATTTGAATCTGAAGAAATGATTGATTATAAAGATGCTAGACTATTTGGAAGAGATCCCAATACTAACGGGTGGGCCATCTAGTGTTTTAAATTTGAAGTACCGATTACTTTGACTTTGAAAGGTAGAATGACATTCATTTTTTGACAGTTTTATGTTTGACATTTGCAAAATGGGACACTATACGCTCGAACAAAATTGGGAAATATTAAAAACTTACTTCCAAAGTAGTGAGTCTTTAACGCAAACTGTAAGAAATGTACGTGGAAAATTTTCGAGAAATGATCTGCCTTCAGTTCAGTTTGTGTGTCAATTTGTGAAGAGTTCGTGAAAATGGATCGTTATTGGACAAAGCAAGCCGTGTACGTTCTCGTCCAGTGCGTTCAACCGAAAACATTGCTGCTGAGGCTAAGAATGTGCAAGAACATCCATCAACATCAACTCGTCATCGTTCTCAGGAACTGAACATTTCTCGCACTTCTCTGAGAAGAATTGTGCATAAAGACCTCGGTATGAAGGCTTACAAATTTCAATTGGTCGAAGGACTGAAACCTCATGATCATCCGATACGTTTTCGCTTCGCCCAATGGGCTGAAGATTGTTTGGCAGGAGACCTTGGGTGTTTGGAATTTTACCAAAATATCGTGTTTTCAGATGAAGCCCATTTTCATCTCGGTGGCTATGTCAATAAGCAAAATTGCCGCATATGGGCTTCAGAGAACCCACACGTGACTATTGAGAAGCCAATGCATCGACAACGAGTCACATTGAAGGGATTCAAGCCGAAACAATCTAAAATGTACTGAAAAAATGGGTTGATCGGATGGGGTACTGCCGAGCCAGTCGTGGTAGTCATATGAATGATATTGCGTTCCATTCTTAAATGACAAAGTTCAACATTTCCAATAAAACCAGAAATTTAAAAAAAATAATCAGTAGTTTTTTTTTTATAACCGATTCAAATTTTAAATTTTAAATGGCCCACACTTTACTACCAATTTGACTTTCACGTATGACATTATAACTTAGGCTCGTGGCTAAATAATATTACAGCCAGTTTTAAGTTGCATCCGGTTATACTGGAAGCCGACCCCAACATAGTTGGGCAGGTTGGTAAGCCGAGGCAGATTGACTGATTGCATCACGTAAAAACATATAAAAGACCGAGTTACAAATCGAGTCCTGTCTAAATGTATCAATATTTATAATATCAATCGCAAAGGTAGGAGAAGAAGAAAAGTCCGATGAATGTGTTGTGCCCATTTGCTTTTTCGAACGGATTTTAATCTGCCATGACACTTGTCTTGCTTCTTGTCTTGTCTGTCAGTCATATTTGAAATAAGCTCACCTACAGTTCCAGTTTGAACGGTTGATTAAATTATTTGTGATGTCTATCCTATTTCAGTAGTCCGTGAGAAACGGGTTACTATTTTCGTTTCATTCCGAGGTTTTCCAGTGATTTCATGGGCGGCTGAATTGTTAATGTAAATATTTTGAACAGAAGATAGGATGATACAGATTTCTAGTCGTAAGATTTGTGTAAATAATTATTTGAATCTTTAGAAAATCTCAGGACATTCAGTACATAATGAGTTAGTATACAATACGATGAATTTTACAACACAGTCAGTACATTCAATAGATATGTGAGTACATTCAACTGACAAAAATCAATGTGGGCGGAAAGCTGAACACAAAATATACATACATTTACCTGCTCATAGCAACGCAATACTCAACAGCCAAGCCTGCTAAGCGCACCCTCACAAACACGAATAAAGACACCCAACCTAATTAAACTTTATAACCCCACTTATCCAGTCAAGCAACACATCTTCAAAGCCTTCCTATACGAGAACTTAGCTTATTACTTGGAAACTGAGCCTCGAAGTAAGCACTTCATCAGTAAAGGCAGTTACCGTCGTCACCTAGGAACGAAATTAAACTTCTTGATTGAATTTGAAATCTCATTAAGTAGACTTACCTAATGTTGGCTCAAGTTTATGTACGAAGAAATTGGAGAAGCGATGGAGAATCCTGCACGTTAAATAGGTTGAAGATTGTTATTTGTTGGATTTCGGTCAAGAGTCAATAAGGTATTGGAAAAACGTTGTAACTGGGTTTATAGTAGAATTCCTATACCGATGCTGTGAGTGACATTTAATCAACTTTGTTTGTAAAAGCTTTGACAGATTCGATAAAATCTCCTAAGTTTACTAGCATGAATTCTTGAATTCTAGATTGCCTCCAAAATCTTGTCAAAATTCGATGTACATACATTTCATTGTTGTTTTTTCCTTAAATAATTTCGAGCATTTCTCTAATAAATAACACGTTAGTGACGTTTAAGAAAGCATTTAAAGCAACGGCATAGAATATAGCCTTGACCCGTCACACATCACAATTACAAATTATGTTTTGTGATCACAGGTGACAAATTAGCTATTGTCACAGCACACCGGGAAAGCCACAATGATTTTAAATTCAATTCTTTAATTGTAAAAGGTTAGGAACCACTTTGAGGAAAATACAACAGATAAAGACAGCTGTTTGGAACAGATTAAGAGATTAAGTATTTTTATGATCTTAAAAACGTAATTTGTATTTCACAAAGGTAACATAGATTGGTAGGTCTACTTAACTTAGTTGTTGTGCCAAAATATGTTTACAGAATTTAAATACTGCAGATAAAGAAACTACCCGCAGTGGGGAGCCAGATGACTGCTTAGTAATGGACCTAGGCCAAGTTTTCTTTAATCAATAAATACAAACCGAAAGTAAGTAAATAAAATATGATCAAGAAGGTAAAACAACACAGACAGAAAATTTAGTAAAAATAACCTAGCATAAAATTATAAAAGAATGAGAAAGCTTAGCTAATTTAGTTCAAAGGCAAACAACATTCTACGTCATTCAACGCAAAAATAACAAATTCCAGCTGACATTTCCCGTTTATTGTTAAATTTTCATGAACAAATCTTGAAAATTCTTAAAAACGTTTATATAATTTTCGATATTGCAATAAATATGAATATTCATTACGAACTCAATGACAAAAATGATAGAATCGTTAAAGTTTATGACTATTATGCCAATAGTCATGCCATTTGTCAATTCAAAAAACAATCTGACCTAGCAGATTTGACACACGAGGATTTTATTAATCCAATTAAATAATGAATGCGTGTTGCAGCGAGCTCAACAATGTTACGTCCGCTTCCGCGCGAAATGTTTCGTTTAAAATGAATTAACAAAAATGGTTCAGCACTACATAATACATACCTATTATGATTATACTTTATTTGAGTTGTATTCTATTATAATTATTATCTCACATGGGAAACATTCTATTACATTTATATATGGTCACCCTCTTAATAAATGTCTATGTGCGTTTATTGCACCATTTCACAAGGGATTGCGAAGTTGATTCATTTACCGAAATATAGCACACTTGTCCTGCGGACCAAATATTGGCCCCCTAGGGACACGCATCGTTTTCTATATCTATTTGAGGCATTGTATAAGGATATCAGTAACAATATTTCGCGTCTACATGTTCAGTTCTATCTTTCTGTGACAATATTCGTAGAAGAAGAAAAATATAATACGTTCTAGATATTTAGTAGCGAACGTGCTCAAAGGCCTAACATTGACATCTGCCAGAAGCAATGACAAATGTATTGTGTTACATGGCAACGACCTGCCAGTTAGGTTAACAAACAGTGGTGTATGATCTCGCTATTATCACGAGACTGGTGCTGTTAAACAAACAGCTACTTTTATTCAAAGATTTGCTTTGGCAACCAAAGCAGATATTACTACCAAAGTAATGGTGAATAAGGATTATTTTTTGGGCCAATTCTAATGATTTAAAATGTGAATCATCGCAATATTTCATCGTACTCGGGAATGTTAAGATAATAATAGAAAATAAGCAATCTCAACTAACAACTTTCAAAATCGTAATAGACATGTGCAAGTTATTAGAATAAAGTTCTATCAACTTTGCAACAAAAGAAACATTAGCATTGACACAATTATAGATTGTAAACATTTCAATAATAAACGGACATTATAAGTAAAAGTCCTTGCACTACACTGACTTGTAATAGAGGCCAACCACCCATACGATTGCAAAGTGTAACGATATCACATGAGTTTCTATGATTCATTGTATAAATATACCAGTTCGAACGATATTAGAAACAGTGTAGGCACTACATACATTATACTAGTAAAGATTGCAGATATATCTTAAAAGGCAAGCTATATTTAAAACGATAACAATCCTAGCTTGGTTACGTGGAATGAAACAGCATTTAATATTTGTTAGCGTTTTGATCTAACGGTTCTAAAAATTTTATCGTTTTGTAAAACTCTTTGAATGGAGCCACATGGCGTAAACCTGCACAAAGATATTCAGTTATATTTAGTTTATTATCTTTTGTTGTAATAAATGTCCAATATTATATTATTAATCCGGTTCACATCTGTGGTTTTAGTGCAGTTTTATCTTTATGATACCACAAATGATATTTTTTATAGCCAATTTGCAATTGAAGACCGATATTAAGATTAGTATTCAATATTTTTATATGAATGTAGTTAAACTTAGATAGGGAAGAGCCTCGGAATGAAATGGGCATTCCATCGGATACATAGGAAACACGCTGCTGTCAATTAACACCTTTTAGGCCCTAAGAAGCCATTGGAGACGGTGAATTTGAAAATAATATTATTATTTAGATAAAATATTAATCTTCAATAGAAGATATAAACCAGCCGTACGGCTACGGTGGCTGCGAACTGTGGTTCGACCAATGGTCGTAAAACTAGTAGCTTTGATATACAACCGTCGGCTGTCGTGAACCACAATTTTGTTTATAACAATTTGCTGTACGAATGTACGAGTCTGTATGTTTTTCCTTTCATATTTTTGGGCGATAACAACCATTTGAAGACGATCCGAGAGTATTTGCAAGCAAAATGAAAAAAGTTCATATTAACGAACCATTCTCAACCAGAATTTACTGCTCGTATGCACCAGAATCCCACAGAAAACGGCTACATGATTTTTTTACCAATACACCAAAAGTTCTTACACCAATAAACAATGATTCAAATCCACATGATCAAAACACATCTCATGAAAAACCTGCATCCTGTCATCAATCAAATCTTTATGCGAAATACATAAATTACATCAATGTACGAACTAAATTATGATTTCCTGAGCCCCTCAAATTCGCCGACCCGGAAAGGAATCGACAAATGATTTGAGGTCCTTCGTGGCAAGATATATTTACATACAAAAGGCTGATTTTGTAAATAGTGAGTGAGAATACAAAGCACAGAATAGGAGGGAGCTTAACAAAGATCGTGACCTATATTCGTACTACGAGGGTCGACGTGGATTCGGGTCAGGTACTTATGAGCTCAAATGTAGCGCTGGTGCTACATTTTAGAAAATCCTCTAAGGTGTAAATGTATGCAGACAAATTGCGTTCTACTAGAAGAGGTTTTAGCTGCAAATAAAGTGGATTCTAAAATAAATCTGCCAGTAATAAAAACAATATGAAAAGTAGTCGCGGGGCGTGAGAAGTATTTGTGGTATTTAGTGTTCGTTAATAATACGTTCAAAGTCTGCCTAAATGTTTGTGAAAAAGAAGCATTTTTTTATCTTCGAGAGACACTTCAGAAAGCAATTTCAGCAAGAGAGAATATGTCGAGAAAGCTGGAGTTGCATTGTGCATAAGAAGTGATGGCTTTGCAGTCCTTTGTCCACAGGCAGCATACCGCTCCAGTAAGTCACAACTCTGCATAGAGAGAGCACAGTGACACAGCTTCATTCCGCAAACTTTACAAACCATTCAGACCAAATTAAAATAACGAAGTGATACAAATGCGAAATGAAGACAAAACAATAGCTACAGTCATAACTACGGATCTCTGAATGATGCACCAAAGAAACGTTGACTCCATTGAGAATGGCTGACTGCGAAAATCTGTAAAGGCTGTACCTACCCGTCTCTCTTTACAATAGCCTGACCTACATTCACGCTAAGTGAACGAACGCTCGAGCATTCAGGAGTTTAAAACGCTCTATAGACAAATATAAAGGCTTTAGGTCCAAAGAAACAAAAAATAATTTCGCTTTATCTGACACTAAAACGAATACTAGAAATAAAATATTCCGATTAGTGAGGTACAATTTGGATCGAATAGAAAATATAAAAAAAATGGATATCGGTTTGGGTATTCAATTTATTCGACAGGAAGTCTGTATAGGTCAGAAAAAGCTTAGTTATTTTGACGAAACATATTATGACGGTGGTACCCAAACCGAGTAACATATCGATCGTCGGTAGAATCCAGAAATAGACAAGAGTTTAGCCAGAGTGGTGCCTGTTACACTTTAGAATGACTATATATGTCTTAAATGTAGGAAGAGCGCCAAATTATACAACAAAGTTTACTAATTTGAACAAAATCGTGAAAATTTAATCAGTGGAATTTTTGCATCACAGTTAATGGTCGTTACAGAAATAATGTAGGGCTAAGCGTGTAAAGGACACTTTTTTAATGACTTTAATACGTTCAAATTAATCTCACTCATCTGAAAGAACTGCTGTTGTCGTCATGTTTTATAAACACTCATCTAAAATCCTCGAACCGAAATAAACATGCTTATAGCTGAATGAGTTGATGACAGCGGTTAAATAGGGTAGCACTGGAACCCACAAATATAAAGATAGGTCAGCTACTGTCAAATACAGGCTTTGTTTTGAACTTATTTCGTTTCATTTATAAAACAAAAATAGAGAGAGCAACAACACAAACATGAAAGCTAACGTCAATAAAACTGAAACTTGGGAACCATGCCCGATTTAATCTCAACTACAGTGATATATTTAATCCACTTTAAAATGAGAAAATGTATAGCAAAGTACCAAACACTACTTTCAGTATAGTGAGTGCTGCTTGTAGACAGAAATATAAAGCTATTGATGCCAAATGTACAGAAGAGTATTCCGAAGTGGCTGACACCGACGCATTTTGTTACCTAAAGCAAAACCCTCGCATTATATGGCTTTACCATGCCTGTAATTTTATGACAGACGTTTCTAGCAAGACCTTTATTATTACAGCAATAAAAATATACGACTCAACAGAGAAAGTTGGTACTATAAGCCTCCGCGGAAAAATTAGGACAGTGTCTCGTCATCCTCTATTCAGTGTCCTTTACAGAATGCAGATAATTTGGCACCGGTCTCTTAGTGCTTGATATAATTTTCTTTTTGCCACACAGCACTAGATTTTTGTGCTATAATTATGTAGAAATATCCTCCCGGACTCCTCGACTCGAGCCACCGTGCATATTCATGTGAGGTATAAAAAAAGCCTAAAACATCAAAAATAATGTCAAAGAAAAAGTTTGTATGCAGTTTCGAAGTCGACATGCTGGCTATCATTTTGGTGTCGTCATTATTTCGAATTTGAATTAACAAAAAGTTATATATGTCGACGGCCGAGAGGTCTCCGCAGCTGGCCCATCATCAGTATGGTCTTGAGGTAGAGATTCCATGGCGTAGTCTCAAGTAACAATATCAAAAACTCGCACAAAGGTTTATTTGAATAATAGCACAGCACAGCTTAAATAATAACGGTTATAATAGTTAGAGACAATACTAATAAGGTACCTGTGAACCAACGATCCCGATTGGAGGTCCGATCTGAAGTATCGTTCTGAGCCAAGTTCTCTTGCGACTCGCGCTTTTATAACTTTAAAATCGACACCCTTCCAACCGATTCCGTTCACGTGAGATGTGACGTCACTGCGTTCACCGGTATTACAAAAATTAATTGAGCGTCTAAACCAATAAATAGTCAAAGATGCAACATATACTTCTATTCAAAAAGGGCAGTGACTTTATTTAGGGAATCCGAGAGTATAGTTTCAATTTTCTATCATTCAACTACTCCGCAACATTGCTATGATATCATTTGTCTGACTAACTAGTGACATTGTGTAGACCTCAGCTCGTATGGAAATCGTACCGGCCTTGTTAGACTATAACGTTGTGATTAGATCTCATGCAATAAATCTCGTTATAAAACAAAAATACTAGCGCCGTTAACTCAGCAGTAAAATGGTCACAAAAAGTTTCGGAAATAAAATGTTTGTTGATGGGCACAGAGTAGGCAATTTAATCGTTGTATATCAAATGTCACGTATATCGGTGCGTATCGATAAACAACCCTGTTTGTCTGAGTTGGGGTATAAAAAGGGGGACCCAACTCCCATTTTGTACCAAATGGGAGTTAGGATGCTCCTTTGAATCAGCGTAATCGAAAAACGTGTATATCGGAGGAGACGCACACCGCACATGGAATTTCTAGAGCTAAAGCTATACTTTAAAATAAAGTATTAAACAAACATGGGAAGAACTTAGTTACTTGAAAATTGTTTCATAAACGAAAATGTCTTTAATCTTTAAGTTCAACAAAGGGAGGCTTATTGCCAACTTTAGCGTCGCAATCAAAGCGAGCAACAGTAACAAGTACAAAACTAAAATAACGTGTAAGTCTGTCTGAAAGTTATCAAAACGAGATATTATCAGCGGAGACGACGACTCACTTACTTTGTGTGTCTGTAACTGAAGCAGGAAAAGTTTATTAAGTCTTATCTACGTGTCGCGGGTAATGTAAACCATTTGTACAGTGCGAGAACGGAACAGGAAGCCCCTTCTCGCTCCAATGCTTACAGAAACCGAACAAACAACATGTAATGAGAGTTTTATTCAAGCTTTTTGTGCGGCCCTTTCGACCTTTGTATCCGTATTGTGACGAATTAAATTGGGTTCAATACGTTTTAATTGAACAAGCGGAGAAGATGGAAAACTCTTTCGATCGAAACGAAATTGGAGGCAAACCTTTTGATCGTGACGTAAACAGGCTTATTTCGATAAACTGTTGATAAAGTAAACGCGTAAAGATAAGGGAGAGCGTTGGAACAGATTCCGTAACGGTCACATTGTTTAGCAAGCGGTTGGTGGTAAACGTTGCCAGGTTCGGATCGATACGAGGGGAGCAGGCACTGGCGCGGAGCCAACCACTAAAACACGGCAAGCCAGAGTTTACGTCGACGCTTTAGAGCAAATTACAAACGCTAACTTTATTTATTAGTGCAAAAACAACATGGATAATGTTATTGACGTGGAGCACTCGAACGATATCTGGTTAAAACCAGAGCGGGCAGTGATAACGGTGAGAGCTACCAGTGTCACGAACGTACGTCTGTCAAATTAATAAACTGAACGACATTGACGACCACGAGTAGCGAGGGACAACAATAAAAACATCGTTGGACTCGACCAAACTGATTCGTACGTTTGAGAGGCCCATGTGACCACGAGCGTCATGAACTATTTCAGTTTAATAACATGCCGCGCTACAAACGTGACCGACAGGTTAACTCGACAACTCGTGGCTACGTACAACTAAACTCCCAGAAGACTAAAGGAAACAACACAAACAAATCCCATAGAAACTTCATTGTTCCAACTACCGTTTAAGGATTTCTTCGGAGTATTGTCTGTTGCCTCATCAACTGTTTATTTTCAATCAAATCGTCGCGAGAATAGAATATATGTCGCACAAATACAAGGTATATTACATAATAAAGCGAGAGATGACAATGGAGGAAGTTGTCACTTTTGGAGTCATCCGGCGGCTAAATTGACACCGCTCCTCCGCCTCCTCACGACACAGTTCAAATGATCCTAAACGTATGATAAATGGCTAGTACAGTTTTATAGTTACGCGTGTTTACAATTTTACATTAGTTACAGCAGCATCGTCAAGCGTCGACGTATTAAATATTTAATTTGACATAAAACCACGCACATCCTATATCGATCGTAAACGCATGTTCGCATTCCAACCAATTATATGAAAACGTGCTACGAAGGAAGTGAATCGTATGGGACTGACAGCACGATGGACGCAATGCAAATCTGTGGCGTGCCGGCGACGTCCATTTATCGTTTTGATCACGTCAACCCGGTCAGATCCATATCGAACACATACGAGACTTTGCTACCCAAGTACGAGAGTTCAATTTAGATGTTGATGAGAAAGATCAGGGATACGAATTAGATGCAAAGAATAGTCGGTCTTAATGCAGAGAGGTAGAGTTGGTATTCATTTTTGAAGACTGGAAGGGTAATCGCGGTATAGACGGGAGACGGGACCGGCAATTTGCCTATTGCCGAGTTCAATTATCGCCCCCCCGCACTCATTACTGAATTAAGGCGAGAGCGACTGCAAATTTTGTGACGCCTCTTCTCTAGAATTGAGAGTACTTTATGACTATGTATCCAGTTGTTATCTGACTACATTGAAAGGTATCATTGAAACAACAGTAAATAAAACAGAACTGTTGATAGACAATGATACAACGAAGACTATGGGACAATGGCGCCGATTCCCTTGTTCACAAACTAAACTAAATTTAAGTTCAGTGCATCTTTTTTTTTCTATTTCATTAAGACAAGGACAGAAGATAAATATTAGTTTAGTCATGTCAAATAAGTCAGAACCTGACGTAAATTGACGTATTTTTAGTAGCCATGTTTTTAATCATTTCTAAACTGTCTATGTATCTTAATTTGACAGGACTAAACTTATATTTATCTTCTGTCCTTTTCTTAATGAAATGGATGGAAAATGTTGCAATTAACTTAAATTTAGTTTAGTTAGTTAACAAGGGAATCGGAGTTATAAGTTTACTAATTTAAAAATTAGACATACGTATTAGATCTTCAGAATCCAATTGCGGCTATTAAGGAAACGTCATGAAATAATTACGTTTAATATTAAATTACCTACTCTGTCAATGATGAAAAGGAACCAATTAATCGGCCGTATATATATAGGAATTCTAATCAATTTCGTCATAATACTAGTAATGACAATCAATAAAGCTGCGGCAGTGTTAATAAACCGAGCGAGCCACAGTAATAAATTTAACAGCTTCCATTCATGCTTCAAGAGATAGCTTTAATACTAATTAATAAAACCGCCTTCGCATCGCCCGAGGAAATTGGCGTTCATATTATTATGATTTGGTATTCTAATGACGATGAGAACTTTAGATTTTCCGATGTTTTCATTCCAATTTTTTCGTATAATTTATATGCTTTGAAATCGTTTCAGCTGCTTTTAATTAATTGTGCGACAAATAAAATGGTTTAGCATAACGGAGACAGATTCGTGCCATCGTTAATGAATATGTTTCATAAAAACATAACTTATTAATTTTGAGATATAGTATATTGAGGAACAAAAACGTGCTTCTTTAAAACTCGGTAATTTAAAACTGTACGTCAGAATACATACAAGCACAATTCACAGTAAAGTTCTATCTTAGAAATGTTTAAGAATAAAACCAAAATTGAACCGGATTTAACTAAAACAAGACCAACTACAACATACGCTTTGAAACTAGATTTCGAGATCTAGTCATCAATAAAAGTGTATCTCAATATAATTTATATTAGGTAAGAGTCAAAATTAAAGAGAAGGTTGCAGCATTTTGTTTTTAACCGTGTTTAGTTTGTGAAACAAAGGTACATGAAGAACATGTTTCTGGCATAAAGAAGCGACAAGATACTCCATGTAGAAGATGCTACAGAGGAAAAAAAAGAAATAACATAGCAGTACTCACCAGGCATGAAGTGCAGTAATGCAGCGGTGATGGGGTACAGACTAGGGCTGTACGTGATGTCCGGGCAGGCATACCCGAGAACTGACACAACCCTGTCTGCGACTGCCCGACCCTTGCGAGTCAGGTGGTACCCCAGGCAGTGGGTCGCCTCCACGAAAGGCGGCAACATGATCGGCTTGTCCGGCAACTCAACTGTGCCGAACACCTGGAAAGAAACCAAAAAACTGTAAAAAATCTAGCAATTTTGGATCAGCAAATACATGCAAGAATAAATATGTGGTAGACAGTCGTGCTTTTAATATTTCCAAGGTGCTCTTTGTTTGCTCGAAATCAAACCTCGCCTTTGTGAGCGCGAAGAATATCGATCATAGGTAACGTAACGTGATGAATAAATTCGCATATTGGCAACACAACGTGCACTTTCATGAAAAGCTAAAATAACTCAACACTGCCGATGGCATCGAAACGATTATTACGTAACGTTGTCCATAATATTTCCCAGATTCAATATACGCATTCTTTCGCCAATGGAGTGCGGAATTTAGATTTCATGTCGCATCAAAAGAACAATGTGAGTTCTAAGAAAGATGCCAGACACTCGTTTATTTATTTTTATAATTCTGCTTATTGTTACACAAGATAACAAGCTATCAACATAATAGAATACTATAAAGAGAATTTCTATTACGAAGTTTTATTAAACTACATCGTCTTGGAATCAAAGGAGCTCTGAATGAATTAGTTGTTTACCATCACCAGGAGACGGATGGCAACATTACCAGAGAAGCTATCAAATATAGACGGCCCAATTCCACGTCCGATTTGTGGGATTGATCTGGTAACGTCAGTGTCGGTAAGCAGGCCCAGCCGTCTGTCGATTCTGTTTCTGACGTCAATCGGCTAATAGAACGGGTCTTAAAAACTCCAAGTTAACAACCTCTTCTAATCAATGATTAGCTTATCTTTCATTATTCAATTACTATGGAAAGTTACATGCTGCAATAAGAACTAGCCATCGAATTGAATGCAAACACGGAATGATAATATGATAAATAATTTATCAGTACATACATTGAATTAAAAAACATATATGATTCTAAACTTCAAATTGTATAACCAAACAGTAATGAAGGATATTTTTTAAATGTTAGAAGCTGACAGAGATTTTTAAATTAGTGTGCACGTATGAATTTGTTATCCAATCTGTAGTTGACATGTGCTGTGGATTCGTGATTATCCACTTTGCGGCAAGGACAAGATGAAGCGAGGCGCACAAATTGTATATTTGAGCCTGCATGCTTTGATACACGCTACCTGTGCGAAGATAGATGAATATGACATTGTGACTGAACTACTGATTCAAATATCAAATTGTACTAGACGCAGTGTTGGAAATGTAAACTTCAATAACTAAGTTCTAACTGCTTCTAATTATTCTACCTACTTATCACATTCAATAGTGTCGGCGTTGGATATGTGAGAATTATGGTACAAATGAATCACCTCGGCCAAAAAAAGACGGGCTTGACATGTTATCTACATCAATAAACCTATATCTAAATACTCATATCTTAGATAAATCTTGCTTTGAATTTATTTCTACGAATGTTGTGACGGTAAGGCGGTTTCCATTCATTTATACTTTCTCTACAGTTTATCTCGTTTATTTTCGTTTTCCCACTAGTTGCCTGCCTACTCTTCTATCACTTCTCTCTATCTAGGGCTATTTAAGACCAGTCTTTATCGAAGGAGTTTTTATCTTCAGCTCATCCCGTCATCTTGACTTGCCGCAATGTCGCCTGACATGTGAAGTCACTAAATGGCTCCTATGTTTGACCCATTAATCCCCTGACATGCGGCAGATGTGTCCAGCCCAATTCCATTTTAGCATGGCAGCTTTCCGAGTGAATCAGCTATTTTTGTAATGATAGTATTCCTAACCCGGTCTTTAAGTTTGAGACCCAGAATATTCCGTTCCATAGCTCTCTGGAAAACCTCGAGCGTGGACTTAAGCTGATTAGTCAAAGATTATGTTTGATAACCATATTATGTAAGGATGAGAATAACACACACGTCGACAAGTCTTCTCTAAAGGGACAGAGCAAGATGTACTGACAGCTATTTTTTAAGTATATAAACCTCTACTTGTACATTAGCAACTAAATCTGCTTTATGGGCAAAATCCAATGTAATATACAGCCAAAGTCAAGAGAGGCAAGTGTTAATAATTTATTTGCATATATGTAGTCTTAATCATCGCCGTAAAGAAATAATCCCCATATCACGTTTCCTGACTACTTAATTATAAACAAAACAGCGCACTCTTATTATCATGACTTGTACAAACAAGCTTGGATCAATATTTTTGTACAGAAGAAGTTAAGAACAAACATTCATTAACTTGTTCTATTTTTCGTTGAACATGTTATAAAATGTTTATTATAGAATTACTGTGAATAAGGGCCGATTTTTTCATCCGTAGTTAAACTCAACCAATTGTTAAAAATAGTAACTAATCGCTAAATTTTTGTAAAATGTGTGTTTTTGATAAATTTTTAGTTTAAGAGAAGTAGCTTTTAAATTACAATTAATTACCTTGTCTTTAGCTTAAAACCCGTACCAAAGTACTTATAATTTAAATTAGAAACACTAAAGGCATATAAACCGGCAAGGTTTTTGCTGAGTTGTTAATACATATAGGTCATATAGATTTCGGAACGAACAGACGTTGAGACAGAGGCTGAGAAAACCAGTCGGCCTGGTAATGAAAGGAGCATGACCAAGCATGACGCTAAAGGCACACATGTTTTATGATCAGCCAACGTTAAAATCGGTTCACTGAACGATACCATACTCAGGTACGATAACGATAGAAGAAAGAACTAGGCCCGCTCGTTGCGTAAATTTTAGAAGACAACGAACCCAATGTTTGTAAATCGGACGTTACGATGAATAAAATAAATACATGCAATAAACATTTGTCACGGAGACAACAGCCGGTCCCGGCGATGTGACGCCAACTGTCTAAAGTTAGACCATCAACAAAGCTCGCGTAAAAGAAGATTAGGATAATATTCGCATCAAAATAATATAGCTTCACCGGACAGTGATAATTTTAGTGCAATAATATTCCATATCATAATTTCTCAATAGTTTGACGGTTTGTTACAAGAATTCGTCTGAAGACTAAGAAATTTTTATATTCTGTGGACTAGATCTAGACTAGATAAATAAGAAAATACGCCCACTGATACAGTTCTGGCATGGATTCTATGGATAGTACCTACATATTAGTTGCGGTTTTCATTACACCGAAACTGCGCCAAACTATGCAAAGCAGAATTTTGAGTGCTGGCTTTATACGAAAACGTTCAAAGCCGTGCGCTAAAATTCTAAACGCCCTAGAATGTGATGCTTACAAAGCATTTACTCGAAAGCAGCTTCACTCCAAGGAGTCTCAAAAGGTGAAGCTAAGAGTCTTGTTGAGAAGTGCTCATGTTAAAGAAGCAATGACAACGAGGCACATAAATGAGGAGTTTTGGTATTAATCATAGAGGATTTACTGGAAAAGAAAGAATTTGAGGAACTTAAACATATTAGAAGCCAAATAGATGAGCATGTCATCGATAAACACGAGTCTGCTATTAGCGCTATAATTTCAATAAAGGTTTCTTTAATAACTAAAAACATTAAACACTATTTTTGGAAAGTCTCTCGTACTACCTTAAGAACCCCACAAACTTTCACACATACATTAAGTCTGAAGCTCCAACAGAAAGGGTTCCAACAAATCAATCCAAGGAAAGCTATTAGTAATATCGTAGAAGCGATATTCATAAATACGAGGAACGCTTGTTTAACGACATAGTAATGAGTGTATAAAACCAATGAATAATGTACTTCATTGTTTTGTTTTTCAATTACATGAATAGTAATTGATTAAGTACTAAGGGCGGCTTGCAGGTACGAGTTAAATCTCGATTTAGTGGGATTTAAACTCAGTTTAACCTTAAGTCGAGTTTACTGCATTGCACGGCGTCGATTTAGCGTTAAACTAGATTTAAAGAAATGTCAAATTTAAACCAGCGTGGTAGGCGGTTTAAGTTGTTAAATCTCGATTTAGTGAGTGTGGAGTGTTTGTTGTTATTACAATTTACTGTGCATTTTTACAAAAATGGATACATTTTTGGATTATTCAAGTGATACTGATGAAGATTTACTGTCTGATGATGATGAAGTATTAATCCAACACATGGATTCCCCATTTTTCTCTAGAAAAGTGAACGAAAGAAGCGACTTAATAAACACTTTGCGTGACGATGAATTTATAAAGAGATTTCGCTTAAGCAAACAAAGTGCAGTATTACTTTTGGATGAAATATATCATGAAATAGATACAGGTTGTAACATGTAAGTTAGTTGACGTTCTGGCTACTCCTGACGTGCTTGAATTGTATTCAATAGCTAATTCTCTCCATGCTTCTTGCTTTTCCTTCACTGTTGCGCCGTCTGTTTTTTTATTTTCAATAATTGGATACTTTTCCACTAACAGCAGCAGATGCATGAGTTCCCTGTTATTGAAATTATGCGCTCGTGACCTCTTCATCGTTGCCATTATTTTATAAAAACAATCACCACACAAAACAAACAACCACGACTACGACGATTTGACTCTGACAATTTAGCAACTGACAATTCGATACGTTCCATTTCACGCAAAAAGTTTGAAGTGTACAAATTATTGGGTCAAACTGCGAAAAACGGAACGCAACGGGACATACGAATGCAATGGAACACGCTAAACTGAGTTTAGTTAAGTCGAGTAGAAGTGACAGTATTGCAAGACATATTTAATCTAGATTAAGTTAAATCGAGTTTAAGGCTTAAAGTGAGTTTAGTAAAATCTAGTTTTAAGTAGAGACTCTGCAAGCCGCCCTTAATCCCTGAATATTAAGCTGGTTTTCGAAGAAATGTTTGTTGTTGAAGCGAATTATTTGAAAGCAATAGTCAGCCTACAATGTTCTGCAGGGATATATCCCAGCAGTAAGAACATTATAGGCCTCCTCTCTGTCAGAGGGGCCATTCATAATCCACCAAGCGGGCCCAGTGCGCGTTGGTGGATGTAATATATCTCTGATTTTTTTATTGGAGGACTTGCCGGTTTCCTCACAATGTTTGAAAGCAATGCTGAATTATTATCAGCGTTTAAGATGACTTGTGTCTGAACTTCCAACTTTCATATAATATTTTGGATAGAAGTTAAATTGAAAGAGAGATTCAAAAGAGGAATCCATTTTATTTCATCTCACACGCAGCGATTTATTTAAAGATTCTTAGGCTCATTAGCTCCAACGAACGACTTGTAATGATTAGACGATACACAACGCTTTACCGTAATTCTAAATTAAAGTTTGTATAGGCATTCAAAACAAAAAATATATATGAAAGAGCTACATTGCAACAAAAACACAGAAACTAAACGGAATTAAGTAGCTACCGCAAATATATACACTTCATTTTAGATTATAACACAAACCAGACAGTGAGTATAAATTCCAGATATTGCGAATATGAAAAATTCATCACGACATTAACCATAAAATGGCACAATGGGAGTTCCTGAAAGGCCCGTAGGCAAGCCCGCTTACGTAGGAATGGTCTATTTATTATTTCTGTCGCGTATCCTACGTCCGGGGTCTTGAATAATGTTGTTCGTCCACCAGTTTTTGTCCACGGGACCAGTCGGTTAAACTGTTTGTTAGTCACGAGGGCGTTGAAAAATTTCTCTACCATAATGAAATTAAAGTTTACGTCTGAAAACAAATGCTGGTGAAATGCGGTTGAATGCTGGTAAAAAAACAGCTGTGTCTCAGTCGTTGTTGTGTCTACACTACAGTACTTATTTAAATATATTTTCGTGTTATGTATCAGGTATGTTACATCAGTCTTTATGTAAACGTTATTTTATTCTAAATGTTTGATTCAACCGCATAATGTCAGTCCATGTTCATTGTCATATTTAGTAGCATCGTCATATTCAGTAACATCGTCATTTGTTGCGCGTCGTATCAATTAATAGCTGTGAAATGTATTAATAATTTCATACATGTTCACGTTTCCTCTTAGAGAGGGAAAAAACTAGTATAAGAAAAAAAAACCGCAATCATCCATACGCGGTTCGCGTGTGTGCCACGCCCCCAGCGCACGCGCACGTTCAGAGCTGCGCGCGCGCCAGCCGTCCTTCGCTCAGTCAAGGCCGCCCACGCGCTTAGAACGAATGCGCCAAACCTGATCCCAGCCTGTTTTGTTTATAAACGAAGCCTCAAAACAGGTTACACAACATTTTGCACGTGATCTCCCGGGTTAAGCATATTAAGCGTAACCGCGACAAGCATTCATTTTCATGTTTACAGCGGACAATGATTACATAATAAAGTGTATAAAGTTACAATGGTAAGTAAAAAACTTGATTGATGCAAATGCAAAAACACAATCTAGTGTCAGTCACGTGGGCTATGTGGATAGCGGTAATGTCAGTCATTTGAACGAGGTGAAATTAGACAATGACAAAATGCAGAAAATAAATTGGTTGCGGTTGCTGATATCGGAGCTTTAAATTAATCTAGTGTTTCTTGGCATTTACTCGCTGGCACGTAATAATAACACGAAGGTAAATATAAACAGAATGTTTGTATTGCCAATGCGTTGGATAGTATTGAGGTCGAAGCGCACGTGGGCCGAGGGCCTATCGCTCGGGATTTACGCCGGATTGTACTAAATCCAACGGAATCCATTCCATCTGTATATCTGTTATGTTCAGTTCCAACATGCACATTTGCATTCAACCTTGATGTTTGACATGAATAATGTTATGAATTATTGAGTGCTTTCAACGAGCCCGCTGATATAGTCATCGCAATCTGACGCACTGTATTAAGTGTTGTTTTCAAAATTGATAATTATCTATTCTGTCTGGATTTATGTCATCTCCATAATAGATAATTGCACATAAGTATGTTGTTCAATTGCAGCTTATTATTAAAATCAATTTTCAAACAAAACAGAGATATAAGAAAATGGAATTAAGTATTCCAAGAACCATTGCTCAAGATGAATGAGAAGACAATTGGACAATTGTTAGCTTCACACGAATCATAAGGTGTATTGCATCTGGACAAGTGGACATGGATTATAGGTACATGTGAGACAATGGGCACGTGCGTGGGCGAAGCGTTAAGGCCCTAATTAGTACAGCCACAACCCGACGCGACCTCTTGCCACCGACAATCAACGTTTAATTGAATAAAGTGGACCGACATGAGCCAAATTGCGAATTTGATGCGCTTCATGTAAGACGTTTGATTACAGCTCTTGTAGGATTATGATTACATCAAAAGACCATTCATAATTCTATGTTCTTTACAACTGACAATATAATGGTAGTACATTCATACATACATTCAAAGGCCAACAAAGGGCTCCCACCGACATACCAAAGTGGCATAAATATGTAAATGAACTCAGAGAATAAGGCAGAACTTTTCCTATATGCTGTTGTATAAATAAATACGCGGCCGCTGTTATTCTCTCTTGCGAATAAGATCGATGATACTATTTTCGGCGGAGCAAATCCACAAGGCGGATTCCGTCGGAAATAACTCCGTGTTTTACCATCGTACTGTGAGCGAGTGTAAATCTTTCTTGGCTATAGGTCGATTGTGAAAAACACTCCTGTTATCTACGAGGCTAGATATTAGCATTGAGTAGCTATACGACACTGAAGCACTTAGGGGCTGGTGATATAATTTGAGATATAGTTGAAGCAATAGCAGTAAATTGCAAGAAACACAAAAGTAAAGATATAAGACAGACGCGCTAGTTGAGAACCAATAAACTATAGCGAAGCAAAGTTACTGGACAAGCATTCACGCAATTCGCCGGCATGTAAATGACACATGAATGGACTAGGGTTGAAGAGATTGATTTGCATAAATACAAAAAGGAACAAGAATACGCTGTGAATACGCTGACGACATGACGTTACAATATCACGACCGGACTTTATAGCTGCTTATTTAGCAGTGAGGAGCGCAAAATGATATAATAAAAAAAGAAGCTACCGGAATAATAACCGTCAAGGTATTAAATATGGTAGATAAGAAGAGTATTTCACTTTCAAATACTGAGCCGTATCACAATTATACAAAACATTTTAAATCAGACGAGTGGCACTCTAAAGATAATGGTTGAACACACAAACATGAGTCTGGTAGCGTGGGCAAATTCCATTGGCCCATTTTGATAGATCACATAACGACAATAAGATTCGAATGTGTCATAAGAGAATACAATTTCCGTATCTAGTTTGCAATGCCTGTAAACAGTGTTGATTTGATAACCCCATGTCAAGCCTGTTTACAGTACCTAGTTTGATTGATAATGTGATAGGAACAAACGACCCAGGGTTATCAGAGAATATAATGCTCGAATATAGTCAGTGCAGAATTATTTTTACATATTTAACAATTCGTGTAGGTCATCAGTATTTACTTACATTGTATTTTTAGTTTAATGAGACATGGGGAAGATTTCGACGTAAATTATAATAACCTTTCAATGACAATCAAGAACTGTTGATGATTATAAAAATCTTGAAGAACACAGCGCCGATGACTACAGAAGAGAAACTATTGAAGAACTTGGGAGCAAAGCTTAACCAAAATTGCTCTCAACAGAAACTTACTAACAATGTGGTCGAAGAAAAGTGTTGTAATCAGATCAGAGCGGGCACTTAACATTTCACCGAGTTTGCAACAAATTGAACGTAAACCAAGATAGCAGACGTAGACTTCGGTGTACAGGTATAGAAAACTAAATAAACTGTACAAAACGGGAACAATCTACCGACAGGAAATTCATAAGATTCCAATATTTATAAACCATTTTTAAAGGTGAAGAAGCTGAGGTCATGTTTTCAGGAGATGAACACATGTTAGACGATGGAAGGTCAGAGGAGCAAGGGTAGTAATTAAGGAAACATTGACGACGATAAATCTTGTAATAATTAAATAACTACTTAACCCGTTTATACTTCTCATGTCACACAAAACATTGTTATTCCAACTCTCCTTGCGTATGATATAAATATTGGCAGTGTACATACGATAACGTACTGAAATAGATCGACCTAATAAATAGGAAACGAGTGTGTGGCTCCATTGCGCAATATTAGCTCTGACACGGATGTGAATGTGCTGAGATTGTTGCACAACACATGGCATTAGAATAAGTTGTTAGTGCACCTGTTGGTGCCTTGTTTACTAAACGTTTCCGCGTCTCAAAATATTTGTGCTGATATAAAACATTGTTTGTTGAATGCAAGACTTTAATTTGACATATTAAAGGGTAAAGAAAACATTAGGTTAGGACAATAATTTAGAATCCTCTGAGAGATTGCATAACAGTTCTATTCACACATCTTGTTTCCAAAAACTCGTTTCTAAAGTCATGCACATTTGTTAAGAAAACGAACCAAAACGCATGTATTTGCAAACTCAATCTAAAATATAAATTGTTTGGACTTAGCACACTATAAGGCAAAAGTAATTTCATTCTATTTTATTCAGTCGCCCATTCTAATCAACACTTTTAACACGTATAAAAAACTCATTGCTATTCAAACGATAGATAAGGTAAATTATTCGGAAATGGAAGTTGAATATCCGAAACCAAATAAGGTATACATCTAGTAACTAAATATGCAATCCAGGGAAATGAGATGTAAATGAAAAACAGTGACAACATAGACAATCGAAACGAACAGGATATTTACAAAAAAATAATAATGGCTAATATCAACACATAATTAACGTTATCAATAAGGACCATAACAAGGGACTGCAACGCATAATTCTTGATAAAATTCAAAACACAGTGACCCACCGGGTTCGGGGACCCGATATGAAGCCGATACTATTAATTTATTAATTAAAGCAGCAGTAAACATCTTGGCGGCAGACACTGCAGGCGATAATGATACAATGATACGAACAAAGTTCGATTTCAACCATTCCTTAGTTATCACATCATATTTTGTATATTTACGTGCTATTGTTCACGTTTCTTAGTAAGACATAATATCGAGATTTACGAGTCCAGTGTCTCTTGATTAATTACTGTGGGTTCAAAGACAGCCTAGAGTTTTTACTTAGTCTGTAATTCTTGAGTCATTAGCTATGTTCTGCATTGTTCTGTTATGATGACTAGTTGAGCCAGCAATAATTGGCTAAATTAAAGCAGATTCAAAACATGCATTTAGCAATTCAATCGAGCCTAGATTTTATACCTAGTTTTGATTTCTGTGAGTTTTCTCCTCTAAATTATTTCTGAAAAATGTTTGGCAGTTTTCACAAATCATTATTCTCTTTTGCATGATCAATTCTTCGATTTGTGTTATTAAGTAAATCCTATTTAACGATCGAAATCATAATAAGCGTTATGAATGACCTATCATTGCTCATACATAAATCATGACAATTAATCATGATTCATTGAATTTAAATCAGCTTATTTAAATTGTATTATTGTACTGATTAAAATTAATTTGCTTGTTGTCATATATAAAGGGTGTCTCAGAATGTTTTTCGTTTTTGAATTGACCAATTCGCGCCAACCGCAGGTAGCAGGGGGAGGGGAGTGGACTCAAATGTTTGGCCGGCTTGTTAAGTTTAGTAGCCATGAATCGTTTCACGGGACCACAGCGCGCGTTTTGCGTGCGAGCGTTTTATAAAAACAACGATTCTTACACTGTTGTTCGTCGTCTCTACAGGACACATTTTAATTTAACAAGCTTAAGACATGTGCCAAGTGCCAATTTAATTAAGCATTGGGTGTGCAAGTTTGAAGAGACTGGGAATACAATGCCGGACAAATCGACTGGGCGCAAAAGGACATCAAGAACGAGCTTGAACGTCGACCGCGTTCGCCAGTCTGTTATGGACGACCCACGACAGTCGTTGAGATTGCGCGCAGCTTCTCTTAATCTGAACAAATCTACGGTTCATCGCATTATTTCGAAAGATTTACATTTTCACCCCTATAAAATTGTAATTGTTCAAGAAATGAAGCCTGATGATCCTGTTAAACGAGTCGAATTCTGCAGGACAATGAAAAACCGTTTTAGGAGTTTCAATAACATCTGGTTCTCCGACGAATCGAATTTTCACATCAACGGTCACGTTAATAAACAAAACTGCAGATACTGGGCTCCCGAGCAGCCGTTAGAACTGCATCAGAAACCCTTGCACTCGCCAAAAGTGGTTGTTTGGGCTGCCATATCAAGTCAAGGAATAATCGGTCCTTATTTTTTTGAGGATGGCCGAGGTCGAACTCAGACCGTTAATTCTGATCGATATTGCCATATGATCCGGACTTTTTTGGCTACAGAAATGCAAAACCAGAACGGCTACAACCGTAACACCTTTTTCCAGCAAGATGGAGCCACTTCTCATGTTACAAATGACTCATTAGCTGCTCTTCACGATTTATTCCCTGGAAGAGTGATAAGTCGCCGAGGAGACATCAACTGGCCACCGAGGAGCCCTGATTTAACGCCTGCTGATTTCTTCCTATGGGGCTACCTAAAAAGTAAAGTTTACAATCCATTGCCACCCAACCTGAATGTTTTGAAGCAAAGAATCACTGAAGAAATCAACTCTATTCCAAGAGCGATGCTCCAGCGAGTGATTGAAAATTTTAGCTCCAGGTTAAATGAGTGTGAACAAGGGAATGGTGCGCATTTGAAAACGGTAGTTTTTCATAAATAAACTTCAAGAGTTGCTCTTTAATAAACCATAAATAAAACAAGTTTTAATTGATATTGTTGTTTTTTATTTAACATCTAAAAACGAAAAACTTTCTGAGACACCCTTTACTAGAGGTTTTGCAAATTCGTTCTCTTCCGAAATATTTATCTGTTTTTGTTTTCATTGCCTATGCTTATAGCCTTTCCAGTAAGGTTACTGGCAGTAGCACATTCTTCATCAATTACGTGCATCTTATCGTTTTCCAAGTTTCCATTATGATCACATCAAACGCATAAAAAATATAACAATAAATATTGATTATTCATCATCTTACTCAACACTTGACCAAACCGCATAAAAATAAACTACACAATGAGAATTCCATACCTCGTATTTGCGCAGTAGGTAATTAATCTAGCCTTTTACAAAAACAACTTGTACGTATATACTTTACTTACATAATTAAGTCAACATTATTATTTACTAGCTGCGCCCCGATGTTTCACCCGCATAAGTTTCGATCCCGTGGGAATATCGGGATAAAAAGTATCCTATATGTTAACCCTGGTTATAAACCATCTGTGTGCCAAATTTCATCCAAATCTGTTCAGTAGTTTTTGCGTGAAAGAGTAACAAACATCCATCCATCCATATATACAAACTTTCACGTTTATAATATTACTAGCTGCGCCCCGATGTTTCACCCGCATAAGTTTCGATCCCGTGGGAATATCGGGATAAAAAGTATCCTATGTGTTAATCCTGGTTATAAACTATCTGTGTGCCAAATTTTATCCAAATCCGTTCAGTAGTTTTTGCGTGAAAGAGTAACAAACATCCATCCATCCATACAAACTTTCGCATTTATAATATTAATTAATTAATAGTAGGAAGTATGCAGTTTAAAAGTCATGCGTTGTATACATTTCTCGATAATACTGTATGGCGATAACGTCTTGAACGTGCTTTAGAAAAATGCAATTGGGTTAGGGCAGTTATAACTTGAATTTATGCAGCGTAATACATATACAATCTGCCTAGCCTTTTCCAAACTATGTTGAGTTCAGTTTCCAGTCTCACCGGATGCAGCTGAATACATGTATGTTACCTGAAGCTACTGCCTATCTGATCTAACCCAACCCAGTCAAACTCAACTGGGTAATACGATACCTCTTGGTAAGACTGGCTTTCCGAGGCACGGAGGGGTCTTGAATAGTCTTGATATGTAAAGATGGTCACCCACCGACGGACCAACCGCAGCAAGAGTAGCTTAACCTAATCGATCGCCCCATGCTACTGTTATTACTTAGCTACTAGTCCCTCCATGCAGCGTAGTACATTTGTGATTGTGTATTTATAGATGTAGTGTCATTTATCACGCTGACAGGTAGAACAATATCCTGTTTGTGCAGCACCGCTTGCGAAATATGAATTAAAAGTTGATAAAATTATATTTTGTTTCAATATGCGACAATTCTTTCAGTCTGTTCAAATTCTCCGTCGAAGTTTTCTACCCGCGTGGGATATTCAGCTGTTATTTTCTGTTTTTCTGCTACTCCTAGTTCGTCTTAATTTTTATAAATATTTTGTGGTAATGGTCTTTAGTATTTTTTGTTGATAGGTACCACATTTTGCAATGCGGAATGCGGTATTTCCTAATGAGTCTTATTTATAGAGAAAAAACGAATTCAGCATTTTTTCACAAGTATAAGGTACTGGTAAAGTGCTATTACAGCTGGTTATAGTACTCTTTAAATTGTTCAATATATTGATATGGACACGATTGCAACACTAACTTTAGTTTTGATTATCATTTATTACAAACAATACCATTGTGATTAAATTTTCCTTATCAGCAGATTTCAATTATGTAATTTCAGTACTTATTGTTTTCTTTATGAAATTAACAAACTAATGAGGACTGTTAAAGATCTTAATTTTTGGTTATATATGTAGATGCTAGTAATTCTACTCTTTAATAAAATCCTTCTGTTCTCATCCAATTTCTTTAGGTTCGGCTATCATCTCAATGTTTGACCACTGTTTTTTAGAATTCTTACCCCGCATTTACACCTACATATATACGAGATGTGATCATGTGACACTTGTATTCGACAAGTCTTGAAAGATTTGTCAAACACATGCCTTATATAAAACATCCTATAATACATGTATTAACTTTGCTGCAAGACATGTATTGTTAACAATCTTTTTTTGTTCACCGTTGTCATTATTAGTGACAAGTTTTCCACGAGTTTATAGTCTCATAATAGTCTTTACAACTTGTTTTAGGTGTAAAGGGTAAATAAAACTAATAGACGCATTTATGCCCGGTTGATGGCAATATGCCTCCTATTCATACATCAGACTTAAATATAACTGGCGAAATGTGGATGTACATACTAAGGTACACCTCTGCCTAACCTTCGAGGAATTACAGGCGTGATGTTACGTTTAGACACAACATGTAGCATACACGTTTTATACCTTAGTGTAAACATGGGGTTGTCATACTTAAATCATTGCTCCTTTTCATTCCCGCACATCACCGAGGGGCTTGTGGCTAAGTACAAACCGCACGGGTCGATCGATCAGATTAAGCTACGCTTGCCGCCGTTGGTCCGTGGATGGATGCCCATCTTCACATAGGTACCAAGACCCCTCCGTGCCTCGGAAACCACGTTCAGCCGTTAGTCCCGGCTGTCATTCGTGGATCTTTGACAGTCGTTACGGGTCGTCAGTAGCTCAAAAGTTTGACAACCAGTATTACCAAGGGGTATCGTATTACCCAGTAACTGGGCTGTGGAGGTCAGATAGGCAGTCGCTCCATGTAAAATACAAGTATTCGCCTGCATCCGGTTACGACTGGAAGCCGACCCCAACATAGTCGGGAAAAGGTTAGAAAATTTTTTTTACCAAAAAAATTTATTCCCCTCTTGAGCTATAATGTAGAGTCCATTAATAAAGAAGAAGTACATTTAAAAATACATTAAATTAAGACTTAACACTGAGCTACAGTTGACAATATTTTAGAGTTAATTTAATTAGCCCCCGCCGTTTAAGATAATGAATTTTAAATTGTATGAACAATGATAAACAAGTTATTAGTGAAATCAAATCTTGCGTAATTTATCGACTCCAAGTTTGAGCAAAACATTACCTCTAACATATCAAGTTTCGTGTTCGGTAAGCTAATTTATCAGATAGAACAAAGGAAAACATTGTTATCCATTACACAAACAGATCTATTTACTTAATGAGACCAAATAACAAGAAGAGAATACAAGGCTGAATTTCTATCTTTCGGTTAACGAAGCAACAGTCCAATTTCCGTTGTAAGTCAGAAATTCAAGGTTCGAAAGAGAAAAAATTGTAGAACTGAAATTGGAAGAGTACAAAGGACTGGCAGATTGAAAAGCAATTGGAGCACAAGGAGATATAACGGCAACAACTCCGACAAAGCAGATATTAAACATTTTCTAAGACAAAAAAGGCGGCGATAATAATGGTTGAGTAAGAGGTTAGATGATGATAACTACAATAGAGCTAAAATAGATGTTAAAGCAATTATCAGTCCGTTACCAAGCAATTGTTCAATACCTATGTGAGCTGCAGCATTAATTGGTAGCAATTGCGCAAACTCGATTAGACAGAGGAGAACCGCAAGTGCTGTGGTTTAGCGCATTCGCATAATTCTACAATCGATGTGGCACTATGCACTAGTGGCTAGAGGCACTTGTTAGGCGTGTCGATTAAATACCTCAGACATTTCCTTTCCAACACAGAAACGGGCATTAAATATGCGCGAATTACAAAACTGAAGCCGGTTTTGGCAATTGTGAGACTTTTATGATGCTTTGCGAATTTTTCAAGCGATTAATAAAGGAATGGCAGATGACGAAGAGATTTGGCTTGATAATTAGCTAATAAGGTAGGCGCACATGGTTGCTCAAATATGTATAGCTGTAATAAAAGAGCCTCGGGATAAGTTATCCGTTTACCGTTTCAATACACAATATTAATCTTTAATAACGTTATCTTATCGCTGTTATTGCTTCAATCCGTATCCACAAATACCGCCGAGCATGAACAGTTCATTACTATTCACATTTTCATTCATTCATCGTCATTCCGCTCAACAATTTTCCTTCACATAAATATTATCGCAACCCATATTTTGTTTTCCACTTTATTTTCGTCTTTCGGGCGCAGTTATTAAATTAGTGCTTTACATAGTTACCCAACAGTTTCTGCTCTGACTCCTGCAATTTCTATTTTAAGCGCAGACATAAATTCCATATGCAAATAAACCTGTTTTTCTGCGTTAACATCGAAACAATGGGCGTTGCGCAAATCGATAATTCTATGATCGTTTTAAATACCATTTGTGGTAACTAGATGAGTGAATTAACTCGATAAACGCTCAAGGTCGAGGAGTGCGTGCGAACTCTTGTAAGTGCAGGAAATAGGTTCTGTCTGTCCATATCTTTGTGTACTTCCTGTGGTCGTACTGGTCGGTTGGCTTAGTCATAACCAGTAATATTCTCTGGTCCGCCGGTCAGATCAGCTGACTCGGTCACAAGGACGTGCCCCCTCGCGCGTGAAATGCAAGTTGTTTTCACATGTTTTTGGTGCCTTTTTTGTTCAAGCTAGTATGTTTATCTTTCTTTTAAGAGTTTTTGTTATTCTGGATTCGAAATTGTCTATTATTTCAGCGTCACAAAAGTTTTCCTCTTTATGCGTAACACCATCCGTAAGTCTACTTACGTATTCACGTCTCGGATTTTTTCCTAAGTCATTGTTCTGTTAAACATGAGCTCAGATTGAAAATACATCAGTTATATAAAGTTAAATAAAATATTGATGTTCTCCTCACGTGACCACAATGCAAGCAGCAGAAGGTGAGAAAAACAAAATGGTGCTTGTCTATTTTAAGACTTGGCTGTCCGCCATCGTGCGCGCGGCTTTACCTATGTAAGTATATCAATTATCGGTACGAAATTATTTTATGTGACAGTAAATCAAAATGGGGTAATTTAACGACCAACTTTGCTGAAACAATAATCGACAAAATAATACTTTTTTATTATTACAACATAACTTTTATTATTCTTGACGAAAGCAAAAGTCATCAAATAATTATGTTTCCCCGAACGACAAGGATTATGAGAGTTTACAACACTATAAAGAAACGAAGAGGCTCAACAAAAACGCTATAAACACAACGTTGAAAACAAAAAACTCGTAGTATTCTTGTATAGTTTTGACACGCCTCTCTCTCTCGTTATCAGCGGTTATTAATCAGGCGTTTCACTGCTCACGCGCACGAATAAAACCATAAAGCCACGAAGACGTGTCACGTGACGTCTTCTTTACTCACTGTCATTCATCAAAAGTCCCGCAAACATGACTAAAGACGCCTAATTACTAGGTAATTAGTGCAAATCCAAATTTTCAAAGATAAAAATAATTCCAATTAATATTGCACTGATACTAATTGATATTAATCACAATTTTGACTTTAATCCGACATTGAGTCATAATAAAATGTAATTAAGATTTGAACAATGAAAATTAACTTACAAAAGCCGCCTTCATGTCATATTTTCTCATTAGGGCAAACTGTTTTCGGGGCCCTGAAGATGCGAAAGTAAGAAGAGATAATTCTTATAACTTATTTATTGTGGATTTTGGCCAAATCACCGCTTCTATTTACCAAAACATGTTAAGTCTACCCTCTGAGATTTAATTAGACCTGTATATTAATACGAAATAGCGAGAGTGCGGGACGTCCTTTCGTCCGTCATAATCGGATTTGGTTGTAATGAGATTAGGGGCATGACGCGGGACGACTGAATAGCGCTGAATTCAGAGGGCTCTGTTGCTAGACAGCTCAACAAGTCTTTATTTATCCAAAGAAGTACTTGGTAAAACCCCAGAGTTCGAAACAAAGGCACAAAGCAAAGTCATCAAAGCAAGAAAATCTAACAAAGAGGTATTTTAACAAATTAGACCCGGGGTCTCGGCACGATGACTGCTATTATCAAATATTGTGGTGAAAGAAAATATATTCTGGTCAGACGACGATAGAATTAATTACTCTTCCCATCTATTCATCGAGTCCATAAATATCTCGTGTTTACAATCAGATAGTCACATCAAGTCGTAATGTCTAGGTCATGAAGACCACCAACGCAAGACATTCGGATACTTTCGTCGGCTTTCTCCGTCCCACTCGCACGTATAGTATGACGGATAGTGATATCGCTGTAAATCCACCGTTATCGGTGACTGACAGCGTGTGACGGATTGTGAGGTCAAGGCGCGTATGTCGTTGGCACTGCACCAGAGTTCACATGACGAGTTCCTGCGAACGGCCCTCCAGTGAATTTCACGGATACCTAAAGACTAGCGCACATTACTGTAATGATGGCGTAATGCCTAATTACGTTTTGTCCCTTTGCGAACAGCTGTCAGAGAAACGTTGACTTCATTAAACGTAATGAACGAGATGTCATATCATCCCGGACTTTCAAGGAGTGCAAAACCAATTCTTAAATCACACCACATAAATGGTAAACTAAATTGTTCTACGTTATACATTGATGACTGCTGCATATTGTTTCATATACAGAACATATTTGGCAACGTTGTGCGTCAACCTTAGAGAAGTATTTGAAAAGAATTGGATGCTCCGAATGCTTGAACTAAGAAGCTGTTGACGGGTTCGAGCAGCAGTAATCTCGCAGTCTGCGGTCAAGGAGATCAGGTCCAATAGCAACACTAACAGTACTGCAAACCGCAGACAATTTAACAATACAATGCCTATTTTGCAGTAGACTTCCTTTTGTGAATTGTATGGATGATTTTATGAGTCATCGTTTCAATTCTCTATCTAGGAAAATACATAATATGCCTCAAATAATGACAACAAAACCAATCACGTAACAGCGGATCCATGTTATGATTACATCTCTTGTAAAACCTTAGATATTATTAGTAGCACGGCCTTATTACAGAATGAGTAATAAATCGAAACTTGCAAAAATTGTATTTTATTAGACTTAAAATGAAATTCATCAAAACCATTTATACTTCTAAGTTTTTTTAGGATCAACATTAATGAGACAAGAAATGATTTCTTAACTTAAATGATTGCAGTTAGTAGGTTTTAGTTTAAATAGCATGGTTTGTAAAAATAACATTTTTATGTGTATTCCGTGGAAAATGTTGTAGGTTGCATTTGGCCGTATCTTTTTGTATTTCTTCCTATAAAATGTAATGTGTCACTGTTTGTTTTCCCTAATAAATAAATTACTAACGTTGAAAATTGTAACATAGTCACTGTCAAAAAGATAACTACCAAACATGTTCCAAGACATCAGCTATAAAATTTTCTTCCGTACGGAAACTAGGACACTTTTTTTTTTTCTGGTAGAAAATCATCAAATGGCTCATCCCGCTCTGGGTGGAGCGGAAGGGAGTGTCAGACTCTTACTGACTAAAACCCACCCATGTTCCTTCCTTCGCCCTTTATGTTCCGGGGTAGCGGTAACCCTTTGACCATCCCGCTGACCCGGCAGGCTTCGGCCCTAAGGGGCCCCTCAAATTATGCTGACAACTCTTTGAGGCGCGCGTGGAACACTTACGCGCCGTCCGGCATGGGCCTGGTCCTGATCGGACGGTGAGCTACCCATTGCTCTCCGCCCGCAGGCCCGAAACTAGGACACTTGGATTCATGCCTTGGATAGCACGTGAAAGACCCTTTGACTCATCATAATTACATATAAGGAAATGGATATAAGAATAACATAGAAGACAATTTATCAAGCTATGAAGGTTGAACTATCGTTCTTAAAATTCTATAAGCTCCACTGAAATGAATCCTAGCTTAGATGATCCACCAAAATGCCCAGAAATTTTCCTACCACGCACACACTGCAATGATTGCCAAATTTCATTCGGAATCAACAATAAAACATACACTAAGGAGTCCAGTATGGAATGCCTCCCCCGTTTCTGAGAAAACCGGAACACTTGGCTTGCTACCTTGAATAGCACGTGGGTGAACGTCCCTTTGACTCATACTATTTACTAACAACGACATGAACCTAAACTATGGAGAAGGGAACTCCAAAAATATTCCGTTACGAGATTATGGAATTGGAGGAGGACGATGTAAAAGAGACTGACATAGAGAGAGAAGATATAGGGATGTAAAAAGCCATGACCACAAATGAAATTCATTCTAACTTAGATGCCCAACCAAAAGACCCAGGAATTTTCCTATCATCGAATCCACACACTGAAACTCCTGCCAAATATTCCAAATCTGAGATAACAACAAAACACACACTAAGATGTTCGGCTTGGAATGCGTCCCCCGTTTTTCTGAGAAAACCGGAACACATGGCTTGCTACCTTGGATGGCACGTGGACGTCCCAGTGACTCATCCAACTTACTTACATTGAAACACGTTCCAATGCGAGTAAACATTTGTCACTGGAATAAATTGGGTCAATGTGTTGGATCACAATAGCGATTTCTAGGAAATTGAGAACATGTTAATGTAATTGTCAACAAGCGTTTAGCTTGTGCTTTCTCCGAAGTACAGCCTCGGGTGCCAATTTAGAAACAACATTATAAAGATAGGAGACAAGTAATTATATAAATATGTGGCTACTTTCCAAGTTCGGCACGCATCATTTTTGGAATTTCATTGATGAATTACTAATGACTTGAGGATCTATGTAATGTGAATGAAGCAGTGGATGTTAATGTGATAAACAGGTAATGATTTCATCAGCTCTGCGCGTGCAGACAGATATTTGATTAGCTGCAATATTATTTATTTAAGAAGTCAAGTCAAGAACAACAAGTAGAATGCAAGAGTGAAAAAACGAACACGGTTCGTCGCAAGTGCGACATTGCCAGATCAGACTTGTCCTGACTATCCTAAGGAATACCTTATGAATTCCCCGAAAAGGGTGTTATATGCACGGATACAGCCTCCATTCTTATTTTCCATCTTGTCTTAGTAATCATATACGTTTTGTTCTTCATTCTGAGAGTTATATTAATACATAATTACATATCTTAAATCAGTATCATGTGAAGACATACTATTGTTTGCTCGTATCATTGATGACTTAATCAATAGTAATTAGTTAAACGTTTAGATATGATTTCTGACCGTTTGGCTATAGAGATTCATCATCATCATCATCATTTCAGCCGATAGACGTCCACTGCTGGACATAGGCCTCCCCCAAGTGTCGCCACATTGACCGGTCCCGTGCGACTCGCATCCAGCGGATTCCCGCAACCTTCACCAGGTCATCGGTCCACCTAGTGGGAGGCCTTCCAACGCAACGTCTTCCGGTATAGAGATTATGTGAATCAAATATATGTATAGTAGAGAATTTTATTTGTCAAGTTGATACTATTTATGATGGGCATATTTGTGAATCAACGTCTCGGAAAACGGGTGGTTAGGTATTGGGAATTATTATGGCCATACAATTATTAAAGGAAAGACTCAAACCATATTACAAGAATATTGTGATGGCTGATATATTTATTTTTATACCCATACAGTCGAAATGCCTACTCAAACATAAAATGAAAAGCACTCGTATACAAGCTGGAAAGCTCTTACGATGCAATCGTTAAACACACCCACATACGTTTTTTGTGCATGTGGGGAGCGACGCGTGCGCAGCGTCGAAGGTGAGCGAGCTGACTTGATGCCGTGCCAATCTCTTACATGCATATTAATGATGCCGTTATTGTGCATTTCGTACACAAAAAAAGAAGCCCATAGCTGTAAATACAATAAAATGTTCTTCTTTACCAGCTTTAAAATAACAACACATAATAAATGTGGCAACAAGTTAAAAACAATAAACTCATAAATTCACGGTACTTGTATTTATTAGCTACAGCCACCTGTCGTATAATTAGTCTGCCATTGTTAGGCCGCCGGCGGTTAATTAAGATGCGCGAGAGCTCCTATTGTGACGCGAGGATGCGCGAGCGCACGTCGATGTCGTACACAAGGAGCCGCTCGCTGACAGACAAGCCTACGACTCGAACAAATTTCAACTAAACAGACGTATACGTACTATTCCACATGACACTAATACACGGCCTCGTTGGCCAGATTGACTTTTTATTGACAACTCCACGCACATTTCAGTTACAAGGACCACTGGCGCCTTTGTGAATGCGTTTTGTGGTCAACAAACAGCCACCTGACATGAATTTCGAAGAGCTTGCTAGCGCACTCTCGTAACTCGTAACTTGTTGCTAAATCTAAAGAGAGCACTTGAATAAAAACGGGTCTAATACTCCGAGACCTTGATGGGGACGTTACCTTCTTATCTGGGGGCGCGATATCTATCTAACATTTGGAAGGTATTGTGCAAAGTAAATAGACATGACCTTGGAAATATTAAGCGCTTGCCGGTTTCGCGAGATAACGCTCGCAGTCGCGCACGTTACCTTGCGAGTTCAAAACGAATTTCTTATGTGCCAAACAAGTTAGTGAAGTTGGTCGCACACCTTGGGAAAAAAAACCTATCGCTGTCGCGTTGCGTAATTTGAAAGAGCACTGACCTGTGTAACCATGTCCCAGTAGAATCCATCGAGCACAGACTTTCCATGTTGATGTTGTCTGCACAGCGCGGGCCAGAGGGACGCGCGGACGGGGCTGTTGATTGGCCAGGAGTTTTCTCTGATGAGTAGCTTGAGCTCGCGCTTGCGGGCTTGTTGGATGAGGGGCTGGATCTCCTCGAATGTTTTGAGGGGTGCTTTCTTGCCTGCGAATAAGGGTGAGGGTAAGCACTGCGTCCAGATAGGTGAGGGTTCGGAGACGGCGAGGGACTCCGCGCTGGGTGCGCGAAACGCGGCCGGTTCTATGTACATCGCACAGTTGGCGCGGGGCACATGCTTTCGGTGCGCGCGCGCCGGCCGCACTGCCGCCCGCCGCCGCAAGCTCGCCAGCCTCCGGAAAATGCGATAGCGCGCCCCAACACTGTCACACTTCCATTGTTTATTTGACCGTGTGACGCGCGCGCCGGTACAACAGACCAAACATATTTTTTTTTTTTTCCAATCAAAATAATTACATTAATTCATTAACAATGTTGATTGATTTGTTCCAGCAATTGACTTTATTTATTTTATTCTTGTTTAATTTGAACTCAAGGACCATATCGCACAGGTTGTCTAGTTGTAACATCTGTAAATCATGAAGAATGAGGAAAAAAAAACGAACGAAAATTTTCATGTAAACCAAGTGCATACCTACGTCAAGTAAACAACACGTAGCTATCACACGATAACAACATGAACAGTGATATAAATAGTAACAGAAATCAAAGCAAAACGCAAGATTTTGGATGCGAGCCAGTTAAACGAAATTTTCGTATTGCATACGTAATCGTAGGCTGGAAACGAAACGAAATAAAATACTAGTACGAGATACGCCCTTTGCTCGACCTAACATACGATCTAAATACCGCACATTGGTTGTGTCAAGTTGTAAGTTCAAAGTAAATAAATGAAAGTTGCAATGTGTATGTGAATCGTTAACAGGGCAATGGCACGGGGTTAAAAATGTACGACTATTGATTATCCATCAGCCATTGAAATAGCTCTGTATAACTTCAGTTAACGAAATTAACTATGTGACCAGCTCGGAGTTCAACGTTCAGGTAAACAAACAACAACAGTGTCGGAGCTTTGTAACATTTTGTGAAAACTTAACACAAAACTTAACCTTAAGCATCTTCTTCTTTCGGCACGACGGTTGTTCAAATTTCGTAGCCCAAAAACTTCGTCACTTCCACGGCGAGTAACCAAAAGTGATCTGGCGGCCCCCATTAAACCCAGGCAAAGTTTCGACTAACAGGTAACTTAAAGCAAGATATACAACAACAACTGTGCTTAAAACTAAGTTATAATAATCTGTCAATTTTCCTAGATCAAGAAAAAATTGACTGGTAATAAAGAGAAGGATTTTTCTCCAGCTTTTATACAATTTTCGACGTTCGCGTAAGCTTTCAGGCAATTGAAAAGCTTTCAGGGGCTCAATTTTCAGCCGATCGTGACCCACAAAGCTAATTTTCCGTTGTAAGATTTACTGGGATTTACGCCAGACTTTTACGTAGACATTTTTTTTAAACTATTTTCGTCATACAACGTTATTGAAAGTAAGTGTTTTAAAAGTAAGTGTTCTTGCAATTATTACTTCAATTTTCAAAATATGAAACGTTTTTATTTCCCATTGCACAGCCTTTTCATTTAGTGACATCATCGTTCTCACTTAGAAAATTCAACATGGCCGTTCATACCGACAGTTATCATTGAGGTGTTAAGTAAACAAGTATGATAAGACGAGGTTATCTACAACGCAGTCGCCGACCAACCGCTGCGATTGACAGACTTAGATGATTTATTTTTAAGTTATTACTTACTTAGTTATTGTTAGGTCTAAGTTATGCTCTGTCCGCCTACCAAGCGACCCCAGGGAAGACGGTGGCACAGTGGTCACGTGCTGCCGTGCATAGCGAGACTTAGGGGAGGCCCCTTTACAGTCTCACCAGGGATGTGCCTTACAGGCGTTGCGCAGGAATGGTTCCGAAATTGGTCTTTTAAGAGGAACCGGGACCACCCCTATGTGCGGATGGTGATCACCGGGGTGGTTTTAGTGAGATAAAAATCCCACACTCCCCGGGGGTCGGGTGCCCCTTGAAGATTTCCCCCCGAAAACAGAAGAAAAAAAAGGTCTAAGTTACGCACAGCGATACTAGCTGATTCTCACATACCTTTTGGTTTTATTTGTTTTTTTCTATCGAACCTTGGTGTCGACTATTCTAGCAGCGTCATGTTGAGACGGCAGAGCAGGTTGGGTCGTTGTTGTTCATAAAACAGTTTATTAGATTAATAAACGACCTTGAGTCAGGTATTTAGGGCTGCTATAGGGCCTACAATATAGTGCAAGAATTTTCTTAAGGCGACAGCGCTAGGGTAGCCAGCGAAATTCCAATTACGTTTTTTACAATTGTTTGCGTTTTTTGTTTCATTTCATTCATGTTTTTACGGTCGCGAATTATATTTTGATCAACATGCAACTTGTCACTGACCGACCTGCAACATAAGAAAATTTGAATTTCCGGCTGCCCTGGCGATGGCGCCCGGGTAAGATTATTTACTAAGGTTTCATTTCAAGGTGCTCCTGAATTGAGGATCTAAAGCTAAGATATTGAACGCCTCCTGCCGGAGGCTTTACGCGGGGGTCGTACGGTCCATGGCCCTATACGGGGCCCCGGTGTGGGCGCGTTCACTGTGGCGGCGAGGCGAGGCGGCAAGCCTCCTTGCCGGACTGCCGCCATGGGATCTGGAGGCGATAAACCTCGCGCACCTGTATGAGTGGCGCGCGGAGGCACTACGCCGGGGGGAAAGTTCGCTCCCGCGTCAAATTGCGGCGGAGCGGACAGATCTCCGGCTCGATCTCATGGCGACATGGAAAGAGCGACTGTCGCAACCCAGCGCAGGGCACGCCGCGATAAGACCCCTCTTTGAGGAGTGGCTAGAGAGGCGCCACGGCGCCCTCACCTACCGCCTGACGCAGGTCCTCACCGGACACGGAAGTTTCGGGAGGTTCCTACACATCATTAGGCGGGAGGAAACGCCCGGGTGTCACCATTGCCAGGATCGCCCAGAGGACACGGTGGAGCACACGGTGGAGGTCTGCCCCGCTTGGGCGGAGCACCGCCGTGTCCTCGTAGAGACGATCGGCAGCGGTGGCGGCCTCTCGCGCCCGGCCCTGGTGCAAGCCATGGTCCGGGGCGAGAGGGAGTGGGAGGAAGTCGCCTCCTTCTGCGAAGCAGTCATGCTAGCGAAGGAGGTGGCGGGACGGATGAGGGAGAGAGCCTCCCGTCCCAGCCGCCGCGGGAGACGCTCCGGGCGTCGGGGGCCGCGTGACGACTCCCGGCCACCGTAGGCGCGGGCCTGCGGGCGGAGAGCAATGGGTAGCTCACCGTCCGATCAGGACCAGGCCCGTGCCGGACGGCGCGTAAGTGTTCCACGCACGCCTCAAAGAGTTGTCAGCAAGATTCGAGGGGCCCCTTAGGGCCGAAGCCTGCCGGGTCAGCGGGATTGTCCGAAAGGGTTACCGCTACCCCGGAACATAAAGGGCAAAGGAAGGAACATGGGTGGGTTTTAGTCAGTAAGAGTCTGACACTCCCTTCCGCTCCACCCAGAGCGGGAGGGGTCATTTGATGATATCCCACCCGGAAAAAAATAAAAAAAAAGCTAAGATATTGAAGCTTTTTTTTGTTTGCCCATACCTTTTTAACACAATATTTACTCAGTGAGTAAGAGACTAAATTCTAGTCTTACGGAAATCACAAGCCCCTTCATAAAGTAAAATGCATGTTTATCAATTTTCTTATCATGTTTTCTGAAATATGTTACCACTAACAGATTGTAATACCTAGCCTGTCATTTAATAGGGAGGTATATACACATATATTTCTAATATATCAGTTAATTTCCGCCCCCAGCCCTCGCGTGTTAGTGGCTCTACTTCCGATGTTGTTCAAATAAATGCTTTTCTTCTTACTTTGTTAAGTGATAGGCAATTTACTGGATAAATCGACTTTGGAGAAATATCTGGTCTTTTCTCTATTGTGGCAAAATTGATTGTATGGTTATCTATTAAAATCATTATTTTGTCTTTGTAGCATGTAATAATTTTATACCTACCTATTCAAACTTACATAATAAGCCTATAATGTCCGCACTGTTGGGACACAGGCCTCCTCTATTCGAGAGGGAGTGGGCTGTATCTGCCACGCGGGCCCAGTGTGGGTTGGGACTTAGATGTCACTTGTCTTCGAATTTTCGGTTCTAGTACATGCCGGTTTCCTCACGATGTTTACCTGCCCCGTTTTGAGAGCAGTCAAGTGGTCACTGGGCCATCACTGCTCACTTCAAACTCACAAACTCTTTATTTCCACATTAGTCTAATTCTTCAATTAGTCTGTGTACCGAAGATCTGCTTTGTTTGTGTCTATCATTTTGGATTTTATCATTCTCTACTTAATTCTCTCCATCAGCGACTGTTTCCGTCCAAGACACTGCTTCTTACCAACCAATTCATTTAAATGGCTCCTCGGCCTGTCTTGGTGGTTATAAAAATATAAGACCTAAGTAATATATTTTAGGTTGTACAGAGTAGTAATATGATCAGGGCACGTAACTATCCCTTTGGCTATGCAAATAAGCGAAGAGACATCGCGGCATTGCGCAGTATTACGAAATATTCTAAACGTGCTATACATGGAAAGTAAATTGGACATTATTTCAACAATTTATTAGAAATATATAAACCCTGTATCTAACAGGTCTGTAGGTTTATACAATACTAGCTTCTGCTCGCGACTTCGTCCGCGTGAAATTTCTTTACATTTTAACATTAAATATATCACACTCGGCGATACTGTAGCTTCCCATTTAGTGAAAGAATTTTCGGAATCGGTTCAGGAGTTCCAAAGATTAACCCCTACATAAAAACTCACAAATTTTACCTCTTTATAAATTAGTATAGATTTACCAATTTAGCAAAGGGACTAGGGAAGGGTTATCTATATATTTTAATCCCACTAAATCCCAGATTAGACTTCCAGTATCCAGTTTCATTACCATTCCATTAAAGAATCTTTAGTCGTCTAAGATATATATAGCAAGAAATTCTGCCAGTCTTCAACTATTACATTGTTGACTGTTTGTCTTCATATCAGATAACCCAATTATTGTAGACCCAAAAAACCTAGTGACATTGATACAGAGTAAATAAGACAGTAAAATTGCTCTAGAAATTCCAGACACAAACAACTTTCTCGTAGATATTCGTATTGATTATAATTTTCCAAGAACCGATTATGGAGATCATGACGTCAGCCTTGCAAGTACGTACGCAAACCATGAGTTTATTATTGGGTTTAAGATACCGTTTGTTTTATCAGATGGAGTAATCTTCCAGCTATTTTCGGTTCGTTTTTATCAAGATAATCTGTTATTTTCACCCCATTGAGCTGTTGCTAAGTATGTTAACAATTTGAATGTCACATCGTCATTACGAATGGGTCCCACTATCACGTCCTGGAAGGAATACGTCAAATTACAAGTCAACCTGTATACTAATAATAAAGCTTTGTACTAATAGAAGAGTTTGTTTGTTTGAACGCGCTAATCTCTGGAACTACCAGTCGGATTAAAAAAAAATCTTTGCATTTGATAGCCCATTTCTTGAGGAAGGCTATGGGCTATTTAAAATCACGCTATGACCTTTAGGAGCCGAGCAAAAAGCAAGAAAGACAGCAACAATACTAAGCGAAAACCAAGCAATAGTGCGGGCAGGCAATGCGATGGGACGGGGTAGATCGGAAGAACAAAAAACGTCATGCGGACATAAAAATAACACGACATCACAGCTAGCCTAAGCTGTATGTATTATAATTTATCCACATTAAATGCTTATCTGTCGCGCAGGGGGGAGAGAACAGACGTGACGACCTTATCAGAGTTTTCAATAAACTGTTTTCTGCACTCAACCAGATTGAAATGTAACAAGCCATTGATATACAAACAATGTTTTTAATAGCAATTTTCCACGCCAATTTGGAAATGCGATGTAATAATGCAGTCGTGTTGTATTGTGTCAACAATGAGCACTTTCTACTTATCTTCATGCGCAAATAACCAATAATTATTTTAGTCGTTACAGTCAAATAAGGAGACATAGTAAGTTAATGATGTTCGTTATTAGTGGCAAAGCTATTTTTGTCAGTGAACTCATTACTTTCTCAGATATTATGCAAATCTAATACGTCCATCAAGCAATGATTCCTTGGGAGCGTGCAAGTCCTGAGCAAATAAATGAATATTCTATTCTACTCCTAAATCTACGGGTCTGTTCTGTAAAAATCTCACCGTCAAAAATTAGGTGAAGTGGGCTGTCATTCCACGTGATGCTAAGAATGAAACTATTAACACCTCACTTCACTTTAGTTTTCACGGAGATATTTTTACGGAATAAATCGGCAGTACTCTATCTTTAAATACTCATAGGCTCCCGGAAAATGTTGTGACGGCTCCCACACTGAACTGCTTCAAGAACTGACTAGCCAGATTAAATATCGTCAAGCTATTTGAAACACACGCATCAGCTAATTAGCTGCTAGTGTGTCTTATAAAAAACTTCGTACACTGTGTTTTGGTTTAGGATAGGCGAGTTGTACCAAGATTTGGTATTGGAAGTGTCTTCGACAAATCTGGGGACCCTGGATGGCGTACGAGGGGCCGAAACCAACCCGCAGAGGCGCTTTTCCTGAAATGAGGCACATGACAGGCAAATGAGGCATGAGCTGGAGGTCAGATAGGCAGTCGCTCCATGTAAAATTCTGGTATTCAGCTGCACCAGAGTAGACTGGAAGCCGATTAGGCTAGGCAGATGACATAGGGGGGACGAGGATCGCAAAAGTGGGAGAAAGAAAACTGTGTAGATCTAGGTACCGACTCTAAATTATGAATTTCTATACGAATATTTTAAAAAAGTTACTTAATATGTTAATATTATTCATTTAACACGACGTGGCGTGTGTGCAATGTTAATTATTTTAAAATGAGTTGCTTGATATGAGAACCACGTTATTACATGCCGCCATAAAATACTATAAACCAGTTTATATTATCAATTTAATCCACTTTTTGTTGTTTAATTTATATGAAGACCACTGTTTTTTAACATAAATCAAGCTTATCGTTCCATCGTACATATTCGTATGGAATCCAAAAAGAATTTCTATGACTCAGACGTCAAGTAAAATTATGTACTTGCTTTTAGGACATCGTTTTTTTTTAAATTCCTTTTTGCCCTGACCACCAAGAGGATGCATCAGGTGCACTGTATCCCTATCCTACAAGGCCAAAAATAAAAAAAATCAGCTTAATCTTTGCAATGTAGCTGAACACCAGTATTTTACATGGAGCGACTGCCCATCTGACTTCGAATCCACAACCCAGTTACTGGGTAACACGATACCCCTTGGTTCCAGCGTTCTAGCGATCTACGATTGGCAGCGGGAACCAACAGCTTAGCGCAGACGACATGGTACTACTGAGCTCTTCGGTCTGTGGAATACGCAAGTTATTGCAAGTATGTGAGGAGTACGTGAACACACACGGCCTCATGTATAATGCCGTAAAAAGTCAATACATGGTCTTTCAGGCCGGCGCCAAATGCTCGCAACATGTACCACCCATTCGCCTGAATGATGCACCTTTGGAACGGGTGGACCAATTTAAATATTTGGGACATTGGGTAACAGCCGACCTGAGGGACCATGTCGACATCGAAAGGGAGCGGAGGGCACTGTCTAAAAGAGCAAATATGATAGCCCGTAGGTTTGCACGCTGTTCAAATCAAGTTAAGATCACGCTTTTTATAGCCTTTTGCACCTCTTTATACACGTGCAGCCTATGGGTTACCTATACTCGAGCGGCTTACAGTGCCCTCCGTATCCAGTACAATAACGTGTTCAGAGCGGTGATGGGGCTGCCCCGCTTCTGCAGTGCCTCGGGCATGTTTGCGGAAGCGCGCGCCGACTGTTTCCACGCCACCATGCGCAAGCGGTGCGCGTCCTTGGTGCGCAGGGTGCGGGACAGCTCCAATACAGTTTTCGCGATGAATGCCGGGAGATTTGACTGCCCGTATATCGGACATTGCTGTAGCAGGCGCGTTGCTAGCTGTGTCCGATAACATTTTTGTCTCATGTGTGTATATGTGTATTTATGTATTCTGTTTGCTGTATGGGTGTGCTTTTGGGTTACCCGAAATAAATGCTTTTTATTTTATTTATTTATAATCTTGAAGATTGTGGCTGACAGGGTGTCATCTCCGCTGTGTAGTTTCCTCATTAAAACAGACATTTAATTATAATTATGATTTACATTTTAATTTTTATTTTGATTCTAATTTTCATTTAAATTTTTCATTGTCTTTTTAATCTACATTTTAATTATTATTTTTATTTTTGTTTGTGTAATATTGTTATGCATTATGTACCTACCTATAAATTCTTGATATCTAAATTAAAATTATTTTATTTTATTATGTAACGTGCTTTCAGAGGCACGCCCCCCTGTGCGTCTCGGTATGTAATAGAGGGTCCACGAACCGACCGCGAAAAGCATAGCTTAACCTAAGATCGACCCGTACGGCTGTAATCATTGAGCCGCATTTGGGCTCGTGCCTACAAGTCCAAAAATGATCATCATCTGCCCAGCCTCTTCCCAACTATGTTGGGGTCGGCTTCCAGTCTAACCGGATGCCGCTGAATACTAGTATTTTACATGGAGCGACTGCCTATCTGACCTCCACAACCCAGTTACTGGGTAATACGATACCCCTTGGTAAGACTGGTTTTCAGACTTTCGGGGTTCTGACTACCCGTAACAACTGTCAAAGATCCACGAATGACAGCCGGGACCAACGGTTTAACGTGCTTTCCGAGGCACAGAGTGATCTCGGTATGTAAAGAAGGTCACCCATCCACAGACCAACCGCGGCAAGCGTAGCTTAATTGCAAGCTTGTCCAAAAATACAAGGTTACATTAAATTACCTAGCGAAACTTCAAAGACATGATGAGTAAGTATCAATACAATATCCATTGGTTTTGCATATGTGGAGTGACAGATCGTCACAATGTTTATAAAAGGGATCTTCAGTTTGGATTAAAACATATGTAGTGACGTCTGTTTTAGATTCCGAATTTGAATGCGCATGATTCACTCACCATGTACCAGTAGTCTAATACACTCTGCGATACTGAGTGTATTTTTATCTTTTAAGATTGTGCAAACCCACAGTGCGTGTGTTTACAAACGAATCTGGTAGTGCAGGGCTGCTGATGATATGACATGATAGCATTTGGATTAAATTAGTGCGCCATGTTGTTTAAAATCTTAGCTGTCTCTCCATCATCAACACAACGGTTGATCAAGTTGGTTGGTTAGTAAGATGGTTGGTTAGGTAAGTAAAGCGGTAAAATTTATGAGTTTGTATGTGGAGGGTAATCTTCGGAACTACTGATTCGATTCCGAAAATTCTTATACTAATGGGAAGCTACCTTATTGCCGAGTGTGATAGGATAAACCAAGAAATTAAACACGGGTAGAAGCTAGTAACCAATATTGATCTTGTGGCGAGCTTTTACGACGTATTTTGCGGTAAATAGTGAAAATTCCAAGAGTCAATAGCTTTTTCTAAACAGCGACTGTTATTCTGCGGCTCTATGGAAAATTAAACATTTTAATTAGCTCTCTAATACTCGACTGAAAATACTTGCAATAAAACTCAAAAAAACATACGGCATTCTGAGAAACCGCTCTAAGCATTTATTTTTATTTACTATCATAAGTCGTGGGCCGGTTTACACTCATAAATAAAGTAAAATTCCTCAGACAAGCTCATTAATATATTTTTTTAATTTCTTTACCACCATCTAGTGTATGACGTCGGGTCTACGTCAACCGCGCACCGTCGCCCGCGCATCCAATGGGTGAATTTACCTACTAACAAACTTGGCAAGTTCATAGTGTATGATGCTGCTATATTTACAAATTCAGTAATTTGTACGCTAGCATGGAGTTATTTATGAAGTTCTGTACATATACATGTTGGAATGCGGGCACATTACAGCTTCCATCATCTCATTTATTCATGTCAGCTGTTGCCTAGAGGCATCTTAATTTAGTCCGTCTATTTAGCGCAGAATTGTAAATACGCACAAAGAATCAAAGATCAATAACACCCTATTTATTACTCACGTGACCCAGATTGTGAGACACAACGTCGCCATAAAGAATTAACTAATATGAATTAATTTCAAATAACCAGAGCCAACACTATTATCATTTCTGTTTCACTATAACGTCAACCCTACATTAGAATCACGCATACTGGTAAGCATCTCACGACTGACATCTACAGAGGTCGGATGAGATTCAATGCAATTAAATCTATCCGATGTTTACCGAGACTTGGCATCACCATTGACAGATGGCACTACTTACTTCACTCATGTTTATTGTTTTGTTTTCATTGGCTCAGGCGCATGTATATGTCGTGGATTGATGGCGCCATGGTCAATACGCAGCGCCATCTAACAATTTATTTTGTAAACCTAATAATAATCGTCACCGGAAACGCAAGCGTGGCGTGGCGCCATATTGCTTGGACACGATCGTCGGTAGAGGGGATGCAGCGAGGACAGGGAAGGGACCGACCGAGTGTTCGGTCAGTTGAGTTTGGACTGTCTTGGCAGACACTCAGTACCAACGCACGTGTTTGTTTCGGTTTATTGTAAAATTGTGAGAATTAATAAAATTACTTTGATTTAAAAATATCGTTTGTTCGAGTACCCACGACAGTGCCCATAGCTAAGTTTAACTATGTCGGATCGTGAAGAAGACCCGATGTTTCGCATTCCGGCCACTCTTGATGCGACATCAGAAGCGGAATAAATCCACAACGACCCACGTGTTCAAAATGAAGATGCTAGTATCGAAAATGGATGCGTCTGATGGGACAGCAGCCCCGCAGCCGTCAGCGAAGCCTTTCGTGTGCTGCAAGTGAGGGAAACCAGGATATATCGCAGTCCTGTGCACGAGTAGTGACAGCTAAGCAGATGGTGGAAAACGTGCTAGAAGTCGTGTACGGCGAGTGGACGTTGTACAACTACCCTCAGACACGTTAGAAAATAAAGGTGAGCTGTATTGTTTTGTTTGCGATTCTGATGCTGAATGCTCGTTTATTAAAAGCGGGTTGTGCAGCCAAATTAAGTGACAAACGATTTAATAACGTTGTTGCATTGACTAGTATTGGTCAAACATGTTTAGTCAGCACAGAACATATCACATGTAGTGTTGCGATTAACGAGCAACAGCTTGAGATTTTATTACTATTTTCTACCCGACATTTACTTGCAAAGTAATATTATGATATTACCTACGTGAAATATTGACACCTAGGCTTTTCGATTAACATGTCACACACAGAGTTTTTGTTGTCTCTTGTAAAAAATTCAGTTTTAAACGGTCAACAACAGAAAGCTAGATTTGATAGAACAAAGGCAGCTGTGATAAAATGTTCGGTTGATGATTTCGTGTTATTAGAAAACGAAGAGTGAAATCAGATTATACGATTAAGTTAGATCTGAAGTTCAGAGGTCCGTTTAAGGTAGCATAGGTAAAGAAAGATGCCAGTAGGTCATGTACCAGTCGAAGTAGATAGTAATCACAGTGGTGATGAGCAAGCCTACATTATGGGAAGCACGCGAGTAGGGGTTCTCTATCGGCCGTAGTAAAGTTGTGTGGTGTCACAGGGTGATGCACACGGATCCATGCGTTGGATGTGTGACAGCAATGCGATTGCTGGTCGGCTGGAGAGCCGTGGCGTTAGAGTGGTTTACTCGTGTGTGGGTTTCCAGGTGTCTAAGGCTCTTAGTGATAAAAATGATTTTTAATGTGGATGACAATCGTACATGGCTCTGGTTGATGATTTACGCTATGATTAGATAATAATCAAAGTTTGTTTACATGACTCTGGTTGAATCAATACTCTAAAAGTCTTTAAATCCAGGCGCACTTATACGTACGCTTACAATCGCATACGAAAGATGCCTCTAAGTAGAGTTCCTAACGACTTAAACGTAGAAGACGGTGAGGAGAGTTCCTCCACCGAGTAGTAGAGCACATAACATGGCTATTAGGTCGCACTGTACGTACTTGTGAGTCTTAACTGCAACTCACTTGTGAGTTGATCAGGGGGCGATGGCCAGCTGGTGGTGCAGCGTGGACCAGGGCTTCGAAAGGAGACTATTGTTGTGTTGGTCTTGTAATGACCTGGGAGTCGTAGATTCCTATGTGAAGTGATGTGTGTTGATCGTATCACAAGAGGTGATGACGATATGGGTGGCACGAGTGTCACTAGCTGCTGCAGCAGCCGGGCCATGAGCGTTGTACGAGTATGTAATCTACGAGTAAATTGATACAGTTTCTGACCAATTCTTACTAAGGCTTAGAGGAACCTCGTGTTATCGATGGTAGTTTTGATCAGAGTATTACTAACGAATTTGAGGAAAGTCAAGTAATAGTTTTGTTGCTGAAACAGAGTAGAGATTAAGTTGTGTGTGTTGTGTGGGGTTTCGTGAGAAACCATAAAGTCCAAGAGTGATTTGGCGATCCGAGGGGGCCCATGCGCAAATTAATTTGACGAGTTAAGTAACTGGAGGTTACTAGATAGTATGAGACACATTCATCTTGGTTGATTATTTTTATTGTAACCTTGAGATTTGGGAATCAAATAGTGGGTAACATTGTGTCTTTGCCTGTACCAAATGTGGTCAGGAGTGACCGAGCTATGTGATACTTTGCGGTCATGTTTCATTCCAGGCCAGCACCTGCAGCAGCGGCAAGTAGCGAGCCGCGCGTTTAAGTTTGCTATGTCGGCATTCCGAGCAGTGTACCAAACAAAACATCGTCGCCTACGCGCTACTACTGCAACGAACCAGGTCATATCGCCACTCGCTGCCCGAAAAAGGACACCAAGACTAGCAGCGGCAACGTAGAGCACCGGGTGAATGCCTGCACTGTGAAGCCAGCCACTGATCACCTAGCAATTGAATCCGGTGAGAAGTTTTCATTTTGTTTTGATTCCGGTGATTTTGATCCCAGTGCTTTCTTGTCAAAGAAAGTTTAGGCAATATAGTATGGCAATAGCCTGCGTGGTAGTAACTTGTGTGGTAATCTGACCCCCATGATCGTGTGAGGAAGATCCCCGATCATCAAGTTCCTCGAGAATTAGATGTCATAGTCAGTGACAGTGGTAGTGAGACCACATCTGATTAGCAGGCTTGTACACCCATACTCTAAACTTGAGACCGCACCTCATGAGAAACATGTGGCGATGGGTCTACAAAGAATCGTTGGTGCGATTCTGATTTGTGTTGGTGCACAAATTGCTATAAACATTTCACGAGACCGCACCTCATGAGCAACATGTGGCGATGGGTCTGATAATCGTTGGTGCGATTATGATCTGTGTTGGTGCACAGTGTATTGTGAAAGTTTCATGAGTTGGTTGTACATTGCTGATTAATTATGGTGGACAATTTTGTAAGCATTATTGTGTAACTTGTTGATCGGATCTTTTCCAATGTGTGTTCTACGGAAGCTTCTTGTATGAAGCCTTAGTACAGCTGATTATTTCACTTAGATTTAGATGAAATAAAGTACCATAGAGAATTAATCTTTGCTTCACTGGCAGGATAGCCGAGCTAGATTACTGTCTGAGTTAATTTTTGTCCACAGGTACTACACCCGAGGACGGGTGCTAGTCAGGGATGGCCGTGTCGTGGATTGATGGCGCCATGGTCAATACGCAGCGCCATCTAACAATTTATTTTGTAAACCTAATAATAATCGTCACCGGAAACGCAAGCGTGGCGTGGCGCCATATTGCTTGGACACGATCGTCGGTAGAGGGGATGCAGCGAGGACAGGGAAGGGACCGACCGAGTGTTCGGTCAGTTGAGTTTGGACTGTCTTGGCAGACACTCAGTACCAACGCACGTGTTTGTTTCGGTTTATTGTAAAATTGTGAGAATTAATAAAATTACTTTGATTTAAAAATATCGTTTGTTCGAGTACCCACGACAGTGCCCATAGCTAAGTTTAACTATGTCGGATCGTGAAGAAGACCCGATGTTTCGCATTCCGGCCACTCTTGATGCGACATATACATTTTGTTGTCATTTTTTTCTAAATTACACATTTATTTCTACGCTCCTGCACACTGTGTCAGTTTCAACCAGAGCTTTGGATTATGAATTATTGATGGTATTGCTGTTGGTAGGTTTAAATGGTAAACGTTTATATCGGTCAACAGGATCTTATAAAATACACAATATAATGGCTTGAATACCACGATTAGCCGTTAGGACTTTTCCTTATAATGCGCCTAGTACATATAATAGGTTACACATGAGTGTAGGGGTGGTATAGAACAGCCTGACCACTGTCTTACTGTGTCGACACGGACTATTGATTAATGATCCAAAGCCCAATTTCACCCACAGCCGAGTATAGACATTTTTCCATCGTGAATAGAACCTGGTTGAAACTGGCACAGGAGCGTAGAAAGAAACGCGTTGTTATCTCTTATTTTATATATCAGCACTTCTTTATCCGTACAGAAGTATGATTCGACCAAAGCCATGTGGGTGCTATAATTCTAATGCTTCCCTAATCTCAGATCTAAGACAAGGTTTGTTAACGACCGTTTTAATGGTAAATTTGTCGTTGCCTTTTAAGAAATCGATATCAAAAAATATTTCAATCGAGCATTCAACTATGTTGGGGTCGGCTCCCAGTCTAACCGGATGCTTAATCAGACCTTTACAATCTACTAGGTTGTAAAGGTCTGATAAGCAACTTGGTAACATGATACCATTTGGTAAGACTGGTTCTCAGATTTGGGCTCCCGACTATCCCGTAACGAATGTCAAAGATCTACGAATGACAGCCGGGACCAACGGCTTAACGTGTTTTCGAGGCACGGACGGGTATCTATATTGGATGGTCACCCATTCAAGAACCGACTGTGCAGCTGTTATTATTTAGCCACAGGCCCCTCTATATATCTATCATAGCATTCATCATCGTCAATATCTTTTGAATCACAATCACAAGTAGTGGCTCATCAAATATCATGGATAAACATAATTTTACATTGTGTGTCAATACTCGACGTGATACGGATCACGGTGATGCCGCCGTGATCCGTATCACGTCGAGTAATGATAATGAATCATGTCGTGATAATGCTATCATGATAATGATTACTGTACATATATTACAATGTTGCACGTGTTAGCAAAACTACCGTCATAATACGAAGACATACTATTTCAAACGTAACGTAAAGATTAGATTAGAGGCATTTTATTCCTTATTCATCATAATACGCAGTCGAGACAAAAATAAGATTAAAAATTACTTAATAGATATAAAAATCTTAGTATCTTCAAGAATGGAGAAAAGATAAGAAATGCGTTTTCGCTTTCAAGTACAAATATATACGATGACTCAAAGGCTTTTGCACAAATCATTATACGAGTATATGTACAGGGAAATCTTATTATAATATGACGTAACTCATTTTCTTGCTTCTGCCGTCACCTAAACCGGATTTGTGCATTATATCCTCATTATTTTAATGATTCAGGATGAAAGGAGTAAAGCTGCCTTTTGGCGCCAGATGACGTCAAAGGAGTATTAGAGCTAGAGAAGCAAGAGTGAATAGGCAGCTTCTGTGCTTGCTCGTTCTATCATAGACCTCATCCATCCATAGGCTTTCCAAAATATACAAGGTGTCGTTTTGCATCCTCGACATATTCAAAGAGGTAACTATGCTACTGATTCTCGACACGAATCAATAATAAAATAAGTAAGTATTTTTATTTTCCATTTTTCGGAAATCGGCATGTGTGGGACACGGATTTTACAACGCGGCCTTTGTGAGACCGCACTGTATCTGCCCTTTTACACACACATAAAAACGCGGCCGCGAGTTATGGTATCGTATAAGATACCATAACGTGATTCTGTTCTTTGAAAGTGGTGTATGCACCAAGTCTTCAAGTAATGACGTATAGAAGACACAATAAGATCCTGTTGCTCATCCTCTTTATAAAACCACGAGTCATATTGAAAGGACCGCAGGAAAAGGTTGACACATTCCAAATGTTTCATCAAATAACGACGACGATGACTTCAATCCAAGATCTTTTCCCTAACAATTTTCCTTTTTGAATGGCACAGTAACAACAGTTATTCACAGGTTACAATGAAAAGGACTTCCTCATACGTAATGAATGCACAATCATTTAGTAGTATGGGAACCTGATGTTTAAGCTTATGACGTCGCACGAGATGGTGTGGTTGCCGCCAATTACTAACAACGCCATATTTTTCAATGGAACTCGTAAGAGACGACGATTATAGAGGTCATTATTATTTGTCTTACGTGCAGAATTACACGACATCTATTAGGATGATGAATTAAATGGTCATCATCAACTGATATTTGAAGTACACTGCTGGTTAAGGGTCCCCAGCTACCGTAACTAAACTGACGAATATGATAGCTTATAGTGTAGGCAGTGGGAGCCCAGTGGTTCCTTCAACGATGGACCCAGGCAGACGCTTTACTTTGTGTAATTTATTTCATCACCAATACTCTCAAAAACGGCGAAGGAAAACATCATGAGAAAACCGACAAAAATTCGAAGAAATGTGACATCTACCAAACCAGTACTGGGCCCGCGTGGTGGATCGGTATCTACCGAAAGGGAAGTCTCACAGAGAGGAGGACTGTGTGTCCCAGTAGTGAAAACATTATAGGCTGATTATGCTAAACTGTAGACAGGATAATCTCATCATCATTTCTGCCGAGAGAAGGCTACTGCTACACATAAGCGTCCCCTAAGCATTGCCACAATGACTGGCCATGCGACCCGCGGTCCTGTAGACTGGATATAGAAGACCAATAAACGAATGTAAGGATAAAGAAAGAGAAACTGGTTATACGCTCTATAGTAACGCACGACTACTTTATTTATGGAAGAAGCACTTGACAATGTAACAGGAAAATGTAGGGAGCAGCACAAAGACGCCCCAAATTAAAAATACACAAGATTGTAAATAAACAGCTCAATAGTTCAAGGCAAGCATCTTCCGATTCTCCGAAATCAGGAAGGAAGTGTTAGCATTTTGAAAAGCGTCCAAAATTCACGGCAACACCGACTCATGCGCATACGCAGAATACCGATCCCGATGCATCACTGGGAAACGAAATTAAGATTTATTGTTCTGCTTCTATGGCTGAACGTTACGGGCGCTTTCATATTTCAGATTACTAATTGTTTACGTTTGGATTTGTTTGAAATTCTGAGAACTCGGAACAACGCTGGATCATAAAATGTAAAACCTCAAAGGTGAGGGGTTTAAAATAATTATATTTTCTGAGACTTGAAACAGCATCTACAAACAAGAAAATAAAATGGCGTCATAACTCAGAATCCATTTCTGATATCAAAACAACTTACTCTTAGGCCACTCCAACACCCCCTCCATCGTAGGTGACTTGCACAATTTTTGAACTACCGACATAATAAAAGCACAGTCTAATAAAAAAATCTTGCATTGTTTTTAGTTACACCATGAATGAACCTCGTTATCTTGTTACTCAAACACATAATAGACACCATAATAAATCACATTTATCTTGTCACTACGATCACTCTTCAAACTATGTATATTAGTCGCCACGGAGAATGACGACATAATGTACCGAGAACGTTATAATATTCACAAAATGACACAGATTTGGCGAATTCGATAAAAAATTGGGTCTCCAATCTGGACCAAAAAGTCATTAATGCGATTAATTAAACAATTAAGTAATTACAAATTATTAAGTAAAAACAACGAGTTGAGCTTGATTGGTGGGTTCTTATGCTGAATTGTGACTAAGCCGAATGCAACTGTGCCCCGTATTTTATATTAAAATTTGCTGGTGCAACATTCAACCTCTGTTGTGTAGCGATAAAACCTCATTTAATCCTAAAAACAACAAAATAGATCGATATGGAAAAATCATTGGGAAGGCCAACCCATCAAATTAAGGGCCTTGCAACAAGTGATGCAATAGATTGTCGCATCTGTTCTCTCTCACGCGTTACATTGCAAAATATATGTCTAGTTACGTCATCATTTCTATGAGACCATTTAGAGGCACTTTCTATTCAATGGGAAGTATGAACCATTTCTGCCCAGAGTTAAGACCTTTCCAATTTTTGGTTGGATTGCATCATTGTCTTACTCAAAGCTGACACAGTTTTCACTGTAGCTAGACCTCTAATCATCCATATAAAAGAATTACAGAGTCAATTGTAGATGTTAATAATTACTGAAATCTGTAATTATGGAAGGCGGAGCAGAAGCAGGCGATATCTAAGTGCCCAGAGTCACGTAGACCACAGCAGACGGTTCTCTTAACGGAAATCCCAAGATAAATGTGTTCAATGTATGAGTTTGATCTTAATAGCGGGAATTATAATAATAGTATGGATATTTTTACTTTGTTAGTCACCCTTTTTTCTCTTGTGATTCTTTCTTTGATTCCAAGTAAGGCCATGAAAAGACCAATACCGGTTCTTAAATGAGGGGAACTCTGGTCCTTAGTTCCAGGTGCATAGGCACAAAAAGTAGCCCTATATTGATAATGGTGTTGGGTTCAAAGCTCACATTAAAAGGTTATGACAGGTGGTTAACCCAATGTAACGGAAACCATCCTGCATTTTCCTCAAACGTTTTTTCATTGTTTCTTTTCGTGATACTGACGTAGCTATTTTCTCGTTCTTATATGAGCATTACTAAACCTAGAATTAACTCGTATTTTCTAAATAATAGTGATTGACTTAACGATCATAATCCCAATTATTTTAAATCTTATTGAGATTACGCTTTCCAAGCCGTATGGCTAAATAACATCGATTAGACTTTGGTCAATACTAATAATTCGACAACAGGCTATCAAATCCCCCTTTTCCTAATTTGTTTTTGCATATATTTCGCAATAGTAAACGGAATTTTGAAATGATTCCCCTCGCCTCTAATTTGCTTTGTTCCAAAATCCATTCAAACGCAGTCATTATTTCACGAACACAAAAACATCTCAATTAGGGTCCGTACTTTCGCCAGGTGGCGTGTTCCCCCACTGCGCAAGCGATGGCATGTGCGCCTTCTTCGTTGACCTTGAGATTGCAATAACAACTGCGGAATATGTTTCCCCAACCGATTCAACAACAAAACGAAAAAAAAAATGCGATTACCCTCCGGAGTTTCGTTACAAACAACGGATGGTAGGGTAAACCCCCATCGTATTTCTATAAACGCCATCTTTGCATACCCCTCCAAACACGCAGGTGTGGTGAATTTATGCTCTAAAACTCGTCGATTAGGGTCTGTACTTTCACCAGGTGTGAGGTGGCATGTTACTCCCTCCTTGCGCAAGCGCATGGCATCGGACTATCGTTGCACGATTTTGCGCTAATTACGTGATAATGATGGTTCACCTAGTTTTTACGTTTTATATTTTTTTACTGGGTTTTTTGGTTATTCTTTACAGTTGATGTACATAGACGATTTCCTTTGAATGGGATTATGTCATGCAATTACAAGATAAGGTAAATTACGACGATGCCTTAAGTGAATAAAATATATTATTTATGCTCACAAGAAACAATGAGCTATAATAAAATTATGTATTATTTTATTACCTAGGAACTAAGTATTTTAATAACTCAGTTTATTTGTAGGAAGCCGTGGCAAGACTACCCCACCATGAGAAAAACTATAGTAGTCAAGTATATTATGTTATGACATAGATTACATGAGGACCAATAGAGAAAAAGAAAAATAGTGTGATTAATAGTTGATCATGAAAAAGTAATGGCAATTAATCACGGTTCATATAAATCGATTCACTTTGATTGAAAGGCGCAGACATAAAATATATGGTTTACAACGATACAATTTGGTTGGTCATCCCACATGAACACTGAGAACTATGTATCATTGAACTTGACACTTCTCCAAAAGGAACACAAATCGCGGGACTTTTTATCAATGATTAATTTATGACAACCACAAAACGTCATCATTTACTTAGGTACTGAATTTTATTAAAACGAGGTATTTCCCTTCCTAGATAATACCAGCTTACATTAGCTAAGCAAACTATTTATATTCTAAGTCTCTTACCAGCAGTACTTTAGAAATTGTTGTTATCACCAGTTCAGATTTCTTCACTGATAAAGCTTCATTACTGAGTTGAGAATTGTTTGCCTCCTCCATTGATAGCAAACATTGTGTTGTGACCTAGATAGGACTAGAATATTAATAGACTTTATTGTTTTGAGTAGAATGTTCTAGTAATAACTGCATGAAATAATAGGTCCACATGACAATGTCGATTCCAGCGACTCCAGCGAGTCGTGTGAAGACTAAAGCAATGAGTGACTTGGAGTCAAGTTAGAGCAGATTTGAAGTAAGCCGAAGACTATTATTGTAAGCAATCACAGAATTGGCAGAAAACACACTGCTGGCACAGCAGCAAACAGGCCTCCTCTCTGAGAGGGAGTGGGCCGTAATCCACCACGCCAGCCCAGTGCGGGTTGGTAGATATCACATGTTTTTGATTTTTTAGTTCTAGGACATGCCGGTTTCCTCACGATGTTTTCCTTCACCGTTTCGAGAGCAGTGGGTTCGAAATTATTTACTCTTGACAAAGTAAACTCGTAGGTCGTGGCCCACGACCCCGACTTATGAGTTGTAAAGTCGGGGTCGTTACCACTGGACCACCACTGCTCTTCTGTCACGATTACTAACGTAAAAAAATAATCAAAACGTAAACAAAGGCCCAGTCCCAAGGACGGTGAATAGTCTTACAAAGAGGAAAGCCTCTGCTAATACCCTATGTCACAGACACCATTAATTGTCACGTTTGCCAATGGAAGCTGATATGAGTCGTGTTAATAGATCCTTGGCTGCTGATATTTACTCACGAACCCTAAGCAAAGACGATCCCACGATTTTAAATTAGACGATATGGAAAGACGATTCTATTCCGTCTTTATTTGCTTTTCATTTTAGATATCTTTGAAATAAAGTAATAAAACAAAATTATAATAATAGAAGCGGACATAACTGCGTATTCCGCGCACTAAATTACCTTTGTTCTTAAAACCTCACGCCTTAATTAACTTTCATAGACAAGTATCTCGTCTAGACTTATTTTTAGTATTGGCAACACTGTTAAAAATAGTTGCATCCATTCTCAATCTGAGGTTGGAATAAATTACAGTCATCAAATACTTATTATTCATTAGAAAGAAGGCACTTTCTCCTCTCATTTCTTTAGTAGCGAATTTTAGCAAAAACTTGTACGAAATTGCTTGTGAACTAAACAGCTAAAAGAAACTTTGAAGCATTGCAATTTGCAAGATGGTTCGACTCTATAGACTTAGGCCTAGGTCGAGAGGCCATCTTTGGCCTATGTCTTTGGTATGGTCTATGACTTTGGTATATGTGAAGATCGGCTGTGGATCATGATGAGGATAAAGACACGTAGTTTGTAATTGATTTCTACCCACAATATATGTATGTATAGGCAACTAGTAGTTGTTTTATGGGTGTTTAATTGCAATCGACGTCATATCAGCACGAAGTAAGAAACAACAATAAGTTACAAAATTTAAATATAATAATAAGTTAAGATAAGAGTTTATATAAAATATACTTAAATAAATCGATACTAATATTATACAGAGATACAATTTGTTTGTATGTAGGAGGTAATCTCCGGAGTTAATGATGCAATTCTAAAAATGTTTTCACTGGTACAAAGCTACATTATGTGTGAGTGCTATAGGCTATAAATTATGTTTATATCATGCATTTTAGCTGAGCTATCACAACTTTTGTCTAGCAAGTCGGAAAGAAATACCTTTTAAAACAGAATTATTTGCATGCGCTGCCTAAACAGTTGTATGTAACTAAAAACAATGTATGGCAATCTGGTCCGCCTTAAATAGTTCTACAAAAAAGTCCGCGACACCATATTTCTATCTTTTAATATCGCTTTTATGTTTTAAAAAAGTATTTTTGACATGCTTACGTTTGGATGAAAATATAAATTTTAAATATGAAATCTTAGCAAAATAAATTATTTTATGATCACAAGGATATCAAGGAGATAAGATTTGCCCTTTACAATATGTCAATTGGTCATATAGTTTCGGAGATAATATAATATTACTAAAAACGCAAAATGCCGCTAAAACATTCACGAATACAAGTTTCATTCATCGCGTGCACATGCTTTGTGCAGACGTTTTATCCATTCACCCATAGATGGTGTTGTGCAAATACGTAGTTTTTCTAAATTGCGGTGTTAAGACTTTCCGCGAATTGATGACCCTCTCGATGTATCTAAATTGAAGAGTTTGTTTGTTAGTTTGTTTCTTTGTTTGATTGGAACGCGCTAGTCTCTGGCACTAAAAATTATTTTTACATTTGATAGCCCAATTCTTTAGGAAGGCTATAGGCTATTTAACATCACGCTAGATCTCTTAGGGGCTGAACATATAGAAAAAAAAAAGTCCGAAAACGAATTAGGTAATAGCGTGAGCGGGCGATGCGATGCGACGGGGTGGGTCGGGGGAACAAGAAATTCCATGCGGATGAAGTCGCGGGCAGAAGCTAGTAAATGATAAAATTCAACACTTCTTGAATTTTGAGGATTGTGCAGACACCAGCAGCAGCATCACAGTTTTTGCTCAAAATATTGACATAGCATTCGGTATTAAATTGGTTTTATGACCAGCGTGTTAGTTGACAGTGCACGAAAACATGTTTAGCAAATCGTTCTAAATTAAAGATCAACAAATCTATCCAGGAAGACGATCAAACTAGACTATACTAGGTACATTTACAAGGGGGACATATCCTGTATCTTTGTATGGAAAAATACTTGAAAAAAAGTGCAATTTCTCCAAATAACCGTGACATTTACACAAGGTAAAGGACTAAAATAAAAACACGCCGAATATAATCGCAAAAGGAAATACTTTCAGACATTTATTGTAACACATACACTTAGCAATAAAACGTGATAACAAACAAATAAAAGGTGCATTTTTTTGGTTCTGTGTTGCCATAATATAATGCCCATTGCCTTCTTTATAGGGCAGTTAACAGACTTTAAAAAAAAGTTTTATCACCTCAAGGAGTGCGGTCAATATTTTGAAAGACACTCTCAAGAAAGGAACTTTTGAGAAACTTCGAGACTTAAAATGTATTGCGAAAGAATTTCAAACTAAATGTCCCCATTTCTCCCGTTTTAAACTTCGGAGTGAAAAAGAGCATCTGCTTTTAAAATATATATTTCTAGGGGAAGGAGTATTTTCAATATTGAACATAAGTGTACTCTTAATATCACTCATTCAACGGATGTCTTAAACACGACCGGACCGGGACCGGGACCGGGTACTAAACACGACCGTCGTTTCATTTATAAGTAGTATGTTCTGATAAGCACATAGAAGGAAAAAGGACAACATTGCCTTTCCAAGAAAGAAAAAAAAATAATTAATTTATTATATCCTACCAATATTATAAACGTGAAAGTTTGTATGGATGGATGGATGTTTGTTACTCTTTCACGCAAAAACTACTGAACAGATTTGGATGAAATTTGGGACATAGATAGTTTATAACCAGGATTAACATATAGGATACTTTTTATCCCGATATTCCCACGGGACCGAAACTTATGCGGGTGAAACCGCGGGGCGCAGGTAGTTACATTATAATCCATGTTTGTGGCAATTTAGCATCCGGTTGTCTGTGATAAACATGGTTAGTCAGAGGCCGTTCAAGTATTACGTAAGCAGATTTTTTGCAATTATTAACCCACCCCTCCCCCTCGTCAGCAAAAGTAAGCAAAGCTCTTACCCCCCCCATACTTACGTAAACATTGGTTCAATTGATTGATTCATGAGCAGCAGTTATAAGTCTAGAAATAAGGAATAGGTTTGGAATAGAGGACTGTAACGAACATAATATTCATTTAAATAAACTTTACTGACACGGAACTCAACATAGAGTAAGTTACAAATATTATAATCTTAAGTAATATTACGAACAAAACAAACTTCTTTTAAATTTTTGGTATACATATTAATTGCAATTAACAGTCTTCAGTCCATGACACCCGAATCCATGATTCTAAGTTTTCGATGACATTGAATGTTTGCTGCTCAATGTTGTGTGTCTGCTCACTTTCATCCGATTTTGGAATGTCTACATCGTTCTCATCGAGCCATTCAACATCTTGATCTAAGTTTTGAATAATACACATCAGTTCCTTAGCACGACGAGCAGCCATTCTTGTAGGCCTAACTTTTATATCAGTAAGCGTGTTTACTTTTTTATGGATCTTCTCGATGTGACGATTTAGTGACTTGACGGAAGCATGATAAAGACCACACGTTTTGCATGTTCGACTAGATAGCTTTAATTTTACCGTCGGAAAAAAATAATCGTAGGGCATTTGCAGGAAATCTTTGAGTGAAGAATTTAAGCGTAGAGCTAAATTGACTGGAAGATTGAGAAATTGCCCTCCATCATCCAAGACCAAGTCATCAACTGTTTGTTTTACTTTTACTGGTGGTGGAAGAAACCTGTTGTTTAGTAATCTAAATAAGCCACTTCTTGGACGACAGCATTATGTTTCTACATTTTACAATTTGAAGCAAGTATTGGCTTTCACGCACATGTTCTGAATACCATTTAATGTCTGGAAAATCAGGAAGATCTTGTTCGCCCGGCCCAACATATTTTGCAGTAACATGATAGCCATCAATTTCCATTGAACTCCATACCTCTTTCCTGCGAACTCGAAATTAGATCTTTCTAAATGTTCATTCATCAATTGTGACGCCAGCTGACGTAATCACCATCTAGATCCCCCCCCCCATGTCATCAAAAATAAGCAAAGCAAAGACCCCCCCCGCCCCCCTATAGTGCTTACGTAATACTTGAAAGGTCCCTTATGCCAAAATGACTTCCCGAATTGAAAGATTGCGCCGATTCCCTTGTTCACAAACTAAACTAAATTTAAAATCAGTGCATCTTTTTCTTTCTATTTCATTAAGAAAAGGATAGAAGATACATATTAGTTTAGCCCTGTCAAATTAAGATACTCCATAGACAGTTTAGATGTGATCAAAACATGGCTACTAAAAATACGTCAATTAACGGCAGGCGCTGACTAATTTGCCAGGACTAAACTAATATTTATGTTCTGTCCTTTTCTTAATGAAATATAAAGAAAAGGATGCACTGAACTTACAATTTAGTTTAGTTTGTGAACAAGGGAATCGGCGCCAGTAGCTATGAAAAACGACGATGAGATAAACGGCTATAAACCATGGAAACAATAGGAAGAAGATTCTGTAGCGAAAATATAATATAACAGATAGAAAGACCACTATAATATTGTTGCTACTAACCCATATGTAAATTCTTCTTTAGAATGATCCCGGTTGACAAGTAAATCCAGCTTGCGCTGTCCACCAAAATTCTTCAAACAAAAACGGTGAAATTTCGGAACAAAACCCTCAAATAACCCTAGACTTCAATACACTAGCTGCAAAATAATCCCCGATATTACAATAGAACCAAGCGCGTCGCTAACATGAACTCCATTCGTTAAAGTTAAGTCACTATTGTCACGGCTAAGAGTGTTTAGACAGTGCAATGCACAACAAGCCAGTGTTTCACAAACAATGATCCAAGCATTACACTCATTCAGGGAAACTTGCCGGCTGTGGAGAAACATGAAGTCAATGAACATGCTGAATGGCGAAAAGACTAGATATCGAAGCGGATTGAACGAGTTATTTCTTGGTTTTGAGAAGACGGCGTGTGATCTTTATGTGTTCCTAATTCCTGAAGCTGATTCTTTAACAGGAATTTTAAGAAAGTTATCTATCTTGATGACCATAAAATACTGGTATTCAGCTGCATCCGGTTAGACTGGAAGCCGACCCCAACATAGTTGGGAAAAGGCTAGGCAGATGATGATGGTTTATCTTGATGACCTGTTCTTAAAGTAACTTTCCAAAATGGATTTGTTTTTACTTGGTCTCTTTTTGGGGCTTTACCAGCTCAGCCTGACTTACATTAACTATTTAGTGGAATCCTCATCAATAAATGTTTCATGTTTCTATAATGTCCGAATGAGAAAATTCTCATTTCACTTTCCCAGCAGATTAGACATAATGAAGGGATATGAACAGATTGCTAAATAACTGTTCAGCTAGCTATAAGTAGGAGCTAATCGACTTTGATATAATCATTTTTAAATGAGTTTTATCAACTGCTTTCATCCTGCAAGTTGCGCTGCCATCATTTTCTGTTCGATCCATCAGATAAATTACAGGGGGTCTACTCCGAAGTGGTATCGACCGAATGTTCGGCCGTTTCCTGCTACGAAGTTACTATTTGGTTCGGTCGGTCCCGATTCTACACTCCTACACTCTTTCGAATATTGACTATGGTCCCGACTCAACTGAGCCAATCCGAACTTTTTTCGCATTTTTCATAATATTCGATTCGGCCATGTGTCGGTCCGATCCGATCATTCGCACTTTGCACTTCGTAGTAGACCCCTGAAGGCGTATTCTCGTAATTAAAAACGTTCAAAATCTAGTTGCAGTCTCATCTCGGCGACAAACAAATGTCAAAAACTTGTCAAAATGTAGGGAAATATCATAAGTATTTTTGACAGATTGAGACTGAGATCAGACTGTGAACGTTCTTAAAATTACGAGAATTGCCCCCCTGATTTCGCCTAGTACCTATCCTGCCAATCTTGAAGTGACTGATCGATACGAAAGGCCTGTAGTAGAATAACACATTGAACATAATATGCTCATGGTTAACCCAACCCGTTATCTTAACAGGACCCAGGAGCCCAGTTAAGTGTTAACAACTATCTTTTATAGCCCTGTAACATTATCTAGAACATTTTCCGAAGCAGTCGGGAACCCGAAACGTTCCCAAAAGCGTTGATCTTTGGTGTGGAACTAAAAGTTATGAGGGTATATTAGGTACATATCCTAGCTCGGGTGACGTGAAACAGCCTTGCTAAAAGATCATTACTGAAGGCGTTAGGGAGGTCTAGACATTTTATAGGCTGGGCAAAAGATCGCTCCGCCTACAAAATATGAATTCTTCCGGTGTCTTGCAAAATGTGTAGGATGAAGCGTTTAATGGTTTCATCTTCAAGGCATTCGTGCCAAAGAGACCATTAAATACTAGAAGTGCCTGAGACTTTAGACATTCGTGATGGTTATCTGATTCATTGGGTTGATACTGTCGCTCAACCTGTGTAATAATCTTAGGTTGGTGGTTACATATCGTGATATTAGAACACGGGAATTAAAAACAAAGGCACGAAAATTTAAGAACCTACTTCTATTGCAGTATTTGCAAAACGTCATATCTTAAGCTTCACGATATTCTCATTTGTCCCTGTAATGCCGATGAGTAATTGTTCAAAAAGTCCCCGTATTCATCAGCCCAACGGGTTTATCTGTGCCTGAATTTCGTTTACGTCAATCCAACGAGTCTTATGGTTTTTCTTTGATGAACAGGTAATTTAATTATAGAAACGGCCAAAAGTGCATTTCTTTTACTTCAATCAGTTATTTTGTCTTTAACGCACCAGTTTCTATTCCTTGAAAATTTCTTGCACATAATCAATAGCAACGAAATTAATAATGGTTTATCACGCAACAATATGAGGTGGTTACAAAAACCCGGACGTGAGGAGTTTTGCTGATCTATCGCCTAATTTCAGAGCTGTCTGGATTGAATTTTCTAGGTAATGCCTCATGTTTGAAAGACTTTTTCTTTAAAACAATCATATTTCATGTTTTTTTTTGCTGACTAAAACGCCGTTCGACGAACCTGTGCAGTTTTTGTGACTATCCAGCGTTTTGTTGCTTCGGTTTGCTTACCGGAAAACGAGTAATATCACTCCAACTTTATTTTTTTTTTACCTATAGTTAAATATCTTGCTACAGCATTTTCTGTTTCCGCGATAGGATTGCTTCATGGTCGCTGCGTCGATCTCAAAACCGACAAGTAATAATGACGGAAAGTTTAAAATCTTCTGCAGAAGTATAATATGTAATAGAGTGTAAATACCAAGGGTTATTCCTTCCTTTTCGCACCAGCCCGGAATCTGTGCACGGTTAATAAATAGCAAGGGGCTCGCCCCTTACTGCATAGGACTTAAAAATAACTGGCGAAAAATGGTTGTGTTATGCACCTACCAGAACCTTCTGGGAATAAGCATAATCAACCTATAACGTTCCCACTGCTGGGACACAAGCCTACTCTCTGTGATAGAGAATGGGCTGCGGCCCGTCTCGGTGGATTACGATCCAGCACGCAGGCCCCAGTGCGGGTTTGGTAGATGTAACATGACTTCGAATATTTGGCTCTAAAATATGCCGATTGCCTCACTATGTTTTCCTTCACCGTTTTGAGAGCAGTAATGATGAAATAAATTACACAAAGTAAAGCGCCGGCCTGGGTTCATACTTACGACTTACAACTCGTAAATGTTACCACCACTCCTCTCGGGGAATCTTCTCCTTATTCGTAGCACTCTTGTCAGAGCGGTCGTGGTCCTCATGTAGTTTCTTGTCTAGGGGGCTGATGTGATTCGTCTCACGATTTCTCGCAACCTACTTCGATTTCTCGTATTTTTCGTGTACTCATACAAGGGAGGGAAGGGGCCCGCTGCGGATTTAATTTGGTTTATCTCATATGTGAGCGTCCGCGTGGTCTAGTACCCTCCACGTCAAGGCGCTCTATAGTCTCCCTCACGCCTCGAGACATGTCCGAAGTATTTGAGAATGCGCGTTTGAACCAGAACAGATAAACGCTTTTTGATGTTGAGTTCTTGGCATACGTTTCACGTGTTGGTGCGAAACTCAGTCCACGATATCCCAAGCATTCTTCTCCAGCACCACATTTCCAGAACGTCTATCTTCTTCTTCTCGATGTCACCCAGCGTCCATGTCTCAGCAGCGTATACATTATATACATAGGGAAAACCAGTGATTGAACAAGCCGGATCTTGGTAACTTTTGTAAGATCTCTGTTCCTCGAGACCTTTTTCAGCTTGTCCATTCGATGGACAAGCTTTAATCGTCGCCATACGTCTCTTAATTTCATCTATGCATCCACCCCCGTTTGAGATTAACGCTCCAAAATAAATGTCGGACTGGAGACCATCGCAGTTCAAAATTTTAGAGACTTCGGACGAGTTGTTGTTACCGCGGTCAACGATCATCGCCTTAATTTTCGGGAAATACAGGCGTGTACTACGTAATTCTTTTGAATACATGTTTCTTTTGTAAATTGACCGCCGCCGGCTTTCGAGTTCCCGGAAGGTGCTGAACCAAACCCGAATGCAGCTATCCTGACCGTTTCCGGAAATTCCCCGAAAATCAATTCAATTGCCAGAAGCATCGCTATTACATAGTTTTGAGAAGTAACATCCAAAAGTCAAGGTGTTGACTATTTTGGTCGTAAAAAGTCGTGAGTCATTTTGTAAAAACAATATTCTGTGACTTAGAAAAGAAAACAATAAAATTACTAGTTAAATAAGAAACTAGAACGAAATTCCTCAATATAGTCTATTCTTTGGAAAACAACCGTGCAAAGCAAATTATAACCATAAAGGATTTATTACTGACACAGAGACACAGAAAATGTATAGACAATATTTCATCTTTCATAAATTAACATTGTTGTGCAAAAAGGACATACTTTTTGGCAGTCCTTTTTTTTTGTCATGAAGTGGGTATAAATAATTTAATATTGATATTGGTTTTAATTATTGTGATTTTGTACTAGAAAAAATTAATTGATTAGCATTATTGTTTTATCTTTGGAACTTACAACTTGAACTGCCATTTTCCCTTTTAAAATAATCCTAAACTGAAAACACCAAATAGTGTTTAAATATAATTAAAAGATTAATAAAACTGACCTACTTCTTACTACACCTTTTTTTAAATTATACAAATTTAAAAATTCCATACTTAATGTGATGAATAATAATAATCATATCTATTGGATAAACCAAGTAATTAGCAACAGCTAATTTGTGAAATATTTAAGGGAATTCTACCGTAGTATGGATAATGAAATAGTAGAAGAGCCTTTTTATCAAATTAAACAAACAACATTGAATTGAATTAATCAAGTAATCATTGATATCAATTAAAAACTATGATAACATGTGACTGTAATATTGTGACCTTCATGCAAATTACATAAGATGTTCTTTTTAATAGAACACATAAGAATATTTGTTCATGAATAATAAAATGTTTCAGGGATCAAGGCAAGTAATGTCAGAAAATAATATTTTTTAAGATACAATTCATAGAATCGACACTACAGAAATTGACAATTTTGTTTTTAATAAAGTTAATTTATATTTGTTGTTAATGTAATAAATTGGTATCTCACCTGGTGGGCTATCAGTGAGGATAGTAATACCGGTGGGGTCAACATGAGGGGGGAACGCCTCATACAGATCGGGCTCCTCTTCAAGCACGGCCGACAACATCACGGAGGGCATCCCGGCTCCACCGTCACTCACACACACACTATGACTAAACACTGCACAACACTACACTTGACTTGTCGAGTGTCCGTAGCTCTCTCGGAGCTCACACCCGTGAGCCACCCCGAGCCATTCCCGACTACCACTTCAACGTATGAGTCCGACTTGCCTAAGTCAAATCTTGCTGCACCATTTTTAAATCTGCAAAAAGGACAAAGTTCAAATCACTGGAAATGTGTCAAGACTGCCAATATATATGTAACACTCTATCTCGGAGATAACACTATCAACATTACAATAATCAACCGATTATGCTCTCGACGATAACGACATCTTAGCAACTCTCAACAAACAATCAGTTACCTAATTCGTTATAATTAAAACGCTACAGATCAGCTGATTGCTACGGTGCCAGGCCAGACTTGACATTTTATAGCTATTTTAAGACTTACGGGCACCTGATCGGACTGACTTCAATGTCAGATGCCAAATACGAAAATTCAAAACTCGCCTCGATATCACTCGTAATAATTGTATGAAAAGGTGACAGGACCGCGTCGGCACCGTACTCACCGCAATCCTGACGATAAATGATGCGAAGCAGGATCTGCACCTCCGTATTTACCGCTTTGGAGTCCCCGCGGCGACTAAACCAAGTGGCCAGTTCCCGGCCCAACGTAATCACGAATAGGATAATAGTCTCGAATGGGAGCCAACGCTTTTGCTTTGTCACTTAAACGAACAACACAGAACATCACACAGATATATCGGTAACTGACCAAACGCACGGATACATTGTGATAAAAATTCGATATGTGGGATAATTTGCGAGCCCCCCTTGCTTTCGTTAATCAAATTATCGATGTATCCGGTGAAAGTCGTTTTCGTTTTTATGCGGTAATACACGAGTGTGTAGAAAATGGTGTGTCGAGAGTTTTTCGTTTTGTGAGGAAAAATCCCGTTCGTAGAATGAGATCGCACGACCGCGATATCCACGATTTGCAAGAAGTTGAGAACGCGATTCTCTCGTCGCACGCCTGTCGGACCGTCGTCGTACAGGAAGAGCACAGACTAAATAATTTTGAAACAGACACGCTACATGGTAATTTCATTGTATGTACTGCATAAATCGGCTAGCCATAAAATTATCATCCCACTTTTGAGTAACATTTAATTTTCTCCTTTATCTAATTAAAGTTTTAATTTAATAAATAAAATATGATTCGTTGTTTTCTATTCTATCAAAAGTATTATTTTCACATTTTCCACCTTTCCATTTCCATCATCATAATTTAGTCACTATGCTACGTTGCTACGGGGGTTCAGTAGGTTTTTACTGTTTTAAAAAACAATGACTGTATTTAAATCATTCAATGGAGAGACCGTATTTTAAATAATTGATATGATTTTATTTAGGAATAGTTCGGAATGGTAAATTATAAGCGGTCGACGTTTATGCCTACTTTCTTGTCTGAAAATTATTAAAATGTGTTTGGCAATTATTCGTAATGTCTTTGTTTTCCCATTTATTTTTATTTCACTTGGCAACATTTAATTTGAATGTCAACCGGTTAAAAAGAGTTTTCATCAACCGAATACAATTATAAAAACAAAAACCGCAATAACAGATTTCCTTAATATTAAAATTAACATAACTATTTAGTAAAGTTTTTGAAAAACAATGCTCGTTTTGATTGGTTACGGCAAGTAAACATTTTGTTTAATAAAATTTTGGTTTAAATTCATTCTTAAAAATTCAAAGGCATAGGACGCCATCTCATAGGACGAATATTGTAACTTTTTTTTTGGTAATTCGAACATTACTGTGTTCCGATGTTCCAAAAAAAACTGTTTGTAAATAACCTTGTGTAAACACAGCTTTAGATATTATCAATTACCAAAGACAATGTGCTCTTTACAATATCTACCATTCTAGTAATATTAGTTAGAATATTAGATACAATTACATAAAATATTTTTTGTTAATCATTTGGAAAGGTAAGCAAATGGAGTTACACAAGTAACTGGAGTAACGTACAGACGCCAGCTGCAGGTCAAGCTACACGAAACTGTCAAATTTTCCGAATCAACCTTGAACCTTAATGCTTCATCGATAAAGTTGAAAATCTATTAAGGAAATTTGACAGATTGTAGTAGCTTGATGTGTTGGCGTCCGTACAAGTCTACAAAAAGCTGTCATTTAATTATATTAAATTGCACTTTCTTTATTTTCACACAAAACACAACAAGTCACTTGTTTCAGTACAAGTCTACAATAAATTCTATACAAATAAATAAATAATCAAAACATTCATGCTTCAACAAGCTAATACTTACAACTAGATAATACTTACAATATAGCTTATATTGTAAGTATTATGTTAAATAGTGCTAAATATATCTGGAAATTCATCCACGAGCGACTACGATTATTAAAAGTCTACTTTAATTATTCATAGACGAGCGACCAATATATTTTTGGTATTTCTTTTATCAAAATACAAGCAACACCAATCTTCAAATGTCATTGTGACGCATAATTTGCGCACAGCTGTGTCATGTTTTCGTTATTAATTTCGCAGATTGTCGTTGACTAAAATAAGAAAAACAGATAGAATTTACGAATTACTGTAAAAAAGTTCAAGGATATGTGATTGAGTGAAGATGTCATCGTCAAAAGCCGAATCTCTCAAAGGTATAAACGAAAATTTTACATTGTTTACTTATATGGCTTCAAGGTGCTATCAAAAAAATCTTATTTATTTTCGTTTCACAGATACAGTGACAGTGCTAATTAACGCTGTCGGTGATAACGAGAACTCCGTGAACAATGTTGTAATAAAATCACTGACTAAAATAGCGAATACTTATCCAAATGAAGTGATAGAAATATTTTGCGAGTTTTACACGAATACTGTGAAAGTAAACCCTACGCAGCTTGGAAACATTGTAAAGTGAGTAATTTATTGTTTAAAATATGTCATTGAGATGATATTGTAGTTGATTTATATGTTTATTTAATAAGTTATTGCAATAAGGTTAATAACCCAACATTATACCTTTGTTGTGCAATTTGTAGCATCTTTTATCTTGGCACATTATTAATATTATCGCATGCGACTATGCATACTCTTTACTATACACACAACCTGAGTAAGGGACATAATGAGTAATTCCCCCAATCACCAATTTGATAAATTGAATTAATATAATCATGAAAACAACGGTTTCAGAGGGCTTTTTGCAGTTTTGAATTGAATACCAATCAGTATTGGTAGTTAAAGAAAGAATTTGTTTTTTTTTTAGAATGCAGGTACTATTGCACTTATGACTTGTGACTGCAGAGACCACCCTCTCTTATTCTTCAATATTATGTTGCTTCTATCTGTATCAGTATTATCAAAAATGTAAAACAAAACTTTTATACATATAATCTGCTAATGTCCAGAAAACACAGAGGAATGTCTGCAGTAAACATTAGTATGATAATGCAGATAAAAATAATACTTATGAGATCTTATATTGCTAAATTGTACACTTTTGCCATGTATTCATTCAATGCCATGCATAAATTATAATACAAAATGAAGCATGGTATCAATTCATACATTAAGAAAATGTTACATAACTGATCCACTGATTTTACATTGAGTTGAAATTACAAATAACCCAAATTACCTGTAAAACCATTATTTTAATAATGAAAACTGATATATTTAATCAAATTAATATACATATATACAAAATTCATAAATTATAACAAGGTAAGTATACAAAGCATAATAAGGAAAAACAATTTTAATGGTTTCATTATGTAGTCATTACACCATGTAATAATAATCTCAACAACTAATATTATCCCTGTATCTGCAACATAATATAAATAACACTAACTTTTTTTTAAAAGAACTTATTAATTAGCCATCTATACTATTGTAGAAATTGGTAAAGTTATTTATATCAGTGCTATTTTACATAAGAAGTAATTAGTAAATTATACTGATTTTTTTTTTACCGTCTGGACTAGGGAATGCAGTCTCTTTCTCGCGAGATCTCGGCCTTTTTTAGCGAGATTGATCTTGGACGAAAAAAGGGTGAGATCTCGCGAGTTTAACGAGATTGCACTTGAGCATAAAAACGTCTTATTAGAAGCGCTGACTGAAACGGACGGAGTTGCGATCCGTCGGTTTCGTTCGGTGCGCGTGAGGCGGCTAATGGATCTACTGAGTAGATATAGTTTTATTTAATTGATAATAATATCTCAGTTTAATAGTCAACTCAACTAAGATAATAAGTTTAATTTTTTTAAAAGAACTGTTTTATCACTAAAAGATTTTTGTTTGATATTTGTAGAGAAGACTGGTTGTTTCTTTCATTTGTTATTTGATAGATCCGTACATCAAAGTTTACTACTTAGAAGTTTATTAAAAAATTATAGACGTCAAACAATGTTTGGTGCTCATAAGTCTATTGAAAAAATTCGTGAAAATAAATTTTTATCTTATAATATTATCTTATTAATATATCTTATAACCTCCATTATTTTTTTTCCTAATTTATTCAAATATTGTGATTATTTGCAAAAAAAAAAAAAAACACAAAACTGCCAATCTCGCGAGATCTCAAAATTGGCGAGATCTCGCAGTATTGTTATTCATAAACTCGCGGGATCTCGCTTGAGCCCCAATCTCCCGAGATTTGCATTTCCCTGGACTAAAACAGGGTATAGAAGATGAACAAGCCTATGACAGAAATTTCTTTATTTAAAAAAAACAGTAAATCTAAAAATAATATCAAAATTGAACTTAAAAAGACCCTTCTCTGCACGCGGAAATTATCAATGAATTCGTAGCGACATTCAATCCCTTGATCACTGAAAGCCATCGGCCATAGAAGAAGTGATTGTTTATTTTATTTTATTTCTGTGTCGTAGGCTTCTATTCCGTTCACCTTTTATACCCTGTTTTTGTCCATATGCTAAAAAGATGTCAGCCGGTATATTGAAATATTTTACCATATATCACCTAAATATTAGTTATTGATTAAAACATGTATAAACTCGCTAGAGTGATGTGCAGTTGACTAAATTAATTGTAAAGTAACTTGCCACTACATATATTTGCCGTGTTATTAGCAACGACAGTTGTGATTTGAATATGCAAACAATTTAAGTTGGTAGTGATTTTCATCATTATCATCCACAGTCTGACAACCCATTGCTGAACGTAGGCCTCTCTTTTCTTGTGCCAATCCCCACACTCCTGTGCCTGCCTCTTCCGGGTTCTACCCACAATGGTAACAATGTTGTCCGCCCATCTCGCCGCCAGTATTTTTTTTTTTGTGTTGGCCTGCCTAGTCTTTGCCCAGCAATGGGACACAATTGTCCCATTGCTGGGCAAAGACCTCCCCTTTTTCCCTCCAAACCTCCCTATCTTGTGCGAACTCTGGGCATGTTGGCCCTGCGAACGTTACCAGATCGTCACACCACCTTCGCCGTGGTCTACCTCGACGGCGATGTCCTCCCTCAGGCGTCCAGTGAGTGACGAATTTATTAAACAATTAATTTCCCTGATCTGTACTTACTTAGGTAGTTAAAAGTGGTACACATTTACCTTTTTTTATTAATGGTTTTTTAATAATCTTTCAGGGTCCTAGAACAAACATGCGTGAACCAAGTAAAGAGGTTGGAGCCCTCTACGGCCACCAACCTAGTGACGGCCATGCTTCGTGCTATGATGGAGAATGTGACGTACGAGCCGATGGTACAGATGGGAGCCTCCGCTGTGCTGGTTGCTGTGGGACATGAGCACTTGGATTTGGTGAATATTTTTTTGTGATCTCTAGTTATTTTTTTTTTTTTAATTCGTTCATCGCACTGTCTAACCCGCTGGGTCTAGAAGCATGAAATTGTACGCACGGCTACACATCAAGCTATACAAAACCAGTATAAGCTGCCTTCTGATTGTACGAAAAACCTATACAATGCGAGGTCAGCTAAAACTGGAAATGCATAGCTTGATGTGTAGCCGTGTGTACACAGGAATTCCTTTTAAAAGCGAGCTCTAAAGAAGGATTTTTGAAAATTTATCCCCTAAAGGAGTTAAATAGAGGATGGAGGAAAGTATGTAAGGTCGTAATTCATGCCGATGGGAAATCCCATTGGGGAACTAGCTGTAGAGCTCAGTAAGCCAGGCAAAATTCATTGGATGCATTTGTCATTACAGCACAGAAATCATCTGCTAATTGGAATGCTGATTTTTAAGTTTAAAAATATTATCTTTGTCATGTCGTTAGAACATGATGTTTATTTTTAAAGTTACTTCACCTGACACAGATATGGATTAGTAGAGAATTTATCCGAATTAAAATGTTGCAACAAAATCGCGTAAAAGTGCCAAAATATTCTTTTTTTTCTTTCTTTTTTTAAATAGCGTTGCCCCACACTAGAAACTTCTCCTTTATCGTGGGTGCGTTTACAACCATTTAAATTCACATACACAAACAGCCAGACCCGGAACAACTACTTCTAGGTCATACAAATATTTGTTCCGTGGGGGATCGAACCCGCGACACGCAGCGCAGCAGTCAATCGCTTAACCTCTGCGCCAACCGTGCCGTCTAGAAAAAATAATAAAAATTTTCACATACTCAGGCCTCCTCTCAGTGAAAGGGAGTGCGCTGTAATCTACCACGCGGGCCCAAAGCGGGTTGGTAGATGTCACATATTTTCGAATTTTTGGTTCTAGGACATGTCGGTGTCCTCATGATGCTTTCCTTCACCGTTTTGAGAGCAGGCGTATTATATCATTATGAAAGAATAATTGGAACAACTTAATCTTACCTACAGTGTCACTTGCGTTCTAACTGGTGTCAATGTCGAATGCGTCACCTCCTAGTTGCAACAGTAATCTGTCCGATTTAAGAGCATATCCACTCAACCACCTAAATTGGTGCTAAGAGTGGCCATTTCCTGTAGTTCGCTGTCGTCTGTCATAGATGAGTTGAGATGCAGACTAGGTATATTTGCTTTTGTCATATTCACTAGCTTTTGCCTACGGCATCGCCCGCGTGGATGTCGGAAATTATCCCACGGGAACGTGCTACCGGGACAAAAAGTATATTATAGCCTATGTTACTCTTTATAACGTCAGCTATTTGCCAGTGAAAGTCCCGTCAAAATCGGTACAAAGACAGCGTAAACAACCACATCAACTCGCTAGCTAGAGATCTACTTACTTCAAGACAAAGATCACATAAAACTCTTTAAAAGCTGGCACATACTGGAACTCGACCAAAGGAACTGGAGTGTTCCCACATGTAGATTTGAGACTATTCACTGGAATGGCTATCAAAGAATTCGACCCGAGGCCACATCTAATTATGGCTAAACAGCCGATTTAAGATAAAATGAAAAAAACAAAAGAATTTACCCCAAGAGCTATTTCCAGAGTTCCTGCACTAGGCCTGTTCCGCAGGAAGGTCAGATTTGTCCATGAATACTAATTTCCTATCCTCCCCCCAGGTCCTACGATCCCTCATCAACCAGCTGTCTCCAGCATCAGTGCCTCACTACACTATAGCCCACACTCTAGGCACGTTGGCCGCAGTCAACACCCACGGCGTAGTGCCTCATATTAAGGAGATTCTCAGCAAAATGCTGCCTCTACTCTCGCTGGTCAAGGCTGATGGATTGAAGCAGGCTTTTGCTTATGGTAAGTTTTTAATTATCCGCTGTTAAACCATGAAACATGAGGCTTCAGGAGCTAACGCGAAACTTGGGGTTCATTCGATTAATCGAGTCTAGTCAAACCACGCTGGGTGCATTTCATTTATTCATTCAAGGTCAAAGATTTGTTATGAGCAATAATGAACAAGCATATCCCCTGGTAAAAACCAGTAAGTGTTTTTAAACACCCAACACCAGAAAAACCAACTGGTAAAAATGGTATGGTCTGTACCAACAGTATCTGATGAAAATGTAAACAAATGGGTCGGAAAAAGAAAACGTAGCTGTGGAAGCCATTTTGTAGTGCTACATACAAGCTGAGTGTATGAATACTTATTGTGTACGAACATGAAATTTCAATTTTAAATCACTAAGATGTTTTTCATTTGATGATAATTATTGCTTCAATTTTGTATCGATGATTTTTCAATTACATACATAAATACATAAACTCACGCCTTCTTCCCATGGGGATAGGCAGACACAACAGAACGACACCATTAATTTAATGATGTTATTCAAATATTTTTTTATTATACTAGCTTCTTAGCCGCGTTGCAGTCAACTATAGTTTAAAACATAGGCATGCGGCAATAGTGTAGCTTTCTCTCAGTGAAAGAAGTTTCGAAATCGGATCAGTACTTCCAGAGATTGTCTCCTACATCCAAACTTACACAACAACAACAAACAACACTTACAACTTATACATTTTACCTTTATAATACAGTGAAACCTGGTTCAGTGGGACCTGGATAAGTGAGAAACCTCTATTATTGAGAGTTGAAATGAGGTCCCGGTTCTTTTTCATTGAATTACCTCTGTTAATGGGACTTTTTGAACCTGGTTAAATGAGATTTGAATTCTAAGACTTTTTCGATGTTTACCTCTATAATTGAGACTGTAGCTCAATTACCTGTATAAGTGAGACAAATTAATCAGGTTTTAACACGTATTGACATGTTTGTTTACATACATATCTACATTCATACTTACATTAAATTCATAACACCAAAAATACGCATTTGTATTAACATTTCCACCTCTAAAAATGGAAAAACGACACATTTCGACCTCTGTAAGCCTCTGTAAATGAGACAACTATAATTTTAAACCTGCTTAATTGGAAAACTGGATTAGTGGAAACCCTCAATAATTGGTACATATGTCTTGGTCCCAATTAACCAGGTTTCACTGTATTAGTGTAGATTTGTCGGAAAAAGCGGTGAGATATAAAGTTGAAACCTTCTGAAAGTCTTAAAATGTTACTGATTAGCTTTAGTGAGTGATTGCGTAAGAATTTAACCCAGAAAAGGGTTTGTTTATACTTGCATCAGATCCTTTTGGAAGGGCTGCGTTGGTAAGCTCTTTACAAAATAGTCAGATTCTTTCTATTAAATATGTTTAAAAGGCTAGATTTAAGTTTTCAATCAATATAAACGTATGTAACAATATACAATTGAACAAATGTTATAAATAGCAGATGTTTCATGCATTATCTAAATTCAATGTTTTATCGCTCATAGAACTGCAAGGTTGGACTGGATATATTTATTATCTTTATTGGATTTTAATTACAAATTGTTGTGTGTTATTGTAGGTACATTGTGTAATTACAAACAAGTTTAAACAAAGGCTTAAATAGTCCAAAACTGACCTAGTAATAGGGGAGCTTTTTGGGCGAAAGAGCTTTATAGTTACTTAGACTTGATATGAGCTATGTTATTATTTCCTCGCAGTGAAGCAACATAGCTATTTTCCAGTTTTGCATGTAGGGTAGGGTGCAGGTAAAATTACAGGCACACATTTTTTATTAGCCGCAGTTTTTTAATATCCTACTGCTGGGCATAGTCCTCCCTACTCTCTTTCTGCCTCTCTGTCCAGAGATATAATATCCTCAGAAAGTTATTGATACTCTTCAAGTCAGACACCTTATCTTGAAGCCAAGCGCATATTACAGCCGCATCAGGCCGCAGCACAACGCATTTCTATACAAAAAAGTGCGGTGCGGCCCGCCTGTAGTGTGCATTAGTTCATAGAAAATGTACGAATGTGATGAAGGAGGATTTTTGCAATGCTTTGGGTTGCAGTTAGCGTTTTCATTCACAAAACTGAATGTTTCTTTCCAGCTTTCGGCCACTTCGCAGTCGCCGTTTCAGAACAAATAGGCGACAACGTCGAAAACGAAAACATTACATCTATCAAAGACAATTTTGTAACAGAATTCACCATAATATTTGACGTACTATACAATCAATGGCTTGCTTCTTACGAACCTAAAGTTGCTGAGTCCGTTCTTGAAGCGTTAGGACCAATCACAAGACTTATATCGGAAAGACAGTTTAATGAAACTGTGAATAAGTTTGTGCTTTCATTGCTGTCTCTGTATCGCAAACCAGCAATCAACTTCTACTATATAAGTCAATGTATATCGTACTTACTGTCTCCTTCGCCGTTGAACCCGAAATTGAGTTTGAGTGACAGTGTTATAAATTCTATAAACCATGTGCTATTCAACTTGGTTTTGTTAGAACCTGATTATGACCAGCCTCATACTGTGAAGAATCATTTTGAGGTGCTCAGGTGTTTTGACCATATGGCTGGACAGTTTCCTGAACAAACTATAGATAGCCTACTTCACCAATGTAAAAACAACCAAGAGAAAGACAGAATGAAAGCTGTCATCATTCTAACTCATTTGACAACATCTTCCCAAGTCTTCGTCGAGAACTATGCAACGAAATTCATTGTCCTACTCAAAGTAATGACTGCAATGGAGCAAGGAGTGAAAATGAAGAAGTTATTAGTCAAAGCTATCGTAGGACTTGTTTATAGAAACTGTATTACAACTCCGGAAGATTTCACTATGGTGGAGTTTATAATAAAACATTGTGGTTATGAAGCGCCCGCTAACGTTCCAAGACACGACGTTCTGGACTTGCATGATACGTGCAAGAGCTCCTTGATCCTCATGTGTAACACAGTTACAAGTATCAGATCTCAGTTACGTAACTTGTTACTCATAGCGTTAACAGGTGAAGAGTTCACATCTTCCATGGCAACAGTCTGTCATTGCCTAACTTCACTCCTCCAAAACAACTCTGACGTCATCGCAGAAGATCAATCAGACAAAGAAATCGAAATGAAATGCTCCCCTGACTTAGTCTTCGTTAGGTGCTTAACACATGTCGTCGAACCAGACCACGTTGAAAGGAACAAGAATATTCTAGTCTTTCTAGAGGAATATTCCGGAGATGTGCATAAGAACTTGAAAAATTCTTGGACCATTGAGGTTCAGAGGCTGTTGAAGTTTGTAGAGACGAGTGAATCTAGGGAACAGTGGCATAGTATGTTGCTAGATCTTCTAGTGTCGGCTGTAGAACAGGTTAACAGCAACAAATGGGTAGAATTCATTGCTACGTTGATATCACAGCAGATAATATCGAAGAAACAGTCGCCGATGATCAAAGGCGTCTCTTTACAGTACTTAGCTGTTTTATCATGCCACATGTCCAATGCGGCAGTCGTCGAAAAGGTCCTCAAAATTATACTACTAGCTTTAAGGTCTATACCAATGGAAAGCAGTGATTACGTCAGTAAAGCTATAGGCATCGCTTCAAGACAGCACGGAGAATTTATCTTGAATGAGCTAGATGCGATTTACAAAGAAAATGAATCTAAGAGGGGCAGCAAGATACTAAATTTCTTGTCTTCGAGACATTCCAAAAATGAGATAGAGTTGGGTATTGTTAGGTATACAGTTATTACGTGTTATGGCAAAGTTGCCGTGGACTGCCTAGATGTCCATGTCTTGGCAAGATTAGGGGATAATGTGACGTCAATTTTGTACGATATTCTAAAGTCAAACCCTCCTTTTGACCTCTGTAAAGCCAGTGTAACGACCCTATACGAGATAAGCAAGGCCTTACATCCAGCCGCACATCACAACGTGGTGCTGAGAAATCGCTGGCAGTTACTAAACGCAGTTTTGGAGCAAATATATAATACAAATCTGGAAAAACGCAATGTAGAACTTTACCCCATCATTGTCAAGGCTTCGAAAGCTCTTACGAAGTTGCAAAAGGGAATATTGCCTGAAGAAAGGAATACGATATTAAGGGTACTTTTTAACAGTATCTTTGGCGAGCTTTCTTCCTTCAAACGGAAGTATGAAATCGAAGGCAATGGTGACAAAAATGACAACCTAGCCAAAACTCTAAACGACAGCCTATCGCTCTTGCACCAGTTAATCAAAGAATTGATTATCCAGTCTACTTGTTTGAGCACAATTGATGACCTAATCAGCTTACTAATGGAATGGATCCGACATGAAAACGATGAGATCAGAACAGCGTCCATCATGATCCTACAAGTCATTTTCGACACATACATCAAAAACGTAAAACTAAACTATGAAACTCCGAGCAAATTCGGTCAAATGGGATACTTGCTCGGAATTATAATTCCAGGAATCGCAGACACAAACTTCCCAGTAAGACTAACGACCATAGATTGTATAAAAGTCATAATACAGATTCAAGATTTGTATGAAGGCCATACAATAGGACCTGACGATGAATGCATGTCGAATTTGGGTCATCTCCAGAACAATATCCTAACAAATGATTTAAACATGATCAGCGATTATTGTACTGCATTATGCGAGACCATATCTCCTAAAATACCTCATCATCACAATATGCAGTTCATTGAAAGTTTGCTCGAAATGTATGATGACCAGGAGTTCAGGAGTGTAGGGATCAGTTCGATCTTAGATGCGTACTTCTCAAGTAAGGGTCAGGATTTGTACCAGAGCATTGAGAGGATCGTGGAGGTGCTGCTGGTGACGATGACCGAAGTGGGGGTGGAAGCGAGACAGAGGCTGATGAAGCCGATGACTTCATTGACGCGTTATCACTCGAATGCTGTCATTGCTGTGCTGCTGGCGCAGAAGTTGCCGTTGAAACCGTAAGTATATCTTTATTATTGTGTATTTTATAAATTAGGCTTTAAAGGTCGGGTAGGATTGCTTCCCAGGTACCCCAACACAGTAGGATTATGATAATTTTATTAGACAAAGGCTACAAAAGACTACAAAACTAACTCGAACTGTTCCAAAAAAGACTATACTACATTTACTATTCTACAATGCTTTATGAATTCTAAATTAATTTTCGAGTGACCATTAATTACGCAGACACTTCGTGTGCATTACTTCGTTTTTTTAGTGTAATTACAATGTTGTATGTATTTATAGTATTTTTAAGTTATATTAATATTGTATTGTATGTGTGTATATGGGCCTTGATGCCTGAAATAAATGGATAAATAAATAAATAAATAAGCAATGGAACTTCAACTTTGTCATGTAGGACATTGAGTTTATTTTCCCAAATCTTGGTGATTACTGTTGTGTGCTTTGGTATCAATGTCAAGTAACCAGTTTTTACTTTGACTTTTCTTACAATATGAAAATGACATTCATCAAATTCTTCTCTTTCAGGAGCGTGTTAGCTTGTTGGCGCAGCCTCGCCCGTGACGAAGGCCTGTCTGTAGCTATTACAGACAACTTCCTCCGACTGATGACGTCAGTGGAGCTCTATGAAGACCCTTACCATATTACTGAACACCATATTGCTGCTCTCCAGCCCTTAACTGTGAGTGATGAAAGCGTTATAAATCTCGTAGAGTATAGTAAAGCTTTTTAGGGTTCCGTAGCCAAGTGGCAAAAAACGGAACCCTTATGGATTCGTCATGTCTGTCTGTCCGTCCGTATGTCACAGCCATTTTTTCCGAAACTATAAGAACTATTCTGTTGAAACTTGGTAAGTAGATGTATTCTGTGAACCGCATTAAGATTTTCACACAAAAATAGAAAAAAGAACAATAAATTTTGGGGGTTCCCCATACTTAGAACTGAAACTCAAAATTGATTTTTTCATCAAACCCATACATGTGGGGTATCTACGGATAGGTCTTCAAAAATTATATTGAGGTTTCTAATGGCATTATTTTCTAAACTGAATAGTTTGCGCGAGAGACACTTCCAAAGTGATAAAATGTGTTTCCCCCCCTGTAACTTCTAAAATAAGAGAATGATAAAACAAAAAAAAATATATATGATGTACATTACCATGCAAACTTCCACCGAAAGTTGGTTTGACCGAGATCTAGTAAGTAGTTTTTTTTTAATACGTCATAAATCGTAAACCACAATTAGCTGCTACGGAACCCTCCATGGGCGAGTCCAACTCGCACGTGGCCGCTTTTTTTTTTGCTAACGGTTGGATTGTTAATTTTTAAAGACGTGGTAGTTTAAAAAGTTTTGAACATTCATGCCAAGCACGAACACACAAGCATGCGTGACAAGTAAGGCAAGCCCTGACTAACTTATCTGAAAGATAATTTCATGAAATAAAAATTAAATGATTTGTTAAATTTTTCGACTTTTAAAAGGAAAGACGGGGCAATCTTTGAACACTGTGCTCCCATAAGACAACATGATTCGAAACTTCTGTGTGCCTTACCACATTCAGGCAATACATAATTCTAAGAACGTTATTTCCCCTCGTCCCTCTGGTAAACACAGTTGCAAAACACTCTATGCTCTCCTACTGCAAAGCGAAGGCCTTCTCTTTGTCCGATTTTCCCGGTCTACTGCGATTTTAGAAAAATAATGATAAATAGGTTTATTTGTCACAGAAACACGTGTAAGATAAAAAGATAAGATAACTCGAGTACATACATAATCAGCCTATAAATGTTCCAACTGTGGTCCGTAATCTACCACGCGGGCCCAGTGCGGTTTGGTAAATGATGTGACATTTACCAACCCGCCGTCTTCGAATTTTTAGTTCTAAGACATGCCAGTTTCCTCACCATGTTATCCTTGACCGTTTTGGGAGCAGTGGTGATGAAATGAAATACACAAAGTGAAGCGCCTGCCTGGGTTCGAACTCACGATAAGGTCGACTCGTAAGTCCGGGCCGATACCACTGGCACACCACTGCTAACTCGAGTACTAAAGGAAAAATAAAATAAAAAACTAAAAATTCCATAATCACGAGCACAGTTGTTTTGGGAAAATAACCGAACAATTTATTTTAACCCACCGATTTCAGCTCATAAGCGCCTTCGGAGAGATGCTCCAAGAAGAGACAATGAAGCCAACCTGCATAGCCAAATTCTCCGACCTCTTCGCCGTCCTATACACCACGCTCGCTTGCTACATCGACGCGGAATCGCCCGCGTACTCGCCGCCGACCAATAAGAATCAAGAACGCTTCGGATTCGTACCCAATAGGGACGCGATTAAGTTGTCCCCCGCCAAGATAACAGTGCAGACCTTTAACGCGTTCTTGGAACAGGCTGATTGTCATAAGGTATGTTAATGATATTTTTGGGTTTATTTTGATTAAGGGAGGGAAAGGTTAGAGGGAACTCTTGATTTAAAAATATTTAACCCCAAATTCCAACTTTATAGGGGGCTCTAAATGAGGTCCCTTCATTTGTAAATGTCATTTGCCCTCTCTCTTTTGTATCTATTTTTAGAATGATAAATTAACTTATTTACTTATACATATATTGCAAAACCTCAACGGTTAATTAAATTAAATTGAAATAACATGGTCGTCGTGGAAACTTAGATTTTTATATCAGTAGTGGTAAATGTGATTTTGAACTTTATTTCATAAATCGTAAAGACTTAATTTCTGGTTACGATACCACCTCACAGCGTTCGCGCACTGCATCCGAAAAGGATCCGAGTTCTACATACTTACTAGTAGCGAATTGAAAATGTTCTCACTTCGGACCGTCATTTCTCGAATGCAGTGCGCAAACAGTTATCTCTTACGAGCCTTATAACCAAGATTTGTGCTCGGTCGATAGCATTAGGTTTGCCCGCATTACATGGGACTTAACATGACTGGCGATAAACCCTATTATAAATATGTTATCATAACTGTAATTCCTCTCATAGGTCCGGGAAGCTTGCTCTCTATGCCTTAGCATAGAACACAGCGACTCTTCAACTACTTTACTAGACCTAGCGCCCATACTGAGCGGAGCTTTGTGTCGCGAGTGTCCGCAACATCTGTCGCGCGTGGTGTCGAAAGTGTCAACGTACGGCCGCTGTCCGCTCCCGCCGCAGCGATGTGCTGCGCTTGCGCTGTTAGCGGACTTACTGAACTACAGGTACGTTTGGCACTGACACTGAGTATCAAAACTTAATTTCGGTAATTTTTTTTTGAAGCGATGTATACTTATTAGGAACAGTTATTATGACAACGCAAGCTGACGCGATATTGCCTAAGACTCTTCTGCATATACAACGGTTCATAAACACGCTTAAAAAATTAGTTCGTAACCGTATTGTTTAAATAGCTTTTCATTCTATATTTTTCTTAACAGCCACGAACGTCGTGGTTTAATTCGTGATGCCTTATGGAACTATTTAGTTTATCCCAATTTAATGTGTACAGATTGGTGAAATGTAACACACGTTAAAACAAAATCGCCTAGTTGTTGTGTTATATTTCATGTTGCATTGCATAAATTAGGACGGCTAATTTGTGTTACATTTCATCACCAATCTGTAAAGGTAATCGAGGAAGCGCTTTATATTACAGGCGAATGTTCCCGGTGAGGACCGGGAGCATTCGCCTAAGCAGTCCAAGAAATCCAAGGTTCCACTGGAACACTTCTAGAACTTTGCAAGTAGACTGCGCAGGCCGTCAACTGCTAGGTAGTGTGGAGAGATCATTGAAGCCAGCAGGATATGTTGATTCAGATAGTTAAATTGGTAGAAGGAACACCACTAGGTTGCAGGTAAAGATTACGAGAAGTTGGAGTCGCGTCACAACTCGAACTTCAAGTCGTTCGTGGTGCGTGTTCCGACACATCATCTCGAGAAGTTCCTCAAGGAAGAGTTCTGGCCGAAGGGTGTTGTGTACCGCCGGTTTCGTGGTCGGCTACATGACACCAGTCAGCGAAACACGACGCAGACACTTCGTGTGCGTTAGTTTGTTTTTTTGTGTATATATAATGTTGTATGTATTTATAGTAATTTTAAGTTATATTAATATTGTATTGTATGTGTTTATATGGGCCTTGATGCCAGAAATAAATGGATAAATAAATAAATTACATTACAGGCGAATTGCTCGCAGTCAGGGAGCCCATTAAGACAAAGCCACTTCCAATCAAAGTCTCACTATCATTTTCTAAAAACATCACATCTTTCTTTCTAGGTGTAACGACAACCCAATCCTCATAGAAACCGTACTAGCGACCCTGAACACCGGCTGGAAGGACTCGCACGAGCGCGTGCGCGCCACCTGCCTGCGAGGAGCCGCCAACATCGCGCAGTTGAAGCCCGAACATAGGAACCTCGCTCTCCCGGCTGCGCTACAGGCGCTTAGTCAGGGCGTGGATGCGCAGAAGACACAGTAAGTTCTTTGTTTATTAAATACTCTTTATGTTCGGCTCCTTAGGGTCAGAGCGTGGTATAAAAAGACCTATAAACTTCTTCAAGAATTGGGCTAACAAATGCAAAAATATTTTTTCAATTCCGACTGGCAGTTCCAGAGATTACCCCCTACATACAAACAAATTATACCTCTTTATCATATTAGTATAGATTTTCAGAGAAGAACTGTAAAACATGAAGGACAGGCACCTGAAGAGTCATGTTGGCAAATTGATTTCAGAGTAGATTGTTATTTCAATTCTGAAAAAGTGATCAGTAAATCTGCTTATTTAATAGTTATATATTAGTTAAGCATATAACTATCACATAATACTATTAATAAAAGGAAATATTCAAACTGATATTTTATGTTAGACCCAGAAATGTTCGCTATAAAATATAAAAAACAGCCTTTGTAAATCTCAGCTTATCGAAAAACAAAAAAAGCCCTTGAAGATCAAACCAAAAGTGATGTGACACGCTTATCGGTTACCACTCTGTGACGAAATCGGCACGGCTACTAGGATTTCTTAAGAGAAGTACAAAAAGAACAAAAATTGTGCTATATAACGCCTCAGTTCGGAGCCACCTTGAATTTGCCAGCGTGGTGTGGAGCCCGCACTATGCAGTACACTCACAAAGAGTAGAAAGCATCCAAAGAGCCTTCACAAAACACCTAGCATGTGCCTTCGGTGATATATCTCCCCGGGGTCCATACGAACAACGCAATCAATGTTACAAAATGATTACTCTGCGCATCCGTCGACTGGTACAAGATCTCATGTTCTTTTTCAAATTGGTTAACAATAAATTGGACTGCGATAATTTTACTGAACAAATTGGACTAAAAGTCCCCTATAATTTACCCAGACATCCCATTACCAACCTATTCTGCACTAAATCATCCAGAACAAATATAGGAGTAAACTCACCTCTCAATAGGCTCGGCCGAGAGATGAATTCAGATGTTGACATATATCATGATTCCGTAAACATCTTTAAAACTCAAATTTTAGGGTCCCAAAGCACGCAACCCACACAATCTAAGGATTAATTGTGTTAGTATGTAGGTATTTCTTGCAACCTCTGTAACTTACTTCTTGTGTCATTTTATATTTCTATTTATATAGTTTGTTACCACTTAAGTTTTATACATTTCGAACTAATTTTTTTTTTTTCTTAATTTTTATACTTTAGGTTATCACTGTATTTGAGAATGTTCGTTCACCTGTTATTGGCAACTGTATGAGCCCATGACTGTTATCCACTGTTATTTGATATTTTGTATACAGAAACTGTTGGTGTACCTATATAAATAAATAAATAAATTATCTGTGCCTACACCTTTAAATACCTAACAGACTTTAAATAGATAAACATTTAAAAAAAAATCCTTCCAGAACACCAACAGACAACGTACCCCTAGCCGCAATTCAAGGTCTAAGCCGTCTCCTAACGGAACTAGACAAACTGGACAAAGAATACGATAGAGAACTCCTCTCGATATCCCAAAAGATACGTCCTTTCATGAACACGGAATGCGCGCAACTGAGGGAGCATTCGATCAAGCTGTTCGGGATAATCGCGGGGAGAGTGAAGTCCGATGCGCTGGTGGACCAGGGCGTTAGCTCCCTGCCTTGCTTCTTGCTGCATCTGTGTGATAATAATCCTAACGTTGTGAGAGTAAGTAGAATTTTTGTTACTGATATATGTAGTAGATGGTGGTCGTGGTGGTGGTAGGTAGTGGTACTAAATTGCTAATGCAGAAAAAAAATAACCATGAATTCTGCATACATAATCAGCCTATAATGTTCCCACTGCTGGGACACAGGCCTTCTCTCTGTGAGAGGGAGTGGGCCTTAATCCGCCACGCGGGCCCAGTGCGGGTTGGTAGATGTCACATGTCATCGAATTTGTGGTTCTAGGACATGCCGGTTTCCTCACGATGTTTTCCTTCACCGTTTTGAGAGCAGTGGTGATGAAATAATTTACACAATGTAAAGTGCCTGCCTGGGTTCGAACTCACGACCTACAACTCGTAAGCCACCATTTACCACTGGGAATTCTGTATAATTATGATACATTTTAGTTTTAATATTAGTTGTTCCGTACACTTTGACCGCGTATGTGTTGCATTTTTCTATGAAGCAGCGGATTTTTTTTTGATTACCGACGAAAAGCTGTATGCTGAATTCATAGTTACAGTTTGTACACTGATTTAATTTATTTCCCTGTATAAGTAATTTTAATTGCAAGACAACATCCCGTTAAAGCTAGCGCAGATTGGGGCGGGCCGCACGGCAACGCAATGCATTGCAAAACTCCTCCTTAGAAAGAAAGAAAATTCTTCCTTCATGACTTTCGTACATTTTCCAAGAACCAACGCACGCTACAAGCGGGCGGCACCGCACTTTTTGTATGAAAATGCATTCTGCAACCTCCCCTTTTTTCCACAGGCCAGCAAATTCACTCTCAAACAAGTATTCAAGACCTTCAACGTGAAGAAATCCAATGACTTCGTACAAACGCACCTACTGGAAGAGGGCAGGTTGTATTTGGATGAGTTCCTATCTGCGTTGCTGAGGCAGTTGGCGGATGAGTTGCCGACTAGCGTGGTCAAGTGTCTGCAAACTGCTGTCAACTACCTGCATTGTGCCAGGGAGGAGATCAAGCCGCATCCGCCGTTGTTGCTTGGTAAGCGAAATGATTAATAGCTAGGGCTATAGAAAAAGTGTGCAGCCACTTATGGGATGACTCAGCAAAGCTCCACGACCTGATCCCACCATCGCCCTTTTACTACCAGACTACCAGAGGTACTGCAGGGTACCATCCGCACTTGGTTGATATCCCAACTAAGAGTGCAAGAGTGAACAGGCATCTTTTGGGCACGCTCGTTCCATTATAAACTTCATCCATCGTTTTCTACCAGTCGTGATAAAGGTCAAGTGTATTCATACATCAGGGTTCATACATCTCCTCAGATGTATGAACCCTGATGTATGAATACATTTATCGAAAATTACGAGAATTGCCCCTCGGCAATTCTCGTAATTTTAAGAACGTTCACAGACTGATCCCAGTCTCAATCTGTCAAAAAACACTTCTAATTTCCCTACATTTTGACAAATTTTTGACATTTGTTTGTCGCCGAGATGTGACTGCGACTAGATTTTGAACGTTTTAAATTACGAGGATTGGTCTTCAGGTCATACACGGACGCCGGGTGCAAGCTTTTTGTTATTTCTGAATGGGCCTGCTTTTGACCTTGTTCACTTGATCGAGTTTAAACTACAATGAATTTGTTTAAGCAAAACCATGACGAGCACAATGTTCTAAATAATAAACTTCTCCCCCCTCTCTTCTTCTCCCCCTCTCTTCTTCTCCCCCTCTCTCCTTCTCCCCCTCTCTTCTTCTCCCCCCTCTCTTCTTCTGCCCCTCTCTTCTTCTCCCCCCCTCTCTTCTTCTCTTTCATTAATTTATTCTTTTCTTATGTTTTTGTAGGCGATTTATTATTCTCTATCTTGATTCACAGGCCTCCTCTACGCGGAACTATACCGCATTCGCGAGAAGAACCCGGAAGAAACCGAACTGGATCCCGACATCACCCGAACGGCGCGAACTAGGCTCCTGCAGCTAATCAAAGACCCGAACCCATTAGTACGTCAGAACTCAGCCATGGCGCTCGCTAACATTTGTCTTGTGACTGCCATGGATGGATGACCGGCGAGGATGACCATTGAGGGGTGTAGGTATAGAATGAGCAGATTCTTGTTTGAATTCCAACGTTAACACGAAGGTAGTAGGGTATAAAGTCGCTTGAGGGTCTATCCATTCAGTTGAGGGTCAGAATATTTCGGGTACTGTGGTTGTCAGAGTAAACAATGAACTAAAGGAACTCGGGACATGTGTGAACATGAAACTGCATTGGAAACGGTCCATCTTGTAAAACACCCTTTATAGCGCCATGATTTAAAAAAAATACTAGCAAATCTTTTCTCGTCCCTGAGAGGACACTGAGCCCGAAAGGCCTGAAAGATGAAAGGGTGTGAAAGAGATGGAGTTATACGTCTTATATAGCCCCATCTCTTTCCTAAACTGAAATAAATTAAAAATAATACTACTATAAAAGATGGTGGTCAGGCCCCCTGAACTGTGTGAATAGAATTTAAGCCTTAGGTTTGAACAAATAAGGCTGAAAATACACTAGACAACTAGGGCAAGATACAGTACATCACTGGGTTGTATAGTGTATTATCAATCTTATTGAAACGGTCTTTCTCCATGTAATATAATAATATCGATAATGCAATTTTCCAGCGTGCAATAAGGTATAAATTGGAATGATTGACGTGCGTTCGTGAAATGCAACGTCTGTATCATCTATAAATAATGATCTTCGTTAGTTGGGATAGGAAGAATATGTGTTTCAAGGACTGAATGTCAAATGAAAACACAAAAAATAATTATTAAAGTGTCTTTAAATGTTTTGTCTTATTCACCAATAACTATAAATGTTCTGCTGTCATTGTTTCTGTAATTTTCGTAGGAAATATTATAAGTGTATTCTAGTATTGGATAAAAAAAGAATTATAACCTGTTTGTTAAATTATAATATTCATTTAATTTGAACTTATATTAAGAGACTGAATAAAAGATATCAACAGTCAAAAAAAGTTAAAAAAATAAAATAAAATCTAATAAATTAAGATTATTTGTTTAATTTTATTGTAATGTTGATGAACAGTTTTTTTGCAAAAGTAATCTTGTTCAAGCATAGTTTTGAGATGTTAACTTATATGAAATGATTTATGTCTAAAGTTGTTTTTCGTTGAGCAACTGTTGAGCGATGGTAGCGCCATACTAGAGCGACTACAGCTTTGAAGTTTTTTTTTTTTGGCACTCGATAAAGTTACTAACGAAAATAACATAAACATTAAAAAAAATGCAAATTCCTACTGCAGGCGTATCGTCGTCGTTAGGACTACAAATTTAACTTGATAGTTGGGAACAGTATCATTTTTGATAATAAAATGTAAATGATTGTTATCATTTTATTTCAGAAGAACATCTATAAATTGTTATAATGCAAACTTACGGATATAGCAAAACCTAACATGAATATCCGACCCTCAATTCGGACATGGAAAGCATAATCAGCCTATAATGTTCCCAGTGCGGGTTGGTAGATGTGCCTTCGAAGTTTTGGTTCTAGGGGATATGCCGGTTTCCTCACGATGTTTTCCTTCGCCATTTTGAGAGCATGGATAGGTTTAGCATACATTATTATTTAGTCGCCCAAAGCTCGCTTTAAGCTATAATGACTCCAGTCATTCCACAATAAAAGGTGTAGGGTAATATTAACCTATGGGCGAATTTCACCAATGAAACTAAACGCGATCAGCACCTGTCATAATGACACTGACAGCTCTTAAACGTGGTTTAGAGTGTTAGAGTATCGTTTGGCACTTTCGTTGGTGGTGTTACGATTTTTTTCGATTTTAATGGTTTTTATTACTGTGAACTTCATTCAATGGAGATTATTCTTTGTGTTTGTGTTTTAGCGAAGCTACTAACATTTATAACTAGATAACTATCACGAAGTGCAAAGATCGACGGTTCACCTCGCTGAGTTGCCGTCACCACATGACGCTGGCAGAATAGTCGATATCGGTTTAGATGCCAAAGAAAGAAAAAACTTTTTGCGCCAGAATGACATGGACAGGGCGGCGTTGTTGGTAAACATTTGCGAATTATCGCAGAAATTGTATTGACCAAAACAAGATGGCGGCGTTAGTTCAGATTTTGACTTCGCGCCAAAAGGTCAGTGTAGCGTGGTACATGTGCTGAGGGCTTGCCACCAGTTCTTAAAGCAGGGCAGAAGTTGAACTGCACCATTTTTTTGTTCTATGACTAAGTACAAAAAAAGCAGTGCAGTTCAACTTCTGCCCTGCTATAAGAGCTGGTGGTAAGCCCCCGATCGCGTTCAGTATCATTGGTGAAATTCGCCCTAAGTCTGAGAAGACATAAAAGTTTGCTTGATCAAGATTCCGTCGATAATATAGTGTTAAATAGTTGATATATGTGATATTGATTTATTTAGGTTTACTTTTAAGGCATAGTGGGGCTAAAAATTTTTTTTTAAAGAAAGGATCTTATGCCTTCTGTACACTGCTCAAAAAGAAGTAGTAGAAGAATAATGAAGGTATTCGTAGAAATTGAATTATCGTTATCTGGACATATTGCTTTGACATTTATAGATCAACTAGCTTCTTCCCGCGACTTTGTCCACGTTAACTTTCTTTTTCCTTCGACCCTCCCCCTCGCATCAAGCACCATGTGGACGCAATGTTTACGCTCATAAAGACTCCTAGGGAAGTCATGTTTTTTTGGATATGCACATACTCTTCGAATACATTAAAATCCGTTCTTTCAAGATATTACAAGTGTACAGAAGACTTATTTTTAGGGCTTTTGTCGTACTAGAAGTCTTGTTAACTGTAAGTTATTTGGTCACTTTTCATTGTTTGAGTATAGTAAATCTATAATTGAAATAAAATATATAACATTTTCAAAAAGATTTATTTAAAATGGAAAAAGAAATCCAAGCATTTAACGCCTTATATAAAAATGAATTGTCTTCTAAAATAAATGTATTAAAAAAAAACAAAATGTATAAGTAGCCAAATGATATTTCCATGTTTATACCTTTTGGGCCAATATGACTTATAATGATGCGCATAAATGGTTCAGCTCAGAAAGTCCCAAGTATTTATTGTTGAAATCTAAAATTTTCCATGCAAAATATCTCTTATTTTAATTTAAAATGACACACACAGACGGGGCATATTTCTGTCAGACATTTCGTCCTTTAAAAGTGATAAAATTACATTAAACAGATTTAAAATATTTCAAGACTTAAGAACTTTCTGAGTTAAATCTCCAAACATTGTCAAAGTGGCCATGTTTCAAGTAATTGCATATATTAAGGAATTGTTCAAGTACTTAAAAAATGGCCACTCTTTAATAGTGGGTAACCGCTGCCTTATAGAAGTTACGTTCGGGTGCAGAAGTTAATAAATTTGTAATAAAATCAAGTAGCGAAAATCTATAAAAAAAAAACATTACCTTAATAAATTGTCCTGAGAAGTATACATATGACATTACTCACGTTCTTTTTGGGCCCAACCGAAACCCATAATCATATAGATACTATCAAAAATAACGGACAGTAATTCCTCCGCCTAGCCTTTCCCCAACTATGTTGGGGTCGGCTTCCACTCTTACCGAATACCAATATTTGTATGAATACAGTAATTATAAACATACAAAACCAATCGTCACGTGAGTAAAGTCATACTAAACTTGTCGTTAAATTACGTTAATATAGTGCATTACGATAGTCGACGTGTGACTTAAGTAGCGAGGGTGCTAAACGCCGTGCATTAAAAGACTTCTTAAGTCACACGTATCGTATACTATTTTATAGCTCGTGTGAGCTAAACTCGCACTTAAGTTACGTTTTTCTGTGTAAAAATGGACTAGTTAAGTCACAGAACAGCGTGACTTAAATGCGGGTTTAGGTTACACAGTGCTATCAATGATATTTTGGATTAGGTTTCTTAGTTTTAGAATGAGAAGAACCAGCATCCAGTTGCATACTTCATTTTAGTAATTTACGGGATGCCAAAATAGGTGTAAATCATTTCATAAAAACAATTTTGCACAATACAATCAAAGGTAAAAATAGGCGCAGATGACTGACAATGGTTGGCCCAAAGTTTTGAGCAAGTTGTCGAGCCGCACCGCATTGCAAAAATCCTACATCTTCTCCTACACTTGTACGATTCATCGGATACTACAAGTGGGCCGCAACGCGTTGTTTTGTATTGAAATGCGATGCACTGCGACCCGCTGCGGCTGTAACGTGCGCAGATTACTGATAACAAGATTCCATGTGGCGACATATCGATTGAAGTTAAATAGTTAAGTGTATTGTCAATTAACGTCGCCACCTACTACCTACTGGGCTCAAACAATATAAAATATCGATGAGTAGGTACCATCGAGACGAAAAGAAGAAGAAGTCAAATAGTTCACTCCCACCAGAAGTCAAATAGTTCACACTCACAAATGAGGATATAATATGTTCTGAAAATAGGATCAAATGGGCGATTATCGCTCAGTCATCTGCACTCTTCGACATATTACTTCTGCACCTCTTTTGTAATTTGATTACAATATAATGTACGACTAATGTTATACGTTTAAGTTTTGAAAATAAAGCTATGTTGAAGTCACAGGCGTGTTTTGTTCATCGCTGTTCTCATGGTCGTGTCCTCGCACACCGAACAACTAAAATAAAATAATGTTTAACAAAAAAATTATGTGGGTAAAAACTTATATGTGCGTATATACGTGGCGCTGATTGCATAGCATAATCAGCCTATAATGTTCCCACTGCTGGGACACAAGCCTCCTCTCGATGAGAGGTAGTTGATCATAATCCACCACGCGGGCCCGCGGTTGGTTGATGTCACATGTCTTAAAGTTCCAGGACATGCCGGTTTCCCCACGATGTTTTCATTCATCGTTTTGAGAGCAGTGATGATGAGCCTGTCGTAGGTTCGAACCTACGACCTACCACTTGTAAGTCACGGCCGTTACGAGTGTGCCACCACTGCGATTGCATAGGCAACGTCAAAAATCTGTCAAATCGAATACAATAAATTTTAGTTCTCTATATCGCCAAACGCACGGCTATAACTAACTATAGGATTAACTATTTGGAAATAAGTATGTGTACAGTGTGTACTATTTCTTCCCTGGATGAATTAATTCTAGCTAAATCATCTTCATTCCCATTTTTCAGAAGAAACATAAGGTTACTGCAATTATAGTTTCATTAATTATCAAAAATGTGGCCCAAAATAGAGGTTATGATGAATGACACTCACTAAGGCTTCTCTCTATCAAGCCAGAAGTGCTTGGTTGAGTCAACGTGGGCCCTAAACTGCTTGGCATCCCACGTCACAGTGTCCATGCGCCATTCCGGAGAAACGTAGGGCTTTTCTAGACGTTCTATGAAAATCTGTAAAATGGCATGGTAGGTAATATAATAGTTATCAAGAAGAATAAAGACTGTCGGTATAGGGTGAATTTCACCAATGAGATGTGCTTATAGCGTTGCAGTTTCATTGGTGAAATTCGGCCGTATTCATCCGCATCCGTGAAGGAGGTAGTTGACATTTTTTTACACTATATTAGGCAGGACTGAAATTTATAAACTTACGAAGCGGCGGCGCGTAGTGTTTCACGCGTGCCCCTATAGGACGTCGCGGGGGGAGACTTACACCTCACTCCCCTCGCTGTTTTGAGGTGGCCCGCAAAGGCAGACAAGCCAGCCGGGGATCGTGGAAGGCGCACAAGTTCTCAAGATCCTCTGTCCAAGTGTAGGAAGGGAACACCGGTGGAGGATTTTAGTCAGTAAAAGACTCACAGACAGCAGATTCAGGGTGCTCTATGGTATCTACATATGCCAAACTCCCTACGTTGCCAACTGCAGCCGTCGACACTCATCTGCAGTAGCCGTAGACGCGTCGACAGCTGCAGAAATGGCTCCTACCGTTGGCGCGCGCCGATCGTGTATATGAGCACTTAGTCGCCTCCTACGATACCCCCAGGACGAGATGGGGAGGTCACATTCTTACCGAACCGACACGGAATATGACAATAAATAGGCAGGCACAAATTAATAATATATTACTTCTTTCTCTCACCGGTCTGCTCTTCGAGTAGGAGTTTGGAAGCGGGGCCTTGACATTTTTAAAGTTGGCCCCCGCCACCGCCTCCCTTTGCGCTATCGACGTCGTCGTCATATAGATGTTGTCAATGACCATTTTACGTTCCCTACAAGTAATGCGTTTTTGAGAATAACGTTAAATTAGTTTACCTAAATGAGACAGAAATGGAAACGAACTAATGCACATCAGCTTGGGGCCTACTCTCTCATGTCTGTCAACGAAGATACGGGCCTGTCCGAAAGTCGTTCTAAACTTCGGAGTGAACCCTACACCCGATTCATTAACTTTTTAACGGGTAAAAAAAAAGACATCGGGAGTAGAGAAAACTGTAAATCATGTTATCATTCATTCTTCGTTCGGGCCCCAAACTAGTCTTACGTCCGTAGGTGATACGGAGTATTAGATAAACACCCGTAACTTCGGCCGAAACTATGGATTGCAAAGGGAGTAATCCACCTATCAACATATACCTGTTTTTATTTCTATTTTTCTAAAGGGACCATCAGAGGGAGTAGATTCATCAGGGGAGGGGATTCATCATCCATAAACTTTTTGATCTATAGTGCATTTAAAAAGAAAAGGATAATTTTGCAATGAACAATGGTGAACAAAGCTCGTCCCTTCTCTGTATAAGAGGCCGTTACCTTACAGAGGGTAACAGACCGGTGATATTCAAAATTGTGTAACATACGGCTCTTGGATGGCATCCAAATCATTCGCTGGAGACTTCATTACGACTTTGGGACGAGACTTCTGCACGTTTGCGCGGTCCTCGTCCTGAGGTTTCTCCTGTAGAAGGTGGAGGCAAAATATTGATGAGAATGGACTAGTTGCCTTTAAGACTGAATTGTTCGTCCAATCCTCTTAAGTCGTAAATGTACAAATGAATTAGGGAGGTAGTATGTACTACTACCTACCTAATTCATTTGTACATTTACATAGTCAAAGTAGTCAAACACTTTGGGTCGAACCTAAAACAAAAGATCATGACACACACATTGTTACAAGTGTCCCAACTCATTATTTCTTATAAAAGGTCCGGCTAAACTTACATATCGTTCCTGCATTTTCCTGGGGTCACTTCGAACTATAGGGTCAGGTTTATGAAACACGTCAAACCGTATATTTGAATCCCTCCATGGTGTCAGGGCATGTAAGTCCTTTATTGGGACAAAAGGTGGCCTGGGCTTTCTTTTTTTCTCGTGTACCTATGACCCCATATTTAATTGGCACCAGAGCCCTTGGTTCCTTAGTCTGAAAGCTGTCCGTGTATGTAGTTGTTTTAGGAAAAAGGAGTTTGTCATGTTTTTTATGATTCGACATTCCAACAAATTGTTTTAAAAATATTAAAAATACATAAAAATAAAATTCTTGAAAATAAATAAGAAGTGATGAAAGTCATCAAAACTGTTCAAAATACAAAAAGAATATAAAAATCATATGAAAATACAATACAATAAAATCATGTTAAACTCGAAACGTCACTTGATGTTAAAAACTGTTAAAAAAAAGGATTATCATCATTCTCCTGCCATTATTCTTTCTAGGATATGTCATTGAAAAAGTTTGGATATATTCTACAAGAAGCGTTTTGCGAGCGTATTTTGTTTTCATTTGCAGTAATTTGGGGCAGAGTAATTGAAGTAATTCTTGGCGTGCAGAGCCGGCCGCGGTAATTTAAAAGACTGCCTTTGAAATTAACGTTGCCAATGGAGTAAATGGTGCTTAAGTGAATTTGGCAGAGTATAATTTTTATAGGCTCCGAACATGAGCCAAGAACTGTCTTCTATACGTTTCGTTCACGCGGCCAGTGACTAAACTGTCAACTAAGCTGACTGGAAAACTGGGCCAGGGTGTATAGTCCTTTCAGTGTTATTCTACCTCTGACAGCAACCACCCGAAAGTTACCTTGACAACAAAAAAGAACACTGATTTTGACAGTGAGGCAAAATCAGAGATGTGAAAAAAACTGTGAAAGAACTAAGTGCCAATTTCACCGCTCACGCTCGCGTTTAGCACATCTAAACTGCGTTTAAGAGCTGTCAGTGTCATCATTGTTGTGGAATATTGACGTTGACACCGACAGTTCTTGAACGCAGTTTAGATGTGTTATATATGTGTGTGTCAACCTGTTGTATGTGTGCATGGGCTGCGTCCCTGCCCTGCTCTAATAAACCAGTGTGCTATTAGCTGTCAGTGGTTTCACTCGTGTCCCTACGTACCTACATAACAGATGTGTTGATCGCCTTCAGTTTCTTTTGTGAAATCCACGTTAAGTGAAAACTTTGTTCGGGTGGCGACTGGCGGCTAGTGTCATTGGTTCCCTAATGGTTCTCTGTGTGAATCGGGGATCTGTGACACATGTCCCTATAGAAAATAGGCTCGGAACTCAAATGGAACAGTCTTTACAGAATGTGGATATTATAAACTGTCCCAAATAAAAACACAAAATTTAAAAAAAATAATAATTTATTAAGTAACTAAGATAGAAAGTAACTAAAAATTACAAAACTAACAAAACTTGAAATCTAAAAACTAAAATAAGGTCATAAATAAAGGGGGATAATCCCCCTTTTATAAAATAAAGTATTACTGTCATCTCAGTCAGTATTAATAAAATATCAAATTAAATCTATTCATGACAATTACTAATTTATTTTTCACTTCAGTAGCTCAAACATGTAGGTTTTGCTGCGTGAAATCAGTGAGCAAAATGCGATTTTGCTCACTGAGTGAGACAAATTAGTAACTTAATGTTTTTATCAGAAAGCCGCGAATATATTATTCAGCTTTGGGTTAATCATACAATTCGAAACATTCACACTCTATCTCTTTCCCGCCATTAGAAAGAGAGAGAGACAAAGACCAGCCCTTTCGAAGTTCGGATTTTGAATTCGACCTCAAAGACAAACACGTTCGGAATTTCGTACTAACTAAAGAAATTTTGCAAAACGAAAATTATGTCTTTTAATGTAATTTATTGAATTTTGAACTTATTGTTGTATTTAAACGAAAATAAGTATTTACTGCAAATAAAACTGATATTTAACTTGTAAATATTTATTTCTAGTTTCAATAAATGTTAGGTACGTAATATATTTTGAACAATAAAATATCATGGGTGCTATTTCCGAACACGCCATTTAAATAAAAGAGCGGGAATAAAATTTGCAGAATTGCAGTAATTTTACTTTTTACTTTTTAAATGTTCCATTTTATAGAATTGGTATCTACCTAAAATGTTAATTATTTTGTTTCACAATAAATAGTTATTACAATCTATTCCTGTTTATTATTTTATCTCCTAAAGTGTTCTCGCTGCTGAAGTGAAAAGTTATGTGTGTTACACGAGAGAGTTTTTTTTAGAGTTTTTTAGTTTTTTGGTTTTTGTTTTTTAGTTTTTAGTTTTTTTAGTTTTTTTGTTTTTTTTCCTTTGAATCCCTCGCCACACTCAGGATTCAAAATCAGCACTCGCAGCAAAAAACTACTTTGCTCTCTTGTTGCATAAATAACTATTTTAAAATCTAGTAGAATTAATCATGCGTGTTCCTCGGTATCTCTGTAGATATCATCGCGGACACTGGCGATGGATCACTTTTCAACCTTATTAATAGAAAAGGTGACCGCCAATTGTCCGCGGTTGAACTTGTATCATCAACGTTTTCCGGCCATCATCTGGTGACGCATTTTTCTATCAGCGTCCACTATTTCTGTTTCTTTGCACGGTCCGCAACTATGGAAAAGAAAATCAAGCTCAAAAATGGCTCTTATAAAATACGCCCAAAAATTTATGTTGAACTAGCAGCGCCCCACGGTTTCACCCGCATAAGTGTCGATCCCGTGGGAATATCGGGATAAAAAGTATCTTATGTGTTATTGTAATGTATAAGCTATAGGTACTACTTAAAGTTTCATCAAAATCCGTTCTGTAGTTTTTTGCGTGAAAGAGTAACAAACATCAATCCATCCTCACAAAACTGTCGAGTTTATAATATTAGTAGGAAGTAGGATTAGTAGGACAAAAAAAAAGGGAAACAAAAAATATGCTATGTAAGTAATGACATCGTTCAAAATTTTCTCATTACATATTACGGTGCATTGTCTGTCCGTCTGTTAGTTCAGAAGTTTTTATACGTAGGTGTTACATACGAAGGGTCAGGCAGAGTTGTAGGTACATATAGTACACCCACATTTCGCCAGTTATGTCTAAGTCTCATGTAATAGAGGCAAGCCTATTGTCATCATCAGGGCATGAATCCAGACTCCGGGAAATTTGCTACTGAAAAGTTCCAGATAGAAAAATCCATTAACTCTTTGCCCGACCTACTACACCCCATCCGGGAGTACACATCTGTTATGTTATGTGTTACGTACGGAGGTAACTTCTGCGCCAGCCAGAATTCCTTGGAGGAATCGCAGTAAGTCCTCAACTGCCTCTTATCCCACGGGACAGTCTTCATTCGCCATTCCGGAGACACGTACGGGGCGGTCAGTGGCGGTAACTTTATCTGAAATATGATTACGTTATGTTGAATTAGTGATCATCATCATTCTCATCAAACAAGGGGTCTTAACCAAGGGGTATCGTATTACCCAGTAACTGGGTTGTGGAGGTCAGGTAGGCAGTCGCTCCATGTAAAATACTGGTATTCAGCTGCATCCAGTTAGACTGGAAGCCGACCTGAACATAGTTGGGAAAAGGCTAGGCTGGTGATGATCATTCTCATGCCCTTATCCCAATTTATTTGTGGACAACAAATAAATTGGGATAAGGGCAACATGTCTTTTTCTCCCATACTTCTCTATTAGTCGTCATCTCGGTAGTCACCCCCTTTCTAACCATATCATAATTCACACAGAGTCCATCTATCGTTCCCTTGGTCAAAACTTTCCTCACGACACTTTTATTTGGCACAGTACCGTAAACAATGAACACATTTCAAAAAATTAAAAACTTATATAGGTAATTGCACCAATAATGCCAGTCAGAATTAGGAATATTGGTGCAGCTTTGCTACCCCTCCGAGTTCGATTTATCTATACCCGAGGTCAAGAATTTATTTGTCGTTAGTTTTTTGCTCATTTATTCGCTGCAGGTTCCAAGTTGCTGAATATTTTTTCTGGGACTCGTCGACTGTCATTGCCTAATGTCTTAGCACTTTTCTAGTTAGTGTTAGTCTTCACTGAAGAATCTAATTTACAGGACTAGCAGTGGTTGGGAAATGTGGTGTGGAGGACTCGCCCTTCCAAAAACCGCTAAAGTTGGTGTCTGGATAAAATGTGCTGTCATTAGGTACTTCTGGTAAAGTCGTAGAATCCACTGACTGCGAGAAACACAGGACCATAGATATCTTTCAGCTGATGATGATAATATGGGATCTCTTCATTGCCCTATATAAAAACTTGAATCATAGATTCTGGTAAAAACTTCTGCTGTAGTTGTGTGTGCAACTGTGTTGTAGATTTTAGCACCTTATCAAGTTATCAAAATAACAAACCGGATTAGCTGGTGCTGGCAGTCCTGGCAGCGGTGCTTTCACCGTAAAGTAGTCTGAGATCCCCTCCCTCGTAGCACTGGTCATGCTACTGGTATACATGTGGTCGCTCAGGATCTGGCGCGTTTGTGGGTCGATGACGTCATCCATGCTGACTGCGGGCGTCATCACCAGGCGGGGGCGGGTCCTAATAGACTCTGCTTTCTCTTCGTCTGGTGGCCTCACCTAGATCATAAACTTTATCGACTAACAAAAGGTATTCAAAAGGCAGATGTGAGTGGCAAAGCCGGGAGGAAACGCCCTAGAAGGACATTGACGTGTCCTTGTGTGTGACCTTATTGGTGATGTTTTTCAGAAAGGTAGAGATTAGAGATTAGGTAAGGCCTTTTCAATAAAGAGACCCACTCAATGTGGTAGCGATGAAAATTTTGTAATTATTTCTCATTTTTTGTCGCCGAAAGTCGATATTGTGCAGGATTCTTTTAAATTCTGGTTTGTGTCCTGCTGGGCCAAGGGTTCCTTTCCCAAACTTGTATACTTTACGCCAAGTATCAAGCAATTGAGGTGTAGGTAAGAATACGAAATAGCTCACAGTGAGAGGCCTTTCCAGGAGTGGGAACATTATACGCTGATATGTTCTGCTATGTATACAAACTATAATGCTGAGCTACTAGATTTACTATTACGTATCTCGTTAACTTACATAGGGTTCCTGCACTTTAGTCGGGTCTGTCCCAGTGATGGGTTTACGTGAGTGCATCAAACTGAACGGCACACCCACGGTCCTCCAAGCGGTCAGCGTGTGATGATCCTTAAGCGGTGGAGGCCTAATCCTCAAGCAACTCGGCTTCTCTTTGTACTTAGTAAATGTTGGAGGAAGGATTTGACCTCCGCGAAAATCTGTCCTATTAGTAGTTTGGTAATTAAAGAGCATTTTCTCCATTCTGGCTTGTACGTCTGGCATTTTGATTTATTGTTTATGCAAAAGCTTTCGAGTTAGTTAAATAATTTTTATAGGATAAGAGAAATTTTCACGAGTTTTTTTGCTTTGATTTGCGCCGTCAATGTCAGAGAGTGACAGAGCTAAAACGTCTGGGATTTATGATATTTTTCGGCATGGCACAAGTTTGCCGTATTCATATTATATAGTTCATACTAATTTCGTTTTTGCCACTCTGAAACCAGCTTGTCACAGAATTTTACCACACGGAAACCGGGCTCTCCGAATTATTCCAACATTTTTTGACAAAGGTCACGGTCAAGGTCAGTCATTAATCTATAGATTAATCTCCCAGTGGGTGTTATACAGGGTGGAGTGTTGACTTACCAGCTATCTAACTGGTGAACCGAAACAAAATATAGCTTTTGCTAGCGAAACAAAACTGCAAAATCAAAGGGATTTTTATAATAATTATGTCACCAAAATAAATCTATGTGACCGCAAGTGTCGATTAGTGTATGTATGTACTTGTTTTTTTTTTATGAAACAATTTGCAACACTTATAAACAAAACAAATAAATCATAATTTAAATAATTTATTTAAAAATTCATCAATAATTTACACCATGTAATAAACATTTCAAACTATTCAGATAATACCACAAAATAAAATATTAATTTATTATCACAAAATTTTATAAACCATAGACAGTGTGGAATCTCTGGTTACAGTAACATCTGCTTAATGGACCCCTTAAATACCCAAAAAAAAAACATAAATAATATTTAAATAGCATTATTAGTTATTTATATTTCAAGGAAATTCCTATTTTATGACTTCAAAAATATTATCCATATCTATTATATTATTTTAGGAAATATAAAGAATACGTGATTTTTTGTTTGAAAACGTGTCGCTAGAATTGGTTCAGCCGTTTAGGAGATAGCAGCAGAAAATTAGCAAACAAATTAATTTTGATTTTTTTTGAAGATTCTTCTTACCAATTTTTTTCTTTTACTATACGAGATCAAAATCACATAATACAAAAATATTAAGTAGATTTTTTTTATTTATCTTATATTTAATCTTAGTATTGAATGCCAAAATATGCATTTTTTTTACATAGAAAGCGTTTATTTACTAGTTACATTCAATCACTAATTCATAGCGACAGAAATACAGCAGTCAAAAGTACAGACGCCAGGACATCAAGCTACTACAATCTGTCAAATTTATTTAATAGATTTTCAACTTTATCGCTAAAGCATTAAGGTTCAAGGTTGATTGGGAAAATTTGACAGTTTCGGGTAGCTTGACCTGCTGGCGTCTGTACATTACATCATTTTACTCCATACTTTCCATACATAAAGCTAGTTTCCTAGAAGAGCAGAGGCGTGTTCGCAATTTACGGCGAATGACGTCACTGAAATGTTATTTATGAAAGTGAGTAAAATATTTTGTAGTGTTTAATGTATTTTTTATGCTATGTATTTTTGTGGTGTAAATAAATAAATAAATTTATACACGTATGAGGAACGGGTGTAAAGTTCACTCATCTCTACAGAAAAGGGAGGATCTTCCGACGGGTGTTGTGTTTGGCAGGTAACTGCCCGATGATTCATGTCGGGCCGTTGTATATATACTATGTAGTTGCGCGGTAAACTATGCTTGCGAGATGCAGGATTTTGCGGCTGTAATATGGCGGCCATCGCTCTTCTAGAAATCCGTAGCTTTACAGTACAAATACATAACAAGGGCTACGTGTCAGTGTGATTGGCCAAAAATGGGACGGGGTCGTAAATTCGTGATGCGATTGGTCGATAGAACATGATGCGATATGAATAGGCTTCAAAAGCGCATGTGGGCAGTCACACAGACACGAAACTCATGTAGGTAATGTTACGAGGATTCTATTATGTATAGTAGAACAAAGAGATTGGTATGCAGGCAGCTAACTTACAATGCAAATACTTTCAGACTTTTGACGTTCTAAAGTGCCTTTTATATGCCTACTTGAAATAAATGCACTGACTTAGAATAATTGAAACTATGCTGTGAGAGTGCCGAATATATCTATTCTATCTAGTCTATATATTCTTACAAGCGTGTGCCCGTTGCAATTTCCCATCGACAAAAATGACTAACTTTCATCCAGTATTTAACCCGGTAACCCTTAATCCCGTATTTAACCCCATCCCCCATTCCCATCAATTTTCAAATTTCCTTCCTTAGTGCTCGCCTTTGTTTTATAAGGAACTCTTGTGCAAAATTTAATTAAAGATATTTATTTAGTAGGTAAGTTTGTATTAAGCGTTAAAAGGCATAACGCACGCAATTAAAATGAATATTGTCTGTGTAATGGAAAGATACATATTTTTGCCTGTATACCAAACTCTTGGTTCGACGGTACTAAGTTCTAGACAAATACGCAGAAAACCTTTACACGCCAGAGTTTTTAAGAACAGCCGAACGATCCTCTGTTACTTTTAGCGTTATTCATTTCTATAGGTACAGACGCCAGCACATCAAGCTACTACAATCTGTCAAATTTCTTTAATAGATTTTCAATTTTATCGCTGAAGCATTAAGGTTCAAGGTTGATTGGAAAAATTTGACAGTTTCGGGTAGCTTGACCTGCTGGTGTCTGTACAAGATTCCGACTAAAATCTGTATTTACTGCTTTATTTAGTCGATATAGGTTGTCTATTACTTATTTTCTACATTTAGGCTCGCTTCCACCAAAAATCCCAAAAAGCGTTTAGCGTCAAACTAATTTAAAACATCGTTCTGTTTCAGACAACCGTTTGAAGGTGACAGAGACAGAATGATGTTTAAATATGTGTGCGTATTTTGCGCTCTGTGGTGCAAGCGGGCCTTTACAGCCCTTTCACATTTATGTTACCACTAATAGCAGCAGCCAAATAGCAACCTTATTGCCACGACAATATAGATCATTGTGATTTTGACAGACTTGGCAAAGGCAAGCAATTCAAAAGCAACCTTATAGACACGACAATAAATCACTGTGATTTTGAAAGTGATTCAAAATCAGAGGCCAAATAACTGTGAACGGACTGTAGATGGTCTTAAATGCTGATCTTATTTTTTTCTTTCAAACTAGTTTTTATTACTTGCTACATTTAGGTCGGATCACAATCATCAGTAGTTATCCTATAATTATGACGTTGGCTTGAATTTTCATACCAATATAACATTTTCTTATCAGGAAAATTTTCAGCTTACTACATAAGAATCGGATCACAATGCAGCAGAATACCTATGACTTACCCCTAACGAGCTGGCATACATACGTTATTATAGTGAGTTTTGTACACAATGGCTTGCCTGTGGTAAAGTGTATTATAAGAAAGGTTGCCAGCATAAAAATTGAATCTAATTGTTAAAGAGATGTTACACCCCTCAGATTCTAGACATTTTCAATTGAAACCACTGTCAAATCTCGTGCTCCATAATTATTATGAACTAGCTGACCCCAAATTTCAATAATTCATACAATAACTCCAAAAAAGCAGATTTTCCCGAATTGGAAGCTTTTCTGGGAAACTTTAAAAAAATTTCTTTCCATGAAAACCTAATACGGTCTATCACGAACATTTTAATACAAAAAAAGCCAAATTGGTTCAGCTGTTCTCAGGTGATGCTCTGACTGGTTGTTTTTTATATGGGTCCATCAAATTACCTGAGATTTGTCATCGACAGCATTTTACGTATCAAGTTTTCAGAAAAGACGAAGTTCAACAGCGATCTGCAATATTTAACATATCCTGTAAAGTATTGCAAAAGTATGCCCAAAGGCCCTAGAAAGCAGGAAATTTTATGGATTTTGAGATTTTGTAGTTTTGCAGTCGATGCATAAGCCATTATGTGCAATACCCAAAAGATAACTACCTAACAAGGAAAACCGTTCAGGTACATTGTTTCGGTATAAATCTCAAAGATAAACAAAAAAAAACTACTTTATAAGGTGCATTCAGATTAAATGAACATAGAGCAAAGACGATGTGTAAGTTCCATTTCGCAGTAGATGTCGCATTTTGTGGGTATTGATTAATAATGGCAAGTCTTTGTTTTAGGGCTGATTTTTCCAACGTCAGATAATTTTATCCGAGGAATAATTATGGATTTTTGACATTCTTCCATATAAAAACTGTCAGGCGTCAATTTTATTCCACGAATAAAAATTATCTGTCCATGGAAAAATCTGCCCTTAGTTTATTTAATTTAAATGCTGTTTCAGAAGACTGTCGGAAAATAATTACCCTATTACCGTAACTATTTAAAAGTGCGCAAAAAGAATACTTGCAAAAAACCACTATATTTATATTTTGCAGAAAATCAGAAAAATAATTTACGACAACCTATTAAACCTACCTACTTAACATTAAAAAGCACACTTTCAGTCTATGCCCCGCAAAGACTACGTTTTATTTACATAAATATATTACAAATGTATTTATTTTACACATTTAGCTATATTGGTAATTCATTAAATATTATATTTAATTATGTAGTTTGCTGATAGATGCTCACATTGCCCGAGTAATGCTTTGGTTGGGCAATATTGATAAATTGGACTACATTATCTTGGTCCTACACTAGTCACATTAAGGTAGCTTTTATTGCAAAAGGTATATTTTAAAGGTATACTTTAAACACAGCAAGTCTTGATTAAAAATTCGTTTACGGAAATAAATTAAAACCCGATCTATCAAACCGCCATCTTTTAAGATGCTCACTCAATTAAATCCACATTAAAAACTTAAAACATTCCTAAGGCCCACACAATCGGGTTATCACGTATTATTTGAAATCTAACACTTAAAACCATAAATACATCATACATCATCATACATCCAAATACATTTTGACACCTTAAAATTGACAGGAAAATTGGCGCCAACTTTGACGTTTCAAAATGGCCGTCTAACCTCAATTGAAATATAATTGCAATAACACCACGAGAAGGCATTGTAGAAAGAGTAGAACAACCGAGGATACAAAATTAGCTAGATTTTTGTTATAGCCATGCTTATTTGTAAGTTTTTGTCAATCTGGGACTTTAATTTCGGCCCAGATTGGACAGAACGGTGACGCGGGGCCTCCCCAGGACCAGCCTCGAGGTATGGCTAAATGGCTTAAACCTGTTTTGATTGCACCTGAATGCCCGTTGAAGTTGGTACTGTCCAGCATGCCAGGACACAGGATGCCGCTTTGGCCCGTTTCTTTAACGTCGACTGTGGTTATAATGTTTTCGCTCAGTACTGATTGGCAGGTTTTGAATGCTGGAAAAGATAAAACGAATTATAATTATGAATGCCATCATTTTACAATAGTAATTCTCACATGTAGGTACAATCTGTGTGGTTTTCCTCTTGTCAGTCAAGTGGTCAAATGAAATGACTGAAGGTTAAATTCATAATCTAAACACGAGGTGAATTGAAAGGCCAAGCATAAGATTTTGTCTTATGGTTCACTAGCTTTTGACCGCGACTTCGTCCGCGTGAAATTTCTTGCACCCCAACTCCATCGCATCGCATCGCCTGCCCGCGCTATTACTTCGCGTTCTTTTTGACTTTTTGAAGTGAAACTTCTTTACGCACGCTTGACTTCGGGAGTAAGCTGGCGAACGCGTGACGTAAGCGTTACGAAAAGTGTGATCGGGCGAGGCGAACGGGAGTTGAGTGGGGGATATAAGCAAGAGAAAGCAGTGCGCGCGCACATTTTCTTTCTCTCTTTCTCTTATAGCAAGTAAGTGAAATATGTATATCTCTCTCAGTTAGTAGTTCGTTTGCGAGTTTACTAGCGTTACGCGAACGGTGATTCTTTGGTTATTTTTCGTAATTTTATTTCGTTTTGAACAATTTAATGAATTAATATTTTGAGAAAGAAGTTTCACTTCAGTCGTGTGGTCATAAGCACACTCGATTTTTTTTTCTTTTTGCCCGGCTCCTGGCGTGATGTTAAATAGCCTGTAAGCTTTTTCAAGAAATGGGCTATCAAATGCAAAAAGACTTTTTCAAATCCGACTGGGAGTTCTAGAGATTAGCGCGTTCAAACAAACAAATTCTTCAGCTTTATTATTAATACAGATAGGACAGGTTACTGTAAAATTTCCAAAATATTACGCAATTTTCATCTACGATTTTATCTCGCTTAAATATAGGATAGCTTATTGCATAAATGACGGGGTTTCTATGCGTCATATACTTGACTTTTCGACGCACAAGAAAAATATGAGTAACAGAGTTTAAAAATAATTCTTGTGTACCTATTTATTTAATTCAAGGTCACTTCTACCTATATGCAGAAAAGTTGTCACAGCGAATCATTTTGGCAAAAATCACTAAGTACTTACATTCTTACGCTAAAGAATTTGAGAATTTGTTGTTCTCAGACTCTAGGATTTAACACTTTCAACGGCACTATACGTCTACATCCGTCATAAAAATAAAACTTCTGTTGTATCTCGTTTACCGCGCCGGAACCTGTCAAGGCATTTCATTCATCATTTCTTTACATAAAACATAAGAAATATTGAATTTCGTGGCTTTGACAAGTTCTCAACTTAGAAATCGGGTGTAAAAGTATAGGCTTTATTCTTTTATCTGTCAAAAGTACCTCTAATTTCCCTACATTATGACAAGCTTTTGACATTTGTTTGTCGCCGAGATGAGACGGCAATTAGATTTTGAACGTTTTTATTTGCGAGAATTGGTCTTCTGATTGGTCATCGATGTTCGCGCGTTAGTATCAGATAATATTTCGCTTATACCCGTTGTAATTTTATTTGTCGTTTCTTTTTAACTGAGCCCCTACTTAACTTATTTAAAAAACATAGCTCTTAACAATTCTTTACATAGAAACTATTATGCAAGAAGCGGCAAAAAAATTTCACTGTGTAGTGCGCACGTGAAATTCGAATACGGACGCATGAGTCCGCATGACGTATAGTTCACAGCTGTGTCCTAATACAGTAGATAATTGTCGATAAAACAGATTGATGATTTTAATGAACTTGTATGAACGATAATGCACAGTTGCTTATCATTGTAATCCTATTGTTTTTATCTTTTACATTGTTGCTTTAAGATTTAAGTTGTTATGCCGGATATAGATAACAATGTGTTGTGTTGGAATGGATGTCTTGGTCATATAAGCATAATCATCCTATAATGTTCCCACTGCTGGGACACAGGCCCTCTCTCGGTGAGAGGGAGTGGGTCGTAATTCACCACGCGGGCCCAGTGCGGGTTTGTAGATGTCACATGTCTTCGGATTTTTGGTTCTAGGACATGGCGGTTTCCTCACGATGTTTTCCTTCACCTTGGTCATATGCTAGATTACATTGAAAGGCTTCATTTCATGCGTATTTTTCTTCTTGTTTTTGGTCGAATATTGCGCTAATCTAAGGCATTTATATTTTTTTTGTAAAACAAATCTGTTTATTTAATTCAAGGGACTTTTTCAAAAGTATTGCTGTTGTAAAGAAAGCGACATATAAGAGCGTGGGACAGACCATAAAACAGAACCACTTTCTCCATGGGACCAACATCAAAATCTGCTGTCCCATACGAGCTGCTTCCTGTACGAGTCGCAATAAATACTTTTTCTTTCTTTCTTTCTTTCCATACAAAACTTAAATATCTACTCGACCCAACTGTAGTCCTGTAGAGAAAGTTGTTCAGTTTGATGTGTCTGTACCACACCCTTAAAATAATATGACCATACATTTTTGATACACCCTGTATAATCCCAAAATAATCTTCAAATTTTGACTCCGTCCATAAAAAATCGAGATCTTTATACAAAGATATAAAGTTTTACTTTGACATGACGCGTAGTAAGTAAAGCAGCTCTATGGTTGTAAGTTGTAGGGTCGAATTACAAAACATCACCCCGGTAACGTCCTTGTAGCTATTATATTAATATTTAAGTGACTGTAAATTGCCGCCCGTTGAAGCTTTCGGCTTGCTGTTGTAACGCGGTCATTTTGTGAGGCGAAAATACAGAATTTAATTTTATGTTCTTAAATAATGGAATATTGGCTACTTCTGTTTTTAAGAAGTGATAATTATAAGATAAAACCTAAAAGATCTGTTAAATTGGCGCCAATATCGATTTCAACACTTCATTGGTCAAGTTTACAATCTCATACCTCCTTTGTACAGACGCCAGCAGGTCAAGCTACCCGAAACTGTCAAATTTTCTCAATCAACCTTGAACCTTAATGCTTTAGCAATAAAGTTGAAAATCTATTAAAGAAATTTGACAGATTGTAGTAGCTTGATGTGCTGGCGTCTGTACCTGCCGAACTAGACTTCTTGTTTACATCAACAGCTGTTTACGAAACGAAACTGACAGATAATATCGCAAGATGCATGTGACAAATATCTCAACTTCACTTGATAATAATAATAATCAAGTCTATAAAATGATCATTGTTTGCCTGCACACCTAACCGTTTCGTCTTTTCAACACACCTGCCGCTTGTGAAAGAGGTTTATCTTAGTACAGGCATCTGTCATTGCAATATATAAAAAATAAACACGTGTAAAAGTATCTTAAATGATTTACTTCTGTAAGTAGATCATTTAAGACACTTTTACACGTAAATTTTTTGGTCAATATTTTAAAACTAGATGGCGCAATTAGTGCTAAATAAATTATTTAAAAAATGTATGTTAAGATTTTACCAGTTTTATTTCTGAACAAATCTATACTAATAATAAAGTTGAAGAGTTTGTTTGAACGCGCTAATCTCAGGAACTACCAGTCGGATTTGAAAAATTCTTTTTGCATTTGATAGCCTAATTCTTGAGGAAGGCTATAGGCTATTTAACATCACGTTAGGACCCTTAGGAGTCGAGCAAACACATAAAAGTCAGAAAGAACGCTGAGCGAAAACGAAGTTATAGCGCGGGCAGGCAATGCGATGCGACGAGATAGGTCGTGGGGACAAGAAATTTCTTGCGGGCGAAGTCGCGGGCAGAAGTTAGTGAACTATAGGACAAAAATCTTATGCTTGGCCTTTCAATTCGCCTCGTGCTTAGATTATGTGCCTTCAACCTTCAGTCATTTCATTTGACCACTTGTTTGACAAGAGGAAAACCGCACAGATTGTACGCCCGACGACAAATCAAGCTATACATTTCCAGTATACACTGACTTTTGACTGACGGGCAGAAGTTACTATTTTATAAAAATTATCTACTCACTTTGCACATTGTTCCTGGTCCGGAACTCTCCGATGAAGACCAGCTCCATGCTGCTGGCTCTAGCGACGTCCGCTATACTCCTCAGACTGGTGACGTCACTGGCATCCAGCTTCTCTTTGAAGTGCAGGTTCACGACGATCAGCGGTCGACTGCATAGCAGGAACGCTGGAAAGAGATGCCAATGTTTTGTTAATAAGACGAAGAGAGAGAGAAATAAGTAGGTAATGTTTTGATTAGGTCAAGGGACTTGATATTTACTCCAGCGGAATCTTAAGGCATTCAGCGGGATTGTCCGAAAGGGTTACCGCTACCCCGGAACATAAAGGGCAAAGGAAGGAACATGGGTGGGTTTTAGTCAGTAAGAGTCTGACACTCCCTTCCGCTCCACCCAGAGCGGGAGGGGTCATTTGATGATTTCCCATCCGGAAAAAAAAAGGCATTCGCGCAGAGGTTCGATTGTCAGTACCTGAACCATTGCTGTACATGGTTCACGTTCTGAGCAATCGTAGTCTGATCGTCTTTCCGTTAAAATATCATAATGCAACGGCATTATTAGTATTATTACGTGATTTTCCAGAAAAAAATCCTTTTAAAGGAGAATGACCGAAATTCGTACCAAAAAGTCTCATGCATCAAGATCAAAATATTATAGTAATCATCTTCATAATTTTTTACGACATTACGCTTCGGGGATTTGATTTTTGAACAGGGAATTTAATTTAAAGTAAAAAAGTATAGATATTGTATTATTCCCTTTACATGACGTTCCGTTTCAAAAGATATGATTAATATAACATTAAATTTTAAAAGTGTCATGATCACGTCTTTCAAAAAACATGTAAAAAAAACTATATTTTTCCGATTCTACATTAATTAAAAATAACTGGAACATAATAGAATAGAATGTTTCCTTAAACGATTATCGTTTTATTTAGAGCAATAATGGCCGATCGCTTATAACATGTCAAACAAAATAAAGTAAGTACCTAGTGTTTAGGTAATATCGATTTTTTTGAAAATCTCCGATACCCGGGTTTTGTTTACAAAAATAACTTTTGTAGGAGTTAATATGATAAGTGTGGTCTATAAAAACCAGAAGTTTAAATTTGATTCAGCAAGGTACGGGATTCCATACTTCCATGGGCATTGTCCTTTATGATTTAATACTTGTTGCAAATAGTAAGCAGATTTCGGTACATACAAAATAAAATTAAAAACAAAAATTTGAACGACGATTAAAACCTTATCATGAAAAGTCAGAATTTTCTGGATTTTCCGTCAGCAGAGATGAAATCATTCGAGATAACATTAGGTACTTATGTCATGTTATTGTAAATAACGTCTGAGAGGAAACGTTGACCTGTGAGAATGTCTCATTGTTATCTTTAAACTAAGGCTTACGTCATGAATGTCTTGCCCGTTCTTCTCCATAGAGATCTACGTTTTGGAATGGGCAACTAGCTTCAACTTTCTGACTAACTGACCGACTATTTGACAGTTCAAAAGTGCCTACAAATGGCTTAATTGAAATAAACGCAATGTAATAACTACCTAATAATATTGTCGTGAAACGTCCTCATGGACTTAATTACTGTAATCACTCAAAGTAACAAATTAGTGATAAATGGACTATTATAAAAAAAAAACGATGCCACCACTACCCTAACTACTCCCCCCTCCCCTCTATCACCCCCCCTCTGTCTTCCCCTTACTCTAACTAGTGTTATGTTGTGTTTCAAAATGGACAATTTAAAAACATTCAATGTAAAATACACATAGAAAATGATAATTGCTTTGAAATCAATATTTTTTTTAAGTATTTATAAACAACAAAGTTGAAAAGATTCTGCTTACACCAGTGATATAATATATACACAGTCTGGCCATAAATACTGTTACAATTAAAAATAAGATATGGTCAGTTTTAGAGATTACGGCTTGCTCTAAACGCCATGATAATTTGGAGTCCCTAAAACAATCCGTACGATTGGCAGTGACGAATTTTCCCATGGAAAGAGTGCGAGCTTCTATAGATAACTGGCCTCAACGTTTAAAGGACTGTATTGCAGCCAATGGAGACCACTTCGAATAAGCTTTTTATATTTTAAATTGTTTTATATTTATGTATTAAACTAACACACTGTAAAAGTAGGTATAAATATTATTTGCAATAAAAAAATTTTTTTTTTCTTCGTGACAATATTTATGGCAAGACTAGGTATATCACTGTTTGGTCATATACTGAAAGAACATATTTTTATTTAGCACAGACTGAAAGACATACAATACACCAGATACATACATCAGATAGCAACAAATAGAAAGTGTACAGTCCGATGTAAGAAAATAGCAGGAAAGTGTGTCTCACGGCTGCACCAAAAAGGCCCAGTTCAGGAGTCACAACATTCAGCGGGATTGTCCGAAAGGGTTACCGCTACCCCGGAACATAAAGGGCAAAGGAAGGAACATGGGTGGGTTTTAGTCAGTAAGAGTCTAGACACTCCCTTCCGCTCCACCCAGAGCGAAAATGAACCCTTCATTTGATGATTTCCCATCCGAAAAAACAAAACAAAAAAGGGGTCACAACATCGGTGACGGATGTAAATCAGTTTTAAACTGCAACGTGTCGTGTGCATGCATACTTAAATAAAATAAATATGTGTCGGAAAAAAAATAGTAACGAATATGTACAGACGCCAGCACATCAAGCTTCTACAGACTGTCAAATTTATTTAATAGATTTTCAACTTTATCGCTTAAACATTAAGGTTCAAGGTTGATTGGGAAAATTTGACAGTTTCGGGTAGCTTGACCTGCTGGCGTCTGTACATAAATAGTGCGAGTTGAGTAACATTGCAAAAATAAACCAAACAAAAACTGACAAATAAATGAGACTGAGACGACCGCATGATAGACCTTCGTTCTGAACTTAAGTGCAATTTTAGATAAGCTAACGTGACACATTGATGACTAACCCACAGCAGCTGTAAAGTACTTATCATTCCCTTTGTTCATCCGTTTAATAACAATGTAAAATGGAAGATAACAATGAGCCTGAATCCGCAAAATGATACTTGTGTGTCAAAGTTCGTAGTTCGTACCTATACAGGGTTAAATTAAATTAGCTAGCGAAGCTGCAGACGTGGTGGATATCGATATCTAAACACGATGATAAACTCAGCCTATCGCAGTCCACTGCTGGACATAGGCCTCTCCCAGGCTGCGTCACAACACCCTGTCCTCCGCCTTCCGCATCCAGTCCGTCCCAGCAACCTTCTTAAGGTCGTCCGTTCATCTAGCCGGATAAACACGATAAAATAACAAAAGATTTGATGTTATTTTCTTAGGGGTCAACGACCGCTGCTACTGTTGTTTTGATCTCGATAACAATTACGCCTGTTAAATTTTCTCCAAAAAAAGGTGCATATTTTTCAAGTAAACAAATCAACACTAACAGCGGTCGATGACCCCACAAAAAAAAATCATCAAATTAATTTCTTTTTTCTTGTATCATGTTTAGACCTACCCATCACTGGTCATCACGTCTGCGGAGTTTCGCTAGCTCATTTAATTTGACCCTGATGTATACATATAATCATCCATATGTTTCTATTAAAAATGTGAAAGTAACCCTGTTTATCTGTAACCTTTTCAAGTCTCAACGGTTGAACGGATTTTGAAATTTGGCGCAAAGGTAAACCTTGCCCTGGTTTATCCGGTAGTAAGTAATAACAGCCGCACGGGTCGATCGATCAGGTTAAGCTACGCTTGCCGCGGTTGGTCCGTAGATGGGTGACCATCTTCACATACCAAGACCCCTCTGTGTCTCGGAAAGCACGTTAAGCCGTTGGTCCCGACTGTCATTCGTGGATATTTGACAGTCGTGACGGGTCGTCAGTAACCCGAAAGTCTGACAACCAGTCTTACCAAGGGCTATCGTACCCACAAAAAAAAAAAAAAATTACGACCTCCACGCGGGAGAAGCCGCGGACAAAAGCTAGTTTAACATAAACTTTAAGTACGTACATATATTGCCTAATCGAGCAACATAGTGTGCCTAGAAGAATAACTTCATGATGGGAGAAATATATTATCTACACATAAACTCGACCCTTCATCCCATGGGTAGGCAGAATAAACCAAACGCCACCTGCTACGATCCATACATATTTCTTTTGTTTCGTTTACGTTCATACATTTGGTCATACACGCACGCCGGTTGCGAAGTACTACGCACCTGACCTTTATGAAGGACCTCACCAATAAGGTCACTTTAAGTACAGTCACCAAAAGAGATATGCAACCAGGTCGTCGGATATAGGTGAAGTTTAGTAAGAAACCGATGCGATTGGATGTTTTCGAATAAAATTTAATTTGATAAATAAACTGTTTGTTTCCAATTAATTAAATTATTTTTTTTTCGAAAGCATCCATCGGTTTCTTACTAAACTTCAACTATATCCGACGACCTTGGTTACTTATTTCCTTTGGTGACCGTACATATATCTCTCGGGTATACCTAAGGGTCTTTTCACACCACACAAATCAAGGTCAAGGTCAGGGCCATTAAGGGTCAGTTCACACCGAGACGCGACGCGACGCGACGCTGCTGGAAGAGGCCAGTGATTTCGCGCTGCGCCGCGCGGCGCCGCGCTGCGCCGCGAGGCGCATCGTAAAATCGTTGGCAACACGACGCCGCGCGGCGCAGTGGGACTTGTCTACATTCGCTACGTGCTCCCGCGTCCACCCGCAGTCTACCATTTGCAAGCGCATGAGAACGACGTATATATTTGGTGAACAAATGGGTTTATCGGGTAGGTTTTGAACTTTGTAAATATTACATATAATACACGGTCAATTACCTAGGTAGATAGACAATGAATATTAACGTCCGTCATTTGTAATTAGCAATTGAAAACAAACCTTTAATCTTTAGACTACCTAGATACCTACCTACCTCTTTATTTAACATTCCTCATTAACTTACATAGTACAATAATATCATTTTCACATTTTGCATTAATTAAAAAGTACGTAGAACAAAATCATAAAAAATTATGGTTGTTTAAATTTTCCCTATACTAATTCTTAATTATCTCCTAAGCGTGTGGACCGATTTACATGACTCAAACGGAAGAAATGGTTTTAGACCTAGACCTTTCATTTGACACCAACATCGTTAAGATATTTCGATAAACAAAAAAACACATTTTCAAGTTGCTCTCGTAATTATCCAACTTAACAATTTTCTACAAAAGGGCAAGTAAAAATCAACAAGTGTGTTAATGATACGTGACAATGCAAGCAGGAATCTAAATATTATTTCGTTAAATTTTGATACCAAGACCAATTAATTGTATTGTAGCTAGTTCACAAACATAATCAAAGTTTAGGAAAAGTCAGTAATAAAATTTTGTAAACAAAAAATAAACATGCGGAACCTTTTATTCAGAATTATCGAGATAGTGGGTCTGTAATTCGTTTTTTGTTTTTCTATGTATGGCCGCAACAAATTCAATAAGTTTTGAAACTTTTGGTAATCCATTTTGTAATAATCATAAAATTTTTCTGGATAATTGGCAATGTGGTCATAAGCCAAGGTATGAAATTCACCATGAATTAATCAATTTGTCCATAAATTATGCACCCAAATACTCCTGTGTGATGTCTTCTTTTTAATTTTATTTTTGTATTCTTCTTCCTCTTCCTCTTCTGCAAGAAGTCCGATTATAACAAGATCCCAGTCTATCATTATAATATCACTCGACCGTACTGCATCAATTCTGCACGAAGTCTGGACGGAAATAGTAGAGACAAGTCGCCACGGCGGCCTCGGCTGCGCCTCGCGGCGTCGCGCTGCGCCTCGCGGCGTCGCGCTGCGCCTCGCGGCGTCGCGCTGCGCAGCGCCGCTCTCGCACGCCGCGCGCACCGGCAAGTACCGCTGCGTCGCGATGCGCCGCGAGGCGTCACGAGGCGCAGCGCTGCGCAGCGCTGCGCCGCGCAACGTAATCTGAACTCTCACAATGGAATGTGTACCTTTTCGTGTAGAAAATAAAGTATATTTTAAGTCACTCTTTTAAAAGTTTGCGCGCAGCGTCGCGTCGCGTCGCGTCTCGGTGTGAGCTGACCCTAATGCTCCGCGCGTGGCCTCGGTGTCCCGTCAGGGATAGACAAAAGAATGCTTGCATACATTTTGTATAAAAGTTTCAAATTTTTAATGAATGTCTGGGCTCCGAGTCGTCCGGAGGCGTGTTCCGGAGGCCGGATGGACCTCACCGGAACTGTGCGGAGCTTAAGTCTAGAAATCTATAATTTATTTGTTGACTCAACGGATTCGATGTTTAGAATATCCTAATTGTTTTAGGCGTAAAATCTCCAGATTAGAGTGATATTTTTTCAACGAAGGACGTAAATTTCTAAATTCCTTGCTTTTCTGCAAATTGTGACGCTTTTTTACGTTGTATGTTGATCAAAATTGATTACAACTCTTGTAGCTGGGTTGAAGAGGTCAGGTAGAAAGTCAGCTGCACCCGGTTAGACTGGAAACTGACCCGAACTTAGTTGGGAAAAGGCGAGGAAAATGATCATGATTATGATAAAGGACTTCAATTTTTTTTTGTTGCAAGTCTTCATTTTTTCAAGAAACGTTAAGACCATTTTCATCATCATGATGAATTGGCTGCAATGCGACTGAACTCACAGAACTTCAGGCTCCTAATTGCCACACGTCATTTAATATTTGTACCAAAACCATTGTTATTGTTTATCTACGCCAACAGCACAGTATAATACTTTATTATACACAATAATTTGTAGCTCTACTTATTGTCAAAGAAACATGAATAGCAAAATGTTCACAATAGATTATTTATCGTTTGTCACCAGTAATTGAGTATTTCCGATACTTTTCAGCGTGATAGCCTTCAGTACGAATACAATATAATTGACTAATGTCGTAGATGGATTGTCGAATCCGCTGTTTTACATAACCCCTAGCTGTTTTACAAAACAGCTGCGTTATGTAAAACAGCTGAATAACGTTCAGCTCGATTTTCATGGCGCTACGTTTAACAAATCTGCTACCGATGTTTAGACGTAATGCAGCATGGCTTATCTGCAGTCTCAATTTAGTATATTTAGAACTGACTTTCATAAAACTCTAATAACTTTTAGTTAAGATTGTCCTTAAAATCACGTTTTCACTTGAGTTACGGTACATCGACGCACAACCTGTTACCATGGAATACAGTACAAGATTCTGGACCCCAGGCGTTGAAATTTTTTGGACGGTCATTAAAAAAAAAAAACAACTATTTCCTACAAAAGTGCAATAGCTACGCGGTCAAAATGTATGGTAATAAATAACAGCTAATGAACTTCAATGTTTTTAAAACTATTTAAATAGAGTTCGTAGTGGAGTTACGTTTAACCCCCTAGGTATATCAGATTCTCGGGTCAAAGTGTTTACGGTTTTTTCCACCTGGAATTTCTCAGTATCTGCCCGGAGTCTGGCGAAATGTGGGTGTACTATAGGCACACCTCTGCCTAACCCATCGAGGATTACAGGCGCGATGTTATGTGTATATGGGATTTAATATAGCTGACGATGTGGCTGTATTACACACCTTTGCCTACCTACCCCATCGGAGAATAAAGGCGTAATGTTATAATATTATGTTGTTTTGTAACCAATGAAAACGTTAGCCATAGAAGTAGTAGAAAAAATAGTAAGTTTTTTAAGTGAATTGTTTTGAATATATGTATTATTTTTTGTCTCCTTTACTATTGCACACGCTGTCTACATCTCTGTATCTATTGTCCTGTCTCGGGTGTGCTGGAAGAGATTTCTAGTGAAATTAGCATCACCTCTGTACCTATTTTTTTTCTGTTCTGTTTTTTTCTTGTCTGTTTTATATGTGTGTTCATAAATGGTAAAATAGGTTTAACAAACGACCTTGCCATCCTAGTAAACGAATAAACTAGTACATATTATAACTGAAGGTCCTTTATGATTACAGGTTTACAGTTTATCATTATCAGTAATAGCGCCGCCATGATGATAGATGATTCATTTTCAGTAAGGTGAATCGAATCACGTGAAATTCTGACAATTTTCAAAGTTTAGTCGTAAAATGCAAGGATCCAGGCTAACGGAAAGAAATCTCAAATCATTGAGGCACACGAAGACAGTCGCAATCGTTAAGTTTAATTGAGTGAATTGTGACCTAGCCTGTCGGCTTCCAGTCTTACCGGATGCAGCTGAATACCAGTATTTTACATGGAGCGACTGCCTATCTGACCTCCACAACTCAGTTACTGGGTATCATGATACCCGTTGGCAAGATTGGTTGTCAGATTTTCGAGCTTTTGATTAACTATAACGACTGTCAAAAGTCAAATACCGAATGAAAAATAATTGATATGATAAGATTTGGTGTATGAATTGAAAAATCTTACAGAGAAGAAGTCATGCTCCCATAGTATCCAAATTACAGTATTTATACTAGAATTCTCTTAAGCATCATCTATAAGACAGAAAATGGGTAGATAATACCAGTTTCTTTGAGGCAGAAAAAACGCAATATTATGTTATTGTCATCACAACTCATCTCCTGCGCTGGCCAACCAAACCAGCCGATAGAAAACTAAACAGCTCGAGCGAAGCTATGGAAAATAGCTGGTACTCATAATAAATTCAACAAGAACAGTTAATATCCCATAATAGCAGTATTTTATAAAACTTAGTGTTATATTAAAATCAATAACAGTAGTGAAGACAATTGTACATAGGTGCTTATAAACTTGTTGCTTCAATTACGTTATATGGAATCTACAATTTGCGTAGTACTCTAGTTGATTGCTTGTAGAATACTTTTGTATAGCTAGTAATGTTTGCCAATTACTTAACAATGAGTAACTGACACTGGTAAACATGGAAATGGAAAACGGCATGTCCTATAAAAATTTGTATATACATGTCATGATGAAATTGAAAAGGAAGGAGAAAGAACAAGTCATGCTGCCACAATTTCCAAATTACAATATATGTATACTAGAATTCACTTTAGCATCATTCAAAGACATGTGACGTCTACCAACCCGCACTGGGCCCGCGTGGTGAACTACGGCCCACTCCCTCTCACAGAGAGGAAGCCTGTGTCCCAGCAGTGGGAACATTATAGGCTGGTTATGCTCAGGCTTTTGAGTAACTGGACAATACTAGTGTAAAATTGTTTTGTTTGAATTGGACATTCGCAAATAGATTGTGATTAGAATGGACAACTGCCGATCTAACAATAGTGTCAATCTAGGGATTGACAGGTAGGTGTATCAAGTGGAATGACAGCTGACTTGAAGCTCACTGTTCAATGTTCCTTACACCGTGTTTAGTTATATATATATTTTCTCCACTGCAGTAGGACAGGGCCAGAAGAGCGGACCGGGTGAAGGTCATAGGAAACCGCTTCATGCGGGCAGAGCAAATCCGGTCGTTGTGACAACCCTTGGAGAAGGCCTTACAGGAGACATCTTTTGACGGAGAACGGATATGGTGGCAGTAGTGATAAAAATGTAACAAGCTAGGATCTAGGCTACCATTCAAAGCCCTTTAAAAAAAAACAGTAAATAACCAATAAGAAATGATCAACTTAACATGCATGCCTACCGTTTCGCCGACACCGTTCACCGAATCGCCGACAAATATGGCTTCCGACCGTCAACTTCGCCGATTTCGGTGAACGGAACTGGCCTTTGTGATGATAGTAATAAGGTTGTATGTGTCTCTGCCTCTATAGTTAAATGTGAATGTCGACACGATGAATATGGCTCGGTAATTAGCATTGGCGTTTATAAGCGACGATTTTGTAGCGATATCGATACGCTGTTTGACTTTGTGCTAATCGGTAACTTCCTCTTCCGTTTTTATTTTACTTCATGTAGCGATAGTGTGGAGAAGTGGATGATGATCTGATCATCGATAGATTTTTATGGAACCAAGGAATTATCTGGAAATACCAAAAACCGTCGTAAAACAAAAAGAAAGATCTTTATTGCAAACGTGTCCATAATCTCCATAATAAAAACCCCACTGATGTTTGTGTTTGCCAACGTTTAATGGAGCACAGTATTCTAGGCGTCAAACTGACAGACCATATTCGCAACACCACACTGCGCTCCAAAACATGGATTACTGACGTCGCTCAAAAAGCCGCTAAGCTGAAGTGGGACTGGGCTGGTCACGTCTGTCGTATGCCCAATCAGCTGTGGGCCAAAATAACCACCACGTGGAGCCCTGACACAGCTAGAAGACGTCGCGGCCCGCGGCAGACTCCGTAGAAGATGGCGGGACGAGCTGGACAAAACAAACGATCAGTCCACTGTAGCCCAGGATCGAAAGAGCTGGAAGTCATGGGGAGAGACCCAGCAGTGGAATGATTCAGGCTAACAGTAACCAGTAACTAATGTTTACAGGTTTCACTGCACAAGCCTTATCGCACCAACTCAAAGTCCCATAGAAGATACAAACTTAGGTATTTAATAAAAGAGTCAAGTATTCCTTCAGACAGACGAATCATTACTAACAATTTATTATTAAAATCGTTGAAATAACTCACAAAATGAGGGCAACGATATCGACGTCTATCAAAAGTGAAGATAACCATAAAAATTCGAAGTATTGACGTAGATAATGCGCATTAAAGGATACCTAGCTATAAAATTGTAAAGTTAATTGTAAATCATGTGATGGATATATAAATGAATCACATGGGCAAGACATAATTTTGGGCTTCAAATTACCCGTAACGACGGAAATGCTGAAAAAATAAAATACAGCGCGTGTCGCATCGTCGTAATCCCCAGGCTTAACAAACGAATTTGTGATCACGATTTAACCCTATAAAGAGCATGCAACTCCCCATTTTCCACCTAACATAATCCAGCCATCTTTTACCTTGTTAGTCCGAAATTCTACAACACAGTGGGCAAAGTTCCAACAATGGAACTCCAGAAACAAAATGAATAAACAATAACTACTGGACGTACTGCCAAAGAAAGCCAATGAAAACTACATATTTTAAGAGTATTTTAATAACAATGTACAGCATCGGAAATATTTCCGGTTGTATGTGCCAACTAAAGGTCAAGGGGAGACACGTGTGAAGCAACAAAATAAAAAGTAACATCTCCATTACATCTTGCTCGTGTAAGACGAAGGCCTGACTAGCTAATTATAAACTATGCTGTCGTGACTTCTTGACGTTAAGAGACTGTTTGAACTTGAAATTAATTAGAATGACATTTGTAGGATGACTGGTAGTGTACTACTGCCACTATAGCTGCCATTCAAGAGGACAGGAAAACGATGGATTATATTCAAAAAGCTGAAGATGATGATTATTTATTAACTATAGTCCAAGTTTCCTCACGATGTTTACCTTAATCGATGTCAGTAATCAAGATAAACTAAGAAAGTACAGAAGCCATCATATCAAGCTACCCGAAACTGTAAAATTTTCCCAATCAACGTTGAACCTAATACTTTAGCGATAAAGTTGAAAATCTATTAAAGAAATTTGACAGATTGTAGTAGCTTGATGTGCCCTTAACCCAATTTATTTGGGGTTTGCGCTACATGTCTTTTTCTTCCATACTTCTCTAAATTCTCTATTAGTAATCATCTCGGTTGTCCTCTTTTTAACCATATCATCATTCTCACAGTCCATCCATCGTTTCTTCAAAAACTCAAAAAATACATATGAATTGAAAAAGTCACAGTGATGACTGTGACAATTAAATAATACTAAAAATAGCACCAGCACATTTCAGTCGTCTCAACACAAATCGTATCATGTAAACGGCGCTTTAACACACAATGACGTGTGCTCACGTCCGTCGCGCGTCGCAACAAACGACCCGTCCGCAGGTAACTCGGACAGGTTAAAATTAGACCACACAACTAACAGGTTGTGTTTATTGATTTACTTACTAATCATTGTTTACTGGGCATAACATCACACGCTTATTCCCTCAAGAGGAGAGCAGAAGTGTATACAGCTATTCGCCAGAGAGGGATACGCTTCTGAAAATTTGCGAAGTAGTCACAAGGTCATGCTATGACCAATTTCAGGAAAGGTTTGGATGGTCGTACAAACTTGTATAGCTGGCTCTATTTAAAAAGGTGTGTAACCTTGGTGGGCCGTTTCAGGGCGAAAGCGTCGAGATGGTCAATGTCACAAGTTCTTGAATAAAACTATACATACATGATTTTTACTATCGGAGATATTCGTTGAGAGTTTTTTGCGAGGTCAGCTGCCAGAGTGGCAATGCACGATGTCAATGTCATTGCTTTTCCAGCGTGTTCTACTTTCATACTTCAACGCACTGAGGTCCAAGACGCAAAAGACGTGATGTAGGTAACAATTTGTTTGGAGTAGCCATCCTCCTCATCTCAACCGAAAGATGTCCACAGCTGGACATACACCTCTCTGTCCCCTTTTTAAAGTATGTTTGTTCATTCTTTCCTTCAAATATCTGGTCTGCATTTCACAACCACTCATTACGCTTCTGTACCGTATCGAGCATCAATCAATGTTATCGTATCGGAGTCCTCTAAACGTTAAACGTTAACTGTTCTCAAGTCCAAAACCCGAAAATATTGTCAGTTTAAATCAAATAGACGACCGCTATCCTTCCGACAGCCCTTTGCTGTCAGCGGCAAGGAAAATGAAAAACCCCAACCTATCGAAACCAACCCCAACCTACTGAAACAGTTTTTTTTTTTTTTTCCCGGGGTGGAAATCCTCATGGATGTCCGCCGCCCTGGGGCGGGCGACGGGTCTGTTAGACTCTTACTGACTAAAAGCCACCCCAGTGTTCCATCTCACACCTACGCCGGGGGTCGCGGGAACGGAAGATCCTTCCGCAACCCTCGACTGAACCTACCGAAACCAACCCCAACCCAACCTGAAATGTGTTATTTTCGATACGATAGATAGCCGTATAAATAAATAAATAAAGAAAAGAAAAAGAAAAGAAATAGCTATGTTGGTTTGTCTGTCTACCGCAAAACTCACTGCGACAATCTTTGCGTCCAAGAGACCCATTGAGAAACCCAAAGCCGGCCACACATCCGTGGACTTACGCGTATCGCCGAGATCTGTCACCCGAAGCATGGTAACGCAGTGTTTGCTGCTCCCGGCGTAAGCATACTATCCATCAAGTGCTCAATATCCGAAATCAAATTCCGGTAATTAAAAACGTTCAAAATCTAGTCGCAATCTCATCTCAGCGGCAATCAATGTCAACAACTTGTCAAAATGTAGGGATTTTACAGATTGAGACCGAGATCAGAAGGCCAATTCTCGTAATTTAAAACGTTTAAAATCTAGTCGCAATCTCATCTTAGCGACAATCAATGTCAACAACTTGTCAAAATGTATGGAAATTAGAGGTATTTTTGACAGATTGACACAGATCAGACTGTGAACGTTCCTAAAATTACGAGAATTGCCCCTCTGACTGAACGTTCCCTTGAATTGCCCCTCTGGTTATATTGAAACAATATTTCATCAAGATAGATAACTTGTTACTGTAAGGCATGACCTTGTACCTTTTTGTCTCTATTGAATAGAAACTTTTTCCTCTATTGTCTGTTATTGTAGGCGTCTAATCTATCGATAAAAATAATTGAAGTCGCCTTTCGTGTCGGTCTGAGTGACTGCGTTGTTCTTCTAAGTTACGCAACGGATCTAGATATGCGGTGTTTACAATCATTTATAGAATTTATTCCGAAAGGCATATGTGTATAATACACTAGCCTCTGCTCGCGATTTCGTTCGTGTGGAAGTCGTAAGATACACAATATATGCTAAAATAACAATCACATTTTTATAAAACTCCCTCGGCCGTCAACCCATCGCGTCGGATAAAAATTGGATTTCATGCGTTTTTTTTTTTTTTTTGCGCGGTACCCTATTTAATAAAAAAGACTACGACCTATGTTACTGTGTAGTGCCATGAAAATAGGCCCAGCCGTTCCGGAGAATAGCAGGAACACACAGACAACAATTTTAAAAATTGTTTTTTTTTTTATAAGCACCGTATTTCCTTTCATTTGCATTTAGTAAAAAGCTGTTATTTTGCCATTACAAACAGACACGAATTGTATATATTTGTATAGATGTGTAGATAACAGTAGATATCAGCCGACTCATATAACGGGGGCTTAACGTAGATACTGCTAACAAACTGATCATCCAGATCAGTGATTGTGTAGTCAGTTGTTATGCACTAGTAAGCCTGTTAGGTAATCAATTTAGATTATTAGGGCGAATTAAATGTAAATAGTTTTATGGAGGAACAGTGATCGCCCAGTGGTATCGGCCTGGACTTAGGAGTTCGTGTTCATGGGTGTTAACCCAGACAGGCGCCTACTTTGTGTAAATTATTTCATCGCCACTGCTCTCAAAACGGTGAAGAAAACATCGTGTGAAACCGGCATGTGCAAGAACCAAAAATTCAAAGACATGTCACATCTACCAACTCGCATTGGGCCCGCGTGGTAGATTGGATTACGGCGCCGATTCCCTTGTTCACAAACTAAACTAAATTTAAGTTCAGTGCATCTTTTTCTTTCTATTTCATTAAGAAAAGGACAGAAGATAAATATTAGTTTAGTCCTGTCAAATTAAGATACTCCATAGACAGTTTAGACGTGATTAAAAACATGGCTACTAAAAATACGTCAACTTACGTCAGGCACTGACTAATTTGACAGGACTAAACTAATAGTTTATCTTAATGAAATAGAAATAAAAAGATGCACTAAACTTAAATTTAAGTTTAGTTTGTGAACATGGGAATCGGCGCCTATAGCTCACTCCCACTCGAAGAGAGGAGGCCTGTGTCCCAGCAGTGGGAACATTGTAGGCTAATTATGTATGTAAATCATAGCCTGTCTGGGTCATAGGCTACATGTTATATCACGATACGACCCTCAGGAGCCGAGCAAAATCAAAAAAGTGAGAAAGAATGCTGAGCGAAAAAGTGCGGGCAGAGTATGCGATGCGACGGGGTGGGTCTGGGGAACAAGAAATTTCACGCAGACAAACGAAGAAGTCACCGGCAGTATCTAGTTCTAAAATAAATTATGAACAACATGTCGAAGGCCTTAATAAGATTATCGCGACAAAAAAATTACACAATATGTCTGAATTTTAAATTCTGATTTTGGTTGTTAGCCTTCAAAAGAAACCTATTTAGGATAAGATCAAAGCTTACAATGATCTATTCTAGACTAGAAGATATAAAATAATGTTGCCACTTTACCTGCATAAAACCTTGAAGATTGTGATTAAATAAACCAGATAAACAGTTCTAATCGATATTATAGGGTAAAGGACAATGATATGAATGCCTTTCGTGTGTCTTCCATATCGTTTAAACATCAAGGATATAAATTGTTGGACTGACAGCATAATTACGTCATACGATTCTAATCCACAGTCGTTTTTTTTAATTGGGCCATGTAGAGTATGACATTACTTACCAGAGTGGAAGTGAGTAAGGTTAAGTTGTAGATTATGGTCACGAAATCGATAAACAAGTCAGACGAATGATTTGGATCAGTTGAGAAAGGATTTTTTTTTTCTGTTTTCATGGTATGTAAAGCCCACGCTGAAGCTGACGAGAAGAGCTGGTCAAAACCAACTAATAATTTATTATCTAGGTCGAAGACACTGGTTTAAGAGTTACGAAGGAGATATTTGTCTAGCAGTGCGATTTTTCTAGCTGACCGGTATTAGGAACGGGAGTTGGGGTAAGCGCTACGTTACCTATGACGCACGCCAGCACATCAAGTTACCCGAAACTGTCAAATTTTCCCAATCAACTTTGAACCAAATGTTTCAGCGATAAAGTTGAAAATCTTGATGTACTGGCTTCTGTACATTATCAGCCTATAAGTAATGTTCCCACTGCAGGGAAACAGCCCTCTTCTGAGGAGGGCTGTGGGGAGCCACGCGGGCCCAGCCCAGTGCGGGTTGGTAGATTGTCACATGTTTTAGAAATTTTGGTTCTAGGACATATGACGTACGATGTCCTATTACTGTCAATATCAAATAATGGGTGTACATAATAAGTACACTGAGCCTGGAAGACACAGACTCGGAACTGTGTGCCCTAGACCTAAAAAGTCGTATTATATTAGGTCAAATGTTTTATACTTTTTCAATTCATATCTACTATCTGAGTTTATCTTTGACATTACTGACAACGGTGAAGGAAAACATAGTGAGGTAACCTGGGGGTCTACTCCGAAGTGGTATCGGCCGAATGTTCGGCCGTTTCCTGCTACAAAGTTACTATTGGTTCGGTCAGTCGCAATCCTACACTCCAACACTCTTTCGAATATTGACTATGGTCCCGACCCAACTGAAACGATCGGAACATTTTACGCATTTTTCAATAATATTCGGTTCGGCCACGTGTCGGTCCGATCCGATCATTCGCACTTTGCACTTCGTAGTAGACCCCCTGGACTCATAGTTAATCCTACTAATATTATAAACGCGAAAGTTTGTATAGATGGATGGATGGATGTTTGTTACTCTTTCACGCAAAAACTACTGAACGGATTTGGATGAAATTTGGCACACAAATAGTTTACCTATAACCAGGATTAACACAGGAAACTTTTTATCCCGATATTCCCACGGGATCGAAACTTATGCGGGTGAAACCGCGGGGCGCAGCTAGTAGTTAACATAAATCTGAAATGTCCAACTCGTTTTGAGCAAGCGTGGTGATCAATGCTCGTGCCTTCTCTGTATGAGAACAGGTCTTTGCCCTGCAGTGGGACAATAACAGGCTGGTATAATTATATAGTATCACTTTTATATTAAGTACTCTAAATTCTCATAAAAACATAGCAATTAAGAGTATTTTCCTATAAAAAACTGAAATAAAAACTTAGCAATAAAACTGCCTCTGAACACTAGCCTTGTATAAATAAATAATTGTTCTTGCAATTTTAACGCGTATTTCTCAACGTGCTTTCTCGTTAATTAGACTTTTAATGTCAACGGTGCTACTACCGAAATTATTATAGGTCGTGAATAATACAGTATGTAACAGAAATGTGTGGTCATATTTAAAGGTATGATAATAAATAAATAAGTTTATAAATAAATAAATTTATAAATAAATAAATTTATAAATAAATAAATTTATAAATAAATAAATAAGTTTATTTCATATCATTTTTGGCTTACATTGCATGTCGAGGAGTCTCCATTTAGGCATAGCAATGCTTGTAGTTGAAGGCTCCGCTCTTCCAATCCAAATGATACAGAGCATCAAACTAAACAACTTTGTCCATCATCATCATCAGCCTACAGCAGCCCACTGCCGCGGCCTTTCCAATTGCACGCCATTTAGCTCGATTCTCGGAACTCTCATCCAGCTGCTACCGTTACGTTTCCCGATTCGCAGTCTCCACTCCAGAACACGTCTACCCCAAGGGCCATCTGTTCTGCGACTAACATGATCGGCCAATTACCACTTAAGCTTGCTTATTCCGTGAGCTATGTCCAGAACTTTGGTTCTCTGCCGACTGCCGGATCACCTCATTCCGGGTTCTATGCCTCAGAGAGACACTAGCATAGCTCGTTCCATGGCTCGCTGAGCGACCTTGAATTTATGGACCAGCCGTACCGTGAATGTCCACGTTTCGGCTTCGTAAGTCATAACAGGCAGGACGCACTGATTGAAGACTTCAGTCTTAAGGCCCAGCGGAATACGCGACGATACTCGACGATCACTTTGTCTATGGGACCAATATCGTAATTCTGTCAATTGAAGTTTTTACGTATGACCACACATTTCTGATACACTCTGTATACTTTGTTGAAACAATATAAAGTAATATAATTTGTAAACACACAGCTGTTTAAGAGAGAAACCAGATGCTAATGGTTGCACTTACAAGGTGAAGGTTTCATATTTTTCTTCAATGTTGAAGCAAGTAATATTTTCCAATTCATTTTAAAGGGAATTGAAGTCTAAGACCACTTCTAATTGTGAATTCTGTGGGACACTCTGATAGTAAGAATTACGATATAATTTTGTATTGTTTCAGTGAGGACTAAATTTCGAACCTAAATCCTATTATCGGCACTATACACGTATTGGCAACTAAAATATAAACAAATTTCAAGTCTAAAATAAAATTGAGTAAGTACTTATCTACGAACAAAGCTTGAATTGAAGTCCAAATATACAAAACAAGGACTACAAAAAAAACGTGAGTATTAGGCTAAGTGAGACAGGAAGTCAAGTCTGAAAAAATAATAACTATATAAATAATAATGTAATGTAGTTTACTAAAGTAACAATGGCTCCCAAAACAATTATTCAACAATTGAATGCTTCAGTGCTTTTAAATTTAAATTATAGTGACATCACTTCTTTGCTTTGAAAATAATCATAATTATAGACACAAAACCTACACTTTTAAATATTAAATAACATTATCGTATTTTTTTTCTTTCTTTTGTTAGGCTATATTTTGTCCCACTGCGGGGCCAAGGCAACCCCTTTTACCTTCCAAACCTTCCTTCAATCTCTGGCCATGATGGCCCTGCAAATGTTATCAGATCCCCACATCACCGTCGCCGTAGTCTACCTCGAGTTCGACGGCGATGTCCTCCCATCAGGCGTCCAGTGAGTTACGATCTTTGCCCATCTCCCCGGGTGCATTCTTGCGACGTGTCCGGCCCACTACCTCTTCATCCTGGCTGTTTTTTCTCCAACATCCTCTATTTGAGTTATAGAGCGCAGTATAGAGGTGGGCTCCCAAGTTGAACTATGCCAGGTCCCTCCGATTTCCGAATGGTCTCAATCTTCCAACCGCCACTTGGAGAGTAATTTGAGGAGTATAATATTATATAGGTGTTACCAATACTGATAGCAGACTTTGGCAGAATAAATCTAGGTCCAAAACTACCTAGAGAGATGCAAGGAAGACATGAACAGGTTCAACTAACTATGATTCTGCAAACACTAATACAAGAACACATGTGATTAAGGAAATATTTAAAGAAATCTTATTTCCTGGCGAAAATCAAGAACAGAGAAAATTGACCACCAGACGTGACGGCGCGAATGATATAGTGGCATACCTGCGTAGATATTAATTTACAACCAACTATGTAATGTAGCCAGACGGCCAGACGTTTGCATTAATTTAATGGACACAGTCTAGCTCCAATAGTCAATCACACATGCTTATTGTTCGTCTGAAATCGCACTGGACTGAGCTACGCAAATCTGTATAGTACTTTCCTCAAAATACCACTTCAGATACCAATCTACATGGTCTTCACATGATTTGACCAAGATTATGAGGACCAAGACTTTAAAAGAGATTATGACCTCTGAATTTGTTTCAGACTTTCTTCTCAGAGTATTCAGATAAGAAACGCCGACCTCGTTTAGCTTATTTTTTATAATATGACGTGAAAAAGTGATTCCTATATCCCATTTACGAAATAAATGATTTCATTTAATTTAATTTCACTGATAAAGAAAACAAAAGTATGTTTTTTTATTGCATGTGTTATTTTGTAAACAAGTAGTTTCAAAATCACGAGTTTTCGCGTCTATCAGACATTTTAAAAGTCCTGCACTTTGTAAGAAACACGTTCGGTACCATATATTACTACGGTATGAATTAACATAACATAACATCACGCATGTAATCCCCGACGGGTTAGACAGAGGTGTACCCTGCTGTACACCCACATTTCGCCAGTTATGTTTAAGTCACATGTAATAGGGGGCGAGCACAGATTTATAAACTAAAGGGAGATATGCCAAGGGGGCGTGGCGCGTGCGAACAATGTATGCACAAAACAGAAACAAACGCGGGCGCCGTTGAATTGCCAATAAGAATTGTCGTTGTGTGTCTCAACGTTGCGATCTGCGTTACGCGATTGGCTCGCGTTGAGTGTGGTGACTGTTATAGTGTGAGTGAGCGCGTGTTCGTATTGTAGTGCATATGTAGTTGAAGGCGACAGCCGGACTCGAACAGTTGGGCAGCCACACCATATCTCCCTTTCGTTTATAAATCTGTGGGGGCGAGCATATGCCATTAACCTGGGACAAATCTAGACTCCGGGCTGCTTAGCAGTAGCGCTTGCGACCACTAGGAACTGCTTTATTAGGCATAAATATTCAAAATAATTAATTATCTCAAAATGATTTTTTTATATTATGTATTTGTTTAGCAAATATGACACGTAAAAAAATAGACTTTAACTTGAATAAGTCTTTGCCTGAAAATTATAAGCTACTGTCCTAAGACATTGCAGAACTATTTCTAGGCATGAGTCAGCCGACAACAAACAAAGAAATAGCCAATACTGTTTTAGGATCGGGTTGTATCATCGTTTTGCATAATTAGAGGATAAATTAGCATTTAGGCTAGCACTGTCGTTTCCATTGTGTATCTAGTAAAGTTTGAAGGTTTTATCACCACAAGCAACGCCGATATCTCCATATAAGGGGCTCGTGGCTAAATGATAACAGCCGCACGAGTAGATGAAGGTTAAGCTACGCTTGCCGCGGTCGGTTCGTGGATGGGTTATCGTTTCTCCTAGCTGTCGTTCGTAGTTCTTTGACAGTCGTACGGGTAGTCAGAACCCCAAGTCTGATAACTAGTCTAACCAAGGGTTATGGTGTTGCCAAGTAGTAATTGGCTATGGTGGTGGTCTGATTGGTAGTTACTCCATGTAAAATACCAGTATTCAGCTGCATCCGGTTAGACTGGAAGCCGATCCTAACATAGTTGGGAAAAGGCTAGGCAGATTGATTTGCATGTGATATAAGACTTATTAGGAAGCTAACCCTATTAGTAGCTGCTAATGGTTTTTTTTATTAGTCATTAATGTCCCACTGCCGGGCAAAGGTCTCACTACTCTCTTTCCACCGCTCTCTGGCAAGAGCTGCGAAGGACCAATCTTTATTAAAGGAGTCCAGCTCATGATAAATATTAAAATCCGTAATCTTTTATCCGTATTTACACATCATTCGATGTGTAAATACGGATAAAAGAATGATAATTTTCAGCGGGATTGTCCGAAAGGGTTACCGCTACCCCGGAACATAAAGGGCAAAGGAAGGAACATGGGTGGGTTATAGTCAGTAAGAGTCTGACACTCCCTTCCGCTCCACCCAGAGCGGGAGGGGTCATTTGATGAATTCCCAGCCGGGAAAAAAAAAAAAAAAAGAAAAGGTCTCTCTACTCTCTTTCCATCGCTCTCTGCCAAGAGCTGCGAAGGACCTTTATTAAAGGAGTCCAGCTCATGATAAATATTAAACGAATGATGTGTAAATACGGATAAAAGTGTTTCCTAATTTTTTTTTCCTAGGTTTTTACTACTGGGTTTTACCACTTTTGTAATATATGAAGTGAGTGAAGAACATAAAAGGTCATTTATCGTTACATTAGATATGATATAATCAATGATAATTTTAATAATTTGTTTCATAAAGTGTTGAATCAGCATGATGCCCGAATATGGCATGTCTTGCTCTAGGCAACATGTCTTGTGTCCAAAATAAACTATACCTAGCATAATTTGACGGCACGGTTGGCGCAGTGGTTAAGCGATTGATTGTTGCGCTGCGTGTCGCGGGTTCGATTCCCGCACGGAACAAATATTTGTATGACCTATAAGTAGTTGTTCCGGGTCTGGCTGTTTGTGTATGTGAGTTTAAATGTTTGTAAACGCACCCACGATACAGGAGAAATTCCTAGTGTGGGGCAACGTTTTTTTTTAAGAAAAAAAAAAAAAAAATAATAATAATTAGCCTATACTGTTCCCACTGCTGGGACACATGCATCTCTATGAGAGGGAGTGGGCCGTAATTCACCATGCGGGCCCAGTGCGGGTTGGTGGATGTCACATGTCTTCGCATTTTTTGGTTCTAGGACACGCCGGTTTCCTTACGATGTTTTCCTTCACCGTTTTAAGAACAGTCGTGATGAAATTAAATACATAAAGTAAATTGCCTGCCTGGGTTTGAACTCAGGACCTAAAACTCGTAAGACGAGGCCGATGCCACTAGGCCACCACAGCTCTAAACTATACCTACCTAACGAAAAATGTTTGACTCTCAGTCTCCCAAAGATCCATACTTAAACTATGTACTTTTAAACCTTTTCGCTACCCAACTTCACTTCTCTATAAGTACTGTGAGGTCTTGACTGTGCGCCAACTATTTTTCTTAAGTATTGTATCAAAACAGCATTCTAATTTAGAGTACAGTCCGAGCCTATTAGCTAGGCGAAGAGGTTTACCGGTTTGTAAGTCATGGTTGCAGGCAAAAACAGCATTTATTCGAAGATTCTACCCCTTTTTAGGCCCTTATATCTATAATAAAATTAATAAAAGTATTGAAATATATCCAATGAATAAATCATCCTTGAAAAAAACGGTATTTCAGTGGCTCTGGAAGCTGTCATATGATGAAACTGAAAACCTCTTGACAATCCTACAGTAGTGATGCAATAATTATGGTTACAACATACTAGTCTATTATGTAAAGGCTTGAAATTAATTATGGAATCTACTAGATGAACTAAGCTCATACTCTACACACCCTCTCTCATACATACACTCACCCTTTCCACTATACACACAGAGGACCGTTAACACTTTAAGATTTTGTTTATTAATTTTAAATTGCTATCTTAAGCATATTTCTGTTTAAACTGTTTCTTTTGCATGTACCTCACATGGACATCCTTTACTTAAGGGCCTGAGGCGCTGCTTGCTGAAACACAGGCTATAAACCTAGTTCGGCAGCAGATGCTAATAGTGAGACACAATTGTTTGTTTAGGGCTACCATGTAATAAGTCTATAGCATATAAGCAAATTGTGTAAACCTGTTTCAATTTCTTGTTCAATAAATATTATTATTATGTCGTTTATTTATTTAGATATCTTATTTTAATACATTTTTAAATATTAGTATAAAAAAAAAAACATTTAAAAATATAAAAAAATAGTGATCCACCGATGTCGGGAGCAGGGTCCAAGCTACCGGTGGTTAGGGCTCCAGAGACAGGAACCTCCTCACAATGCGAGCCGTATCGAGGAGTACTGCCTTTTGAATCAGGCCCTTGATCCAACCGCCTAACGAGAGCCTAGATAGATGTTGATCGAGGCTTTCGGCCATGAGGCCATTGGCCGATACGACAATCGGCACAATGATAGCCGAGCTTACATTCCACATGTTAACAACCTCGTGTGCTAAGTCCAGATATTTAATTTGTTTCTCTTTCTCAGCTTTCACGAGGTTCCCGTCATGTGGAATGGTAACATCGACAATCATTGTGCGGCGCGCTAATCGATCTATCACCACTATATCAGGCTTATTGGCGACAATAGTCCTGTCAGTAATGATAGACCGATCCCAGTACAACGTGACATGGTCATTTTCAAGAACTGGGTCGGGCACATACTTGTAATACGGTACCTCAGAATCGACAAGTTTATATTTCAAAGCAAGTTGCTGGTGAATGATCCTGGCTACTTGGTTATGCCTGTGCAAGTACTCACCGTTAGCTAGACGAGAACAACCAGAGATAATATGTCTGATGGACTCACCCGGACGGTGGCATGCCCGACACACGTCAACCGTCCCGTCCCTCATAATATATCTCCGGTAGTTATTCGTCAAGACAACTTCGTCCATAATTGCACAGACGAAACCTTCAGTTTCTCCGAAAAGGTCCCCAAAACGTAGCCATGATACGGACGCTAAGAAGTCAACACCGGGTTCATGAAGAGCCCGATAGAAGCGCCCGTGAAGCTCCTTGCTTTGCCATACCTCCTTGCGGTCATCGGTAGTAAGTATTACAGGTTTGCGCCAGTTCTCTTTAGCCATGGAGAGCGGGGTGAGTCCCTTGTCCACTGCAACCACATCACGGTGCATACCCACTTCGGCTTTTATAAAATATTCTCTGAGATTGCACACCTCTCGGTTGTGGAGGGTCTTGGCGTTTAAAAAGCCTCGACCCCCGCATTTCCGCGGGATGTACAATCTCATCACTGATGATCGTGGGTGATGCATCCGGTTTGCGGTCAGTAGTGTACGGACCCTTCTATCCAGGGCATCGAGTTCGGTCTGAGTCCATTTGAGTATGCCGAAAGAGTACATCAAGACCGGCATGACCCAACTGTTGAAGGCGCGCACTTTATTTCCGCCTGAAAGAAGGCTAACTAACACCTTCTTCAAGCGACCAAAGAAGCGCTCCCTCAACGTTTGCTTCATGTCAGCAACGTTGATGCCTAACGCTTCCGACATACCCAAATACTTGTAGCTTTCGGATGAGGAGAGGGATCTAAGGTGTATGGAATCCGAGAGTTGAATTCCCTCGGATTCCATAATCTCCCCTCGCTTTACATGCATGACCGCACATTTGTCCACACCAAATTCCATCCTGATGGCGCTACTGAAAGTTTCAGTTACCTTCAGTAGCTCCAGCAGTCGTAATTTGTTGGGGGCAAAGAGTTTCAAATCATCCATGTAGAGGAGGTGAGATATGACCTGACCATCTCTCTTCAACCGATAGCCTAGACCTGAATCCTCCAGCAATGTGCTTAGAGGATTCAGGGCCAAGCAGAACCAAAGTGGACTTAAACTGTCGCCCTGAAATATTCCCCGTTTGATCCATACAGGCTCATCATTCCCCTGGATCTGTCGACACCCCGGATATCGAAGGACCGTCCTCCATTGCCCCATGCACGACTCAAGGAAGGTGCGTAAAGTTGCATCGATCTTGTACAATTCCAGCACCCTCATGAGCCACGCATGTGGCACCGAGTCATAGGCCTTCTTATAGTCTATCCAGCATGTCGACAGATCCTTGCGGGATCGACGAACCTGTTGGCTAATGGCCATGTCGATGAGGAGTAGCTCCTTAGTACCACGGGACCCATTCCTACATCCATTTTGAGAGGCAGACATAATCGAGTTATTGTCAATGTGCGTATTAATTTTTGCTCTCAAAATGGATGTAAGGAGTTTATAAACCGTCGACAAACATGTGATTGGTCTATAATTCTTGGGTTCCGCAGGACTACCTGACTTATGAAGCAGGTGGGTAACGCCTGTTGTTAGAAACTGCGGTAGCGACCCAGACTCTAAGGATGACTGGAATTGAGATGCCAAACGACTGTGTGAGCTAATTAGCCATTTTAACCAAAAGTTGTGCAGACCGTCCGGTCCCGGCGATTTCCAATTCGGTAACGGACGGACTGCTCTGGCTACGTCTAATGGCGTAATTAGAACTGGATCCATTTCTGGTATAGTTTCACACACTCGCTCGATATCCTGCATCCAGCCACCCTCAGCGTGATAGACGGGCACCGACCAGATGCTGCGCCAAAATGCATTCGTGTTGGCATCATCCGGGCGGCACACGTCCGTCACGTTTTGTTCAGGTCGCTCCCAAGCTCTATATACCCACCTTTCATCGCTCTGGAACATGCGATTCTGCGTGTACCGATCAACCCGCCGCTTATACCGCCGAATACGGCTCGCCCATGCACAAACTTTCTGCTTCAGGAAGTCGATGCGCTCTGTGACATTGGAGATGTATTCCCGAGGGCTGATTCCAGTCCCCGAAAATGCCTGTCTTACAAAGCGCATCACTCGTGGTCGTGTATTGCCCTCCCTGAAGCAGTATAGTTTGCCGATGAGTACCCTGGCCCCATCGATACGACGCTCGATCCTGTACTGCCAGGCTGGTACGGCTGGTTTTTATTATTATTATTATTATTATTAGTTTTATACAGGTTGTAAGGTACAGACGCCAGCAGGTCAAGCTACCCGAAACTGTCAAATTTTCCCAATCAACCTTGAACCATAATACTTTAGCGATAAAGTTGAAAATCTATTAAAGAAATTTGACAGATTGTAGTAGCTTGATGTGCTGGCGTCTGTACATTGACGCAAAAACTGTTACCTTAAATTCATCACATGATTGTAGACCAACAATAAAAAAAAACACCTGTTTCATACATTTTGACCGCGTAAGTATTGCACGCTTGTAGGAAACAGCATTTTTTTTTTTAATACCGGCGAAAACATTCTTCGTTGGTGTGTCCAGAACTATGTACTGAGTTTATGGTAATAGTTTGCGCGTCGATGTCACTTACATCCTATAATTCCTAATAATTCCAGATACTTAGCTGGATTTCAAGTAAGAATATCAAATAATATCAACAAACTTCTTCAATCACGTTCACCAAGGCGTAAACTAAACGTTACCTTGTCACATATACAGATCATTATTCCACTTTTTATTTCCCCAGTCATTTAAATCCAGACGTCAGCGGTCAGCAATAAAGCGCAGTGCACATGGGTCGTATGAATTGAGCCAATTATGCAGATTCGGACGGCGACATACGACTCATTGTTAGGTCAGATCGATGCTCAATTATATTCGTTTGGAATTCCTTACGGCAGCTGTTTGGAACGTTTGGATACACACATATACACATACGTATATAAAATCACGCCTTTTTCCCATGGGAGTTGACAGAAATTACAGAATGCCACATGCTACGATCTTTAGATACTTCTTTTGCTCTGTTTACGTTCATAAATCTGGTCATACATGCACGCCAGTTGCGAGTACTATGCACCTGACCCTTCTGAAGAACATCACCAACAAGGTCACTATATGTCCTTCTAGGTTTCCCCCCTGGCGCCCCTCCTGGCATTTCCACTTACAGCTGCCTTGTTACATACAATACCTTTTGCCTTTCATTCATCCTCTCAACGTGACCAAACCATCTGAGCAGCCAACGTTTCAATACTATCAGGTATTATAGTGTAGAACAATGCACGTTAAGCCGTCTGCCCCGGCTACCATGCGTAGATCTTTAGACAGTCATTATGTCAGAACCCTGAAAATTTGACGAATAGTCTTACCAAGGGGTATCGTATTACTTAGTAACTTGGCTGTGGGAATTCAGATATGCAGTCGCTCCATGAAAAATACATGTATGCAGCTGCATTCGGTTAGGCTGGAAACCGATCCCAATTTTAGGAAAGGCTAGGCAGATGATGATTGTAGAACATCTCGATTTGAAAATGACAGATTTAATCTGATATGAAATGTAGCTTTAAATATTCTAATCTATCTTGAGCATAGTTCGAAACACTGCCATGAAATTTGAACTAGTGAAATTAACTGTGAACCAGCACGGAATATTTTTTATTCAATAGCTTTCTCAAGGCGGCTATTTTGCTTATTACCATCCTGCAAGTTTAGCGAGGCAGCCTTGTTGGAAGCAGGCGTCTCTTGTGAGAGTCCTACTCTGCTTTATCTCTTATCTGATACATTTATTCTTTGATTGGTGCTGTTGTCACTGGTACTTGAACCCAGAATGAAACCATTATGAGTAGTTTTTCGCATTCAATCATGTTGGGTTAACGCCAGTCAGTCCAGTCTGACCGGATGCAACTGAATACCAGTATTTTATATGGAGAGACTGCCTATCTGACCTCCACAACCCATTTACTTTAATACGATACCCCTTGGTAAAACTGGTTGTCAGACTTTTTCGCAATTAATCATTCGGCATATTTTACTTGTATTGATCCATCCAAAGGTTGTCTTCAAAATATCGCTTTTATTGATAAGACCGCCCATTGTATCACCCTATATAAAATTTCTACTTTTATACCTGTAATTTTTATGGTGTACATCATCATCTCCCTAGCCCTTTCCCAACTATGTTGGGGTCGGCTTCCAGTCTAACCGGATTCAGCTGAATATCAGTATTTTACATGGAGCGACTGCCTGTCTGACCTCCACAACCCAGTTACTGGGTAATACGATACCCCTTGGTAAGACTGGTTGTCAGACTTTCGGGCTTCTGACTACCCATAACGACTGTCAAAGATCTACGAATGACAACCGGGACCAACGGCTTAACGTGCTTTCCGAGGCACGGAGGGGTCTCGGTATGTAAAGATGGTCACCCATCCATAGACCAACCGCGGCAAGCGTAGCTTAACCTGATCGATTGACCTGTGCGGCTGTTATTATTTAGCCACGGGCCCCTCTCTTGATTTTATGGTGTACATAATAAAGAGTATTTCTATTACATTCTATTATACCTACTCCCTCCTTACTTACGCCACACAACACCGCATTGTGATCTCATGTCTCTGAAAAGGCGTAAGTCCACTTCACAAAATCCTTGAGTCTACTTCGTCAAACTTTTCCACATCCAGAAAACGAAAAGATTACATAACTCAAACGTATCGACTGTTTCAGTGCAGTTCTCGCTGGTTATTTAGTAAACACGCTGTAAACATTCACGCATGCACGCTTCGGGGAAACTCGGGCGTTGCCGGTTATGCATTTCGCGTGCGCTAGCGCAAACCAAACTCACTGTTTACTTTTAGAATATTAACATACGAATTTGGAAGCCATGACTTGAATTCGGTGGGACGGGAATACGACGTGTGAAGAATTGTAAAATAAATAGTAAAAGAAAAAAAAATGTTTTTATTGTAAAAGAATATGCTTTGAGGATTCATCCTATTAGAAACGATAGTACTTCTTTTGTTCTTATTTGTAAAAGGTCTAATCCAATTCATCTTCGATCGTCTTGGGTAATGCTAATTCTGCTAATGACAAAAAACTGTGCTTATGAATCAGTTAGATTAGCTAAGCCCAGGTTCGCATGGGCGCCTTTTTCGCCCATCCAAGTGTGTTTTTGACGCGCTGGGATGCGCTCTGTTGGATTTTCAATGCTCGGCTCAATACCGAGAGTTGAAAATCCAGTGGGCGATAAAATCCCGACGCGATATTTTTACTTCTGTTAGTAACTATACCCATAATATTTAGAAAGAAACTGCAGAACAAAACCTATCTTACACACCTTTATCAATTCAACCACTCAAGACGAATGTGTCATATGACCAATATTTTTCTTTTTTATTTCACCTGTGCACGTTGCCAGTGTTGAGGGACTTGTGGCTAAATCACAGCCGCATGGTTCGATCGATCAGGTTAAGCTACGCTTCGTGTGGTTGGTCCGTGGATGGGTGACCATCTTTACATACCAAGAGCCTCCGTGCCTCGGAAAGCACGTTAAGCCGTTGGCTCCGGCTGTCATTCGTGGATCTTTGACAGTCGTTACGGGTCGTCAAAAGCCCGAAAGTCTGGCAACCAGTCTTACCAAAGACGTATTATCCAATAACTGGGTTGTGGAGGTCAGATAGGCAGTCACTCCATGTAAAATACTGATATTGGGAAAAGGCTAGGCAGATGATGACGTTGCCAGTGTTATCACTTTAGACGAGAGATAAGTGGGGGCAGGGGGGGGGGCAACGTTTTTTAAAAGAAAATTAAAAAAAGAATACAATCTGCCACAAATGACTGAACTTTAGAACTGATTAAGAAAAACATGATTCACTGCACTTATGCGCAAGCGCAACGCATTGCATGAACATGCATAGAACTATTGTAAACTATTTTGTATCTATTGTTGACCCATTTTAGTATTTCTAGTTTATTGCGAGGTTGTTCGTCATTGCTGTTTATGATGAGACTATTGTTTGATTGCTTTTATATTTTTCTTTCTATTGATAGTAATTTCTAACTACATTTCTCTGCAATCCAAAATAAAATCTCGACTGTTATAACAACAATTTTTTAAAAGACTTTTGTAACTCTGCTTGTGAAATAAAACCAATCAGAAAGTCGGCAACGTCACAAATAGTCGTCAAATATTTCGTTGTTTTTATTAATTTGTCAATAAATTGCAGAATGAAATTATGAAATATCACTTCGTCGTGCACTAAAATATCGCCATTTGTATCTTTCATGTTGCATAAAGTTTCTTGGTGTCAAAAAACATTTGGAAATGTTCAAAATGCAAATCTTTTACACTTAAAAGTGAATATCAGTGTTACAATATTTACTATCCATTCCACTTCACAAACGGCTAACAAAATCCACTAACCTTGTGGAGCAACAATGTATCGGTCGCTTCGCAACGCCGTCAGCTCACTGACGAGCCGCCGAGCTTCGGGCGCCTCCGTCAGGAGACAGACCTGGTCGAGGTCGATGTCTTCAATCGTGATGCCCCTAGTCACCGCGTCGTAGATGAAGCCAAGTTGTCGGCTGCAACAAAATGTTCGTGGTTAATTTTGAGGATAGATAAATAAGATATTTCTAGGACAGAAGCTCTGGAATTGTGTGGAAGCAGTAAGGGTTTTCCCTTTTTCCGATGTAAGTTATGGGTATAGCGCTGTAGGACATTGACATACGCTTAGAGAGAAGAAAATGTAAGTACACAAGCTGGAAAACATAATCTATCTATACTAATAATAAAGCCCAAGAGTTTTTTGCATGCGGTAATCTCTTAGATTTGGATCAGTTGGATTTCAAAATCGTTTTTACATTAGCCCAACTCTTAAGGAAGGCTAAAGGCTATTTAACACCACGCTATGATCCTTAGAAAACGAGCAAAAAGAAAAAAATGTCACAAAGAACTCTAAGCGAAAACGAAGTAATAGCGCTGGCAGGCGCGCAGGGTGATGCGATACGACGCGGGGTGGCAAGAAATTTCACGCGGACGAAGTCGCGGGCAGAAACTATATTAATAATAAAGCTGAAGAGTTTATTCGTTTGTTTAAACGCGCTAATATCTGAAACTGCCAGTCGTATATGAAAAAAATGTGACAAGTAATTATTACAGAAATTACTAATCTGGATCTTAGACGCAAAAAGAGTGTTAAAAAAATTCAAACTACTAAAATCCATAAGTTATCTATATGGTCAAAGGAAATACATGTATATAACAAGGCAACGGATATAAACCGGAGGACACCAACCATCATTTTCTGATGACCTTTAAAATTTAAAACTATTTGAACATTGAAACTTTGATAATCCAGTATCAAAGTGTACAACTAATATAAATTAATCACGCAATAATGAAAACATTCAATTAGCTCCCGAGTGGCACAGTAAAATTAAATGATAACATTATTGTTATCATTGCTGGCTTCAGTTTATATTCAGATGGGCAGTCATTACTCGTATTGGTGTCAAAGAGCATAATATTATTGTTCTTATCTTTCGGGGATGCTCCCGCGCAAGTTAGATAGTCGAACTGTCTGTGAGATATTTTTGTCTAACCACTTTACCAGTCCTATGTGGATCTTAAAATGTCTATACGGGGTAGTAGGGACATTCACCACCAGTTACCATGGATTCGGTACATGATTCTGAGCAACCCTACGTTGAAATTTTTCGTCGGTTATCTATATTTACGAAGAAGCAAAAACCTGTACAGAAGATTTTTCTCTTGACTAACTTCTTATGATTCTGCAAATTGCCACTAAAGCAATTCACAATCAAACTTCTGAACAATTTTATGGATCTTCATTCAAAACTGTCAAACAGATGACATGCGTGCTATGAATTGTTCGCGGGTAATATTATGAATTGACAATTTGTGACGGTTTTGTGATTTGAAATATCGATTCTACTAAAGCGGTCTTTTAGAGTAGATTAGAGTTTATAGTACGGAGTTTCAATAGAATAAGAGGCCAGGTTATATTGGTGTTGTTACCACAGACGAGCAGCCTACTCCAGACAGCTATAAAAATATCTGCACCCTAATTTCGTAACACACTATCAATTTCAATCTGAATCATTTCTAAGGATATTGCTAATTGATAGCTTCATATGTTTGAAAAATTTGTCTTCTCAACGACGTAAATAACGCAATGAATGTTGTTGAACTGTCAAAATGAGATCCATTGCTAGTGTAGTGTGTTAAGCAATCACCCTGCTGCTTACGCTTCAGTGCTGCAACACCAAAACAGTGCTGAACGCTGGTTTTCGTATAAAATGAGGCCAAATGAATGTAAAAAATGATTGTATGTTTATTTTTAACAATTTCATAAGACACAATTTGGGATACTATTAGGGTTAAAGGGGACACCAAAGGAAAGGCCGTTCTAAGGATTTCAATAATATGTAAGTTTACTATCCTTTTCTTTATAATATATATTAGGTGTGTTTTACTAATATTACGTGAGACGTGTGATCCCACGCAAGGCTGTCAGTCAACTGGTAAGGACGTGCCGTATAATAAAAAATAATATTTATGCGTTACAATGACAAAGGCTGTTGAAGTAGGACCGATTTGTTTTTGCTATACTTTCAACAGCTACAGCCTTTCTGTAATAAAACCTCTTCCTTCGACTCTGTGATAAGCGTATTCTGTCCCAATAGCCGGAACATTTCCAATGTTGGGAAAGACCATTCCTAGTCTTCCACCCGGAATATGTATATTGTCGAATAGAATAGTCTTTTATTAGAAGTCAAATTCAAATCAGCCTATAATGTTCCTACTGCTGGGACACAGGCCTCCTCTCTGTGAGAGGGAGTGGGCCGAAAACCACCAAACGGGTCGGTAATTGTCACACGTCTTCGAATTGTTGGTTCTAGGCTTCTATTACTTTCCAAAAATTTAAAGAATTTCGAAACAAGGCCATTATAGTATTGTTCTACTAAATATGCCACAGACCACGTCAATTTACAGTCAATTTTCTCAACTAAACCCTCCATGTCCACGCTAACAGGCCGTGCAATATTAATTCGAAAGTTAATTGAATCAAATGGTCACTGCGGCAGTCGTAGACAATCGATTGTGGACTTCAATTCTTTATGAGAGCATGACGTACGACTGGACCGAGCGGATTTTTTAAAGGGAATTCTGAACGATACGTTGAACTTTAAAATGACTAACACCATAGGTTCTTAACGTGGGCGACAACGCCGTCGTGGGCATTTGAGACTCTTCTTGGGGACAGTAGAAGACCCAGAGAAAATAGTATATCCTACGTTACGACTATGGCAGAGGAGCGTGGGGCTTGGCACATGAAAAGAGAGGCTATGCTGAGCCGTGGGTGAAATCAGGCTGTACATGATGATGATAATGAGGACATAGACAGAGCTGTGGTTTCTCAAAGCCTACAGCAGAGCTCCAGGAGTGAAACTTTGTGAAGTGAGTGGAGACTCAAGGCATAGACAAGTAATGAGGTTTCGTCTGGCGCGGATTAAAAATTAATATTTTATTCGCTAATATTTTAAATACATATAATTATCTATTTTATTATTTATTTATTTCTGTAGCTGCCCGTGACATCACAGCGGGCCCTATCAGAATACCAGCGCTGTGACATTTTTTTTTTAATATCGTAGCATCATGCTGAGATAGGAGCCTTTTGGCCTCGTATAGGACTTTCTGGATCATTTTTCTTTTTGTTACTTTTTTAATATAATTTAGTTTCTTATTATTTATTGTCTTAGTTTAGTTTGTGATCTTCCTGTACGAGTCGCAATAAATACTTTTTCTTTCTTTCTTTCTAGACAGGAGTGGCATCAAAGAAGGGAGGACTTTTCTATATAAGCATTTTACCAAGTTTAGCAGTCAGACGATGTTAGTGCGTAGTTTGTTATAAATAGCAAACAGGAAGACGCTGCTGCATTTCCTCTTATCGGAGTCCGCTTTGGCTTTATAACACCCACGGACCGAGTGTGGGTGAAGTTTCTTTGCAGAGGAAAATAACATCGTCGATATTGAACTATTATTTTATACAATAGAAGCACTTTCTGGTAGAAACGCGGGGAATTATTTCCGATAAGATAAAAAAATCTTGAGTACCTAATCTGCATTCGCGACATATTCGCCAAAAATGTAAAAAAATATGAGTTTATGGAAAAATAACTTAAAATTCCTACACAATAAAGTTCAGTTTACGCTAGAACTTCAAACATTTTTATAACTTTTTCAATAGTGCTAGTCACTCTGAAATCAACTTAATTACCATTATTATAAAGTTGATATTTGTTTAACTTGAAATAACGTAAATTTGAAACAAATAAAATTTGAATATAGTTAGATAATACTTACCGCTTATCAGAAAAACATAGTCATAATATTTTTATGGTCTTATGTAAGCCATGTTTCATGGCTTTTACGTGTTTATGATTGGTAAAACGTGGTAAAATTGGTAATTAGTGCATTTAGTTGTAAAGTAAATGGATATGTAATGATAACGACTGTTATGTACAGGTAATTGGTAGTAATCAATTCAGGCGAGGTGATAACGGACATACCGTTTTACCATTATATCATACAAGGTGAAATTAAACTTGCTAGAGAAACCCCGCAGACGTGATGGGAATATATCTAAACATGATAAATCGAACAAAAAAATTGTTTTGATTGATGATAATTTGTTTTGAGGTCAACGACCGTATGTAGTGTATTTGCCTGAAATATTAGTTCAAAAACATGTTTTTGTTTCTGTACACTCTACAGACAAAAATACTGATTTTCTCAACTAAACTCATGTGACATCACTACCAGCGGCCGTAAAATAAATTATCATCAACATTTTTTTTTTATATCATGTTTAGATATCGATAGCCACCACAGAGTTTCGCTAGCTAATTTAATTTGACCCCGTATACGTATGTCGGTACTTACGTTCGTTATAGAAATACGGTGTCAAGAGTATAAAATTGAGTATTAATTTATTATTGTTCAATTTTATACTGTTGATGCTTTTATTAGTTATAATTAACTAGCTTATGCCCGCGGCTTCGCCCTCGTGGATGTCGGAAAATATCCCACGGGGAAGTACGGGCTTTAAAGCCCTTTGAGTTAATCCAGGTTATAAACTATCTGTGTGCCAATTTTCATCCCATAGGTCGCAGTCGGTATTATTTTTTCAGACATCTTTAACAATCATCGTCATATTTCAGCCAATTTACACAAAACCTTTCATGAGTACGAGGGCGACACTGAAAGATTATAGAACAGGCCACTTGTAAACGATTATAATAAAAAAAAAGTTCAAATTTTGAAAATGGAACTCTTTGCCAATATTAGGTATTGTGTATGTATTCATTTGTCATTTGTTTACGATTTGGCGGCAAATTGAAAATTGTCTGCGTCACGTCAGCATGAATTTAACGGGAGAAAATTTTCGTACAATTATTTTTTATGACTTTCGTTGTCATTTAAGTCAACAAGAAAGTTATGATAGACTACGATTGGCCTTTCACGATGAAGCCCCATCTCGTGTCACTGTTTACAACTGGTTTAATGAGTTTAAACATGGTCGCATTAATCTCACCGATTATCTGCGTGAAGGACGGCCTTCTACGGCGACGACTGGAGATAACATCAGTGTTGTGCGGCGTATGATATAGACTGACAAAAGAGTGACTTATCAGCAGATTCGGACAAGCTTAGGCATCGGTATGAGTCAAGTGCACCATATCCTCCATGAACATTTAGCGGTCAGGAAGCTTTGTGCCCGGTGGATACCTCATAATTTGACAGAGACCCAAAAGCTCCCTCGTGTTGATTGGTGTCATGAAATGGTTCAGACTTAACGGAGGTGACTCAAATGCTGTGTTCGACAAACTTACGGGTGACGAAAAGCTGGATTTATTGTTATGATTCTGAAACTAAGAGACAGTCTGCTGTCTGGGTGTTTCCTTCCGAGGAGTTGCCAACTAAAGTGAAGAGAGGTCGAAGCGTGGGATAAAAGATGGTGGCCTTGTTCTTCGGAAGGACAGGTCATTACGCATCAATTGTTTTAGTTAAACAGTCGAACAAAAGTTACTGAAGAGTGGTACACTAACAATTGTTTGCCACTTGTCTTGGAAAAGTTAGGGAGAAACGACCTCGCAGTAGGATCCTCCTTCACCACGACAATGCCTCGTCGCACACCGCCAAGCAAACAATCGACTACTCGGCGACGTCAGACGTGGAATTACTGGGTCACCCGCCCTATAGCCCCGACCTCGCACCTTGTGATAGTTATGTATTTCCGAAAATAAAAGAAAAACTTGGAGGAAAACGTTTTATGGACGCCGAGGAAGCAGAGACCCCTAAGGACGAGTGGGCAAAGTGCTTTTCTCAGTGATTCTATCGGATGCAGCGATGTATTGATGTAAATGGACACTATTTTGAAAATATATAATAAAACTAATAACTTGCTAGTTAGTTCAGTTTTTGATTTCCTAAGAACTTTGTGTCACCCTCGTATACACCTAAACCTTCTTCATGAATCACTCCGTCCATTAGTGAAACCCGTATGAAAATCTGTTAGGTAGGTAGTCTTCGAGTTTATCGCGTTTGGACAGACAGACATACGCGGCGGTAGGACTTTGTTTTATAATAACCTAGGTAGTGATGCGCACCAGCATCCTTTCTATGTGAGTGAATGGTTCACTCGAGTGAATGGCATTAAGTCCACCTCTGTATGCATTTGTGTGCTTAAAGTATTAAATAAGCAAATACATTAATGTTTATTTTGTTTCATGTCACGTTCAGATGGACACCGACAAAATATCTGCTCTTTTCATTTCATTTTTCGATCATTCGGTAGGCGAGATAAAGATGCCGAGTGCCGAAATCCAAAATCATTGGGCCGTTTCAATATTGAATTAATATTTCGCTTTAGTTTCATTTTGCGTTTAGACTTTTCATTTCAGGTGCCAAATGAAAGGCCAAAATGAACAAAAAGTGAAAAATGAATTCATGGATGAAAGGCAAAAAAGTGGAGCGTCTGATATCCGCTTCATTGATGGAAAACAAAAACATTGTCGCAGCAACATGTTTTATGTGTTGCTGGAAACGTGTTTCTAGTAACACTGCAGTGTGTGAAGAAGAATGAAGAGCAGTGGTGGCCCAGTGGTAACCGCCGTGACTTACATGAGTTGTAGGTTCGAACCCAGACAGGCGCTTTACTATGTGTAAATAATTTCATCACCACTATTCTCAAAACGGTGAAGGAAAACGTCGTGAAGACCGGCATGGCCTAATACCTAAAATTCGAAGACATGTGACATCTACCAGTACCAACCCGCACTGGGCCCGTATCGTAGATTACGACCCACTCCCTCTCACCGAAAGGAGGCCTGTGTGACCTGTGTCCCAGCAGTGGGAACGTTATAAGCCAATTATGTATAGTGTAGGACTGAGAGGTTATAATTTGTTTTCTATGGACAAAAGCTGAACAGAGCTGTATAAGTATGGTTAGTACCTTATTCGCCTCGCTACAAAGCCTACGGGGCTGGAAATAGTTTATTGATTTGATGGTTATGCTCGTACGCTTCGCAAAGGAAGTGACATTTCTAAAGAATGTTTTTCTCCGCCTAGCCTTTTCCCAACTATGCTGGGGTCGGCTTCCAGTCTAACCGGATGCAGCTGAGTAACAGTATTTTACATGGAGCGTCTGGTTATCTGACCTTCCAAATCCAGTTTATTACTGGGTTTGGGAGGAACATGATTATACCCCTTGGTAAGACTCATTGTCAGACTTCTGAGTACCCGTAACAACTGTCAAAAATACAAAGAATGAAGAATGTTTTCCTACTAGGCGATAATTTATTCAAAAATAGATATAAAATCGTAATTACTTCAGTTATGTAGGAAATTATAATCTAATCGAACAGGTGTAGTGCATCGATCAACTGATTTTAAACAATGTATTATTGTGTCCCCGATCATATTCATAGTCGTTTATTTGCATTCCACAAGATATAAAGATGTTCACAAAAGTTTATACATATTTATTAAAAATCTAAATCGTAGAAACAAAAATCAAAATAAAATTCTACATGAAAACTAAAAAATTATGCTCACATAAAAAATTTAATAACAATAACATAAATAAATGTACTATAAGAGTAAGTAGGTAGCTATTTTCTTAAAATACTAATTTTACATTTAGATATATTTACTGTGTGGATGATGATATGGTTAGAAAGGGGGTGACTGTCGAGATGGCGGCTAATATAGGAGTATGGAAGAAAAAGACATGTTGCGCCGACCCCAAATAAATTGGGATAAGGGCAGGAGAACACAAACACTTATTTAATAGGACATCATATTTTAAGATTACAAATAAAAGAGATCAGTTTTACGTATCACAGAGTATGTAGTCAATGGAGGACTCACACGATAGTACGAGTAGCCACTGACTGAAATATTTGAACGGGGAAAGAAGTTTATTAAAGAATAACTAATTATCAAGTACCTAGGGGCTTGTGGCTAAGTAATAACAGCCGCACGGGTCGATCCATCAGGTTAAGCTACGCTTCCCACGGTTAGTCCGTGGATGGGTGATTATCTTTACACACCAAGATCCCTCCGTGCCTCAAAAAGCACGTTAAGCCTTTGGTCCTGGCTGTTATTCGTGCATCTTTGACAGTCGTTACGGGTCAAGAGAAGCCCGAAAGTCTGACAACCAGTCTTATCATGGGGTATCGTATTACCCAGTAACTGGGTTGTGGAGGTCAGATAGGCAGACGCTCCATGTACAATACTGTTACTCAGCTGCATCCGGTGAGACTGGAAGCCGATCCCAACATAGTTGGGAAAAGGGTAGCGAGATTGATTGACCTAAGTACATTTTTTTTTTTGTATAATAATCTTATCTGTTGTTTTGCTTTGACTTATTACAAGCTTTTTGAATCGTCAATCGTATGTCGCAGAAAAATATATTGTAGATTTTCACAAGTCCCTCACATGTCCCTTGCCAATTATGTCTTCAATTGCTTGAACTCTGTGTTTACAATTACGGCCGAGTACACGATTATAAATAATTTGAAAGACCCGCCATTGTCGGTAGTTATTCTAGAAAATAAACAATAGTTAATGAAGGTTGTAACCCTGAACAAAGAGCAACAACGCAAGTGTTTTCAATTAAGTCATTTTACATAACATAACACCACGGTTACTTTCAAAGCAGGACAGCAATTGCGTAACACACTGGTGCCGATTCCCTTGTTCACAAGCTAAACAAAATTTAAGTTCAGTGCATCTTTTTATTTTTTTATTTTTTTTATTTATAAAAAACGTTGCCCCACACTAGCAATTTGTCCTGTATCGTGGGTGCGTTTACAAACATTTAGGGTCAGTTCACACCGAGACGCGACGCGACGCGACGCTGCGCGCACACTTTAAAAGAGTGACTCAAAATGTACTTTATTTTCTACATGAAAAGGTACACATTGCATTGTGAGAGTTCAGAATACGTTGCGCGCAGCGTCGCGTCGCGTCTCGGTGTGAACTGACCCTTAAACTCAAATACACAAACAGCCAGGAAAAACTACTTGTAGGTAATACAAATATTTGTTCCGTGCGGGAATCCAACCCGCGGCACGCAGCGCAGCAATCAATCGCTTAATCACTGCGCCAACCATGTCGTCATTCGTCATTTAATATTAGTTTAGTCGTGTCAAATTAATATACTCCTTAGACAAATTAGATGTGATTAAAAACCTAGCTAAGTACTAAAAATACGTCCATTTACGCCAGGCGCTGACTAATTTGACAGAACTAAACTAATATTTATCTTCTATACTTTTCTTAATGAAATAGAAAGAAAAAGATGGACTGAACTTAAATTTAGTTTAGTTTGTGAACAAGGGAACCGGCGCCACTATTAATCAAAATCTGAACAATTTTGAAGGATATTTCTAATCCATTGCTTCATGTGTAGGATGTAAATTGTCTGCTCAACAACGTAAATAACGCAATGAATGTTGTTGAACTGTCAAAATGAAATCCATTCCTACTGTTAGTGTGTAACGGAATTACCGCGCTGCTGTAAAGCAATTAGCACATCCACATATCACCAATTATGTAAAGTCAGTTATATCCCATGAATTAAGGGCGAGACCATAATGCATGTTTATAAGGACATTATAGTATAGTCTGTTCCAAAATAATCTGATAAAAGTGTAAACAAACGGGAATTAGTGAAACCTTTAGTGTTATAAACTTGAAACCTTCTAAATATAGAATATGAATGTGGTACATACTAATACTACATTCATATTCTTTACTTAGAAGGTTTCAACTTTAAATCTCAACACTTTTTCCAACTATTATTGTTTTCAAATGTCACTGTAAAAGCATCGACGGAAATTGAGGTTAAAAAACAACTTCTTGTCAAATGAAGAACATATTTTACGGCCGAACCAAATTACCTATCTGTCACCAGTTTTGGCATACAGGAGGTAGAAAACCCTATCTATAACTGGTGTTAACGTCCCAATAATCTATATCAGTACCGATCTGTATGATAATATTGTACTGACAGGTATAATTATACTGGACTAGCTGCGCCCCGCGGCCGCATAAGTTTCGATTACGTGGGAATATCGGGATAAAAAGTATCCTATGTGTTAATCCTGGTTATAAACTATCTGTGTACCAAATTTCATCCAAATCCGTTCTGTAGTTTTAGCGTGAAAGAGTAACAAACATCCATCCATCCATCCATAACAACTTTCACGTTTATAATATTATAGTATATAAAATAAATAAATATAAAACAAAATAAATAAATAAATAAATATTATATAATATATATATAGTAGGAAGTAGGATACCATCAGTAGCAATCTGTCAATAGGTTATTGGGTGCGGCCGTAAGGCGATTTCTGGGTTCCATAATGATCACATTTACAAAGCCACAGCCTTTTTCATTAAATTTTAAGTTAACATCTATGCAAAAAAAGTGTTGAGTATTATATTTATACCAAAGGTCGTGCAAATATGGCAGACTTTTTCCTCATATTTTGTTCTTGACTTGATAGTTTCGTCTGGTGATAAGTGATGACGTGATTTGAGATAAGGCACGATCTCTCGGGCTCAGCATAGCTTATCCACTTTTGTAATTAAGGTTCATAACTATAGTATTTTAAATATTTTTCTCCTACTTTCCTTTTTATTTTCTGTCCTCCTTGACGTCAGCGGGATTGTCCGAAAGGGTTACCGCTACCCCGGAACATAAAGGGCGAAGGAAGGAACATGGGTGGGTTTTAGTCAGTAAGAGTCTGACACTCCCTTCCGTTCCACCCAGAGCGGGAGGGGTCATTTGATGAATTCCCATCCGGAAAAAGAAAATCCTCCTTGACGTTAATTGTTCTTGAGTTAAAAGCGTTTTCAAAACTCAGCAAGTGATGATAATCCTACTAATATTACAAAAGTGAAAGTTTGGCACACAGGTGGTTTATAACCAGGATTAACATATAGGATATTTTTTATCCCGATATTCCCACGGGATCGAAACTTATGCGGGTGAAACCGCGGGGCGCAGCTAGTCTCACAATAATTACACCAATTTGTGCGTTTGTATGCATTGCGTGTTTATATGCCAATCTATTCACCTACATAATACAAACAAACTTCACTCCACCAAGCTGTATCTACGTAACATCACAAACAACTGATTACAATAAGTTCCTTATCTAGATTTAATATCTCTTTTCCACCTGGGAAATTTCCCTAACAACAGAAAGCCAATTTCCGTAATTAAAAACGTTCAAAATCTAGTCGCAATCTCATCTTAGCGACGATCAATGTCAAACACTTGTCAAAAATGTTGGGAAATTAGAGGTATTTTTGACAGATTGAGACTGAGATCAGACTGTGAACGCTCTTAAATTTAAGAGAATTGTGCCTCAGTTCTAGTCTGTTCTAGACATGTGATCTGTAGTCCATTTTACCATTTTACCACTGCACTCAAGAGGCCATCATGACTCAACAGACGACCAAATGGATGTACAACAGCCACTAGAATGCAAATTGACACTCAGTTTATCTTTCAAACCAGCTCAGAACGGAAAGATTCAAGTACCGACACTCAATTACAAATTCTATTTATGCGAGGAGCAATAAAAACGCAACGATGTATGTGGCTGTGCATTTCGCAGACGGAGTGCCCTAGCAAGGGAATTACAAGGGCGTCTTTATTTAGAAACCAAAGGACATTATACTGTTGATAAACTTGTAGCTGGTGAATCATTAGAATCAGATGTTTTGTATGTTTTATACATGTTTTATGCAGATGTGGGGAAAAGATTCGTACGTCTGGTTTGGATAAGAATAGATGGTTGTTTTTGTTGATATCGTAAACCGTTTAGAGGAATTTCATTCAAGAGTGGAATTTGAACTGGATGTTGAGGATCGTGAGCTGGTTTTACGATTACCATACATATTATTCTCTCCATGTAAAATACTGGTATTCAGCTGCATCCGGTTAGACTGGAAGGCGACCTCAACATAGTTGGGAAAAGGCTAGGCAGATGATGATGATGACATATTATTGTAATGAATCCACATTTACCAACCCGCACTGGACCCGCGTGGTAGATTATAGCCCACTCCCTCTCGAAGAGAGGAGGCCTATGTCCCAACAGTGGGAACATTATAGGCTGATTACAACATGAATCCAGAAATATACCCAGAAGGTAAAAAAAAAAAGATTTGGAAATTGGATTTGGCTCAAAAGTAACATTTGCAACCTTCTGAATCTAGAGGCAACCTTCATCCAAGATTCTATAAAGACACTAGAATACAAACGAAGTATCTCACATAGACATCTCCAATTTCTCACCCCTTTTCGCTCCCTAGCGGCACAATAAAAACAAATTGCCCGGCAGTCAGCCGAATCATCAAACCATACAGTTTGCCTGGCAGAATGGCAGACAAAAACGAGTTGTTACCAACGTGCTTCCACACGTGACTGCGATTGGTGTTGGTCGGTATGTTACGTTATTGCCATGAACAATCATTGTATTGTGAGGTTTTATGGTTGGAGATTTTAATGTGCAGTAGCTTCGTTCAGCCTGAAAGTTGTGTTGGTTTAATTCTGATAGCTTGTCACCTTGTTTAAGTAATTATAGAAGGAGATCGGGAGGGGTAAATGCGTAAACAAAATGGGTAAACACTTTTTTTTGGTTTGAGAGTTCAGCCACGTTCATTACGTTATTTACGTTGTTGAGCAGACGAATTTTACAAACCTATGAAGCATGGATTAGCCTCCTTCAAAATCGATTGTCATTGATAGCGTGTGAAATGTAATTAGGGTACTGCTAAGATTGGTAGACACTATATTTCGTAATTACGAAGTATGTACTTACAGTTAATTGGCTAAAACCTTGAACTTGGACTTCAGAGAGGTTTGCTCATTTCAAGGGTTTCCTAATTGACAAGTGCTAACCAAAGATACCGATTACGTAGTAGTTGCGCGTCAGACATAAAAAAAGAAAAGAGCGCAAATATTTTTTCAGGTCATTTGAAGAGTCTTGGCCTAAATTTTTGGGCCCTAAGCTCTTAAAAGAGAGGCACCGAAAGCCCATATATTTCCACACCTTACGAAGAATAGAAACGTGGAAATAAAAGGTGTAAAAGTATAAAGTAACACATTCGTTATTAGGCTTTTTAACACAACCTCCATACTCAGACTTCCTACTACGTAAATGTTTCTGTGACATGGGTCACTAATGTACCCCACATCCTGTCTAACAGACATAACGGTACTTAAATGTCTCGTTTTACCGCTAAAAGAATATTATTATTATTTACCCTCGAGTTTGTGAATAAATGGTAAATTACCTACCTTTTGTTTTACAGTCCACTTTAGTATGCAACAAGTGTTTTTATTAAAGTGCTTTGAATAACGTCATTAGGATAAGGGGCTTTATACACAGACGGAATATCCGACCTCCTTCTATTCTGGTAACATAAGCTTAGGACATAAACTTGGAGAGGACGTGAGCACTTAGTCTTGTGCTGCCATGAACCGCGAGGGTGATGGGGAGATCAAATTGTTTTCCACTTGACAACTCAATGTTGGAGCATAAAAGGGGCAGTGCTGTGTTTGACTGGGAGTCCGGAATGTGTCTTTTGACGAGGTAAGGACCAATCTAGTTTTAGTCTACGAGGTAATTGCGTAACACACTAACAGTAGCAATTGGCTTTCATTTTGACAGTTCAACAACATTCATTGCGTTATTTACGTTGTTGAGCAGACACATTTTTCGAACATATGAAGCAATGGATTAGCGATATTCTGCAAAATTATTCAGATTTTGATTGATAGTGTGTTGCAATGAGGGTGCTGGAGCATATATATGACCTTTGGGTTCCCATAGAAGGAAGATGTTCATGAGGATATCCTCAAACAAGTTTTCTCTTGGGTAGCATGTGGGAGTGAGATGGCCGAACTGCAGTCAACGCTCTATATTGCGCAGGTCTACCTAGTACACTAACATTATTCAGTCGCATGTTGTCAGGCTATTAAATAAAAGCCTTCGTGCTCTGCCCACGCGGCGTAATCCGCTAGCGTGACATCGCGTAACTGAACCGGTAGCTAGAACTTCTAATACCTGTAGCCTAGACTCATGATATGGAGAAATTGAAATAATGGTATCAACCAGCAATTCTGCTGAGGGGTAAGTAGCATCACATTTGATCACAACACTTGCTCACTACTTTTTGATGATTCCACCAAATTACTTCACTACGCTTTCTGTTATCTTGGACTACAGACGTTGTCCAAGATTGAATTATAAAGTACATAATATTTATATTGCGTAAGCATATAATCAGCATATAATGTCCCCACTGCTGGGACACAGGCCTCCTCTCTGGGAGAGGGAGTCGGCCGCAATCCACCACCCGGGCCCAGTGCGGGTTAGTAGATGTCACACTCTTCGATTTTATGGTTCTAGGACATGCCGGTTTCATCACATTCATATTGCAGAATCCATAATTAATTCCTTGGCTTCGTCCCTACACCCAGTGACTAAAAAGGTTTTTTTTTTAATCTTCAAGCCGAAGCGATATGATTATGTCAAATTCGATTGGACTTTGATTACAAGTTTCATTGAAAATCACATCTGTATCGATTTCTATTAAGCATGCAATCTTGTTACCTTGTTATAAATATCTCGATTACTGTCTTATCTCTAAATACTTATAAACACGTGTTTTTTACCGTCACGTTGTATTCATAGCGATTCTTGGCACGCAGACCATTTTACAGTGCTTAGGTACGAGCTCGTAATGTACCTATCGTTGAAAGTGAATCAATTTACTTCTGAATTAGTTATGTCTTATTTGTAAGAAAATCGATTCTAAAACAGTTTCCATTATTTATGATGTAGGGAATGATTTGACTTCGAATGGGTAGGTTAGAACTTCTTTTTTATAAAATCTGTCAAAAATTGGTCTTTCGGGTCAGAACACAGAATATACAGAATTAGGCCTATTTCTGCATGGGACAACTTGTTTCATAACGAGTTTTCTATAATAAGATTATCTTTTTAGGAAATTACTTTTCGAAATAGGGACTTAGGGTCGTGACCCTTGCGAAAGCCTTTGGCCCCAAGGTGAGGGCGATACTCAAAAGATGACCGCGTCTACAAAATAGTCGTTTTTTCTTTATTGCTGTGGTAAAATGATTTCTAGAAATAATATTTGTAAAATAATAGTCCATAAACAATTTTTTGCCAACCAATACGCATTAATTTTTTGCATTCCATATGGTGTACTTAGGTGGTAACTTAAAAGATAATGAGATAAATATGGACTCTGGCCGGCACTGCAACAAAGTAGGTAGTAGGAGAAAGGAAGCACTGTTATGTATGCAGGCATAAGTAGATACGTACGACCAATGTGCTTAAAGTAGAAATTAATTAAACATTATAATTAAGACAACATACCTTTCTATTCGATCAGACAAGCAGTACTCCCACCGTTGGCTGTTGCACTTCCATTCCCTGACCCGCCTCAACACGGGCGAGTTGAGTTCATCACAGATGAGCTTCAGTGCCGCTTCCTCCAACACATCTTGTACGGCTATTAATGATAACCTGGTGGAAATTAGTCAATTAAAGTGTTGTACTGTACGGAAGTAGGTAAGGGGACCAGGGTGATGACCTCAAGGAACAATGAGTGTTTGAATAATAATAACGTTTACATATCATACATGATCAGCCTATACTGCTCCCATTGTTGGGTCACAGGCCTCCTCTCTCTGAGAGGGAGTGGGCCGTAGTCCACCACGCGGGCCCAGTGCGGGTTGGAAGATATCACATGTCTTCGAATGTTTGGTTTTAGGACCTAGGAGGGTTTTGGTTCGGTTTCCTCACGATGTTTTCCTTCACCGTTTTTGAGTAATAATGTCGTTTATGGTTACGGGCGGAGAGCAATGGGTAGCTCACCGTCCGATCAGGACCAGGCCCGTGCCGGACGGCGCGTAAGTGTTCCACGCGCGCCTCAAAGAGTTGTCAGCATAATCTGAGGGGGCCCCTTAGGGCCGAAGCCTCCGGCAGGCTTATTGACAGATTGAGACTGAGATCAGACTGTGAACGTTCTTAAAATTACGAGAATTGCCCCCCGGATGTATGAACATAAACAAGGCAACAGGGGTATGTAAGGATCGTAGCAGGGCCCGTGCCGGACGGCGCGTAAGTGTTCCACGCGCGCCTCAAAGAGTTGTCAGCATAATTTGAGGGGCCCCTTAGGGCCGAAGCCTGTCGGGTCAGAGGGATTGTTCGAAAGGGTTACCGCTACCCGGGAACTTAAAGGGCAAAGGAAGGAACATGGGTGGGTTTTAGTCAGTAAGAGTCTGACATTCCCTTCCGCTCCACCCAGAGCGGGAGGGGTCATTAGATGATTTTCCGTCCGGAAAAAAAAAAAATGTCGGTGTCCTAATATGTCTGCTTTGTGCTCCGAGTTTTACAGCGAAAGTATAAAAGTATGAGAAGAAGAAAACTAGACGTTGGCTGGAACAGTCTGGATGCGAAAGGCGGAGGAAAGTGTTGTGGCGCAGCCTGGCGTCGGCCTATAACCCGCAGCGGACTGCGATAGGCTGAGTTGATTGATTGATTGGTAAAAGTATGAGGAAGTAGCACAAAAAAGCTTTAAACTACAAAGACTGAAAACCATAGAATGCTGGCGCTGTGGCCGAAATCTGCGACATTACGTCACTTAGATTTAAATATGAGCACGGCAAATTGCAAGCTTGCTGGGGGTGTTTTTCAACCTTACCGTATGAAAATTGGGCATAAGTGTCACCGTTAGGACTCGGGAGGATAAGCTCTGCGATCAGCAAAGGGCAGCATGAAAATTAAGAAATTACGAGCCTTAGAGAAAGTTTAAGGAAGATGGAATTTAGTCCAACAGCAACAGTTAGGACTTTTCTTTCGTGCAATTTCGTTCTGTTAAAATATGACTCGTAAATCAAAACTACACACTCTAATGATAGTAATTACGTAATTGAATACTTCGTTGTTGTTAAAGCGCTAAGCAATGTGAAGCATGACTGACAGTCTTTGTTACAGCGGCAGGAAACGTATAACAACACACTGGTAGTACAATAATAACATGAAAATGACAGCCTGTAAAGTGTAGTACAGAATATGAAAACCACGAAGGTAAGAAATGGAGTGCTCAAATGAGTTTCCTTTCAGATAGTAAAATCAATTAAGCGAGGGGCTTGTGGCTAAGTAATAACAGCCGTACAGGTCGATCGATCAGGTTAAGCTACGCTTTCCGCGGTTGGTCCGTGGATGGGTGACTATCTTTACATACCAAGACCCCTCCCTGGCTCGGAAACCACGTTAAGCCGTTGGTCCCGGCTGTCATTCGTGGATCTTCGACAGTCGTTACGGGTCGTCAAAAGACCGAAAGTCTGACGACCATTCTCACTAAGTGGTTTTGTATTACCCAGTTACTGGTTGTGGAGGTCAGATAGGCAGCCGCTCCATGTAAAATACTGGTAATCGGCTGCATCCGGTTAGACTGGAAGCCGACCCCAACATAGTTGGGAAAAGGCTAGACAGATGATGAGTAATATCAATTAAGGAGTTTGGTATACTGGGGAAGTTTTGTTGCGTCAATATTTCTTCCCAGTTAAACCACTAGGAAGTGGTGAAGGGCGGGCGTTTTGGGGTACCTTTATGTAATTTTGGCGTCCAAAAAGTGCTGATTCTCAGCCTTGTTTGAATAAATGACTTTTGAATTTCATTTTACAAGTAAGAAACCTATACTGCGGTACCGGGACATGTACCGGGTGTTGTGGTGCAACTTAGGACAGGCCTGCATCCAGCAGAGGACTCCAATTGGCTGAATTGATTAATTGATTGAGCTGGGAAAATATGTGACTAATAGGCAGTAATAATTAATATTATTATATTAGCGATAATTAATAAAATTCCTTTGTGTGTATTGTAAGAGGAAAATTATAAAACTGATTGGTAAACAATAATCTTTACTAAGCCACAGTGTAGCTATGTAAAGTTAATTATTTTTTAGTGATCTAACTACATTTAGAGATATGGTTCTATATTAAACTCTGATTATTAATTTGCTAGACCAAAATGACAGCGATCGACCTTGTTCTGTCAAATGATAGCTACGGTTGACTAAGAAATTAAAAATCAGAGTATAGTTCTAAATAATTATATATTTTTTTTACATAAAATATTGATGCTATCTATAATGTTATTCTACCGTTCATTAAGAACACATAGTCAAAGCTAAAACAATCATGGTTATAAATCAAACATGCTGACACCACAATGTAAACTATTTATTATTAGACGCTAGACTAGAATTAATGATTTATAACGGCAATAATATTTTAACAAGATACTTATTAATTAATGCTCGAGTATTGTTTTAATTAATCATTTGTGAAGTTATTGTTTTTAACAACAGTTTGGGTTTACCCAGTTTGGTGATTATGGGGTTTACCGTTTGCTGGCTATCATATGTTCAATAATAGACTGCCTACATTTCTGGTATTGATATATGCAATGCAGTATTACTTTTTTTTTTTTTTTCGGGATGGGAAATCATTAAATGACCCCTCCCGCTCTGGGTGGAGCGGAAGGGAGTGTCAGACTCTTACTGACTAAAACCCACCCATGTTCCTTCCTTCGCCCTTTATGTTCCGGGGTAGCGGTAACCCTTTCGGACAATCTCGCTGCCCCGGCAGGCTTCGACCCTGAGGGGCCCCTCGTTGCTGATGCTGACATCTCTTTGAGGCGCGCGTGGAACACTTACGCGCCGTCCGGCACGGGCCTGGTCCTGATCGGGCGGTGAGCTACCCATTGCTCTCTGCCCGCAGGCCCGCGCCTACGGTGGCCGGTAGTCGTCTCTCGACTCCCGACGCCCGGGGCGTCTCCCGCGATGCAGTATTACTTAGAACTGTTTTTCACTAAAGTCACTGAAATCTTTATCTGACTTTAGTGAAAAACAGTTCTAAGTAATACTGCTATCCATGGAATAAAACTGATGTCTGACAATTTTTGTACGGAAAAGATGTCAAAAATTAAACTTGTTTTTTTTTTTATCCATTTTGCCCAAACACCTAAATAGTGAGATTTTTTCTATTAAGTACATCGTTAACTAACAATGTAAGGAGATGAATACTTACTTATTTTCCAAAATAGTCCGGCAGACGACCTCCCTCACTCCAGGGTTTGTTATCTTCTCCACACTAAGTTGATGAAGGTTCCACGAAGCAAGTCGACAGCATCTCACTCCATCCCGCTCATACATGAACATCTCCTCTACTATTGGCCTATGGGAGTAAGCTGATAGCAAATCCAAAATGTCATTCACTGGTACCGTGGCAAAACCGTTTGGCAACGTCATAGGGAACTTGGCATTAGTTGGCATTGACAGACTCTTCCTATGTGGCGTCTTAGGGGTACTTGAAACCCCATTTGGCATACACTCCACATCGTTCCATCCGTTAACGTGTCCATTTGTTAAATGCTGCACACTCTCACACTTTCTTGGTTCCAAACTTAGGTGATGCTTAACTGTACTTAATCTAACTATGTCCATACCACGAACTTTGATTAAATCGTCTAATGATTTGAAGGGCCCTCTTTTATTACGATAGTCTACTATGTTTGCGGCTATTTCTTGGTTGAGGCCCGGTACACATTGTAACTGGAACACACTTGATGAGTTCACGGAGCACAGTCTGCTTTCAGACTGCATTCGTACACTGTCTAAAGATTGTGTCCGTGAACTTGCTCTTGATATTTGTTTCCTTATGTTTGTGCATATTTCTGGCCTTAGTAACTCTAATTTTTCAGCACCTATACCTAAAAAGGAATGACATAGCTATTTATTTGTACATAAGGAAACTTTTGCAATAATTACCTATATTTAGCTCATAATGACTATTTCAGAGATGATAGGTGTAGAGGAACTTGGAACTATGGGCTATTACAGAATTGTTTTATTTAGGGACTGGTCAGCTGCCACAGCTTATATTAATTTCTGAATTCTTTTCTATAACGGACGCTTTTAACGTGCACATCTTTCTACATTGTGCTCGCATGTATAATTTCAGAACCAATATTTTGTAACAATTTTATGATTTAAAAGAGTTTCCATGGAGCTTCTTGCCCGTTCTTCTCCACTGATCTTTCTGACTGACCGATCCCTTGACCATTCAAAACTGTGTGTATTTACTGTACTTGAAATAAATGATTTGAGTTTGATTAATATTTTAGAGCATAAAATAAAACAAAAACAGGGTCATTATACTGGTACCTAGCAACAGCACAGACTATTCTTACAAATTGATTTTGCAAAACTTTAAACAAGTGTTTTTTTTTTGTCTTATTTACATACATGAATAAAAATCTAGAAAAAACCATATTATACTTTATAGAGAAGTCATTCAGTAATTTATTATGTCTATCTAAGATAAGAGGAGAGAAGTGTTTTTGTATAATACTGCAGATCGATCAATCTATACCTAAAGTGAAGTCAGCTCAATCCACTGTTAGATAGAATCTAGGTTTAAAAAAAATGAGGACACTTAGATTTTGTATTCATTTTGTAATGTCAGCTTCGGAAAGAGATTCTGAATAATGTTTTTGAATTAGAAAGTTAAATTGACATTATTAGATGCAAATTAATTGTTACTTTGCATATAATTAAGTCAAATTATAATAAATTGCATGTAAGCATGATTTATACAACTTTATTACTCATTTAGCACATAATAAGTGTTTATCTACTACTATACTATCACTCATTTAACTAGATGAACAGACCTAAAGGTGGCTGGGACAGACACGATGCGGAAGACGGAGGAGAGGGTGTAGTGGTGGTGGTGGAGAGGCCTATGTCCAGCAGTGGACTGCAAAGTCTGAGTTGATTGATTGATTGAAATGTTTTCATGATTTTTTGCCATAAACAATTTTAGTCAAGTCTGCAGTCTATGTGCAATTTAGTATTTTAATCATTCCTTTCAAGTACCAAAAGAATACTATCAGTTTGGCAGTGATAATAATTACAGATAACAAAATTGTACATAGACTACCGATTCTTTCCAATATTGTCATAAAAGGTTGATGTGTACAAATATTTGAAAACTTTAACAAGAGGTGATTAGACCTTTCTAACAAATATTTTATAGTAATTAATAAAGTTTGTAAATTACTACCTTTTTACTACATTTAAGATACTGTAGTTTTTATGACTCACAATCAAGATGTTTTATTTATAACAAGACAGTGTGAAAAGTTATTTGAATTTGTTTTTAAATCTGGCTGGAATGTTTTTAAAAATGTTGTTGAAAATTTATTCTACAGAGTAACTATTGATAATTTATTACAGCATTTTTCATTTGATTTTGAATAGCTTGCTAAATACCTTATTATTTTAGATGGTCCTACCTCCTCAAGTAGCAGACAATGAGTATATAAATTACTTGTTTGAACAAATTGTTTGCCAAGTCATGTTACATTATGTTTCCTTCAAATTAGTCTTCCAATTGGTAGGCAATTACCGAAGTACTTGTATGTAAAAAGTATCAATTATAAACGCCTGAATTAAGGCCTTGACATGGTTGTTGGGAAGCCCTACTCATCTCTGAATTAGTAAACATTAAATGGATATAAAACTCACTAAAAACTTTTTTGTTTGTTGAAGCCATATTTTTACTGATGCAAAAACTGTCGTAGAAATGAGAATACTGTCGAGGCTATCTCTGCTATTTACCTGAGACGAGAGCGAGGTCGTCTACTCTCTTGAACCGGCCTATCATCTGCCGATGCCGCACTATCTCGCGGGCCAGCTGCCGGTTTACCCCCGGCAGCGTCATCAGCTGCTCCTCCGTAGCCGTGTTCACGTTCATCAGCTCCGGATAGTCCTCGGAAGGCGGCAAACTGAACGTGTGACTCAAACTGGATTTGTTCAGTTTACTTCGCCGCACGAACCGTCGGAACGAATTCCGGCGGCCACTCTTGCTCAACACGGAGCTCGGACTTTGCCCCATCTCGTTGGACGCCACTTCGAATTATATATCGATCATAACAACACTAATTTCAAATTTCACTACAGAAAAAAAAACTATTAATAGATTCTTACGTTACTCACTAGCACTGAGATTGTTCACGGGCACAAAAACGTATCGGATTAAATCACCTATTGTTGCACTTATCGCGGTAATTATCTCCGTATAATAATGAAAATAATTACGGACCTAAAGTAAAAACACTACAGTAACTACACACAGCTCCCCGTCATCAATCATATCGCAACAATGAAACGAAATGACACATATTGACAGCTGGAATGACAAAAGATAACGGATAGTTACGTGCACAAGTTATCGATTCAAGTTGATTGTCATTCTCAATGGAATAAATGTTTTAAAACGAATAATTATAAATCGGGATCAATCTTTAATTATTCATAAGCCTGTTCATCAGCATTATGATTAGTTTTAGTCGATGCCTAGCCAAACCAATTTGGCTGTTTGACGAGGATATTGCGATTGACTTGTATTATAAGTGAGAGGATGGATGAAATGGTGAGTTTTTTACAAGTTGTTTTATATCGTTAGGAAATGTTTCCGTTTAAAGACATTTTCTGAATCAATCGGTAATCGTTCAGTTAACATAATTGTAATATTAATTGGCTTTATTTTATATTGCCCAACACTACAGCTACGTCACTGACGTTTGAATTGACATTTAAAATTAGGTCCGTTCAGAAAACTGGCTTCCACTTCTGTGTGATTAAATTTTTTGATAACGCTAACAATTTAAATTAAGTTTTAATTCACGAGATCAATAAATGAGAAAGTAATAGAAAGTTATAAAACCAACTGAAATACTAAGCAATTCATCGTTCTTTTGATCAAAAATTTTAGTTCATACACGTGTCGCCATCTTTTGCCAACTATTAAAAAGATCTTACAATTTGTCTTATAACACATCCTTAGTTTTAGCATATCGTTTAACGTGTAGCACCTTAGGGAGATCCATAGGTCCGGGAACTGACGGCCAGGCGGCCTGAATTCAGCCAGTTCCGTCGCATCTTTGATACAAGTAACTTACCTACTAGTATGAAGCTAATGAAGACGTGTTCTACCGAAATAGTTTTTTTTTTTCTTCAGACAGGACTTCCCACACCACATTTATTGTTCTAGTCTTTATTCAAGCATTTTTCATGCTTGATAGGAAGGGGTTGTAACGGCAAGGGTAAGAAACTCTCCCACATTATGTCAGTAAAATAAAACACAAAACTGATCAGAACAGTTCCCGTGCTAGTTTATTCAAATTATGTACAGTATCGCCTATAAGCTTATAATTAGACATAACCGCTGCTACTACAATAAGTGTTGATATTTCACTGCATTAGCTCTGTAAAGGAAGTATATTTACAGAGATGAGTGTGCGATAAGTTTAAGGAGCTTTAGGGACAAAGTGAAACTGTGGTTTTATTTTTTACTACTCCCGTCTTATGAAAGCTTATTTATTTGATCTGTTGTCATTTCTCCTGGGGCTTACCACCAGCTGAACTGCACTCCTTTTTTGTACTTATTCATAGAATAAAAAAGCAGTGCAGTTCAACTTCTGTCCTGCTCTAAGAGCTGCTGGTAAGCCCCTGTTAATAACAGTGAGACTTGACAGCAGATTATTGGTTAGGCTTTCACAAACTAGGGTTTAATAATGCAAAAGTGTGGCAGAAGAGGCAGTAATGCATATTATTGTGTCTTTACCTTATCGAAGCATGATTTAAAACAGAATACTACTTTAGTCCCACAATCGGTCGATAGAGGCGCTAGTTTCAACCACTTGTACCATACTTCTGGGTGTTTATTTTTATTTTCATTGGATAAGGTTAAGTTCGGTTCAGCTCTGAAGTTACTAGGTTTTTTTTGATTATTTTTGTAGTAAGAACAAACTTTAGCCCCACAAAGCTCCTTTGTACAATAAAGTTACACCCAAATAGTGAGATGGAAAACATAATGAACATGTCACCAGTACATATGGATGCTCACTGTCTGCCTTTTATTACATTTTTAAAATTCCATATTATCATAAATACTTTTATACACTCACAATACAAATTAATCGTTCGATCTTGGTCATTAGACCATCGCGCATCGCTTAAAGATTAGTAATATTTTTTCTTTAAATAACATAGTTAAACTAAAATGTTTTTTTTTGCTATTAAATATTGGAATCTAACCTATTGCAAAGCGTAACAAAAATTATCTTTTGAGAATCTAACTAATCACTAAGCCTTTATAGCTTCAACTGTATTCATTACAACCGAAATGGCATTGTTTTTTTTTTTTAAACAGCCAACTATTTATTATAGTCTATGCTTTAAATAAATACTTTTTAATTTATATCGGAAAAATAATGCATACAATATTTAATGTTACGATTTTATAAATATAATAAACTAAACAAAATTCAACAAAAGAAAAAGGAATTTGTCTTTGTCGTAACAGTTGAGCGGGAAACAAAAAAAAATCTATGCCTATGAGGATGTTATGTGGCTAATACATCATACAGAACAGATTAAAAGGAAATTATTTTGTTCTACATAAAAAATATATCACAGAAAGAGATGTAGGTAGTCGTTAATCAATATAAAACCAACTGATATTTGACTAGTACATAAATGTTAAAAATAGAAAATAAATGAGCAAAAAGTTATCTGCGTTCGAGAATTTTCAGCGAATTATCTTGGGTACATTAAATTTTCACAGGTGTTAGATTCAGTTACATAAGGTTACAATGCAATTATATAAAAATACTTGATTACTATCCATCATAAATATACGTATAAATAGACGACCACGGTAACTCGTGACTTATTTCAAAGCGGGTACGTCAGCATATTGTAGAGCAACATTTCCGCGAATTGCCCGATTAAAGTGGTCGTCGAAGAAACTCCTCACAGCTCACAAATATTTCTATATTTATTAAAATTATGCATCTTAGCCACCTAACATTTAATCCCCGTTATAAAAATAGACAATACTCCAGCCTTTAGCTTCAAACCACATCATTTACTTGTACAAATATTTCATATCAAAACTTGCCAATACTTCTTTCTCCATTATCATACAAATGAGTTTATTATTATAACATATTTTGTGTTTTTTGACAAATTTATGTTTTACCTCGCATAGCTCTGCTGTGCAATCATCATACCCTTTATTAAATATCACTCAACAAAACCTGTTGAAATCGAAGGAAAAATTATATCGTCCTTAGAAATAAATTCGAAGAATACCATTAGACCACGTCATTTTCGTTTTTAAACTTCAAAACTCTGAAAATAATCGTTGTACAGACGCCAGCAGGTCAAGCTACCCGAAACTGTCAAATTTTCCTAATCAATCTTGAACGTAATGCTTTAGCGATAAAATTGAAAATATATTAAAGAAATTTGACAGATTGTAGTAGCTTGATGTGCTGGCGTCTGTACATATATTACGCATAGATTTGGAGATAATAGCTTTGAAAGTATTCATTAACAGAAAATGACAGAAATCGTCAACAACACCCGTAGCTGCCAAAACCCTTTAGCCAAATCCAAGATCGGAGATCAAAACAAGGGCGCATTTCAGATAAGTTTGTCAAAAAACACGTCGCTAAAATTAATTAATACCTAAACTATTCACGTTAATAAGTTATAAGTTGAAAGATATTTATTAATCGATATAAATACTTATTAAGTTTAGGAAAAGCCATGCTTCTTACTTCTGTTATATTTATTATCATTTGGATTTGCTAAATCGTTTTAAGTACTCTAAGATATGATTTCGTACTTGATCTACTTTTTCAGAATGTATTTTTGGTTTATATTAGAATGTTATTTTGGAATAATAGTGACCTTTAATGCAAAAAAAGTGTTACTAACCGAAACGAATTTCGAAGAGAGCGCAGGCAAGCAACGTTAAATGAAACTCCATTATAATTAATAATAATTTTACTATTACAATAAGCACCAAACCAGGTTTGGAATGTTCAGTATTGCACCACATGTGAACAAAATCCAATCTAATACAGTCACAATGTAAAAATTAAAAAATAAACACAATAGGGTTGGGAGAGTAAAAAAAATATTTCCAAATAATTAATTATATTTTCATAATAAATAAATTCGGTTACCACAACACAATAAAGGTCACCATTGAGTCCAATTGGGAAAGCGAATCTAAAACACAGAATATGATGAGCAAATAATTAAAAAAAAAAACAAGTTTTACAACGTACATAATTATTAGCCATACACTGTTGAATGGTTTGTACAAATAGTGACTTCATTGTGCATAAAACCATGTATCATTGCACCGCCAGTCTTCATGGAAGATCGCGTTATCGGTACTTCCTTAATCTCAGATGATAACAAAACCTTTCACTAGGATAATGTTTTCGTGTCATATTCCAAGTAAGTGCTAGGTTCCACGGGTCATGTAGACTTGCAGAGTAACCGGCAGAAGCCGTTTGCTGATAAATTTGTAATTCGAACAATTTGAAATCTATGATCAGTTATAGGCCAACCGCTTAATTGAGACGTTGCCTGAGGTAGCAGCGCGGTGCGGGAGGGGTGTGGTGACGTGATGCGAGAGCTCAGTGATTCGTCAACTCGTGACAACTATCTTCCCTCTCGCACCGCGCAGCTACCTCAGGCAACGTCTCAGTTAAGCGGTCGGCCTATAGTGTGCATACACTCGAGGGACACCAGTCTTCGACAGAGACAACTGCAAGCGTCGACGCGTGTCTGCGTAAGTACGGTGCGCAAATACACGAGCGACACGTTGTGGGCGGCAATCGCCGACGCGTCGTCGGTTGTCGCCGACGCGCGTCGACGCTTGCAGGTGCCTCTGTCGTCGACGGGTGTCGCTCGTGTGTATGCACACTTAACCGGTTGAAGGACACTGAATAAGACACACTGGGTTTTTATTTTGTGGTTTTTAAGTCTGGGGGAGTTCAGTGCCCCGCAAATTATTAAAATCTTTACTAGTAAACTTTTTGATAAGTGGACTTCAAATTCCAAAATGTTTTAAGGGTAAACTTGTGGTGTCTCTTCCAAGTAACTAATGAAGTGTTCAAGTTGAAGATGGTTCAGAAGAAAATACTGTAGACGAATTTCCATACTCAAAAGATCTTCTGTAACAAATATTTGGACACTCTGTCAAACAGTAAACATCTTTGTTTCAACAACAAAGATTGTTCTGTTTGCTTGTTGCTATTTGACAGTTTTCGTCACTCTGCAGAAGACCTCTTTTAGTGGAAATGCATCTATCTAACTAGCCTGTATTGTCCTACTGCAGGGCAAAGCTCCCCCCCCCCCCTCTCCCTTCTCCCACACAATCCTGTCTTTTGCGAGTGCCGGCCAGTCCCTACGTATTTATTTTTGCTGTTTTTTGTTGTTGTGCTAGGTAGCCCGCGAAATTCAAACTTTCTTACGTTTTTTTTTACAATATGTTGAACAAAATATATACAACCCTCTAAGTTCATATTTATCCTGTTGAAAGACTATGAAATATCAATAAATAAGATTATATGGACTTAGGGTTTTATTGATGGTTTCAATGATTATAATTCTGTGAATACATATTTGTTTCGCTCGCAAATCAAATTTTATTCAACATTTAATGTGACAGTGACCTGCAAATAGCAAGAAAGGTAAAAAGAAAAAAAATTTCGCGGGCTACCCTGGCTCTTGTTAATGAGGTAACTATTCATGTATGAATATAAACTCTATTGAATGACATTGAACCGGTTGAATAGACTCGTGTACCCAGCACTTATGTCTAGACTATCTAAATAAATACTTATTTTAATATCATAAACAATGTCACAAATAAACGTTGCGTTTTAATTAGGAAATTAAATTAAACTCGCTTTTAGTTTCGATAGTAATGGAAATGTATGAATAACGTTGTTCCTATACCTAGGACAGGGACATTCTTGGGTTGTGGATTGTAAAAGATTCTATTATTTACAATAAAGATTGGTTAGTGGTTACAAAACAACGTATTTGTTAGATTTTATTATAGAGCTTTTGCTTGTGAATGCTCGACGATCCATTTTAAAAGTAATTTTATTTGAAATCTACTGATCAAAGAATTTTAACTTCATTCAATAGACATTTAAGCTCATTCCTTTTCCAAGGAAAATATTTATTTTTAAATCAACATAAAAATCTTAAACCCAAAATGTCCCTAAGCCTTTCGAGTTAATTTTACAATTATTAATATAAAATCTAAGTTGTCGTTACATAATACAATCACCAATCGCCAGTGTTGGTGATAGTGGCGATTAAAGCCGTGGCATATCGGCGAGAAGTCTCATACTGTGAGTACAATACTTAAAACTTGAAATCGTTTTTGAAATATTCGAAGGTGATATTTTGTCGGACTATAAGTGACACTTCAGCCGGGCGATAAATTATTGTCGTCGCATTTTCTCGAGCCAAAGCGAGATAACACTATGCGTAAACATGTACATGTTTCTTTTAGGAGCGAGATGATGCGATGATAAAATTTTGTCGCGCTGTCCATGGTTAGCTGGGTAGATAAAATTGCGTGCTCAGAAGAAGCATATATTTATTTTATTTACTATTTTTTTAAGCATTTCTGGCAACAGAATATGTTAGCACTAGTTATAAAACGTTTACATTAAAAAACGTATACGAATGTAGCTTATAGGCTAAGCTTTTATCCAGCTGTGGCTTGCAATAGGCCGAATGGATAGCTTAAAAAATATCACATATAGACCGCAAATAATTCAGAAGTTCATAATGAATTTATTATCCAAAATAATCATATTTTCTTTTACATAAAAAATATAAATTGGCAACATTAAACACAGTATGCGCTTCCCGCCAATATTCATAACGGTTTTTGAAAGACTGACTGATTCAAAGCTGCCTTGGAATATTTACCAGCCAGTTTCATTTATCAACAATGTCTGTATGTGTGTTTATAACACGAAAATGCTGAACCGGTTTCGATGTATCTACGATAAACTAGAGATTCGTGACGGAGTGTTGGTAATGGACAAACGTAACTAAGTAAGTAGGTACGATGTAAATTGTAAGTTATTGGAATATAAAAGCGTATGTTTAGTTACTGTGTTAGTTAAAACTGAAAACTGACATTAACGTTCGGAAAATTCTTAATACTATTTATTATGCATTTTGGAAAGTCCAATCTCATAAAAATTAAAACTCATTGGGATAGTTCTAATCTAAAAAAAATCTCTACAAAATAGCCAATCTTTCAAAAATCGCGAGGACTTACTTTTCGTCCATTTTTAAGTATAAACCGAATACGTATGTTTCCAGTGTAAGCCACGTAGAAGAGTTTCTCATCCTACGATGGTATTGTGTTGCTTACCATTGCCGCGTGGCTTGGCCGGTAACTAAAGAGTTCGAGCCGGCGATGTATGCGGTGAGTGAACGTTCGTGTGCGCGGTGCGCAAGCGTCGCGCCGGCCGGGAGGGGGCCCGCCGCACTACATGTACCTGGGACCGAGAATTGTTGCATTTTAGTAGGTGTAAAAGGTTGCAAAGGGCGGCCGGCAGTGTTACCGATCGTAGGTAGTCAACCATTAACTTCTCCAGGGTGCATTGCTTTAGTATTGGGCCCAGTATTTGGTAGGTCTAGGCAATGCAATTTGAGGGTCCAATTTAAAAGCTTTGATCCAACACGTCATAAGTTCATTCACCTGAACAAACTGCAACTGACAATACACTCGTCATTGCAAATGTGTAGAAGTGTGGAGACAGAGGGAAACCCTGCCCTAGACTGCCATATCTTTGGAAGGTCTCACTTTCGCCCGCCAGCTAGCTTTTCTTCCAAATACAGGAACGAATCGGATATAAATTTCATATAAACGGTTGTTCAGTATGGTAGATTTTGGGTAGCGTCACTTCAATCCCTAAATCACACTCTGTATTGTATACGCGTACATATAGGTAGGGAAATCGACGCACAAATTGCAACCACGAATTCAGCACGTGATTCTGGTAGCGTAGAAATAATACGTCAGCTAATAAAAAAAAAACAGCTGTTTCATGGGATAAGTTCATACAATACCTACATGATCCAAATATATGGAATTAACTTTATTTAAATAATTGACGAAAGATTTCAACGTAAGGGGTTCAGCATGCCCGTGCCGGACGGCGCGTAAGTGTTCGACGCGCGCCTCAAAGAGATGTCAGCATAATTCGAGGGGCCTCTTAGGGCCGAAGCCTGCCGGGGCAGCGGGATTGTCCGAAAGGGTTACCGCTACCCCGGAACATAAAGGGCGAAGGAAGGAACATGGGTGGGTTTTAGTCAGAGTCTGACACTCCCTTCCGCTCCACCTAGAGCGGGAGGAGTCATTTGATGATTTCCCACCAGAAAAAAAAAAAAAGGGGTTCAGAATCACGTGCCAGGGCCGTGGGTTGTTCGAAAGAGATACCGTGGCCCCTGGCGTAGGCAACTGAAGGAACACAGGTGGGTTTTAGTCGGTAAAAGTCTGACTGTCCTGCTCCGCCCAGAGCGGGAGAAGTCATATGATGATTTCCCACCCAAAAAAAAAGGAGTTCAGAATCATGTACTGAATCCATGGTAACAGGTTGCGTGTTCTTGTCCCTGTATAGTTCATGCCCTGATACCGACACGATACAATTTAGATTGCCATCGAAACGCCAAGAAGAAGACTTCGGTTGTCGTCACCTGGTCCTGGTGCGACGTAGCATGGTCGCTCACCTACAGACAGCGGTGGGGCAGGTGGCGGCTAGCACTCGGACGAGGAGTTGAGGTCGATGGGCGGCGGCGGGCCGGCGGGGCGCGCCTTGGCCCGCGTGAGGCGGTCCAGCTCGGCCGCCGCGTCCGAGCGCGCCGCCGCCGCCGCCGGGGACGCCTCCGTGCGGCCCGCCGGGGAGCCCGACTTCTTGTACAGCAGCGAGTTGAAGAAGTTGGCCAGCACGCCCTCGTTGCCCGGCGTGCCGGGACCCATGCCGATCTTAGCGCCGTCCAGCTGTGGGAGAAGAAAAAAACGGGTTCTTAACTTTTTCTACTTTATTAAAATCTTGGATTCATTCACTGACAGACAAGGCACTGCCTAAACCGCTGGATCTTTACCGACCAAGACCCTCCGAGCCTCGGAAAGCACGCTAAGCCCGGCTGTCATTTGTAGAGTTTTGACCATTGTTACGGGTCGTCAGAAGCCCGAAAGGGGGTATTGTGTTGTGGAGGTCAGATAGGCAGTAAACCCACGTAAAATACTGGTAACCTGCATCCGGTTATACTGGCAGCCGACCCCAACATAGTTGGGAAAAGGCTAGGCAGATGATGAGATGATATATGGTAACCCAAGGTCCACATAGGCCAGGGGCCGCGGGTTGTTCGAAAGAGATACCGTGGTCCCTGGCATAGGCAACTGAAGGAACACGGGTGGGTTTTAGTCAGTAAAAGTCTGACATGCCCTCCTGCTCCGCCCAGAGCGGGAGAAGTCATATGATGATTTCCCACCCAGAAAAAAAAAAAAAAAAAAGGTCCACATAGGTGTTGGTAGCAGGAGTTTACCTGCGTGGTCGCTCTCTGCGTGGCCCGCAGCGGCGAGTCGGCGCGCGGCGCAGGCGTGCCGGCCTGCAGCGCGGCCAGCTGTCGCTGCAGGAAGGCCTGCTCGTCCTCCGCCTGGACTTCGGCTTCACGGTTCGCGCCGCTCTGGAAGATATGGAATTTTTTCAGATTCAGATTCAAATAACTTTATTAGCTCGAACATACAATACAATGTATGCAAGGTCTTATTATATGGAGTAGTGTGAGTGTGTGTGTGTAGTGTGTGTGTTTAACATATTGTCATGGTGTGTAAATATTAACACAAGTTTAGAACTAAAACAAATAATAACAACATTCATTAACATTGACACTGCTGACATAAGTAAATAAATTGAATGAAATTGATTGATTACATAATTTTGATAGGCATTTAGTGCTTGCAGGCGTGTTACTCGCAGTAAAACTGGAAGTATCAAGTTGTGCACTATGCGGACTCAGTGTGTGTTGATAGAAGCACTTACTTTCCGTATAACAGGCTGCACGATAACATCTCTGTAGTAGTCGTCTGGCTTACACGACTGCATGTTCTCGTATAATATACTAATTTTCTTCATGCTGTCCCAGCCAGCGGGTCTGTAATAAATTATAATATTATTAATCATTTGATTTTCTTCTGTACTGAAGTGTATCGAAGAATAAAGCAACCAGCCTTTTCAATTCTAGCTAATTTTGGCTAAGTCGGGACTGTAGAAAGGAAATTCCAGGCCTTCATCAAATACGAGACACTGCAGGTCTTATTATTGACCCTTCGGAACACCCTTTTATCTGAACTTTGTGTTTAAGGTCACAAATCCGTTTTCGGTTCGCTGCTTTACCGAAGATATTGCTGTTATACTGAAGAGGGCAAAAAAACTTGGAAGCATTGAAGATCTAGTAAACTACAGAGATAGAGTAAACATTTTTTTTCCCTCTACTCACATCAAAACAGCATCCTTCTCCACAATAAGCGCGGGCGTTCTGAAGGGCAGCCCGTATATCCTGTGCGTCAGATACTTGTACAGAAGATCACAGTTCTTGTCTTCTTTGGCGCTCGTATAGAACAGTGCGGCGCCATATTGTAGACAGAACCGTCGGATCCATTGCTGCATGAAGTCAAAGTGCTCATCACGATAGTCGTTTTCCTTCTCTAGAGTGCTCATGTAGTCAGTCTGTGGAAGGTAATGCTTGGATGTAAGATGGTAAGGGTTATATATTTTGCTATCGAATTGACAGTAATGATGATATGTTTTTGTATTAACGAACTCGAATGTTGCAGAACATTTAAATACTTTCATGTAGTGTTGCCTATCGATAGTCGACTATCGCTAAACGATCGATAGTCTATCGATAGTTGACGTCATATCAATAGTATCGATAGTCTATCGATAGTATCGATACTATCGATAGTATCGATACTATCGAAGACCAGCATATGTTTAGGAGCAATACTATCGATAGTATTGATAGTATCGATAGCTCACACTATCGATAGTTTTATAAACGGCGATAGTATTGCAACTGCTGATGCGATCGTTGATATCAGGCAGTACGTAGAAAAACCTATCATCCCAAAAACAGAGTTTCCTATAGAATACTGGAATCACAGTGAGAATGGTCTAAAAGAAATAGCCTTAAAATATCTATGTATACCTGCAACGTCAACTCCGTCAGAAAGAATATTTTCCAAAGCTGGTATTTTTATGACCGATAGTTCGATAGTATCGATAGTTTTACAAACTATCAATAGTATTGATAGTTTTAATTATTTAATACAACGATACTATCGATAATATCGATAGTACCGATAGTATTACTTTAAAAAAATCGATACTATCGATACTATTGATAGTATTATAATGCAATAGTATCGATCCTATCGATACTATTGCTTCCAATCAATATTATTAGTTAATTTGTGATATCGATAGTATCGATACTATCGATACTATCGATAGCACTATCGATATTGTTACTAGTTTTCGAGGTCAACTATCGATAGTGAAACTATCGATAGTTGGGCAACTCTACTTTCATGACACTCAATTATTTTCGCTGTTGAAACTCCAAAGTAGGGATGGGCATCGATATCGATATATCGATAAAAAAAACAAGTTGTAATTTTTGCAAAAGATGTTAGAAACTCTTTAAGCAACTGTAGTGGTATTGTTTTTGGAAATGCATACACGTGAGAAACGTCACCGAAGTCCGCGAGACCCGTGGCACCTCGACAAGCAAAAAATAGTTGTTCGTACTATGATTAGATATCGATACTTCGGCATTAATCGTTTGTGAAGTTTCACTAGGTACGTAATTAAAAGTATCCTTGTACATTAATCAAGACTGTTACTGCTAAGTCCCTACATCTATTGAATATCAATTTACGTTACAGGCTGATGCAGATATGGGCAGGCACACTGCATTGCAAATATCCTGCTAGATTACATTTTTATTTATTTCAGCATGAAGGCCTGGGGGTCTACTCCGAAGTGGTATGGCCGAATGGTCGGCCGTTTCCTGCTACGAAGTTACTATTTGGTTCGGTCGGTCCCGATCCTACACTCCTACACTCTTTCGAATATTGACTATGGTCCCGACCTGACTGAACCGATCCGAACTTTTTTCGAATTTTTCAATAATATTCGGTTCGGCCGTGTGTCGGTCCGATCCGAACATTCGCAGTTTGCATTTCGTAGTAGACCCCCTGATTTCTCAATGGTCAGATAACTTTTGCCTGAGGAATAAATATTGCAAGTTAACAGCTTTTGTTTAGAAATTATGTCAAACTGTCAGATTTATTCTTTAGATAAAAGTTATCTGACTATTGAAAAAAGCCCTTAAAGTAGTTGTTCTTACCTTAGTCGCCACAACTACAATATCAAGTCCTAGATTGGTAGTAAGTACGGCCTCTGGCAGGGGGCTGTCGTCATCCTCCCCGTTCTCGAAGTCATCCGAGAGGTTGCGGGAGGATCGCTTCATGGGGGATGAGGCTGTGGGCTCGAGTTCATCCCCCGGTTCCGTATACCTCTGCCATTTCTGTACTTGTTGCTTTTTACTTTGTAACCTTTGTTCTGTAACAAGAAACATTAAATTATTGCAAGGGAACATTCAGAAGACAGTGGTTATATTTCTTATCTGTATGTTTTCCGTACTGTCTTTAATTTCTATCTGGGTATAAATCGTATTATCTTTCTGATCTGGGTTCACGATTTAGTTCCCAAATGAATTAAATAGCTATCTAAAGTTCAGTTTACGCTACAACTAAAAAACATTTTTAAAACTTTTTAATAGTACTAGTCACTCTGAAATCAATTTAACTTACACTACAATAACGTTGATATTTCAAGTTAAACAAATATTATTCATGTTTCTAGTTTATGTTATTACATCAACTAGAAACATGAATTTGAATAGACCTTTTGTATTCCGAAATGGGGAATACTGTAGAAGGATAATAAATACGAGTTACACCAGACACAGACATAAATTACACAGATAGAAATAAGACAGTCATGTCCAAATAACGACGAGAGCATAAGGCACCTGTCTTCCTTCCGACGAGGAAGCGACCAGCTATCAACGATTTTCTCGCCCAAAAAACGTACAAAAGATTATAGGTCCCGCGTATGTAAAAGAGATACATATATTAATATTTGACCGCTATCCGCTAATATTAAATAAATAAATAAATCTGTTCACACTGCAGGCGAGTAGTCGTTTGTCACAGTGACGAGAGCTACCAAAGAGAGTACTCGCTTAGCGACGCTCGCTTGGCTACCAGAACACTCGCTGAGCGAATCACGTTTGATAAATACGCATACCAGCGAGTAATCGCTCGTCGCCGTCGCGCACTCGCTGGTCGTTTGTAGTTGCTAGCAATACTGCTTCTCGTTAATCGCCGGCGGTGGGACCGCCGGACAGGTGCCTGATCTCCGCAATCGTAATTGATTCTATAATTGAATCTACAACAACACGCGTTGTAGTAGATTCAATTATAGCTCGAAAGAAATATGTTTTGGTTAGATCCACAGATACCTTTTTATTTTGGGTGTGTTAGCATAACATAATCAGCCTATAATGTTCCCACTGCTGGGACCTGTGTCCCAGCAGTGGGAAGTGTGTGAGTCCTCTCTGTGAGAGGGAGTGGGCCGTAATCGCGGTAACACGCGGGCCCAGTGCGGGTTGGTAGTAATATGTCATCGAATTTTTGGTTCTAGGATATGTCGGTTTTCTCACGATCTTTTCCTTCAGTTTTGAGAGCAGTGGTGATGAAATTTTACAAAGTAAAGCGCCTGTCTGGGTTCGAAACTACAACTCTTTAAGTCGCGGCCGTTACCACTGGGCCTCCACTGCTCCGAAACTGTCAACATGTGTGTAGGATTTTAACCTGTTTGTCCTACATACGATAAAGACCCAAAAACAAAATGTTATATTACCATAAAATTCACTAAACCGAAAAAGACTATACAAGTTTTCAAACAATCATCTCATTAAACCATAAACAGCTGCACAAACAAATCACCTTTCGTACCAAACATATAGCACTCACAGCTAATGATACAGCAATTTCGATGAGACTACAATTAAGATTCCGCTCCGCAAAAAAAACTAGGAAAATTAATTCAATACAAACACATTCGCAGATCTGGACTAAACTCTTTGCGAACGGTATTTCGTGCAATTAACATTACAAAGAAAAAAATAATCTGTAGAAGCGAATGCTAGTAGTTAATCTTGGAGAAACGGAACATTAATATTGTTATATTTGGCAGTTTCATTTACTTTCTTCCGGTTGATAAAATGTTTGGATGAGTAACGAATATTTTCTTCAATGTTACTGTTAGCCTGCGTCACCCCACTGCTGGGCAAAGGTTCCCATGACTTCCCATTCTTTCGATTCAGGGCTACAGTCCCCGTCCGTCCCGCCATCTTCTACGGGATCTGCGACGTCTTAGCTGTGTCAGGTATTCAGTATTCTAGGCGTCAAATTGACAGACCATATTCGCAACACCACACTGCGCTCCAAAACACAGATTACTGATGTTGATGTTGCTCAAAAAGCCGCTAAGCTGAAGTGGGACTGGGCTAGCCACGTTTGCCATATGCCCAATGTGCTGTGGGAAAAAATAACCACCACGTGGAGTCCTTCTTTATTCTAGCATTGTTAGTTCTTATTAGGTCTTCTTTACGTATGTAAATGTGTACGTGTGTATCATCAACATTGTTCCGCTATTTTATTTGTGGTCGGCGCAGCGTGTCTTCTTCCATAGGTATTAGGTTATATATACGGGCTGGTGGTGTCCGCAACTGGACGTCAATAGGGATATTTTGCGTACGGGTGGGATAATCGATCATTCAATCCACCTGTTCTTCTTCCATACATATTTATTAGTCGTCATCTCAGTAGTCACCCCCTTTCTTGCCATATCAACATTCAGACAGTCCATCAGTTTTTTTGGTCTCCCCTACTTTTATAGCCGTCCAAACTTTCCTCGCATTTTAAAATACAGAATATAATCTTGTGTGTTCATAAGGCTTAAAGTCCCTGGTTCCAGTACATAATTAAACCTTCCGGGGGATGTCTATTCCTGTTTCGGCAATCCGCTTACCAGGGGTGGTTTAAATAGATTATTATTAATTGGAAACAGCCTATATTGCAGGCACTGGCCGTAATTCGGTGCTTTAGATAAGGCTATCTTGAGACGTGGCTATTAGAGTTTTATAAAAACACTAGCTTCTGTCCTCAGCTTCGCGTGAAATTTCTCGTCGCATCGCATCACCTGCCCTAGCTATTACTTAGTTTTCGCTTCCGTTCTGACTTTTTCTCTTTGCTCGGCTCTTAACGGTCCTAGCGTGATGTTAATATAGCTTTCCTCAAGAATTGGGCTCTCAAATGCAAAAATAATTTTTCAAAATTGACTGGTAGTTCCAGAGCGCCAACAAACTCTTCAGCTTTATTATGAGTAATAGATATAGATAGATAGTGGCTATAGGTACCTAGTTGTTTTAGGCCCTTTTTATTTAAATTTTAACAGCAACCATCCGGAGGAGTATTGCGAGAATCCTCCAGAACGGTTGTTGTTAAAAAGGTTTGAAAAAAGACCATAGCCAGTTCCACATAAAAAAAGCATTAAATGCAGTTGGACTGCAATTCTATATTCGAATCATATGACAAGTTTAGTAGCCAGATAGACGCCAACAATGACGTCATCTCCAGCCATTAAGGGAGAACATGAGGGGTGGATATTGTGTGCTATTCGTAAACGCGGACTAAAGGAATCAGAGACAGCGAGCCGCGGCAGAATAATGTATATATATGGTACAGACGCCAGCACATCAAGCTACTACAATCTGTCAATTTTTTTTATTAGATTTTCAACTTTATCGCTATAGCATTAGGTTCAAGGTCGATTGGGAAAATTTGACAGTTTCGGGTAGCTTGACCTGCTGGCGTCTGTACTTATAGACAATAGGATTCAATCTATTTTTTGTATTGTTATGGTTATTCGTTTTTGCGTTCTTCATAAATCAGAATTATATACTGTTTTCAATTATCATTTTGAGAGCGAACAATCCTAACCACCGTCAAATCACTTTGAATGTAAACAGTTGGATGAGGAAAGCTGAGGATCAAGTTAAATGGCGTGCGTTTAGACTGGCATACGTCCAGCTGTGGTCTGCTGTGTGCAGGCTGATAATATAAATAATGATTGCTGAACACACGCTTTGCATTAACCGATAAAAGATAAAAACCATTGCTTTGAACTTGATTAGTAACTGGCTTATATTTTTTACGACTTTTTTTGCATATTCTCTTTAATTTATTAAATAATCTCGTTAAGCAGGACGACATATCAAGCATTTCCAGTATAAGCTGACTTCTCAATGTACGAATAGCCTATACGATGCAAGTTCAGCTAAAACTGAAAATGTATAGCTTTTTTTTTGGGTGGGAAATCATCAAATGACTTCTCCCGTTCTGGGCGGAGCGGGAGGGCGTGTCAGACTTTTACTGACTAAAACCCACCCGTGTTACCTCAGCTGCCTATGCCAAGGGCCACGGTATCTCTTTCGAATAACCCGCGGCCCTGGCAGGGAATGTATAGCTTGATATGTCGTCGAGTGTACCCTATTTCTTCGTCTTATGAGAACTAGTTTTCAATTCAAAAGAGACATTTTAAAATATCTCCACAGTCAAAACTGAAAAAAAAAAGCAAAGCTGAATCGAACAGACGACTTTTATGCGGTCATGCGAAAAAAAATCTCGTCCCTAATAGCAAGACTGCGGGACAGTGACAACAGTATTCTGAGGACAGTGGCGGAGAGCATCTACTCTCCTATTCTGAGACGTTTTGTGGGGGTGATGAACAGGTGAAGTACTTTCCCTTCGCTTGTGCGTCGTCCACTTGAAATGATCTCGGAAAAACAAATGTGAAAGGATAATATGGCACTAACATTAGGTATAAGGATTTTACTAACACAGTGGATCTTACGTTGTCCGAAATAAAGAATTTATTTATTTATTTATTTTAAAACTTAGTACCATAACAAGCCATTCGGTATCGATCGCGCGTTTTCCCAGTTTATTTCACACGTTGTCAATGTTTTGGCAAGATGGTTGTAACTTTATCAAGTCTGTAAGTATATTAAAGCTTGTAGTTTCCGGTTCGAGCTGCGTTTAGCGTAAACCATCGACTAGGACCACTATTCCTATGCGCCCCGAATTTCAGACTAAGTTTGAATACGATTGCTCTTGGAGTCGTCTTCGTTGCGTTTACTTTTAACGGGTTTATTAAAGTCACCAGTATACCAGTCCGTAGATGGGTGAAAATCTTTATATACCGAGAACTTTCCATGCCTCGAAAAGCACAATAAGAGGTTGGCAATAAGGACAGTCGTATAGGGGCCGGGAAGTCTGACAACCAGACTTACCAGGAGGTACCGTGTTACCCAGTGACTGAATTGTGGAGGTCAGATAGGCAGTTGCTCCATGTAAAATACTGGTATTCAGCTGCATCTGGTTAGACTGGAAGCCGACCCCAAGATAGTTGGGAAAAGGCTAGGCTGATGATGATTAAAGTCACCACTATCTAACAGTCTTCTAGTCATGAGGAAATTCTGCGATATAAGATGGGTGTGCATAAAACAAAGCAAGATTACTATAGCCAGTAGTACAGACACTATCACTTTAATTTCTTACCATGCTAAGGAGTCAGACAACCCTAGTATCCTACTAATATTATATATAAACGTGAAAGTTTGTATGGATGGATGGTTGGATGGATAGATGTTTGTGACTCTTTCGGGGCGCAGCTAGTCCTTGATAAAAACGTAAAAACGTTGCGGTGCGAAGAAAAGAAAGACGTATATAACTATTTTCTCAACTTACAAATTAGGCGCAATAGTAAATAATTAATAGTCAGTTATCGTTAAAACGTATTGACAGTCATAAGATCAACGACTCTAGCCAACAAAATAATCGCTAGCTATTAATAAAATATTTAGTAGTAATGATCACGGATAAATATATGACAAACACGACCTCTGTGCGTGGTGATATATCTACGTCTGTCCGCGGTCTGTGTGCATAGCGAAAATAACTTGAAAAGAAGGGACTTTATTAATTTTTTCGAGAGCCTCCGTCGAATATATATAAGAATTTTCTAGGACTTTCAAAAGTAAATATTCAGCAAATCTATTCTGTAAAAACCTCACCGTGATAATTTATGTAGGTGAAGTGAATATGAAGAGAGCTGTCATTCCACCTGATGGTAGAGATTGACACTAGTGATAGCACTCCAAGCTCACTTCACCTAACTTTTCACGGTGAGATTTTTACGGAGAGTCTTGAAATGAAGTGTTCTCTGTTGCGTAGTTAAATAATTATTGGGAAGGATTCCGCATACTGATATCCATGATAATGGAATAATGAACGTATAGATGGAAAGATGTTCAGAAGAGGCTTTTTTGAACCCGTCAACTCGCCATCCTGGGGGTGCAGGGATCAGTCCAACACTGTTAATGAAATTGGTACACCTTTCGGGCAAGCAGCGGATTTAGAGCCCATCCGATCTTAGTCCGGAAAAGTCGGATAAAAGCTTTCCTAAATTCTTTAAGGTTCTCGGTTCTCGGCTTTTCGGAGCAAGACTTCCACTTTAAGAAAAATAAAAATCTAAAACTGACCTAAAATTTATAACGAATTATATCCACAAATAACATTTACTTCAGACACATTCCATCTATTTTGTGACTGTATCCCACCCACATTGCAATTTAGTCACCCCTTTTCACCCCTCGCATACAGTAAAATGTCGCACATAACGACGATGAAATCTTCCACGTCCTAGTGTTTACGATCGCACCACGGATATAGCTCTGATGAATTTTTTACTCAATGGCTCAAGGTCAAAGTCAAAGGGTAAAGGTCACGAATATAACATCATACTGTGTGTATTGTGACTTATGAATAGATTTTACCATAATAATATTTCATAATCTTGGGAAAGAAAAGTTTGTTTTGTGGTATTGATTTATTAGAAAGGTTGTAAGTATGATGTACGGACGCCAGCACATCAAGTTACTACAATCTGTCAAATTTCTTTAATAGATTTTCAACTTTATCGCTAAAGCATTAAGGTTCAAGGTTGATTGGGAAAATTTGACAGTTTCGGGTAGCTTGACCTGCTGGCGTCTGTACTTACTTACATAATAAAGTCAGCATCTGTGTAGCTTTTTTCCAACTGTGTTTGGGTCGGCTTCCAGTCTAACCGGATACAGCTGAATACCAGTATTTTACACGGATCGACTGGGTATCCTCCACAACCCAGCTACTGGGTAATACGACATCCCCTGGACTGTCAAAGATCCACGAATGAAACGTAATTTCCGAGGCACGGGGGTGTCGGTATGTAAAGATGGTCACCCATCTACGGACCGACCGCGGCAAGCGAAGCTTAACCCATGTTATTATTTAGCCACGAACAAGAGTATCGTATTCTATTCAATGGTCGATAAGAACTTTTTTGTTTGATTAGTCATAGTCATGGTAATTTATTCATTAACAATAAAAACTGTGATGTGTGTGTATTGCGTACCTACATAATATATTTATGAGCTCACCTGTGTGTAGCTTTAGGGTCAGTTCACACCGAGACGCGACGCGACGCGACGCTGCGCGCACACTTTAAAAGAGTGACTCAAAATATACTTTATTTTCTACACGAAAAGGTACACATTGCATTGTGAGAGTTCAGAATACGTTGCGCGGTGCAGTAGGTCGTTTTAAAGTGTGCGCGCAGCGTCGCGTCGCGTCGCGTCTCGGTGTGAACTGACCCTTAGGGGCTAACTAACCTGCTAACTACTACTGCGGTAGGGCCTCCCAGTTCTTCTCTACTAAATTATTCAAGCTAGCGGTCTCGAGAATCGAGGCTAACTTCTAGGGTCCGCGATATTTCGGGTGTACTCGCTATTTCCATCAAATACTGCGGGGTAATTGCGTAACACACTAACAGTAGCAAAGGCTTTCATTTTGACAGTTCAACAACATTCATTGCGTTATTTACGTTGTTGAGCGGGCAAATTTTTCGAACATATGAAGCAATGGATTAGCAATATCCTTCAAAATGATTCAGATTGTGATTGATAGTGTGTTACGCAATTAGGGTGCTGGTCATCGCACATCTGTTTTAAGTAAACTTTCATATAAAAAACGGCGAACAAATACACCCACATTGAGACTTTACTTCGAAATCCTAAACCCACAAAATTCAATCGATTCGATCAGCAAACATTGCTTAATAATGACATCATAAGCAATTCTACATTATATTAATAAAACCACACGGTAACTGGACGGTCCAGTTGCCTTGGCATAGATAAATAGCATCGTCACTATCGTCAACAAACAAATCGATGGTGAATTGTTTAAGTAGATTACGTACAGCTTATCGATAAACAGTTGACAGCGGGTCGTCACTAGACCGCATGGCTTGGACACGCGTCGTTTCGCAGATCACAACACAACTAATGAATTGTGATCTTTCACTGATAATGAAGAATAAGCATTCAAAGCTCGTCATATACAAGGTCAAATTATTTATTCATATTCATTTATATTTATTTGGATTCCATAATGTTGTGAAGGTGTTAAAATGGCTTAAAGCTAAGGTAAAATTATGGACCCTGTACGGCACAGCAAAAACAAAGAAACCATTTTTGGTTTAATGGCACAAAACAAACGTAAGCCTGTATTAAGACTGTGAGCATAAAATAATAAAAAGTGTAAAATTAAAAGAAGTAGTAGTAGTAGTAAGGATATTGATCTGATCACGTCAACGAAGTTTCGCAAGGCAATTTAATTCGATCTTGTAGAAACCGGTCTAGGTTTCTAGACCTTGTAGAAAACTACGTTGGGGTTGGCTTCCAGTCTAAGCGGATGCAGCTGAATACAAGTATTATACATGGAGCGACTGCCTATCTGACCTCAACAACCCAGTTACTGGGTAATACGATACCCCTTGGTAAGACAGGTTGTCAAGACTTTCGAGCTACTGACGACCCGTAACGACTGTCAAAGATCCACGAATGACCTGCACCTAATTAGCGGATACACGCGGTCTTCATTAGGTCGTCAGCAAAGCATATTTAAAGCACAATACTTTTTTCTGTAACAAACGAAGCCGGAAACCGATGCAGTTTAAGATAAAACACAAAAAAAAACATAAGCTCAAAGCTCGTCCATCGCACAACGATTCATGTTAGCGCTTCCGACTCTGACTAAGCGATTGAATCAGTTGGACCGTGGACGCACGGGCCGTAACCAACCGTACAATGTCAACATTATGCCGCGGCTAGCTTTAGGATCGATCCGCATTGCCGTAAGGATATTACGCTAAGCGTAGAGTAATGATTTTTTGGGGGAAGCTTATATTCTTCTTTGGAGCCGGCGTTTTTGGAACAGCAGGGTTAGATTCAAACAGTTCATGGAAATATTGGGAACCTCATAAACTATCTTAGCTTTAACACGCAAACAATAGCACCCTAATTGCGTAACACACTATCAATCACAATCTGAATCATTTTTTAAGGATATTGCTAAACCATTGCTTCATATCTTCGAAAAACTTGTCTGCCCAACAACGTAAATAATGCAATGAATGTTGTTGAACTGTCGAAATGAAAGCCATTCCTACTGTTAGTGTGTTACTCAATTACCTCGCAGAACCTATTTAAGAGCGTACACTTACAAAGTCAGGAGGCACTACACTATCCATCAACCAAAATGATGCAGATGCAAATCCATCCATCACATTCAAATGCGCTTTACGTTCTATCTAAGCTTTATGCACCATACTGGTCATAACATCCGTCAACAGAATTTATTCATAAATAACAAACATCGTTATTTCCATCCAATCAAACCAGTTATTCATCAGGTGTGGCGTAATTAATTTAAATAAAATGTAAAATGTAAGTAAACTAATAAACAAACGCTACACGGACACCGGGTCGTTTTGTATTCTACCTACGATACAAGAGAACCATAGTGACGTAATAGCTGACTCACGGACGAGAAATAGACATCACTGGGGATACCACTAAGTTTCTTATAAGATTTTAATCGGCACGACTTTGTTATCTGTTAATAAGGATCGGATTTTTAACTGTTGTTTCGTTTTTGGCGTTTTCGCGGTTGAATTTGTCGTGTGGTGGTTGGGAAGAGGAGGATCGATTCTTTTATCTAAGTCTCTAAAGGCCGTATTACAGAACCTCACTCAAAACGTAAGCATTACTTAAAGGTCGTTTTAAACTCATTTGATTGGTTGAAGCTAGTTTAAAGTAAGTTTGAGTCTTGAGTGAAGTTCTGTAATACGGGACTAAGACAAGCCGTGTAGGTACTTCCCTTCAGCAAAAATACACACTTTCATCCATATTAAACCCCTTTAGGGGATTAATTTCCAAAAAACGCTCTTTAACGATCATTTGTGCAAAATTTCCTGCTTCTAGAGTCAAAGGTTTAGGCTGTACTTTGTGTCAGTGTGTTAATTTATGAAGATTGGTTGATCGTCAACTGTTTCTGGGACTAACAAGAACGTCTGACCATCTGCAACACTTTGAAAGTACTGCAGGATCGAGGCTAATTTTGGTTTTTATATTTTTATGCGGGCATTGACTCTGACACCGTTTGTGCTTTAGTGAGGTCCCTTTTACTTCGGAAAGTTTTCGTCATCCCAAGTTATTTGGGGTCTACGCTGTTACAACTCGCGGTTTTATCTGCATAAGTATCGATCCCGTGGGAATATCGGGATAAAAAGTATCCTATGTGTTATTCTGATGTATAAGCTATATTACAGTAACGTTTCATCAAAATCCGTTCAGTAGTTTTTGCGTGAAAGAGTAACAAACATCCATCCCGAGTTCGTGTTTATAATATTAGTATCTAGTATAATCATCTGTCATCTCAGTATTCCCATCTTTTCGGAAAGCTTTACTATGGGTATTTTGACGACAGTCACGAAAGCAATACATACATTTTGTAGAATTTTCTCCAACTTTATAGCATTTGCAAGCCAATCCTCTAGAAAGCATTGTCATTGCATTGTCTCGCCAATGTTTTATTGCTAGACAACGCACGTCCTAGGCCACTCGCTGCGTAACTACGATTGCTCATCTCGATGCAGTTTGTGCTTTCGCTAATAGCCAAGCACAGTTCTCGAAAGCATCGCCATATGTAAAGTCTGCAATGGTGACATGTGCATTTTGGCGCAGGTGATTCGGTCGAAACGTTTCCGTCCACACTCCATAATAATATTATTATAAATGCGAGTAAAGTAACTCTGTCTGTCTGTCTGTTTGTTACCTTTTCTTGGCTAAACCACTGAACGGATCGTTTTGTCAGAAAAGTAGCCTGGAACCTACATAGGTAGGCTACTTTTCAAACTTTTCATCCTGGATATTTGTATTAAAAATTATGAAATAATAAATATCCGACTATATTTATGATAATAAATGTAGTCGGGGGCGGCAAGTTTTTGGTCAATAACCTCAGCAGCTTGTTGCTCCTCCTTTTTAACCGACTTCAAAAAAGGAGGAAGTTCTCAATTCGTTTTTTTTTTTAATGTATTTTCGGGCATAACTTCGTCATATAATTTTTGGATTTGCAAAATTCTTTGCCATATCATTGAAAAGTTGCAAGTTTTAGGTTGAGTATTCAAAGCAACGTACCTACTGAGGTACGATGTGAAAGCCAACAATTATATTTTTATAAACACGCGAGTAAAACCGGAAATAAGAATGTGTCTCACGAAAGTCGTAAAAAATAATTGTGTAAAAGGTTTTTTCTTCACTCTCAAGTGTGACATTACAAGCCTTACTTAACATAACAACCAAGGGTAACATAATTCGTCTTAGTAAGGTCAAGTTCCCGACTTCAAGGGTTGGAAATATAAACAAGGGGTAAAAACCGGTTTTGTCCAGTTGTCTAAATTTAAATGAGGACAATAATAAATAGGTACTGTGGTCGACTGTTTGTCAACAATGGTGAGGTGACACAGATTTTAATGGTTTGTTTTCCTATTAACAGAAATGTTAGTTATGACCGAACCGCGGCGAGGTTTTACAAATCCTTTTGTTCATCATCATTATTTGCCTTGCCTTTTCCCAACTATCTTGGGCTCCCAGGCTAACCGGGTGCAGCGGAATACCAGTATTTTACATGGAGCGGCTGCTTATTTAACCGCCACAATCCAGTTATTAGGTGATACCCAGCCCCCCCTCCCTTCCCCCCCCTGGTGAGGCTGGTTGTCAAGACTTTACACGAATGACAGCCGGGACCAACGGCTTACCGTGCTTTCCGAGGTACGGAGGGGTCTTGTTGGTTTGTAAAGATGGTCACTCATCCACGGACCAGCCCGACAAGAGTAGCTTAAACTAATCCATCGACCCGTGCGGCTGTTATTACTTAGCCACATGCCTCTCCCAAACAAATCACACACACACAAATCCTTTTGTCACATAATACTAATACTTGATTCAAAAAACGAATCTAATCCTTAATTGCGTAACAAACCTTCGTTCACAATCCGAGGGTTTTGAGGGAAATTCCAAATCCATTGCTTCATGGGTTTCAAAAATTCTTCTGCTTAACAACGTAAATAACGCAATGAACGTAGCTGAACTGTCGAAATTAAAGGAATTTCGCATTACCCCGCTGGTCAAGTAGCCGGATATTGTACTCTATTGAAATTAGGCTCGACTTTTTAAGCTGCGTAATTTGTATGCATATCGCATAATGCAAACCAACATATCTTCGAAGATAGTTTATATAGAAGAAAACTATATAAGGTCCTTTGTACACACACTTTTTTCTTGCCTTGAAAAACTACGATTTATTCGCCGTGTGTAGACACGTTCATCCGTGTTGTATAGAAGCTTTTTGACGGACACGTTTTTTCAACGGCGCAGTTTATACGCCGTACCGTAAAGAAACCGTACACCGTGTACGGGCCCAAGGTAGTTCTGCACGTTTAAGCTATTGCTCAGATGTCAAAGTTGTTGCTTTACTTTGCTTTTAGATGTTGTAAAAGGAGACCGAAGTTATATAACAAATTCATAACACAACTGTGTACCTATGACGTCACTTATACCGAATACGAGTACCTATTCATTTATACCTTGACCTTATGAGAACTATACGAGTATATTATGTAACTAGTTTCTGCCCGCGAAATTTCTCGTTCCCCAGACCCTTCCCGTGGCATCGGAACGTCTATTACCTACTTAGTTTTCGCGCAGCGCTCTTTCTTAATTCTTTTGTTTTTGCGCGGCTCTTAAGGACCCTAGCGTGATCTTCAGTAGCCTATAGCCTTCCTCAAGAATTAGGCTATAAAAGGCAGAAATATTTTTTCGAATTCTGGTAGTTCCAGAGATTAACGCGATAGATAATAGAGGGTCACACAATTAATACACAATTATTTATGTAGGTGCTACTGATTCTATCTGACACACCATTAAAGACTGACAAAGTTCCATCAGATAAAAGCTAGTGTTCAGATATAGATTTTAAAAACCAAAAGCAAAAGCATTCTGCCAAGAAATGGGAGGACATAACCCTGGATTAAATATGATGTGCGTAATACTGGCAACTGGCGCGCTTATACATATGACCTCATGAATGAACATGGACGATGCAAAAAGGATTATGTACCTAAGAATTTTAGCAATAGTTGAATTGTTGACATATATAAATAGTGGACCTTATTGGTGATGTTCTTCTGAAAGGTCAGGTGCGTAGTAATTCCAACCCGCATGCGTGTATGACCAGAAGGCCAATTCTCGTAATTTAAAACGTTCAAAATCTAGTCGCAGTCTAATCTCGGCGACAAAAAAATGATAAAAACTTGTCAAAATGTAGGGAAAATAGAGGTATTTTTGACAGATTGAGACTGAGATCAGACTGTGAACGTTCTTTAAATTACGAGAATTGCCCCCCGGATGTATGAACATAAACAAGGCAACAGGGATATGTAAGGATCGTAGCAGGGCCCGTGCCGGACGGCGCGTAAGTTTTCCACGCGCGACTCAAAGAGTTGTCAGCATAATTTGAGGGGCCCCTTAGGGCCGAAGCCTGCCGGATCAGCGGGATTGTTCGAAAGGGTTACCGCTACCCGGGAACATAAAAGGGCAAAGGAAGGAACATGGGTGGGTTTTAGTCAGTAAGAGTCTGACACTCCCTTCCGCTCCACCCAGAGCGGGAGGGGTCATTTGATGATTTCCCATCCGGGAAAAAAAAGAAAAGGATCGTAGGAGGTGGCGTTCTGTTGTTTCTGCCTTCCCCTATGGGAAGAAGGCGTAAGGTGTGTATGTATGAATTGTAGCAAGTCGGTAATATGTATAGCTTCTGCCTGGGGTAGGCAGAAGCATAAGCATAGAAAAATAGCAAGAGCTTCAGAGGCATACATAATAACTCATGATTTCATATAATCCATACTGAAATTATATGTAAATGCGAAAGTAACTATGTCTGTCTGTCAAAATTTCCCGCCTAAACGGATTTGGATGACATTTGGTTTGGCATACAGCTAAACTATGACCTGGGTTAGGACATGGGATAATTTTTACCCCGGTAATAAGTTCTCGTGGTATAATTTCTGACCGCCCCGCAGGCGAAACCGCGGGCAAAAGCTAGTATAATAAATATTATATTTTTCAGGGGGTTTTCCACCCCTTGAGATATACACATACTCCTATAGCTTCCACTATCTAACTTCCGTAACAACAGACCTTGAGGAACAGATAAGAATAGTAATTTGAGTGCGACTGCATCCACCTTGAATGTTTAATAAGGATGCAACTGCGCGTGAGTCATTCTTAGAGATAATGAGAGATGGCGCACTCATTGTCGCGTCTACGCAGCTTTTATGACAGTTTAATGAATGCGTATTTAGGTATATTGTGCCCTTCTCGGTTCTAGATACTACAGCGATTTGTTTCCATGGGGGTAAGCAGGGTAAGTGTTCCACTTTTATGATTGCACTAAGGTGAAAGTTTTTCAGGAAAATAAACGGTAAACAAGGTAGTTTGATAAGTTTTTTTTTTCTCACTAGGGAAGAGGTCCTGTGTCCCTGCAGTTTTTTTTATAATATTATCTCTGGTTTCTGAGCTTAATCCCATTTTAGCTGTTGTGATTGTTTTATCAAAATACATGGAACTAATTATAATTATGGTAATAAACATTTCAAAATTATAATAAATATGAACTTACCAGGTGTGAGATCTAATTTGTCTATGTGGTCGCCGAGCACAGATGCCCAGCTCTGCAGCTGGTCTAGTATACCCCACGGCGTTGTCATGGCAACCGTGAGGAGGACCAGCGTGTGGGGGAATGTCTCCTCGCTGAGGGCGAACTTGAGGAGGTTTGTGTGCCCTGGATCACCGTCCAGCACCCATACACTGAGACGAGTCTGATCTGTTGGGAAAATGGGATTCTTATTTATTTGTGTACACACAAAACACTTGAGTAAAAGAGTACATCAAATTAGAAGAGCACAAAGGTACAGCTTATTTTATAAAAAATTCCTGCAGCAGACCTGCAGACAGGAGAGTGGGATAAGGGACGTACACACAGTGTGTAAAAGACAAATACAGGAAAACTTAAATAAGACAGAAGGAATTATATCACTTTTTCTGTCTGTTTGTTCTAGCTGATCTCCAAAACGGCTGGACCGATTTTGACGGGACTTCCACTGGCAGATAGCTGATGTTATAAGGAGTAACTTCTAGGCTACCTTTATTTTAGAAAAATAATTAGTGTCCTGCACATTTTTTTTTAAACCCATGTAATACAATTTGTGTTCCAAATGCACGTAAACGAAGTCAGCTAGTACTGAATATCACAGTATAGAGGACAACTACACACATGTATGTTGTCACAATAACAAAGAAGTGTATGAGATCTATAATGAGATAAAGGCTTCATGTTTTGGTATAAGATTGGTTTTATTTGGACTTGTCATGTGTTTTGCTGTGCCTGATTTATTTTCTACATGTTTAAACATTTTTGTTTTTTCTCAATCCAACAAATAATGATCTGTTTGCAGGCGAATGGACAAAGATTTTGTCGGAATGTCAGAAGTACTGTGAGAGGGATTAATGAAAGTATTGTTAACTTTTTGCTTGATGATTTTATGTTTTATCTTTTGTGTGTATATAGAAACTGTCTTCAATTTCTGTAATTGGTTTTAAACCGTTTAAGGGCTTTTCAATCATCTGATAACTTTATTCATACAAAAACTGACAATTTATTCCTCAAATAAAAGTTAACAGGCGATGGGAAAATCAGCCCTTAAAGAAATATATAAATTAGTATTTTTTTCTCAACAGATTCCCGACTTTTTGGTACAAAAAATGCATTCCATTATTATAACATAGTAAGTTAGATTTCATCATAGTAAACCAGGGGGTCTACTGCGAAGTGGTATCGGCCAAATGTTCGGCAGTTTCCTGCTACGAAGTTACTATTTGGTTCGGTCGGTCCCGATCCTACACTCCTACACTCTTTCGAATATTGACTATGGTCCCGACCTAACTGATCCCATCTGAACTTTTTTTGCATTTTTCAATAATATTCGTTTCGGCCATGTGTCGGTCCGATCTGATCATTCGCACTTTGCACTTCGTAGTAGACCCCCAGTATATCCTTAGATAATGTTTCATTTATAATTACTTGTACATACTTACAAAAAGTTTCTAATTTGTTTTATGACAGGTGTTTTGTGTATCATGCGTGTAGCATAATATATCATTTGTATCACATTAAATTATGTTTAAAACCAATGACTAAAAGACTATTTTGAAAAGGTGCTGTAATCAATACAGGGTGGCAGGGACACGGGCAAGCAACCTGTTACTATGGATTCAGTACATGATTCTGAAACCCCTGCAACTAAAATTTTTCATTGGTGATTTAAAAATCAAAATCTGTTTTTGTGTTGTTGTATAGTTTGTTGTTGGTGTGTTGGATTTTGATGAACAATTTCAATGCAGGGGGCTAACAAAGAAGTGTAAAAATGAGATATTCAGACTCCAGAATCATGTAATATTGTATTGAATCCATGGTAACAGGTTGTGCATTGATGTCCCTGCCACCCTGTATTATATATATAAAAGGGAATTTTAGGGAACTTACGAAGGTATTAAATAATTTTACCAAAAAAAAAACATGCACCAACTGCATTACTTAAAGAAATCATTCTACAACATTAATACACTCATCTCACAGCACTCCAGAAATACTAGCTAGGTCATTTTCCCACTTATCCATAAACACAACACGGCGAGGTTTGATGTGTGATAAAATCTTAAGGAATGTTACACATACACAATGACTACATTCTCTTTATAAAAGAAAGTTGGTCAGTCTAACTCTAATAGTATAATAAGTACTTCAGTTTCTTGTACACGTAACTTCACATAAGGTTTGTTAGTTCAAAAAATTATAATATTTTATTCTAACAGTGATAAATTGGGTTTGCAGATGAGAAATTATTAGGAAAAGAATTAGTGAGGTGCTTATCTAGGCATTACATAGAACTAGACACTAGAACGTGCAATTCACAGATGATTCATCAAGTAAAATCAATATTCCTGACTCAGTCACAACAGATTCTAATAAGAATTGATTGATAATTAGATACTTATAGTAATATAGTTATTTATTCATCTTATGTATTCTTTTGAGAGCTTGTATGCACAATAACATGTGCTGATTTGTATGAGAGCCTATTAAATACTTCAAATTTTGGGAATGTAGGTTATACTGATGTTGTAAACTTGTTTGTTTATAAAAAAAATAGCTAGTAAAGTAATAGAAACGAAGACTTACCATCTCGATATTCATCTCTAACGTCTATATATGCGTATTCCAGTGCCGAACCTTTCTTAGGGTCTTCGACACCTTGTAATTTCGCTACCAAAGTAGTTTTACCAGTCTCATTGTCACCCAAAACTAAAACATTTTTGTTTGAAGGTAGTTTTGTGTTCCCTTGGTTTTGGACCTCCTCTAGTATCGAAGACCTGCAAAAATCACGAACATACAGTATTCGTTGTCATCAGTATTGCGAGGTTGGTACTATTACGGGAAAGTGTACACAAATGTGCGGATTTGTCGCCGTGTGAGAATGTTTCGCTGTTATTTTACATACAAAGGTAGACAACGCAGCTAGGTCACATATTTCTCAGCTTCATAGCTTGACATCACGTAGGTGTGACACATTGGATCCCTATATGGGGAGTGCATGTTACCCGTAAAATTAACAGTGAACCGTTACCATAGGTTGTCCTTGACGTCTCCGTTTTCTTTCTTTTTTGATTTAAGCCCATTAGCCTGGCCGTTTGTCTCCATTCTTCAGGTACGATAGAAGATAACAACGGCACAGAAAGGCTTTTCTTTCGTTTTCGTCTTTTCTGCCGTTCATACGTCACTCTCGCGATGATGCACTTGTTGCCAGAAGTAAGAATTACTTTTATACTGTTAGACGTGTTGAAAGCAAAACTTTTAAAATGATTTGGGTTTTAGTTTTTTTAACTTGGCTGTGTAGTAAATATAACACTTTGTATTTTAACATAGAAACATTTGAAGTTTCTTAACATTAAATATTTAATAATCAAGTCGGAACCCAGAATTTAACTTGACAAATAAATTCTTATTATTCGACTGACCACATTACAATCACAGACCATAATTTATAACTCTGTGGTGCGCTTTCTAATATCGACTAAAAGTATAAAGTTACAAGATTTTTACTTAAAAATAAATGTAATAGATAGACAAAATATTTTTTTTTAAAAGTCACCATATCTTTTCTATGCCTTTATTTTTGGATTAAAGTTAAATCCGCCGCAGGGTTTTAAAAAAATCATAACAGAACTAATGACAAGTATTGTAGATACTTTATTGTAAAAATTATAATTTTAATTTTTCTTCATTTTCATTTTGTAATAGAGGGTTTAATTTTAATGTCTGAATGGCGCAATAATCGACTAACTTCATAAATTAAGATTAGTCATCATGGCCACAGACTAACTTGTTACTAAACAGGGACACTTGACAGTCGCTATGAGTCGCTTTCTCTTCTCTAGTAGTCACTGCTTTTTTTTTCTAAGTCACTGTCAGACACTGTCAGACGAAATACATAATAATCAGGGATTTAATTTGTAAGGTGAATAAAACTTGATAGCGTAGTAATATTCCAGTGATATCACGCAGTTAACTTCTGAGTGTAGTGAACAATAACAGTTAAAAGTTTGAAATGTCCAGAAGGCCGAGAACTGGTAAAAAAACTAATAATTTGTCTCAGGTGAGTCATACACATTATTTGCTCGTTCTTAGGGTCTCATCCGGTTCTATTAGCGCGTTTAATGTAAGTGTATTTATAGGAGCACGTCATTGTCGTTAAGGAGCAATAAATCATAATTTGAGGTTAATCTGTGAAGAAAATTGTCAGCTGATTTGGATTTTGTAAACAAAGGGCCATTATTATTGTGCTCTTTTAATATCAAAGAAATAATTGTTGTTCAGTGAAACCCGTCTTTGTATTTCTTAAAGTAAACATTGCTAGTTTGATTGGGGCCCATTGTTAACCACTTACTGGCTTTTGGTGCACTTGAGAGTACTTTTGTACTCTCACAAATTATAACAACAATGGCTGCTATTAAACGTTTTTGTCCAAATGAATTTTATCGTTAGGTTAATACCCAGTTAGTGTAGGATGAATGAATTGAGGAATGGCACAATCAGTTTATTATTTCAATTGATAAACTAGTCTCATAACATTTTTCAAGTTATTCCTTTGTTGTCTAGTCTATAGAATTGTCTAGATGTAGAGTTGGGCTGTCTTATACATACTGGAAGAGTAAAAAAAGTATTAGTGTCATTAACCCCTGATGCAGAATAGGGGTGTTAGAAGTTTACCTTTGTTGTAAACTTGTCTGTCTGTGTGTCTTTTTTAAAAGTAACAACCTAAAATGTAAAAATCCATCTTTCCAAATCTGGGACCAATTGGAGAAATTGTTTGTTTCTGCAATTTAAAAAATATGGCCCACCCTACAAGCAAAAATAAATAACTAATTTAGGTAAGAGCTTGACTGTCACTAATGAGACACAATTACTTTTTCTACAAAACTAGACTGTAACAACTTTATACCATGGTTAAGGAAAATAAAGACTTATCCTATCTCCTTTATTTAATTAAATACATATAAATTATATTTTTAAATATTACTGTTACTATTAGGGTCAGTTCACACCGAGACGCGACGCGACGCGACGCTGCGCGCACACTTTAAAAGAGCGACTCAAAATATACTTTATTTTCTACACGAAAAGGTACACATTGCATTGTGAGAGTTCAGAATACGTTGCGCGGTGCAGTAGGTCGTTTTAAAGTGTGCGCGCAGCGTCGCGTCTCGGTGTGAACTGACCCTTAGCCTGCATCATCCTACTGCTGGGCAACGGCCTCTCCCCATGACTTCCAGCTCTTTCGATCCAGGGCTAAAGTAGACCACTGAACACTACATTTTTTGTCAGTTATGATTAACTCCTATGTAATAGGCGCGCCTATTACCACTAACCAGGCTAAAACCCAGACTTTGACCTGCTACATACTAAGAAATTCCTATTTGAAAAACCAACCACCAACGGACCAACCATTGAGTCTGCCCAACCCCATGCTCAGCAGTTGCGCTTGCAGCCACTAAACTAACGAAGCAATGTTGCTGTAATGCATAAAATATTGTTTTCCTTTATCACAGTTTGGTCTCATAGACATACCCGACATAAATGATGACGACGAGCCCCTGGACTTATCAGACAATGACTTCGACTTGGAAGCAGAACTGGCTGCCATCAGCGGCAGTGGTGGCCAGAAACACAAGCCCAGGAAACCTCCACCGGTGCCTGCGGCTAACTTGGACGCTATGATAGCGGAGAGCTTGAAAGATGTGCCTTCGGATGATGACGGTTCTGGTAAGCTTAAGTTTATTTTTATACAGTGTCCTCCAAAAGTTAGTTAACATTTTTCTACTTCAGCTGTGACGTACCTCATTATTTGATTTTAGATTTATTTTTTTTATGATATAAACTAGTGCTTGACTGCAATCTCGCCTGATGGAAAGCCATGATGCAATCGATTTTGATTGAAATTTGATTTGAAATTCTAGTGATCCAAATGTTTGAACTGCTATAGAGTTATTTTTGACTAATTCAACTTCCTTTGACTTATCATAAAAAATTATTAAGTACTCCCTAAGGAGTACCTGATATTTTTTTAAATATTAAATCAGAATGTGGCATCACAGCTGAAGTAAAGAAATGTTAACTAACTTTTGGACGCACTGTACATACAAATAAATAAAATTGAAGTGTCTGTTTGTAATGTCAAAATAAAATGTTTTTACTAAATGCATAATATATGAAAGTATATACGGTACATATAAACAAAAAATCTATTTTTTAAATTTTTGTCTGTGTGTTTGCCTGTTTGGTCCGGCTAATCTCCGAAACTGCTGGACCGATTTTGATGAAATTTGGATACTATGAACCCTGGGGAAGAACATAGACTTTCTATCGACATACCACACGTGCAAAGCCGCGGCCGGAAGCTAGTTTTATAATAATTCTGTGTACTTATAGTGTTTACTTGTTGGAATATCTCAATGTCTGTTAGTCTGTTGGTGAACGCATTTATAACTCAAGAACCACTTCATTATCTGCCTAGCCTTTTCCCGACTATGTTGGGGTCGGGTCGAACCAGATGCAGCTGAATACCAGTATTTTACATGGAGCGACTGCCTATCTGACCTCCCAGTTACTGGGTACGATACCCCTTCGTAATACTGGTTGTCAGATTTTCGGGCTTCTGACTACCCATAACGACTGTCAAAGATCCACGAATAACAGCCGGGATCAACGTGCTTTCCAAGGCACGGAGGGGTCTTGGTATGTAAAGATGGTCACCCATCCACGGACCAACCGCGGCAAGCGGAGCTTAACCTGATCGATCGACCCGTGCGGCTATTATTACTTAGCCACAAGCCCCTCAACAAGCAACTCAAGAACCAAGAACTGCATAAGTTCCAGTTTAAATGCTTCTTATTTCTAGTACATAGATAATGCTTTTTGACTAGGTTTCAGTAAATACTTAAATATTATAATGAGTAATGACCCATAGGAGCTTAGCTAGGTCCAAAAGTCTGTAGTCTGCTGTTATAAATCCACACGTAACTAAACTCACGCCTTTTGCCAATGGGGGTAGACATAAACTATAGAATGAAACCTGCTACGATCCTTACATACTCCTTTTACTTTCGTTTAGGTTCATACATCTGAAGGCCAATTCTCGTAATTTAAAACGTTCAAAATCTAGTTGCAGTCTCATCTCAGCGACAAACAAATGTCAAAAACTTGTCAAAATGTAGGGAAATTAGACGTATTTTTGACAGATTGAGACTGAGATCAGACTGTGAACGTTCTTAAAATTACGAGAATTGCCTCTCTGGTCATATACAGTTACGACCACTAATATGGCAACACTTGGAAACTTTCAATAGCGATTTTTGTGTGAAATAACGAAAACAACAATGAAATAGGTACGACACATTGTAAAAACCTATGGTTTCGAAAATACTATGTTCGTAGCAAAATAAAATTTCATTAAAAAACAAAGCAGTAAATTGCCTTTTGCATAAAGCCAAGTGTATCCCTCTTTGAGGAGTGGCTAGAGAGGCGCCACGGCGCCCTCACCTACCGCCTGACGCAGGTCCTCACCGGACACGGAAGTTTCGGGAGGTTCCTACACATCATTAGGCGGGAGGAAACGCACGGGTGTCACCATTGCCAGGATCGCCCAGAGGACACGGTGGAGCACACGGTGGAGGTCTGCCCCGCTTGGGCGGAGCACCGCCGTGTCCTCGTAGAGGCGATCGGCAGCGGCGGCGGCCTCTCGCGCCCGGCCCTGGTGCAAGCCATGGTCCGGAGCGAGAGGGAGTGGGAGGCAGTCGCCTCCTTCTGCGAAGCAGTCATGCTAGCGAAGGAGGTGGCGGGACGGATGAGGGAGAGAGCCTCCCGTCCCAGCCGCCGCGGGAGACGCTCCGGGCGTCGGGAGCCGCGTGACGACTCCCGGCCACCGTAGGCGCGGGCCTGCGGGCGGAGAGCAATGGGTAGCTCACCGTCCGATCAGGACCAGGCCCGTGCCGGACGGCACGTAAGTGTTCCACGCGCGCCTCAAAGAGTTGTCAGCATAATTTGAGGGGCCCCTTAGGGCCGAAGCCTGCCGGGTCAGCGGGATTGTCCGAAAGGGTACCGCTACCCCGGAACATAAAAGGGCTATGGAAGGAACATGGGTGGGTTTTAGTCAGTAAGAGTCTGACACTCCCTTCCGCTCCACCCAGAGCGGGAGGGGTCATTTGATGATTTCCCACCAGAAAACAAAAAAAAAAAAGCCAAGTGTATACATATTTATGTTCGTGACGTACGCATTGTTATAATTATGTCAGTCAGGACGTTGTTTATTTACTTAACAAACCCAAACCAATCACTAAATGTCAATGACCGGCTAAGTGTGTGTCTCGCCCAGTTCATTCGCAATTATTTTGACTCTGTATGGACACTACTAAAGAAAAATCTACTTAATAAAATGCTTAAATTAATTGGTCAAACACAAGGTCTACAAGCATGAAATTTGGCTCAAATAAAACGAAAGTGAGCACTTAGGAAGGATTTTCGAGAATGCAGTCCCTAAAGGCTCCGCAGATAGGGGCTAAGTGACAGCGCGACGCGACTCTAATAGAACAATTTCTATGAAAATTTCATGGGAATTGTTCTACATTGTCTCGTCGCACCCTAATTGCGTAACACACTATCAACCACAATCTGAATAATTTTGAAGTCTATTGCTAATCCATTGCTTCATATGTTCGTTCGAAAAATTTGTCTGCTCAACAACGTAAATAACGCAATGAATGTTATTGAATCAAAATGAAAGCCATTGCTACTGATAGTGCGGTACGCAATAAAGAGGGGTTAAATACGGGATGCAAGTTTGTACGAAAGGTCGTCCTTTTGTTCTGTATCTTCATAATCAGCAAACATACTAATGAATAACCTTAATTTTAGGTGACGATGATGATCCAGATCTCCTCAACGAGCTACAAGCCTTAGGAATAGACGATGACGAGGCGCCGCCCCCTTCGGCCCGCACGTCTAGGCCCGCGCCCCCTCCCCCCGGAGCGCCGCTCAGTACAGACAGCAGTACTATCAGCATGATACAAGATAGGATCACTAATTACACAGTAGCAGAGAAAAATGCTAAGACAAATGGAGAATCCAGTCGGGCGAGAAGGTAAGTTTAGATTTTAAGTCAGATTTTTTACACATTAAAGTTTTAGACGTTCTGGGGCAAGACGCAAGAGACGGGACGTATAGTCATTTGCTTCCCGCAGATATTTCGACATTGACAGCGCCTTTATGTCGTAGCTGTAAAGGCAATATTCATATTGCAAGTTACCACTGATTGATTGTACAATAATTCATTAAAGTTGAAAGTTGCATGACGCGTTCCGCTTTGGATCTTTACTGAGACCTTCCCTAAATAAACATCACAGACTTGAGAATAGGAGGAAGTGCAGTAACACAACTGTATGAGAAGTCGGAATGGTTTTTTGTTAGATATATAAAGCTTTTTCTTGTTAGCTTAAGTCGTTTTTTTTTTAATAAAAAATGTGCGACAATGGCGCATCTAAACGGTCGTCTACACGGAGCAATGTAATTGCCTTCACTCTACGCTCAATGTTTCGGGACAACTTTGTCAGCGAGCGTTTTCAATGAACCCCCTTATTTACAACAATGATCTAATCTGAGCTGTTAGCTCTTCGTAATAAATTGGTCCTACTGTGATAACCTACCCGTGTAGGCCGGCTTCCTTTCCTTAAATATTATAAAACACAAGTTCTCTTTATCTGTCCGTATGAGTGCTACGTACCCAATTAACGTGTTGGTATTTTTTTTATTCATGGTTTTATAGATTATTATTATTTGGTTAGACACACTAGCAGCTAATTAGCTGATGCGTGTGTATCGTATAGCTTGGAGATATTTAATCTGTCCAGTCGATTCTTGAAGCAGTTCAGTGTGGGAGCCGTCACAACATTTTCCGGGAGCCTATTCCATGCTGTTACAACTCTGTGAGACAAGAATGGCTTCAAGGGTTTTTTCTTTGATGAATTTTCCCATAGCTTGGTATCTTTTCTGGCCAAGTTTAAGAATGTAGTTTCTGTGATTTCTGCCTACCCTCATGGGAAGAAGGCGAAGGTTTTATTTAAATAATTTTTACGTGGTACACATATTATTATAAAAATAAATAAAGTCGGAAAATTGCGAAGACAGTTAGATTTTAATAATAAAAACGAACTTCAGAAAGTCGCACCATCTTAGTAAAAGCAACCCGCAAACGCCCCTTACTGAGCGTTGACCCCAGCGACACCGCTACAACGTAAGGTCAGACAGTCAAACAAATGCGTACATTATCTTAGTGTGTTTACACGAAAACAAGCAAGAAACAGGCTTGTCGGTTTTAGGGCTGATGTAAAACCCTTGTAATATTTTTGGCAATAAAGTTTTTCATCAATTTAATAATAATCAAGAATCACTTTCTCAGTAATTTAATAATATTGTAACAAAATAGTTGTTCATTCGTAAACTAATATTGAAATGTTGCACTTTGATCTCATTATTTTTTATGCAGACTGTAGGTACTCAGTAGCGAAAATAATGGAAGAAAAAACAGCGTTTGTGAACATGCTAATAACTTCTCACAATTCAACGTAACTGTTGTTTCTAAATGTAACAAGTTTCTATTAAACTATGAGTCGGTGCACGGTGCTGACTCTGAGTCATTGTTGACAGCTTAACAACAAAACGTAATTATTTATCGAATGTCTTTTATAACCCGTACATGGCTTAAAAGTACCTACCTACTTAACTGAACACAAGTGCTAGAGTTAAATAAAAAAGAACCGGTCAAGTGCGAGTCGGACTCGCCCACGAAGGGTTCCGTACCACAAAGCAAAAAATGCCGAAAAAAAAAAACGTTTTTTGTACGGAACCCTGAAAAGGTCTTATCTTTAGAAATGGTAATTGTAATTAATTTACTTAATGGGTGGTGAAAGGGTTACGCGTGTTGTGTGGATGATTGACTCATTGTATATTTTACCGAAACCAAAATAGGAGGAAGTTCTCAATAGGATAATGTTTTAAAATCATTTAGTTTTTGAATGATGTTAAATCCATTTAATTATAGTCCTAGTGATCTGGCTAGAGTAGGTAATACTAAACATCGTGAATCATAATTGATTGGTATGATATGAATTGACGGAAATGACCGCAGAGTCAATCCACGCGTGAAGGAGTTATTTTTTACTCATTTAATTCTATAAAAATAAGTGAAGCGCTGCTGTTAAGCAGCATGAGGGTCGATTCCTAGGTCGGGCAAAGTGTTACTGGATTTTTCCTTCAGGAATTTTTCAGTAGCAGCCCAGTCTGAGATTTGTGCCCGGTTGATAGCGAGGGGCTTGTGGCTAAAGTAATAACAGCCGTACGGGTCGATCGAACAGGTCAAGCCACGCTTGCCGCGGTTGGTTCGTGGATGGGTGACCATCTTCTGAGCACTCCGTGCCTCGGAAAGCACGTTAAGCATTGGTCCCGGCTGTCATAATTGGATCTTTGACAGTCATTACGGGTCGTCAGAAGCCCGAAATTCTGACAACCAGTTTACCAAGGGGTTTCGTATTACCCAGTAACTGGGTTGTGGAGGTCAGATAGGCAGTCGCTCCATGTAAAATACTAGGTAGTATTCAGCTGCATCCGGTTAGACTGGAAGCCGACCCCAACATAGTTTGGAAAAGCCAGGCAGATGATGATATTAATAGGCTCCCCCCTATTACATGGGACTTAAACATAGCTGGCGAAATTAGTACACTGTACACGGTACAAAATGGATTGCAGGCATGTATGTTACATAATCAGCCTATAATGTTCCCACTGCTGGGACACAGGCCTCCTCTCGATGAGAGAGAGTAGGCAATAATCCACCAAGCGGGCCCAGTGCGGGTTGGTAGATGTCACATGTCTTCGAATTTTAGGCTCTAGGACATGCCGGTTTCCTCACGATGTTTTCTTTCACCGTTTTAAGAGCAGTGGTGATGAAATAATTTACACAATGTAAAGCCTATCTGAGTTCCAACCTACGACCTACAACTCGTAAGTCGCGGCCGTTACCACTTCCCTTTATTATAATTAAAATATGAGAGTTCGCTAACGACGAAAGTACTTTTTGAGCTCTGTTTTACGATAGTTTTATCGTGATACTTTATTTTTATGAAATATTTTTGAATAAGTCTTTTCTTTGAACATTTGACAATACATTAAATTTTCTCTGGCTTGTAATATATACCAATCAATACGTCTGACTGTGCGACAAAAAACTGAGCGTTTTACGGTGTCCTAAGTTTGGGCAGCGCCTTAATAACATTTCAATAACTGAAATTAAAAACATTTGATCTGAACTCTGTCTGCAAGAACTGATCGTCAGCAACTTTAACTAGGGGAAAGTGGACACTGCCTCCCTCGACTGCTTCATTAGTCTAGTGGTCGCAAGCGCTACTGCTGAGCAAGAGGTTCTGGGTTCGATTCCCGGGTCGAGCAAAGTGTTTGCTATTGGGTTTTTCCATCAGGAATTTTGTCAGTAGCAGCCTGGAGTAGTGTCCGGTTGATGGAAATAGACTCGCCCTGTTTCATGGGACTTATAATTATAACTGGCTAAATATGGGTGTACACTGTACCTATAGCCTACTACAAATACACCTCTGCCTAACGCTGCGGGGATTACAGGTGTGATGTTGTATGTAAGTGGAAAGTTAGGGAAGACTTTGTCCTTATATAGGATACCACGGGCTTTTAATAATAATAAATCAAACTTACTAAAAAAACTCATTACATAACAACAACCTCAATTTATCATGACCTCAAAATAACCCCAGGAGATATCGATCAGCAACCAGCTAGCTACAGCCCAGCAGCCCCTGAATTTCCTGAAATTAAACGTATCTATAAATCAGGCTACATCTCGACCTGAACCCGGGTTGACCTATATTTCAGCCTGCATTATGTGCCATGCGCAACAAGTAACGAACTCTTGGCGTTTGAGTCTGTACTTGTTGTGTTCACCATAAGTTTTTTGTTAGGCCGTGTTCTTACAAACTTTAATATAGACGTACAAATAAATAAAATTGAAGTGTCTGTTTGTAACGTCAAAATAACAGCTTTTTAACCCACTTCAAAAAAGGAGGAGGTTCTCAATTCTACTGTAGGCGATTGCAAAATTCATCAAAAACGGTTCAGTAGTTTGGTTTTTAAACCAAAATTACTGGTAAAAATTACAACTTAAAAGTGAAAAATAAAAACTTTTTTGCAAAAAAAAAAATAACAACAACCGACTTCCAAAAAAGACACTACAAAGTGAAAAATAAATTTAAGTTCGGAAGTCGGTCGGCAAACAACGAAAATGCGAACCCAACGACACCGACTTCCGAAATTAAAGTTATTTTTCACTTTGTAGTGTCTCTTATGTGTTCACGTAGGTACTTAATTAAAACAGATTTGACAAATGATGTAAAATTACCGATATGAATGGCTTTCATTTTTGCAGTTCAACAACTTTATTGCGTTATTTACGTTGTTGAGCTGACAAATTTTTCGAACGTATGAACCAATGGATTAGCAATATTCTTCAAAATTATTCAGATTCCGATTAATAGTGGGCACGCAATTAGGGTGCCGGCTAAAACAATATTTTCCTAATCAGACGTATAGAAATGCATAATTAATAATAACCCCTTAAATCCTTTAAGAACATTTTTCCTGTTTTTGAATAAACTCCGCAACAAAAAAGTCAATAACTAAACATATTCAATGTGTTTATTTCTGTAAATTAAAATAATAAGTAAGCAAATGGGTAATAACTAATACTTAATTAATTAATTAATTATTAACTAAGCATCCATTTACATTATTTCGTTATGTATTAATTCGGCACCGCTAAAACAAAAAAAAAAATGGTGTATTTAATATTTATTCCTCGTCGAAAAGTGGTTTAAAAGTTTCATGTGAACGCATCTTTAGGCACGACGTTCTTACAATTTGTACTCGTAATTGCAAAAGTTTCTTTTACGCGACCAAGTTGACTTGCAACAAAGGTGAAGAATAGAATAGAATACTCTTTTTTTTTTTTTTTTTTAAAAACGTTGCCCCACACTAGGAATTACTCCTGTATCGTGGGTATTTTTTTTGTACACCATATAAATTACGGAACATAAATATGTAAATTTTACAAAGGGTGACACAATGGGCAGTCTTATCGCTAAGAGCGATCTTTTAAAGACAACCTTTGAATGGATTAACAAGAGGAAGGAGAGACAAACTGTAGACCACAGTATACTCGCCCCTTAACAGTAATAAATCCTTAAAAGCCTCGGTTCCGGATTCAGGTTGCAATGTTTTTATTTACATGACCGATATTCTGTTCAGGATATCAATCTAGGTCGTAGTTAAGCTATCTAGGGTCCAAATGAATAGTTCGGCGCGAGGGCTGGGCGTGTAAACAGCTCCTGCGGTTGCATCCGTCGGAGTCCCTTGCTGCGTTCGGACCACCTATATAAGATGAGTATTCTATTTTCTAACGTTTTAATATCTGAATTTTGTATTGTAGTGTTAGAAGTGATGGGTTTTGCCCTCTATAAATAGAACAACCCCAGTGTATTTCCGAAAGTGTGCAATAGATTTTGAATCGATCTTAGGCACTTCGCTGTGCGGTTTTGTATCTAATTCTAGACCCCTAATAGCGTCCTTAATATTAGGATTTATGCCTTAGAGATCCCAAATTTGGTCGACTTTAACCGCTCCAATCAGAAATCGCAGAAGATTTGCTAAGCGTCGACAGATTAAAATAAAGCTCGGCGATAAATCTTGTGTTAAATTAAAGCTCATTTAAAGTAATTTAAGTTAAAATTTAATGCATTGCTTTGTGTCTCTAAATAAACTTTTTTCATTGTCTGAGCGCCGTGCTTTTCACAAAGTCAGGTAAACAAAGACGCACAAGCAACTTCGTTTCAGGTTTAACATTCTGACAAAAACAATGCTTTCGCTAATTTGGGAAACTATCTAAATATAGCCCTTGTATGTTATGGGCGCCAAATGGGCCTACCTACATACAATCTACAGATTTTAATAAATACTTCAATTTAATTCAAGCTCCCGAGTAGCCCATGGAAAGTCTGAAACGTTTTCGTCTGTATCTAAACAAAGAGCTCTGAAACCAAACTAATAATAATATTTTAGGAAAGGTCTTTGCGCTTAAAGCTGTCTAGACGTCTGCTTTTGTATTTAGGAATCTTTGTTGTGCGACTTTTATCATAACTGACTTCGAACACTTTATCCAGACGCACGGAAATTCAATTTGGTTTTCTTGCACTTAAACCACAAATGTCTGCAAAACGTACGCCCTAAAATTGCACGTGGTAGGTCGTGTCTAATATATACTTAATGGATTAATAAAATCTAATAAATATTTCGCCTTGTTTTACTCCGAAGTGTAATGGTTCTAACATTCGCAGTAGCATAGCAGTAGATCTACAAAACACGTGTGACGTTGTAATAGTGACACTAAGCCATCTTTGAGCACAAATAATTCGGGGCGTAAATCTTCTTTGTGTCCATCAAACCTGAACATTAAAATGGCGGGTGTCAAGATACAGCCTGACGTCTGCACCGGGCGGAGGCTGCACTACGCATGCGTGGTGACCCGGTGCCGATGAAAATAAAAGTTTCATACACCACAGGTCATGATTGCCGAGGGTAGGCTCCTGGCTGCTGAATAACGCAACAAATTATGGTGTTTGAAGCGTTTACAATTCACCGTAGGCGTGCCAATGCTAAATTCTTTTTTTTAATATGCTGAACTACAGATTACAATCGCGTTAGAGTGCAGTGGCAAGGGAAATAAAAAGTTTCTGTCACTTGGGTCGTCTTTTACTATTATTTTTGTTTAATGGCAACATTTCCCTCTTTCGCCAAGTATTTAGAGGACGACATAACGACGATCCGTTCAAATATCAGCATATGCAATCCAGCATCTGCCAGTACACCTTTAGAACGATTTATCAACACCTTTCTCAATTTTCTTCTAATCCTAAGATCTAAGGCGTATTTTATTCCACAATCAGGTTCGGTCGAGGTCTCAAGACTCTTCAAGATCTTCTAAAACAGGCAAAAGCTGGTAAACCAGTCAAGAACGAGGACATCCCTCCTCCAGTCATGGTGGGGAAAACGGGAGATGGGCCTCAGCCGGGTACACCTATTCCTGAGGAGCCGCAGTTATCTCCATCTATGCCTGAGGAGCCCCCGCCGCCTCCTGCTGTGGAAGTGCCACCACCAGAGCCGGAGCAGCCCCTGATAGACCTGGGGCCTCCAGAACCGAGTCAGCCGGAGCCTACTCCTCCGGATAACAATGTACCCGAGACCAGTCAGGGTACAGCATCGGGGGGAAACGATCAGAAGTCAAAGGAATTGCAGCTAATTCTGGGTAAGTTTAAAATGTATTTTTTTTACTATCATTGCAGAAATATTAGGTCTTGGTGCGCTGAAGAAGCTATCGGCTGAAAAATTTATCATTATGTAGGTCCAGAATGTACTTGTAGTAACAGTGGGTTATTATTCGGACACAAAAGGCTGCCTCTGTTCTCGAGATTACTTTTAAGACACCCTCCACAAGTTTTGGTTTCTTTTATGAAAAAGAAGAACTACAGTGAACTGTTCATTTACTTGTTTTCAGCCCGCCAAGCCGAATTCAGGGCAGAAGCTCTCGCCGCGAAGAAACGCAAGGACAAGTTCATGGCTCTTGGGTTCATGAAGGTGGCTAAGCAGTTCGATGCCGTGGTGGAAGCTCACCATGCTGGCCAAGCCATGGATATGACTGAGCTCCCCACTGTCCAAATGATCACTCAAGCTTTAGAACACGACAGGTTGCAGCAACAAGAAGTTCTTCAGCGGTCTGTCGGTGCGTGAGAAATATAACCATTATTTTAACTGGCAATAGACTTTTTTTCCTTTGTAAAATTTCCGTCTTAGCAAGTTCTTTTGTTGATAAAAATGAAAGGCCAGTTTTCAATAAATCTGTTTGAGAAATGAGAGGCAGTTTCATTACATTTATTTTTCTTACAAAGTGTATGCGCTTGTTGCAATCCGCAAAAGGCCAGTAGAACCCTTTAAGAAAAAATAAAACTATACATTCATGGGGAGAGGTTTTTGCCCAGCAGAGGGATGATACTGTCTGACAGTAACACTAAAGCCTATTTATGGTAAACATAGGCTGAGAAACAGTTGCAAAATATTGTTATATTCTGTTAGATTTAACAAAATTGTAAATTTCGGCAAAAAATCCCAGTCTATTATGTAAAAAACCTGTACCTCTTGGTACAGGTTTTTCACCGAGTTCGGTTGCAGATGCTCCCATGTTGTATTATCTTCATTACAACCTACAATTTTGTTAAGCAATATGGTTGTTTGTCATGTTAATATTTTTGGTGTCAATAAATAAAATGACAGCTTTTGAACCACAAATACGACAGTAAAATTGCAACTTTGCATGTCACCCGAAACACAAACATGTTGCCAAACAATAATACAAAAATTAACAATATTGTGCAACTGTTTTTTCATGAATACGGATCTTATAAAATTCACAAGCGCGTTTCATAAACATTGGAATGATTCGTGAAATACACCGGTCTATTCTGTAAAAATCTCACCGTGAAAACTTAGGTGAAGTGAGTTGTTATTCCACCTGATGCTACGGATAGTCTGCTGACAGCTTACTCCAAGCTCACTTCACCTAAGTTTTCACGGTGAGATTTTTACAGAATAAATAGGCTGTAACAGTAACGTAATTTTTACCATTTAGCACCAGATACGCCAGCAGAAGATACCAGTAGTGGTGGTGGAGGTCTCATTACCGCGAACACCTTAGAAGAAGGGCTTCATCAAAGACTTGAGGCTTTTAAAGTAAGTATGGTGGAATGTTGAGGCTTTTAAGAAATAATGCAAAGTGGTTACTAAGTGATATTACTAAGACATCCATCCTGGAGGCCATCAAAGCACTTTGTTAAAGCGCGACAAGGATCTTTTGGCTCTTGAATGACATTAGCAAGGGGGCCTTGGTAAGATATTATGATGTGTTGAAAAATCAAGATGGCGGAGTTTAGTCCAATCTTGGCCACGCGCCATATGTCCTTACAGCTATAGAGCTTTCGTCGTTATCAAAGCGGGCGAGCGAAATGAGTCCACTTACGGTTTTAGAAAGAGACCATCACACAAGTATGAATGACAGAGATGGCGCTCTACAAAGTTAAATTCATATTAAGGCCCGCTTACACCACAAATCACTATACACGTTTAAACATCGTTCGGTTTACTTCAATCGTTTGAAGATGACCGAGACAGAATCATGTTTTAACTATGTTTAGCGCTAAACGCATTTAGTGATTTGTGGTGCAAGTGGGCCATCAATTCGGGGTGTTAAATTAAAATCACTTGGGCCCGTACGACAGCCCAAGGCCCAGGGCCAGGGGCCAGGGACCAGGCCAGGCCAGGCCAGGGGCCAGGGGTTTAGGTTCAGGGTAGGTGAAGTTGACAGTAATAATTAAGTGCCAAACGGTTTTGAACCGCGATTGCAGATGCGATGAACCGTTGTGGACTTTAATTTTTGTCAAATATTGAGCTGGTTTTTGTCAAATAGTGAGTACACGGTAACCCCCTATTGTGCTACTGATAAAGTGAAAGTAAACATATGCTTTGTATACAAACGTAATATTTAAAAAAAAAAAACAATTTTTCTTTCTTTTATATTAATATTTCATCATTGTCTACATACAGAAACAAGAAGCAAAAGCCCAGGAAGAAGGCAACTCTTCAAAAGCTCGTCGGATGAACCGGATTATAAAGCAGTACGCTGACGCCATCAAACGCCATAACGCGGGGCAGACAATAGCAGTGGATGACTTACCCGCACCGGCTGGGTACGGACCTCTGCCGACTGGTGCTACGGGAGTGAGTATTGTCACAGACTATGTATCTACCACGTGGGCCCAGTGCGGGTTGGTAGATGTCACATGTCACATGTCTTTGTCGTTTTGGATGAAATAATTTACACAAAGAAAAGCGCCTGCCTGGGTTCGAACCTACGACCAACAAATCGTAAGTCATGGCCGTTATCACTGGGCCGCCACTGCTCTAAATGCGTTTAGCACTAAACATATTATATTTTTAAAACTTCTGTCTGTATCTGTCAACTTCATAATTATGATTGACAGAAATAGAACGATGGTTTAAATTCGTTTAACGTTTCATGTAATTAGTGATTTTCGTGCAAGCGGGCCTTGGATTACGAAAACATGGTTTTGACATGGTAATTTGAGAAATATGTACCTAATTGATCGTCTAAAAACGTATTGACCTAATGGTTTACGCTTGTTTAAATTAAGGAACCTCTAATAACTTTTTGGGCTTCTTATGATGCACGCTTTTTTAAACCAATGAGCCTCTTTTTAACTTTCTGGCTGTTTAGTATTTTTAGGACACGAAAATATGAATTACTAGCTGTGCTCGCGACTTCGTTCGCGTGGATGTCGGGAAAACAATAATGTGTCTTTTTCCTAAGGTTTTTTTCTAAAATAAATGTAGCCTAAGTTACTCCTTATAACATCAGCTATCTGCCCGTCAAAATCGTTCCAGCCGTTTTGGAGATTAGCCGGAACAAATAGACAGACAAAAATTTTGACAATTATTTATATACTTTCACATGCAGTGAGTAAAAAGCTGGTATTTTGACATTACAAACAGACACTTCAATTTTAAGAGATCTGCAGGAGAACCAAGGTAACAGACATAGCCCGAAGAAATGCCAAACTTAAGTGGCAGTGGGCAGGGCACATTGCTCGCAGAACAGATGGCTGATGGGGCCGAAAGGTTCTGGAGTGGCGACCGCGTACCGGAAGACGTAGCGTTGGAAGGCCTCCCACAAGGTGGACCGACGACCTTGTTAAAGCCGCAGGAACCCGTTCGATGCGAGAAGCACGGAACCGGTCGAAGTGGAGGTGCTTGGGGGAGGCCTATGTCCAGCAGTGGACATCTTTTGGCTGAAATGATGATGATGATACATTTATATGCGTTTAGTAAAAAGCTGTTATTTTGACATTACAAACAGACACTTAAATTTTATTTATTTGTATACATGTATGATTAAATACATGTCGAATAATTCCTTTTCTAATTGTCATACTGAATATTTTTTCAGTCAAGTGCCGCCCCGACGCCCCCTTCCTCTCGCTCCGCCCCTTCAGTCCCGGAACCTAGTCCGAGTACAGGGCAGGCGGCGCGGCGGGATCAGGTACTAGCAGTGTTGCTGAAGAGACAGCATCAGTTCAAGGAGGCCGCTATCTATCATAAGAAGAAAGGTACGTTTGATGAATAATAATAATTATTATTATATCTCCAAGAGGGGCTTGTGGCTAAGTAATAACAGCCACACGGGGCGATCGATCAGGTTAAGCTACAGGATGACCATCTTTCCATATCAAGACCTTTCCGTGTCTCGGAAAGCACGTTAAGCCGTCGGTCCCGGCTGTCATTCGTGGATCTTTGACAGTCGTTACGGGTCGTCAGAAGCCCGAAAGTCTGACAACCAGTCTTACCAAGGGGTTTCGTATTACCCAGTAACTGGTTTGTGGAGGTCAAATAGGCGCTTCATGTAATATACTTAAATATAGCTCATAATATAGGTAGTCAGCTGCATCCGGTTAGACTGGAAGCCGACCCCAACATAGTTGGGAAAAGGCTACACACACATACAAATACATAAACCCACGCCATCTCCCCATGCCAATGCATACGACCCTTACATACTCTTTTTGCTTTATTTACGTTCACACATCGGATCATACATGCACGCTGGTTGAGACAACTACGCACCTGACCTTTCTGAAGAACATCACCAAAAAGGTCACTATATGTCCTTCTGGGGCGTCCCGTCCCGGTTTCCACTCACATCTGTCTCTTGTGTCATCTGTCAATCCACCACGCGGGTCCAGTGTGCGTTGGTAGTTGTCCCATGTCTTCGAATTTTAGGTTCTAGAACATGCCGGTTTCCTCACGATGTTTTCCTTCACTGTTTTGAGAGCAGTGGTCATGAAATTAAATACACAAAGAGCATGCCTGGGTTCGAACCTACGAACCACATCTTGCAGTTCGCGGCCGTTACTACTGGGCCAGCACTGCTCTCAAAGATAGATACTTAATAGTACTAATGATATACTATCTTGAATTCATGCAAGCCTTGTACTACTTGTTAGGTAACTGACTGCTCAGCACGTGTGCCCAGTGTCTTGAACAGAATACCGTGTTCCCCATGTAAATTGCACACGTGCTAAGCTGGGGCGGGTTGCTAGACTTTCTTAAATTGTTAATTTATTCGGTGTGGGTTTGGTGTTAGTTTTAAGGTCTCATTACCCACCTCAATTAGATAAAGTACCATACCATAGTATGATACGAGGGCGGGTCAATAAGTCCGTGACTTTTTTAATTTCTTGTCTTTTAGCTGAAAGGGCAACACTGCTCCTATCAACAGGCAACTATCAGTTGACTTCTGTCAAAATTTGAACAAGCTGCGTCTTTAGGTTTGTCTTTGACAGCCATTGATAGCAGACTGCCGCATATTATGAGAAGAAAATGGAAAAAAGTGAATTTCGTGTGCTCATTAAGCATTATTTTTTGAGGAAAAAAACCATAACTCAAACCAAGGCTAAGCTTGATAAATACTATAGGGACTGCACCATCCATTTCAAAGGTAAGAAGTGGTTCACAGAATTTCGTTGTGGCCGTACAAGCACGGAAGAGGCCGAACGTTCTGGACGCCCAGTTGAGGTCTCTACACCCGAAACAATTGAAAAAATTTACGATATGGTGTTGGCCAATCGGAGATTGAAAGTGAGAGAGATTTTGAAAGCCATAGGCATCTCACATGGCTCAGTGGTTACAATTTTAAATTATCACTTGGGTATGAGAAATCTTTCCGCAAGATGGGTGCCGCGGTTGCTCACAATCGACCACAAAAGCAATCGTGTGACAACTTCGCAAGAGTGTTTGGCGTTGTTCAACCGCAAAATGGACGAGTTTTTGCGCCGTTTCGTAACCGTGGACGAAACATGGATCCACCACAACACACCAGTGACCAAACAGTAGTCAAAACAATGGGTTTCTCGGGCTGAATCGGCGCCAAAGAAGGCCAAGGTGGGTTTGTCAGCAAATAAAGTCATCGCGACCGTTTTTTGGGATGCACGCGTTATTATCCATATTGACTACCTTCAAAAGGGTAAAACAATCAATGATGAATATTATGCCAACTTATTGGGTCAATTTAATGCGAATTTAATAAAAAAACGACCGCATTTGGCCAAGAAGAAAGTTCTTTTTCACCAGGACAATGCAAGGGTGCACACATGTGCAGTTTCCATGTAAAAAATTCATGAATTGTGCTACGAATTGCTCCCTCATCCGCCCTATTCTCCGGATTTAGCCCCGACTGACTATTTCTTGTTCCCAAACTTGAAGAAATGGCTTGGTGGAAAGAGATTTGACTCCAATGATGAAATTATCTCACAAACAAATACCTATTTTGATGACCTCGACAAATCTTATTTTTCGGAAGGGATAAAAAAATCGGAGAAACGTGTACCTATAGAGCTCAAACGTACTCTACGTTGAAAAATAAAAATAAAATTATCCAAAACCCTGTGTATCATTCAAAAAGTCAAGGACTTATTGACTCGCCTTCGTACATCTCAAAACCCCACTAAGGCTGTTTTAAGTTCACATTATTATGCTTCGGTTAAAACGGTTACATAGTCATTTAATTTAGCTTTTGATACAAGTATCTCTGAATAATTCCAGAGATACTCTCAAAAAATTTACAGTACCGTAAATTTAATTTACCACGAGTCCCCTCTTTGATACCTACTTACATAATCAAATGAAAACACCCTATTAAACGCTTGTAACGAAACCATAGCGCGATTCAGAAAACGGTACAACGCCATCTATCGAACAACAGGGTAAACTTGACAGTTTATATATTGTGCATCTACATAACTAAATAACTAAAAACTTTTTATTTGGCAATTTGCTTTTCCAATAGACTGGAAAAGGGCAACCTATTGTTAGCTAGCGACTTGCCCCGGCTTCGCACGGGTGCATTTTACATGGGAAGACGGTATTCAGTTCACGACGCGTCATCTTCTGACGAGACTGGTCATCTCTTATTACTGCCAGCCAGGGCTTAGTTTTAGTCTTATATTTTGAATGGTTTCTTTATTTTATTTTATTTTAGATAATTATTTAGAAGCAACAAGAATAAGGTACCCAAGATTTTGTAATATCTTGGTTTAAAAGAGTGTCCTTGGCCGTGGTCCACCTGACCGACTCTGACAATTCAAAAGTGCCTGTAAATAATTTAATTGAAATAAATGCTTTGTCTCTAGTTTAAGTTATACACAAGTGTCTGCAGCAATCTAATAAAAAGTACTAGGCTTGCATATTTATTTATTTATTACATTTGGGAAAAAGACAGTAGTTTAATTAGGCATAAACAGTGTTGTCTTAAAATTAAACTTAACAAATATACCCACAACATTTTCAATATAGTATTGTTACTGTTACTGTTTTTTGTTTGTTGTTGTGTTCTTTGTTATTGTGTTTTATTGTTTGTTCTTTGTTGTATTTTGTGTTGTGTTTGTTTGTTGTTTTTTATTCACACGGATATGCCAACCGCATCGTACCTTAGTAACTATTCCATTAATTCATACTAATTAATGACTGTAATGTGTTGGTACTTTTTTTTTGTTTGTCCTACTAATATTATAAACGCGAAAGTTTGTATGGATGGATGGATGTTTGTTACTCTTTCACGCAAAACCTACTGAGCGGATTTGGATGAAATTTGGCACACAGATAGTTTATAACTAGGTTTAACACATATGATACTTTTACCTCCATATCCTCACGGGATCGAAACGTATGCGGGTGTAACCGCGAGGCGCTGCTAGTAATATGATAGTTCGTAGAACGTACACAGAAGAACTTGAAGTATTGGTCCATTGTCCCTAACTAACATGTGGTTATAATTATGTTATTTCTCGGTTACAGGTGAAACAGACATAGCTATACAAATGCTTCGGAACGCGAAACGCTTCGACACTCTAATAGAGGCCGCACGGTCGGGCCAGACTATCGATATGAGCAAAGTGCCGACACCGCCCCGGCCTGCCAAACCGAAACCGTAAGTACTTAAATAAATTATTATCTTCTCTGATCTCTGTATACACGATGACATGACACATCAAGCTACAAATTTCCAGTTCCTCGCATTGTATAGCCTTTCGGTACAGTCTTTATCTTCATGTCGCTGGCACGAGTGTATTTTAAATGTTGTTTTCCCAAAAACTTGCCACTTCCACGGCGTTGTCGGTGGCAGCGCAGAGGTCACTTTGCATGTTTTGGAACATGGTTTGTGACATAGTCGTACAGCCGTACAGTGAGAAGTCAGTTTATACTGGAAATGTATAGCTTGATGTGTCTTCGTGGGTACTATAACGGATGTAAAAAGATGTTTAACGAAGCCACTTTATCTTCCCGTCATTGATATATTTTTTGTACTGAACCATACCTGGGAACCTTTTTTTTTCCGGTGGGAAATCATCAAATGACCCCTCCCGCTCTGTGTGGAGCGGAAGGGAGTGTCAGACTCTTACTGACTAAAACCCACCCATGTTCCTTCCTTCGCCCTTTATGTTCCGGGGTAGCGGTAACCCTTTCGGACCATCCCGCTGAATACCTGGGAACCTTCCCGTTGACTTTTTTTATATGCAAACACGTTTAGAATGTTATAACTTAACTCTATATACCCTTACGATCCCCTGTACCGTTGCATGCAACCATAAGCACAATATTTTGTGCGTGCGGTACGTTACGCGCTACCGCAAGGGAAGGGACGCCCACGAGCAACTTTTGTCTCCTCAACTAATTTGTATCTTACATCAAGTCTACATTGTATTACAGTTTGTATGTAAGTGCGCGTATGTAGCGACGCGACAAAGATAGCAATGTTCTAATACTTTTGATGTGGTTGCTCGTGGGGCCTTTGCATTGATTTTTTACACCTAAAGTAAAAGTCGTTTCCCAGTCATTCAGCCATTTCAGTCAGCCGTTCAGCCGTTTCGTTTCGTTTTTGTCAGTCATTTTTGCTACAGTGCAATAATATTAAGGCATTACATGTCGCTCAGTGTTAGGGGAAACTGGCGTTACTCTTAGCTTATGGAGTAAACTAGATTTTTCATAAAAATAGTAACATTTTGCGCAAAATAGGTTTACGAAAGATCTGCGTTTGCCTATTTCACACATTTTTCGCCACCTCTAGATCCGACACAGCGCCAACAGAGCCCACAGGAGACAACTCCTCAATAGACGAACCCTCCGGGTCTTCTGACGGCTGGGTGGAAGTCGGACCGGTAGCAGGAGCTTCAGCCAGCGATGATGCCTTCACCAGCGTCCTGAACCAGCTGGAATCTCAAGCTAAAATGGCGCGTGAATACATGAACCATTGCAAAAGCATGGGGCATGTAGCCGAGGCGAAGATGTATGAGAAACTTAGTGAGCGCGTCAAAGAAGATCTTGATATTCTGAGGCTGGCTATGCTGTAAGTAAATAGATTTTATTTAGATTTAATAATAATAATGAACTTGATGCCTATCTAATCACGGTTCTTCCGCATCTTACCAAGGGGTATCGTATTACCCAGTAACAGATATAACGTGTTACTGTTTGTTTGTCCCAAATAAATAAATAAACTGGGTTGTGGAGGTCAGATCGGCAGTCGCTCCATGTAAAATACTGATATTCAGCTGCATTCGGTTAGACTGGAAGCCGACCCCGACATACTCGGGAAAAGGCTAGGCAGATGATGAATGAACGTGAGGCCTATATGAGAGATTTGTCCATATTGGTTCAGGATCGAGTTGAGTGGAAAAAGTAAAGTTAGGCCTTTGCCCTGCAGTGGGACAATACTAGCTGATTATTATAATAATAATACCAGCCTATTATTGCCCCTCTGAAAGGCAAAGACCAGAGGGGCAATTCTCATAATTTTAGGAACGTTCACAGTCTGATCTCAGTCTCAATCTGTCAAAAATACGTCTAATTTCCCTACATTTTGACATTTGTTTTTCGCTTTTGTGTGTTTGTTAAACGTTTTAAATCTAGTCGCAGTCTCATGTCGGCGACAAACAAATGTCAAAAAGTTGTCAAAATGTAGGGAAATTAGAGGGATTTTTGACAGATTAAGACTGAGATCAGACTGTGAACGTTCTTAAAATTACGAGAATTACCCCTCTGTTCTCATATACAGGGTGGCAGGGATATCGACGCGCAACCTTTTACCATGGATTCAGTACATGATTCTGAACCTGATCGAAAAAAAATTTTTCATTGGTTATTATTTAAAAAAATATCTGTTCCATATATTTTGACCGCGTCGGTTAAAACGCTTTTCAACCGCATTGGCACTTTTGTATGAAACAGCAGATTGTTTTTTTATAACCGACGAAAAATTTTCTAAAAGTAAAAAAAGAAATCTTTATATTGCAGCAATCATCGTGCTTTACCCGGCTTCCATTACGTGATGCGTGAGTTTTCAATCACACAATGCAATACCGACCTTGGAGTGAACGACTTAGAGCTGACCATCATGCGAGGCATCGCTTTCAATGTGGCTAAAGATGTTGATACCTACGTGAGATTCGAGTTCCCGTTCCCTCAGGTTAGTTGAGTCAAATCAAATCAAAATCAAAAGTCATTTATTCAAATTAGGCTGAGAATCAGCACTTTTCGAACGTCAACATTACAAAAGACAGTCCCCCAAAAACGCCCTCTCTTCACCACTTCCCAGTGCTATAGCTGGGAAGAAGAAGTGGCGCAACAAACTCCCCAGCAGCACAGCTGTCTGATCAGTTAGAAAATTGATTGTATACAATACTAAGTACACATGTTAAGTAATTAACATTACAAGACACAGAACATAAAATTAAATTATTTGCCATATGTCAGCTAGCCACGCCAATATACCAACAATATAATAAAAGCTATAGGTACTCAAGCTAAAAAATAATTAATTAAAATTAAAATGTAAATAAAAGCCTCCAGGCATAAAGGGCGTGACAGCTTACATATTTATGCATTGCTGGGTTCTGTTCACATAGCTGTCACTTGAAGTCACAAATGATAAACTAGGACCATCGAAGTAAAATAAATAAATAAGTTAATACTAATAACAATAACCTGTCAGTAAGCTAATTCTGGAGAAAGAACACAAACATTGTCTTGCGTTAACTAAGGCAACCAACTGTTCTTATCGTTTAAGTAGTCGTCGGAGTGTTTATTTATATTATATTTAAAATAAAATACTATAAATACGATTAAAGGTTGTCTTTAAAAGATCGCTCTTAGCGATAAGACAGCCCATTGTGTCACCCTTTGTAAAATTTTATATATTTATGTTTTATAGTTTGTATGGTGTACAATAAAGAGTATTCTATTATATTTTACGATTATAAACCAGTAAGCATTGATGTAAAAAATTGCGTGCGTGTCTACTAACATGCATTTGTTTTACATGGAGGTGACAAAGAAGTAGCGAGTCAAACCGCGACCGCGAGGCATCGCATCTTCGGCATGTAATTTACCCTTAGTAGGCGCTTTTTAGGGTTCCGTACCTCAGAAGGAAAAACGGAACCCTTATAAGATCACTTCGTTGTCCGTCTGTCTGTCCATCCGTCTGTCAAGACCTTTTTTCTCAGGAACGCGTAGAAAACCGTAAATTTGTAGTTACATACCTACTAATTTGTACGGAACCCTCGGTTTTTTTTTATAACACTTCTCAACACATCCCCACCTCAACCCATTTCAGGAAGCGCCCGTATCAGACAGAACCGAAGTGGTGAAAACGACGAACAACCCCGAGTACAATGCAGTGTTTCCATTGACCATCAACCGTAACCGACCATGTCTGCGGGTCTTCAAACGACACGGCATCAAGTTCGAAGTGTGGAACAAAGGGTAAGTTGGGGAAAGGGGGGAAAGGACCCATGTACAGTGAAGGGCTCCGTCGTGATTTCGCGGTAAACTTTGCTTGCGCGATGTAGGACTCTATGGCGGTATACAAGGTCGAATTAAATTAGCTAGCGACACTCCACAGACGTGATGGGTGAAAATGGGCGATATGTGAAAATGATTAAACAATAGAAAAAAAAACTAGCTAATTTGATTAGTACCTTATAGATGTCGCCACAGTCCGATGATACATTTTAGGATTGTAGGTTTCATAATCAGCCTATAATGTTCCCACTGCTGGGACACAGGCCTCTTCTCTGTGAGAGGGGATTGTAGATGTACTGTCATCGATTATTAGGTTTTTGATGTCTTATGGTAGTTGTTACACGTTTGATGCCAATATTCAGTTGCTTCAGGAACAAAAACTTCTGGTCTAAAAGCCGACTCGAACTTAGAGAGGCGATGGAATAAAGCTATGGTTATAATCTGTACGGGAGTCAGCTTCTACATGGTATATAGCATTTTCATCTTATGAAGCGACGCGCGTTTTATTTGTGGTTACCAAGTGTGCAAACACGCTGTGTATGTGTGTTCACAGGAGCTCTCGGTACCGTCCAAAACAATGGCGAAGTCGGAAGTGTGTGTGTGTTATGTGTTGATGCTATTCGTCTTCACGCACACAATCACAGCGTGTTTGTACACTTGGTTACCACAAGTAAAGCGTTCGTGAGGCACAATACTTTAACAGATTTTGAGACAAACATACTTGGCTTCGGTGGTAGGGATCAATTTGTACAACAATCAATTAACGTGCAAAAATATACCGTGAAAGTTAAGATATTTACTTAGTTCAAATGTAAATTATTAAATAGATTTTTAAATTATCTTATTGTAGTAGTTAGTGTTACGTAGTTAGACTTTATTATAGATTCGTTTGATAAATTAATATTTGAATGGATTTTATAGTTTTGCATCTTTTGAAGATTAAAATTATTTACGACTACAATACAGTATTTCTAAGTCAGTTTGCATTCTATTTCTTGTAGTGTTGAACTGTCCCCTATGTTTATAGATTATTCTTCTTGGGTTTTTTCTTCTTTTTAATGCGTCTCCTGGGTAAATTTAAAATTTTCCATGATTTAGCATGTTTTCATGACATTTTGTATAAAATACGATTTGTTATTCATGCCAGTGTGGGTTTTTGTGGATAACCGCGCAAGATATTCATCACATGGATTCATCAATTAATAATTTTATTTTTATATGTATATCTCGAAGATGGTTTGTAGACTCCGCTGTTTTACAAAACAACTACGTTATGTAAAACAACTGAACAACGTTCAGCTTTATTGTCATTGCGCTACGTTTTACAAAACTGCTACCGACGTTTAGACGTAATGCAGAATGGCTTATATGCAATGAGCGTCTTTCATAAAACTCTGATAACTTTTAATAATATTGTCCTTAAAATCACCGTTTTCACTTGAGTTAAGGTAATTTTTACTCGTATTGCTCGTTTTGTTTATTTCTGTTTTGGACGCCATTATTTTTCTTACGACACACAGAGCCACGAGCGACAAATTTTAGAACTAGAATCTACAATCTAGCGTTTCATTTCACGCTGTTTTACAAAACCGCTAATCGTTGACCCGCTGCATTGATAAATGCAAAACGTTTATGCAATTCAGCGTGTTCAAGTTCAGTAATTATGGAAAAGCGCGTTGTTCAGTTGTTTTACATAACGGAGCTGTTTTGTAAAACAACTAGCGGTTTTGTAAAACAGCGGATGCTACAATCCATTGCGACATATATGTTATACATCATTCTCATACATCATTCTGGTATTCAGCTGCATCTGGTGAGACTGGAAGCTGACCCCAACATAATTGGGAAAAGGCTAGGCAGATTGATTGATGTTTTCGTACAACGTTAAACATTTTGTTGGTTGTATTTATGTATCTACATGTAAATATCATAATAGATATGTACATAGGGTTGAACAAATGGCCACAAATGACACATTGGGCAGCTCATTCACAATTCACAATTGCTTTTGGTTCTATTGTCGGGTTTTGGTTAACGCCAGGGAAAACTATCGCTATAAACTATCGCGCATTAATAATTTCTGTTTTTTATTGTTATTGGTTCCTGTACATAAAGGTGAAATTCGGTTGCACTCAATTTCTCTTTTTCATACAGATTGTTGTAGAAGTCCGTCATAAATTATAGTACAATATTACTTCTTTCTTCTTGCGGTATTTTAATACCTGTAGACTTCGTAGAAATGAGTTCCGTGTTAACCTTTATGTACAGAATGCATCCTTTTGACTGCCACGCCATGAAATCTTTTAGATAAACTCACTTACTAGTAAAATTTAGGAAAAAATAAGTATCCTTATGACCCATTTTAACATCATTTCCTTAAATATTAGGGCCAGCTTGCACAACATATAACTAAATACTTTGAGCGCTAAACATAATTGAAACATCATTCCGCATCATATTTGCGTATCACACTATCAATCACAATCTGAATCATTTTGAAGGATATCGCTAATCCATTGCTTCATATGCTCGAAAAATTTGTCTGATCAACAACGTAAATAACGCAATGAATGTTGTTGAACTGTCAAAATGAAAGCCATTGCTACTGTTAGTGTGTTACGCAATCATCCCGCTGTTTCTGTCAATCGTTTGAAGATGACAGAGACGGAATAATGTTTTGAATATGTTTAGAGTTAACGCATTAAATGGTTTGTGGATCAAGCAGGCTGTACAGTATGATGCTGATATATGAGGAACAGGGTGGAAAATTGCTCATCCTCCATAAAAAAGAGAGGATCCTCCGCCCAGACGGGTGTTTTGTCTGGTGGGCTGCGCGACGGTTGAAGTCGGGATGTTGTATATATCGCAAACGTCGTGAAAAGGTTACACCTGATGCCATAAATAAAATTACGAAAGTCATTCATCTCGGAAATGACCGGTTAAAAAAATTGACATTTTTTAGTGCGCAATGTATTGCAAACAACGCGATCAAAACACTCCGCGGATGGCGCGCGCGCGCGCGCTACATACCGCGATTTATATAGATACCGCTGTTTTAAGTGAAACAAGTGAATTTACTATTTTTTTATTAAAAATCTCATTGGGTTAGATAGAAATAATGATTTTATACAGTTACAGTAAATAAAATTGCAGAAAAAAACGTAAAAATCAAGAAAAAGCCGACGAAAAATTTCAACGCAGGGGGTCCAGAATCATGTACTGAATAAAAAAATAAAGAAAGAAAAATGCGTTTATAGGCATTACCCAAAATGAATACACCTTAAAACTATAAAAACAAACATTATAATGCCAAAAGAGCCTCAGCTCAGCATAATGTCAGATGGCAACACAAGTGCTTTGCGCGATGTAGGATTTCTAAAATTTCAGATTCTTGATGTGTAGTTCGCATGTGGCGTTGTAGGTGCCGCCTCGATGCTAAAATGGGTCTACTTCTGTAAATTTAACCACTTCAGTGACCATTTATAAATTCAACGGCCTTTGGCAGTCAAAAAGCTACCCTCCATCCTACCTAGCCTGGCATGTGTGTGTAGTACCTAGCTCGTAGTGTGTAGCGTGTTGTGCGGGTGGCGCAGGTGCAGCGGCTGCGCTGAGAGCCTCCTCTGTTGCAGCGGCTGGTTCCGGAGCGATACCTTGCTCGGCACTGTCAACGTGAAGCTGGCGCCATTGCAGGAGGAAGTCACGCTGCATGATTCTTTTCCGGTGAGTTGCCTCTATTAAGAATGGGATTTTATAATAATAGAAATGGCCTGTATGACAACACGTGCAATACTATAAATAACAATGATCAACGTATAAAAAAAGAAAAGTTTAAAAGGTAATAAGGCGAGTGACGCCCCAAAAGGACATATAGTGGGATTGGTGATGTTCTTCAGTTAGGACAAGAGCGTAGTAGTTTTTAATCACGTCTAACTTGTCTATGGAGTATCTTAATTTGACAGGACTAAACTAATATTTATCTTCTGTCCTTTTCTTAATGAAATAGAAAGAAAAAGATACACTGAACTTAAATTTAGTTTAGTTTGTTAACAAGGGAATCGGCGCCACTGACCTGCAAATTTACTTATGTTTTTAAGACTTCGCTTTAAAATGTGTGTTTCAAACAATAACTTTTTTATAAAGTAACTCATAAGTGTGTCATTACCATGTCCACAGCTATACGACGGCCGCCGCACAGTCGGGGGCTCACTGGAGATCAAGCTGCGTGTGCGCACACCAATGTTACAGCAACAAGTAAAGGCCTCCAAACATCGCTGGCTCGTGCTAGACGATGTCGCAGCGTTTTAAAAAAAATCAACAAGGAAAGAAATACTAAAACAAAGTCCAGAAAGTTTTGTTTCTAAAAACTGTTCCGAATCGTTATTTCGAAAACGTTACCCTTCCTTTTGGACTTCGCTGCAGTTGGGTAAGAAAACAGTGCCCTTATTTCGTAGCTCAAGTGTTACTGCTAATGTCAGGTTGTCCTTACATTGTATCTAAAGTCTATTCAAGCTAATGTTTCAAATTTATGTTGTTTCAAGTTAAACAAATATCAACTTTATTTTAATGGTAATTAGGTCGATTTCAAAGTGACTGGCACTATTGAAAAAGTTATAAAAATGTTTCAAGTTGTAGCGTAAACTGAACTTTATTGTGTAGGAATTAAATTGCTTGTATGTTTGGCAAATAAATCGCGAAAATAAATGCGGATTAGCTATGTAAAAGATAATGTTTGAAGATAATTTTGAATTGAACAGTTTTTAGAACTAAATTTTCTGGGAGTCTTCAAATGGTGATCAAACTAAAGGAATTAGCGGTATTTAATCTGTTTTGTCAATTTATTTTGTATTTTTTTATGGCAACGATGAAGATAAATGCAATCTGAATAATATATTAAGGCAAGCATACACGACTTTCAATTATCGCTGAATTTCAGCTAAGGATTTGTTTAGGCCGAAAAAGGCCTATTACATAGATGTTCACAATTAGCGTGTTTTTACCCTCTCAATGTCATGCTTCGTCCATATATTTGTCACCCAACCCAGAGCTTAAATATTTAGATTTTATACAGACGGACAGCATTGCAACTGCTTAACAAGCAGTAACTAGAGTTGTAGCAGTACCCTGTATACTATTTTTATCACCTGCACCCAATGACCTTTGTTATACAAGTACGCTGGACATCATACTATCGATGATAAAATGAAGACATTTGATTTTCGCCATTTTGGCGCTGATAACAACGTGAGCGTCTGTGGAACTAGTATGTTTTACAAAATGCTTATATTTTTATGATAAAAACGTTCTAAATAACTCGTAGTAAACAAAAAATACACAAGAAAAGTTTTATTCCACGATTTAGATCATCAGAGACGTACCAAAAACAATCCAGCAATGTATCAATTTTAGTTCCTGAGACGCTCGAGCGGGCTTTGAATCGGCACAAAAAGCAACTGTCATTTCATATAGTATATTTAGTCCAACGTACTTGTTTATTAGACGTTAGTGCCTGCGCCCCAATTGTGCAACACACCTTCAATTACAACATTGTTTAATGTGTTTGAAAAATTCGTCTGCTCAACAACGTAAATGACGCAATGAATGTTGTTGAACTGTCAAAATGAAAGGCGTTGGCGCCGATTCCCTTGTTCACAAACTAAACTAAATTTAAATTTAGTGCATTTTTTTCTTTCTATTTCATTAAGAAAAGGACAGAAGATAAATATTAGTTCAGCCCTGTCAAATAAGTCAGCGAGTGACGTAAATTGACGAATTTTTAGTCGCCATGTTTTAATCACGTCTAATTTGTCTATTGAGTATCTTAATTTGACAGGACTAAACTAATATTTATCTTCTGTCCTTTTCTTTATGAAAAAGAAAGAAAAAGATGCACTGAACTTAAATTTAGTTTAGTTTGTGAACAAGGGAATCGGCGCCATTGTCAGTGAAAAATAACGTCTTCTTATACAAAAGTAGACGTACAACATGTACGCATGTATGTAGGTACATATACTTTGTTTTTTAATCCCAGAGACTAATCTGACATTTAAGTCTTTTGTGTTTGCGTTTTTTTAGTATAGAAGGTTGACATTACATCTGTCAGATTAGTCTCTGTTATAAAAAAACGAACTTTAGGTTTTTTTTATCGTAAATCAGAGGGGTAATTCTCGTAATTAAGAACGTTCGCAGTCTGATCTCAGTCTCAAACTGTCAAAAATACGTCTAATTACCCTACATTTTGACAAGTTTTTGACATTGATTGTCGCTGAGATGAGATTGCGACTAGATTTTGAACGTTTTTAATTACGGGAATTGGCCACCATTAGATAAATTTGTTCAGTTGTCAAACATCAGGACAACTGAACAAATTTATCTATAAAAGATCAAGTCGTTCAGTATGACTAATATAATCACCCCCTCTATGTTTGCAGGTGACTTAAATAAAATGTACAAACTTTTTAATCTGTGTATTGAAGTTGCAATGCCTTCTGTTTTCAAATACTGTAAGAGTTTGACGATTGGCTAAATGAACTCGAAAAAGATCTAGCCAATAAGAACACATATTCATGCTGTGTGTTAACGTGTTATATGTATGTTCCTGGATTTGTAATTATAAGTGTTGGAAGCATGTTTTTGGACATTCATACAAGAATTTCCTTTAAAAAAAAAACAAAAGTGATGTCATAATAAGAAATATTTATATTGTAATATCGAATAATATAAAACTATTGATATTATACTTAGGGTCAGCGAAGGATATTGACAATTTGTAGAAGAAATTCATTAATTAAAAAACCCGTACAAGTTCACGAGATGATAAAATATATGTCATTTCTTAAATGATTATTTTTATATTTTGCAAGCATATAATATCTTATGAATACTTTTGTCCAAAAATACCTGAAGTCTATTCAAACTAATGTTTCAAATTGATGTTATTTCAAGTTAAACAAATATCAACTTTATTTTGATAATGATTAAGTTGATTTTAGAGTGACTAGAACTATTGAAAAGTTATAAAAAAATTTGAAGTGGTAAATTGAACTTTATTGTGTAGGAATGAAAGTTGTTTTTCCATAAACTCATATTTGTTTAAATTCCTGGCAAATAAATCGCGAATGCAGAAATTAAGAGACAGTTAAAATACTATAAAAACAATATAAAAAGTTGGCGTCCAAAGACGTTTGAGTCAAAGGAAACATTACGATGTTTTTTATCTGCGTGAAAGGAGTGTTATACATAGAAATGATTATTATAATAAATGTGTAAATTTTTAAATATATATAATTACATTTTCTCAAAATGGCTACTCGCATTAATTTAATTGTAGTGGTGTGGAAGCTGTAATGTTTAAGTCACATTGTTAAAATATGAAAATCTTACTTGTAATTCGCGTCCATCCATTATTATTTGTTTTAATTTCAAGAATAATTAATACAAAACGCAAGCAACCTTGAACTCTGTGCTTAGTGTTTTCACAAATAAAAAGTGGAGAATTGATTCAGAACTCTATAGGTATTAAGGTTCATAATCATAAATCTCATATTCAGACGAATACAGTTCACAGATGAACTGACAAAAATGTTTTTAAAACACCTTACCACATATAAAAATATAGGATGTATTTTTAAAACCCCTTGTATAAAAATGCAGGTTGAACTTTAATACACCTTGTATAAAAATATAGGCGTATTTTTAAAAACACCTTGCATAAAAATACAGGATGTATCTTTTACCTTTCATGTCTACCTAAGGGGGATTTTTAAAGATAAATTAATAAGGAAATATAACAGCATTTATATGTATCTGTAATTGTTTTATGCATTGTCTATAAGACAATTTAGCTGTACAAGCAAAGCTGTGGGTGCAGCTAAGCGAATATGTGACTATTTGATAAAGATAGTCCACTATTATTGTAATTGTAAATTATGAATATATGTTGTATGTTAATAAATGTAATTATTAAAGATCTGATTGATCGTTTATGCTTGTATTTTTTTTTAAATATATCAATGGCATCTCGCAGTTCAACCTAGGAGGCTGTCGTCTGCTTAACCGGGCTTGCCCGTGGATGTCTCGATAAATTAATGCCTCCAGCCAGGGCTTAAGAAACTTAAAAACTAAGCAACTACACGCTAAGGGCACCCCCTGTGCGGTACGGATCTCCGCTTAGGGCGTCGCTGGGAGAGGGCAGCAAGGGACAGGCTGGATCGGAATTAGCGGCCGTTATGTGACCGCCACCGCTCTTATAGGAAACCGTAGCTTTAAACGAGATGGCGCTGGTGTGCACGCAAGGGGAGTTAATTAGTGCAAAATAAAAATTACTTAAATGTTTTTTCTTTTTTTAAGTTACTTATGTAAGCAGCAAGGGACAGGCTGGATCGGAATTAGAATTATTTTATATTTTAGGTTCTTGTTATATGCACAGCGGTGTGATGTCAAAATGGACTGCATGCGATCAACGTTGCGCACCATTTACATTAAATAAATAAAAATAAACATTGTGAAAATGGTGGTAAAAACAAAGGAACCTATCACGCGATTTCTCATGTTTTTAGGTGAGCTACACGATTACTGGACAAGTCCACTCAAATCTGTGTAGTTCCTCAAAATACCCTCTTAGATACTGCATGGACCTCACATGATCTGATCAAGACATTGTCTAGACATCTCAGTCAGATAGGAAACACCGACCTCATTTAGTTTTAAAATATTATATAATTTAAAAGAGTGTCCATGGAGTTTCTTGCCCGTACTTCTCCATAGATACCTACTACGTTTGGAATGGTTTTGCTTCATATTTTCTGACTGACCAACTTCTTGACAATTTAGTGTCTGTAAATGGTTGAATAGAAGTTAATTGAATTAAATTATTTGAGTTTGAGTACACACAAGGCAGGCACTACATCTCCGTCGCCGGCCCGGACACGGATGTGTGCAATGAAATGAAATGGTTTATTCTGTGAATAGGGTATCGGAATTCTAGGTATTGTATGTCATATTTAAAAAATAAAAAGAATAAACTAGATGAGGTCGATATTTCTATGTGACTACTCTAAGAAGAAAGGCAGAATCAAACTCAGAGGTCACAGTCTCTTTTAAAGCCCAGACATAATCTTGTCAGATCATGTGAAGACCATGTAGGTTGGTGTCTGGTATGGTCTTTTGAAGAAAGTACCATACAGATGTGTGTGTGTGTGAAATGCTGCTCCTATAAAATGTACGGACGCCAGCACATCAAGTTACTACAATCTGTCAAATTTCTTTAATAGATTTTCAACTTTATCGTTAAAGCATTAAGGTTCAAGGTTGATTGGGAAAATTTGACAGTTTCGGGTAGCTTGACCTGCTGGCGTCTGTACGTACACATCGATATTTTTTGAGCCCCTGACCGAGCACAGTCCCGGTACGGTCCGGGCACGGTCACACTTCCATTGGGCGAGAATAGGTCGGAATAAAAACCAGATTTTATCAAAAACACCATTTCCATTCGCATTATTTACTTACCGAACTCATTATGAATGCGACTTCCTGTTGCAAAATATATAGTGTCAAAGTCAAGGTAATCCACTAGCTGTGACAAACACTTGTGAATCTATCCGGTTATAATCGGTTATGGAATCTGACTTGCTAATTTATATAGGTACATACTAATAATAAAGCTGAAGAGTTTGTTTAATTGAACGCTCAAATCTCTAAAAAAACCGGTCTGATTTGAAAAAATCCTTTTGCGTTTGATAGACCAATACTTTGGGAAGGCTAAGGAGCCGAGCAAAAAGAAAAAAAAGTCAGAAAGTACGAAGGAAAAGCGCGGGCAGACGATGCGATGCGACGGGGTGGATCGGGGGAACTAGAAATTTGACGCGAACGAAGTCTCGGGCAGCAGCTATTCAAAGTTATAAAATCTCCAGTGTACTCTGACTTCACCTATTAACAATAACATTATGTTAATAGAAGTCTTTTATCGATGGTCCCATTGTGTACAGACGCCAGCAGGTCAAGCTACCCGAAAATGTCAAATTTTTCCAATAAACCTTGAACCTTAATGATTTAGCGATAAAGTTGAAAATCTATTAAAGAAATTTGACAGGTTGTAGTAGCTTGATGTGCTGGCGTTTGTACTAGGTACCTCTTGATTCTTTAAGATTTTATAAAAAGGACGGTCATTTATTAATGGTCTGTGTATAAGCATATAAAATGCAAATATGTTTAGTTTATTGACACTTAGCTCTCACTTATATGACCTATTGAAAAGGTTGGGACTTTACATGGAGCTACTGCGTACCTGACAATCTCTTCAGATGGTGTCAGATGAGCACAACACTTCGGATTTACACGAGTAAGTCATTATGTCGAGGTAAGTCATAACGACAGCAGAGTCAATATTTCTGATACTGACCATTTTAACTTGGCCCGTCACGATGGCGCTGTTTGTCAAGGCACTGCGTTGAATTCAGTACATTTTTATTAGTTCCATTTTTTTCCGCGGATCAAGATAGTGGTCGGGACTGCTTGATAATTGCTTGATCAAATACAGTCTTGGAATCATTCTAGTAGGAACCGATTCTGTGTGATTTTCTTGTGATCAGTCAATTAGTAGTTATCATGATATATTTATTTTGTTTGGTTGGTCTTACTTTACCTAGAGATTTGCGACATACTGATGTTAACAGTTTATGTATCTATAAACGATGAATAAGCGGTTATATTGATAATATAAAGCGTAAAACGTTTATTGAGGATGATAGGTACTCTCTTAGCATGTATATTTCCTTTTTTTCTTTTTTTTTATACTCCTGTTTGTTTCTATCATATTTAAATTAAATTGTATTATTTTGTTTTAAGTACGCTGTACCAGTACAGCGTCCTTTAAACGGTTTGCTTTAAAAATAAAAGTAATTGATTTAATAATTGTTGATGAATAACTGTTTGCTGCACCGGACGACGTCATTTCGTCGGCGGCGGCTGTCGCTGAAAACCAGCGCTGGGGAGAGCCCCAGCGCTGGCGCGCGCTGCTGCGACGCTATGCAAGACGGAGATCTTGCATAGTTTCACAGCATAATGCTGGGGGATTGCCGTTTTGTACCGTACGCCGGGGGTCTAGAATCATGTGCTGAATTCATGGTTACATTATGCCCGTCGATGTCCCTAGCTGCCACCCTGTAATATATTATACTAGCTGCGCCCCGCGGTTTCACCCGCATAAGTTTCGATCTCGTGGAAATATCGGGATAAAAATTATCCTATTTGTTTAATTATGGTTAGAAGCGATCTGTGTACCAAACATCCAAATCCGTTCAGTAGTTTTCGCGTGAAAGAGTAACAAACATCCATCCATCCATCCATTCATCCATCCAAACAAACTTTCGCATTTATAATATTAACGATTAAGGATATAATGATTAGTACGATACTTTTACAATACAAAACTGCCTGTATTGAAATAAATGCTTTATATATAAAAATAATAATTCACATAATTATTATTAGATGTTTTCTTATTTCCTTCTAGAATTCTAAAGTGTAACACATAATATACCACTAAGGGCCGGTTTTTTGATCCGTAGTTAACTCAAATAATCGTTAAAAATTCTAACTACCTAATGGTTAAATTTTTGCAAAATGATTTTTTAAAATAATTTTTTAGTTAATCTAATGATATAATGGCGCCGAATCCCTTGTTCACTAAACTAAATTTAAGTTCAGTGCATCATTTTCTTTCTATTTCATTAAGAAAAGGACGGAAGCTAAATATTAGTTTAGTCCTGTCAAATTAGTCAGCGCCTGACGTAAATTGACGTATTTTTAGTAGCCATGTTTTTAATCACGTCTAAACTTGCTATGGAGTATCTTAATTTGACAGGAGTAAACTAATAAATATCTTCTCTCCTTTTCTTAATGAAATAGAAAGAAAAAGATGCACTGAACTTAAAATTGGTTTAGTTTGTGAACAAGGGAATCAGCGCCAATATCATTGCTAATGGTCAAATAATTAACTATTAGTTAAAAAATAACCATTAGTGACAATTAGATAAACTAATAGGTAATTGATCAAAAAACACATTTTGCAAAAATTTAACCATTAGTTACTATTTTTAACAATTAGTTGAGTTAACTACGGATCAAAAACCGGCCCGTTTCCATATTTAACTAGATCCAAGTGTCGTATTATGGCGGTGTAAGAAAGAGACGGAGCTATACATGACCGATAGCACCAACCTTTTTTCGCACTTAAATCAGGATGGCATTAATACTTCGTAATACGGCTTCAGAACGACGTGTTAAAACTACAGTAAATTCTAACAGAATATTAAAATAAAATAATACAAATTACACAAGCAGAAAATACAAAAAGAGATGTGGCCCATGAGGGGATCGAACCCGCGACCTTCGCGTTATTAGCACGACGCTCTAACCAACTGAGCTAATGGGCCAGTTGAGACTGTTGGTGAAATTGTTGACTGGTTTATATTTTGCTTACGTAAAAATGGGTGTGACTTGCGCATAGCCGTTCTACGGTGTAGTGTAAACGCATAAAATGCGTATAAAAACGGGTTTGTTGATAAGTTTTGAGTCAAACAAGAATAGTTTTGAACTTAAATAAAAAAAAAAAATGCATTAATATAATATAACCCGCAAAAATATTTAGTTCTATTTTTTTTTAAATTATGGATAAATGATAACTACAACCCGTAGCCATCCCGGATACTATTTATTTCGTAGCCCACAAAAGTAGTGGTATATGATTCCTACACGCTAAAAATGGTTATTAACAATTTCTCCAACACTTTTGACACTTGTGAAAGTAGCACGAAATGATATAGAAATCATATTTCACTGATGTTTTTTTTATTTTAAATCTCGTCTGTGATCATTCCGCAACCACGCGTTGTTATATTTAGTTCTTGATATGGATAATAGATGGCGCTAGTGGTAGTTGAAGAAGATGAAACGGAAACTATATTTTTATTTTATTTTAACTGTCTTCGAATAAGGAGGAGGATATAAAAACGGCTGTTTTTTTTTTGTACAAAAATGATACAAAAAAACACAGCCGGTTAATACCTAGTAACTAATGGTTAAATTTTTGCAAAATGTGTTTTTTGATCGATTTTTAGTTTACTAAGGACTGAAGGATTACGAAGTCCTTCATGTTTTGTCGAATTCAAAACTGTTTAAATCTACAATAAGTAAAGTCACAGACGAGATTTACAATAAAAAAAAAACTTGCAAATCATTTAAGAACTTGTCTGTAATAATTTACTAAAGAATAGAATAGGTGTGCTTTGAAGACTAATTCTATGATTAAGTACTTAGCAAATATATGGATAAGAAAATCACAGTTCTTTTCGCTTCCTACCTATGGAACTGCACTACCTGTAGGACTTTGATTGATGGGGAGGTTATAGTGTCGTAGTCTTGGTATGTCGGTTTATTGCAAAATTATGACTTCGTTAATGAAAACCGGAATAGGTACAGACGCCACCAGGTCAAGCTACCCGAAACTGTCAAAATTTTCCAATGAACCCTGAGCCTTAATGCTATAGCGATAAAGTTGAAAATCTAGCTTGATGTGCTGGCGTTATACATTAATATTCGTTACTTAAGCCCTTAATTAGGCATCAAAATATTTGCTTGCTGTTAAAAGAGGTGTGATTTTGTTGACTAGATTCTGGCCACCTTGGTGAACTGGACTGGATCCCACTCAATTCAAATATTGCGGCAGCATTTTATGGTGCACTGGATTTTCAACTCTCAGTATTCAACAGAGTGCGCGACAAAAAAACACGGTTGGATTTTCAACTCTCGGCGCAAAACAGAGCGTTAAAAATTCAGTGCGCAAAAAAAAATTGCCGCGGGGCTTTCGATGAAGGAAAACATAGGATCGCAGCCTAGGTTCGCTAATTTGTCATTTTTTCTAGGTTAGGTCAAAAATTAGTTTGAGAAGCATAAGGTTGGTTTTGGTTTTGGTTTTGTTTTTGATTTGAACACGATTTTTTAACGCTGTTGTAAGTTCTTCAGCGGATTGCCTCCCCTGGGGGTCTTCGTCTTCCAAGCGCGGTGTCGCTCGCGGGGGGTTCACTCGTGGTGAAGCTAGCCCCCCGTCAGCGTCACTGCGGGCTTGTTAGCCCCCAACTAGCCACTTTACAGCCCCGTAGCAGGTGACAGAGAAGTGCCCCGGGCGTTTTACTGGTGTCCCAGAGAGAGGTCGGTATTGAGCTGTTTGAACATCTTTTCTATAAGAAAAGACACCCGAGACCAACCAGGTCAACCCATATAAGGTGGGCCCCGGCTAGTGGGTCGGTCGATGAAGCGACCCCAGGGGAAGACCGAAGGTTAGTCATCGTCGGCCGTATATATGCTACAATGCAGGAAAACTTCGCTTGCGCGATGCAGGACTGCAACGTTAAAACTGAGTTTTCTCTTAAACTATAAACTTTTCTAAACGTGATTTTATATCAAAATACGCAGTTTTGCCGTCTCTTTTATTTGGTGACGTTGTTTATTTATATTTATTTCAGGAAATTGAAGATTTTCGTATTTATTTCTTTTCGATGTTCGTATTCACGCGGACCAATAGCGACGCGACTATGCAGGGGAAGTACCAATTTGATATAAGTGGTAAAGTTGTACTCAAGCGTAGTTCTTTCGATTTTCGCTTTTATATCATATGGTTTAGAGGTGAAGTTGTTCTGTAGTATGATATCAGTTAGATTGTTGCATAATATCCTATTGTATTATTTTTGTCCGACCACTGACTGACCAGCACTGTTCAGTTTATTTCCAGACGTCAGTCGTCCTGATTGACTCATTTACTGATGCAAAAGTTAATATGAATATTAATGTGATCCATCTTGGGTATTATACTCAGTATGTACTGAGTGTTAAGTGATTGGTGAGACGTGAGTGACGGATCTAATGTTATGCGATTGGAATGGTATCTTAATTAAAGATAAACTGGTAGTTGGTTGCAGTTATAGCAAATTATAATATGACGCAATCAATAGAACTATGCATTAGACTTAACATAACATTACGCCTGTATTCCCCGAAGGGTTAGGCAGAGGTGTACCCATAGTACACCCGCATTTTGCCGGTTATATTTAATTAAGTCCTATGTAATAAGGGGCGACCCTATTGCCATCAACCGGGCACAAATCCAGACTTCGGGCTACTAGTGAGAAATTTCAGATGGAAAAATCTAATAACACTTTGCCTGACCCGGGGATAGAACCCAGCACCTCATGCTCAGCAGTACGACCACTAGACCAAAGGGGCAGTCTCCAGTCGAAGGAGAAATAAAGAAGGAGAATTCCCGTAATTAAAAACGAAGAAAATCTAGTCGCAATATCATCTCAGCGACCATCAATGTCAAAAATGTAGGGAAATTGTAGGTATTTTTGACAGATTGAGCCTGAGTTCAGACTGTGAACGTTCTTAAAAATACGAGAATTGGTTCTCTGATCTCTCCCTACCTGCCAAACAGCTATTAAAATTAACTTTATCATCTGCTAGTATGCCTGCGCGCCTGGTACTGACGCCGTCACTCCCTTGGGCTACTGACGTCATTAAGTCACGTGGCGAACTCGAACGACCAGCGACCGCTCTGCAGACGACACCACACGTGTCTGTGTAGTTTAGTTACCACGTTAATATTGTCGATGACATTGTTTTGTGGCTATCGTTTTGATGTGGGGAACTGTAGCGCAGTAGAGGTGTGGGAATGGGGAGAGTACCTAAGTTCGAATTCTGGATAAGGTAAAATTGATAGGATCCAACTGCTGCTTTCTATAATGTTATTTAATAACAGCCACATAGATCGATCGATCAGGTTAAGCTACGCTTGCTGCGGTTGGTCTGTGGATGGGGTGACCATCTTTACATATCGAGACCCCTCCGTGCCTTGGCGTTGGTCCCGGCTGTCGTTCGTGGATCTTTGACAGACGTTAGTCAGAAACCCGAAAGTCTGGCAATCAGCCTTACCAAGGGGTATCGTATTATCCAGTGACGTCTTTTGGCTAAAACTTTTTTGCAAAAAAAAAACAACCGACTTCCAAAAAAGACACTGCAAAATGAAAAATAACTTTAATTTCGGAAGTCGGTGTCGTTGATGGGTTCGCATTTTCGTTGTTTGCCATCGACTTCCGAAGTTAAAGATATTTTTCACTTTGTAGTGTCTTTTTTGGAAGTCGGTTGTTTTTTTGTTGCAAAAAGGGTTTTAATTTTCACTTCTAAGTTGTAATTTGTACCAGTAATTTTGGTTTAAAACCAAACTACTGAACCGTTTTTGATGAAATTTCTATGGGACCAATCTGAAAGTATACAAATAAAAAAATAATTTTGCAAATCGGCTTATAAATAACGGAGTTCGGAGGTAACAATAAAAAAAAAACAGTAGAATTGAGAACCTCTTCCTTTTTTTGAAGTCGGTTAAAAATGATGACGAAGTGCCTTTTGTTTTATATTAAAAAAAAAGCTTAGTGGAGACTCTTGAGGCATAATTGACAGATATTTCATGACAGACCAGCTATTCTGAATAAGGTAAGTAAAGTCTGTATTTACAACAACCTACATTTGTATAAGGAACTTCTACAATTACGTATTCCTTAGTACTTACTAACATGTTAAAGAACTTGGCATGATTGCGTGCATATTTCTCATGAACAGCCGGTTTTAACCGGCGCTGTTGGCAGAATGCCACGACACGCCTTTGCCCGATCATCTCGCGTATTTAAATAAGAAATAAACGGAATGTTTGTTTATATAGCTAATTTGTAGTTACTCTTGACAGATCGTGTTCGATTTTCTAGAAACTATTGGTGTATTTTTCCGTCGTTTTCTTCCCTCCTTCCCTCCAATATGGCGTGGGGTGTAATGGCTGATTTTTGCGTTATGCTCGTGAACGGATGCTGCTTGTCGTGACTGGTCGTCTTGCTGACCATGGTTTTGTCTCGTAATGTTAATTACTTTGCACCTACTATTGTATAGAAACATGTTTTTCTAACTGGTCAGACAGCTGTGCTGCTGGGGAGTTAGTTGCGCCACTTCTTCCTCCCAGCGAAAGCACTAGGAAGTGGTGAAGGGCGGGCGGTTTAGGGGACTGTCTTACGTAATTTTGACGTTTGAAAAGTGCTGATTCTCAGCCTAATTTGAATAAATGACAAAACGTAATAAATAAAAACGTACGTGAAAAAATAAAACTGTAGAAAGGATCTGCCGATCGATTCTGTAAAAATCTTACCGTGAAAAGTTAAGTGAAGTGAGCTTAGAGTGAGCTGTCAATAGTGTCAATCCCTAGCATTAGTTGGACTGACAGCTCACTCCACGCTCACTTCACCTACGTTTTCACGGTGAGATGGTTACAGAATCGCACTGCTGGATATACGCAATGGGCTTTTTTCGGTCGATTCGCACGAAATAACTCGCCCGAAACGGGCGAATCGGCCCTTTTAAATAATATTATTTTTTCTGTAGGCGTTGCGCGCGAAGTCAAAAAAGAAAAAAGTACACGTTTCAAAATATTTTACTCTTAACACTTCTGTGTGCTAGTGTGTCTTGTGTCTCTAGTTTGTTGCATAAAATTAAAAATATGCCAATAACTGACACGCATTTTTATCTTTCTGGAGGTGTCGATTCGCCCACAAATAAACTAACTTCGTGCGAGTCGCAGAAAAAATAATATTATTTGAAAGTTCTACACTTTCAAATTTTACGACGCGCACGAATTTAGTTTATAATATTATAGAAAAGTGCCGATTCGTCCTGTTTGGGGCGAGTAAATTCGTGCGAATCAACCAGTAAGCCACGTCATGCGGCTACTTGAGATGTCAGGAAGTGTAGTTTTTTTCCTGGAAATGTTGAAGATCAGGGGCTTTATTGAGTAAAATCTTACAAAAGCAATCACGATGTTATGTTTTATTTTACACAAATTCTTCCCCCAAAGAAGCCACAGAGTTTCCTGACAAGGAAGCTGCAGAACATATTATTTGCCCAATACATTCCGAATAGATGGACTATAAAATAAAGGAGATCAGAGGGGCAATTTTCTCGTAATTTTAAGAACGCTCACAGGCAGTTTTCAGTCTCAATCTATCAAAAATACCTCTAGTTTCCTTAGATTTTTGACAAGTTTTTGACATTAATTGTCGCTGAGATTGCGACTAGATGTTGAACGTTTTTAATTAAGGGAATTGACCTTCAGAGGTCTGAATATCCCATGAGCGTCGGACAACAAAAAAAAATCTATTTATGTGGAACACAGCGCTAGATACCCATCCTACGCGATTTGAGGTCGTGTGATGACGTCACGGGCTTGAGGTCACGTTATCCTCAGTGGGGCGGCTAACGACGATCATTCCTCTAGGGGATAGACAGAGCTGTCCTATTGAGGTTAAATCAGGCAGTAATAAAAAAGGTTTGTAAAAAAAAAAAAAAGTTTTTTTTTTAAATGAAAATATTATCGTGATCACTTTTTTATGGACCAACCTAGGTCAACTTAAAGCTGAAATGACTCTTTCTTTAAAAGGCACTTGCAGACATTGCCTTGCTTTGTTAGACTCCGCATAACCGCATAATCTACCTATAATGTTCCCACTGCTGGGACACAGCCTCCTCTCGGTGAGAGGGAGTGGGTCGTAATCTACCCCGCAGGCCCAGTGCGGGTTGGCGGATGTCACATGTCTTCGAATTTTTGGTTCTAGGACATGCCGGTTTCCTCTCGATGTTTTCTTTCACAGTTTTGAGAGCAGTGGTGATGAAATAATTTACACAAAGTAAAGGGCCTGCTTGGGTTCGAACCCACGACCTACAAGTCCTACAGCTAATAAGTCGCGGCCGTTATCATTGGGCCACCACTACTGCTTGTTAGACACACATCTTAATATTTATTTTTATTTTTTTAAATTAACCTCTTTATTTATAAACGTTGCTTATAGTTAAGTAATGATTAACATGTGTTTAACTATATATTTTTGACGTTTAAACGTCTTTTAACATGAAACAACGTTTATAAATAATGTTGATAATGTTTAGACTTTCAGAGACCATGACTTGTGAGTTTGTTTTAGCATTTCTTCTCAGGGGTCTGTTAGTTCGGAAATACTAGCGCCATCTAGTTTTAAAATATGGATCAAAACGTCTAAAAGTTTCGTAAAAGATCAGAAATACTAACAGAAATAAACATCATTTCATTTCAACATTTGTACTCACGGCGACATATCCAGCAATACATTTCCAGTATAAGCTGACTTCTCATTGTACGAAAAACCTTTACAATGCGAGGTCAGCTCAAACTAGAAATGTGTGTGTCTAATTACTTCCCAGAATTTGATCCTTATTAGGGACACTATCGAATGGTGTAATAATACAGTATGTGTTTTTTTTTTTATCAAAATCAACGGGTTCGGTTCCTGGCTGGAAATATTGATTTTTTAAAAATCCAATGATGCAGTTTTAGTTTTCATCAAAATCGAGCCCGCGACTCCTTTGAGTACTTTTCGCTATTCCTCACAGTTTCGGACTTGGCCATCCACGCCTACTTGAAAAGTTCACCCTGTATAAATAAATACTTTTTAAAAGAAGAGTAAAAGAACACTATCTGTCCACTTCATCATAGTTGTGTATGTATTTTTTTTTTGTGATTATGATATAATTATTATTATTCTAGTGATATTTATTTTAGATGTATGTATGTATGTATGTTTATTTGTATGTATGTTAGTATATTCTCGCAATTTTTGTTTAGTTTTTAAGTGAAATGTTTTTGATTGTATGTATTATTTTTTGTCTCCTTTACAATTTCACACGCTGTTTACATCTCTGTATCTATTGTCCTGTCTCGTGTGTGCTGGAAGAGATTTCTTGTGAAATAAGCATCACCTCTGTACCTATGTTTTCTGTTCTCTTTTTTTAAATACAAAAACAATAGGATTTCGTCCGCATCGCTGTCATCCGGAAGCGTGCCCAGAAGACTGGCTGCATTGCCACGTTGAATGGCAATGCTCCCTCTTCTTAGTAACTAACTATAACTCTTTGAAGTTTCTTTAAAACTTTTCCAGTTTACTCTAGCTACAGCATTGCTGTTGATCCTTTCAACATTTACTTACCATATCCTACACCCACAAACTTGGTTTTTCCAATGAAAAAGCGAAGATGCTACCCACACATTTGGCACCATTCCATAACCCGTAGTTGTTCCCTGAATCCTGACCACACCCACTACAGTAAATTGAGTCTCCCAGTTGAATAATCTTGGATTTCCTGGAGGAACTCGTTGCTAAATAATAACAGCCGCACGGGTCGACCGGAGGTAAAGTTAAGCTAGCCGCGGTCGGTTCGTGGATGAGTGACCATCCATAACATAGCGAAACACAAAGCACGTTAAGCCGTTGGAACCGGATGGTATTTGTAAATCTTTGACTGTCGTTACGGGAAGTCAGAAGTCCAAATGTGTGACAACTAGTCTTACCACGTTACCCAGTAACTGAGTTGTAGAAGTCAGAAAGACTATCACGTTAAATACTGGTATTCAGCGCCATGCCGTACACGTCCAGTCTAACTGGACGTGCACCTCTGCCCAACCCGTCGGGGAATACAGGTGTGCACGTTATGTGTGTGTAAAAATAAAATAAATAATGAAGCTGCCAAAGTGCTGCCCAACCCCTTGTAATGCCAGAACACACCTTCTGCGGTAACTTTTCTCATCCAGAAATAACTCAACTTTAATAAGAACCACATTGACACAGTTCGGTGAGGTTTCGCATCGTCATACTTGAACCCTCTCTATAACTGTGATCGTTCAACTTCGCGATTTGATAACATACTCGTAAGTAAACAGGGGGTCTACTACGAAGTGCAAAGTGCGAATGATCGGATGGGACCGACACATGGCCGAACCGAATAATATTCAAAAATGCGAAAAAAGTTCGGATTGGCTCAGTTGGGTCGGGACCATAGTCAATATTCGAAAGAGTGTAGGAGTGTAGGATCGGGACCGACCGAATCAAATAATAACTTCGTAGCAGGAAACGGCCGAACATTCGGCCGATACCATTTCGGAGTAGACTCCCAGTTTCTGCCCGAGAGGGGCTCGTAGCTGTCGCATGGATTTATCGATCAGGTTATGTAAGCTACACTTGTCTTGCCACGGTCCGTCCGTCCGTCGGCCTCAGAAAGCACGTTAAGGTCCTGTCTGTCATTCGTGTATCTTTGACGTTCCTTACTGGTAATCAGAGTACGGGTAGTAGTAGGAGGCCTTCGTCCCAGCAGTGGGAACAATGGAATATTATAGATTGATTATTTATGTATGTTATTAGCTACGCCCCGCGTTTTCACCGGCATAAGTTTCGATCCCGTGGGAATATCGGGATAAAAGTATCCTATGTGTTAATCCTGGTTATAAACTATCTGTGTTCCAAATTTCATCCAAATCTCTTTAGTCGTTTTTGCGTGAAAGAGTAACAAACATCCATCCATCCATACAAACTTTCACGTTTATAATAATACTAGATGCGCCCCGCGGTTTCACCCGCATAAGTTTCGATCCCGTGGGAATATCTGGATAAACAGTATCCTATGTGTTAATCCTGGTTATACTAACTAACTAACTATCTGTGTACCAAATGTCATGCAAATCCGTTCAGTAGTTTTTGCGTGAAAGAGTAACAAAGATCTATCCATCCATCCATCCATCCTGGATGGATGGATGGATCTTTGTGGTTGTATGGACGGATGGATGGATCCATCCATCCATCCGTCCATACAAACTTTCACATTTATAATATTAGTAGGATTAGAAGGAAAGTAGGAATAGTAGGATGTACGGGTAGTCAGAAGCCCGAAAGTCTGGCAACCAGTCAATTACGTATTTATTATTCTCCTAGAACTTTCGTGAACTAATTAAATAATTAAACCTTTTTTCTTTTGTTTGACAAGGAGGAATAAGATGTTGACGTTTCGTTCTACGAAAAATGTGGACAATAAACTAAAGATACTTTTAAAGATATTTGCGTAAACTGAAATAAACAATATTAATTATTATATTATTTACTTATTTACTTAATGTACATACTTCAATACTTCTTAAAACGTTGATTTTAAATAAATACATAATATACAATATAAAACCTTGAATATTATTTCGAACTGAACTTGAATAAGTTTCTATGTTTACAGCAAAAAATAATATGTTTTATGTGTATAGGTAAGACACCTCTCTGTCCGTCGCGTTCATCTAGGATACACCCAAAGTGCTCTAGATATTATGTACATAATTTATGTTGTTTTGCACAGGACACCTAGAGAATAAACATGAAAAAGTGCCTGTAATCAGTTTTCTTCGATTTCATCGGCACCCAAGTCTAGCCTTTACATCGGAACTGAACAATACTGCCTATGCTTAACGCAAGATCTACGCTGTAATCAAAAAACGTGTAAAAAATTATACTTTGCCGATTCTACATTAATTAAAAAGACCGACCGGAAGACCACTCCATTAGGAGTTCTGCTACTCGGAATCAAAATTCATTTATTCAAACTGGGCAGACAATCAGCACTTTTTGAACGTCAGCATTACATAAGACAGTCCCCCGGCACGCCCATCACTTCCTATAGTGAAGAAGAATTGGCGCAACAAACTCCCCAGCAGCACAGCTGTCTGTTAAGTTAGAAGAACTTGCTAGCTGTCCAGAGGTCTTTAAATCATTAAAGAGTTATCAAACATTATCAGATCTATCACCCCCACACTAAAATCGACCATTAACTCCGAGCTTTCATTCACAAGCTGCGTAGAAATGTAAACAGTGGCGGCCTCGGCATTGCGGAGTCTCGCGAATCGATACAGCCGACCGAATGTCAAGTTGAAGGGAGGCCAGGGGTGTGAGACGAAGGGGGGGAACGCTGAGGGGGGGCGAATGACGTCAGACGCCCACACGGCTCCCGGTGAAGCAGGGCGTGGAGGTATGGCGGTGGAGGAGTGAGAGCGAAGCGAGGGATAATATTCGCTTTGGATGTAAATAGGTGGCTGATTTTGGGAAAGAATTTGGCTGTGTTTTTCTAGATGGGTAGTGAGAGTCAGATGCCGCTTAAAACCGACTGACATCCAAAGGCAGTCATTTGAATATGCATTCAAATTTGAAATATTTGATTTCACATATTCTACACAGCCGTGACTTCTCGTCTTTTCTGTCTTCAACGTCAGAAGCTAGTTGCACGGTAGCTATTGGTCGTTTCTGGAGAAGATCCGGCAAGAAACTCCACGGTCTTCTAAAAATAATTGAATTTTACAATGTTATTTTATGTATGTTGGTATATGGCATGTAGAGCATATGAATTGTGTTCCAAATTCTCATCTGACATGGTTTTCAAGTCACGTCCCAGCTCCTATATAGCTTTCATTATCCTACAAACCTGTACCACTTTAAACTGTAGACCCACAAGTTTTCCAGACTATGCATAATTCCACTGATAATTGAACTAACCCAGCCTTGTGATTCTTTATTATTGGGTATTATTTACTTTTCTAGCGGAAAATACAAGGAAAATATGCTTTGTACAAGATAACGATAAGTTTTCGTCTTGGAAGAAAACTTAACGGTGAATGAAGACGTCACGATCTTACACCCACTTTAGATGGGACCTTGAATCCAGGCTGAGTATCTCACATTTTGTACATGTGTAGTTGTAGCGGAAAATAGGAGGTAGATTTTTGTAGTCTGACGAGCTGCCTGGTTTTCATGAGAGTTGAGGTTCTAGCTGATGGCGAGGTGGCAGACGACATTGTTGTCATCGCGGGCAAAACCTGGATGAGGCTGGCAGAGGAGCGTGCATGCTCAGCAGTGGGTGAAGTCGGGCTGTGGATGATGATAATGAATAGCTGCACTGCTGACTGGAAAATGCTGCGACGAATGGGTTGATATATCTTCACAAGCCCCAAAGACTACCATTGTTGGTACTTCTACTTAGATTTGACAGAATATATATGCTTATTTTTATTAAGTATCATATATTAATAGTAATTTTATTTCTCTCAAAAGATACAGGTTCGATTGGTAGGATCGAGTTACATTTTAAAGTTTTTCCTTTGTGAGAGCTGGTTTCGGGACCTGTATGACAGATCTCCAGGCTCACACCCTTAAAATTACAATATTTAATGGCACTTACGTACTACAACATTATAAAAGCTCCAAGTACTGAGAGGAAGAGAATTAATAGAAAAAAAAGGAGATGTGCTATGTCTATGTGTGTCTTTGGAGAGTGTTGTGTGTCTGTGAGTGCAATATAAGTCCTCACGCCCAGCGCCCGCGAAGGGCAGTGGGCGTGAGCACCCACTTGCCCAAAAGTGTGTGTGTGTGTCTGTATGTGGTTAACAAGGTGAAACGCGATCTAAGATTAATTTGATATTTGATTTGGATATTTCCGATAGACGAAATTATTTTAGAATATTTAGTATATTTTCAGTCTCCGCATAATCTAATTCAAGTACCCATTTCGTAACAGTTCTTCTATATTTTGATCTGTACATAGGGTATATATTTAGAATATTATTAACCTTGTTATAGACGTAGCTACTGAGGAAAGGGAAACTACGTTGGGCCGAACGACAGTTTGTGCGGAAGGAGGGACAAATAGCATGTTTACGTCGTTGGGAGTCAAATTTGCGTGGAGCGTAGGGGGTTTGAGAGTGTGTGATTAAAACAAGGTTAAGGATAAATAATTTGCGAACGCGCGTTAGAAAGAGAACCGAACACGTGTTATAGAGATCGATGGTAGGAAAGAGGTAAGGTAACCGCCACCCTACCTTCAGGAGTGCCCTTTGAGCACCTTCCAATTTGAGCATGTGAGGTTTTGCTGATCCGCCCCAAGTAATTATACAATATTGTATAAGCGATTGGCAGAGGGCGAGATATACAACTCTTAGGACTGTAGTGTCAGCAGCGTGACGAAGGGATTTAAAAATGTAAATCAACCTGCGTAGTCGTGAGGTGAGTGTGTAGTGTGTAGAGAATGACAGACACAATTGATGCGAGAAAAGCAGGGACAATTACAAGCTGTGAGGTGAGGTGAATATAAACACGAATCAAATCGAATCGAACTAGAAATTCTGGTCAAGAGTTAAAACAGATAAAAGTAAACTGTCATTTAAAACAAAAACGATTTTGTTTGGTGGCCTATTTATTATATATTCCGGAAAAAAAACGGACTCAATGTAAGGCCCATGTAATTCACTTCCATATTGGGGATTAAGAACACCAAATTAATGTCTCTGGTTGCGCTGGCAACAAGATATTGGATTTTTCCGTTGAAGTTCGAGCTTCGGCTTTTCATTCGATATGAATCTCCTTTGGAACTGTGCACGGAGAAAATATGAAGTAAAATCTAGAATCCAGTGTCTGTTTCGTGCAAAATTTTTCTGGTGAAACTATGTGAAAGGTATTTAAAACGATGTCTCGGCCAGGAGTTTGGAGAACAGTGAATGAACCTGTGCTGAAACTGAAAAGCCATGTATTTAATCGTTCCCCAAATAATGTATTTTTTGTTGTCTTGTCACGGTTCTAGCCAATTATTTGGAAACTTGGATGTAGCACCCGCCGGCCGCTGTTTTAGAGGCAAATTTATTTAAAAAAAAGCGAAAACTCAATAACTTTTTAGAGAAGCATTTAATTATTTCCTATACAGAAAATATCTAACGAAAAATCGAGAAACTGATGTCTGTCTCTTACAAAACCTTTCAGAAGAATCTGAGCGAAAGATAAAAGATCAATTCTTACACGTGCAAGAGTTCTAACTCACTTCGCCCCTGAACTAGACTTTGACGCAAACGGAAGGGACCTCAACCCCCCGGGGAGTCGGCAAAGTATCTGTGAAGTCGGCAACAGGCACGCTTTGCCTTTCTAGGCGAGCTTCCGATGGAACAACGTCATTCGGTGCTGGGATGAACTTGAACGCAGTTTAGCGAATATCAATGCATTTTTTCGTCTTGACAACTCGCGAGTTTTGTGCATATTTTAATGGAGAGAGAGAGAGAGAGGTGAACGAGAAAATGCCTAAATTAATTTTGTGAGGGATGATGTTATGAATGAAAACTGTGACCTGCAAATTTGGTTCGGTCTTTCTTTTCAGAGTAGTCAGATAGGAAACGCCGACCTCATCTAGTTTTAAAAAAAAGTATGATTGACGTGTAAAAGAGTGCACAAACCTACTTACAGAAATAAAATCATTTATCACTCATTTATCATTTGAAAAGGGAGTAGGTAAATGATATGGTGACGACAGAAATGGGAAAATAGAATGGAAAACATAAAATCCCTATTGCAACGTAATTAGGGACTATACTGATCAGGGTACGCAGAAGAAGAATCTATTTGTACCTAAATCATTGAATTAGTTTCTGATTCTAGAATGTTTTCGAGTGGCTATTCCTATAACTAACTAAAAAATTATTAGCCTGTATTGTCCCAGAGCAGGGCAAAGGCCTAACCCCTTTTGCACACAATTCTGTCTTTTGCGGTCTTTTCGGTGGGATTCAAGCTCCTATTTCTATACCATGATTATTATTGTGCAAGTTATAAGGCGGCTTTTAAATCCAAGCGTCCAAAATAGACAGCACAATTAAAATAAGCTTCTTATACCTACACAATCATCTTAACAAAATCCTAAATTTGAAAAGGTTTCAATAATTTTTAATTGACCAAATCGTAGCTTTATCCATTTTCCTATCTGAAATTCAGCGCTATTATTGTTGCGAGGAGCTTGATATCCTTAAGCCGTAAGCGTGGAGCGATTTTCCGTTTTCTGAAAATTGTTTGAAAGCAATAGAGCGATTTATTTTATTCTAAATAGAACGACCGAAGCCAATTACACTATTGGGATAAAGTTTTACGTTTCATGTTCTTGTTTTCTTCAATCATAAATTGATATGATGAAATTGTAGACCTTTGAAGCATTACTTTAAGTCATGAATGATATTCTTAGTAGCGTCAAATTGTGCGGTTTTCCTTCCATTGTTACTTTTATATACTTTTTTACCTATTATGAATTGACATCGCTTTTGGTGTCCGCGTTATTCTAAACTACGCAACGAATTTTAATGCGGTTTCGACCATCATTTATAGAATTTATTCCGGAAAGAATTAAATATGTGTACATAATATTAAACTTTCATAGAATTAAGAAAGTTCGACATTTTGTCAACCCGTAAGAACTGTGTGAAGCAGAGGAGTGTCGCTAGAATAAAAAGCAATGAAAACTAGGATTCAAAGTCACCTGTAACTTAGACCCAGCTACATACCTCTGGTTGGAATTATCGATCCGCTATAAGCATGAATGGCGTTGACGTCACTGGCTGCCTGCGGGGTGGCGGGACGCGCGGGGGGTGTTGGCTATGCCAGGGGTGCAGCCTTGAACTTGCTGCATCGATCCTACACCCCTGCACTTGAACCATACAATACTGAACGGGTCCGGGGCTCGTTCAAGAACAAGCGAATGCCGTTCGGCGAGCGGCAATTGTTTTCAAATGCTTTAGGAATTTTCTTTTTGACTTTTCTTTGTTTTGGTAAATATAAATAGGCTTGGGCAGAGATATATGAAATAAAATTGTTTATTTCTGTAAAAGTAGATCTTTTAAGACATTTTTACCTAGATTGCGCCGGCATTTCCTAGCCGACTGATCCCTGAGAAGAAATGCCGGAACAAACTTCAAGGTCATGGTATCTTATAAAGTCCAAACATTATATTATTTAGATATTATGTGAGTCTAACAATGGAGGGCCATGGCTGGAAGGATCTTACGTACCAATAGGGGAGGTAACTGTTACCTTTAAAGTTATATTTTCTGAAAATACGGAAGACTTTATTCTTTCGTTACGCACGAGATAATTACGTAATTTCCGACATATACCTATGTATGTAGGGAAATGATTATTTTCCCGTTTTAGGTTGATAATAAAGACTCTATTTATGGAGGCTTATATTTAGACTATTATACTCCTACTGAAAAATATTCAGTAGGAGTTCTTTCAGGGAGTAATTCTATTTTTAGTCCTGTATTATTGTGTTCCGGTTCGGAGGTGGTGATCCATAATTATGTAAAAGAAAAGCAAACGGGAATAACCTGGATAACAGACGCACAGAGCCGGGAAGCATGGCAGAAGAAAGGGGAGGCCTATTATACCCCGCATTGGTTGATTCCGGGCTGAAATGATGATGATGACCAGGCAGATAGACACGCCTTTCGCTTAAGTTTAAAACGTCTTTGTCAAAGGGTAACAGACACAAAGACACGCCATTCGCAAGCCTACAACGGTTGAGTTACACGAGTTGGTATACACACACATAACATTGCGTCTGTATTTCCCTAAGGGTAAGGCAGAGGTGTACCTATAGTACCCAGATTTCACCAGTTATGTTTGAAATCCCATGTAATAGGGGTCGAGGAGGGGTGTTATAGTCACCCATTATGGCCATCCCATAGTAGCTTAGTGCAATAAAGAAAACAAAGAAAAATTGGAAAACTTCAAACATTTAAACAAAGAAAAGTTCATTAGACAGAAAATCTTCGCACGACTTATTTTGAAACTGTGTCAGCCATTGACCAACACGACAATGATATAATTATATCCCTTCTTCGTCACACGTTCGGCATGTATGGTCATTCGTCATGCGATGACGGCGGACGCGTCATGCTGTCAGCTTCGTCATGACGAAACTTACGTCACTCGATAAGATACGCCGAGGAGGAGAATTAATAGAGATCCGTTTGTTTTTTTTGTTATGTTTTAGTTGAGTATTATTCATTAGCTACATTACGCATGTATGCTCCAAAGGGGTAGGGGTAGGGGTAGGGGTAGGGGGGGGACTGCTATTGAGATTTTTCTAACAGAAAAACCAACCAACACCCCTTTATAAATGTAGTGTTTTGTAAATCTATATATGTGACGTCACAACTTTGTATACGTCATCTATTGTTGTTGTAGTTTCTATGTCAATGAAATTACTTTAGGCTTAGCCTATATTTCCCGAAGAAGTAGGCAGCGGTGTCTTGAATGCCCACGTATCGCCAGATTTGTTTACAGTGTGATAGATCCTATTACCAATTGACGGGCAGAAATCCAGGCTTCGGGCTGCTACTGGGAATTTTCTAATAGAAAAACTCAATACCTCTTTGCCCGACTTGAGAATAAAACCCAGCGGAGTAATTGAAGGACACACTTAAAATGGCAATTGATCGATGTCTTTCAATTCGCCCTGCCTGGAGGTCTTAATTTATTGAGGCATCCACAGGCGAGCCCGGTTAAGCAGACGACAATCTCATAGGTTGAACTGCGAGACGCCATTTATAAAAAAAAAAAATATGTCTTTCATTTCGACAGTTCGGCCACGTTCATTGCGTTACTTACACTGTTGTGCAGACGAATTTTTCAAACCTATGAAGCAATGGATTAGCATTATCCTTCAAAATGTTTCTGATTGTGATGGAAAGAGTGTCACGCAAAATGCTCAATAGGAATTCCCGAGGTAGTCTAGGTAATCAAGGAGGTAATACGGAGTTGTATTTTCACAATAACAATTCATGTTTTTGTGGTTCCTGCGGTTTATAAAAGTAGTGTCATAACTTTATATACGTCAACTATTTTCGTAGTTGTTTCTATGTCAATGAAATTATTTTTAGCAAAACTCAGGAAGGTGTTGAGTGTATATTAAAGTACATTCATTAGGTACAAGCAGAAAGCCTGCTGCTGCCATGCCTACCTGATTGAGGCGTGATAATTGAGAATATATGCTAAGTCTGCATACATAACATACATACATAATCAGCCTATAATGTTCCCACTGCTGGGACACAGGCCTCGTCTCTGTGAGAGGGAGTGGGCCGTAGGTAATCTACCACGTGGGCCCAGTGCGTGTTGGTAGAAGTCTCATGTGACTTCTATCAAACATACGAAGACATGACTTCGAATGTTTGGTTCTAGGATATGCCGGTTTCCTCATGATGTTTTACTTCAGCGTTTTGAGAGCAGTGGTGATGAAATAATTGTATGTTTTTGTAGTTCCTGCGGTTTATAAAAGTAGTGAATGGTAAAACAAAAAATGTGACGTCATAACTTCATAAGTGAGTACGTCATCTATTGTTGTAGTTTCGATGTCAACAAAAATATTTTTAGCTGAGGTATTGAAGCAGTTTTTTCATGGGAAAACACATAAGTACTTCAATCAAATTAGCCTATCACAGTCCACTGGACATAGGCCTCTCCCAGGCTGCGCCACAACACCCTGTCCTCCGCCTTCCGCATCCAGTCCGTCCCAGCAACCTTCTTTAGGTCGTCCGTCCATCTAGCTGGGGGGCGTACCACACTACGCTTGCCGGTACGCGGCACTTACCTAATATTATTGTAGTGGATCTGCGGTTTCCTATTCAATTGCAAGTAGCTTATTATGGGGAAAACTTTATTTCAGGAGGTTTTTGCGTAACTGCGCAGCGGGGTAATTTCGTAACACACAAACAGTAGCAGTTTGACAGTTCAACAATATTCATTGCGTTATTTACTTTGTTGGGTAGACAGCTTTTTCGAACATATGAAGCAATGGATTAGCAATATCCTTCAAAATGATTCAGATTGAGATTGATAGTGTGTTACGCAAGTAGGGTGCTGATTGTTTTATACGTAGGTACAGACGCCAGCACATCAAGCTACTACAATCTGTCAAATTTCTGTAATAGATTTTCAACTTTATCGCTAAAGCATTGAGGTTCAAGGTTGATTGGAAAAATTTGACAGTTTCGGGTAGCTTGACCTGCTGGCGTCTGTACATTAATTGTTTGCCTGCATTCAAATCTTGACTCGTAGACAAGATATCCCATTTTTCTTTCGATTATTGAAAGATTATTCATCCAATCTTTTAATCCACAAGAATATAGGTTATTATTTTCTATTTCGGCAATAAAAAGCACCTCAATTATCCTCATTAAAATAATATCCATCTTTATTGCTTCTACAGCACAGTGACAAAATGATAAAAATTATTGCGTTTTGCTGCTACCATTACTTATTTGTACAATTCAAGGTTTTTATCAGATGTCATAAAAATAAATGGATGCGTTATCTATGCAATTTGTGTTATCAACTTATCACCTCAGATATTTTGAGATCATTTTGTGACTAAGGTTGGTGTTATCTTTTATATCGCATCAAGTAACTACGATACAATTGTTTTGCGTGTAAAACTGAAATACCTGCCATACAGGCATAAAAAAATATCCATGTAAAATACTGGTATTTTGCTGCATCAGGTTAGACTAGAAGCCGACCCCAACCGTTCGGAAAAGGCTAGTTTATTTACTTTGCAGAAAATATAAATACACCCAAGTAGACACCATTATATGTAGATAGATAGGGGTCGGCTTCCAGTCTAACCGGATGCAGCTGAATACCAGTATTTTACATGGAGCGACTGCCTATCTGACCTCCACAACCCAAACTGGGTTATACGATACTATATAGAATATAAATAATCTTTATTATGTCATCATAATCACCCTATAATGTTCCCACTGCTGGGACACAGGCCTCCTCTCTGTGAGAGGGAGTGGGCGTTCATCCACCACGCGGGCCCAGTGCGGGTTGGTAGATGTCACATGTCTACGAATTTTTTGGTTCTAGGACATGCCGGATTCCTCACGATGTCTTCCTTCACCGTTTAAAGAGCAGTAGTGATGAAATAATTTACACAAAGAAAAGCGCCTGTCTGGGTTCGAACCTACGACCTGCAACTCGTATGTCGCGGCTGTTACCACTGCGCCACCACCGCTCTCATTATGTATACCATATAAATTACAGACAAAAATATAGAAATTTTACAAAGGGTAACACAGTGGGCCACTAAGGCTTTAGCCATAGCCATAAAAAGCCCTATAACGATTGCAAGCATGAAGGATTACTCACACCATCGCATAATGCCCTCAAAATTTTCCTCCGTACGTTCCGGTTTTCGCACGGCATGTGGTCTGGTGTTATTTTTTTTATCAAAGTACCGAGTTATGCGCAGGCGCTGATAGCGGTGCGCACGTCACGTCTGTCACGTAGGCGAGCTGGCGAAGCGTTTCGAGCGCGGATATTTTGACTACATAGATGTTTTGTTGAGATCGAGTAAATAAAGCTATTTATTAGTGTGAATATTGTAGTTTCAACGGGTTGTCAAATTAAAGAGTTGATGGAAAAGAACCACTACATCCAAAACGGTAAAGGAACTCTGTGAGGAAACCGTAGTGTTCTAGAACCTAGAAGCTAAAATTCGAGGACATATGATGTCCACCAACACACTCACAGAGAGGAGGCCTGTGTCCCGGCAGTGGGAACATTATTGACCGTGACATATAGAAGAAAACGTGTTCCGCCGACCCCAAGTAGCATGGAACAAAGGGCAGGAAGAGAATTGTAGGTTCTATATAATGTTCACATATCTGCCTACACTTTAATAGAAGAACTACCCTGTTGGTCTCGCACTCGCATGCGCGACTGCTGAGCGTGGGGTCCTGGGTTCGAGAAATTTGGTTTTTCCATTAGGAATTTCTTAGTAACAGCTCGGAATTTGGAAGTTGGCGGTGTGATACCCCTGTGCCTCGGAAAGCACGTTAAGCCGTTGGTCCTGCGCCGGATCTCTCTCCGGTCGTGTCGGATTGCCGTCCGATGGGACAATAAGAGTGAGAGAATAGAGAGTGCACCTGTATCTGTGCAGACACGCCTGCACTATAATATCTCCTGCGCCGAAGGCTAGTCTCCGTTAAGATTTGCTGCCATGGCTGAAATACGGCCTGGAAGAGTATTACTATTATTAGTAGAAGAATGTTTGCTCGTACTTAGTAATAAACCAATGACTCTCAAAAGTTTCAAAAGGAAATTACTGTCACATGTAAATGTCTCTTTAAAACATTTTCCCACGAATTTACACTCTACATGTTATCAATACTTTAAGTGCCTACTTACCTACAGTATCATTGTTTCATACAAAAGTTTGACGTAACGTTGTAATACATTAATCATTGATAACACTTGATATTGAACGAAATACGCGCGTACTGTGATAAAGAAGGTTCCAGTTCGAAGTAGTTTTGGTTTCAAAGACGTTTGGACATGATAATGTTGACTGATTGGTTTCTGTCTGGGGTGTGGGCAAATTCATTGTTCGGTGGACACACGAAGTGTGATTTGATAGTTTTTGCGTGAAAGAGTAACAAACATCCACCCATCCATCCATCCATACAAACTTTCACGTTTATAATATTAGTAGGAAAGTATGATAAGACACGTCTTTCAACAGGCTGAACGGATTTAGTTGTTCTGTTTTGTAATTAGTTAACTTAGGCACCCACAATTGGTGTCATTTATTGTATTCCATTTTTTTTAGACAGGCCGTGATGATACCCTAAGGTTACTTGATGAATATGAAAACTAATAACTCCTATCTAGGTGAGTATGTAGTACTGTAGATCAGCCTCAAACCACGATCGCATGCATGCTTCGATAGGAACGGATTAGCGACTTTTGCGCAAGTGTGGGAGCGCCGATATCTTGCTTATCTGATAAGGACAGCTGGTGCCGGGACACGTGACTTGAGCTGACACTGTTAGGGTTCCAAGAACCATACATACTGATATAAAACACGGTGCGCGTGTATATGAAAGAAAAACGTTAGCGAACCTACAGACTTCCATGATTCAAGTTAAAAGTGAAAAGACCCAGTGGTCTGACTCGCCAGGGTGGTTCTTTACTGAAGAAGGTTTCTTCCACGTGGTAGGCCGATGATCTGGTGATGGTCGCGTGAACCAGCTGTTTTTGAGAAGTAGCTAGATTCAAAATTTGTTTATTTGTAAGAATGTTATATAATAATGTTCCCACTGCTGGGACACAGGTCTTCCTCTGTGAGAGGGAGTCGGCTGTAATCCACCACGTGGGCTCAGTTGGGTTGATAGATGTCACATATCTTCGATGTTTTGGTTCTAGGACATGTCGGTTACCTCACGATATTTTCCTTCACCGTTCTGAAAGCAGGGGTGATGAAATAAAGTTACACAAAGTAATGTGCCTGCTTGGGTTCGTACCCACGACCTACGACACGCAAGCCGGGTCCGCTACCACTGGGCCACCAGTGTTCCTATCTGATCGACATAAACTTAGCCAAACTGAAATAAAAGGGTATTATTACGTATAAATAAATAAATAGATAAGGCAGCCTGTAGGTATATTCGTAGACTGTCAAATATGTATTGTCACTGTTTTCATCAAGTCATTTTTGATAGTGTTGATATAGTAGGCAATAGATATTCGATCACTGTGTAAATTGCCAGTCACTGGTGTGTTACTATATTCCTGCTGATATCGGTTATATCACATTGCACGCGAAATGAGTGTGATTTCCAAGGAGAATCAGATTTTTACGTTCTTCCAGGCTTAAAAATTGGCTTTCATAAGGCCGTTTGTGAGAGGGAGTGGACCGTAATCCACCACGCGGGGCAGTGCGGGTTGGTAGATGTCACATATCTTCGAATTTTTTTTGGTTCTAGGACATGCTGGTTTCCTCACGATGTTTTCCTTCACCGTTTTGACTCACCCTCTCACTGAGAGGAGGCCTGTGCTCCAGCTGTGGAGACATTACGATTATGAAGGCTCTTTGTACATACACACGTTTTGCTTACCGTGAATAACTACGGTTTATTTTCCCGGTGTAGGCACGGTCATCATTGTCGTATGGGTCACTATGGAAGCTTAGCGCGCCGTACCGTAGAAACCTTGCAATGTACAAATGGCTTAAGCCCTATCTACCTGATGCAAGTTTCTTGCATCACCATAGCATAATATTGGCGCAACAAATGACTGTTCAGTTTTGTTGTTGCTGCAACTTATGGAATTCCAGAAGCAATTAAATCACACCATATAAATATGGCTTTATTTGAGCCCTTTTGGCGAGGCTTATAAGGGTGGTTTTCCTATCAAAACGAGGTTATGAATTATATCCTCATAACTTATGTATCTATACGATACGACTCAATTGCGATCCCGTACTGATACAAATGTGATAATGGGAAAAACCTTAAAATGTGTAATAAAGAATTAATAGTTGTGAAATAATGTTGAAATTGGTCACAAACTACCGAGGAAAACTTTAATTAATGATGCAATATTTGACGGCACGGTTGGCGCAGTGGTTAAGCGATTGACTGCTGCGCTGCGTGTCGCGGGTTCGATTCCCGCACGGAACAAATATTTGTATGACCTACATGTATTTGTTCCGAGTCTGGGTGTTTTTCTATCTATAATAAGTATGTATTTACAAAAAAAAAAAATTGTATATAAGTAGTTTATCAGCCATCTTGTTACCATAACACAAGCATTAGGTAGCTTAGCTTGGGACAAATGGTGCTGTGTGAAATGTCCAGGGATTTATTTATTTATTTATTTATTTATTTTCATGTCATGAGCGTAAAATTGAAGATGATTTGGGCTGTTGGAGTAAAGTGGAAAAAAGTTGGAAAAACTGGGAAAGGATTCAACGTTAAATTTATATAGTTTGATACATCTGCTGTCCTTGTATTCATATTTTTATATGAGTTCCATAATGTTTAAAGATATTACAATTGCGTAAACATACATAATCAGCCTATTTTTATATTTTTGTTCCAAAATAAACGATTTTTATTTTATTTTTTTATTATGTTCCCACTTCTGGGACACAGACCTCCTCGCTTGAGAGGGAGTTAGTACTGGGCCACTACTGCTCTCTTAAAGTTAGGAGCAATTACGGACACCGTAAGGCACAGCAAAAAGTGTAAAAATATATTTTATTAAATAAAAATTAAATTAGGAATCAATTAACAATGTTAAAATATGATATTATATTGTCCTGTTCACCCCATTTTACCGCGGAAAAATACCATGTTTTAATTCGTATCTACGAGTACATAGATATTATTATAAGTAGGTATTTATACTTACCTCCACAATCTGCCCGTTCCCACATAACTTAACACTATCTACATAAACATCGACAGGGCGTTTCCCTCGATAAGGACTTTTCATAACAATCGTATTTAATCGGTCGCGGCCGTGGACATCAAGCGAAAGCCACGCGCTGGACACGCAGACTGATATGTGTCACGAATCACGATATCTTGACACATCCTGGTGAAGGTTATCTTCGAAACCAGGGGGTGTGGTAACCTGAGCGTGATGATCACGTTGTCTGGAGTCACTACAGATAATGATTTTGTGCCAACGCAGAATGAGTTTCATCATCTGCCTAGTCTTTTCCCAACTACGCTGAGGTTGGCTTCCAGTCTAACCGGCTACAGCTTGAATACCAGTATTTTACATGGAGCGTCTGCTTTTTTGAATTCCAAACCCCAGTTACTGTTTAACACCATATTTACACCCCGCAGCATACTCCACGGATCTCCAGATTTTTTTCAAGTAAATTACCAAAAGCATTCTATACTCTATTATAGACAAAGAAGTAAAGAGTTCTCTTACATCGGACTTTTTGAATTTTATTTGTTGCTATCTGATGTATGTATCTGGTGTATTGTGTGTTTTTAGTCTGTGATAAATAAATGTACTTTCTTTCTTTATTTCTTTCTTTAAAGAAGATGTGGAATGATATTAAATATTTTACAGTAGACATTGGTGATTTGATGAGTTTCGTAGAGTCCACTAAATATTAACTTCGTGAGACTACCACATCGTAAAATAATGCCTAAGTTAGCCAAAAAAGAAATGGCGCTTATAATCCAAACCCGAGACAGAAATCATTCATATCTTTTTTATATCATAGCAGCCACAAGCCCTATTAAAAACTATGCAAATCACATGGAAATTATAATTAATTTGTTTTATATTCAGTCAGAAACATGGTCTTTAATAATAATCCATCCATCACCATCTATCACCAGTAGGCAAATTCCCATAATTTTTTTTTTCAAAATCTAGTCGCAATCTCATTTCAGCGACAAGTAATGCGAGAAACTTGTCAAAAATGTAGGGAAATTAGAGGTATGTTCTATGTTATGGGATTGGTTTCCGTACTTAGTCCTTCAGGTGGTTATTCCAACCAGCCCACCTCCCTCCAGAAGCTTATTAGGTCTCCTGGTCTGTTAAGAACATCTGTGTAAGATCTGGGTGTCCCGAGGGTTTCCGACCTAATCTGGGTGATGCCTGTGCACTCAAAGAGCACATGCGCGACGGTTTCATCAGCCTCCATGCAGGCTCTGTATAGGGGGCTGTCCGTTATACCTATCGTGTGAAAATGTTTGTTTAGTGAGCAGGTATTTTTGACAGATTGATACTGAGATCGAAATTCGAGTTGAATGGCGTGCAATAGGAGAGGCCTATGACCGGCAGTGGACTGCTATAGGTTGATGATGATGATACTGAGATCAGACGGTGAACGTTCTTAAAATTATGAGAATTGCCTCTCTGATCATCACATGGCATCACCCACAAGCGTGACATTAGAACATTCTCATTTTATTATATGCTGGTACTTTTTATCACTACTAGTGCCACTTGGAGCTATCTGAACGGGGGTAAAAGTCACGTTACGTAAACAAGCGCCAATAGTTTTCCATCACGCACGAACCGCATGTAAATAATCTTATATATCTCGTATATTAAGTGTAGTATATCCGTTTGACAACATAAGTCACGTGGGGGCCTGATAACATGGCTGATAACTGATAACACATCAATACATTGATTATTGTTAGATAATAATGTGGTTCAATGTGGATTACATAGTTGTTCTTTTGTTTTATTGATTGTTTAGGTGTTTGATATCTTGGAGTTACTTTTTTGGAGTATGATTCAGATGGTAACATTATATTTGGATAAGTCTTTTTTTATCATTACGTGGTACTTGTGATCTTTGTTTTAAGTGAGATGATAAAAAGTGTCTTTACACAGCAAGGTAGGAATGGCTTTCATTTTGATAGTTCATTAACATCCATTGCGTTATTTACGTTGTTGGGCAGATTTTTTTTTCGAATATAAGACGCAATGGATTAGAAATATGCTTCAAAGTGATTCAGATTGATATTGATAGTGCGTTACACAATTAAGGTGTCAAGGAAACTATATGTTGTTAATCAATTTTTTACTTGACTACAGCTAAGCGAAAAGCAGGGCAAACGATTTTACTATAGCGCTTGAAGAACATTCTAAGAAGTGGTGGCCCAGTGGTAACGGGCCCGTAACGTCTTACGTGTCGTAGGTCGTCGGTTCGTACCCAGGAAAGCACTTTACTTTGTGCAATTTATTTCATCACCACTGCTCTCAAAACAGTGAAGGAAACATCGTTAGAAAACCGGCATGTCTTGGAACCAAAAATTGAAAGACATGTGACATCCACCAACCTGCAATGGGTCTCTTGATGGATTATAACCTATACTCGCTCACAGAGAGGATGCCTGTGCCCCCACCGCAGGAACGTTATAGGCTAATTATGTTAATTATGTTTTATTTACTTGAAGAAAATTCAGTCCTGCATTTACAAAACCTTAAAAAAAAGTACCAAATGGCTCGAGGTCAATATTTTTAGGATATTTCTTGCGTAGCATAATTTTGAATCATAAAGGTTCCACTATCATAAACCTTATAACCATACCTCTTTCTTATCACATGACTGCATGATATGACTTTGTCACAGTATTCAAACAACCCTGCAGTATTTACATTCATGATAAAGCTATAATTATACTCCTTATCAGGAACATGTACTTCCTGCGTGATTTGGAGAAAACTAGAAGGTATTGATAATGTTAATTAGCTTTATAGCCGTGTTTACAATATGTTTGTTATGATTCTGTAACTTGAAGGGTTTTCCGAGCTGAATGGAAATATTGATTAACGAAATGTAATCAATATACATGCACTAGCAACACGCAACTTCGTCCGCCTGTAATTTCTTGTTTGAAAATGGGGGCGTTTAGTGCTCCCTATTTATATTGAAAATGCTTCATTATCATCAAGTCAGATCAGGTCGGATGGTCAGGTGTGCGCAGTAATTGCAAGCGGTAGAGGTGTATAACCCGAAGGGTGAACGTAATCGAAGCAAAAGAAGTATGTAAGGAGAGGAGTAGCAGGTAGCGTTCTTTAGTTTCTACCTACGCCTATGGAAAAAAGGCTATGGTTTATTTAGGTATGTATGTTTATCATCATAAATAAAGAAGGTTACCGTTGGACATGAACTTTAAATCAATAACAAATAAACAATGTAGTACTAGGATTACATAATAACCACAAGGATCGTTAGTAATTAAACGTCTTGTTGTGGTCAGTCCACGAATGGACAATCGTTCATGAAATTCAAAGAAACAATGTGACTACGACATGTTTTGTAGTAAACATTACTTTACCAATAACAACAACAACCCTTTAAAGTTTATGAGTCTCCTCGCACCAGTGACGTCACTTTCTTCAACGAAGCTACCAGGACATCACAGATTTGAAGAGGTAACTCGTAGACATCGTAGAGGAAAGAGATACTTTCTAGTGCTACGATGTGCTACGAAGCGTAGCATCTACGCCATAGTATCGAGCTACGAAATAAAAGAAAAACAAATGCAAAGGACGTAGTGAGATCGTGGATATTTCGACCTGTACATAAACACAAAATCTAGGTTGCAAAGGACTCATTGACGTCACAAAAGCGTTCAGTTTAGTTATTTCCCCTAACACACCTGCCTATGGGGTTAGTTACCCCGTTCGACCGGTCTCGTGCGTCCCCATTGAAGTTAATTTGGGCGCATACTATTTATAGTCTTGACCACAGGTCTTGACCACACAAAACTTATTTATAGTCAGGGTTTTTCTGGTTGAGGCACGTTTTGTTGCAATTTGCGTATACGCGGACTATTTTTGGGGTGAAACGGGGTCAGTGTACCAGGGAGTTTCTATGTAGTACGATGCTTACGCGTGGGTGTGAAATAATTGGCTTCGATAACCTTTGAATAAAATATTGGAGAGATATTTTGTGATCCTTTTTTCTAAGAAACTAGGTCAGTATTTTATCATTTTCGTAATTTCTTTACATCCTGAAAAAGATATATTGCTGAACTGTTAATAGCCTGACGCAGGTAGGATGTAGTTACTACTATAAAACTTATGTATAAGATAATATTTACATAATACAAGAAGCCCGAAAGTCTGACAATCAGTCTTACCAAGGGTTTTCGTATTACCCAGTAACTGGGTCCTGGAGGTCAGATAGGTAGTCGCTCCATGTAAAGTACTGGTACTCAGCTGCATCCGGTTAGACTGGAAGCCGACCCCAACACAGTTGGAAAAAGGCTCGGCAACAACTAACAGTCTTAAAATAGGATGTTCTTACATGGATATAAAAAAGGACAGGAAAGAATCATAAGGCATCAAAAAATTCGTCCGCTAGCCTATAACCTTCCTTAAGATTCAATTCATATGAATGAAGTGGGTTTCCTTTACGTGTCTTACCTTCAAAGTAAATTAGGTAAAGTGTTTAACAAATAATAGAGTTACAATAAACTAAGCCCTTGATCTTATTTTATTAAGTGTATCATATCAATGTAAACATGTAATTAAAACCTCACTTGAATTTGACCTAATCCTAGCTAATATTTTAGATGCGAAAGTAAGCTTGTTTATTTGTCTTTTACCTTTTCAAGTCTAATATAGAGGGGCTTGTGGCTAAGTAATAACAGCCGCACGGGTCGATCGATCAGGTTAAGCTACCCTTGCTGCGGTTGGTCCGTGGATGGGTGACCATCTTTACATACCAAGACCCCTCCGTGCCTCGAAAAGCACGTTAAGCCGTTGGTCCCGGCTGTCATTCGTGGATCTTTGACAGTCATTACGGGTAGTCAGAAGCCCGAAAGTCTGACAACCAGTCTTACCAAGGTGTTTCGTATTACTCAGTAACTGGGTTGTGGAGGTCAGATAGATAGTCGCCCCATGTAAAATACTGGTACTCAGCTGCATCCAGTTAGACTGGAAGCCGACCCCAACACAGTTGGAGCGCTTATTAGTGCGCTTTACCATGAACGATTGCATCACTGCTTTCCATCAGGCGGGATAGCAGTCAAGCACTAGTTTATATCATTAAAAAGAAAAAAAAGTTGGGAAGAGGCAAGGCAGATGACCTTTTCACGCCTAATCCAATGAACGGATCATCATGAAATTTTGCATATACATATGTTGTCAGGGGTATACAAAAGGACATAGGGTATCTTTCATCGAGAAACAAAATACTGTTCCCGAGGAAAAGAACCATAACTTTCGACGGTCATAATTGCTTTAGGACGCTAGATGGCGCTACGTGTCAATCATGATTAAAATATGACCCGCCTTTCTGGGCAGTATTTTAACAAAAAGTACTAAGTTTGCATGAATTCACGATAGTATTTCAATCATTAAAATTATGCTTTTATGTTACTACTCTGTAAATGACTTCTTGAATGACAAAGATTTATAACTGTACCTTGACTATTTTTCTTGTAATTGACATTTTAAGTACCTTTTTGAAATATTCTATAATTTGATAACATAATTTTTCTAATGTAATGACTTTTTATTGTGACAATTTATTTGTGTGTATTAATTTTTTGATGTCTTATTATTTTAATGTCATGGTAATGCTAACTAATGTTTTTGCACGCCGTAAGGTAGAATGTAGCGGAAAAATTGTATTTTGTACCACCTCAAACCTGTACCTACATTGTTGGCAAATAAATATTTCTGATTCTGATTCTGATTCTAGGATTTGGATGAAATTTGGCACACAGATAGTTTATTATAACCTGTATTAACAGTAACACATAGGATACTTTTTATCCCGGTAATACGTTTCCGTAAGATAATTTCCGAGTTCCACGCGGGCGAAGCCGCGGGCAAAAGGTAGTTAATCTATACTTATAGTATAATTCATATCGATGATGTCCTGGCGATGATCGCCAACAGACTAGATTGCCCTATATCCGGCAATGCTGCAGCAGACATACAGCTACCTTGTGAGTGTTAGTTTTTGTCTGTGCTTGTTATCCTGTCTGTATCCTTTTATGTACAGGCCAGCACATCAAGCTACTACAATCTGTCAAATTTCTTTAATAGATTTTCAACTTTATCGCTAAAGCATTAAGGTTCAAGGTTGATTGGGAAAATTTGACAGTTTCGGGTAGCTTGACCTGCTGGCGTCTGTACCTATCTGTTTGTATATGAGTCTGTTACTTGAATTATACTTATTTGAATTATAAATTATAACACGTTGAAGGGATATTTACATTGTTTTAATGTCGTCCTGTTAGTATATACCACACTATGTTAGTGAGATCAGAGAGACAGAGGTCTGAAGTCACGATCTCTGTCTCAACACAAATGACCACGATTCGATAACTTATGATATCAATAGATATGAAACATGACAGTCATACATACGATTAACATAACATTGACGTGATTTATTGCTGATCATTTTGTGATTTTTATCATGAAAATACACGACATCGGAAGAAAGGGACAGAGAAAGAAAATTACTAAGTGGAAGTAATACCCTCCTCGCTTTCCAAGAGGTTTACTTTTGATCTAGAGGTTGTAGAACCCTGTCTATCAGGTTTTTCAATGAGGAATTCTTCAGTAGCAGCCCGGAGTCTGGACTTGTGCCAGGTTGATGGCAATAGATTCGCTCCTTATTACATGGGGCTTAAACATAACTGGCAAAATGTGGTTGTATTCTAATTACACCTCTACCTCAGTCTTCGGGGATCAAAGGCGCGATGTTATGAGCATGTTATATTTTACTTTTCATTATGGACATCTAAGTCAATGAATGGCGTTCTTTAGCCACATATGATTTACTACAAAGATCTTAAATCGCTGGATCTAATAGCTTGACATTTTGCAAGAGAGTTCTTTTTATGACAAAAGTGAAAGAGGGATGAAAGGAGGTGATGAAAGACTTTTTTTTTTAAATTAAAGGGGATTTGGTTTTAAATTAAGGAGGCCTAAAGGGGTTCAATGGGTGATGAGTTTGTATAGAAGATGGTCGTTTTTATCGATGTGAAATCCCATCGAACATTGCACGTCTATGTACCTCAAATTGGTTTGTTTTGTAGTGTTCTAGATTTAGGTCCAGACACTCCTTATATTTTGCACTTTGTCTTTAATATTCATTTGTCAATGTCATGACTTTATTTGCATAGTTATCATAATGCCAATTTATTGTAAGAGAGAGTGCTGTTTGTGCGTTTATTCTTCTTACTATAATATTATAAACGCGAAAGTTTTTCAGGATGGCTGGATGCATGGAGGTTACTCTTTCACGCAAAAACTACTGACCGGATTTGGATGAAATTTGGCACACAGATAGTTTATAACATGGATTAACACATAGGATACTTTTTATTCCAATACTACGTTCCCGTGGGATAATTTCCGACGTACACGCGGGCGAAGCCGCTTGCAAAAGCTACTAATAAATAAATATGGCTTATCAAATATAATACGCCTTCATCCTGCCCTCCATGCGTTTATCCCAATTACCGTAACAATGTACGCAGTTGTTATATATATATATATGTTATCAATTGAATAACACACATAGTGTTATCTGAGCTAACTAGATCCGTTGAGTGTTATGTTTGCTAAAATTGTTATCTGTAGGGATCGAAGTGTTTCTTTAATATGCGTGCTAAATAATAAGGTGGCTCGTGAGTAGTTCGTTAAGTATTAATTACCTTTCCAAAAGTGTTTGAAGATGGCTACAAGAAAATTCCAATGGATATTGTGATGTTCAGACAGCACTGATTCTATTGATAGGTAAATTGAATATACGTATATTTCAACCTACATAATTATACAACGTGCGGCTACAATGGCGACATTCATTTAACACACGGGTAGGGCTAGTGGTCGGTAATCATAAAAGTTATAACAACATTAAAAAACCTAACTTGAAAACTTCCACCTGCGCCGCTCGCCGCCATAGGGCTCTCTCTCTTTCCTTCAATTCGCCTTCTATTTGCACGTTATTTGTTTTAATTACATTGATGCGATGTTATGATCCGTGACCCCGGCAAATGACCCCTGCGCTACAGTTCTTTAAGTCAGGTTGCTCTAAGATGCTATTTTAGAATGTTGTTAATAAATAAATAAATATTAATGTTTAATTGAATTAAAATATATTCATACAACTAAGACGCGAAACCGTATACGTGTGTAAAATTAATGTCGCCATTAAAGCGCCACGCTGTATACATAGATACCTACATAGTCCACTGCTGGATATAGGCCTCTCCCAGGCTGCGCCACAACGTCCAGTCCTCCGCCTGCCGCATCCAGTCTGTCCCAGCCACCGTCCAGCTAGCTGGGGGCGTCCCACACGAAGCTTGTCATCGGCGTCTGCTCCACCGGCATCGGTCCTTCGATAAACATGGCCAGTCTACTGCCACTTCAGTTTTATTTTTTATTTTTAAGTACCTAGCATAATGTTCCCGCTGCTGGACACAGGCCTCATCTCTTCGAGAGGGAGTGGGCTATAATCTACCACGCGGGTCCAGTGCGGGTTGGTAGATGTCACACGTCTTCGAATTTTTGGTTCTAGGAGATGCCGGTTTCCTCACGTTGTTTTCCTTCACGTTTCTGAGAGCAGTGGTGACGAAATTATTTACCCAACGTAAAGCGCCTGTCTGGGTTCGAACCCACGACCTACAACTCATAAGTCGGAGTCGTTACAACTGGGTCATCACTACTCTCCTTCACATCACATACATTACATACACAATGCACATGAATTGTTATAAAGGTAAAACGTACGAAAACTTTTCCATGACATCACAATCGACATGACATTAAAATTTATTTTTGTAGCTTCAATTATTTTTATCTTCCCGACAATGTCTTTAACATTTAGGTATATAATGTAACATATTTGAAGTAGTTATATTATAAACAACGAGATAAAGATGTAAGTAAACATGAACTAACTCATGTATAGTTCATATTTACTTACATTTTTATCAGCCTACAAAATTAAATAAAAATTCGACCTTATTCCGTTTGACATTACCCTAAAAGTTTGATACGGTCAGATTAGGGTTTCGGCCTAAAATAAGGTCATGTACGCAATGGACAAAATTGTCAACCTTTTAGTGCTTGAGTACGAGGCTTTTGGCTTTTTTGTATGTATATTTTATGTCATTTTTTTTTTTGTAATGTGCCTTTTGTTTGTGCTGAATAAACAATCTTTCTTTCTATAAGTAATTTTAACCCCCGACAACAACAGAGGGGTGTTGTAAGTTTAACGTGTGAATCTGTGTATCTGTGTCTCTGCGCAATCGTAGCTCCCAAACGGCTGAACCGCTTTTTTATTTTTATAATGCAATGAAGGTACTGGCTCTCGTGGAGAGGATCCGGCAGTTGGGTCTCGAGGTGGCATTGCACAAGTCCGAGGCCATGACGTTTCATGGGCCCCGGAACGCGCCACCACCGGGATCCCAACTAACGGCAGGAGGGGTTCACATCGGCATCGAGACGACGATGAAGTACCTGGGTCTCGTCCTCGACAGCCGGTGGAACTTCGTCGAGCACTTCCGACGTTTGGCCCCCAAACTGGAACGGGCTGGGGCCGCCTTCAAGCGGCTCTTGCCCAACCTGGGGGGGCCAAACGCCTCCTGCCGGAGGCTTTACGCGGGGGTCGTGCGGTCCATGGCCCTATACGGGGCCCCGGTGTGGGCGCGTTCACTGCGGCTGCGAGCCGCCCACTACCTAAACGCGCCCCAGAAGGTGGTAGCCGTAAGGCTAATCCGGGGCTACCGCACGATCTCGCGCGAGGCGGCAAGCCTCCTTGCCGGACTGCCGCCATGGGATCTGGAGGCGATAGTCCTCGCGCGCCTGCATGAGTGGCGCGCGGAGGCACTACGCCGGGGGGAAAGTCCGCTCCCGCGGCAAATTGCTGCGGAGCGGACGGACCTCCGGCTCGATCTCATGGCGACATGGAAAGAGCGACTGTCGCAACCCAGCGCAGGGCACGCCGCGATAGCGGCGATAAGACCCCTCTTTGAGGAGTGGCTAGAGAGGCGCCACGGCGCCCTCACCTACCACCTGACGCAGGTCCTCACCGGACACGGAAGCTTCGGGAGGTTCCTGCACATCATCAGGCGGGAGGAAACGCCCGGGTGTCACCATTGCCAGGATCGCCCAGAGGACACGGTGGAGCACACGGTGGAGGTCTGCCCCGCTTGGGCGGAGCACCGCCGTGTCCTCGTGGAGGCGATCGGCAGCGGCGGCGGCCTCTCGCGCCCGGCCCTGGTGCAAGCCATGGTCCGGAGCGAGAGGGAGTGGGAGGCAGTCGCCTCCTTCTGCGAAGCAGTCATGCTAGCGAAGGAGGTGGCGGGACGGATGAGGGAGAGAGCCTCCCGTCCCAGCCGCCGCGGGAGACGCCCCGGGCGTCGGGAGTCTATAGGAGACTACCGGCCACCGTAGGCGCGGGCCTGCGGGCGGAGAGCAATGGGTAGCTCACCGCCCGATCAGGACCAGGCCCGTGCCGGACGGCGCGTAAGTGTTCCACGCGCGCCTCAAAGAGATGTCAGCATAATTCGAGGGGCCCCTTAGGGCCGAAGCCTGCCGGGGCAGCGGGATTGTCCGGAAGGGTTACCGCTACCCCGGAACATAAAGGGCGAAGGAAGGAACATGGGTGGGTTTTAGTCAGTAAGAGTCTGACACTCCCTTCCGCTCCACCCAGAGCGGGAGGAGTCATTTGATGATTTCCCATCCCAAAAAAAAAAAAAAAAAAAAAAGGTACTGGCTCTCTAAAATAAAATGAAAAAGATTTGGTTTTTATCGACTCATTTGATTAACAATAAAGTTCCACGTTTTCTATTATTAGCAGACTTCTTTCAACAATGACTATTTAATATAATCAAAAATTTTATGGAGATAACTAATGTTACCTAACATTAAATTTGGAGACGCTTTGGTTTCTAGTGCCTACAACGAGTATACCTACTGTACAAATATGACCATAATAGATTAATCAGACAGCTGTGCTGCTGTGAAGTTTGTTGCGCCACTTCTTCTTCCCAGCGATAGCACTAGGAAGTGGTGAAGGGCGGGCGTTTTTGGGGACTGTCTTTTGTAATTTTGACGTTCGAAAAGTGCTGATTCTCAGCCTAATTTGAATAAATGACTTTTGATTTTGAATTAGGAATAATAGAATTTTAGAATAAAATAGGTCAAAAGCAAACGGGATAGGTAACCAGAGGGTCTACTCCGAAGTGGTATCGGCCGAATGTTCGGCCGTTTCCTGGTACGAAGTTTCTATTTGGTTCGGTCGGTCCCGATCCTACACTCCTACACTCTTTCGAATATTGACTATGGTCCCGACCCAACTGAGCCGATCCGAACCTTTTTTCGCATTTTTCAATAATATTCGGTTCGGCAATGTGTCGGTCCGATCCGAACATTCGCAATTTGCACTTCGTAGTAGACCCCCTGTATTCTTCATCATTGTCGTTACCTCAATGCTGCGTATCGCGACCACATAGGACGCGTCTTCAAGTTGTGCGGTCTCCTGCAGGGTGGACCGCTCGGTAAATGCTGCCTCCAACTTTCTACAATATTTATTTTCAGCCTATGTTATCCCACGGCAGGTCAAAGGCGTCCCTTTCTCATTTCCACTCCTCCAGTTCCTCCATTCCTTTCAATCCTGTCTGTAGGCGTCAGGCTCGTCCCGCCACCTTCTCCTGGTTCTGCAATATGAGACTAGATAATCCTATAGCAACATACAATGTTCTAGGTGACTTTCCTACCACTTACCGCACTTATTAAAAACCGGATAACAAAGATAACCGGGGGTTCTAGATTCGATTCCTTCTAACGTGGTACATGTACCTATTTTTAGTCACTATCAGTGTTTTGCTCGCTGGAGGCTCGAGGGGCATCATAAGGTTCAGGAGTCAGGACCCGAGATAATAATCCGGTTAGAACCGGTTAAGGTGAGCCGTTTACGCGTCTTTGTCTTAGCAATAATGATTGCTAGATTTTGCATCATTTGCTTTTATGCGCAGCGGGGGGCATTTTGTTTTTAAGCGTTTTTAGTACACCTTTTGCCCGCAGATTCGCCGACCTAGAAGTCGGAAATTATTCCACGGGAACATACCACCGGGATCCAAAGTATCCTATTCCTATACCCTAACCTAGGTCATGGTCAATCCGCACATGGAATGGATTTCGAAATGCATTCTGCGGTTTAAGCCGTGAGAAGGCAACATACAGAGAGAGAGATCGACAAACAGACAGAGTTACTTTCGTATCCTAACTATATATGTATATATATAATATTATAAATGCGAAAGTATGTTCGTTTCTTTGTTACCCTTTCACGCTAAAACGGCTGAACGGATTTGAATGAAATTTGGCACACAAATGGACCATGACCTGGGGACATAGGCTACTTTTCATCCTGGATCGCAGACAAAGTCGCCGGCAACGGCTAGTTAATAATACTAGTGTGAACGTATGGATTAGCATGGATCTTTTAGTAGGTAAGCTTGGATTGCAAAGGAGCTAAGTTACCATTTTCTTCATAGATACAGCACTTTAATTACTACATTATCAGCCATAATCTGAATCATTTTGAAGGATATTGCTAATCCATTGCTTCATATGTTCGAAAAATTTGTCTGCACAACAACGTTAATAACGCAATGAATGTTGTTGAACTGTCAAAATGGAAGCGACTGCTACTGTTATTGTGTTGCTCAACTATCCGACTGGTCTGTAAAGTCTGTAAAAGCGTTTTAAAAAGGTGACCTGACGAAATAATTAGGATAAATAATTGCAATTCTAATAAAACTACACTTTGTGCTGGTTTGTGTTGCATTTGTAAAGGAACGCGGAAATTAGACGCAGTTACTCAAGAGTCGAGATGTGCAGTTGCATAATATGGTGATGTAAGGTTTCCTACTTGTAGAATATCATATATATCGTATCATTATTTTGTAAAAGTAAGGTAGAATTTGAGCTGAGCTGGCCCAGTGGTAACGGCTGCGACTTACAAGTTGTAGGTCGTAGCTGCTAACCCAGACAGGCGTTTTACTTTCTGTACATTATTTCATCACCACTGTTCTCAAAACGGTTAAGGAGAACATCGTGAGGAAACAAGATCCTAGAACAAAAAATTCGAAGACACGTGACAGCCGCCAACCCGCACTGGGCCCGCGTGGCAGATTACGGCCCACTCCCTCTCACAGAGAGGAGGCCTGTGTCCCAGCAGTGGGAACATTATAGGCTGATTATGTAAGATAGAATTTTGCGTTTAATTTTACTTAAGGTAGATAAAAAGACCAAGGGCAAAAGGAAAATTTTGTCTGACCAAACGATTAATTAGAATTAAACGATATCGTTAGTTTAATGATTATTTTGATATAATCATTAAGGAAGAATGTTTTGCATTGACCTTCTGATAACGATAAGAGGCAGGTGTGACGGTTAGAAGGTCAACAAACATGTGAATAGTTTTTTAACTAATTTAAACTTAATGGTCGGTCCGAATCCGGACCGCGTTCGGCTATTTGGGGACTCGTGTCCTAGGTATAGCCAAAGTTCGTAGTATCCCAGCTTTTAAATTGATAAATGCTTGTATTAAAATTAAAATAAAAAGGTTTATTGCAGAAACTTGTACAGCTTTTACAGTAAATCTTACATAGGGACCTCGTTTTAAGTAAAAGATATACCTGTGCTAGAAGGCCCCGCTCTTCAATGACAAATTATAAAAAGGTAAAAATGGCGTACCAAAATAAAATTTAATCTAAACAATATTGTATTGCATAGTAAAAACGTCTTCGCAAACGACATCGCGGCAGGCCCAGACGGAGATAGCGGGATGAGCTGGACTCCTTTCATAAAGATTGGTCCTTGGCAGCTCCGGACAGAGAGAGGTGGAAAGAGAGCAGGGAGGTCTTTGCCCAGCAGTGGGACATTAAAGGCTAATAAAAAAAAAAAATGCTTGTATTGCCGAATATAACGAGATGAGTGAGATAAATACCGAATAACTATCTACCAATTGACTAAGGCATGATGGACAGCTCATGAATTAACTTGCTGTTGATCAAAGTTTGACTACCTAATCAATTATTTTATAATTAACAGGCCTCTATCACTCTTTTACCTAATGATAACTCATATTACCTAAGATGATATACATAGGTCAATATTTTATCCCATTATTCCTAGGAATATCATATTTTCGTCACCCCGTGTTGAAATATTGCATCAGATTGAATACTGAAAAATAAGTAAACAAGATAAATCCAATAAGTAAGTAAACAATATTTAAAACACGTTATAAAACACAAAAAGTGTTTTGTGGCCCATGAGGGGATCGAACCCGCGACCTTCGCGTTATTAGCACGACGCTCTAACCAACTGAGCTAATGGGCCGATAGAACTGTATGTTGAAAATGAGGACCGTATCACTTTGTTGAAGAAATGTTTATAAAAAAAAACGTGTTTTTTTTTTAAGAAAGAACTTACCTAACGATGGAGGACATGGCGAAAAAAATTTTTTTTACAAAAAAAAAAACAAAAACGACCGACTAATAAAAAAACACTAGAAAATGAAAAATTGTGTTTTTTTTTGTTTTTGCCACTGACTTCCGAAATTAAAGTTATTTTTCACTTTGTAGTGTTTAGTCTCCTCCTTTTTGAAGTCGGTTAAAAAGGGAGTGACTACCGAGATGACGACTAATAGAGAAGTTTGGAAGAAAAAAACATGTTGCACCGTCCCTAAATAAATTAAGTTATGGGCAGGAGAATTATGAAATATGAATAGCAAAGAGTTTGATTACCTTTAGAGTATTATTGATTTGTAATTTATTAAATAATATTAAACGTAGAGTCTATGAATGAAAGAGTAAAATGTTAAAACATAGCTTATCTTGTTTATAACTATAGTAATAGCTAGAAGTTATTTTTATTCCTACGCTCATACACTTTTTTTTTTTTTTTTTTTGGGGATGGGAAATCATCAAATGACCCCTCCCGCTCTGGGTGGAGCGGAAGGGAGTGTCAGACTCTTACTGACTAAAACCCACCCATGTTCCTTCCTTCGCCCTTTATGTTCCGGGGCAGCGGTAACCCTTTCGGACAATCCCGCTGACCCGGCAGGCTTCGGCCCTAAGGGGCCCCTCTGATTATGCTGACATCTCTTTGAGGCGCGCGTGGAACACTTACGCGCCGTCCGGCACGGGCCTGGTCCTGATCGGGCGGTGAGCTACCCATTGCTCTCCGCCCGCAGGCCCGCGCCTACGGTGGCCGGTAGTCGTCGCTCGACTCCCGACGCCCGGGGCGTCTCCCGCGGCGGCTGGGACGGGAGGCTCTCTCCCTCATCCGTCCCGCCACCTCCTTCGCTAGCATGACTGCTTCGCAGAAGGAGGCGACTGCCTCCCACTCCCTCTCGCTCCGGACCATGGCTTGCACCAGGTCCGGGCGCGAGAGGCCGCCGCCGCTGCCGATCGCCTCCACAAGGACACGGCGGTGCTCCGCCCAAGCGGGGCAGACCTCCACCGTGTGCTCCACCGTGTCCTCTGGGCGATCCTGGCAATGGTGACACCCGGGCGTTTCCTCCCGCCTGATCATGTGCAGGAACCTCCCGAAACTTCCGTGTCCGGTGAGGACCTGCGTCAGGCGGTAGGTGAGGGCGCCGTGGCGCCTCTCTAGCCACTCCTCAAAGAGGGGTCTTATCGCCGCTATCGCGGCGTGCCCTGCGCTGGGTTGCGACAGTCGCTCTTTCCATGTCGCCATGAGATCGAGCCGGAGGTCCGTCCGCTCCGCAGCAATTTGCCGCGGGAGCGGACTTTCCCCCCGGCGCAGTGCCTCCGCGCGCCACTCATACAGGCGCGCGAGGACTATCGCCTCCAGATCCCATGGCGGCAGTCCGGCAAGGAGGCTTGCCGCCTCGCGCGAGATCGTGCGGTAGCCCCGGATTAGCCTTACGGCTACCACCTTCTGGGGCGCGTTCAGGTAGTGGGCGGCTCGCCGCCGCAGTGAACGCGCCCACACCGGGGCCCCGTATATGGCCATGGACCGCACGACCCCCGCGTAAAGCCTCCGGCAGGAGGCGTTTGGCCCCCCCAGGTTGGGCAAGAGCCGCTTGAAGGCGGCCCCAGCCCGTTCCAGTTTGGGGGCCAAACGTCGGAAGTGCTCGACGAAGTTCCACCGGCTGTCGAGGACGAGACCCAGGTACTTCATCGTCGTCTCGATGCCGATGTGAACCCCTCCTGCCGTTAGTTGGGATCCCGGTGGTGGCGCGTTCCGGGGCCCATGAAACGTCATGGCCTCGGACTTGTGCAATGCCACCTCGAGACCCAACTGCCGGATCCTCTCCACGACTATCGCAACCCCGCGTGTCATCGCGTCGGCCGCCGCCTGATGCGACCTCCCCTGCGCCAGGACCAGCGTGTCGTCAGCGTAGCAAACCACGCTGACGCCATCAGGGAGGTCGGCCCGCAGCACCCAGTCGTAGCCGATGTCCCACAGGAACGGCCCCACAACCGATCCCTGCGGGACACCGCACGACATCTCTCGCCGGTTCCACTCCCCATCGCGACCGGGGTAGCTGACGGCTCTGTCCGTCAGATACGCCTCGACTATTCGACGGAGGTAGGGCGGCACTCGGTGATACCGGAGTGCCTCCACAATGCAGCTCCAGGGCAGGGTGTTGAACGCGTTGGCGATGTCGAGTGACACCGCCACGACGACCCCACCCCGGGACACCGCGTCCCCCGTCGTGAGGGCTCTCACGCGCATGATGGCGTCCACCGTCGAGCGCCCCTTGCGGAAGCCAAACTGGCTGTCCGCAAGATCCGGCCCCGTCCTCACCAAGTGCCCGACGAGGCGGTTTACAATTACTCTCTCAAAGAGCTTGCCCACCTCATCGAGCAGCACGATGGGCCGGTATGCGGACGGAGAGTCCGCTGGGCGCCCTGGCTTCCGAATGAGGACCAGCTTCCCCGTCTTCCAACGAAGCGGGAACTGGCCTCTCTCCAAACATGCGCTTAAGAGCGCCTCCAGTCGAGGCCCGAGAGCCCTCGAGGCCAGGACCCAGGCTTTACCTGGCAAGCCGTCGGGTCCTGGGGCGGTATTTTTGGCCTTCAGCCTTCCTACCGCCACTCTCAGTTCTACCCCGGTCACTTCAGGGATGTCGTCGTCGTCCGCGTGGTCCGCTTCGGGCACCGCAATTGGCGGAGCCATGGGCGGGGGTGTGTGCACCCCCCGTGAGGGGAACAGAGCGCTCACCACCTCCTCCACCAGCTGGGGGCGGAGACTCTGCGTCAGCGGGGGGGCCCAGGTGCGGAGTTTATTCCGCACCATTTTATAAGGGCGCCCCCACGGATCTCTGTTCAGAGTCTCCACCATCTCCTCGCGGGCCATATCCTTGGCCCGCCGGACAGCCTCTCGGAGGGCGGTCTTCGCCGCTCTGTACCCCTCGTACAGCTCCGCCTCCGTGGCTTCCGCATCCGGAGGGCGAATGCGGAGCCTGCGGTGCCTGGTGTACCGGTGTCGCGCGTCGATAGGGTGATAAAATATACGATATGGACAGAAATGTGAAATATTAATAGCAGGTGAACTATGGAGCAATTTTTATTCATTTATTATGAGATTGCATATAGGTTAAGGATGTTCTTCAGAAGGTCAGGTGCATAGTACTCGCGACCGGCGTGCTCAAATGAAGTAATTGTAGTAGAAGCTGTAGTTTCTGCCTACCCCCATGGGAAGAAGGGGTGAATTTTTCATTGTAGAGGTCTTTAAATACTTAATAGACAGAGGTACCATAATGCTCCTGTAGTAGAACACCGCCTCCTTACAATCTACTTTATACATTAGCAACATTGCCATTGCTTATCAAATAAAAAAAAAAGAAATTCAGCCGGCCAAAATCAATAAAATAACTAAGTACAGACGCCAGCACATCAAGCTACTACAATCTGTCAAATTTCTTTAATACATTTTCAACGTTATCGCTAACGCATTAGGGTTCAAGGTTGCTTGGGAAAATTTGACAGTTTCGGGTAGCTTGACCTGCTGGCGTCTGTACAATCTGCCTAGCCTTTTCCCAACACTGTTGGAGTCGGCTTCCAGACTAACCGGATGTAGCCGAATACCAGTATTATGACTACCTGTGAGCCTACCTCCACAACCCAGTTACCTACTAGGGGTAATAAGATAGCCCTTGGAAAGATTGGCTGTCAGACTTTCGGGCTTCTGACGACTGTCAAAGATCGACGAATGACAGCCGAGATCAATGGCATAGTGTGCTTTCCGAGGCACGAAGGGGTCTCAGTATGTAAAGATGGTCACTCGTCCACAGACCGACCGCGGCAAGCTTAACCTAATTGATCGACTCGTTGGCTGTTACTACTAAGCCTTGATCCCCCTCCAATGAAATAATTACAATGGCATTTAAATAGTCCCTATTCCATGTCAACAAGTACTGAGGAACTAAATGACCCACATCCGCCCATAGCTGAACAGCGCCAGCGCAGAAAAACAAAACAATTGTATAATTCAATTGAAGAAATAGGTTACTGTCAGTAGTTGATGTGCTGGGCCTGGTAAAACCCTACTGATAGATAGTCTTTTATGTTTTTACAGCTGGGTAAACTGTAGGTAAATGAGGTCGACAACAACAATAAACTTGTAATAAAATAATCCTGCGGAGTAATTGCGTAACACACTCACAGTAGCAATGGCTTTCATTTTGACAGTTCAACAACATACATTGCGTTTTTTATGTTGTTGAGCAGACAAATTGTTCGAACATACGAAGCAATGGATTAGCAATATCCTTCAAAATGTATCTACATAGAGTTACACTTAGGACTACGTAGGGTCACAGTTACTTTTAGGAAGACTTCGTCACCATAATCAGCCTATACTGTTCCCTGCTGGGACACAGGCCTCCTTTCTGTGAGAGGGAGTGGGCCGTCGTAATCCACCGCGCGGGTCCAGTGCAGGTTGGTAGACGTCATAATGATGTCTTCGGATTTTTGATTCTAGGACATGCTGGTTTCTTCACGATGTTTTCCTTCACCGTTTTGACAGCAGGAAAACTTCGTGTCTAAAGAAAATTCTGAAAATGAAGAATTACCCACAGTGCTATGCAGACTTGGTGGCCCAGTGGTACCGGCCGCGGCTTACGAATTACTGTCGTAGGTTCGACCCCAGACAGGCACTTTACTTTGTGTAAATTATTTCATCATCACTGCTCTCAAAACGGTGAAGGAAAACATCGTGAGGAAACCGGCACGTCCTAGAACCAAAAATTCGAAGACATGTGACATCTGCCAACCCGCACTGGGCATGGCAGCAGGGTTATCAAGTCATATCATTGTTTTAATATTATAATTGCTAACATTTATTTACTGATACCAGAGTTCCTATTGTTTTGTAAAGTACTTTAAATATTGTATCTGTTTTTAATATATCTTTATCTCTTATTTACTTACGTTTTTATCGCAGATTTATCATTATTATTTTGTCTTAAAAATTGCGAAATAATATTTACTTGTGGTCTCGGTTTGATTTTATGAATGTGCTGTTTAATTATTTGAGTGAGATAGTGAATATTCTTTTGAAGTTAAGTCAGCTATTTTTTTTTTATTTGAACTTAATCTAAGTAGGTAGGTAAGTAAAAAAACCTTATTCATCATCATCATTTCAGCCAAAAGAGGCCCACAGCTGGACATAGGCCTCCACAAAGTACCGACACTTCGACCGGTTCTTCTCGCATTCAGCGGATTCCTGATACAATTTATTTTTATTTTTATTAGCCGTTAGTGTCTCACTGCTGGGCAAAGGCCTCACTACTCTCTTTCCACCTCTCCCTGTCCAGTGGTGCCAAGGACCTGTCTTTATGAAAGGAGTCCAGCTCATCCCGCCATCTCCGTCTGGGCCTGCCGCGATGTCATTTGCCATTAAGCGGGAGCTATTGGGTCGTGAGTTTGGCCCATTGATCGTCTGTACCTTATTATGGTCAACCCTTATTATGGTAAAATAATTACAAACAAGATATTACAGTTCAAAAGTAATCATTTCATATCATTGCCAAAACTCATTATAAACTTCTACCAAGAAAACACATTTAACTAACTGCGTTATATAAATTATCGCACACTACATAACTCAATATAAAATCGTCTCATTGAGCTAGTAGCTCTAAGATCTATAGCAACATATTAAAATACAAACAGTGCCATGACCCCAACTGCCAGACACGTTATCTCTATTGACACTTGCCAATCTCGCTATGGCAGGAGGCATTTGCGTAAGCGCATTATCATCGACAAAAACCAGTAAACATGATCCCTACGCTTCAAACAGTCTCCACTCTGACACCCGCAACTGAGACGCAGCGGGGAGGGAGGCAGGTCAGCCGTGTTTGGTCAACGCTATCTGCTCAGTAGGTAACGTGGGGGCTTAATAGTTTTCACGTAGTCAGTCGGTGATGGATCGTCGCCGGCAGCGGACGGACTAGGGAGAATATATTCATTTTATTACAGAAAAAAATATGAAAAATAATGCTTCAATTAAAACCCGTTAGATACAAGTTATGTAGAAAACTGTGGTACGAGTAGTATCAACATATGGTTTTCATTAACATACGAGTAATGTGCTGCATTTTCAACACTTTTAAAGTAATATGGGCCAGTATTACGTATTAATAAAGAATCATAAGCTAAACAAAATTACAAATTCCTTAGAATCTTGTCTATGTTTCAGAGCATTGGTTTCTAGACTATACTTCCCTCCAAAAAGTCTTGATCTATTCTATCACAGATTGCACAACATGTCAAAACAATTTTCCCCTATAATAAATTTGCAATATTATAATCTTATTATGAAGGTGTTGTATAATTTCTGCCAGGGCCGCGGGTTGTTCGAAAGAGATACCGCGGTCCCTGGCATAGGCAACTGAAGGAACACGGGTGGGTTTTAGTCAGTAAAAGTCTGACACGCCCTCCTGCTCCGCCCAGAGCGGGAGAAGTCATATGATGATTTCCCACCCAGAAAAAAAAAAAAAAAAGAAAAAAAAAAAAAAAAAAAAAGGTGTTGTTTAATTTTATTATTCTCGTAAGCGTTCACATTAATATTTCGTCTCATGTTGACAAAGTATCGCTCCTTTTTATTTATAAAACAAACATGATAATGTATACATTAATCACCACAGTTTCCGATTCCATTCGTATCTCTTTCGAGCTAATCTGGAAAAATACTGGCTCTATTCTGTAAAGTTTCGTATAAATAGATCTTTTTATGAAGTGTTGGTGTAATCTTTACAGATGATATATCTACTCCCATGAAATTCTTAGCGATGTCTTTCCAAAGAACTGTTTTTGGAAAAGATAACATGTGTTCTTGTAAAAGATTAAAAGTATTTGCAGCACCCGGATGTTCTGCGATTGTGTGACAGAATCTAGTAAAATTCCATGGTAGTTATATTCCAGAATATTATTTAAGTTAAAGTAATTTAGCTAGGGTATTTTCTTTTCCACAAAAAGCCGTTTCTAAGCCGTGTTTATATCTACCTCTACTGGTAAACAAAATCGATTTAGCTGAAAATACATCTCATTTTAAAATATCAATGTCGCTGGTATCTACTTCAGCAATTAAAACTGACTAAATATAGTTGTCTTGTCTAAAAATAAATGACAAGGGCAGAGATCATGTGGATGTCAATCTTTTAACAAAAACAAGGAGTATCTAAGTTACACAGTACAGATACCTACTATTAAAAACACTACACATACATACTATTAAAATCAATACTCATACTATTAAAAATAAAACCTTCTGAAATAAATTAGCAATGATCTCAGTACAGTAGGTAGGAATGTACCTCAAAAACAAGATAAAAACATCACTCATTATTTACGTACAAATATTTCCGTGGGAACCAAATTATTAGCAGAAGTCAAAGATAAAGAAAAAGTTAAAACAATCACCGCGATACTTTAATTAAGTTATCGTAGTCTAATTAACGTTTTACAACCAAACGTGATTAATCGGAAAGCGTTCTAGTACACATAGTTACAACGATAACATGAGCCAGAGACAATAAAATGTACACGCTGTAAATATGTGGGTGGGTGCGTAACACTGGCACTATCTGAGCAAAACAATGCCACGAGGGGCGCGCGTGGCGGCCGTACGACTACACTTTAAAAATAGAATCGTTGACTCACCAACGTAACCAGACCTGCCCTCCCCCGCACCGCATTAGACAAACAGACGATAACATACTCTTACTTCTGGTAATTACAGCTCAATTTCACTAGTGGCTGCTGTACTCTAGCCGTCTTTAGTACCACAAGCTGATTCACTAATCTAACCTGACCTTCCCACCCCTCCCTTTTTCTAATGAAGTAGAATAAATCGAAGATTGACGTTTAAAAATGACGTGTCCAGCTTATGCTGGTCGTGTCAGTTCTTTAGCGCCTTACCTCATAGGACCACGCCCTGTTGATGTGTTCGATGCGTCTCGCGTTCCAAATTCGAATTCTTGGCAGTGTTGCTGCCAGATGGAATTTTAGCGCGTTTTCTTTTTTAAATATTTTTTTATTACTGGCGATAGAAGATAGATTTCTTGATACCCAATCAGAAAAATGCCAACAATTATGCCGCCATGGTTAATTAATTTTGTTTTTAGGCTTACATGATCTTCGACAATCAAAATCAGTCTATCTGCCCAGTCTTTTCCCAACTATGTTGGTGTCGGCTTCCAGTCTAACCGGATGCAGCTGAATACTAGTATTTTACATGGAGCTACTATTTGACAACCTCGTTACTGAGTAACACCATGCCTCTTGGTAAGACTGGTTTTCAGACTTGTTGGTTTCTGAGTACCCGTAACGACTGTCAAAGATCTACGAATGACAGCCGGGACCAACGGTTTACTGTGCTTGCCGAGGCAGGGTTCCGATAAAAAAAAAAAAATTTATAGTTGATGATGATTTATAAATGATCTTCTGCATTTCAAAATATTTCCGCAGTTGTTTATAATTTAATTCATGCATGATTGCAATTGATTAAAACTTGTAATCAGTAGAGAAACATTTTATCAAATTTCGCCTATCGTTATCAACTTATCAGGTACATGCTTTGTCTGGCATCATTTGCATGTTAATGGCATTTTAGATTGTGCACCCGAGAAATATATAAAAAAAAAATAACTTATCTAATCGACTTTGGATTGCCTCGTTGCAAGCGCTACTGTTGAGCATGAGCTCCTAGGTTCGATTCCCGGGTCTGGCAAAGTGTTATTGGTTTTTTTTCAAGAGATATTTCTCAGTCTAGAGCCTGGATTTGTGCCTGGTTGATGACAATATTACATGGGACTTAAACATAGCTGGCGAAATGTAGACGTACGGACGCCAGCACATCAAGTTACTACAATCTGTCAAATTTCTTTAATAGATTTTCAACTTTATCGAAAATCATTAAGGTTCAAGGTTGATTGGGAAAATTTGACAGTTTCGGGTAGCTTGACCTGCTGGCGACTGTACTATACGTACACCTCTGCCTAACCCTTTGTGGAATACAGGCGTGATGTTATGTTATAATTTATTTATGTCTTAGCGCCATTTTGCATCCATGCGATCATCTGTTGAATTCTAATTTTAAATTGCGTCGTTCATGTCCAAGTCGTTACATTCATAGGATGCATCGGCACTTAAGGATTGTCAGGGTTACTGGTTTATGGCTCATGCTAAACTACATATAATTATATACTAATAATCTTTGCGCTCCTTAAGTTCTGAGTTGAGTTGCACGATTACGGAAAAATGCGTGCACTGACTGGACAGGTCCACTCAATCTGTGTGGTTCTTTCTTCAAAAGATCATTTCAGACACCTATCTGCATGGTCTTCACATGATCTGACCAAGATTATGTCTGGACTTTAAAAGAGACTGTGACCTCTGAGTTTGTTTAGGCCTTTCTTTTCAGAGTAGTCAGATAGGAAACGCCAACCTCATCTAGTTTTTCAAATATGATTGAAGTGTTTGTACAAACCTGCTTACAGAATTGAAATGATTTTTAACCGCTTAATACAATAAACTAACTCAAATTAAAACTGTGACAAGTTCACTACAATTTAATAATAATAATATGGTTAAACTCAATAGTTTTAAGAATTTTTAAGGGCTTGCATCTATTGCAGGACGAGAACGTCAAAGCAGTAGAAACTATTATTAGAAAATTCTAAATATGCATAATATCGTAATACACAACTTGCTTATTTACTTTGATTGAATTTGCGAACGTATTAAATAAATACTACGTAGTTTCCAACCTCTGTTGACATCTCACCAAAAATAGAAATAAAAGCTATCAAAGGCAATATGAATCATAGACATATGCATATTTAAAAAAAAAACTGACCCAACCTGATTTACCAGTTTACTGCGTAGTTGTGATTTTTAAAATTCAACGTTTACATCGTTTTCTTGTTATCATTGCGTATCAATGTAAGTAGGTATATAAATAGTTCGTCAGGTCTAGTTTAAATTTCTTTTTTGGTACGTTACGATAACAACTGTCTCACTCACTCTCGAAAACAAAAGAATACAATTCTTCTTGTTAGCGTGTCCATGGCAATCTAAATAGAGTCAGCCCAGAATTTGGCTTCCCAAATTCTGGGCTGGACTCTACACAATCGAAGGATTGTGTCACCTTCAGTAGTGTCCATCAGCTCCGGTAACGTGCAGCCAACAGGACACGTTACACATGATATTAAGTGTCCCATTGTTTTTAGAACAGCACCTCATTTACATACATAATATCAGAGAAAAAGAAAATTTCAGAGATTTCCAGTCAATTAGACTGTCGACATAATCTCCAGTGCCTACACAGCGTCAGCCAAAGATACGGCATTTGTGGGTCGCTCGCTGAGCCAAAGGCATAAGTCAATCAACCAACTGAGCCTATCACAGTCCACTGCTGGACATAGGCCTCTCCCAGGCTGCGCCACAACACTCTGTCCTCCGCCTTCCGCATCCAGTCTGTCCCAGTCACCTTCTTAAAGTCGTCGGTCCATTTATCTGGGAGGAGACCTACACTGCGTTTGCCGAAACGCGGTGTCCACTCAAGGACTCGTCTGCTCCACCGGCCATGTCCTTCAACAAATATGGCCAGCCCACTGCCACTTCAGCTTCTTTATTCTGCAAGCTATAATAAAAAATAAGTAAAGAATGAATAATGTAATCATTCCAGCCGTGATCTTTAAACCCAATTCAGTTACACGTGGCGTGTAGTATGACGCATAGAGCATGCAAATGTTCCGTAGTATACACACACTGACTGTTGAGCAAACCATTGACAACAGGGTAGGTACGGGCGCCAGCACATCAAGTTACTACAATCTGTCAAATTTCTTTAATAGATTTTCAACTTTATCGCTAAAGCATTGAGGTTCAAGGTTGATTGGGAAAATTTGACAGTTTCGGGTAGGTAGCTTGACCTGCTGGCGTCTGTACCTAGGTGCTCGAATGTTGCACTACCTTTTTCCAAACATTCCGCGGGTCAGCTTCTCTAAATACACACTTTTAGCAAGGTAACTACGTAACACATTTTGACAGCTCAACAACATTCATTGCGTAATTTACGCTGTCGAGAAGACGAATTTTGAAAACATATGAAGCAATGGTTTAGGATTTTTTTTGAAAATCCGGAATGGGATTGTGATTGAAAGGGTGTTGCTGTTAGCTTGATTGATATGGCAGATCTTAAATAAGTTATAAGAGTCACACTAAGGTGACTATGTCAGGATTATTTTTAATAATTTTGAAAATGTTTTTATTACCGTAGCGAATTTTCCACTCGAAGAGATGCAGAAGATTAGGTATTTAGCAGAAAAATACCCTAACTATCTAAATCCTTAAACAAAAATGCAAATAGATAAGACGAAGGATTAGGTGAAATTGAATTAAAATATTTATAGAAATTGACGATCATTGTGCAATAGTTGGTACAGACGCCAGCAGGCCAAGCTACCCGAAACTGTCAAATTTTCCCAATCAACCTGGAACCTAATGCTTTAGCAATAAAGTTGAAAATCTGTTAAAGAAAGACAGATTGTAGCCGATTGATTTGCTGGCGTCTGTACCTACTGAAGTAGGTATTGAATGTCTTTTGTTTTCATATTTTTGGCTTGTTATTAGGGTTCATATAATTAATATTAGGTTTCCATTAAAAAGTACGAGTTCTAATTCATAATCCTCAATGAAATTGAATTGTTCTGGAAAAGGTGGCTTTCAAATTAAAAATCAAACAATCTGTTATTAATTTTAATATGGAAAGACTGAAGCTCTGGCGAGACTGTGCTTCCTTACTCAAACCTTTCCTCGCACCCGCTGAAAACCTCCCACCTGGACATGAGTTACCTTGGGTAACCTGGAAGTCTTTAAATAGATTCCGGACCCAGGTTGGCCGAAGCATGGAAAACCTGTTCAGGTGGAGATTCATAGACGACTCCGCCTTGGAGTGTCAATGTGGTGCTGTTCCACAAACGATGGGACACTTAATATCGTGCCCTGCGTGTCCTGTCAGCTGCACGTTACAGGAACTGATGGACGCTGGTGATGGTGCCAAACAAGTGGCCGAATTCTGGGCCGAGTCCATTTAGACTGCTATCGCCACGCTAAGAAGAAGATGTAGAACTTTCGTTATTATTGTCACACCCGAATTACCAAATATAATAAAACAAAATTGTACGAGTAATCATAACTATCATTTTTAGCTTTATCAAGACGCTCGCGGGCGCTTCTTGTAAAACCAAAAATGGTGCACGTGGTGTTAGTCTGTAAGTAATTATTGCACTCACATACGTAATATTATGGAATTTATTGTCTAACCTAACTATATGAACTCTACAATGTCGGATTGGAACAGATTTTTTCGTTGTCTGTGGGCGAGTCCTTGATATGCATGTGCGCAATAATGCGACCTCGACTTAGCCGCCATATTAAATGTACTTTGTAAATAAATGACTACGATACAATTGTGGAATTGTCCACTTTATTGTCAGTACCGATGATTGCTGTTTTTCTTGTTCAGTTTTGATTTTCAATACATTTTCCCTATTTTTTTTCCAATTTATAACTTAGTCACAGCTTTTTGCTTAGTAATTTGCTTCTGGTTTTTCGACAATTTCTTTGTCACGAAAATATCTCATTTTGTTGGTAAAGGTGCTAGTCAAAACTTTTAATCAGAACCCGACCAGACATGATTACAGCTCGATTCAAACTTTATGGCGGCTCTGACAGGTGAATTTGTTACTGCGCAGCGACTCGCCTCGTGTTCCGAGCCACCATAAAGGTTGAATTGGGTTGTATGGGGTATGACTGATGCTAGTGATATGATAGATAGGTTCGTCAAAGTTTATCCGTCAAATCCCTTAAAAAAAACCAAAATTATCAAACAAAATTCCCCAGTACCTTCTTCCAATTATACTCCAATACTCAATACTAACGTTTGGCAACATTCCTACATTGAGTAATTAGCACACAATTAAGACTACAACAAAACAAAGGCCACTCACACATGACTCACTTTGTACCAGAGACTACAGAGGTGTGTCATGCACTGACTGTTTCTTTCATTCTGGTATTTATAGAAATATGGGCTTGAGCTTGATGTGAGTTGGTAGTTTTTTTGGGCTGTTTGCAAGTGAAAGGTCAAAACTCAAAATTCAAAGCATTTATTTCAATTCAACCAATTACAGGCACTTTTGAATTGTCAAGGGGTCGGTAAGACAGAAAAATGAAGCTAGTTGCCCATTTCAAAGCGTAGTAGGTACATATGGAGAAGAACAGGCAAGAAACTCCACGGATACTCTTGTAAATATATTTATTTTTAACAAAATATTGGTGAAATCATTCAAATTGAAATTATACACAGCTGGTGGTGTTGGTGTCACAAGTTTTTCAGCTGGTTTCATTGTATTGTTACGAGCTTCGGGGTTCGTGACAATTAAAACTGCCGATATAATTTACCAAAAATAAGATTTTAATTAAACAACACTAATAACAACTCAAACACACTAATTATAAAACACAATTGCACTTAAGTCGCACTTGAAGATCGCTTTCGATATATCCGCTTGTATCTCTTATCCAACTCTGTCCCTCCGTCGTCTTATCCCGGCCTTATATAGTGCCGCAGATAGTTCTCGAACCTTCTATTGTAGAAACATCTAGAATGTTCGAGTACATACCGGCCCCGACTGACCAGATGTCGATAGTTCTAGAAAGTTCTAGCATCGAAGTTTCTGGAAGAATCTATTAGTTCTGCTACTCGATACTAGATGGCGCTAGTGGTAACTTGTGGCGCGCAACAATATTATTACTATAAGCATGGAAACAGTCGCGGGTAGAACCGAGATGATACTGGGGCAGCAGTGCGGAAATTGACAAAGATGAGTCATATGAAGGAAACTATCGTGAGGAAACCAGCATGTCCTAGAAGCAACGATTAGAAGACATGTGACATCTACCAACCCGCACTGGGCCCGCGTGGTGGATTACGGCGCACTCCCTCTCACTGACAGGAGGCCTGTGTCCCAGCCGTGGGAACATTATAGGCTGACTATGATTATGAAGTAATATCTCCTTGGTTCCTTTGTGCCTGAGGGGTCAAGGCAAAATGATGCATGTTTCAAACATGTGTCTTCCAGATGCAAATGCATGCACTTGCATACAAGTTGCATTGATGTTGTACTTAAATTATAATATTATCTTGTCCGTTTGTAAACGTGATATCATGCACGCAGCATGCAGAGACTAAGACGTACCTAGAAGTGAAAACTCTAGAATCCTTTGGTTTTCTCTGCTTGAGGTTTGGATCTTTCTAGTATCGTGATATCGTCCCAATGTTGGGCAAAAGCCTGTTTTGCACTCACTTCTTTTCTCTGCTATTGTGAGCCAGTCCTTTCGGTAGGAGTCAGGTCATTCCTCTATCTTCGTCTTGGTATGCCGCGATATCACTTAGCATCATATGGAACCCAAACAGTGCTAGTTTCGACAGCGAAATATATCGTGAAAGTAAGGTATGAGAAGCAGGGGTAGCTCAGTGGTAATGGCCCCGACTTAGGAGCTGTTCATTTATTACGTAAGGCAATTTTGACCACTTTCTGACCCCCTCCTCCCGTTGCGTAAGAAAAAATAAGTCATGGCTGAACCCCCTCCCCCCTTTTTAATCTTACGTAAGATCAGTATCTACCACAATTGCAAAGAAAAAGTAGGAAACAATGAAAAACTTGTAATTTTTGTTTACTTTTATGATCTTACGTAAGAACAGTCTAGACCCCTCCCAACCCCACGTAAGAAAAAATAAGACTTGTTTGGACCCCCTTCCCACTCAAATCGTCTTACGTAATAAATGATCAGCCCCTTACGAGTTGTAGCGCATCACCTGTCCGCTCTATCACTTCGTTTTCGCTTAGTGTTCTTTCTGAGTTTTTTTTCTTTTTGCTCGGCTCTTAAGGGTCATAGCATGATGTTAATATTTATTTATTTAGCTATAGCTTTCCTCAAGAATTGGCCTATCAAAAGCAATAACAATTTTTCAAATCCGACTGGTAGTTTCAGAGGTTAGTGCGTTCAAACCAACAAACAAACTCTTTAGCTTTATTATTATTATAGATTAGTATATGGATTCATATTCAAGGAAAATATCTCTATATCGTTAAACTCTTGGTTCTCAACGGTAAACTACGTTAAAATCAAAGGTTTTCCTCGTGGGAACTTGTACGAGACCAGTTCCACGTATGTACATTTTGGTATTCACAAGACCTTAATCAATATTCCGTACTTAAGTTTAAATATTTTCCTTTAGGTAGTTAACATGCAAATGAACGAATATAAAGAAGTATATCGCATCAATGGAACATTTTGTGTTGTAGTTTTTCTACACTTTTTGATATCTTGGGAAAAGATGTGATGTCACATGACTGAAAATCAGACAACGGCGCCGATTCCCTTGTTCACAAACTAAAAAGTTCAGTTCATCCTTTTTTTTTATTTCATTTAGAAAAGGACAGAAGATAAATATTAGTTTAGTCATGTCAAATTAAGATACTCCATAGCAAGTGTAGATGTAATTAAAATGGCTACTAAAAATACGTCAATTTACGTCAGGAGCTGACTAATTTGACAGGACTAAACTAAGATTTATCTTCTGTCCTTTTCTTAACGAAATATAAAGAAAAAGATGTACTGAACATAAATTTAGTTTAGTTTGTGAACAAGGGAATCGGCGCCAATATTGAACTTGTCCAAGTAGAGAGTTGTTCACGGGAACTGTGAAATAACCTTGCATGTGAAATTACCACATTCATAATATAGTAAAAATTCCCTATATGGGCATTCTGTAAGAAGGAAAATTGTCTCTAAAACTATCGATTCTTACTTTTTTGTGAAGGCTTTAATAAAAACACATGAGGAAAACTTTTTGATGGTTTGAGCTAGTACCTACCTGCTGATATTGCTGTACATACTAATAAGGACAGTTTTTATTTGGTGGAGCCTAATATAGATTATAGGATCCCGACGCCAAATCAGCTAGTAGTAACCTTTTGGAAGAAGGACGCACTGACCAGATTCGTTACGACAAAAGCACTATACGCTATTTTAAGCTATATTTCACGAAGATATAAGAACAATAATAGCATGTAAGAAATAAACCCTGCTGTTCATACTAAAGGTTGTTTAAACAATGATTCTTAATTAAATGTGTTTAAAGTTTTAATTTGAATGAGTAGCCAGTGTTGACGAAATAAACACGCTCAATGTGTTTACACGAAAACGTTAGGAAAAGTTCCGTGTTTTATTACTCACACTATTTCAACAGTTAATAAACATCTAGTCATTGGAATTCAAAGTCAAAACCAAAATATAGCGCAAAATGAAAATACTTTTTTCATTGATACTGTTTTATTAATTAACGTCAAATCTAACGTCACGCACGTCTGTCTATTTAAAATTCATGATTTCCTTCTTGAACTTGAAAATCCTATTAGACAAACCTACCGATTCATCAAGGTTTACGCATTCAAGGTATGGCGCCACGTTATAAATCGTCTGGTAGGTAACTGCTTACTCATTTATGTCCTTTTAAATATTATCAATAAGGTCAAAATCAATATTTATAATTTTCGTAAAATTAAAATATTTCGAATTTGCTCTATCTGTGGCTTCACGATTCTTGCTTTTCACATTTTTGACATTGTTATTGGGATTTCTTATAGCTGATAGCTTTTTAAAAACAACGCCTATACGTGGCTATCAGTTGGCACGAACATACCGCATGGAGGGTTAGTCATGAAGCACTGTTGACTTCGTTTTATATTTGAATTTTATGTCATGGACTGCCAGTGTTATTTATCGATATATATATTATCTTTTTTCTAGTAGTCTCTATTGTGTTTTGAAGTAAATCTACCTACTCTTTTTTAGTTTCTGTGCCAAACGCAATTACTGATTCTAACTGAACAGACAGCTGTGCTGCTGGGGAGTTTGTGGCGCCACTTCTTCTTCACAGCGATAGCACTAGGAAGTGGTGAAGGGCGGGCGTTTTTGGGGACTGTGTTTTGTAATTATGACGTTCGATAAGTGCTGATTCTCAGCCTAATTTGAATAAATGACTTTTGATTTTGATTTTGATACGTATATTCCGTTTTTTTTCCATATCACAATCTGCAAGCATTATAGGCTTCACATTACTAGAATTAGTGTTGGCCCCACCTACTAAACCAAATATTATTTTTATCGCTTCATGGTCGCAAAACACACAAGATTGCAAATCTACTCGATATCAGTCACACCAAACTTGAATCCGAGGACGAAGCGAGCCTCCAGATTTTGCAAGCGATTTAAAAATTTAAACCGTTGCACAAACGCTGAGTTGAATGTTGACGAGAATAGCTTTGTATCGGGGCGAGTCACAGTGGGCTCGTCAGCCGACGAGCACGCGGCCGCGGCGTGCGCGCTGACGTCAGCCGCGTCACCACTCCGTCAAAACAATGCTGCTAATCTCAACACACCCAATTTTAAACCTTAACCCCCCGTAATAAGAGCTCATCCTTCTGTTGTGATTGTGCAGCCGTAGTTTTCCGTTCGTTTTGCGTAAGTTCACGAAGCGTGTGTGTTGTACATTTTTCGGCCAGCACACGCGCCTCCCGTGTGGTTTTACGTCATCGCAACGTTTGGTTCTGAGGATTAATTGTACTTACGCCCAATTTTATGAAATTAACTTAGCACAACACTGATTTTGAAAAGTATTCGTAATACCTACATGAGAACGTTTATCAGTACGTACAGGAACAAAAAAGTAAAATGTAAACGTCGATGTATTATCAGAATGTAAATATGTATGTCGTTTTATCAGCGCCGCCGAGGCTATAAAAGCGGTCGCGGACGATTTTCCGCGCCCAGTGCGGATTGCGCGGGCACACTACAAACATGACTGACTAACAAACAGACTTTAGAAATAAAACCTATTTGAATTCAGTTACACTTTATCAAAGTGTTGATGTTGATCATTTCAACCCAACACAGATTGATAACAATGAAACTCAATGTTATATTGTTACCAAGATTGATTTACAAGTCATACTAAATTCCAAGAAAGGTTATCCTTACAAATGTACCTTTGGAAATGTCAACAAACGAGATACTATTATACTATTGTGAATGAAGTTATGCAAGAACAACCTTACGTTGTGGTGCAATAAACTAATAAAATTAACAATGAAGGAAGGCATGATACAACCAATTAAAACGTATCCATACAAACAATTATCATACTTATCAACCCAGATGTCAAACGGCTCTTAGGTAATAATAACAAATAAATAAACAATCGTAAATAATCGATTATGATGAATGGGCAGGAAATAATTAGAAATATAGGTCATGGTTGAATGATTCAGACGCCCATTTATTGTGAAAATAATGCAGAATTCATGCAAGTTGGTATGCTTCATGGTTTTGTTCTAGACGAGGTCATTCATTGTTATGATTTTGAACCTAATGCAATAGCCATAAAATACGATATGAGTCTACCTGTAGAAAACGATTTCAATGTCTCGAGAATGTCTGAGGAGAGTAAAAGTAAGTTTTTGAGTAGTAGAGTTTTTCTTAATCTTCTTTATCAAGAGACATTGAAAATTCGTAAGATTAAACCCAGGAAGTAGGGGAATTCCGTATTTGGTAATACACATGCTGTTGTTAACATTGAACTGTATGTAAAAACATATCGACCTTCACTTTGTATTGTAGGCAGTGATAAAAACATTATTATACAAAATTCAATCCATAATTAATTTTTATTTTAAACGGATTCAGAGGCTTACCCTGTTCAAGGATTAATTTGGGATGAGATTACTGCAACAACAAAACATAGAAGTCTATATATTTGGGAATATCCAAATTCAGAGTCAGTCAAATGTATGCCATAATAAACTTTGATCTCTGTCGATATGCAAATTATATATCAGAATCCCAAATCGTTGAATTGCATTATCGAGTTTTGGGAACAAGTACAATAAAATTGTATTTTAATGACAATGAATCAAATCCAATTCAATAAAGAATTCAACAACAGTAGCAATGACAAAGACCTGTTCTAGAACATAGCAGTACAAAATGAGCGTTACATTGCAAGTGATTACAGCATTACCGATATCGCTTCGCAAGTTCCTACTGAGTACCGTGTCACTTGTACACACTGCAATGCTGTAGGCAGTGACAACACTGACAACGTTGAAAATACACAAGCTATGATTAACACACCACGCGAACACAGCGTGCTTCGTAGTGACGCGCGCGCACTTTATGTTGCGTCACAATTCTTGGACACAGTGTTAAAATTTCGCGCATAGGTAGCAACGGATGAGCAATGAAAACATTTGAACGCGAAAGTTTTGTGTTTGTTACTACATAATGCGGTAATGTTAGAGCATATTTTGATAAAATACAGATTTGGGCTATAGAAAGACAAAATATAGAGGCAACAAAATGAAATGTAACGACGGAGTTGTCATTAAATGAAAAGGAAAACTTTTAACCAGTATTGTATTATTATTATTTATTCAGTATTTGTCGATTTATGGACTCAATAATTAATGAGACCACTAATCGACAAATACAAAGAACGATGGCGCAGACTTTGGAAACCTGATTGTGTTTTGCAATTATTAATTGTATTGAACAAAAACTAGGTATAAAATCCAGCACTACCACAACCACACCGTCATAGCCTAGCCGTAGCCTATATAATTATGAGGCTAAATATTGGCCTCGGGGTATAATACAGCGCCTGCTAATTGACCTTCGTACCCATTAACTTGGCAATGCCGAAATCCTTGGTACACATGTAGGACCGTCTCCTCTGAGGTGCGAAAATCTCGATCTCGATATCAAAAACGATCATACATTCACAAAATGACTGCTGTGCAAGTGCTAGTTACCTGATCTACGTGATGCCAGTCATACACACATTAACCTTAACCTTACTTATAGTGTTTTTCTTTGATAAAACATATCTAAGTTATGATGCATTACGTCACGTCAGTCCAGTCACGTTACGTCAATTAAGTTATCTAAGTAACTTAGAGTTAGTGTCAATATTTTAGTCTCCTAACGACTCTGTCAGTAAGTACTTTTGAGGATCTTGCCAAATTGCCATCTGGCCCAACAATTAAACCTTGCAAAAGGTTCGTAGTCTCTGATGGCTATAATGATTTCGAGATAACTACTAGGCTTAAAACCAGGCACCTAGGTAAGGTAACAGCATTCTTCAATGTAGTAAGAAGCAGGAATTAAATCCTCTTTTGATGAAACCTGCATATATCCAGGAGTACGGCTGTACTTGCAGTATCTCATTATGATTCTAGCCTTTTCACAACTATGTTAAGGTCGGCTTCCAGTCTAACCGGATGCAACTGAGTACCAGTATTTTACATGAAGCGACTGCTTGTCTGACCTCCACAACCCAGTTATTGGATAATACGATATACCCATTGGTAAGACTGGTTGTAAGACTTTCAGGCTTCTAACGACCCGTACCGATAATCAAAAATCCACGAATGCCAGCCGAGGTCTTAACGTGTTTTCCGAGGCACGGAGGGTTCTTGGCATGTAAAGATCCATCCATGGACCAACCGCGGTAAGAGTAGTAAAACCTGATCGATCGACCCGTGTGGCTGTTATTACTTAGCCACAACCCCCTCTTCGTCCCTGCACTTACGGTATCTGTAATATATTTAGATTAACTGCGCACGTTGCAGCTGTCATATTCTCTATACACTTTAATTATAAAATTTTCCTTTGTCATATAATGCATCCGTTTTATTAATGACGTTTCACAATTTCCTAAGGTTATATCGGTTGTCGCACTTAGGGTTGTGTACAGACGGGCGCACATCAAGCTACCCGAAACTGTCAAATTTTCCCAATCAATCTTGAACCTAATAATGCTTTAGCGATAAAGTTGAAAATCTATTAAAGAAATTTGACCGATTGTAGTAGCTTCATGTGCTGGCGTCTGTACAATGATAGTCATATTTTTGCGTCAGTGAATTCACATTACTCATATTCTCTGACTGCATCGTTAGTCTCGTGGTCTCAAGCCCGACTGCTGAGCGTAGGGCTTAGTAACGAAGTCTGGACGTTGGCGGTGTGATACTCACATAGCTCGGAAAGCAGGATAAGCCGTTGGCCCTGCGCCTCATCTCTCTCCGGTCGTGTCAGATTGCCGTCCCATCAGACTATGAGATTGAGGGACGAGGGAGTGCACACTCGTGCACTATAATATCTCCCGCACCGAAGGCTAGTCTCTTTCGAGACTGGCCGCCATGGCCGAAATACGGTCTGGAAGACTATTACTTATGTTCTAAACATTTTGCATGATCTGCAGGGCATGCTGACGTGTCTGTCAAGATGTCATTCCACATCTAAACCACGTCACTTTTGGGGTGAATTTGAATGACATGGCCACTCTGGGTCTCTGACCTCTTTAATGACTGATTTACAATTTCTTTAGTTACGTAGCAAGTTAAGTTCAAATAAGAAGAGTTCAGAGTTGATGAGAGCATTGGTTGCTCAGTGGAAACGGCCACGACATACGAGTCGAACCTTGACAGGCTTACTTTGTGTAATATTTTTCATCCTGTCATCATTTTGGGCACAGGCCTCCTCTCTGTGTGAGGGAGTGGGTCGTAATCCACCATGCGGGCCCAGTACGGGTTGGTAGATGTCACATGTCTTTGTAGTTTTGGTTCTAGGATATGCCGGTTTCCTCACGATGTTTTCCTTCACCATTTTGGGAGCACTGGCGATGAAATCATTTACACTTTTACACAAAATAAAGCGCCTGTCGGATGCACAGCAGTATCTTTATGTTGTCCTCTAAGTACTGACTCCAAGTAATTACTATTAAGTGTATTGTGTATACAGGACTTAAGTCAGTAAATAAATCATTATCATTCATTCAAGGTTATAAAGACCGGAGACTATGATTAAATCATGCAGTCAATTTAACTGCTTAGGTTTTAGCAGTCATGTATCAAAACTAATTAACCTTAATAATTAAATTTTTCCTCGATCATAGTCGTTTTCATAAGCAAGGTAAGCTATATACCTGCGTACCTGATTTTGCTTTCGTCTGTATTTCGCGTGGTGCTTGAGAGGAGGAAATGTTTTTTTTGAAGCACGGGTCCTCCTTTCTTGAAGTCGGTTAAAAAGCGTTCATATATTGATTACAGTCTCAGTGGGGTAATAGGAATGTCTTTCATTTTGATAGTTCAATAATATTCATTCATTAAAACAGACAATTTTTTAGTACATTTTAGCAATGGATTAGCGATATCCTTTTAAAATAATTCAGATTATGATTTATATAGAGTGTTACACTGTTAGGGTGCAGGACACTGTTGTTTTACTTTGCACATTATTTCAGCAGCTTTTTGTGCCTAAAGACTTAAAACCTGCCTATCTTAGAAGCTAAAATTTGATTAGAGATTAAAAATTCTACAATCGAAAAGAAGAAGACCGCTTATATCCTAACTTCCCAATCCTAACTAATAATTATTATAAATGCGATTTTTTTTTTAAAACGTTGCCGCACACTAGGAATTTCTCCTGTATCGTGGGTGAAAATATTTGTTCCGTGCGGGAATCGAACCCGCGACACGCAGCGCAGCAGTCAATCGCTTAACCACTGCGCCAACCGTGCCGTCAAAGTTGTTGAGTTTGTTTGTTTGTTACGTTTTCACGCTAAAACGGCAGAACGGATTTGGATGAAATTTGGCACACAGATAGACCATGACCTGGCTAAGAACATACATGGCTTTTCATCCTGGATCACAGACGAAGTCGCGGGCAACAGCTAGTAGTAAAATAGTTTCACTAGCTTACGTTACTCCGGTCATGTTTTCGAACTATTTAACCTTAATTATTTTCCTTTGTCATAACGCGTTAGTTTTGTTAATGACGTTTGTTACCGAGTCATTGGAGCACGTAGACCATATTAGGACTAATGATGTTGCACAATCAACATGGATTTCACAGAATTCATTTTTTTGCAAGCTATTAAGCATTAAAACAGGTAAACACATTACCAATTTAAATGCGACGATATTTTGTATGCAAACATGAGTATATCTGAAGGCCAATTCCGTATGTAATTAGAAACGTTCAAAATGTAGTCGCAATCTCATCTCAGCGACAATCAATGTCAAAAACTTGTCAAAAATTACTGAGATCAGAGGGGCATTTCTCGTAATATTCATCTCAGTCTCAATCTGTCAAAAATACCTTTAATTTCCCTACATTTTTGACATAAATTGTCGCTGAGATAAGATTGCAACTAGATTTTGAACGTTTTTTATTACGGGAACTGGCCTTCTGACTATGAACGTTCTTAAAATTACGAGGATTGCCCCTCTGGTGTTGCCCTGTTTACAGGCGCGGTCGCAGCCCAAGATTTTGGGGGGGTCACCAAGCAGTAAGTTAGTAAGGCAAGTAAATCATGCAGACTCTCGACAGCTTGAATGATTTTAGGGGGGCATGACCCAAACAGGCAGGCGCGGTCCCCCCTCGGACCGCGCCTGCCTGTTTACACCTTGGCGGTGACAGCTGAACTGTCAAACCGCGTTGATAGCAGGACTTAAGGTACTTTTTACCCCGGTATATTCATAAAATGAGGTGTAAAGATCCCACTCTACGTTTTATTTATTATTAGACGAAAACGTAGACAAATTTAATGCTAATTTTGCATACGTACTACGCATTCGGGTAAACAAAACCCACGGTATTATTTGCAGATTTATAGGCAATTATTGATGATGCACCGAGCATCATTGATCTTAATTCCCCAGCACTACGCCATTGATTTTTCAACATGTGCTCAACAATGTTGTAAGAGTAGAGGTGAATGAGAGATTATATTGAGCAGATGATCAATTACTTGTAACTAGTTTCACCATAATTTTAATATTCTAGAATTTTCAAACTCAAACTCAAACTCAAAGTATTTATTTCAATTAAACCAATTACAGGCACTTTTGAATTGTCAAGGGGTCGGTCAGTCAGAAAAATGAAGCTAGTTGCCCATTCCAAAGCGTAATAGGTACCTTTGGAGAAGAACGGACAAGAAACTCCATGGACACTCTTTCAAATCAAAATATGGTTACAAAGTATTAGTTACATCATTCATGTTAAAAATTATGCATGTGAGAACGATGCAGAACGTTAAAAGCGTCGGTAATGAAAAGTTTAAAACAATCCAAATATTAAATTAAATTAAAATAAGCCTGTCAAGAATCTAGTGCACCAGTGGTAATGACTTTCAAAACGTTTCGTACTTCTACAGAGACTTTTAACAGGATAGATTCAAGCTTTTTGGTAGCTTATGTCAGTTCCATACTTTTTTTATTTTTTAGCAATGGTGGTCCAGTGGTAACGGCTTTGACTTACGAGTTGTAGGTCGCGAGTTCGAACCCGGAGCAGCTTTACTTTGAAACCAAGACCCAAAAATTCAAAAGTGTGGCATCTACCAACCCACACTGGGCCCGCGCGGCGGATTATGACCCACTCCCTCTCAGAGAGGAGGCCTTTGTCCCAGCAGTGGGAACATTATAGGCTGATTATACTATCGCTGATCGAATGTTACTTTGTTTAGATCTTCAATTGATTTATGAACCACTCGACAAATCATTTAGGTGACTAAGAAAATCTTATTTTAGGCTACCCAGCCCTTTTGCCAGGGCAATATACTTAATCATTTACAATATATACAGTGTCTACAGTATGATCAATTGATCATTGGCCTGACAATCCTCATCAATGTCATGTCATGTTTCTTCATATTGTTATGCGCAAAAGCACAACATGTGTGTTCTTTGAGCCATTTATCAATATCTTCCTTAGTTTATGGTATAGTAAATTTTGCATAATGCATAAATAGTGACACTTTGGCTCTTCGCCTGTTAGCATCATTAAATTGACGTTTTGCACTATCTATGCATCCACGGCTTTGGTCTTTATTAGATGGTCAAATAGCTGTGTATACTAAATATATACTAGTGAGCTGCCACTGCCTCACAAGGGTGCGATCTACCTTATCTAGTCTGAACTCTTCCTGATCCACTATCGAGATTTCTGTACTATATCTATGCTATATGTATATGAACGTATTAAACTTCGGAACCCCGGAACATCATCATCATCGGACCTTCCGGAATAAATTCTTTATTAATGGTGAAACCCGTACTAAAATCGTTGCACAGTAGTTTAGAAGAACAACGCAGTCACACAGACCGACATAAAAAACGACTTTAATTTATAAAAGACTAGCTGCGCTCCGCGGTTTCACCCGCATAAGTTTTGATCCCGTGGGGATATCGGGATAAAAAGTATCCTATGTGTTAATCCTGGTTATAAACTATCTGTGTACCAAATTTCACCCAAATCTGTTCAGTAGTTTTTGCGTGAAAGAGACACATCCATCCATCCATCCATACAAACTTTCGCGTTTATAATATTAGTAGGAAGTAGGGTAGTTCTAGATGTAGATAATATAATGTTTTACTTAAAAGATTTTGAAAATTACCTCTCCAAGGTCTATCTGACGTTGTGTTAACTTATTTCTCTGAAACTGAGACTTGTTCAGCGACAAAATTCGAGATGACTCGCTGATTTCACAAAGTTGTAATTCTGTCAAGTCCCCTAATGCTAGCAAGTTAGTTATGATAACAGCTGTGAATATGTGTCTCTCACAAATTCTCAATACTCAATACTCAATACTCATTTACTCAATCATTTATTGCATTACACAATGTATATGCTTATGTGGTAGGTAACATTTGTTGTAACAATCGTGGACCCTGTCGGGCATAGCAAAACAAAAATAAATTTAGCAAAACAAAAATAATTTTAATTCCTCAATCAAAATAAGCGAATGATTTTTTCACACAATTTTATTTTTATTTAGATTTTAGCTCCGTTCATAAAATAAATGTTCCTTTGAAGCTTAAAAGTTCCATAGCAAAAGAAAAGAAAACATAATATAGTTATCTGAATAACAAAGTCAACATGTTGAATAAAGAGAACAACACGTTAGTGTGTTGGATTTGCAAATAACATTATAAAAATCTGCACAATTATGAAAGGGTCGAAATACAAGTACAGTAATTAATTAATATACATATCACCGACTTCATCGTTTGAGTAATATGGTCTTTGCTTTCAAAACGTAAACTTCTAGTAAAATATCAGATTTTTTTTTAAACCGCTGTGCTCATTTGTTTTCCTAAACTGTAAAAAGCGTTCAGTTATTTAAAACCCGCACCGCAACTACCTACGTGACTACGAGTTTCCAAGTTCTACCGCGTAGTAAAAAAGGGTGTGACTATACAAAACAAAACACAACACAATACTACTCGTACAAAATACCTTATCGAAGGGCATCTGATTCTAGATAACACCCAAAGTATTTTACGTAAGTACAAAATAACACAGAAGTTTCATTCCCTTCGAGGCAACAGTGTTGCTAGGTCAGAACGGGTAATGTAAATCGGAAGAATCTCGAACTCTGCAGTCGCACGTGAATTGCACGCGGTGTACGAATGTTTTTGTTTAGAGTTGAGTCGGTGTGCGTGTGTGCGTGAGATTCGTATCGTGGATTGTGTTGAGTGGTCGGTTCATGAGAATTGAGTGCTAGCTACGAGTAACTCGTTTTACTAGAAGTAACTTGGAGTATTAGGTACGTGAATACCAGGGCAACATATTACTAGCGAAGATTTCTTTGGAGTAACCTTGAATATTACACGACGAGATACCAGGGAAGCATGGCGTCTTGGCGTCAGCCGATTATTTCGGGAACAGCGAGCAGGTGCTTTGGTCAGATTATGTGGAAAAACTAGGTCCATACATAAATCTAATTGAGTAGTGCAACTTCACATTCTAATATGATATTCTAATTCACTAACTGTTACTCTCATCTCGATTTAAAACTAGATTTGAGTAAAGATTACTTAGCACTTTGTGGGACCATAAAACACCTCGACGTGATAACAATAAAACTTCTAATATGACTGGTTCAGGGTCCTACAACGGGTTACCTATAAGTAAGTAGTATGAAATCTGCCAGTTCCGAACTTGGTAGGTACTTACTATCGCCAAAACCTATATCTGACCATTTTAAAAACAAAATCCCGTGCACATGATGACCACAGCTGCGTCCGTAAGTAAAACAAAAGAGGATCCTTTTTAGGTCGACTAATAATATGCGCTGCAATCAGGAATAGTCCTTACGGTGATCAGATATAGATTTTGTCGATAGTACATCGTTCTTGCATGTCTTGCCTTGGTCTAAATCCATTTCCTATATCCGTGGCGACAAATTCTTCTCACATATCTTCTAAAATCCCGTCGATTACATCCCAAACAACAACGATAACATCAATCCACCGACGACTACTGGTATTTCTGTATTTCATTTCGTTCACAGTTTGTGTGTCAATGTTCTTGTGCAGGTGGCCGGTGCGGGCGCGGCTGTGACGTCACACGCGCACGCGGCGATCGCATGGAGCGCACGCCCACCGCCACGCAATTTATATGCTACGAGCGTTGTGCCAAGTGTGTGTTTTCTATGACATTGGTAGACGGTAAGCAGACGATTCTAGTTACCGAATAGTTTAGTTTTGGAAAGTTTTAGTTAACTATTGGACTATGCATAGGCTGAGGTTCGTCTGTGAAGAATATGGAGCATATCTGAGCATATATTCTTGCAGTAAGGTGGGCTGTCTACATCTCTTTATCTATGTACTTTCCTATCGCAGGAAGAGATTTCTTTAGAATTAAGCACAACCTTCTACCTATTTTTTTGTTCTTTTTTTCTTGTCTTTTTATATAATGTGTGTAAGTATATAAATAATTAAATAAATAAATGATACTCTTAATATAATACAAGTTCCAAGAACGCGAATTTTTAACAGAAATGGGATGGATAGCATGCAAAAGAAGTGATCCATTACCAACAGTGGGATGACAAATACCATAGATAACTATACATACTAAGGGAAAAGCTAGAATACCGATGATCAACTAGAATATTGTGTCAGAATTGGATATAGGATGGTCAATGAAGTAGTGAATATGACTATTAGTGATATTTCTATTTGTGGCTTGTGGTAGTCTGTGTGTTTTCATGAAGCAGTCATGCTAGCGAAGGAGGTGGCGGGACAGATGAGGGAGAGAGCCTCCCGTCCCAGCCGCCGCGGGAGACACGCTCCGGGCGTCGGGAGCCGCGTGACGACTCCCGGCCACCGTAGGCGCGGGCCTGCGGGCGAAGAGCAATGGGTAGCTCACCGTCCGATCAGGACCAGGCCCGTGCCGGACGGTGCGTAAGTGTTCCAAAGAGTTGTCAGCATAATTTGAGGGGCCCCTTACGGCCGAAGCCTGCCGGGTCAGCGGGATTGTCTGAAAGGGTTACCGCTACCCCGGAACATAAAGGGCAAAGGAAGGAACATGGGTGGGTTTTAGTCAGTAAGAGTCTGACACTCCCTTCCGCTCCACCCAGAGCGGGAGGAGTCATTTGGTGATTTCCCATCCGGAAAAAATCGTCGGATTTATTGTTATTATAATCCACAACGCCGATTGGTCACTTGCAATATTACACTTCTTCCTGCTTATGTCCTGTGTGGGGTCAGCTCAAATGGTTTGTCTTTCAATCTCCTGGCATCCGTCATGCTATAGTTTACTCAATTTCCCTTTTTCATCATAGGCAGAAGGCCAATTCTCATAATTAAAAACGTTCAAAATCTAGTCGCAATCTTACCTCAGTGACATGCATGAAAGTGCAAGAAATGACGGTGCATGAAAGAAGCCTCCCCGAGTGACGTACCCTCCCACCTTCTATTTCACCCTGGGCAATCGACTTCTGTCGATTGGCTAATTCTTTCACCACGATGGCAAATATAAGTCCTAATTGGCCCTTCTCGGGGCCAAACAGTCCCCTAACAAAACCAGCCTTGTGTGTAATCTCGATTAACATCGAAGGGTTTTTTCAGGATAAAGCAGAAATTCTTCTTGAATTATCTCGCAAGACGCACTATGATGTCTTATGTATTCAAAAGACCCATCGAAATTCCACCCAAGGCAGACCTTACATTCCTGGACTGTCACTTGTCGCCGAGATCTGTTACCCAAAGCACGGTAACGCAGTGTTTGCTGCTCCGGTGTAAGCACTAGGAAGTGGTGAAGGGTGGGCGTTTTGGGGGACTGTCTTTTGTAATTTTGACGTTCGAAAGTGCTGATTCTCAGCCTAATTTGAATAAATGACTTTTGATTTTGATTTTGAGCATCATCTCTACAAAATACCACAGCGACAATCAATGACTGGTCAATAACTTGTCAAAAATGTAGAGAAATTAGAGGTATTTTCGACAGATTGAGACTGAGATCAGACTGTGAACGTTCTTAAAATTACGAGAATTGCTCCTCAAGTCTCCTTCTTCATCCCGGTCACTTCCGATAGACACTTTCAAACGGTATGTAACGTTTAGATGGAAACTAAGCAACACAGTAGTCTGCAATGTCGTAACGGTACCTCAACTAGCTATAGGTACAATTATATGGTCTAGATCAAACACTGTAGTCTAGGCGTATGTCGTAACGTAACATACCGACATGACTGAGGATCACGACTTTGACATATCAACAGCGAAGGATACGGCTAATTGTCCGATGTGAGCATTCAGGCAGGTTTTAATGGTTAAAACAAGATACGTATATCTGATTATCAGTATCCCCGATAGTCTTGCCTAAAAAATTAAGAGGTAGTTTTTGCTCTATTTTAGTGGGTATATATTTGCCTAATGGTCTCGGTATTATAAACACATCTTTATTAATGCTCAATTCCTAATGTCTACCTCGTCATCATCTACCTAACCTTTCCCAGCTATGTTGGGGTCGGCTTCCAGTCTAACCGGATGCAGCTGAATACCAGTATTTTACATAGAGCGACTGCCTATCTGACCTCCACAATCCAGTTACTGGGTAATACGATACCCCTTGGTAAGACTGGTTGTCAGACTTTCGGGGTACTGACGACCCGTAACGACTGTCAAAGATCCGCGAATGACAGCCGGGAGCAATAGCTTAACGTGCTTTCCGAGACACGGAGGGATCTTGGTATGTAAAGATGGTCACACATCCACGGACCAACCGCGGCAAGCGTAGCTTAACCTGATCAATCGACCTGTGCGGCTGTTATTACTTAACCACAAGCCCCTTCCTCGTAATGTCTACCTATTAACATAAAATTTGTTAAAATTTGTTAAATCACTTTTATTATGAGTATCTTGCAATGCGAACTGCTAGAGGGCGGAGACCTGGTGACCTGAAACACAGGCCCTTAAAGCCTAGCTTAGGCACCAGTCTCCCACAGTAAACTAAGCAAAATAACATATCATGTGTAAAAATGTCTGTATTGTTTATTGTGGTGAGAAAATAAATAAACACTTATTAACAGTTAAATATGATTGGCTATCTTCGCTGCTACCAATTTGACGCAGGAAAATTGCGATTCGCGACTGGACCGGTTTTTAGACCAAAGGAATAGGATATTTTATAGGAATAAAATAACATGCTGCTAATGTCAATTCTATAAAACACGGTGATTCATGCCAAATATATGGGAGAGCCAAAGACAGTAGGTAAAGATGACATTGATATGATATCAATGAAGATCACTGGTTTACAAAATGTCATCGAACTTCGACAAGTGAACCATAAAAAGACGACAACTCGCGTGTGTATTTTTAACTTTAAATTAATTTGTTCGTGAGTCATCGGTTCTATTTAAGTCTTGAATTATTCAAGGACACATTGAACTCTTCACTAATTGACTGTGTCAATTACTCTTAAAAGACAAACTGGTTTATTAACTTCGTCTTTTTAGGGTTCCGTACCTCAGATGGAAAAACGGAACCCTTATAAGATCACTTCTTTGTCCGTCTGTCTGTCCGTCCGTCTGTCAAGACCCTTTTTCTCAGAACGCGTGGAGTTATCAAGTTAAAATTAATATTAAATACTCGGGGCTGCGATCCCTTGAAGCAGTGACAAAATCATAGTTTTAAGTAAACGCAATCAAAAGATAGTGGGCGTTTATGTTCCGTTTATGCCGCATATTTTGACAGTCGCAAGGGAATCAAAACCTATAGGGTAACTTCCCGTTGACCTAGAATCATGAAATTTGGCAAGAAGCAATATCATGTAGCACAAGTAAAGGTATAAATCCGAAAGCTGTTGTAGTTACATACCTACAAATTTGTACGGAACCCTCGGTGCGCGAGTCCGACTCGAACTTGACCGTTTTTTTTTTTTTCTATTTGTGTTAACAGACCATCATCTTACTTTGTAACTCACATTTGCAGGACCAAGAAACTACAGTTCAGCCCTTGAGTAACACTATCAATCTCAGTCTGAAGCATTTTGAAGGATATTGCTAATCCATTGCTTCATATGCTCGCAAAATTGATCCGCTCAACAACGTAAATAACGCAATGAATGTTGTTGAACTGTCAAAATGAAACCCATTGCTACTGATAGTGTGTTACGCAATTACCCCACTGGTGGAGGAAAATATCGGTAGGAAACTTAAATTTAGTCTCACTCGCGCCACAAATCACTAAATGCATTTAGCGCTAAACGTATTTAAAACATCGTTCTGTTTCTGTCAATCGTTTGAAGATGACAGAGACAAGATGATGTTTTAAATATGATTACGATTAGTATACAAGTGGGTGAAGTGGGGCTATAGTAAGTATATTGTTTGAAATAGAGAGAACAAAGCAGCACGATCGAAGATTTCCAGGACATAAAGTTCTCCTTATTTTGAAGTCGGTAAAAAATTATGAAATGCACAGTAAAATGGACGTCAAACTTTATAATACTAGTACTTCATCATCTGCCTAGCTTTTCCTAACTATGTCGGGGTCGGCTTCCAGTCTAACCGGATGCAGCTGAATACCAGTATTACATGGAGCGACTGCCTCCACAACCCTGGGTAATACGATACCCCTTGGTAAGACTGGTTTTCAGTTTCGGGCTTCTAACTACTCGTAACGACTGTCAAAGATCCATGAAGATTAGCCGGGACCAACGTCTTAACGTGCTTTCCGAGGCACGGAAGGTTCTCGGTATGTACCGACGGTCACCCATCCACGGACCAACCGCGACAAGCGTAGCTTAACCTGATCGATCGACCCGTGCGGCTGTTATTACTTAGCCATGAGCCCCTTTAACTTACTATCAATACTAAACAATTTAAAAACTTTCCATGTGTCTGAAGGTGAAGCAGCTACCACGTCAACATGTGACTGTTACTAGCCAATTCACGCTAAAACTGTCTGTCTAAAGTCCCCTCTCCGTAGTTTATAGTTTCCTATTGAGAGCAAGGTTGTCGGGAACCTGTATCAACACCTACAAGAACAACTAAACGGTGTGCTATCATTATTGTTGTGTAATTTCCATTGATTTACAATTTTGTTATATTAGCAAGTATCGCGTTTCATTGACCAAACATTTTGAGTGTACATTTGTACAGACGCCAGCAGGTCAAGCTACCCTAAACTGTCAAATTTTCCCAATAAACCTTGAACCTAAATGCTTTAATGATAAAGTTGAAAATCTATTAAAGAAATTTGACAGATTGTAGTAACTTGATGTGCTGGCATCCGTACATAGACTCACTCCTCCTTCCCATAGGGTTATGCAGAAACTACGGGACGCCACCTGCTTGTAGCAGCCTTTTTTCTTTTGGGTGGGAAATCATCAGATGACTTCTCCCGCTCTGGGCGGAGCGGGAGGGCGTGTCAGACTTTTACTGACTAAAACCCACCCGTGTTCCTTCAGTTCCCTGTGCCAGGGGCCACGGTATCTCTTTCGAACAACCCGCGGCCCTGGCAGACCTGCAACAACCTTACACACTCCGCTACTCGTTAACGTTCGTAACTCTGTATGTACGAAAATGACACATTTCGATAGCTTGATTTGCCTTGCCCCCGACATCAAACATATTATGTCGGAAGAAAAGCGGCCGTCTATTTGATTTAAAACGACAAAATTTTCAGTTTTTGGACTTGTGAACAGCGTTTAAAGTACTCCTACGATGCCATTGATTGATGTATACTACGCACCTGACCTTTCTGAAGAACATCACCGATAAGGTAATATATGTCCTTCTAGTGCATCCCCCGGCGTTTCTCGCACATCTGCCTCGTAAATACCTTTTATTAGTCACCTTTCATTCATTCTCTGAACATGACCAAAGCATTTAAGCATACTCTTTTCAATGACTGTCACTACATCTACTTTTAAACCGCAACGTTACTTTATCATTCATTTTGGATAAAAAACAAAAAAAAACAGCTCATTTTAGGTGTATTGTATAATTAGTTTGTGTGTTTGTTTAATCAGCGGGGTTAACTCAGCCTATCGCAGTCCACTGCTGGACATAGGCCTCTCCCAGGCTGCGCTACAACACCCTGTCCTCCACCTTCCACATCCAGTCCGTCCCAGCCACCTTCTTAAGGTCGTCCGTTCGTAATCAGCGGGGTAACCTCGTAAAATACTAACATTAGGAATGGCTTTCATTTTGACAGTTCAACAACATTCATTACGTTATTTAAATTGTTGAGCAGACAAATTTTTCGAACATATATAGCAATGGATTAGCAATATCCTTCAAAGTAATTCAGTTTGTGATTGATAGAGTTACGCAATTGGGGAGCTGATGTTCAACAAATCTGTGGTGTAAGGTTTGGATATATTTAGATATACAGATCCTTATACACTCTCTCACGGGTAGTCTGTATGCCATGATAGATATTAGCTTATCTATACAAACTTTTTAGCAATCTTACCTTAATTTTTATCAGTAATTGAGTTGTGAGAGTAGTGGTGGCCCAGTGGGAACGGCCATGACTAACAGTAACGAGTTATCGGTCGTGGGTTCGAACCCAAGCATGCATACTTTGTGTACATTATTTTATTATCACTGCTCTCAAAACGGTTTAGTAAAACATCGCGAGGAAACCGGCATGTCCCAACAATGTGAAGAATCGAAAATTCGAAGACATGTGACATCTACCAACCCGCACTGGGCCCGCGTGGTGGATCATAGCCCACTTCCTGCCACATAGAGGAGGCCTGTGTCCCAGCAGTGGAAATATTAAAGGCTGACTATGTAAGTATGTATTGGCGTGTGGAGGTCAGATAGGCAGTCATGTAAAATACTGGTATTCAGCTACATCTGGTTATACTGGAAGCCGACCCAACATAGTTGGGAAATGACAGGCAGATGATGAAGCCGTAGTTACAAGCATCACCCCGATCGTAAATGATCCTATTTACCACAATCAGAGAAATTGATGATCGCAGTAAATTGTAATTAAGAGACAAGAGGAGTATACTATACAAGAGGATATATACAAAATACTGAGAAATATGCATTTCAAACCCATGGACTTCTAGAACGAATGAAGCTCAGATAAGAACCTAATCGTCAGCTTATCATGTCATAGTATGCAGGGGGCGTTACTCGTCTGACTAATCCATTATCACACACCTTTGTTCTGTTGTTCTGTTACATTCTCTTCATATAATATATTAGGTAGGTAGTCAACAGTACCGCAACATAATCAGCCTTATAATGTTCCCACTGTTGGGACACAGGCCTCCTCTTTGTGAAAGGGAGTGGGCTGTAATCCACCAAACATCTTTGACATGTACAAACTTTCAATACTAAATAAATGAACTACAAATTATTAAAACCAAAATATTACATCCTAATTTAACTAAAACTATTAACAAACTAAAATATTGCGTCAAAATATTCCTCCGCATCGCTGTCGACTGTTATGTAAACATAGACGTTACCCAGAATAAAACAACCTAGAACCAATTATATAATTTCCTATGTTAGTAAGAAAGAAAACAGGATTCCCGAAAACTATCAAGAGGTGTAACCATTACGTCATCACCAGACGTCTGCACATAACTCTAGACTAGACAGGTTGTTTATCTATTATACGATACACAAGAGATAATTTATTCTAGATCGGTTCTACGGTAGCTGTGGGAGGTAGTGTGAAACTTGGAGGGGAAACCCTGAGTTGGGTCTTCGGAATTGGGTAAATTGTGGGAACTACAAGAAATAATGAACTATTGATGTTCTTCTACGTATTCCTAATATTTTACTGCCAAAATATGAGAGAAAAGTACCTGATTTTTAGAGAATTGTTGTTAACATTTCATGAATTATGAAGAACTTCAATACAACAACAAATGCATAGTTTAGTTTTCGGTAAAACCCTTTTTATGTAAAATCAAAATCATCTATACGTATATTATAAATTAAAGTCGCTTTTCAGGTCTGTGTAACCGTGTTGTTCTTCTGAACTATGCAACGGATTTTGATGCGGTTTTCACCATCATTTGGAGAATTTATTCCGTAATGTAAAGTAACTTTAATAATAACTAATACATAAGAACAACAACACATTAATACATACAATTTATACAACACAACAATACAACACACTACACAACACATTAATATTAAACTTAAATTTAATAAATAAATCTCGACATTTTGTGAAAGTCGTAATAGCTGTGTGAAACAGATTATTATTTTTAACTAATACGAGTAGTTAATTATTTGACCATTAGCAATGATATTATATCATTAGATAAACTAAAAATCGATCAAAAACCGGGCCTTAGTGACACGTTTAGACTTTATAATTGAGGAGGTAAATGTGTTATTTACTTCGAATGTTTTCCTTCACAGATTTTTCTAGAGATTGATTCGGCACACGTGTTGCAAACCACACAAATATGTTGTTATTTACTCGCCAAACACGCGATGATCCTCAAGGCTAACTGAGAGAAAAACAGACACATTAACATAACATCACGCCTGTACCTAATATCCGAAGGGTTAGGTAGAGGTGTAGGTATCGTATTACCCATTAACTGGGTTGTGGAGGTCAGATAGGCAGTCGCTCCATGTAAAATACTGGTATTCAGCTGAATCCGGTTAGACTGGAAGCCGACCCCAACTTAGTTGGGAAAAGGCTAGGCAGATGATGATGAGGTAGAGGTATAGGTACCTATTGTATCATCCAAATTTCGTCAGTTATGTTTAAGACCCATGTAATAGGGGGCGAGCCTTTTGCCATCAACCGGGCTTAAATCCGGAAGGCTGCTAGTTACTCAAATATTCTTGATAGAAAAACCCAATAACACTTTGCCCGACCTGGGAATCGAACCCAGGTCCTTATACTCGGCAGTAGCGCTTGCGACTACTAGACCAACGAGGCAGTCAAATTGCTTTTTTTTTGTCTAGTTTTTATGCAATAGGCACGCCCCCTTTTTCATAGGACTTAACAAACTTACATTACTGACAAACTAATTTAAAATGTTATTTAGCATGTGTCGTTTCAGCTGTAGTGGCCCAGTGGTAACGGCCGCGACTTACGAGTTGTAGGTCGTAGGTTCAAACCTAGACAGGCGCGGAATAATTTGCACAAAGTAAACTTTTGTGCAAATTATTCCATCATCACCGCTCTCAAATCGGTGAAAGAAAACATCGTGAGGAAACCGGCATGTCCTAGAACCAAATATTCGAAGACATGTGACATCTACCAACCCGCACTGGGCTTGCGTGGTGGATTATAGCCCACTCCCTTTCGCTGAGAGAAGGCCTGTGTCCCAGCAGTGGGAACATTATAGGCTGATTATGTATGTTTTAAATATTGCTGTTCTGTTCAGAATACCTTACAATTAGTCAATATTTTTTATTTACATATATTTACGTCATTTTGTATGCAATAGCCACGCCTTCTTTTACGTGGAACTAAAAACATACTTAACTGTCAAACCTCTTCCTACCAATTCATTTTGGTATGTGTTGATCACCACGCCATAATCTTCTGATTCGTCATGTTATCGGTATCGATATCGGTCAAACAAAACCAATCAATATACAGGGTTATTGGTAAAACACTTATAACAACCTTGCAGAACTGGATTACTAACATCATAAACCAGAACTTTTGTTGTATGACTTTTTATAAAACATAGTTTACCAAAGTCAAAAGTCAAAGCATTTTTATTATAAAACGCACTTTTGAACGTCAAAAATTACAGTAAAATATGATTGATTCTAGTCGCCCCTTCCAAATGGTAGCTTTTGTATAGAGAAGAATGGGCAAGAAACTCCATAGAGAAACCATAAACAAACCTTTAAGATTTTGTTGTTCTATCTAACCCCCGCTCCCCTCCGCTGAATTTTGTACTAGACACGGCAGTTTGTTTACCTAACTAACCCTTTCTTTTGCTTCGCGTAGAGTCCGTAACAAAAATTCGAACATTTGAAAGAAAGAAAGAAAGAAAGAAAAAAAATACGTTTATTTGCGGCAAACATGACGCATAAAAAAGAACATAAACACACAAAAAAAAAAGTAACAAGTATAGCAGCAAGTGCAAGTGTAGCATTTATTTTTATTTTTGTATGAAAGTCTGCTAATGGATGGAATAAGAAATGAGTACATAAGAGGAAGTCTGAAAGTGGCACCGGTAACTGAAAAGTTGCGTGGAAATCGGTTGTCGTGGTATAGGCATGTGTTACGGATAAATGAGGAAAACGTCGTGAGGAGAGTTTTGAGTATGAATGTCGATGGCTATAAGAGTAGGGGAAGACCAAAGAAACGATGGATGGAATGTGTGAATGATGATATGGTTAGAAAGGGGGTGACTACCGAGATGACGACTAATAGAGAAGTATAGAAGAAAAAGACATGTTGCGCCGACCCCAAATAAACTGGGATAAGGGCAGGAGAAAAGTCTGATGAATTAATAAAATCGATAGAACAAACGTTGTTTTCTATGGTGTTAGTAATATAGTCCGGAGAATTTCTTAATGTTTTACCAATACCAACCAACCAACCTTGTATAAAGCGATACTTCACACCTTCAGAAACACAATTATTCAGAAAAATATTGCCTACTTTTTGTAAATACCTATTATTGTTAAGAATTCACTAAAGTTATTAGACATGTTGAACATGTTGGAATAATGTATCCTTTTAATATTTTACATGTAACATGTTTAAATATTTATATGCCAGTCCTTGGCGAAACATGTAAGATCATAATTCTATTTATAAGACCATAATGTACCATATTTTAAAGCAAATAAATATATTTTATTCTATTCCATTAAAAAAAAAACAACTCACTTCATATCGGATAAAACCAGCTGAAACTGCCTCACAAGTGCACCAGTTAAATCCTAGTGCATAACATCAGACTCGAACCAGTGTCCCTCCGCAACGTCACGGAGGGGAGTGGTTGCACGCCTCGGCTGCGTGTGCGCAGATCACGTGCTTACAAAGTGTACTACATTGGGCCACGGCGTGTTGTTTTACTAACTTTAAGTATTAAATTACTTTTGAATGGTCATGAATAGTTTTGTGTTCAGTGTTTACGTTGTGTGTTGAATTGTGGGTGTATTTTGGAGTATAGAGTTGCGTTGTGTTTCCGGAAATGTAGATGGGCGTGACGGTTTGATTGTGTGGTTTTCTGGCAAGGTTAAACGCAATCGCAAGTTATATATAAATGCCTCAGTCCAATTTAACAAAGATCTTATAATTTAAATTTTAAAAGTTCTTATTTATAATTTGTTACCAACCGGCACTGTGCTCCCGTGATGGATTACAGCCCACTCCCTCTCATAGAGAGGAGGCCTGTGTCCCAGCAGTGGGAAGTGGAAACATTATAAGCTGGTTATGCTATGGTGTCCAATAAAGCATAGGTGCTTATATTCTATACATATATCTATCTATCTTAATAAGGGCTGATTTTTCAATCGACAGATATTTTTTATTCGTGGAATAAAATAGACGTCTGACAGTTTTTCTATGGAAGAACTGTCAAAAATTCAAATTTATTCCTCTGATAAAATTGTCTGGCGTTGAAACAATCAGCCCTAAGTCGTTTAATTTTGTTTTTATATATCTTGCAGAAACTTTATAAAAGATGCATTAATCATAGTGGACTTAACATTTACAAGTAATTTGGTTTTCTTAAAAAAAAAAAGATGAGAGCATAGATACTAATCGTCCCTTAGTGAAAGAGTTAATTAGTAGAGACTATAGTTTGCTACGTAAACTGGAAAAAGGAAAGCTAAAACTTTCGATATTCTTAAATGATTTTATATTTTTTTTTTTATTATTCACATTTATGTAATATTTATAAAATATTATTTTAACCTAAGGTTAGTGAAACACTTTCTTATGGGTTAGCACCGCATGCCCCATAAACGATGCACCAAAATTAATAACCAAGTAGGGAAAACAAAAGAAACGAGTTTAAAGTAACGTGAAATAATAAGGGTTTAACAATAACATCAAAACAAATTAAAAAAACCCCCGATAAACATAGCTAAGAACACTCCGAATAATTCACCTTTCAAACAAAAAAAACAAAATCAAAATCGGTCCATCCTTTCGGGAGCTACGATGCCACAGACAGACACACACACACAGACACGTCAAACTTAAAATACCCCGTCGTTTTTGCGTCCGGGGTTAAAAATAAAATAAAATATATTGTTATACATAATATATTACTGTAGGGCTGGAATAATCCAACGAATGTGTCGTGTATGTCTTGATTAACTCCGAGCCAAATGCTCTTTGAAGTTTATTAACCTGCAAGTTACATTTTTGATAAAAATTTTATGAACGTACGTACCTACAATAATAGATTGTATTACTGTATTAATACCGTTCGTAGAAGCGCCTTGTGATTATTTATAGTGCAATGCGTTGTTATAATTAATCCACACATAATAAATGAGGTAAGTTGTATGTGCCAAATGTTCAAAACTGTATTGGGAAAGACTGTTGCACGATTTTTTTTTTTTCTGTGTGGGAAATCATCATATGACTTCTCCCGCTCTGGGCGGAGCAGGAGGGCATGTCAGACTTTTACTGACTAAAACCCACCCGGTATCTCTTTCGAACAACCCGCGGCCCTGGCTGACCTGCAGACCTTTTTTTTTTTCCGGGGTGGAAAAGCGTTTCCTGCGGCGACTAGGGGCGTGAGGGCGCAGAGATTGCCTCTCTCTCACGCGCTCCGCCTCCTCCTTTGCGAGCATTACTGCTTCGCAGAAGGAGGTGACGGCTTCCCATGCACTCTCGCTCCGTACCATGGCCTGGACCAGGGCCGGACGCGAGAGATCGCCGCTGCCGATCGCCGCCACAGACTGTTGCACTCATAAAGGACGATTTTAAGCACTTTATCGTTGGTGATTAATAAAATACAGTCATCCGTCAGCTGGATGCGAGAAGCACAGAACCGGTCGAAGTGGTGGTGCTTGGTCGGCCTACGTCCAGCAGTGGATGTCTTTCGGATGAAATGATGACGGTGATGGACGTGCTTAGACCAGTGGAGCGACGATCTTCGATTCGAGGGTGCAACTGCTGGATGAGAGTTGCCGAAAATCGATTTTAATGGCGTGCAATAGGAGAGGCCTTTATCTAGCAATGGACTGCTGTAGGCTGATGATGTTGAGGACCTGTATGCTTATTTTCATGTCTTCAGTTTTATTTAGTTCTAGCTGCGCCCCGCGGTGTCACCCGCATAAGTTTCGATCTCGTGGGAATATCGGGGTAAAAAGTATCCTATATGTTAATCCTGGTTATAAACCATCTGTGTGCCAAATTTTTCTTCATCCAAATCCATACAGTAGTTCTGGCGTGAAAGAATAACATACATCCATCCATCCATCCATCCATACAAACTTTCACGTTTATAATATTAGTAGGAAGTAGGATTAGTAATAGTATAGTAGGATTATCTTTTAAGACACTTCAATATTTTGTTGGTCAATATTTTAAAACAAGATGGCGCCGGCATTTCCTAGCTGACAGATCCCTGAGAAGAAATGCCGGAACAAACTCAGAGGTCTCTTTCAAGTCCTAACATTATAGATAGGTATTATTAGGATTTTATGTGAGTCTAACATTCAGGGCCATTGTAGCTTTTATGTAGTTGACCTGTCCCAACAGACGGCATGCATACATCAGTCATCGTGTAGCTCAACCCTATTCTATGGAAATCAATCCAACTAATCTTCTAAACAAAGCTACTTAACAATATTTACAATATTGTCACAGAGAAACTGATCCGGTATCACAACACATGTCAGTTAGTAGGTGTGTAATGTTTTGCAACTAAAATAGAAACCGGTACAAAGTCCACGATCCCGTGCCACACCTCTATATCTAGCGCGGTTATTTTGATCCCCTGTTAATCCCGTTTCCCGCCACTACTCTAGTTTGTACTCAATGGTACAAAGTTTGGTCGTAAATAACAGACGTAGTGGAAAAATTGGTGGATCAAAATAGTAGTGAGACTGAAAATGTTTTGTTCTATGAAATTGTTTAGTTTGTAAACAGATATACGATAGGTAATAGGTAAAACCCAACTCCACGTCAATGCGCGTATTTTGTGTTCGGAGTTATAGGATTCTGGAATAAACAAAGCTAGGGAAGTATTTAGATTTTGCCATGGATAAAAATATAAAGTGATTTTTAACCAATAATAGCGGGTTCAGGATGTTTATGGGGCTGCCCCGTTTCTGCAGTGCATCAGGTATGTTTGCACAAGCACACGTCGATGGCTTCCACGCCATCATCAGACAGAAATCTGCCTCTTTGCTCTGCAGAGTGAGGGAAAGCGCCAACTCCTTCCTGAAGACCTTAGCGGGGAGGTGCGAGTCTCCTCTATTAGGAAGATGTATTTTGAACAACAGCTTGTCTTCAAATATATAATAAGTTTACTAACATAAGTTATCTTTTTTGTTTTGTTTACTAACCCATGGATATAGATACCCATATGGATAACCCATAGGGAGCAGTGATGGCCCAGTGGTAACGGCCGCGACTTACGAGTTGTAGGTCGTAGGTTCGAACTCCGTCACGCGCTTTACTTTGTGTAAATTATTTCATCATCACTGCTCTCAAAACGGTGAAGGAAAACATCGTGAGGAAACCGGCATGTCCTAGAATCACAAATTCGAAGACATGTGACATCCACCAACCCGCACTGGGCCCACGTGGTGGCCCGAGAGGAGGCTTGTGTCCCAGCAGTGTGAACATTGAAGGATGATTATATATTAATAAAGTTATTTTTAACTCTCCGCCTCCGGCTCGATTGTCGATAAATCGTTTCTTAGTTCATCCTTACATCCTCTAAGGAAAATCTTATTAATTTATGTATCTAACTTCAGTGATTTACCCTCTGCGTTGTCAGTCACGTAAGGAATTTTATTAGGTCATCATCTTCCTAGCCTTTTCCCAACTAAGTTGTGGTCGGCTTCCAGTCTAACCGGATGGAACTGAATGCCAGTATTTTACATGAACCGACTGCCTATCTGACTTCCACATCCCAGTTACTGGGTTATAATACGATACGGATATAAGGAATTTTATTAGCATGTGTGAATATTTTGCTGGGAGAATAGAGGGTTAGTTAAAGTAATGGATAGGATGAATAGAAAGAGGTAAAGTCTGCCCTGTTTTTATCTTTAAAATATTATCCAAATCACAATCATACTAAAAGCAGTTTCAATGAAATGAAACTCTGACTTTCCAAACTTTGTTTTTGTTCGTGGTTGTGCATTTGTTTTTATTTCAGGTGTGTCCAGTCTCTCGTGTCGAGTTGGTGAATAACCCAACTGGTGACGTAGTCCTTTATTATGAAACATTATTTTGCGTTGGTCTTGTGGTCGCAAGAGCCACTGCTGTGTATGAGGTTCTGGGTTCGATTCCCAAGTCGGTCAAAGTATTATTGGGTTTACCCGGGGTTTGGATTTGTGCGCGGTTGATGGCAATAGGCTGGCCTCCTATTACATAGAACTTAAACATAACTGGCGACATTTGGGTGCACTATAGGAACACCTCTGCCTAACCCTTCAGGAGATTAGAGGCGTGACGTTATGTTATTATTTCCGTACCTATAAACTACGTTGTTACAATCAACGTTAGTCATGTAAGCAAATTAATCAACAATAACAAATATGACGAAATGTTTGTACCTAAAAGCCTTTGTTTATATTATTTGAATGCATTTCAAGTGAATTTGTAATATTGTGTAATTACGACGAGTATATCTTAACGCTTACTCACTTTCAAGGTGGGCAGGGAACTCCCTGTGGTTGACACGACCAAAACAACGTTGCCAACTCACTAGCGGGCATCAAGAATTTTCTTTGAAACAAAATGGTAGTTGTATTCATTTGTTTTCTTTGGCATTATTTGGGAAAATAAGAACACATCATTTAATAATAATAATAATAATAATAGCATTTATTTCAGACGACGTCCATATCGATTAGTAACAAAGTACTTAGCCTATGTTAGTAACATGAAATATACGATTTAGCAGACACTACATTACATTAGAAGAACTTTTGCAGAATGCGGGTGCCTGCCGTTTTGCCGAAAAGATTTTGCCAAAATTTCATTACCCAAACAAATTTTAGCAACCTTTTTTTATACCATTGCAATATTTCGAATGATTTTAGTTCGCATATTTTCATTTGGTCAAATTTTTACTTGGCAAAATATTGCCAAGTATAATGTCATTATGGCATTTGGTCTATAATCAAATGATTTATTACAGCAAACAATCTTCAGACAATAAACGTTTGGAGAAATGATTTGTTAAGACAAAAAATGTTAAGGCAAAAATAGCATTTTTTGGTAATTAGGTTAGATTAAAACTGTGACCTCCTACGCACGAGCCGAGCGAGCGAAGCGAGCGGTGCCGCGGTAGCGGCTGGCGAGTGCCAGACACGACTTGCATTAATAGGAAAAAGATATTGTTTTTAGTAGGGTACCTGGAACTCAACTATTTAGATTAGGTTAATTACTTATTTTAAAAAAAATGGTTAGGTTAGGTTAGGTTAAAACTGTGACCCCCTACGCACGAGCCGAGCGAGCGAAGCGAGCGGTGCCGCGGCAGCGGCCGGCGAGTGCCAGACACGACTTGCATTAATAGAAAAAAAGATATTGTTTTAAGTTACCCGGAACTCAACTATTTAGATTAGGTTAATTTCTTCTTTAAAAAAAATGGGTAGGTTAGGTTAGGTTAAAACTGTGACCTCCTACGCACGAGCCGAGCGAGCGAAGCGAGCGGTGCCGCGGCAGCGGCCGGCGAGTGCCAGGAACGACTACATTATATAGAAAAAAAATAGTTAATATTCATATTATTATTACCTGTTTAGAATTTTTGATTTACCTCCTACCCACTTAGCAGTTCACATTTTTGTCATTGAAGCATTTGACTGAATAGGAAAGGGTGAATTGAAAACTGACGATACTAAATATTTGGCTTATTTGATTTTGCGTAAAAACTGTTATTCCAACTGAAACATTTGATTAAATGAAAAATGTTAAAAGTACTAGTTGGTAAACAAGTTATAGTTTAAACGTTCATTTGCCAAACATTAGGTTTGCGTTACAATTTTTTGTCAATAGATTTTTTGCTAAGTAATAATTTGGCAAATGAAATTATGCGAAACATTTTTTGGGAAATGAAAATTTGTCAAATTCCTTTCGGTCAAACAAGGGAGACCCGCAGAATGCATTTCACGTTATTCGGGATTATATTATTCCGCACCTACTCAGCTATCAAGTTTTCGCCCTGAATATGCTTGCTCAAAAACTCTCTGGGCACCCCTAGCATTATGTTCTTTCAGGATACAGTTATTCCTACATTCGATTATCGGTCTTACCGGCTGGTTTATGGTGCGGAAGATTCAAAAACACCCATCCTGCTTTGCTTTAACTCGTCCAATTGAACGCCTGGCTCTTTTGTTGATCTCGTGAAAAATCGCCTTCATTTCTCCCTTCTAAATGTATAGTACTTTAATGTAATTTATATACTTGTAATTTATAGACCAATAATAAGAACGGTTAACAGGAAAAGTGCCCAAAAGGCTGACAGCAAACTGCCACCTTGAATGGCAATTCTGAATCTTCGACTAAAAAATATTAAACTTCTAAATTAATATTTATATCGAGCTTTTGAACAACGTGCGGTAATTCACATAAAATTTTATTTTACTTCTAATTTAAATTTTACTTTCAAATTATCCTTGCATCAGAAAGCAAAACAAATTTACTATCAATAGTATTCAAATTTTATTTGTTTCAAATTGACGTTATATCAAGTTAAACAAATATCAACTTTATTTTAATGGAAAATAAGTTTATTTCAGAGTGACTAGCACTATTGAAAAAGTTATAAAAATGTTTGAAGTTGTAGCGTAAACTGAACTTTATCATGTAGGAATTAAAGTTATTTTTCGATAAACTCATATTTCTTTACATTTTTGGCGAATATGTCGCGATATTACATTATATGCTTACTCAGCACTGTCAGCACTCTACTGCTATAGTATACCTTCTTAATCACATACATGTACTTTTCACGTGACCAGTGCACACCGTGTTGAGTGTCATTTATGTACGCACGGCTACAGATCAAGCTATACATTTCCAGTTTAAGCACACTTCTGATTGTACGAAGAACCTATACAGTGCGAGGTCAGCTAAAACTGGAAATGTATACCTAGTATCGACGTCGATATTAGGTATATGTATATATATATTTGGTACATACACACGGGTTTATGTACCGAAATAAATGACACAGCAACATTTGATATTTAGGTATAGCTGACGATATTGATTGTAGGCTAAAGAATTAATTACAAAACCTATCTTTATGTACCTAATTTCATACTGTATTATTCAATATGAAATTAGGTTCTTATAGATTTGTATGTAGGTATATTTTATGGAATTTTCCTTACAAGACGAAGCGTCTGTATTGCACCTGCGGGCGCCTCAAGCCGCGGTTTCGATCGTCAGGTGAACAATGACGCCGTGAGCTTCATGTTTTATTATCACGGTAATTTTCCTACATCTCCCATCATTATGATTCTTACTTTTATTTATAAATACAAAAGTTTCCGTATTGTCTGAGGCTGAAAACGAAATGAACATTTCGTTTTCAGCCGCAACCGAAATGTTTGACAAATGCGTGCACTGACTGGATAGGTCCTCTCAATCTGGTTCTTTCCTCAAAAGACCATCTCAGACATCGATCTACATGGTCTTCATATGATCCGACCAAGCTTATGTCTGGACCTTAAAAGAGACGGACCTCTGAGTTTGTTTCGGCCTTTCTTCTCAGACTAGTCAGATAGGAAACGCCGACCTCATCTAGTTTTTAAAATATTATTGACGTGTAAAAGTGTTTGTACAAACCTACTTACAAAATAAAATCATTTATCACAACAATAACCATTTGGAATCAGCATTTTACTGCTTGAATAAAAACATGAAAATCTGTATTTCCTATAAAACTTTCGGAAGTGAGAATTTTGTTGACAATGTATCATTTTCATGCACTTGCTAATAGACCGCACAGACTAGTCACTTCAAGTTTAGCAATACAAAATCAGGAAAATACTGAAAAAATACACATCCGTTTATTAAAATGTAACATAGTGGTGAGAATGTTTCTCATTGACACTGTGGTTTCATTCATACATATCGATAGTTGGTTTACCTGTCTGTCTAATATACCTGTATTAGACGGATATGTATATACATATTTGTAGTCTTCTGGTGGTGGGCAGTTTTATAGTACCGACCTAATAGGGCGCCAAAGACACCCTATTACTAAGCCTCCGCTGTCCGTCCGTCCGTCCGTCTGTCAGCAGGCTGTATCAAGGCACCGGGCTGTAAGTGGAAATTTACATGGTGCTTAAACAAACTGGTGAATCATGGATGTTTTAGGCGTATTTTCTTTTTTTTTTTCTTTATTTAAACAAATTTACATGACGTCTGGAAATAATTTAATGAAGATGGTAGGAAGCGAGTGCTTAGCTAGTACAAATTAAACTAATACAGACTCCTCACGATTCCTTTGTAAAACATCGAATGATATATATTTAAAGAACAAACATGTCTCACTTATTATTTTGTGGCGAACGTATAATATTTTCGATTTTTTAAATATTTTTTTTAATCATTAAAACGTTTATAATAATTAAGTACATGTAGTAAATTTCAAACAAGTACAATATGGTGCCTAAAAAAAAAACAAACTTTTTTTTTTCAGATTAAAGTAGTGATGGTTCGGAATTAGAATGTTCGGTAGCGACCCGCCCGGATTAGGTTTATTCAAACCTGTGTGTCTACTCCGAAGTGGTATCGGCCGAATGATCGGCCGTTTCCTGCTACGAAGTTACTATTTGGTTCGGTCGGTCCCGATCCTACGCCCCTACACTCTTTCGAATATTAACTATGGTCCCGACCCAGCTGAGCCGATCCGAATTTTTTTCGCATTTTTCAATAATATTCGGTTCGGCCATGTGTCGGTCCGATCCGATCATTCGCACTTTGCACTTCGTAGTAGACCCCCTGTGCTTCGGGCCATATCTTTACATTTCAATTAAATTAGGGCATTACATTTTTAAATAAAACTGATATAATAATAAAAGTACATTCGTACATTAATAATTAACTTACCTCCATGCTTCTAATACTTACAATGGTAGTTTTCAACTTATATTGTTATGCATATGTATGCAAAATATGTTTGTTTCTGGTTTGTGGACAGGTAGGTGCAAAGGTTAGTTGTTGTGGCGTGATTGTCCTCGTGTCTACCTTCATGTAAATTTTATGTACAGATAAATTATATCACAATGAAAACTGTAGTAACAGAATATGTATATAGAGTATTTTTCTCTGCCCTAAGATTTTAGAAGGGTTTACGGTATTATTGAAGCCCTCAGTTTTCTTAACCTGGAATGTCCCACGGCTGAGCAACGACTTTCTCTCTACTTTTTCAGTTAATTTAAAAAAAAAAACAGTGTCAGTACAAAAAGGAAAAAAAATAGGAAAGAAAGAGGAAGGAAGGAAGAGGAGGGGGAGGGAGGAGGGGAGGAGTTTCTTTTTTTTTTTTGGGATAATAGGTAACCTGAACCAAGTAACAAGACTTTAGGTTAAACCTAGAGTCAACCCAAGAGAACCTAGAGTATAAAACAAGAAAAACCAAGGGAACCATGTATAAACCTAGAGTCTTGTTAGTAGACCAATAACCATCTAAACCAATACTATAAAGAGAAAATATTTTTTTTTTGTATTTTTGTTTACTACGTTTTCGCGCTAAAACGGCTGAACGGATTTGGATGAAATTTGGCACATTGGTAGACCATGACCTGGATTAGGACATTAAATACTTTTTATCCCGATATTTCTACAGGATCTAGACTCATGCGGATGAAACTACTAATACTTATGCCTAAATCCAGCTGCAGATATTTTTAGGTATTTTTACAACGAGTGCTTTTTGATATGATTATTTACTTATAAACAATGTAAATACATTTTTATCACCAGCATTATATTATGAGGCTATGTAGAACTCATGACTGTTTTAAAAGTAATCATACAAGTTGTATATGCATTTCCTTTTGTGATACTGTGAAGCTAATTAAACAAATATGAACAATTGCTATTATACTAATTATAATGCCGTAATGAATATTATTGGCGAGGGGCTCGTGGCTAAATAATAACTGCCACGCTGCCGCTGGTTGATTGAAGGTTACGCTACGCTTGCCGCAGTCGGTTCGTGGATGGACCATCCAGACCCCTCCATGCCTCGGAAAACACGTTAAGCTGTTGATCCCGACTGTCATTCGTAGATCTTTGTCAGTCGTTACGGGTTGTCAGAAGCTCAAAAGTCTGACAACCAGTCTTACCAAGGGGTATCGTGGTACCCAGTAACTGGGTTGTGGAGGTCAGTCCATGTAAAATACTGGTATATTCAGCTGCATGTGTTTGACTAGAAGCCGATCCCAACATGTTGGGAAAAATCTAAGCAAATTGATTGATTGAAAGAATATTGTCGGCAAAGACCCACCTTCTTTACACACCTAGTTTTAAACAATAATTATTTTATTTCACAAAAAGGGCGTGGCAATGAACCTAAAAATAAAGCCATTATCCGTCGCTGTTCCCTCGTATGTCCAGAAATAACCAGGGCCCATGACGTCAGACCCAAACCGGTCGATCACACCCGGCTGCTTTAAAACTTAATTCAAAAATAAATGGTAAAATCCCAAATTGCATTGCGTTGTATTAATTCTTAATAACTCCGTTGTATTTAAGGAAACAGGTAGGCTAAATATTGGTTTTAATTTGTATTTATGAATTTTTAGCAATAAAATACCTATAATACAGCTACCCTCAATTGGAATATACAATTACATAATTGTAGGATCTGCAAAGATCTGTTCACAGTCTATCGACGGAAAATGCAAAAATACTTATAGAAAAGAACATATTACTTAACATTACATATTGCCACGTCCTTATTTCATCATGCTCAATAAATGTCTAAATATTCTAGATCGTCCAACTTCGTAGTCTAAAAAACGGATTTGCAGATGTTCAGGAATTCATAATTTAGATTTTAGACCAATCGGCTTGTACATCTCTGAAATAATTATGATTCTAGCAATTATGTTTTAAATCAATTATAAAATCAAAATTTATTTCAGAAATGAATTATGTCAATCGGTCGCAGTGGTTGTACGGTATCAACGACCTCGACTTACGAGTTGTACGTCGTGGATTCAAACCCAGTTAGGCGCGTTACTTTGTGTAATTAATTTAATCACCTCTGCTCTCAAAACGATGAAGGAAAACATCGTGAGGAAACCGGCATGTCCTGTTTGCGCACGGCACGGTTGGCGCAGTGGTTAAGCGATTGACTGCTGCGCTGTATGTCGCGGGTTCGATTCCCGCACGGAACAAATAATTGTATGACCTACAAGTAGTTGTTCCGGGTCTGGCTGTTCGTGTATGTGAGTTTAAATGTTTGTAAACGCACCCACGATACAGGAGAAATTCCTAGTGGGGGCAACGTTTAAAAAAAAAAAATGTCATGAACCAAGAATTCGACGACATGTCACATCTACAAACCCGCACTGGCCCCGCGTGACGGATTACAGTTACAGCCCACTCCCTCTCAAAAGAGAGGACGCCTGTGTCCCAACAGTGGGAACATTTTAAGCTGATTATGTAATCGGTCGTTCACCAACCTGAGATTTGAACTTTTATGTTTTTATCTATCAAACAATTCCAATATTAAAAAAAAAATTGCACCATGCACGTCTTATCAAAATCATTAGATAATATCCCTTTTGTTTTTGTGCTGTGACGTAAGGTCACGATGGGTGTGCGTGCAGGACGCGTGGCGCGCGTCTGCCGACGCCATGCCGCGATTACACGTCAACGATTTTTTGGCTTAGCTTGCGTGACGTAGTTAGGTACATTATTGATAATGCTTATTTTCACAGCAGATTTTCTAACGAGATTGCAGTGAGTTTTTGGAAATTCCTAGTTATGGTTACGCTGCAATGAAACAAGGGAATACCCACACAGACTGTTGGAATCCCTATCTTTCCTTGGGTGTCCGTGTTTACCGGGGAATACCCATATTGAGTTATAGCGGATATGATGAAAACTCTGTCTCAATTAATGGATATGACTAAACGATTATGTCAAAAGGTATCAGGGTCCACCTATTAACTATTCACAGCAAAACAGCTCGATTTATGATTCATATGTCAGTCGTGATCAATGATGTGACAACGATGATATGACTGCAAGAACGGGGTACATAATGTTCCCACTGCTTTGACAAAGGCTCCCTCTCTGTGACAGGGAGTGGGCCTTGTTCCACCACCCAGGCCCAGTGCGGGTTGATGGATGTCACATGTCTTCAAATTTTTGGTTCTACGACATGCCGGTTTCCTCACGATGTTTTCTTTCATCGTTTTGAGAGCAGTGGTCATGAAATTAAATACACAAAGAGCCTGCCTGGGTTCGAACTCGTAAGTCGGAGCCGTAACCACTGGTCCACCACTGCTATTCACTCACTATGTAATCGATGATCTAAGCACATGGAATATCCGCTTTCTATAGTCACGACAACCATGGTAAAAACTAGATATTGACACAAATGTTTTATTAAATAATAATTTGTGGTCAATTAGTAGCATTTTGTAAATCGGACCATGTATAAAATATATTGTTGTTGCCAGTTTAATTTATTTGTTGCAAAATGTGTACCGTTTGTGTAGCTTGTAAAGTGCGTGAGCAAGTCGGATACTAGTGTCTATAATTTGGCATTGTACTGACAAACTGTACCGGAAAATATTATATCAACGATGAAGGAAAACATCGAATCTTGGATATCTATGATCGTGACGAAACCTCAATGTCCTAGAACCAAAAATTCGAAGACACGTGACCACTACGCACTGAACTCGCGTGGTGGATTACGGCCCACTCCTTCTCACGGAGAGGAGGCCTGTGTCCCAGCAGTGGGAACGTATTATAGGATGATTATACAACACGGTTCGATTTCAACTGTGTCTTAAACTTCAGGAGGCAAAAGGTTACACAGGACTTAATTTGCTTTAGTCGTCACTTCTTGTCAGGAATACCTGCTTGCTGAAAAGTCATTTGAAGGCGTGACAGGCGGTGTTGTACAGACGCCAGCAGGTCAGGCTACCCGAAACTGTCAAATTTTCCCAATCAACTTTGAACCTTAATGCTTTAGTGATAAAGTTGATAAATTTGATAGATTGTAGTAGCTTGATGTACATAAAAAGCTAGATAAATAAAAAGACCAACGAGCCCATAATACTTGACAGATACGGCAAAGAGAAACAAAACACTAACCTCTCATATATCGCACCTTCCATTCAGCCATAATAGAAAACAATTCTGATATAAGAATTAAAAAAAAGTGGCCAAGTGCGAGTCTGAGTCAGACACGAAGGGATCCGTACCACAGTACAATATTTTCCATTGTTTTTAAATACTTTAGTAAAATAACACACGTTTTTGTAGAACCCCATTTTTAAGTTTATGTTATTTTAATTGTTATAGTACCTAGTACACATTCTGTGCTTTCGAGCGTCTACCTAACGCTTGAAATGTGACAGACGGACGGACTGACAGCGGAGCCTTAGTAACAGGGTCCTGTTGTCACCCTTTGGGTACGGAACCCAAAAAAAACACAAGCAGAAACTTAAACAACCCAAACCACGCACCTCAGTCGTGATACATTTAAAATGATTATTTGCGCAAACGCACATAACTGCCAAGCACCGCCTACGACTAGTACATTTACACAAATAATGTTAGTCTGATTTGTTATCATTCATTAAATAATATGTCTGTTTATGTTATTTATCCTCCACTCATGGGACTGATAATTCAAGCTACTGGATTTATTTTAAATCCTGTGTGGCCTTGAAAAAGGTGCATAGCATCTTCGGGTGTGGCATTAACGTAAAATAGAGTGTGGTGACTATTCTATTCTAAATTGAAGTGTCTGTTTGTATTATCAAAATAACAGCTTTTTACTAATTGCACATGAATTAGTAAAAGGTTATACGGTACTTTAAAAAAAAAATATTCTTAAAATGTTTGTGTGTGTGTTTGTTCCGGCTAATCTCCGAAACGGCTGAACCGATTTTGACGGCACTCTCTCTGACAGATACCTGATGTTATAAGGCGTAACTTAGGCTGCTTTTATTATAGAAAAAGAAATAAAACATTTTCTGACAAGAACGCGAATGAAGTCGCGGGCACAACTAGTTTTTCATAAATAGGAAGCAAAGACGAGGGGGCGTGGTGTTTCATAATTATTATGGCTGAAAGTCCACCTGGTAGAACTAGTGACAAATTCTGACTGACAGGAAACTACAAAGAGTGATGAATGATAGAGACAAAAATTGCCTCTGGTGTTTGTAATTTCGCTGTCAGTATCACTCGTCAAACCAAGCTAAGTTGATATGTATGTGTTTAACATACATAGCTGTTTTATTTTATCGGGGGAATAATTTTGAATTTTTGACAGTTCTTCCATACAAAATCTGTCATAAATCAATTTTATTCCGCGCATAAAAATATCTGTCGATTGAAAAATCAGCCCATAGGCAAAAAACATCTTTGACACTTTTATATGACGAAAGTTGCAAGCATAACTAAACAAAAAAAAACTGAGCTTCGATTTCCATCTCCTTTCACTTCCACGGAAAAGCACTCATTAAAAATAGAAAATCTTTAGTCTAAAAACTTACCGATTACACAATCATGATAAATGTTACGTCCCGTAGGTAAAATACGCACATTGACGTGGAGTTACGGACACCAGCCCTCATTACCTATTACCTAAATATTACAACTTGGAATTCTCAAGCACCTAAAGCTGAAATTACAGTGAAACCAAAATCTTACAAAGCAACAAAATTGCATGGAAATAACTTTATATATGTTACTTGACAACAAATAAATAATTAAAAATATCAACTACCTAAACACCGGTTGGGTAAATAATTCGCTGAACAATAGGTTAGCAACCTGCGCTAGAGTGCTACGGACAATCTTCGAACATTCGCACAGTGCGTGCTACGCCAATTTGTTGCTACGACAATCGTTTGTCTTATGTTTTAAGTGACTGTGTGTGAGTTTAAGTGAGTAAGGGGTGACGTGATGGCCCAGTGATTGAGGTGTCGCGTCTCATAATGAGGTTGTGGGTTTATATTGTGATCTTTATTTTCGTTATAATAAGGTTGCTGCTGTTACAGGTATAGTAATTGAATGGACAGCAGTGAAGGCTTTTTCCATGATTTTAAAGGTAAGATTGTATTGAAGCCGCATTATAATATAATAAACAATTGATGTCTTTTTACAGAGCTGTCAATGTAAAATCAAAATCAAAAGTCATTCATTCAAATTAGGCTGAGAATCACCATTTTTCGAATATCAAAATTACATAAGACAGTCCCCCAAAACGCCCGCCCTTCACCACTTCCTAGTGCTATCGCTGGGAAGAATAAGTGTATATTAATTATATAGATTGCGAGTTGGAAGTATCTGCGCAAGTAGTTCGTTAAGTATCATGTTTAATTAACAATGTACTTTGTTGATTAAAAATTTCATTACGATGTTCTAGCTTGACAAACATTTTTTAAGTGCCCACACTCAATCCAAGTGATGCATTTAATTCATCATGAGATTCATTCATGAAACTCTTACGCAATGGAAATGCACAACAGACGTCAGATTCATGTCGTGTCCGTCATAGGATCTGCTTGTGACGACGCTGGCGTCAAAATGATAGTGTGTAATAGCATTTTCCATTGTATTTGGCAACCGACTACTAAATACGACCTCGGGACTGGGGAACTCTCTGTACACTAATAGAATTGTTAAAAAGTTTTAGCTATTTTAAGTTCTTTTAAGCTATTTTTAAACTATTTTCATATCTGAAAATAGTTCATTTTTACTCTGACGTTTCCAGGCAGTAGAGTTCGACCTAAAATTGTTTTTTTGGAAAATGGATATTTCAGCCGAAATTTGCAAACGAAATTCGGTCGGACTCTACCAGGTACCATTTTTTTTTTTTTTTTTGGATGGGAAATCACTATATGACTTCTCCCGCTCTGTGCGGAGCAGGATGTCAGACTTTTACTGACTAAAACCCACCCTTGTCCCTTCAGTTGCCTATGCCAGGGGCCACGGTATCTCTTTCGAACAACTCGCGGCCCTGGCAGGCGTCGGCCCTAGCGGACCCCGTCAGTTAGTGCTGACATCTATTTGAGGCGCGCGTGGAACACAACGCGCCGTCGACCCGGGCCTGATCCAGGGCGTCCAGGGCGTCTCCTGCGGCGATTAGAGGCGTGAGGTCGCAGAGATTGCCTCTCCCTCACACGCTCCGCCTCCTCCTTTGCGAGCATTACTGCTTCGCAGAAGGAGGTGACGGCTTCCCATGCACTCTCGCTCCGTACCATGGCCTGGACCAGGGCCGGATGCGAGAGATCGCCGCCGCCGATCGCCGCCACGAGGACGCGGCGGTGCTCCGCCCAAGCCGGGCAGACCTCCACCGTATGCTCCACCGTGTCCTCCGGGCGATCCACACAGTGGTGACACCCTGGCGTTTCCTCCCGCCTTATCCTGAACAGGAACCTCCCGAAACAACTGTGTCCGGTGAGGATCTGCGTCAGGCGGAAGGTGAGGGCGCCGTGGCGCTTCTCCAGCCACTCCTCAAAGAGGGGCCTTATCGCCGCAATTGTGGCGTGCCCAGCACTGGGTTGCGACAATCCCACTCTCAATGTCGCCATGAGATCCCGCCGGAGCTCTGTCCGCTGTACCATGATTTCTCGCGGCAGCGGAGTTAAGCCCCGGCGTTTTGCCTCCTCTCGCCCTCCCATATGTGGGCGAGGACTTTTGCCTCCAGATCCCATGGAGGCAATCCGGCAAGGAGGCTCGCCGGAGCGGAGACCGTGCGGTATCCTCGGATCAGCAGGACGGCCATACGGCCATACGGCCGCGGCCCTTTGGGACGCGTTCAACCGGTGGATTGGCGTAGTATATTGTGAATTGTATTTTTTCAACATTCATTCTACATGGACTGTGGACACACATTTACAGATGACGTAACCTTCGTTAGGTACAAAAAACTTGACATTAAATAATATATTATATGTTTAAGAAACACCAATTTTGAAAATATGTTCAAGAAACCCAACTAAGGGCGAATTTCATCAAAATTTTATACCTAGAATAGACTTATTCTCCTGTCCTGAAAGTAAAATTTTGAACTTTTGACAAATTTCCATTTTGTTTTGTTTTTAACTGTCTGGCGTAAATTTTTCTTTCCATTCCGTGGATAAAATATATCAAAAGGGCAATTCTCGTAATTTTAAGAACGTTCACAGTCTGATCTCAGTTTCAATCTGTCAAAAATATATCTAATTTCCCTACATTTTTGTTAAGCTTTTGGCATTGATTGTCGCTGTAAAAGGAGCTCTACGCTAATAACTTTCTAACCCAACGAAGTCACGGAATAGCTTGGTTCGAAGAGAATTGTATTTTGCTGACTTTCCTACCTAAACGACACAAGATGAATCAGCTGCCTCCTTAAAAATACTCAAGGAAAGGTGAACAATTGGCACATGACATACCAACAGGTAAATGCATGACATATTCATCTTCTGACGCTAAGGAAATACACTTCTGACGTCGTATCATGATATGACAGACGTGGCCGGCGCATGTGACGCAGCTGGCGTCAAAATGACACAGTAATAGCAATTTCCACTACCGTTTGGCAACTGTCAGGAATTGTTTTGAGCGTAGTTACACAGAGAGAACTTTCTTTGTTTCTTTATGCGATCACCGATTTTAATAACTACTTTCTGCGATGTTCACCAAAAAAAAAAGTAGTTTACAGGGTGGCAGGGATATTGACGCACAAACTGAAACCATGAATTCTGCACATGATTTCAGACCCCCTAGGTAAAATTTCTGGAAAGCATTTTTTTTTAATAACCAACGATAATATGTCAAAAGAGGGGTTCAGAATCATGTACGGAATCCTTGATAACTGGTTGCACGTCGATGTCCCTGCCACCCTGTAAACTATTTTTTTGAACCCTGAAATGTGTAGGAATTATTCGAAAGTGGACCATAAAGGGGATTTATTTTGAAATGGTTTATCCTGTATTTTGAAAAGGAATTTATGCTCTTAAAACTTAAGCTTTTTTAATGAATGTGCCACTTACTAACTTTCTTACCTAACCCCGATCACATGGGTTAGGTTAGTTAGAATTGTGATCAACCGCGTTGGTCGCTACATCCAAGATGGTCGCAGTTACTTGGCAATTTAGTATTTTTAGGACATCAAAATGGGAATTATTTGCGTATTATAATAATTGGCACATTGTCACGTGTCCATAAATATTTTTAGAAAATCCAAATAGGAAATATTTAGGGTTTGATTAAATATATGCCATTATGAAAGCCCATTTAATTTGATCAGTTGTCAACTAGAGTCACTTGTTTTAATTGTTGTTATTTCAGTCAATAAACAGCAGCTAACGTGAATTTTGAGCTAATTTCAATCAATCAACTCAGCCTATCACAGTCCACTGCTGGACATTGGCTGCCACAAGACCCTGTCCTCTGCCTTCTGCATTCAGTCTGTCCCAGCCACCTTCATTAGCTCGTCCGTCCATTTAGCTGGGGGGCGTCCCACACTATGCTTGCCGATACGGGGTTTTCACTCATAATTACGTAATAATAACTAACGTAAGCTAAACTCAAATTACATTAAGTTTAGATACGCGATTTTTAGCTTTATTTACATAATTATATAATACTAAATGGAAGTAATTGAATCAAAGCCTGCGTTTAAATTAAAGACTCGTATAACAGTATTGTAATTTCCGTCCTTTGTTTTTGATCAAAATTGCCTTCCGTGAGATAAATTCGAGAATTCGGATAAGGTCAAGCAATTCACAATTACCTTGGTTCTGTAAATATATGAACAAGTATTTTTTAGGTCAAAATGACACTTAGAAGGATCCAAATATTACCGATACATTGTATCCACGGAGTTAATTTTTAGGGTTCCGTACTCAAAGGATGCCAACGGGGTCCTATGACTAAGGCTCCGCTATCCGTCCGTCTGTCATACACACATCTTTTGAACCGTACTGAGTAGACACTTGCTGAGAATGTGTACTACTATGGTCGCTATCTTCATCATCAGCCTCCAGCAGTCCATTGCTTCCTGCACTGCGCCATTCACCTCGATTTTCAGCAACTCTCATTCAGCTGCTACCACCCATGCTGCGAAGATCTTAGCTATAACAACAAATACTAAATATAGAATTAAGTTAAAAATTAAAGAGGGTATCAAATGCCGAAAAAAAACTCGTTTCTTTTACGGGGATACAAGAAGTTTTTTCGGCGTATTTTGCCTTGTGGTACGGAACTCTTCGTGTGCGAGTCCGACTCGCACTAGGCCGCTTTTTTATATTGCATACCTACTTCAAGTGAAAAATATACCTATTTAAAATCAGCACCCTAAATCCGTAACACACTATCAATCTCAATCTGAATAATTTTGAAGGATATTGCTTATCCATTGCTTCATATGTTCGAAAAAGCTGTCTACCCAACAAAGTAAATAACGCAATGAATGTTGTTGAACTGTCAAAATGAAACTACTGATAGTGTGTTACGCAATGACCCTTCAGAATCTGCATTTCTGACAATCCTATGAAGTAAACGCGACGCGTAATGGTTTAAGTTACGTATTCTTATAATACATCGTATTGCATCGTTATTATTATTGTTTAATCAATTCTGTGTAGGTATTATATACATTATTTTAACCACAAATGTCGCCAAGTGATGGTTGCTTACATCATACTTGGGGGTTTTTCAGTATTTAATTCAATAGTTACTGCAAAATATAGGACTTGCGCAATTATGCGGTCCTCCACAGTAAGATACATAATATTGAAAATATTACGTAATTGTATCCCAGAAAAACAAACTACGTCATAATTACTTTGTTCTTAATAGCAATGGGGAATATTGTCCAAGATTTTAATAAAATATAATATAACATCTCGCCTGTAATCCTTGAAGGGTTAGGCAGAGGTGTACTTATAATAAACCGAAATTTCGCTAGTTATGTTTAAGTCCACTAAGTAAGTAATCGTATTGGCAAGCGTAGTGTGGGACGCCCCCAGCTAGATACATAAATGGACGGACGACGTTTAGAAGGTGGCTGGGACAGACGGGATGCGGAAGACGGAGGACAGGGTGTTGTGGCGCAGCCTGGGAGAGGCCTATGTCCAGCAGTGGACTGCGATAGGCTGAGTTGATTGATTGATTGAAGTAAAAGGACGGACGGTCTTTAGAAGGTGGCTGGGACAGACTGGATGCGGAAGACGGAGGACAGGGTGTTGTGGCGCAGCATGGGAGAGGCCTATGTCCAGCAGTGGATTGTGATATGCTGAGTTGATTGATTCGATTTTTATTGATCAACTGCTAAGTGGAAAGCAATTTGAACCGTCTGAACCGACTTTTAATTAAACTGAATTTCAAATTCAAATAATTTTTTGTTGAACTACAAAAGTTGTTCAACTAAAATCGAACCGTGTGTACCCGGTATTACTAAGAATGTTAGGAATATAAGTAATTAATTGATTAATACAAACATTTATAAACTAATAAATTGTTTCATTTCATGAAATCTTTGATAATGTTGTCGAACAAAGTGACACATTAGAGGAATTGAAGGGTCGGCTTCCAGTCTAACCAGATGCAGCTGAATATCAGTATTTTACATGGAACCTCCACAACCCAGTTACTGGGTAATACGATACCCCTTGGTAAGACTGGTTGTCAGATTTTCGGGCTATATCAATTCTATTGTCCAACAGTGGACAACGGCAGGCTATAGATTGCATTAATTGGTCGTTTCACCTGTCATTTCACGTCTGGGTCATTTAGCGTATTGGTCATTAAGGATGTCGGTCATTAAGCGTTTTGGTCATTAAGCGTGTCGGTCATTTAGCGATTGGTCATTTCGCGTATATATGACGGTAATCATCATTGGTCATAATGCGAATTAGTCAATATGCGTCGTAACGTTACTAAGGTGCACATTTCATGCGATTAAAACAAATTACCTACTAATCATTTTTAAAACGAAAGATTTTTCTCAGACTCAGATTCAAAACTGACGAATGCAACAATCTATGCAGTAAGGAAGGAAACAATTTGCTATGGAAAGCAAAGTAAGCGTAGTTGTTTTTATGGCAATGTGCAAACCAAGGAGTTTTCCTCTCTCTGAGAAAAACATTAGATTTCTGCGGTTTTACTATTTATAATGTAATGGTTCTCGGTTCGTGATCGTGTAAGTTCTATAATTTATTGTTTATTTTCACACGCATTGAGATTTCTGCCAAATTGCAAAATGTTATAGTTCCCATGAATTTGGTGCTACAATCTCTGATTCTGAGAATTTGTTCGTTTTCATCTCAATTCAAGATTATTGTTTAGAACTTTGTCGAGTTCGAGAGTCGGTTATGAATGATTGCCAAATTTTATTTAAGTCCAATATCCTAGTTGAATTCGTTTAGGTGATAAGTTGGATTTGCATTTAATTTTTTTATCACCACTTGTTTTTTTATTAATAAGCTACTTATCAGTCTCTAACTCGTAAATATTGTTAATTATGAGTTTAATTGATTCAATATTTAGTTTATCTGTCTGTAGGCTAATTAGTAAGTACATAATGTCTTTCCGTTTAAAATATTTTCGGTGTGATATCGTTTGTGATAAGCGTAGCTGTGTCGTTATCAGGCTGTGTCGGTGGCGACGGCGGCGGCAGTCGGTGGGCGCTCGCCGGGCGGCCCTGCCCGCCGCGGCCACGGCCCGCGACCGGCGACCGGCGACGAGCCGTTTAAGTTCGCCGACGTGAGCCCACTCGCCACAAGTTTCTACGTACTTGTTAACTCAGGACGTGCGTCGGTGAGTGCAGTGTATAGGTGTGCAGTGTGATGCAGTCAGTGAGGTTGCAAACAAAACAACGGACTTGTATAAAACTTTCTGTTTAATTCTTTTGGAAGCTTAATGTCGCTAACAATAACATATTCTTACATCTATAATGCTACTTAAGTAGACATAGGACAGTCTTAGAGATGAGTAGAACTAAAACTAGGTAACGATCATGAGATCTGGATCACAGTCGAGTTGTCGCGCGGCACGGAGCCCTAGTGCGCGACGGAGGTCTGCACGGGCAGGCCGAGGGGGGGTGAGGGCAGCAGCTTCAGCACGGGCGCGGGGGGCGCGCGCTCCTTGGCGTGTCTCTTGACGTGCTTGGCGAGGTGGTCGGAGCGCATGAAGCGGCGGTTGCACACGCGGCACCCGAATTTCTTCTCTCCGGTGTGAGTGCGCTTGTGCCGGGACAGCTCGTCCGAGCGCGAGAACCGGCGTTCGCAGCCAGCCCACGCGCAGCGGAAGGGACGCTCGCCAGTGTGTGTTCTAGCATGAGCTTTCAGGTGGGACGACTTGAAGTAATTTTTCCCGCAGCCGGGGTACGAACACTCGTAGAGGCGGCGGCGCGCTGCCGGGGCTGGCGCGACCAGCCACAGCGCGGTGGTGGGCAGTAGGGTGCCGGGTACAAGCACGGCGGGCGCGGGCCGCGGCGCCAGCGGCACCCAGCCGGGGGTGGCGGCCGCGGACGGCGCCTGGGGCACTCGCTGTTCATCGCGCACTTCATGCTTGGGCAGACACTCGGGGTGAGGTGACGGCACGCGAGCCTCCTCCACTTTAGGAGGTGGACTAGGAGGCTCCACTCGGATAGGTGGCACAACTTGAGCTTGAGCCGCAATGTATTTAGTTTGCGAATAACTGTGACCGCGGTTCATTTTGAATTTTAGCGATTTGACGATGTTCATGTTCATGTCTTGGTGAGGCGGCGGCAGCAGCGGCTCAGGGCTGCAGGTGCCGTCCTTGTGCGCGCGCATTATTACGGAGGGCCGGTAGCATGGCTCGGGCGGCGGCGTGCTCAGCAGCAGGCGCGCCAGTTCGCAACGGGAGCGCTTGCTGAAGTCCTCCTCACCCTCCGAGTCCGAGGGCTGAGGAGTGACCAGGCCGGGTGGCGGCGGAGACTCCCGCGCGCGCTTCACGGCAGCCTTCTTGTAAGGTAACTCGACCTGCGAGACAAAGACAGATGCACGTAAGTGAACGGTCGCTATAATACGAGCACGCGCGCGCTGCGTGATCGCGTCGTGCGCTCTTACCGTACTTTCGATTGCACAAATGGCACTGAGAATATTTTTTTGACGGGAAAAATTTTTTTGGGGCACACTAATTTTAATTGTAATTTTTGAAAAAGTTTTTGAGACGAATTGCAAAAGACACTCACTTTGTTTTCCATCAACGGTGGCGTTGACGGCGGTGAGAGGGGTCCACAAACTTCGAGGAGAGTCGACATTCTGATTAAACTATTAGCATTCAACGCAATAAAACTTTCTTTTTTAATTCACAAAACTTGTGTTTTCGCTCCGCGGTTCCGCTGTTGGGAGCCGTGTGGTTCTGTAAGCGGGCGGCAGACGAATAAACCGTTCGGCGGACTTCGGAGACTGCTCGCTGTACGAGGCATCAGGCATGCGATTGTGGGGTGAGGGGGGGGTGGGTGCCCAATGGGAGCGGGCGGCTCGGCTGCGCGGGCCAATAGCAGGGCGGTGATCACGCAGCCGGCGCGTGGCGGCGCGTGCTGTTCACGTGCACGTGGTGTGACGGCGAGGTCGGCGTGACGTCACCGGCGCGCCCCCGCATGACGTCGGCGAGGGGCGCGGGCGCGACAAGGTCGCTTGCACCGCGCCGCGCACAATCAATGACACTCGTGCACCATCTAGCTACTATTTTGACAGTGGCAGTTCGATGACCTGCGCTCGACATTCGCTACTTTCGACGACTTCCACATCTTGGAGAGTTTACTGCTGTCATGCTGTGATGCTGTCCCATAAGTACTACATTCTGTTATTATTTGAAGTAAGTACGGTAATGTGTAAGTATGATGAGCATTGAGAAATGTTATCGCCGGCAACAAGTGAATAGTTTCACAGAGCTGTTGTTGTTATTATTGTAGGTATCAAATGAGATTAGATAAAAGGCGGTATACCTACAATATCTACGTGTCTAGTATAATAACACGCGAACTCTGCGTCATTCATATTTAATGAATAAACACTCATTTTAAAGTCCAAAGCAGTTCTGTCTGTAATAAAATTGCGTGTGAGTGTATGACGTAATACAGGTCAGATAAAAATAATAACAACAAAAATAGTTTGTGCCCCACTAACTTTTTTTATAATATTTATTTTCTTTTATCTTCTTTTATTAATTCCTTTAGCACAATTAACTATAGTTTTACCTGCGGGGTAATTGCGTAACACACTATCAGTAGAAAAGGCTTTCATTTTGACAGTTCAACAACATTCATTGCGTTATTTACGTTGTTGAGCAGATTTTTTCGAAAATATATGAAGCATCGGATTAGCAATAATAATAATGCTTCAAAATAATTCAGATCGAGATTGTAGTAGCTGAGACGAGTCAATGGACTTTAAACACATAGAATTTTCTTCGCTAAAACGTTGACAAATATACGTGGCGTAGGTCAGTCGTTGTCAAAACATCTAAGTTTCTCCTTAGCAGACATAAAATTTTCGCAAGTTATCACTGACCAAGACTTGCTGTTAATGAACTAGAGATGAACTTTGCAAGACTGTCTAGAGTCGATCTCATTTCATTTGAATTAATAATTATAATGTAAAACTAATCTATTGACATTAAATTAACTGAGATAATAATGACATTTAGGCTCATTGCAAATGACATAAATTGTAGTAAGTATGAGATTATAATGTGAAAATGATAATTTATTTATTTTATTTAGTTTATAAGAATGACATAATGTATAATAATAATTAATAATTTTTAAATTAATCTATATTAACAAATTATATGAATAATGATAGCATGTTAAATTAATTAAAACCTATCGCCTATACATTGCTGTGCCCTAGCAGGGTTCATTGTTTGGAACTATCATAATGTAACAACCTGTAAACAACATGAAATGCAATAAATGAATGATTATGATTAATTTAACTTGACTCGTACCGAAAGGACTTGCCCGCAATGCCAGTGGACTGACGTCTGTGGAAAAGGCAAAGGGAGGCCTTTGTCCAGCTGTGGGACATTATGGGCCAAGTAGGTTAGATTAAGGGGTATATCAATCAAAGAATAGGATTATATGAACTTAGAGGTTTATATTGGTGATTTTAATGATTATAATTATTCTGTAAATACATACTTGGTATTGTCGCGAATCATATTTGTGCAACATACAGCCTGACACTGACCTGCACTTTGCAAAAATCGTAAGAAAATTTTTATTCCGCGAACATCGAAGGACTGGAACAATTTGCCTGCAGCGGTTTTCACGTCCGATTATAATTTAAGTGTCTTCAAGGCTAGAGTGAATAGGCGCATAATAAATTAGTGCGCATTACCATCAACGATTGCATCACTGCTTTCCATCAGGCGGCATCGCAGTCAAGCTCTAGCTTATATCATTAAAAAAAAATAAAAAAATCGTGGGTTACCGTGGCGCTTCCCTCTTAAATTAAACAACGATATTTTTTCATAATCTGTCTGGGTCTTTAGAAAGAACCAAAATCTCTGGGTTTTGAAGCATGTGTGCTTTATTTGAAGGTTGAATCCAATAGCCGTATAAATGTTTTACGTAAAATATTAAACTTAGAAATTTCTAGAATGTCTTTCGTTCGAGTTTAATTTTAGATTCTTGTTTTATGTATGTACTGAATTTGCCTTTTGAATCATTTAAAGAAGTGTGTCAGGAAAAGTTATCTCATTTTGTGATTACAGGATGTACAGACGACAGCACGTCGTGCGTCGAATCTGTCAAATTTCTTTAATAGATTTTCAACTTTATCGCTAATGTATTAAGGTTCAAGGTTGAGTGGGAAAATTTGACAGTTTCGGGTAGCTTGACCTGCTGGCGTCTGTACTTAAGAATGTAAGTTTATAGCTTATGAGCAAATTGTGATAGAGCTGTGAGTTTCCGTTCACATAGTAGACCATCATAATTAAGCATATGCATGTTTTATGCATGTTTATGTGTATCATATGCATGTTTTTTGTGTGTTTTGCAGCTATAGAATGAAGATTATGGAACTGGCAGCAGAGATTCACAGACAAAAAGTTCAAAAATCTTTGGCCCAAAGTTCAGCTGCGCGAACTCCGTTCACTGACGCAGTCATAAGATCATCAAGTGCACAGGTGACAGGGCATGGCAGGGCAATTAGAAGACTACAATTAACTCTATGTACAGACGCCAGAACATCAAGCCACCAATTTAATTTCTACAATAGACTGTCAAATTTCCTTAATAGATTTTCAACTTTATCGCTAAAGTATTAGGTTCAAAGTGGATTGGAAAAATTTGACAGTTTCGGGTAGCTTGACCTGCTGGCGTCTGTAAATACAAATATTATGTTAAATTCGCAAAAACAACATCAACAAAGTATTATAAAATAATGTCTTTTTTTCCAATTTGAAATCACGTTTGTCTGTTTACATGACTGTTCCGAAAACACGGACCGGACACGCCTTTTTATTTTTATACGACACAACAGAAAGGTCATTGACCTCGAAATCCAGATCTCAAATGCATTTTTATTACTAGTCTATCTATCTCGCTTCTTCGATTTTTCTACAAATTCATAATAAAATACGTTACTCATTTATGTTATTTTCCTACTCAGTAGTAACGGTTACGGCTGGTATGCGCGGACGCATCTTCGTATGTGTGAGTTACGCCTATATTTGTGAGTGACGCATCGTAGTGTGAGTGACGCTGACGCATCGCTGTGTCGTGAAAGTAAGGCGCACGCGCTGCTCGAGTGATCGGGAAGGGACCGAGGTACAGGAGGTAGCGAGGTCATGGAAATGGACTTTGGACTGTGGGTGGAGAATACAAAAACGTATTTGTGTTCTGACTATAATAATTACAATAATTATACAGCTTTGATGTTCAGACATACAGAAAGATTGCATTCTTACTTGTTTATTGTAAAAGTAGGTGTATTTATTTATTTATTTATTACAGCATGGAAGACTTACAGCTAAAACAAACAAACAAAAAAAAAAGGAAACAATGGCGCCGATTCCCTTGTTCACAAACTAAACTAATTTTAAGTTCAGTGCATCTTTTTCTTTCTATTTCATTAAGAAAAGGACAGAAGATAAATATTAGTTTAGTCCTGTCAAATTAGTCAGTGCCTGACGTAAATTTACGTATTTTTAGTAGCCATGTTTATAATCACGTCTAATTTGTCTATGGAGTATCTTAATTTGACAGGAAATTAAATAGAAAGAAAAAGATGCACTGAACCTAATTTTAGTTTAGTTTGTGAACAAGGGAATCGGCGCCAATAGTCGACAGAAAGCCAATTGCAAGTATGCAAGTAGTGCAAGTATGCATTAATTATACTCACTAACAAAAATGCACGGATCGTAGCATGTGGCGATCTGTGGTGTCTGCTTACCCCCATGGGAAGGCGTGAGTTTACGTATGTATGTAGGTACTAACAAAACTGTCTGCCTCATAAACATCACCAATTACATGAAATCAAATGAAAAAACTAAATAAAAGCTTGTAAAAGGAGATTTACATTGGGGTTACGAGTGCTACGACGTAACTGACGCGGGCTACGGCGTATCGCTACGTCGCTACGCACGGTGACGTAGCAGGCGCACGTGACCGGCTACGCGCCGAGTTATCAGCGTTTCTTGAAACTTCGTTGTACTGTTTTGCATAACCTGTGTTTCAGTTAGTGTGTAGATTCGTTTTTAATTATTTAATCCAACTAATATTGTAAACGTGACAGTTTGGATGGATGGATGGATGGATGTATGTTTTTTTCTCTTTCACGCAAAAACTAGTGAACGGATTTGGATGAAAATTGGCGCACAGATGGTTTACAACCAGGATTAACATATAGGATACTTTTTATCCCGATATTCCCACGGGATAGAAACTTATGCAGGTGAAACCGCGGGGCGCAGCTAGTAATTTTATATTTTGATAGGTTGGTTTTACATTGCATCATACTTTTTTTTATTTAGTTTACTGTCCCACTGCTGGGCAAAGGCCTCCCCCAAGTCCTCCCAGGAATTCCTTTTCCGCGCTACCTCGAACCAGCCCTCTCCTTTTTTTTAAATAAAAATAAATTTATTAAAACCGAAATGTATTGTTTTATTTTCCAATTTCTTTACAATAGGTATTCAAAGCAATATATAATAATAAACTTTGTTGGTCTGGTGATCGCAAGCGCTACTGCTGATAGGCCCTGGGATTCGATTCCCGGGTCGGGCAAATGCAAAGTTTTATTAGGTTTTTCCACCAGGAATTTTTCAGTAGCAGGCCGGAGGATGATGGTATTAGGCTCGCCCCCTATTACATGGGACTTAAACATAACTGGCGAAATGTAGGTATAGTCACATTAAGGCAGGCAGAGGGATAGGCTCATGCCTAACCTTTCGGGGATTGCAGGCGTGATGTTTTGTTATGTTAATAAACTTTATAATCTGTGTAACAGTTACAATTAAACCAACCAACCAGTCTTACGAAGCGGTATCGTGTTGCCCAGTAACTGGGTTGTGGAGGTCAGATAGGCAGTCGCTCCATATAAAATACTGGCATTCAGCTGCATCCGGTTAGACTGGAAGAGCGCCCCAACTTAGTTGGAAAAAGGCAGGCAGATGATGATGACTTACAATTAAACATGCTTTTTTAATTTTTTTAGTTTAAATTTTAGCGGTATCTACAACGCTACATGCGAACTACGCGTCATACTCACGTCCGTTACCGCGCAACTGGCCCGACCCGACCTGAATCATCGGGCAGTTGCCCGCTAGACACAACACCCGTCTGGTCGGAGGATCCTCCCTTTTCTATGGAGGTTGAGTGAACTTTACTGTTCCTCATACCTACCTCTATAAGATAATATTACAATTAAAACAACACTGTCTGTCTGTTGTGTTAGCATTTCATAAGATAAATACCGCGCATCGTGACTCGCTACAATCTTATCACTTGAGCCACACATCTACTCGCATGCGATGTAAACAAACTGGTACGTCCTCACATGTGTGGGTGGTGTTTGGGGAAACCACGCGGCTGACGTCGCGATAAGGCGATCGTTGTTATCACTTATCAACGCGGTCTTAACAGGTTACAGGTCGATCTGACCAACTGTGGTCGGGGTGACGTCAGATTTAGAGTCAATCAATCAACCAACTCAGCCTATCGCAGTCCACTGCTGGACATAGGCCTCTCCCAGACTGCGCCACAACACCCTGTCCTCCGCCTTCCGCATCCAGTCTGTCCCAACCACCTTCTTAAGGTCGTCCGTCCATCCAGCTGGGGGGCGTCCCACACTATGCTTGCTTTTAGATTTAGAATATTGTGGCAAAAAACTCTAATAATAACATCAGATTTAGTTAAGACTAGCTGTGCCCCGCGGATTAACCTACATAAGGTCTCGATCCCGTGGGAATGTCGGGATAAAAAGTATCTTATATCCTAACCCAGGTCATGGTCTACGCATGTGCCTAAAGTCATCCAAATCCCTTTAGCCGTTTTAGCTTGACATACAAAAAACCAAATCTTCTCACTTTATAATATTATTACATAGGTACGAAGACTGGGAAGGAAGGGAAGGAGTACTGTGTTACCCAGTAACTGGGTTGTGGAGGTCAGAGAGGCTGTCGCTCAATGTAAAATACTGGTATTCGACAGCATTCGGTAGACTGGAAAACGACCCCAACCTAGTTGGGAAAGGTTGGGCAGATTGATTTTAGTTTAGAAGGTAAGTTAAGTTTTAAAGCTTCCTCTCTCCTACTACTTTACTGTGCCTGACAGGGTTCATAATGATGTCATTAATTTTAAGTTACCACCTAATTACTCATTGTGGAATGTAATAAATGATTGAGTATGGGGCGTGGTTCTGTATGTTCGGAATAGAACCCAACACGTTCAAGCGCGGTGTGCATGCGCAGGCGGCGTGATCAACGTACACGTCATCGGCGAGCGGAGGCGCGGCGCGATAGCGACGCAAACCAGCACCAATTCTGTATGGTAATTATTACTCCCCGCTTGATCTTGTATGTGCAAACCACATACGGTTCTGTAGCGTCGTATTTAGGCAGTTCAAACCACGCCAACTTCGCATTCATTCGTGCGGTTTCGTTCAATATGTCATAGAGTATATCTCTTTGGAATTAGCGTGGTTTCGAATCAAGGAATCATTCATCCAGTAACTGGGTTGTGGGGGTCGGATAGGCAGTCGCTCCATGTAAAATACTGGTCTCTCTATCTAGGCAGATTGATTGATCCCCATAACGTCTGCGGAGTTTTCCTAGCTAATTTAATTAGATCCTGTTTAAAAAAGAACGTATGTCAGTATGTAAAAGGGATAAAAACAACAACTATATCAGTGAGTGCTCATAAGTACGTAGTTGGCTAACCGCATATTAAAAAAAAACCTTTTAATCAATTTGCTGCAAAAACTTACATTGCTACTTAAGATGGGAATTACCAATATGGCAATAAAGATTTAGAGAAGATTTATGTAACGTGTGTGTTTTATTTTATCCCATTTAATATGACACGCCTGCTTCTACTTCTACGTAAGCGCAATTTCTGAGCGTGGTTTCGATTCCCGGGTTCAGCAAAGTGTGTGGGAGTTCTTTGTCGGTCCTTAGTAAGGGGAATATGGGCATGAAGATATTATTATGTTATGTTATAATGTTTTTTTTTCATCAAGGTAATTTAAATTTATCGTGTTTTGAACCTTTCATTTCCATAAAACAAGTATATATCTATGACATTTTTTTTTTCAGGACCAAAATATACTAGTTTGACCATAAAATTGATTCTAAAACAGGCAAATTCGAATAACCCCCCGTTAAACACCACTATAAAAATATGCGTGTACAACTTTCCTGCATGCACTCCTGCCCATACCTTCGGCGAAAACAAGCTTAATGTTACATTAAAATTACACTATATTACACTATTTATGTTGTGTAGATTACACACATAGTGCCAGCGTGCTATAGTGACACTAAGTGGTACTTTGCCGGCTCTGCGTCTGACGCAATAGTGGAATGATGAAAAATCTGTCGTTTGTGTATGACAATGAGTCAACGGGATATTGAATCATAAATGAGATTGTTGAGTAGCAAATAAATATAAAATATATGGCAATATTTCAACTTGTGAGGGAATTATGATGCTATATTATTTTGTCAATTGAAGTTGTAATAAAGCAAGATTTACTGGAGAGAACCATTTTGTTTATGTTAAGACTGGGGAGGAAGGAGTACCGTGTTACCCAGTAACTAGGTTGTGGGGGTCATACAGGCAGTCGCTCTATGTAAAATACTGGTATTCAGCTGCATCCGGTTAGACTGGAAGCCGACCCCAACATAGTTCGGAAAACCTAGGCAGATTGATTGATTTTTGTTAATAGAGAAAAAATTCATCATCATTTTCATCATTTCAGCCGATAGACGTCCACTGCTGGACATAGGCCTCCCCCAAGTGTCGCCACATTGACCGGTCCCGTGCGACTCGCATCCAGCGGATTCCCGCAACCTTCACCAGGTCATCGGTCCACCTAGTGGGAGACTGGAAGCCGACCCCAACATAGTTCGGAAAACCTAGGCAGATTGATTGATTTTTGTTAATAGAGAAAAAATTACTTGATTTATTTTCAACAATGGAGTATGTACCTATCTATGTTTGAAGCTGTAGATGTATGATATAATTAAATGATTTAGTATAAATAATAGTAATATTAAGTATAATTATTTCTTTCAGGCTACTAAGGCCTATAGACAAAATACACAAAATCTATATACCTACATACTTACTGATATTAAAGCTGAAGAGCTTATTTGTTTGAACGCGATAAACTCTGGAACTACCAGCCCGATAGAGAAAACAATCATTTGCATTTGTTAGCCCAATTATGGAGGAAGGTTATAGGCTATTTAATATTACGCTACGACCCTCAGGAGCCGAGCAAAAAGAAAAAAAATCAGAAATAACACTAAGCGAAAAGTCGAAAACGAAGTAATAGCACGGACGGGCGATGCGATGCTATACGATATAAATTTAACGCGGACAGAAGCTAATAATCTTATAATATAATAGATTAATATGTAACAAAAAAGCCTACTAATTGTATTGTATCGTGTTTTTTAATTCCTGACAGCATCATTTTTAAATTATCGACCATCTTGTCCTTGACGATATCTAATTACAGACTGATACCATTTACATACATTTTAATTAGTCTAGTACCACTAATCCTATGATTACTAATACTAGAACAGTACATTAAATAAAAACAGCACCCAATTATGTATTGGATAAGGAAAACGTTGGAAACTGAACACAGCTCGTCTCGGTTGGCTGCACGCTATGCGTTCGTGTTGCGTGCGCGCATGTGTCAATATGTGTGTGCTTACGTGCTGTGTGCATGGCAACATGTGTGTGTGTGCTGGGTGTGTCCGTTGACCGGTCAGCTCTTTGTTGTGAGCGCAAAAAGTGGGTGTTTTAATGCTATTTTTATTTAGAGTTGTAACTGTGAATTGTCACGGTAGGGGGTAAAGACTGGCTGATTGTGTTTTTGTGGATTTTGTGTAAAGATGATGTATGTTGAAGAAGTTAATATCATTATAATCATCCTGTAGTCGTCCACAGCTGGATATAAGCATCTCCGTGCGTGGGGTCCTGGGTACGATTCCCGGGTCGGGCAAACTGTTATTTGGGTTTTTCCATTGGGAATTTCTTAGTAACAGCCCGGAGTTTGGAAATTGATAGTGTAATAACCCCGTGTCTTGGAAAGCACGTTAAGCTGTTGGTCCTGCGCCTGATCTCTCTCCGATCGTGTCGGATTGCCGTCGAGTGCACCTGTGTCTGCGCCACGTCTGCGCATACACTTGTGTACCATAATATCTACCTCTATTGGCTAGTCTCCGCTGAGATTGATCGCCATGGCCAAAATTCGGAAGACTTTATTATAAGCATCTCCAAATGTTACACTAGGCAAAGAATCGACAACATACAAAATACCTAGTGTTCCGTAGGCGCTGTGTGTCGACGTAAAACCGCAGATTACATGACCAATCCGAGTGACTAACCTAAGGTAAGTGGTACCCTAACATGAATTGATTAACGAGTAGTTTGAAAAGAAAAAGAAAGAAAAATTGTTTATTCTGCACAAACGCACATTACAAATAAAAAAAAAGACATAAAATTACTCAAGCATATAAAAAGTTGACAATTTTGTCCAATTTTGTGTGTTTTTGTTGTGTGTTTTCTTTGGAAACTACTTATTGGGCCTCCTATTAACTTTGCGGTCACCAATTCGTTTGCCAAGGTTGTTGATAATGGTAAAATTACTCCATAGGATAATCTCTAGAGTCTAGACAACATAAAACTGGTTGTTAATGTAATTGTATAATTTATTATTTTTTTTATTTTTGACATTGATTTACATTCTGTAATTACTTAAAGTCATACCCGGACTTATTACTCTTTATTTATTTTTTTATGAAAATCGTCTACATTTAGAATGTTTGTAAATATGTGAGCACCGTGTATCTATCACATAGTTAATTTATATGTCATGGTTTCATTCATTATTCCATTTTAATTCATCGTGCATCGTCTTCACATTTATTTAATATATGCCAAATATTGGAAAACATTTTAAAAGAGCAACGGTGGAGTTTCTTGCCCATTCTTCTCCATACGAAAACTACCTTTTGAAAGGGGCGACTAGAATCAATTTTATTTTAATTTATTTTTTGACGTTCAAAAGTGCCTTCTAAGTGCCTATTCGAAATAAATGATTTGACTTTGACTTTACTCATGTCTGCACATTGCGGCTGTTATTTTTGTAGGCGCCATTCTAGTGATAGAATGGAAGACTGGTTCAGTTGCACCCGGTTAGGTTAATCTCAAACTCAAATAATTTATGTCAGTTAAACCATAATTTACAGGCACTTTTGAATTGTCAAAATTAAATAGTCGGTCAGTTAGTCAGAAAGTTGAAGCTAGTTGCCCATTCCAAAACGTAGATCTCTATGGAGAAGAACGGGCAAGAAACTCCACGGACACTCTTTTAAATCAAGATATTATTACAAATATTGGTAATCCAAAGAAAATAATAGGTGCCTAGTCAAATTCTGAAGGCAATGAAACTCGTAAACGCTCATCATATTTGACTGCATTGACGAAACTAAACTTGCAGAGATAACAATATACGAGTAGGTATTAGGTTTCCTTGCTCATGACCACGTGAAAAGTTTGAAAAGATCAAATAATTTTTCACGTAATGCGTAAATTCTATAAAAAAATCCAATCTATACAATAATGTCTAATATCTAATGTCTATAATTATGTTGTAATATCTTTCTATACAATAATGTAATTTTGCTATATATAAATCGCAAATTACAATTTTTCTGTCTATAAAATCTGTTAAAAACAGTTAACTTCTTTCAGAAAATCTTTGATGTTATTCATATGAAGTTAGAAATAATATACCATACCTAAATAACATAAAAAATACTAGTTTTAAAAATATAAGTTGTCGGTAACAAATAGATAGTACCAACACCTATGAGATTTCAAATCGTGAGCATGGTCCCATGGCTCACAACTTAAGACTGGCTGATTACAGAGAAGAAAATGATTATACAGAAGTTCAGTCTATGAGCTAGCTCATTTATCAAAGAATTCTAAACTCTGCCGAAGCAGAGTTATTTCAAAAATGTATATAGACTCATTTGAGTGTCCCCCTCCACGGAAATCTTTAGTAAAAGGCGAAAGATTTATACGTTTTGAAGGGAAACCAGAGATACTAAAGTCGCGGAGTCAAGGTGACCCAACCAAACGTCGGAGAATCTTGACACCGCGATTCACGAATCGACACGAAATGCACAGTGACATCTCTTGGTTAATATTGGAACTAAAACCGAAACAGTGGCCAAGTTGGAGTTTGTGGTTGGGGAAGACACCAACCACAAACTCCAACTCCAGTAAAACCAGAATACAAGTGTTAAATAATTCCTTTATAAATTATATATTTTTAAATTGATTGAGACAGAAAAGTTTTCTCAATGAAAATGCAAAAAAATGCCCCTTTTGTTGCACAAATATGCACTTGTAATTATACAGAATTAAGCCGAGATAAGAATATAAAGAGTACCTTTTTTTTTTCTTTGTCTAAAATAATCATAACACAGGTACTTAAAAAAAGGCTCTTCAATTTCCAACATTCAATACAAACTTAGAATGAAACTTCATAACCTAAAGCTGCGCCATCTATTGAATTGGTGCCAAACTACGCTTAAAGCCGCCACGAGGACCAACACCACGCTAACACAGTTCGTTGTTTGTAACAAATAGGTACTGAACCAGTTTACTACAAAACATATAGATGGCGCTACTGTTTAGTTTCTGTGGAACTGTGTCATAAGGTATTTGATGGCATTCATAACTTCACGCTGTTATTCCTATTTGGATCCAGCAGAACAAAAAGTATTTAGGTATATAATTAGGATAGTGGTTTTGAAACATGATAATGAATGTCCGTAAGGATTGAGGAGCCACATTTGGTATCTTAATGAAACTAAATACTTATTTAGTAGTAAGTTTAAAAATTTTGTAGGTTCGATCCTCGATTTTGTAGTATAATACTTCCATAGTTATATGAACATAAAGGTGGCACCTCAATCTAAATGTTTGGATTGAGGAGCCACGTCAGAACTAGGAATATCATGGATGTATATATATCATAATTTGGTATGATTTAGTAGCATTTGAGAGTAGTTAGTAGACAAAATCTGAGCTTGGTAGTGTTAAAATGAAAAAAGTTACCATATATTATATGTGGCTCCTCAGACCATACACATACTACTCGTCATTTTTCAACGAAGCAGTAGTCCAATTAATGCGCAATTTCTTCATCATTTAGTAGCAAGTATATTAGATTTGTAGGATAAGAGTCAGTAATCAAAAATGAATGAATTGGGAGATATAGCACATTTAATGTGGCTCCTCAATTGAGATGCTTCGGTAAATAGATTTGCCTCTAATCTACTTATACTTGTGACGAAATTTGGAACAAGAAACACCTATATTTTGTATAAATTTCTACTAAATTTACCTATAATCCTGCCATAAAATAGTACATACCTACGAAGTTACTAGCTATTCTTTAATTTCCTATGAAATTGTTTTGAAGGGTGACCATGAATACATTATTTAAAAAGAAAATCTTCGTTTCGTGGGTTTTCTGGCAATCTATTCTATCTACGCTGGCATGGGCCACTATAAATGTCACTACCCAACGAAGGATGAGATGTTTTGTTACGACGACTATGATTCTCACTGTAAAATTCGGAAAAGCACCGACCAACAAATATTAATTCATTCAATAACTTATGTCGAAATTGACTACTAAGTACCTAAAATATATGAAGAATCTCTGTGCCTACATACTGTGTCGATTTGTTAAAAAATAAATTTCAAGAACTAGTCATTCTGGTTTCATTTAACATCATCATCATCATTTCAGCCGAAAGACGTCCACTGCTGGACCTCCCCCAAAGATCCCCCTCATTCTTAAGTCGAACTCGCCGAGAAACTCCGAGCATAGCCCTCTTCATTGGCCTTTGGGTGACCTTGAGCTTTCTTATGAGGCCCATTGTAAAACGCCACGTCTCAGTGCCGTAAGTCATAACTGGCAACACACACTGGTCAAAGACTTTTGTTTCGAGACACTGCGGTATTTTGGACGAGAAGATTTTCCGTAGGTTCCTTAACTTAACGAAGTTGGACTTACCTAGTTTGACTGTTTGTCCCAGGTACACACACAACATGGTCACCCTTAATAGCGAATTCCTAATGAATATCGAAAAGTAATTTGTTTTTCAGATACCGAATATATACAATGTTGATTTGTACATATGTAATTAGTAGACATTTATACTAAATGTTAGTGTCTCTGGTTATTGATTCCGTTGTGATCTCAGGTAGATACAATCAATTATTTATTATGCAGAACGTCAGGACTGAGGAGCCAAATAAGATGCGTTTATTTACTAAATTCACTAAGTTTTACTACTTTCTCTATATGCTACAAATTCGAACACACTTACTACTAAATGTTTTTTGGAGTGGAATATAAATAGACCAATTACTTTCATGGAAATTCAGGCTCTTATGTATAGATTGAGGAGCCACATTAAAAGACTTGTATATTCTTGAACATCAACAGTACTGGACTCAGGTTTTTAGTAGGCACTATACACAATTACTACTAAATGATACAAAATTTTCAAAAATATTCATCAAATACTTTCCGTGTTCCAGGTGGCTCCTCAATTCAGACGTTTGGATTGAGGAGCCACTTTTACATTGATATAACTTTGTATATGTTTTACTACAAATTTCAGAATTTGGCCTACAAAATTATTTGCTTTCCTACTAAATAAGGGGGTGAGTTTCCTTTTAAAATCGTGAAGTGGCTCCTCAATCCAAACGGACATGATAATGATGTATCCACTGTTTCATCCATTCATACTCCATTGTTTTAGAAAATGTAGTGTTTGAAAAAGTTAACATTTGCTCTCATAGTATAATTATTAATTATGTAAAAACGACAGTTAGGGTATGTCATATCCATTTTATACAAAGAATGACAGTTGTGTTTTGATTTAACGGACAATTTGAGTTGCAAGTCAATTTGCTTAGCAAAAAATTTCCTTGACTTTACATATACTACTACTACTACTACCGCAATTTTTGTAACAAACTGTTAAAACGACTGAAACATTCTTACGAGAAGAATGAATTCGAAAAAGCCAAAGATAATCCTAGAGCAACTTGGAAAATAATTAAAAATATTATACATTCTGACAGCTCCAAAAACCCACCAACTGAACTTCTGAAGATAGGACCCGACAAAACTACATCTGTAAACATGGTAAACAATTATTTCTCCAGTATAGGTAGTCAACTAGCAAAGAAACTGCTGTCCACCACACAGACCCCGGCCCACTTGCTAGATGATAAAACTGTCGCCAACTCCCTCGTTCTCCTGCCAACGGATGAATGTGAGGTGGAGCGAATTATTCTCGGTCTACGTAGTGACACCGCTATTGGATGGGATGCTATACCTACGCAGTTGTTACAGAAGTGCTCCAATAGTCTAGTACCGGTGATTACACATATTTGCAATGTCTCCATGTCAAACGGAATCTTTCCCAAAGTTTTCAAAAGGGCCATCGTCCACCCAATCTACAAGAGCGGGAACAGAGACAGTGTAAATAATTATAGGCCAATATCCGTGTTGTCTGCATTATCAAAAGTCCTTGAGAAATTGCTTAATATTAGACTGCAAAATTTTTTGAAAAGTAATAACATTTTAGCGCCAAACCAATTCGGCTTTAGGCATGGCAAATCTACGGAAAATGCTGTGGGCTCTCTTGTCGATCAACTAGTTACTATCCTTGATCAAAAACAAAAATGTCTCGGCATTTTCCTGGATCTCACAAAAGCTTTTGATACTGTCTCTGTTCCACAGCTTTTGTTGAAGATGGAAAGGATGGGGATTCGTGGATATGCCCTCCGGATTTTCAAAGATTATCTCTCTGATAGAACTCAGTCTGTTCAGATCGACTCTTTTGTAAGTGAAACTACTTCTTTAAACTTTGGGGTACCACAAGGCTCGATCTTGGGTCCTACTCTCTTCCTCCTATATATCAACTCCCTCTGCTTGCTCCCCCTTTCCAACTGTGCCATTTTCACTTACGCTGATGATACAGCGCTTCTCGTCTATGACAAGAGCTGGGCTGAGGTTTTCACCAGAGCCGAACAGGCACTAAGTCAAGTTTTGCATTGGTTGTCAGGCAATCTCTTAACCTTTAACCCAAGCAAAACGACCTACATGTCCTTTTCACTGACATCTTCCTCTCAACCATCTAATGAAAACTTTACTCTCAAAGCCCATGGCTGTGACCCAATAACTTTAAGTGGCTCCTCCTCACCTTGTGATTGTCCCACCTTAATCAGGTCTACACAAGTAAAATACCTTGGAGTATATATTGATCCATTTATCAGCTGGAAAAATCACCTAACGGTTCTCACCGCTCGAGTTCGTAAGACTATCTACATATTTAAAAAACTTCGCTATTCTCTTGAACTCAACACTCTGATGATGGTATATGGTGCCCTATGTCAGTCCATCCTGACATATTGTATAACTGTATGGGGAGGTGCCGCAAAGACCCTTCTACTACCTCTAGAACGTGCACAGAGGGCTGTGCTTAAGGTCATGTCCTTTAAACCCTTCAGGTATCCGACAGTTCAGCTTATGGAGGACTGCCAAACTTTATCGGTGAGACAGCTATTTGTTCTGGGAACGGTTTTGAGAAAGCATAGTACTCTAGTGTACGACAAAGCTATAACAGCAAAGCGCCGATCATACGCAGTGTGTGAAACCCAGCGGTATCGTAGCTCCCTGGCTGCACGGCACTACAATGTGATTGGATGTCATTTATATAATAAAATAAACAAATATTGCAACATCTACCCACTCAACAGATTCGAATGTAAAAGGAAGGTGTCAATCTGGCTCCTAAACAAAGCATATGACGAAACTGAGAACCTCCTTAAATTATCAATAGCGTAATGGGACCCCTTGCCTGCATTATCACACACCTCAATCACGTACACTCATCATCTACACGCAAATTTACACACCCTCACACATCACACACACCACTTACACACCCCCACACCACTTACACACATACACACCACTTACATAAATTACTCACTCCTAAATACCACATACTTTACATCTAGTTTTTAATTATTTACTTTATTTCTCTTTTATTTACAATTGCAAACAGTTATTATTATTTGTGTACAACTTTGCTCACGTGAACACGTTCCGTTACCTAATATAATATTGTAATAGATTAATAAGTGCGAGGGCCCTGGTACCCATAACACAAGTTAAATCTTAATTTGGGTACCAGAGTTCAACTAAATTAGCATTTAAATTGTGTTCTCTATAACTATTGTGTTTTTTATGTGTCCTTATTTTGCAAATAAATAAATTATTATTATTATTTTATTATTATTATTATATACTGACTGACCAAGTTTCGCGCGGCCATCTTGTGCGTTTGTCATGCGGTGACTTGCCGCGTGAAACTGCCACACAGCAATAATATTGGTGTAAGTATAATCAGCCTATAACGTTCCCACTGCTGGGACTCAGGCCTCCTCTCTGTGAGAGGGAGTGGGCCGTAATCCACCACGCGGGCCATGTGCTAGTTGGTAGATGTCGCATGTCTTCTATTTTTTTGTTTCTAGGACATGCCGGTTTCCTCACGATGGTTTCCTTCACCGTTTTGAGAGAATTGGTGACGAAATAAATTACACAAAGTAAAGTGCCTGCCTGGATTCGAACCCACGACCTACAAGTCGTAAGTCGGGGTCGCTACCACTGGGCCTACCGAGATGACGACAATTTTTTTTTTTTTTTTTTTTATTATAATTCACAAAACTGATGTACAATCACAAATGCATTAAATCCTTTACGACACAATATTTCAGATTGACATCTACTAGATGTGAATCTAGCATGCATAATTAAAGTAAAACAATTAGTATTTAGAAACAAAACTTACAAAATGTGAACTTTTCCATAGATAAACAAAAAGTTTTAGGAAAGAACAATTAAATTCAAAAGAAGAAACAAAAAAAAATATACAATTAAAGCTCCAAGTTTAAGAAGAAGAAGAAGTCTATTAGAGAAGTATGGAAGAAAAAGACATGTTGTACGGGGGATAAGGGCAAGACAATTATGAATGACTAGCAGCGCCCCGCGGTTTCACCCGTCTAAGTTTCGATCCCGTGGGAATATCAGGATTAAAAGTATCCTCTATGTTAATCCTGGTTATAAACCATCTGTGTACCAAACATCCAATTCCGTTCTGTATTTTTTGTGTGATATTTCACACAAAAAAGGATGGATGGATGGATCCATCCTTCCATCCATCCATCCATCTATCCATCCATCCATCCATCCATACAAACTTTCACGTTTATAATATTAGTAAGGAAGGATGATTCCTTCCTTATTCTGCATGGTCTTCAAATGGCCTGACCAAGATTATGTCTGGACTTTAAAAGAGACTGTGACCTCTGATCTGATATTATTCTTTATGAAATAATTTATTACTAAAAAGTTTGCCAATGGTTTGAAATTATTATTACCAAAGTAGCTTTTATAAGGATGGCCCCGTGGCTAAATAATAACAGCCGCAGCACAGGTCGATCGATCTGGTTAAGCTACGCTTGCCGCGGTTCGTTTGTGGGTGGGTAACCATCTTTACTTACTGAGACCCCTCCGTGCTTCGGTAGGCATGTACAGCCGTTGGTCCTGGCTGTCATTCGTGGAAATTTGACAGTTATTAAGGTTAGTCAGAAGCGCGAAAGTTTGACCACCAGTCTTACCAAGGGGTATCGTACTATCCAGTAACTGATTTGTCGAGGTCAGATTGGTAGTTGGTCCATGTAAAATACTGGTATTCAGCTCATCCGGTTAGACTGGAAGCCGAATCTAACATATTTGGGTAAAGTCTAGGTAGATGGGTAGCTTTTTCTACGAGATCAATTAATTTTAGGCAGTCCCAGACAGAGATCTGACCTACGTTGCTTTAATGGTAATTGCGTATTACACTACCAGTAGCAATGAGTTTCATTTTGACAGTTCAACAACATTCATTGCGTTATTTACGTTGTTGAGCATACACATTTTTCGAACATATGCAGCAGTGGAATATCCTTGAAAATCATTCAGATTGAGAGTGATAGTGTGTTACGCAAATAGGGCACATATACCGTCCACTGCTGAACATAGGCCTCCCCCGAGCACCTCCTCTTCGACCGGTTCTGTGCTTCTCGCATCCAACGTATTCCTGCGGCCTTCACAAGGTCGTCGGACGTCGGTCCACCTTGTGGGAGGCATTCCAACGCTACGTCTTCCGGTACGCGGTCGCCACTCCAGAACCTTTCGGCCCCATCGGCCATTTGTTCTGCGAGCACCCTAACATGGAAATATAAAGCAAAGCAAAGATAATTCTTGCATCATTTGCTCGTTGAAGTCTTTTCCTCTTCGTTGCAGTTTCGATACTACGAAGACAATTTATCTGAAAATTAGGTTTCTATTGTTATTCTTCCAGGAAAAGTTTCATGATGTTTTGTAATTGGTCGAGAAATAACTTCCCACTATTAGGAGACAGGGTTTCTCGCTGTGAGAGGGAGTAGGCAGTAATGTACCACACGGTTCCATTGTGGGTTTTTAGATACCACTTGTCTTCGAATTGTTGGTTCTACGACACGCCGGTTTCTTTACGATGTTTTCCTTAACTGTTTTAAGAGCAGTACTGATTACATAAATTGCATAAATCCCAGTCATTCCTTCCTGGGTTCGAACCCACGACCTATCTGCTCATAAGTCGAGACAACAACATCAACGAATAACAAACTGCCGTATTATAGGACATAGCTTCTGCCCGTGACTTCGTCCGCGTAAAATTTCTAATTTACCCACCCCGTTTTCGCGTTCTTTCTTACTTTTTTTTCTTTTTGCTCGGTCCCTAAAAGACCTACCGTGATATTAAATAGCTTATAGCCTTCCTCAAGAAATGGGCTATAAAATGCAAAATAATTTTTCAAATCCAACTGTTAGTTCCAGAGATATGTGCGTCCAAACAAACAAACTCTTCCGCTTTATTTTTAGTATAACGACAGTGAATACTGCACAGATACATGATAATATGCTGTTGGTAAGTCCTACTAATATTATAAACGTGAAAGTTTGTATGGATGGATGGATGGATGGATGTGTGTATGTAATTTGGCACACAGATGGTTTATAACCAGGATTAACATATAGGATACTTTTTGTCCCGATGTTCCCACGGGACCAAAACATAAGCGGGTGAAACCAAGGGGCGCAGCTAGTCTATTATATAAACTATTTAAATAAACTAGGAAAATCTATAGTCAAATAACTCGGTTTATCTTGCCCTAATTGTAATCGTTGTTTTCCTTAGTCGATGTAGTCAGCACGTTACAAACATGAATGTTGTATCAAAGCTGTAATTCAATACTTATGTATAATGTTTTATCTATTTAATGTTATATATTAGTGTTTTTTCTGTAGTTAAAACGACACTTTTTTTTTTTTTTTTCAGGGTTGGAAATCATCATATGACTTCTCCCGCTCTGGGCGGAGCAGGAGGGCGTGTCAGACTTCTACTGACTAAAACCCACCCGTGTTCCTTCAGTTGCCTATGCCAGGGACCACGGTATCTCTTTCGAACAACCCGCGGCCCTGGCAGGCATCGGCCCTAGCGGACCCCGTCAGTTTGTGCTGACATCTCTTTGAGGCGCGCGTGGAACACAACGCGCCGTCGACTCGGGCCTGGTCCTTGCCGGGTGGCGAGCTGCCCATTGCTCGCTCAAATCTCAGTGATCGATCTCGACATCTTTTGCTTCGAATAAGCCACGAGTAAACGAGAGTTCCGACAGGCGTCCTGCTCGCTCAACGTATCGTGCGACGTAGACCGACAACTACATACATACGTCACCGCACCGATAAGGTTTAAGGATGAGTTCACAACGAACACCGCCTAGCGGTTTTACCGTAAGCGGTAGCGGAAGCAGTTCGTCGCCCGATTTACTTGCTCTTCAAGCCGAAGATCGATTTGTCACTAGCAGATATAAAAGGAAACGACCTGAATTGGAGCTCGGAATTAGGGAGGAAATAACGGAATTTCGGACTGAGATTATGAAATTCCTCAAGGACTTTAGCCTAAAGCAGAGTGAAAATTCGAACAAGCTATGTGAAGAATTAACTGAGGTTAAAAATGAGTTAAAAAGTATAAAATGCACAACAGAAACCTTGAACTCAGAACAAAGTAAAATAAAAACAGAATTAGAAAAACTCAAAACTCAAAACTCTAAATATGAAAACCAAATCAAAGCCCTAGAAAGTGACCTAACCAATCTTAAGGCTCAACAAAATCCCGCGCTTACAAATCCGCCGCATCGCGACTATGAAACCATGGCCTTAGAATTCCAAGACCGGGCGCAGCGACAACAGAATATAATAATTATCGGAATACCCGAAACTAACAATAAGAACTCGGATGTAAGACGTGAGTATGACAATAAACAAATACTTACATTGATTAAAAGCTTTTATAAGGATTGTCCCACACCAATGAAATGTATGCGGCTTGGCAAATATAACTCCGAGAAAAATCGGCATCTTAAGGTATGTTTCGAAAATAAAGACACTGTTTTGCACATTTTACGGAACAAATCAAAACTCATTTCTGATAGTGTACGCATATACTCGGACCAAACACCTATGCAAATGAAACTTTTAAAAGATCTTCGTGATGAATTATCGCGTCGAAAAGAAAATGGTGAGCAAGATCTGATAATTAAGTATGATAAAGGAGCACCGAAAATCACTAAGATTGCCTCAAAAAACTATCAGTGAGTCATACTCCACAGCCAACTAACATCGATAGCTCAGGAGTTGAAAACTTAACCTATCAACATGTATATACGTACCAGGCTATACGCACATCTGCCTCGTCATTAAGACTATTTTATGCCAATGTTCGCAGCTTAGTTAAAACGGGCAAACTAGACGAATTGAAATGCATACTTAAATCATTTAACCAATTAATACACATTATTTTACTTGCCGAAACATGGATAAAAAACAAAACGGAAGCAGAACTACTTGAAATACCGAATTATACACACGTCTACAATATTCGGACAGATGGTATCGGTGGTGGTGTTTCTATGTATGTACACAAAAATATCAAATTCAGCGTAAAAGAGGACCGCTACGCACATGGAAATAATTTTCTATTTATTCAGTTAGAAAAACTCTTGCTGACAGTTGGCGTCATTTATAAGCCACCTAATACAAACGTAAAACAATTCCACCAAACGTACTCGACGCTTTTAGAAAAAACGAGACAAAAAGCAATCATATTTGGCGACTTTAACATTGATTTACTGCAAAATGAGCGCAAAGCTACAGACTATAGGAACATGATCCAAGAATCAGGCTACTTAATTATAAATAATACTCAAGAGGAGTATGCAACACGACAAACAGCAAATACGAAAAGCATAATTGATCATGTTTGTACAAATATTTACGATTCTAGCATCCACATGGCACTAGTTGAGTCTAGTCTATCTGACCACAAGCAAATATACGTAGGAATAAAGAAATATAAGCAATCACTACTGCATAAAAAGCATTATCAAGCAATAAACTATAAGGAACTTTCTGACAATGTACAAAAGGACAACCTACCACAGGAAGACATTAGCTACAACACACTTGAAACATACATCAAAGAACATATTGAACAGGCTAAGATTTCAAAAACTAAAATCCTTAATTTACCTCAGAAGGACTGGATTAATAAGTCTATAATTAACAATATTACTGAAAGAAATCAACTATGGCATAATTATCTAAAAGACCCAAACAGTGAACTATTAAAATCCAAGGTAACAGCTGCAAAGGATAAAGTAAAAAGGACGATATGCAAAGAAAAGAAGAAATATTATTATGATGCCTTTGATAAATGCAAAAAAAACCCCAAGAAGATGTGGAAATTGATAAATACTTTAGCTAAAAATAAAATTACATATAACTGTGCTCCCCCAAAGTTAATTGTAAATAATACTATCATATCAAATGGTACAGAAATTTGTAACAGTTTTAATCATTATTTCGCGACAATCGGCTCTATATTAGCCCATAACATACAAAAAAACCAACCTTACACTACACACACAAACACACAACATACTCTATACATAACTAAGGATAGTCGGAGCCCTAATCTATCGGAACTCGATCCTTGTTCCAAAGACGACATCAATAAAATTATAGATAACCTTGACAATAACACCAGTTGTGGCATAGACGGTATAACCACAAAGGCTCTGAAGTGTATCGGACACCAAATAGCTAATAATCTTGCAAATTGTATTAATGAATGTCTGAAGAATGGTGTTTTCCCAGACAGTCTTAAGATAGCCAAGGTGACCCCTATTTATAAAGCTGGAACTAAAACTGATCCCGGCAATTACCGGCCTATCTCAGTGTTGCCTGTTATTTCAAAAATATTTGAAAAGGTATTATATGCACGCCTATTTGATTACTTAAAAGAAATAGATTTTTTATATGAAAATCAGTACGGATTTAGACCACATTCTAATACACTTGCAGCAACAATAGATTTAGTAACTAAAATTAAAAATAATATTGACAAAAAGCAACTAGTTTTAGGTATTTTCATTGATCTTAAAAAAGCTTTTGATACGATAAGTCATTCTATACTATTACAAAAGCTAAAAAGCATTGGAATCACTGCCAAAGCCTACAAAATATTCGAGTCTTATCTTACAAACAGACGTCAGATAGTAAAAATTGATAATTTTGAAAGCACACCTGCAGAAATAGTATGCGGAGTACCACAGGGATCAGTTTTAGGCCCACTGCTTTTCTTAATTTATATAAATAATATAAGTAATATTGGATTAGCGGGACATATCTCACTATACGCAGACGACACATGTCTTTTTTATTTCGGTAACTCCATACTTAAGGTTACTGCTGAAGCACAGCAAGACCTTCATATCTTAAATACGTGGCTTAAGCGAAACTTACTAACTATTAATGTAAACAAAACTGCATACATAATATTTTCTCCTAAAAACAAAAAGATTTCTGATTTCCCTCCTCTTGTGGTAGATGGCCAACAGCTTTTAAGATCAAACCATGAGAAATACTTAGGCCTGATCTTGGACAGCAGACTTAATTTCAGACCACACATTGATTACATAAGAAACAAATTGATACCGTTAACTGGAGCTCTGCGAAATATCGCGAAATGTGTGCCATTTCATTTACGCTACACGATTTATAACACACTCATCAAACCGCACTTAGACTATTTAATACAAGTATGGGGACAAGCCGCTATTACACATCTTCATGACCTACAAGTAACTCAAAATAAAGCAATTAAAACTCTGTTCAATTACAATTACTTAACACCTACAAAAGAACTTTATGCTAAAACTAAACTATTTAACTTACAAAAATTATACACATACCACACATGCATACTAATTAAAAAAATTCTAACGAACAAAATACACTCACAAATCTCTTTCAAACGTAAAACATACCACTACTACGCTAGGAATAGGGATAGTATAGAACTACCTTCAGTAAGAACTTTATACGGAAGAAGAACTATTCAGTTTGAGGGAGCGCAGATTTATAATAAATTACCAAAAGACATAAGGGATTCCTCATCTATTAATATATTTAAAAATAGGTTAAAGTTGTATTTGGCCAATTAACAATAATATACCACTACCTACATTTTTGTACTCGATTGTTCGAACGACAAATAACTTACTACTTAAGTTTTTTTTTTGTTATGCTAAGTTTCTCATATTTAAGTGAACTATGTATGTTCTTTTGAGAAATAAATTTCTTTAAACCGAAATACGGCACGGTTGTTGCTGTGCGTTGGATGAGTGAGGGCTTGAGTGTGTCTATTGTTTTGCGTATTTTATCGACGTATTCTGAGTTCATGCTTTCACTGTGTGATGTTGATGAGAAAAAGTCACCTGGCAGTCGTATGTTGCAACCGCAGGTGAGCTGCGCAGCAGTAACTCCGGTATCAGTGCGACAAGCAGCGCGGAGTCCTAGCAGTGCGGTCGGTAGCTCATCGATCCATGTACTTCCCTTCGTGAGGCGTGCGGTGAGCGCGGCCTTGAGTGATCTGTGCCAGCGTTCAATAATACCGTTGCTTTGCGGGTGGTATGGCGTTGTACGTACACAGTGTACTCCCATTAGGTTTGTTAGGGCATTAAACAGCTGACTCTCAAATTGCCGCCCTCGGTCACTGGTCAGAGTCTCTGGACATCCAAATCTCGCAACCCACATCTCATATGTAGTCCTCGCGATGGTTTCTGCGGTAATGTCCGTAATAGGCGTTGCTTCTGGCCAACGAGTCGTGCAGTCGACAATAGTAAGTAAATAACGATGACTGTTTGATGACGTCGGTAGCGGGCCGACGATATCAATGTGTATGTGCTTAAAACGCTCGGTGGGTGCGAATGTTGATAACTTGCTATTTGTATGTCGATGCACCTTCGCTCGCTGACAAGCTACACATGACTTGGTCCACTTGCCAATATCTATATTCATCGTTGACCAGAAGTATTTCTCTTGCATGAGTTTGCGCGTTGTTCTAACACCAGGATGACTTATTCCATGCAGTGCGTTGAAAGCAACTATTCGGAATTCCTTTGGTAAATACGGTCGTACGTTTTCAGTCGACATTTCGCAATAGTCTGGTGTCTGACAAAGTAATTTGCTTGAGTTGAATATTACTTTGTTTCTTCAATGTGGGTAATTCTTCATCTTTATTTTGTGCTACCCTCAGGCTTGAATAATCTATGGTCGTGGGGCAGGAAATAGTCTCGATGCGTGATAGTGCATCGGCCACAACGTTATCTTTTCCACTGATGTGTCGAATATCAGTCGTGAACTCACTGACGAATAACAACTGTCGAGTTCTTCGTTGGGTTTCGCTGTCCGAGGATAGTTTTGATAAGGCGTAGGTAAGCGGCTTGTGGTCGGTGAACACGATCAATTCACGCCCCTCATGCATTTTTCTGAAATGCTTCACTGCCATATACATTGCAAGTAGTTCCCGGTCATAGGTCCTGTACTTCAATTGCGTAACCGAAAATTTCTTCGAAAAATAACCGAGTGGTTGCCATATTTTGTTTACGTACTGTTGAAGCACCGCGAAGCGCAACTGTTCGATGCGTCGCACATTATTGCGAGTGGGGCGGTGTGGCAAGGATGTGCGAGCAGTGCAGCGTCACGTAAGCTCTTCTTGCAGTTCTGGAATGCGAGTGATCATCGGTCCACTGGATAGTGTTTTATCACGATTTTTTGAATTGTGTAGATAGGTATTCAGCGGCGCTTGTACACTTGCAGCGTTAGGAATGTTATCACGATAATAGTTAAGCATTCCAAGAAAACTTCGTAATCCTTCTACCGTCTTAGGTTTGGGATAGTCGTGGATGACCTTGACCTTCTCTTCTGGTGGTCTGATGCCTTCGCTTGATACTGTGTATCCTAAAAACTTGACTGTTTCCTGGCCAAAAACGCATTTTGCTGGGTTGATTGTTATCCCGTTTACTTCCAATCGATTGAGTACAGTACGCAGATGTTCGTGATGTTCGTTATCGTTTTTTGACACTACCAACAAATCATCGACGAACGGGAAAACAAAATCCAATCCTCGCAGGGTATCGTGGACAAAGCGTTGGAATGTCTGTCCCGCGTTTTTGAGACCTGGACACTTTCTCGGGAATTCGTACAGTCCAAACGGGGTGATGATGGCGGTTTTTTCTATATTTTCTTCTCGGACTATAATCTGTTGGTATGCACGATTTAAGTCGATTGTTGATAATACTTTCTTTCTGGCCAGGTGGTAGGTAAAATCTTTGATTCGAGGTATGAGGTAGCGGTCCGGTTTAGTCACTGTGTTCAGTCGTCGATAATCACCACAGATGCGTAGATCGCCATTTTTCTTTGGTACAACGTGTAATGGGCTTGACCATGGACTTTTGCTTGGTCTGCATAAGCCTTGGTTTATCATTTGTCTTCGAATTCGTGTCTGATTTTAGAGTAGCGGTGCGGTGGTATTAGTCGTGCTCGACAATGTATCGGCGGTCCTGTGTTTTCGATATAATGTTCGACGTTGTGCTGTGGGCTCAATTTCATTGACTTCACTGGAGTTGTGCCTGGGAATTCAGCTAGTATATTGTGGTACTTTTGCTGTAGATCGACACTACGTACTGTGGGTAGACTCGATACTCGTGTGGTTGCCGCGACAGTCAGTTTGGTTGTCATGTCTATCAGCCTTCTATTTCGTAGATCGACATTAAGCTGGTGATGATTGAGGAAAGCAGCTCCGATGATGGGTTTGCTGACGTCGGCGACTACAAATTTCTATCTATATGGCCTGCGTAGGTTAATGTTTAGCTGCAACGTTTTTTCTCCGTAGGTGGGTATGACGGTGTTGTTAGCGGCATACAGCGTGAATGGTAATTTCTTTGTCCGTTGACCTTTTGTCCTTGGTAGTACAGATATGTTCGCACCTGTGTCTACCAGGAATGTGAGTCTTGATGTCTTGTCATAAATGATTAGGCGGTATGATTCGTTGTGAACACCAGAGTCCGCCGCATCTAGTGCTTGTGCTAGTTTTCCGTGCTCTTTTGGTGTTCTTTGTTGTTATAAGAACATGGCTGACGACAACATCTTGCATCTTTCCCAAACTTCCTGAGGTAATAGCAATACGGCGACGGTGTGCCTGAGCGTGAGTGAGACGGCGTATATCGACCAGAGCGTGTGCGTGAGCGCGATCTATGCGACGAATGTTCTCGACCGCAGTATCTACAGCGACACGTATGTTGCTGTGACGACTGAAGTGATGCTACTTCTAGTGATAATTTCTTTATTTCTTCAACTAGCTATTGCGCATCGCTTTTTTGGTGGCTTTGAGTAGATTGTTGCTCACATGATACAGCTGTGACTTGCTGGGCTTGTTCAGTCATCTTATCGGCTAGTAGCGATAATGAAATGCCGGCTACTTCTGGGATCTGCATTGCTGCAGATTCACTTCCACTACCGTCGGGTTGATTTGGCATGATGTGCGATAGTTGCGATGAGTTGTTCGCGAGATCACCACTGTTAGGTAGGTATGAGTTGGAATAAAACGACCGAGGCAGGACACTGAACAGCAATTGTTTTATTTTCCGAAAACGAAGCTATTTATACAGTTTTGTAACAAATGAACAATAGTGGGCATCTTTAAAAAACATCACTAAATATATTAGTCAATCACTGCACAGCACGTATTAGTCTACAGTTCACAAAACTCACGACGGGGACGCCACCATCGCGGTGGCGGTAAGTAACTAGCAGAGCGCTAGGGCTCCCGGCGAACCTCGAGAATCGGCCAGCGCGCGCGGCGCGCGGCCTTAGGATTGATAATGCAGCTACACTAGTAAAAGACAGAATTGTGTAGAAAAGGAAAAGGGAGGCTTTTGCCCTGCAGTAGGACAATGGAGGGTAAATTGTGAGTGTTTATTTGAAAAAAAACCGTTCTTATATATGTGTTTTTTTCTTCGTGTCGCTGGCACGACTATCTTTCAAATCTTTTTGCCTAAAATGGGTGGCAGCCAAAAATGCAAAAAAAATATGAAAAAGCAAATAACCTTAGGGATCGGTTACCAATCTCCCAAAAATCCGGCGCACCCTGGACATCCAGCACTCCGTAACGGTGACGAATCCTTTCACCACAATGGCAAGAAAAGACACTACATAATCAGCCTATAACGTTCCCACTGCTGGGACACAGGCCTCCTCCCGGTGGGCCGTAATTCACCACGCGGGCTCAGTGCGGTTCACGGACATGCCGATTTCTCACGATGTTTTCCTTCACCGTTTTGACAGTAGTGCTGATCAAATTTTACACAAAGTAAAGCGCCTGTCTGGGTTCGAACCTACGACTCGTAAGCCGGGGGCGTTACCACTGGACCACTACTGCTCTTGAAAAAACACTGTCACGAATATGTCTGACAAAAAGTTATTGCAAAAACTTATTTAGGAACGGTTTTAGGTTAGAACTTTAGAGTTTGGCTGCCAATATAGTAAGTACGAAGCTACTTTCCAGCTTCGTACCTAACTACCTTTTGTATTTTGCTATTTATTTTTGTGTTATGAGATTTTTTTCAAACATCTTTTGTTTTAAAACTGATGAAAGTAAAGCAAATCGTCATTGGCTGATGCAGTTCAATATTTCTAACTCAAAATATTATTAATTTATTGAAACAATAGATTCACGAACCAACTTCTAACTTCGTAGCCGTCGTAGCACTTTGCGTAGACGTGCTACGCCGCTACCAAAAAAGGAGCAAAGCTTCAGCTAGTTTTCATCATGGTTGACAGTATCTTTGTCTGGCTATTATGCTATACTAGCGACGCGCCCCTGCTTCGCACGGTTTTGCGGCTTGACAAAACATCGAGATTTCTTCATTATATTATGTAATCTTGATATTAATGTATTAAAACATACATCTGCCGTAATTAATTCTCTAAATGATTGTGAAAGTTTGAAGAAAGTGTGAAGTTGTGTATGTAAATAAAAAGAAAGAAATATAAATATTTATTGTCCAGGTAATACAGTAAGCAGGTTCACTGGTTAACAGCAAGTTGCGACGACATAAGTAACTTAACATATTACTTACTATGACAGGTTGTCTGACTTTCAGGATTCTGACGATCCGTAACGACTGTCAAAGATCCATGAATGACAGCCAGGACCAACGCTATTAAAGTGCTTTCCTAGGCACGGAGGGGTCTCGGTTTGTACATATGGGACGCATCCACGGACCAACGGTGGCAAGCGTAGCTTAACCTGATCGATTGATCTGTGCGGCTGTTATTACTTAGCCACGAGTCCCTCTAATAATAGTTACTGCTTATCTATGCTAATTCTTCGATGTCCTGTTATAAAAGGATTATATATCATGCAATGGATAGATTTTTAAATAAATATAATATATTAAGCGACGAACAATTGGGCCTCAGAAAAAATAAAAATATTAATATGGCAATATATTATAATCTCCTAACAAATACATATAATGACAAACGTTGACAATAAAATTCCTGTATGTGCGATATTGACTGATATGACTAAGTCATTCGACTATGTAAACCATGACGTGCTTCTAAAGAAGCTTTACGCCTATGGTATAAGAGGAAATATTCTAAATCTAATAAAGTCATACCTACAAGGCCGGCTGCAGTACACAGAAATATCGAGAATATGCCCTAAAACTAAACGCGAACTTAAATATGTTTCGGGTTGTAGAGAGCTAAAACATGGTGTACCACAAGGTAGCGCTCTGGGACCCCCGTTATTTCTCCTATACATTAATGATTTGCCCCGTCAAACACATCATCCCATGGTTTTTTTTTGTGGATGATAGTACGGCAATCGTAAAATGTTTGGACTAAAAAAAATATGAAAGTGATATAAATAACACATTAAAGTGCATTTACCTGGCTCAATGTAAATCACTTAATTTGAAATGTAAACATAACGAAGGTAATGCATTTTTACCAACGGATCAGTCCCTCAATTATAAATGTCAGTCATAATGGGAAAAAAGTTGACTCAACAACCATAGCGAAATTCCTAGGGATCTTGATTGACAGTAATCTGACTTGGGAACCTCATTCTGTACAATTTATCGCATAAAGTTAGCAAAACTACTCTTCTCACAGCTTACCATGGCTTGGTGGCATCGGTTTTAAGGTTCGGAGTAATATTCTGGGGCAACTGTAGCGAAAGGGAGGTGATATTCAAAGCCCAAAAACGTTGCATGAGATCAATGTCAAGTGTAAAATCTACAGATAGCTGTGAGCCTGTGTTTAGGTCTCTAAAAATACTAACCTTCCCGTCGCTGTACATATTGGAAGTGTCCATTTTTGTTAGGTCAAATTAAAATTTATTTCCGTCACTTATCGATATTAGATCAAGGTCAGGCTCTTTAAGACTACAATACAAGTTCTTATTACACACAGAAAAATATAATACGGCACTATTAAGAAAAAATATAATGTCAATGGGGCCAATCATTTATAGTAAAATTCCACATAATCTCAAAGAACACCCCACACGTGTATTTAAAACTAAACTGACTGAATTGCTATTACAAAAATGTTACTACTCTGTAAATGTCTTCTTGAATGAGAAAGATTTATAACTGTACCTGATTTTTTTTCTTGTAATTGGCATTTTAAATACCTTTTGCAATAATTTATAATTTGATAACATAATTTTTAATGTAATGACTTTTTATTGTGACAATTTATCTATGTGTATTAATTTTTGAGGTCTTATTATTTTAATGTCATGGTAATGTTAACTAATGTTTTTGCACGCCGTAATGTAGAATGTAGCGGAAACATTGTATTCTGTACCATCTCAAACCTGTACCTACATTCTTTGCAAATAAATATTTCTGATACTGATTCTGATTCTGGGGGTCTACTACGAAGTGCAAAGTGCGACTGATCGGATCGGACCGACACATGGCCGAACCGAATATTATTGAAAAATGCGAAAACGTTCGGATCGGCTCAGTTGGGTCGGGACCATAGTCAATATTCGAAAGAGTGTAGGAATGTAGGATCGGGACCGACTAAGCCAAATAGGAACTTCGTAGCAGGAAACGGACGAACATTCGGCCGATACCACTTCGGAGTAGACCCCCCCTGATTCTGATTCTGAAAAACACTTATGAAACAATTACTTTTTCCACGAAGTTGATAATTTTGATGGTTACGAGAAAAGACTAATAAAATGATGGACGTTGGAGTTTTTTTTGAAACATTCGTAATTTATTAGGTAGTAGAAAACGGATAGTGATGACCGTTTTAAAAGATAATTTTGTGAGAAAAAGACAAATGCCGCGCCGAGTCCAAAGAATTGAAGAAAGTGGGTGATGACGATGACCTACTACTGACCCAAAAACTCTTGGAATTGGGAATTAAACCCAGGACTGCATGCTCAGCGCCTGCCACCACTAACCAACAAGGCAGTCTCGAGAAACAATTACGAAATACGTGGCCATATAGGCACGTAATTTATGTCTGTGGGGTAATTGCGTAGCACACTAACAGCACGAGTAGCAATGGCTTTCTTTTTGACAGTTTAACCACATCAATTTTCCAACTCACTAAGTACAGACGCCAGCAGGTCAAGCTACCCGAATCTGTCAAATTTTCCCAATCAACCTTGAACCTTAATGCTTCAGCGATAAAGTTGAAAATCTATTAAAGAGATTTGACAGATTGTAGTAGCTTGATGTGCTGGCGTCTGTACGTATGAGAAAAAATGCCGAAAAAAACTCAGAGGTAAATTTCTCTGTTAAAGTTTGGCACCCTAATTGCGTAACACACTTTAATCATAACCCGAATCATTTTTAAGGATATCGTTAATCCATTGCTTCATATGTACGAAAACAAATCTGCTCAACAACGTAAATAACGCAATGAATGTTGTTGAACTGTCAAAATGCTATGCGAGAAGTGGTGGAGGGGCTGCTGGCTAAATAGTAACAGCCGCACGGGTCCGTCGAAGGTTAAGCTTAAGATACGCTTGCCGCGGTCGGTTCGAGGATGGGTGACCATTTCTTAACGAGACCCATCCGTGCCTTGGAAAGTACGTTAAGCCGCTGGTCCCGGCTGTCATTCCGAGATCGTTGACAATCGTACCAAGGGATCTCGGTTTTGGAGGTCAGATAGCATTCGCTCATGTAAAATACAGCCGATCGATTCTGTAGAAATCTCACTTTGAAAAGTTAGGTGAAGTGAGCTTAGAGTGAGCTGCCAATAATGTCAATCCCTAGCATTTAGTTGGAATGACAGCTCACTCCACGCTCACTTCACCTAAGTTTTCACGGTGAGATGAGATGGTTACAGAATCGCACTGCTGGTACCTATTCAAAAAATGAATGTTGTTGAACTATCAAAATAAAAGTCATTCCTACTGTTACTGCGTGTTACACAGTTACCCCGCTGGCTTGCATCAGCGTTTGGGCTAAGTACTTTGGTTTGAGAATGAACCAGGCCAAGATCCTGCCAAGGCCATGACCATAGGCAGCAGATTCGTTCGCAATGCGGCTGATGTTACATCACAGAAGGCCAATTTTAGTAATTTAAAACGTTCAAAATCTAGTCGCAGTCTCAGCGGCGACAAACAAATGTCAAAACTTGTCAAAAATGTGGGGAAATTAGAGGTATTTTTGACAGATTGAGACTAAAATCAGTCCGTGAACGTACTTAAAGTTACGAGAATTGCCCCTCTGATGTCTTTGACTTACCTACATTTTCTTTTCTCTAAATCATCTACCAACCCGCACTGGGTCCGCGTGGTGTCTTCGTATGTTTGGTTCTAGGACATGCAGGTTTCCTTACGATAAATGCGTATTGGCAACCAAGTCTAAAATACAATCAATAAGACCATAGTGGCGCCGATTCCCTTGTTCACAAACTAAACTAAATTTAAGTTCAGTGCATCTTTTTCTTTCTATTTCATTATGAAAAGGACAGAAGATAAATATTAGTTTAGTCCTGTCAAATTAAGATACTCCATAGACAAATTTAGACGTGATTAAAAACATGGCTACTAAAACTACTTCAATTTACGTCAGGCGCTGACTAATTTGACAGGACTAAACTAATATTTATTTTCTGTCCTTTTCTTAATAAAATAGAAAGAAAGAGATGGATCGATCTTAAATTTAGTTTAGTTTGTGAACAAGGGAATCGGCGCCACTACCTACATATTTTAATGTTTTTTTTTAAATTTAATCTGTTAAAACACCTAATTTAGTGTTATTATTGCAATTCATAATAAATATTTTCGTGACCAGAGCGCGATATTTCGTAATTAAATTTAGTAATTTTCTAAAAACTGCGACATATTTGATAGCTATTTGCGACGATATATACTTTCAGAATGCACTAATGATCGATTACTATAATTTACGGACTGTTATTGAGAAATATTAAGACTCTTGTAATTATACCACAGCTTAGCTTTGCATAGTAGACCCTCCCATATTGAAGTAGCTATCACAGGGAAAATTAGCTTAGGTACGAATCTATTTATACCCAGTTTGGCATTACAAAATGCTACCATTGGCAAGCAAAACGATTCGATTTGTTTACAGGAACCGAGCATTAGAGAGTGCATTCTGAAATGCATGCATTCATTAACTACCTAAGAATAATAAATCCTTCAGGTTTTAAAACGCAAAAATTAACAAATGGTGTATTTTTTTTTCATTTAAAATTTCAGAATTCAGAACTTCTTTTAAACATAGAATCCATGTTGTTTTATTTATATCCTGAACATCTGCCTGCAGCACCAGTAATTTACATAATATACTTGAAAATTATTTTATTATAAACATGAATCATTATTACATTATTTCCTCTTAACCCAATACCTGCTAACTCCATTACACAATTACAAAAAAAATAAAAACAAAAAAAAAGTTTCAGCAAACGTCTACGCGGCTACGGGTCTACGCGCTACGGAGGGGCGGGGGGGATGTAAGGGGGCGGCGCCAAACCCAGCCCTCAAGAGTCTCGCGAATTGGCACCAACGTGGTCGAGAACGCCTCCGAAACAGTCGCGTTCCGACCTTCGACGCAGCCGGTCGCATGTTAGTGGAAACAAACTCGTATCGTGTGTAGTGAGTGTTTGTGTCATGTTGGGTACCGCTGGAGCCCCGTGCTAGGTCATGTCTCGAAGGAAACAGAGCAACCCCAAACCGCTGAAACGTAAGTTTACATGACTTTTTAAATTTCTAACATGAAAAAAATATTGGAGGAGAAGTTTTCGTTTTTTGGAATTTGAAGTTTTAGTTTTGGCGCGTTCTTATTTGAATCTTTTTGTTTATGTTTTGATAAAAAGATTAGAATGTACTTAGAATGACTGATTTCACTGTTTGTTGTTTGCAAAATCTGATTTTGTCTACTGTAACTTGATAAGTGGACTTTTGAAAGTTCTCCACGTGTCTTTTTCAGGAATTACGTTTTATGTTTATTATCTTGCATGATTTACAATTATAGCAGTAAAACGTATTATTATAGAGTAAAAATAAACGTCTACTTTATTTCAAACAAATTGAGTAATATTGTTTACAATTCACTGTCAATGTTATTCCTGTAACATAATGATCTGAATAACTTTCTTATTGAAATAATTATATCAGGACTGTTAGAGAGGTGTATTGAGATTTAGTTATACGTACACAGTAATTCATACAGCATAACTAGTTACATATACTAATTACCGTTATATAAAACAGGATATAAATAACAAGTGACTATAAAAAAAATACTTAACGTTAGTTTAAACACGAAGAAGGAAATCTTAATTAATAAATACCTATAAAGTTCTTTAAAAACACAATATTAACACTGAAAAAGAATTATGATTCATCATATACGAACGGTTTTGTCCTCATTTCCATAAAAGAATTGGTTTATATATTCGATAAACCAAATGAAGTAGCACCTAAACCTATTATTTTTTTTAGGTAAAATGTTATTTACATAGTAACAAATAAACAAATTGGCGACGGACTTACAAAACGACATTGTCATTTTTCTTTTTGCTTAAAATGACTTGCATAGGTGCTATTTTCTCGTGCTTCCTACTTTTAGAAGCTTCTTCTTTTTCAACATGTAACTTGGTAATATATATATATATATATATGAAATGTCGCATGCTTAACTGTTAATGGAAATAAAACTCCTAAACTTTTTATATGTTTAAAAATAGCGATAATCTTTTAAGTGTGAGAGACAGGATCTTAATTTCAAAGAAGTCCTACGTGCCAGTCACCGAACCAAAATATTTATTTTTGTAACAAAAATATACAAGTTCAAAAAAAGCCAAAACAAAAAGCTATCGACGGCTAACATCGCGAATTCAGTTCGCAACTTTTAACTCCCAACTATTTTAAAATCCAGCAAACTTTTCAAACGCCACAATAAGTAATCCGTTCTTAAAACCACGTATCTTTTCCCTTGTATAAGTGCACAAAAATACCAGAAATCGGAGTAAGTAGGTGGCGAAAAGGCGAATCACATCAGCCCGTAGACAGGAAACTATATGAGGACCACGACCGCTCTGATAAGAGTGTTACGAAGAAGATCTTTTACCACATAACCCAGCAATTATAAATAATGACTAATCTGCCAGTAAACCCGTAACATAACTACATATAATTATTTTTTGTTCTACGCTCGTACCAAAGAGCATAAGAGTTCGTTAAACTGTTATCTCTTGTATTAATATTCTTTGATTGTTTACTTATCTTGTGTCGAAGATAACTTTAAGTTATAACTTTAATTACTGTGGAAATGTTCTGATAAATAACTTAGTTAGGGTGGGTAGGGATTTAGGGACGGGGGTTCAATGGGGTATAGGAGTTGTAAGTGTGAATTTCTATGGTGTGGATCGGTGTTTGTTTGTGTTTTTGCATAACTTAACATCACGCCTCGTTGTCCCAAAGGGTTAGGCAGAAGTGCACTTATAGTACACCCACATTTCACCAGTTATGTTTAAGTCCCATGTAATAGGGGGCGAGCTTATAGCCATCAATCGGGCCCAAATCCAGACTCCGGGCTGCTGTTGAAAAAATCCAGATAGAAAAATCCAATTGCTGTAGCGATTTGATGATTTTTTTTGGGGAAAAAGTGTTGATATTTTTAACATAATTTTTATTATTGATTCATTAAATGAGGTGAAGACAAGTGTGCCGATCAGTTTCAATTTAATATTCAAACATTGTGTCTTAAAATATCTTGCACTACATATTAATGAAGTTATAAGCTCTATATTTATGTCAGATATTAAGTAATACTTCTTACTAATTGAGTCATTTAACAACTCATAAAAAACCTTTTCAAAGACTATAAAACAAGTCACTTTAATAGTTTCAACAGTAGTTTTGAAATATTAAAATATTACTTTACTTTATGACATTTTAAGATACGACAATAGTGTATCAAAGTGTTAGCTTGCAGTATAAAACATCGTGAGGAAACCGATATGTCCTAGAACTAAAAATTCGAAGACATGTGACATCTATCAACCCACACTGGGCCCGCATGGTGGATTACAGCCCACTCCCTCTCGAAGAGAGGAGGCGTGTGTCCCAGCAGTGGGAACATTAAATGCTGATTATGATGCAAAGTAATATAACTTGAGTTACATTAATTTTGTTATATTTATTATTACATACTTAGTTATTTTTATGCATACTACAGACAGTTCTTGTCATTGATATGTTTATGAGCTGATAACTTTAAAATGAGACGGTTTAATGGAAAGTTTTTATTTATTCTCAATCAATACAAATAGTATACAATACTTTGAGGAATTACTTTTGTATCTATCCTTAATTATCTTATGTGTTAAAGGCGTCAAGATTTATAAGAATTAAAGAGACGAAAGAAAAATTGTTTATTGTTTTTTATCCCTTCATTTTTGATCTGATCCGGAACGTGGATCCACGCGAGATATAATTCTTTCTTCTTCTTTGCAAAAAACGTTGCCCCACACTAGGAATTTCTCCTGTATCGTGGGTGCGTTTACAAACATTTAAACTCACATACACAAACAGCCAGACCCGGAACAACTACTTGTAGGTTATACAAATATTTGTTCCGTGCGGGAATCGAACCCGCGACACGCAGCGCAGCAATCAATCGCTTAATCACTGCACCAACCGTGCCGTCAATTGTTTTTTAATTATTTTCTGTAATAACAACATTCAAATCGTTAAATGTCTTAAATCCTATTGCACATTATTTGATGAGATAAAAAACGCTACAATTGATTGAATATTTATAATAACGGTTAGAAATAACATGCAAAACAAAGAAATAAAGAAAAAGTATTTATTGAGACTCGTACAGGAAGATCACAAACAAAACTAAACACAGTCAAAATTAAAAAAATTAAATTACATAAAAATACTAGCTGTGCCCCGCGGTTTCACCCGCGTAAGTGTCGATCCCGTGGGAAAATCGGGATAAAAAGTATTCTATGTGTTAATCCTCGCTATAAACTATCTGTGTGCCAAACATCCAAATCCGTTTAGTAGTTTTTGCGTTAAACAGTAACAAACATCCATCCATCCATACAAACTTTCGCGTTTATAATATTAGTAGGATAATTATTAATATAATGATTTAAAGGGGAGAAAGTCAGACAATTTAATAAGACAGTATTCATAAAAAAAATAACTGAACAGTCTCAATATTTCTTAAAGACAAAAAAAGACGAACTAGAGAACATAGATAGACAATCGCTACAATTAAAAAATAAACAAATTCAATGACGTAAACTTTAATATATTTTATAACAAGTACAATTACAAGTAGAAAGTAAATGATTAATAGCGTCGGATACTCTATCTTGGGTGACCTGTTATCTTTCGCAAATGTCAACAGAGATTTGATCGCTATTCGTTATTTTTATAACTCTTACTGGTATTCTGTGTTTTAATCTTAAAAGGAGCTGTGAAGGAGCTCCTGGCTACATAATAACAGCCACACAGGTTGATCGAAGCTATGCTTGGCGTGTTCAATTCTTGGATGGGTGACCGAGACACCTCCGTGCCTCGCTGTTGGTCCCGGCTGTCATTCGTAGATCTTTGACAGTCGTTACGGGTAGTCAGAACCCGAAATGTCTGACAACCAGTCTTACCAAGGGATATCGTGTTACCCGCAGTAACTGGGTTGTGGAGGTCTGATTGGCAGTCCCGCCATATTGAATACTGGTGTTTAGCTGCATCCGGTTGGACTGGAAGCCGACCCCAACATAGTTGGGAAATGGCTCGGCAGATTATGATAGATATAGACTCTGTTGGTACTCTTGCTGACAGTTATTGTGAATTTGTAATCTGTATCACATCACTGGCTGGTTGGTAGTGTTGTACTTTGAATTGAAGGTGACTTATTATTGGTTGTGGAATTGCACGTGTCTGTTGCTTTTTTTGTGATGTTGTTGTTTCGTTTTTAAGTCCCTCGAGTTTTTGCTAGTAATTCACAATTTGAAACTATCGTGTTAAATACTTAAATCTAGTATCAAGATTCTTACGTAGACCTAGAGATAAAATATGGCGAATGATTTAAAATGATTCACGGGTTATTAAAAAAGTTATCTTTTGAAGCTTTTGATGAATACTTAACATCTAAAACACCTCATAATATCATGTATTTTCAAATTTGTCTTTTAACAATAGTCCATCCAGTGAAACAGGTCACAAATCCTACATGCTAGCGTTTATTTCTATCGTCTCCTATTTCTCTTTGAATCCTGATTTTTAGGTAACGTAAAAGACACATAACATTCTTTAAATATATACATAATTAGCCTATAAAGTTCCCACTTCTGGGACAATGGCCTCCTTTCTTCGAGAGGGAGTAGGCTGTAATCCACCACGCGAGCCCACTGCGGGTTGGTAGATGTCACTCGTCTTTGAATTTTCGGTTCAAGGACGTGCCGGTTTCCTCAAAATATTTGCTTTCACCGTTTTGAGAGCAGCCGATCGATTCTGTAAAAAAATCACCGTGAAAAGTTAGGCGAAGTGAGCTTAGAATGAGCTGTCAATAGTGTCAGTCCCTAGCATTAGTTGGAATGACAGCTCACTCCACGCTCACTTCACCTAAGTTTTCACGGTGAGATGGTTACAGAATCGCACTGCAGTGGTGATGAAATAATGAACACAAAGTAAAGCGCCTGTCTATGTTCGAACCTACGACCTGCAACTTGTGAGATGCAGCCGTTACCAATGTAATGCTTTAAATAGTTATTGAATTATACATATTATTATTAAGAAGTTTATTGGTACTTCCTAAATACCTCACTATCGTTAGATCGCTCAGAGTACGAGTACACAAAACTGCCTAACTACAGATAAAATATAATTAGAATTTGTTATCTGTCGGACCAAATGTCAAAGTATACTTTCAAACGATTACTTACCATTATCGAAGTTTTATAAAAGGTGTATTGTGATTGTGGTGATCGGGGAACAAATATGGTGAGATAGTGGTCAAAGTACAAATACGATGTAAGAATGCAACTCATTAGTTATTTTATAGGATTTTACGTACAGGTTAACTTGCAACCTTTAAACGGGCATAGTCTCTAAAAATCTCATCGTGAAAACTTAAGTATTCTACGGATTGACAGCTCACTTCAGGCTGACATAAGTACTACATTTACAGAATAAATCGGCTGCTTACCTATGTAGAGACGGCAGCACATTAAGCTACTACAATCTGTCAAATTTCTTTAATAGATTTTCAACTTCATCGAAAAAGTATTAAGGTTCACTGTTGATTGGGAAAATTTGACAGTTTCGGGTAGGTTGACCTGCTGGCGTCTGTACTCAAGTCACACACATACCTAAACATTACTCCTAGCATTTCGCCAACACTCCCAGCACAAATACTCAGCATTCCATCTAAAAATATACAACTCTTAAAATAGCTACACGTCACAGCTAGACCTAACATGCTTCAAGAGTGGCCCAACGCTTATCAGCACCATTACAGTGGAGTGGCGCGATGGCAAACCACTTGAAGATATCAATGCTGTATACAATCTGTATTTCACATACCAATTACATCTCGTTATCTGCCTAGCCCCTCGGTATGTGGGATTGAAACATGAATACGTGGTGCACTTTAGCGAAACAGTTCATTTGTGAGGAATTGAGGATGGTGTTTTGTAAATTGTTGTCTGTGGTTTTTGTAAGTGTTTGTGGTATACTGCGTTCGTTTTGTTGTGGTCGATTTGACACATACAACAACAACCTCTTAGAATGTTGATTTGGTTTTCGTGGCTCTAAGGCTAGGGCAGACGCTGTACAATCTACCTACCTACCTACGTTAACCGTTTCACGGTCTACATCTCTACTTAAGAACTGTCATTACAGTTCTTAAGTAGGACAGGAATAAGCGAGCTGAAGTAGCACCATTGTGCTACTTCAGCTTGCTTATTCCTTGGGCTAAGTCGACCACTTTAGAAAAGGTATAGTTGCTTCATACGAGTACTTACTAATAATCATGCTAGTTCTGCAATTTTCCTTATCTTAAAAAAACGAATAGATTACTTACTAGAATTTATATCTATCAAAAACAACTATAATGTAAATATAAACTATAAATTCGCATCTACCAAGGTGACAGGGATGGGTATATTACTTAGTCTGAAATCACGGACACACAGTGAGCGAGCGTGGTTATCAATGCTCGCTCCTTACATTATGGGAACCCTGCAGTAACACAATTACAATCCAGTACAACATTTCTTACACAAAACCACCATACCTTTATCCTTACATCTTCCCATCCTTAAAAAACAATGAACCAGGAACAAGACGATGGCGGCGCTGCGTAATTCTGTCACAGTTTGTGCTCCTGCGCAGCCACGTCATTTGCGTAGGTATAAGTCCGTTTAGTTGACGCACAATACGCCTTTGGTCGTGCCGCCCGGTATAATTTGAGTCAGGTGGACGGTTAATACCCCTATGTTAACAAACAATCGTACATACATGTTAACAGATTTACGTATATGTAAACTTATGATTTCCGCGCGTATCTTGGAACGCATCGATGGTAATAGTAAAGTATTGGACGACGTTTTGAGGTTGTATGCGTATGCGCAGGTATGAGAGGTATGAGTTTTTCTTGTGAATTCAAGTTTATATTTTGATGCAATTTTGTTCTTTATAAGGAGTAATGGGGTTTTGGTTTGATTACCAGTTCAACAACATTCATTGCGTTATTTACGTTGTTGAGCAGACAAATTTTCCGAACATATGAAGCAATGGATTAGGAATATCTTTCAAAATGTATCAGATTGTGGTTGAAAGCGTGTTACGCAATTAGAGTGCTGGACTATAACTGCTTACTGCTGTCAATTCAATCACGATGACAGTGTTTTTTTTTCAAACGCATTTTTCCTCATTCTCATTCATAGCGGAATATTACAACAAGATAGACTACCATTCAAAGAATACTGATTCTTTATTTCTGCGTACATTTATTAGATAAACTACGGCGAATGAACTTGACTCAAATGATTCACAGTGCGTCACATAGGTACAGTCGGCCGCACGTGAGTGGTAATCACTATTGTAAGCTGGCCCCTTATTCTATTGACACTCTGGGCCAGCTCAACGTCAAATAAAAAAAAAGAATTACAATTTCTTAATTTTTTCATGATTGCACCTACTACTGTTTGTTTGTCTCTGCATCACCCAAATGTTGACTGATAGAAAATACCTATGGCATTAAGTCCACCTGTGTGCATTTATGTGTTTGAAGTAATAAATAAATAAAAGAAAGAAAATGCGTTAATTTGCAGCAAAAACGACGCAAAGAAAGAACACAAGAAAAGAACAAGTTGGGTGAAAATATGCGTCACATCCACGCAAAACGGCCATCGCTCAGCATAATGCTAAGACCCTATGCGAGACAGAGCCGCAGCGCTGGTTAAATTGTATCACAGACGTGCAGCCGACTGTACCAACGATTGTGATCCAGGTCATCACTGTTTTTAGCACTCCTACCGGTTCGATTCTCGGCTGGTGAAGTCCCACCTATGACACACGAGAGCCTATCGTACATATGACTGTAACGGTAAGTACATCAAGTAAATAATAAACTTAGTTTTCCTTGAGAGGATTTTGTTTTTGAGAGCGAGAAAAATAGCTGCGTCATAGAGAGCAAAATTGATGAGGAAAAGTGTTAGGTAATTGATGGCGTGAAAAGTTTATTAATGCCGTTAGGTTTCATAAAATTAAGATATATAAAACCATGATTAGACCTGCTGTCTTGTATGGATCAGAATGTTGGGCCACAAAAGGGATGAATGAAAGGCAATTGCATGCAGCTGAGATGAGAAAGCTAAGAGGAATGTGTGGTGTTACACGAATGGATAGAATAAGAAATGAGTACATAAGAGGAAGTCTGAAATACCACGAAACTTTACAATTCTACAAAAATGTAGAAAATATTGCGTCACACAGAAATTACAAATATTTCAGTTGCAGACTCGTTACCACAATTAACATATGTAAGGATACTTGTAAGATTTACAAATTTGTAAATTGTAAGTTTAAAGTTTTGCTGTCAAAGTGTCCAGTTTTACTCATCGACTGGATTAAACTATGCTACCTCTTACTAAAAGATGGATTACGAAAGAGACGCAAGATCTGCATCTCATCACCCACACTTCTCTCATAATTATAAAGAAAGAAAATTCTTTTTTTGCTGTAAACATGACACAGAGAACACAAAAAAAAAACAAGTTGACGAGATCAAAACGGCCATAGCTCAGCATAATGCTACGACCCTATGAGAGACAGAGCCCCGGCGCTGATTTTCAGCGACAGCGACGACGAGACGAGAGTTTTCTTCAACAAAATTCAATTAAAAATACAGATTACTGAAATACGTAATATTTTTATCAATGAGCAGCAATAGCTGGTATATTGCTAGAACACAACAGATATGACTGATAACATTATCACCGTGTTACGCGATAGTGAAGTGTTCTAAAAATTATTGCAACTATCGATACTTTATCGATATTACTTAATTGAGTGATTTCACTACGGTTCATGGAAGTTTTGAGTGGGATGTCATCATGCACTGGAAACGGTTTTTAATGGATTTATATGTTCGATGTATGGTGCGATAACCAAGGATAAAGAGGAATTTAATAAAAATGAAACTCTTGTTTGACATAGTGTTTCTATACACGAGCGGCAACGCGTCAAAGGCAGAGGCAACTGCAGCCGTAGATGCATCGACAGCAACCGTCAAGCTCGTATATTAGAGTGTAAGTGTCTAAACACACTATGCCGAGGATACGCGACCGAAGTTCGGCATGATTACGCCTGCAATGCTATTTGAATTACTGGCGACACATTATGCCGAAATTACGTTGCGTTATAGCGTACAGCCGAACTTCGGTCGGGCGTAAGTTCAGCGGCAATTCGGCGGCAACGTATTCTGTAGAACACACATTATACGCGGCCGAAGTTCGGTTTTTTATTTTGCATTTGTCTGTCCGGCTGTTTAGATAACACGACACGACGCCACGACAGCGCTCGAAACACTGAATATACACACAAAATTGCGCAACTGGATTTCTGCCGCGTAAGTTCGGCACTTATGGTGTGTCATATCAGCCGAATACGTTGGAACGTAAAATCAGCCGCGGAACTTCGGTCGCGTACGTTCGGCATAGTGTGTTTAGACACTATAGCTCAAATATACGAGCAGTACGTTGTCGACGGCTGCAGTTGCCGCTGCTGTTGGCAACGTTCCGCTCGTGTATGAGCACTTACATTTACGCAATTTAGAAACAAAGTATTTATTTGTTTGCATATTTTCCTACACCGATTTAAGAAAAGCGGTGAGGAAATTAAATACACAAAGTAAAGTGCCCGCCTGGGTTCGAACACACGGCCTACTACTCGTAAGTCGTGGCCGATACCACTGGTCCACCACTGCTCTAGCTGCTTTTGGCTTTTACAATGTTTTCAAAATACAGTTTTGTTTGTAGGTCGCTAATATTTTTACTACGGAATGAGTTTAGTTAGCGACGAAACGAATAATTAAGACAACCTCTTCTGTCATTTACAGGAAGATCCTACTTAATAATTATAAACGTGAAAGTTTCTATGGATGCATATGGATGTATGTTACTCTTTCACGCAAAAAGTACTGAACAGATTTGAATGAAAGATGGTTTATAACCAGGATTAACATATAGGATACTTTTTATCCCGATATTCCCACGGGATCGAAACTTATGCGGGTGAAACCGCGGGGCGCAGCTAGTGATACCATAATTTATAATATAATTAGTTACAGTAGCACAAAATAAAGAAAATAAGTTTATTTGCGGCAAACATGACGCATAAAAAAGAACGACAACACAAAAAAAAAATAACAAGTTTTTTTTTTTAATGATATAAACTAGTGCTTGACTGCGATCCCGCCTGATGGAAAGCAGTGTGATGGTAAAGCGCACTAATTAGTTGGGGGTAAACACACGTCACATTCACGCAAAACGGCCATCGCTCAGCATAATGCTAAACCCTATACGAGACAGAGCACCAGTACTGGTTTTCAGCGACAGCCGGCGTTGACGTGATGACGTCAAACAGTGCAGCATACATAAACAAAAAAAACAACAACAATCAAAACAAGAAATAAAATAAACCATTGCAAAATATTCGACACAAACAAAAAAAAAAACAATCAAAACATGAAATCAAATAAAACAAAAATACACAAAAAAAAAGATGAAACATGAAATATAATTAAGATGTGGTAACATTCCGGGCAACGAATCTCGCGCCGCCGGGTATTAGTAATCTGTGCGCGTGCGCAGCTGTCACATATACATAGATTTGACGTTTTGACATCCTGGACGTAATAATTAGCAATAACATTAGCAAAACTTCGTATCAGGTGTCAAAATCTCATTATATTAAATAAAAAAATAACTGGATAGTCCATAGATAATTATGGTAATATGATTTATGACAATAATCTCCGTTTCGTATGTAAATATATTCAAAATTACCATCATTGATATTAAATATGGTATTTACGTAAATTATTGACATAATTTTGTATTTCATATTTATTTAAATTACGCTTTATTATGTGCTATTTTCTATCAATCATTTTGGTATAATATTTAGATTAGGGTCATGATTTGTTGGCTTAGAAGTCTCAATAAATTGTCAATGTTTTAGAATAATGTGTTTTTGTACTATTGTATGATACTATTAGAATATTTAAATCCATCTTCATTAGCCTATTGCACGCTATTTAGCTCGATTTTCGGCAACTCTCATCCAGCTGCTACCAGCCACCTTGCGACGATCGTAGCTCCACCTAGCCTGATGGCATTACGTTACTTTTGCTGAATAACACCCCTCAACCATGAATAAAATACTAGCTTGTTGTACGCACCTACATTTACTACTTTTTCTTTTAACTACTAACTGTTGAAAATAAGCAACTTACAAAATTACCAGTACCTATATATATCTTTAAAAATAAACATTCGTGCCTCTCCTAAGTAGTCAATAAAAAATTGCAGATTTTTGTTAGTTGAACTGATTGTATAAAACATTTATTTGTTACAAAAAACTTGAAACATTAACAAATTGTCCTCAAAACCCGTAATCGCCCGGGGTCTTTATGTCCATATGTTAGCGGTTAGGGAGTCAACCCCCTGTGATTTTTCTTCGCACCCTCGGTTCCCATGGTTCGCGCGTGTCCCGTTTTGACTTCTAAGGGTTGATAGCCATTATAAAAGGATATACGTATGGTGGGTGGGATGGGTTGGGTGGAGGGTTATATTTCAATTAGGGTAGCAAGTTGGGTAGAAGATCAGTTTTTGTAATATTTAGAGTAAAAATGTTGTTTCTTTGTACCAATTTTATCGATGTACTAGCTTCTACCCGCGACTTCGTTCGCGTGGTAGTCGTAAGATACACAATGCCAAATCAACATAACAGCCGCACTTTTATAAAAATCCCCATCGCTTCGCTTCTTTTTCGCTTAGCGTTCTTTCTGACTTTGTTTGTTTATGCTCGGCTCCTAAAGACCCCAGGACCCCTTGGCCCCCCCTTGGCCTTGGCCCCTTGGCCTTCCTCAGGAATTGGGCTAACAATAGCAAAAAGAATTTCAACTCCGACTGGTGGTTCCACAGATAGCGATCAATCAAACGTTTCAGCTTTATTATCGGTTTGGTTGCTAAAGACGGGTTGGCGATATAATTATATCGCCAACCCGTCTTTAGCAAGCGTGGTGATCAATGCTCGTGTATTCTCTGTATGAGAAGAGGTTTTTGCCCTGCAGTGGGACAATAAAAGGCTACCACCACCAACCACAACACACCTACCAACCAAAACCAACCACCAACCAACCACCAATACCACAAACCACAACCAACCAACCACCAACCAACCAACAACCAACCAACCACGACCAATACCAATATCACAATATTGGTAACTCTCCGTGTGTAGCTGTATTTATATCAGATATAAAGAAAAAAAAAAGAAAGAAAAATAGTTTATTCCGCACAAACAAAACGCACACTACAAATAAAAAAATAAATAAAAAAAAACAACATAGTCAAAACTCAGGCATATAAAATGTTGACAATTTCGACCATTGCTTGATGTCAGGGCAAGGGACCAAAGATATGACAATACAAATCGATATACAATCCGTGATGCACCCGTGACATTGACATATCAAATTCTAGGGCACCAATCCACGAGACGAAGTGGAGGCTCTGGGTGATAAAACCCGCAGATGGGCAGAGGAATGGGTACTTTAATTGTATCCGCATTCCGCATATTAATTGAAATAATTCCATGACCGTATTTGGCAGTTAAAGCCATAAATTGGTTTTAGTTCCTGTATATATTTAAGCCTTGCCCGTTTACAAAATATTCTAGCACTAACTTTTGGCCACGATTTCCTCTGCGTATATTTTGTACTAATAAAAGTAGTCTGTCTCCAGGTCCCAGGCTACCTATCTGTCAAATTTCATACCGATCGGTTCAGTAGTTTAGGTGTGAAAAGGTAACAGACAGACCGATAGAGTTACTTTTGCATTAAAAATATTAGAATTAGAATGAATGGATTATGGACATAATATTATCATCATTATTACCTGCCTAGCCTTTTCTCAACTGTGTTGGGGTCAGCTTCCAGTCTAACCGGATGCAACTGAATACCAGTATTTTACATGGAGCCACTGCCTATCTGACCTCCACAACCCAGTTAGTAGGTAATACGATACCCCTTGGTAAGACTGTCAAAGATCCACGAATGACAGCCGGGACCAACGACTTAACGTGCTTTCCGAAGCACGAAGGGGTCTTGATATGTGATGATGGTCACCCATTCACGGACCAACCGCGTCAAGCGTAGCTTAACCTGATCGATCGACCCGTGCGGCTGTAATTACTTAGCCAAGCCCCTCACATGAAATAATATGAATTCGTTTTAAATGGCGTCATTATTCTAAATATAATTAGAGCTACAGTCTGACTATTGTTTCAAACATTGACGTTGATAATGTGATAAAGCCAGGAATTAACTCAACATACCTTTAAGTTCCGTATAACCTCATAAGGAAAATACAACTTCAGTGGCAAAGCCAATAAAGTTATTTTTCATAATATTGTTAATAATTTACTATTCTAATAATCAATTTATTGAAACAATTACCTCGTATTTTCCATGGTGCAAAATTTAACGGAACTTTTTGTGCTGAACCTCTGTTTCGCTATCCTTTCTCATAGATTTTTAGATTATTTACTACGTTTTGAGGGAAATCCTACTAATATTATAAACGCGACCGTTTGTGAGGATGGATGGATGGATGATTGTTACTCTTTCAAGCAAAAACTACTTAACGGATTTGGATGATATTTGGCACACAGATGGTTTATAACCAGGATTAACATATAGGACACTTTTTATCCCGATATTCCTACGGGACAGAACTTATGCGGGTAAAACCGCGGGGCGCTGCTAGTATAATAATAATAATACCAGTCTATTACTGTCCCACTGCTGGGCAAAGACCTGTTCTCATACAGAGAAGGCACGAGCATTGATCACCACGCTTGCTCAAGACGGGTTGGCTATTTCAGAGTTACATTAACTGTACTGAAGTCCAGGGGGTATACTACGAAGTGCAGGAGGTGGGCTGGTTGGAATAACCACCGACGGCCGCCATGGCCCACGTACAATGGTCCACCTGAAGGACTTAGTGCGGAAACCAATCCCATAACGTAGAACGTAGAACTACGAAGTGCAAAGTGCGAATGATCGGATCGGACCGACACATGGCCGAACCGAATATTATTGAAAAATGCGAAAAATGTTCGGATCGGCTCAGTTGGGTCGAGACCATGGTCAATATTTGAAAGAGTGTAGGAGTGTAGGATCGGGACCGACCGAACCAAATAGTAACTTCGTAGCAGGAAACGGCCGAACTTTCGGGCGATACCACTTCGGAGTAGACCCCCAGTTTTCCTCACGATGTTTTCCTTCACTGTTGTCGTTAATACTCAGAAAGTACATAATTATGAAAAGGGTATATAATTCGATAGGGAAATACTATACAATAGTAATGTAATTATATGCCTTGTTTTTTTTTTTATCATAGCTTAAATCACTGGGTGTGACTGGGTGTAATTCGCAGGCGCATCCTATCCAAGCCACCTTTTTAAGGTCATCGGTCCATTTATCTGAAGGGCGTCCCCACTATGCTTGCCGTTACGCAGTCTCCTCTCCAGGACTCGTCTGCTCTACCGGCCACCGGTCTTCGGACAAACATGGCCAGCCAACTTTTCTTTTTTCTTTTTTTTTTTAAAAAAAACGTTGCCCCACACTTGGAATTACTCCTGTATCGTGGGTGCGTTTACAAACATTTAAACTCACATACACAAACAGCCAGACCCGGAACAACTATCTGTAGGCAATACAAATATTTGGTCCGTACGGGAATCGAACCCGCGACACGCAGCGCAGCAGTCGATCGCTCAGCCACTGCGCCAACCGTGTCGTCGGCCACTTCAGCTTGCGTACTCTGCAAGCTATGTCGGTAACTCTGGTTCTTTTCCTGATCATTTCATTTGTGATTCTATCCTTCAAAGAAACTCCGAGCATGCCCCGCTCCAGCATCAATATTGTACCCTCCAGTAGCTTCACCAATATGGCCGCTATATCACAGTCAAAGTCCAAACGGCCTAAGTCAAAAACCCGATATTTTTTAAATTATATATACGTGCTACATTCGTATATATTCTTATAGGCATATAGATAAATTAATTATAATAATATAGGTGTAATTCTAAGATTAGCACCAATGATGATAGTAAAATTAATTTATTTTATCACTTCGTCGCCACAATTTTGATTAAACGATGACCTGCTAGTGAAATATGTGTCGTTTAAGACTCCTAGATCAAATACGTTAATTAATTATGTGTCGAAGTAATGTTATTTATGTATTTTAAAATGATTTGAAATTCAAATAAATACCTAAATATCTCACCTTCACGACTCCTGCGCGTACTCAATCGTCCAATCGCAGTCGACCTTAGGCGGATCTAACACTACGCACCATGCTCCGATGCGCGGGACACCTGCCGCGTGTGATTTTTACATACAAACTCCATAAAAATGCGTTTCCGCGCGGGACATTTGACTCCGGTTCCCGCGCCCCGACGCGTGTCGCGTTGTAGTGTGAGATCCACTTTATTTATAGATATTTTTGTATTACCTACCTTCTACATATAATAAAGTTCTGTTGATCAGAAAGTGGCCTAGTAACAAACAGTCCACAAGTACCTTAAACAATTGAAAGTTATCGAAGGGTGAAGGTTTTCGGGAAGCTAGTTTAAAATGTAAAAAAAGCAGAAAGAAAAAAATTAAGTATTTATCGGAGAACCAACAAAATATCGTTAAAATATGTATGTGTGCGTAAATTCTGTTCCCAATACAGAAAACTGTAATCAATTTACCATGAAGGATAACCCTGCAAAACCGCCTATCTGCAATCAGAAGGGATCTAAAATTAACTATAGGTAGGTATCTATCAATTAATCGCGAAATAGATCGCGGAGAAAATCTATACTTTAGATAATTTAATAATTAATTATTATCAAGAAATTATCCAGCGATCGAATCGATATGGATCTAGAACCCAAGAAAGACTTGATTTTCTATGAAATTTTGTTCCGCTTTATGTAATCATCTGCTATATCTTTCCATTTTCTAATTAAAATAATATATTTTTTACGGATAAGAAATTTTATTGCACTGAATTTCAGTATCTTGATACAAAAATTAAGCAAGTCCTTGATATGTGTTATCGAAATCGGATTAAAATCGCTAGGCTACTCGATAGTGATCTATCGATAACGACATGTCGATAAACGCACACTAATGAAGCCTAGATAGGCTACTAGCTGCGTACACCTGTGGGAGCGGTTGGAATTTGATTATCTCAATACTTAGTTGAACTATGTTAAATACCTAAAATAATATAAAACGTTTCTCGTATCCAGCTGCATTCGGTTAGACTGGGAGCTGACCTCAATATAGTTGGGAATAGGCTAGGCTAATATAATAGTTGTAGAAAATATTTTTGTTGGGCGCCAAGAAAGTGTTGAGCGCCATTAGTTTGCCTTGCGTCACTATGGTACTTTTAATTCGATTGTAATACATAGTAGGAACTCATAATAATTGGATATAAATAACCGCACTGGCACATGTCAACAGATTAATACAAAATTCGTAAAAAACAGGTAATTCATATCACAAAAGGAAGTTTTAAAACTTCATCCTGTTTGTGCCTATTCAAATGGTTTTGGGGTAAATATTTCACTGATAATACTATGTATTAGTGCGTGTTTATCTATTTATGAATGTAGGCACTAATTCCTTTTATTTATGCGAAATATTCGAAACTTGACCAAGAATCTAACCCCAACAGGAAATTTCTAATCCATATGTTTGAAAAATTCGTCTGCTCTAAATTGCAATGAATTTGGTCGAATTGTCAAAATAGAAGACACAGTAATAGTATTAGTGTATTACTCAATTACTCCGACACTACTCAGGACTACTTTCTGCTTTATTCTCTTTCAAAGACAATAATTTCCGCGTAAAATCCGACCCTGCATAAAGTCCATTATGTCTTCTACGTGTACCCTTAGTAAACACACAACATCCATGTAATTTGATCTATATCTCGTTCCGTAATCGCATGAGCCCGGTTTATCGATAACTACTTGATCGATCATTTCCAGATATACATTTAGATAACGATTTTAATCGATAAAGGGAGATTTATAATTTTTACCTTCATTGGCTAGGCTTAGGAATTAGGGGTTACGGTGATTTTGTTGTTTTTCGTCTTATTATGATGTTTTGTTAACGATGTTTTTGAAAAGGGATGTAATATTTGGATGGATTTTTTTATTTTGTTTTGTATGACAGTGGATGGAGGAGCATACATAACTGTGCCTTAATACAACGAAGATGAAATTATTTTCTTTTCGCATTTACACCAATAGATATACGAATTAAGTTTACGTGGTTTATAAAAAAAATAAAAATCAGCAGCTCCACTGCATGATTTTTTTTGGGTTCGTAATCATTTATAAATAGCGTTATTGAAGCCCAGGAAGGAAGGTAATCATTTGAAGAATTTAATCGGTTAATTATTTATTTAGTTTTATGAAGTATCAAAGTGACTGCGTAACCTAAGGTCGATGAAAATAGGAAAAACAGATTGCGCACTAGTTTACGAATACCTACGACCGTATCCCATCAAGAATTCAACCAACATGCGAATAATATAACATTTTAAGACCATGCACCAAAGTAACACAACTTTAAAAAGAAATCTCCTCAACAATCTATAAAATCCGATCTCAATCTTAAACCTTTTTTTGAAAACAACGCCATCTCGTATCGCCTGTCAAAAACAAAACAAGAGTGACCACATCTTCATCCCACGGCTACAGGACACATGTTCGGTACATAAATCGCTTTCGAATGATAACATCTACCTGTTTATCAATCTGAGGGTCAATAAATTTAGGTTATCTAGGGTTGCGATCAAACCTGATGAGGTAATGTTAGGTTTAATTGATCTTGCATGATGTGTGCGTGGTTTAAAATGTGACTAGAAGGTTTTTTTTTTTTTTTAAGAATTTAATTGCACGAAAACTGCGAGAATTTGCGAGTGTAAAAGTCTGGAGAGTTCCGTAGCATTCATGCCACAATAACTCACAATCTTTGAAAACTGCAACATACAATGTCTCATCGTTTCTGAGATCAATCCTTGGGACATATCTACCAACATCCAGATATCCTGGTCAAATAGAGTCACTTTTGGTACCTATGAAACCTGCCGATCTATTCTGTAAAAATCTCAACTTGATTACTTAGGTGAAGTTTTCTGTCACTAGTGCAAATCGCATCTGATGGAATGACAGCTGAATTCACCTAAGTTTTCAAGGTGAGATTTTTTCAAAATAGACCGACTGGCCACAATCATAATACCAGCTGATAAATAAAACAAATAAAAAGTCCCATATAAGTGGCTAAAAAGTGGCTGTTCTTTACTTAAGTAATATTTTTTTTTGTTCTATGAAACAAACACAAGAACGCGTTGTAACACGAGCCCTAACAAATATGTGGGGTCAGAGATATGATCTACGAGTGCGAAGATAAATGTCTGTGTGGTGTGGTTATGAGAATATTAGTGGGCAGTGGTAATTCTTATAGCCACCTGGGTTTGTTAACAAGTTTAAGAAGTATATAGTAAAGTTGACGTCATATTAAAAAAAAAAAAACTACGGAACCATCAGTCTTTCACACTCGTAATCACAATAGCGTTTTCATCCTACTGGATGGATGGATGGATGTTTGTTACTCTTTCACACAAAAACTGGTGAACGGATTTTTATGAAAATTTACAGTAATATAGCTTATACATCAAAATAACACATAGGATACTTTTTATCCGGATATTCCCGCGGGATTGACACTGATGCAGGTGAAACCGCGGGGTGCTGCTAGTTGCTTTAATATAGCAGTCAGAAACATGGAATGTTTTAAATACACAACAGGCAAATCAAACAAACAAAAATGTAACCAAATGTATCTGGTGCACTGTGTGTTTTAGTTTGTGCCAAATAAATGTATTTTCTTTCTTTCTTTCTTTCAAATTGAAAAAGAAAACATGTTTCATTACCTACGCTTTCACAATCGCACTGTGATCATTTTAATTTTTGCATTCAATGTACAGACGCCAGCACATCAAGCTACTACAATCTGTCAAATCTCTTTAATAGGTTTTCAACTTTATCGCTAAAGCATTAAGGTTCAAGGTCGATTGGGAAAATTTGACAGTTTCGGGTAGCTTGACCTGCTGGCGTCCATACAGGCGCACTATGGGACAGAACCGTGCGTACCGTCTCAAAAATAGGTTTTCGTAATGTTTTATATTAAATATTTTGTTAATGCACATGTCTAACTGAATGTCCAATGCATATTATATAGCAGTTAAAATATACTATTTCTAATTTTTACTATTAGACTAAGGCTTGCAAGTTGACGCTCAAAATTATGTCAATTATGTAGAACACAATTCCACCAGTTTACTTGGTCATATTTTCATTATTTTCACAGGAAATTTGTAAATGTGATATATGGTTAGAATTTAAAAATAATTTAAGTGGACCGTTATGTGAAAACTGGGGAGGTATAGAATTTTTATTTCAGGACCTATTATTCTATCCTTATTAGAAACTTCACATAGACTTTTGACAGTTAGCAGTGTCTGCCCATGTCGTAATTTTGATAGCATCACATAGAGCAGCTAATACAAAAGTGAGGGCAAAAAAATTTGCCCGAATCTGCCCCCCTCGAAATGAAACGAAAAATTCCTGATGGGGGGAAAATACAAAATATACCAAAAATTATTTTAGTTGTGATTGATGAGGTTTTTGGAAATTTAGATTACTTTTGACCTTTTTTCTTAAATAATATTAACTGTTTACTTAATCTTTAGGTAAGGTGGGAGTATTGGGTAATGTATTAATTTGTTTTATCGTTTTGTTATCACTGTGTGAATTACATGTTTCTCATGTACTTTATGTATTTCTCTATTGCGATGAAGGAAAAGGGAGGAAATGGTAGTTAAAGTTGTTATTGTACATTATATCAGTACTAACCACCTTCATAGAAAGTGGTTAGGAACGTGATAATGACACTAGATAAATTATATTTTTTCTGTATAAAAGTTATTGATTTACGTTGTCATTTACCAGTACATTAGTGTGCTTTGACATAATATAGTCTTCAACAACCTCGATAAAAAAAGTAGTAGTTAGAAGTAAAATCAAAATGAGAGAATTTGTTGTGCCTCTACGAGTATTATGCGAATTTTGTCATTGATCATGGAACAAAATCAGAAGATATTCAAAAATACTTAAATACTTAGAAGAACACTACCATTTGTCGTCTGAAAAAAGTAAATTAGATGTGAAACGTATTAAAAAATGACTTATAACAACGTTTAACGATCGGTGGACCAAATCTAACCGAACTAAAGAACCTTTCTTTAATAAAAATACATCGTGGTTAGACGGTGAATTTAAGGTACAATTCGAAGAAGCACCGATGGATATTACACCTACAACATCTGGAGAACGTGGACGTCCGCCAAAGTCTTATGAAGGTCTATCAGAGAAATTGAAAAAAAGGAAGAATATGAAGTCGGTATTCTTTTTTCTTTCTTTCTGTTCTGCCCATTGGTAATTCTCTGAGAATGCCCAAGAATCTCGTAATAAAGATTACAAAAAATTCAGATTGCATCACGCTAGAAAATGCTCTGGGTCCGCAACGAATCAAGACATATTTCATGGTCTTCTATTTACGTCAGATCCTTATATATCAAGTATCAGAAAACCATCAGTCACTATTTCCAAGGAATTGTTGGACGAAGCTAAGAACCTCTTAGATATTTAAATAGAAGTAATTACGAACATTAATTGTAAAATATATTTTTGGAGTGGATTATATAAATCATATTTATCATTGATTTAAATGTAAGATTTATATGTAATACAAAATAACATAAAATAGGTTTAATACCATAAAACTGTAAAATTATAATTCAATAAGTTAAAAAAAACTATGGTTTAATATTTAAAAAATACATTTTTGTTTTCGTTTTATTTTTTTAAATATTATAAATTAAACATTTGACAATAAATGTGTCATTATTGGATTGTATATACTCTGGAGATACGATGTGCCAAATTTCAGCTATTTACTTCAATCAACAAAAAAGTTACAGATTTTTGAGACGTTACGCACGGTTCTGGCCCATAGTGAGGCGGTGGGCCTCGATATTTAGGCACCTATCCAACAGTCAACTCAGACTGTTGCAGTCCACTGCTGGACATGCGATTTAGAAAGGATAATTTCAAGCTGTTGTTTCTACTGAAGCTAAAGAATCACAGTGCATCAAAAAATTCGTCCGCATCGCTGTCAACAGGCACAATGCCCAAAAGGCCGCCAGCATTGCCACGTTGTATGGCGATCCTGATTCTGTGTCTTCTTCATTAATTAATTTTCAAATCACAGGATGCTCCTACTGAATCCAAACACCACATATTAAGTAAATAACATAAATATAACACAATGATTAGATATCGACACATGTAATGTGTGCTAATGATTGCTGTAGCAGCCATCGCGATAATAGCCTGATAACAATGGTTATCAGCAGATCGACTGCTACCGATGTGACGATTACAGTTAACAATTTCAAGATAATCAATAAAAAATATCAACACATACATATGTACCGTTATCGAATTGGTTTGTTTGAAAAAGGACAACGAAAAATGTTTTTTTTTTAAGAGAGATATTGATCAATGCCAGTAGATAGTCTGATTGTTTTATTCAAGATAATAATAATGATATGCGTTTCAAATTAATGTCATAAGCCGTTGCACAAAAATAAGGGCACAAAACACTGCACACATTGATTAGTATATTGTATAAGATAATGTAAATTATCGTCATAAGACAGTAGCCCAATGTTTTGTAGTTTGCGAGCAGTTGCACTACTGATTTATGGCCGATCTTGCATTTTCTAAACTCTGTTGGTACTCTATGTAAAATATTGCAAATGCTCGATAACTGACGAAAAATTTCAACGTAGGGGGGGGGGTCTCAGCGGGATTGTCCGAAAGGGTTACCGCTACCCCGGAACATAAAGGGCGAAGGAAGGAACATGGGTGGGTTTTAGTCAGTAAGAGTCTGACACTCCCTTCCGCTCCACCCAGAGCGGGAGGGGGTCATTTGATGATTTCCCACCAGAAAAAAAAAAAGGGGGGGGGGGCTCCAGAATCTGTACTGAATCCATGGTAACCGGTTGCGCGTTGATGTCTCTGCCACCCTGTATAATCTACACACGCATTCTTTTGACGAGAGTCGGCAGAAACTACAGAATGCTAGCTGCTATTCGTAGCAGGTGGCATTCTGCAGTTTCTGCCGTAACCGTGTCGTAAATGTGTCATTGCGCGGTAAACTCTGCTTGCGAGATGCAGCATTTGCGTGACATCAGTATGACGCATCGCCTAACATACTACTTTTGACTCGTTTACGTTCATACATCAACACATAACATGAATCACAGTTTCCGTATACAATTACATGTAACTTCCAAAATCAAGCCATCAAGAAAAGTCAAGCCTTTCCCCAACTGCGTTGGGGCCGGCTAAGTTATACTACTACACTAGCAGTGCCCCGTGGTTTCACCCGCATAAGTGAGATAATAAGTAGCTTATATATTATTCTGATGTATAAGCTATATTACTGTAAAGTTTCATCACAATCCGTTCTGTTCGTTTGCGTGAAAGAGTAACAAACATCCATCCATCCATTCATCCTCACAAACTTTCGCGTTTATAATATTAGTAGGATTTACTGCGCCCCGCAATTTCACCCGCAAAAGTTTCGATCCCGTGGGAAAATCGGGATAAAAAGTTTTCTATGTGTTAATCCTGGTTATAAACTATCTGTGTACCAAATTACGTCCAAATCCGTTCAGTATTTTTTGCTTGAAAGAGTAACAAACATCCATCCTCACAAACATTCGCGTTTATAATATTAGGATTTACTAGTATTTACCATGTGCTAAAACCTCATGCAAACTGACCTCAGCAGATTAGGCCCCTATCTCACGATACGAGTCCCGTTAATTTAAAAGTCAAAGTGACGTAGATGATCAGGATCAGATTTCAGCGTGGGCTAATATTCGTGCTGTATCTGTGAGTAATGGCGGCTGGGATGCTGCGAAGATAAATACATTCTCACGTCGGGTTCTGCGCACGATTGCCTATCTCTGATTATGTGGTGGTGCATCTTAGGTAGGTAATAATTAGGTGAATTAATTTTGTTTGTGGATAGTGTTGAACTCCAACACTATCTATCCGTTGTTTTGGGGAAAATTAATTTTAAAAAAGTCAGCACTAACAACATATTTATTTATTTAGAATTAAAATAATATGTACGTAAATAACAACTATTACTTAATTAATAAAAATAACTAAATTATATCCTTACTTAACTAAAACTAAAATAAAAAATGGAAATAAAAAGCCAGTTGGTTATATGGTCCTATTAATTAAGTACTCGAAGATTTAAAACAAAATTAAACACTTAAGTACCCCTTTATTTATTGCATAAAGTTAAGTAATGATTAGCGACTATTTAACCATGAAACATTTTTGATATTTAAACGTCTTTTTATCTTTATGCAACGTTTATAAACAAGCCCCTTAAAAAATAGTTGTTGACTTATAGGTGATAAAACATAACGAACAAAGAATTCTGAAATAAATACCAATATTACTAATCACTATGACCACTTAATGATTCCTTACTTCGAAACCACGTCAATCCCTTATCTAATAACCACATCTACTAATAACGTATTCTCTATGACAAAATGAACGGAACCGCGCTTTCGTTCATTGTGTGTTCAAAAAACACGAAGTTGGCGTGGTTTGAACTGTCAAAATACCACGATTGACCACCGTACGTGGTTTGCACGTGGTAAGATTACGCGGGCATAATAATTGCCATACAGAATCGGGGCCCTGATTCCGTCTGTCTGAACAGAATACTAAGAAAATCTACAAAGAACGTAAGGGTCAGTTCACACCGAGACGCGACGCGACGCGACGCTGCGCGCACACTTTAAAACGACCTACTGCACCGCGCAACGTATTCTGAACTCTCACAATGCAATGTGTACCCTTTCGTGTAGAAAATAAAGTATATTTTGAGTCACTCTTTTAAAGTGTGCGCGCAGCGTCGCGTCGCGTCGCGTCTCGGTGTGAACTGACCCTAAGTGGTTCCCAATCGCAAATATTATCAGTTGTAAATACCGGTTCGCGTACTTAATTATCTTTTTTAAACTGAAGAATTATCGCTAAACTAACTGACCGAAAAAGAGTGAACTCTAACAGAAATTAAACTACACAGAAAGTTGAAAGAAATAAACCAAGCACAACGATGAACAGCATATCAGAATCGGCGACAAGTATCATCATCATTTCAACTGAAAGAACACCACTGCTGGACATAGGCCTCCCCCGAGCACCTCCACTTCGACTGGTTCTTTGCTTCTCGCATCCAATTTGTTCCTGCGGCCTTCACAAGATCTTCGTCAAACAAGATATAGGCATTGAAAATCTGTTGTAAGGATGTGGTGACGATATGGCCGCCGAGGTGATCTTGGTACGCAAGACGACATATCAAGTTATACATATTTTCCACTATAAGCTGACTTCTCATTGTACGAAAAGCCTATACAATGCGAGGTCAGCTAAAACTGAAAATGTATAGCTTGATATATAGCAGAAGTAACAAGCAACGAGATCCAATCATTTTAGTTAATATTGTGTGACTTTTAATATATTCCCCTTTATTCATAAACGTGGCTTTAAAGTCAAGTAGTGATGTTTAACCATACATTTTTGACGTTTAAACGTTACTTGGCTTTAATCATCCCAAACAGGCTTATAAATAAATCCTAATATGGCGTCTTAAGACATAGTTAGGTACTCTTTTTATTGGACAGGACATCACTGAGTTACTAAAAACTTGGAAGAAAATCTGACGTCACCATCATCCAGTGAGTGCAGATAAATCAGTTCGTTGAAATTGTGATAATTGCCTATGCATACCTATCCAATAAATTGTTTTGAATTCGATACGAATGCTTGATGTTATTTTAAATTGGTACGATAAGAGTGGTCGTGATCAATAAGAGCTAAGAATCGTTCTACAAATCCAATGATGAACCAATCGACAATCAGCCTGTACTTATGGACAGCAAAATAATAACTGCGTATGTTAGCAAGGACTCATCATGGCTTGTACCTAAACCGCAAGAGGCCTCTCAGGATGCGCAGACGCACATTCATCAGGAAAACCGAGAGAAAAGGTCGCACATAATTAATTTTCCAGCTTCGATAATCTGCGATACGACCATGCGGCCATCACGCATCACCTGTCTCTCTTACTCCTACTAAAATCGCACTTTATCTCTCTCTAGCTTATCGGCTAGCTTCGAAATTAAAAAAATAAAATAATGAATCGTTATCAGTGTGGTGTTATCAGCCAGCATCCGTCAGCGTATCGCAGATGATAAAGTCACATCTGTTGTGTCAATGGTCCATGATTTCTGTTCTATTTGTGATTACGACTTGTTTTGCACGCCTGGTTGTAATCTCTGATGTTGTAAGGTAATAAAATTATGTTTCAACTTTCCATAAAGTCGTTATTTCTAAGAAATCGGTTTGTTTTACACGAACTTCTGAACACTCATAATTGTATTCATACAAGTTTTAATTTTCCTTGTTGGATTTCTCCATATTGCGTAGTTAGGGATGGATAAAAAAATGATATCTTTAAAAGCTCCATTTATTTTCAGTAACCATAACATCCCTCACAGAGAGGAAGTCTGTGTGTGTTGACACACAGACTTCCTCTCTGGGAAACAGGAAAAGTGGGAACAATATAGGCTGATTATATAACCCAGAAAAGCAACTCAAAACAGAGAACGAAGTTTTAGTTCTATTTGCGCTTAAGCCCTGAAAATATAACGAAAATGCATCAATGCGAGCTTTTGAAAGCAAGTTACTTCTGCCCTAAAAGCTTTTGCAAATATTGTTATTAGTTGGACAGAAAATTAAGTCTGATTGAATTTTTTTTGTTTGTTCAGCAGTCACCATGTGCCCATTTGAGTAGTGGACATCTGGCCACTACTCAAAGAGTAAGCTAGAATCAAGTCTATATGATTCTAGCTTTACTTCTTTCAACAACTTTTCAACGTTTTCTAAGCATTTTATTGTTGATGTTGAATGAATGTTAATGTTGAATTGAAGTTGAATGTTGAAATTTCGTACAAATACAATCTTCAAGAGGACCGGGGCCAGGCCAATCGATCAGGTTAAGCTACGCTTGCCGCGGTTGGTCTATGGATGGGTGACCATCTTTACATACCGAAACCCCTCCGTGCCTCGGAAAGCACGTTAAACCGTTGGTCCCAGCTGTCATTCGATAGATCTTTGACAGTCGTTACGGTAGTCAGAAGCCCGAAAGTCTGACAACCAGTCTTACCAAGGGGTATCGTATTACCCATTCACTGGGTTGTAGAGGTCAGACAGGCAGTCGCTCCATGTAAAATACTGGTATTCAGCTGAATCCGGTTAGACTGGAAGCCGACCTCAACATAGTTGGGAAAAGGCTAGGCAGATGATGAGATGACAATCTTCAAGAGAACTTACTTGTACCTAAGTAAAATTACTAGCAAACACTAATCTGTATATATCTGAGTAGTATCAACAAACTCTATCCACATAAAAGACATTATCCATGTCCATACATTTTAACAAGATTATCACCAAAAATATTTTCATCAACACACAAAAATTCAAGTTGGTGAATATACAATCGACCCTTAGCTGTAGCTTCTTAATCTCGCTGTGATAACCGTTGAACCAAGATAAACCAGACGTCTGATAATCAGAGATACCGACACGTAACCGTGTAATGACCATACTGGCTACATGTATGAGGTCACGTGGATTCAACAGGGTAGGTAGAGACGATAGGACTGCCCGTAGATACTTTTAGATCGCAGATTATGGCCACGACAAGCAGTAGAGCACGAATATATTGGTCTTTGTCGGCTTTCTACTCATGTGTCCCAGTGACACATCTGCCTAATCCTTCAGGATTACAGGCGTGATGTTATGTGTGTCTCAAAAGCACTGAAATCCCTTTTGAATTCAAATCCTAGTCATTTTTGCTATAATTGAAACAGCTCATCGCTGGCGAATATTAACCAAAACTCTCTAACCCGATCGTGTTTGTATAAAAGTCCTTTTTTGCTGGTGTTTATTTTATTAGTTTTTACCTATCATCAATTTGTAGACAGCCTCGTAACATACTTCATTCCCCATTCAGAAATAGGTAAGGTTCTAATTGGCTGTGTGCAATCCTTAGTAATGACTGTCTTTGACAGACTGTCCTATGAGATCAATGATGGCGGGTACACTCGCAACAAAACTTAATTTAGGCTGGACAAAGGGAAATTAAAATAAATGTAAATCACCATTCTTAAAATAGTTTATCGTAAACACTGACGATAAACTATTTTAGTTTTATTGTGTTTACAGCATTTTGTTTACAAACTCAAATTCAAAGCATTTATTTCAAATAAACCAATTACAGGCACTTTTGAATTGTCAAGGGGTCAGTCAGTCGGAAAGATGTAGCTAGTTGCCCATTCCAAAGCGTAGTAGGTACTATCGCCAAAACCTAAATCTGACCATTTTGAAAACAAAATCCCGTGCACATGCTGCTGACCACAGCTGCGTCTGAAGGTAAAACAAAAGCGGATCCTTTATAGATTGACTCATAATATGCGGTGCAAGCAGGAATAGTCCTTACGGTGGTCAGATATAGATTTTGGCGATAGTAGGTACCTATGGAGAAGAACGGCCAAGAAACTCCACGGACACTCTTTTAAATCATACAAAGAATATATATTAATACAAACAAACTAATTAATAATCATTATCCATTTTCATGTTTCTGCACCAAAATTCTCATAATTTTTTTAGTGCTCGTTTTGGCGCGATTATTGATAGACTGGTTTACTTATCGTGACTCGTGAGGTCATATCGAGAGGTTCTGATTCTGATTTCGTTGAAATATTATTTTAGTAGATAAAGATACAGAATACCGTTGCGTTTGCTGTCTGTTAACATAATGTGGACGTGCAAAATAAAACGTACACAAGACAAAGGTTTAATACCGCACGTTATAAATACTTCAGAGTACGTTTGCTCTCAACGCTGTCGTGGAAAACTAATAATTTACTAATATTTTTTTTCCGTTTACCTATATTGTCCCACTGTTGGGCAAAGATCTCCTCCATATTTTTCCACTTTTCTGTGTCCCTAATACTAAACTAGGAAAAAAACCTTGGTGGCCGGGCAGGTTATGAAGAGGTATGAGGTATTTCGATTCCCGAAATGGAATACAAAGTTACATTACCACAATAATGACTTTGTTACAGGCAAAATCAGACCTTTGAAATATGATAAGGAGTTCAGCAGGCTAAAGCTGAACGCTTCAGGTTTAAATTCAGTTCATCATTCGTGTCTAATTCAAGCTCTTTCTCATCAGATGGCGGCTGCCCATCGCTGGAAGTTGGTCAAAGCAGTGTGGGCAGAAAAACATCCAAAACTGGTAAAAAAAACAAATATTCTATATCTAACACGAACAGATATCTCATCTGCCTAGCCTTTTCCCAACTACGTTGGGGTCGGCTTCCAGTCTAACCGGATGCAGCTGAATACCAGTATTTGTTATGAAGCAACTGCCTATCTGAAGGGCAATTCTCGTAATTTTAAGAACGTTCACTTTCTGATCTCAGTCTGAATCTGTTAAAAATTAACTCTAATTTCCCTATATTTTCGCAAAGTTTTTGAAATTGATTGTCGCCGAGATGAGATTGCGACTAGATTTTGAACGTTTTTAATTACGGGAATTCGCCTTCTGCACAATCTACTTACTGGGTAATACGATACTTTACCCCTTTTATTTTCGTCTTCTATGGCAACCGAGTCAATATCGACTATTCTGCCAGCGTCACGATACCCCTTAGTAAGACTGGTTGTCAAACTTTCAGGCTTCTGACTACCCGTAACGACTGTCAAAGATCTACAAATGACAGCCAAGACCAACACAGAATCCATAATTCGCAACCATTTCAAGCTTATTTCTATTACTAAGTTCTGCTGTTAGTGTGTATGTACGTGTCTTATCTCGGAAACAGTATCGTTCGAGACAAAGCAACGCATGATGTGGCTATGCATTTGCTTAACAAGACGGTTATCGCTTTGTTATCGTTAAAAAAATGTTACTTAGTAATTAGAATCCGGGTGGCGTTACTGTGGGTATTGTGTTCCAGATCTACGAGCACCTAGATATTAAATGACACAACATCACGACTCTTTTTCCTAAAGGGGAAAGATAGGTACTGGTGTGTAGTCCAAATTTCGCTTATTATGATATAAGTCGAGTCCCATGCAGTAGTAACTTATGCCCGGGCACAAGTTTCACATTTAGCAAGTATTCAAGGCTTCTACTTATGGGTTGTGTAAAGGTCAGATAGGCAGTCGCTCCATGTAAAATACTGGCATTCAGCTGCATCTGGAAGCTGACCCCAACATAGCTGGTAAAAAGATGGGCAGATTGATATTTTGACTCAGAATTTCCTAAATAACTCAAGGTTTTGCTTGACCCGGGGATCGAACCTAAGACGTCCACCAGCCAACAGACGTACTTGATTACTACTGCGACTATAAACCAGCCAAGCAGGCAGCCGAGTCAGTGGATATTTTAAACTATGTACTAAGTATATAAGTTATAACAAACACACGCTACAGATTCATTACCAATAATATCTTATCAGTGGCACAACGAGCCCCATTAAGAGAACTATCTGCCGTTATCAGCAGCTTATCTCCCTGATGAGAGACACCAAATCATCGTTACAAGACGTCTGCGTTTAAATTTATATTTAATTAAGTATTTGTATTTATCGTGCGATGCGATCGATTTTGTGGAAAAACCCAGAGTATTTCCTAATGGCGAAGCCGATAAAACTTTTCGAGATCCCTGGATTCGTCACTAGAACAAAGAGACAGTCTGACACTGAGACTTTAAGGAGAATTTCACCATTTTAACTGAACGCGATCAGCACATCTAAACCTTGTCCAAGAGCTGTCAATATTCCACAAAAGCGATGACACTGATAGCTCTTGAACACGGTCCATGTTTCAGTCTAGTACTAACCCCACAACATCTACATTAAGTTCATCAAACATCAAGTAGCATCAAAGATTTTTATCTATAAAATAATGCACACTTTTGACATTGGCAGAAAAGTTGACATCGGCTTTACTTGCCATAATTAAAAATAGAATAGAATAGAGTTTCTTGCCCGTTCTTTTCCATAGATACTTACATACTACGCTTTGAAATGGGCCACATCATATTTCTGACTGATCGATTCCTTGACAATTCAAAAGTTCTTGTAAACGGTTTAAGTTTGAGTTTAGATGTGCTGATCGCGTTTAGTTTTATTGGTGAAATTTGCACCACAGCATTCACTATGCGCTACAAAGGCGTGACAGGAGAATTGTCAAAAAGCCGGTCAGTTACTCAAAAAGTTTCAGTGAGATGAAGAATCTATACGAACTTCTGAGAAAACCTATTGACAAGTTTTATAGAACACTTTATTTTCTTCCCTTGACCAAGCCGCTGCGTAACACACTATAAGTATCAATGGGTTTCATTTTGACAGTTGAACAACATTCATTGCGTTATTTACATTGTTGAGCAGACACATTTTTCGAACATATGGAGCAATGGATTAGCAATATCCTTCAAAATGATTCAGATTTAGATTAATAGTGTATTACGCAATTAGGGTGCAGTTGTTACAGTAGATGTTTGACCACTGTGACCCAGGTCATGTGCACAGCCTTAGATCCCGGAATCTGACAGTTACATACAATTCCTTTTTTAATCAGTTTAATTTGAATTCGTACAAACATTCAGATAAACAATGGTGCAATCGGACGCTGTGATAACAGAGCTTATCATTCGACCGATGTTGTTAGCATGTATGTACTTCGATGAGTAACTATATGAAGCTGTTTCTTTGTTAAACTGATTGTCACTTTACATGTCCAGTTTAGGATAACACTATAAAATGCTGTACTTATTCTATTTCTGAGGGTCCATTAACCCTTTACTATGTAACGGGGTGAATAGGGATGCAGGGGTGAATCGGGACGAAACTTTGATTTTGAAACGTTGAAATAGCGTAGTTTGTTGCCAACAATAGGACACTTAGGGATTTATTTCCAAACAATGATTAAATTTGACTTTGCGCGATTGACTGCTGCGCTGCGTGTCGCGGGTTCGATTCCCGCACGGAACAAATATTTGTATGACCTACAAGTAGTTGTTCCGGGTCTGGCTGTTTGTGTATGTGAGTTTAAATGTTTGTAAACGCACCCACGATACAGGACAAATTCCTAGTGTGGGGCAAGGTTTTTTTTTTTTTTTAAACAGGTGTAAGGGTTTATCGTTCATTATAATACAGTAAATACATTAGAGTCCTTTTTGGCAACAAACAATATTACTTAAAAGCTAAAATCCCTTTAAAGTTTCGTCCCGATTTACCCCTGCATCCCTACTCACCTAGTTTTACGGTATCATTTCTTTCTTCCAAATAAGTTTTTTGAGAATACCTGGCGTATGGTGCAAAAAAAGTAGGGTTATTCTTATCATCAGTAGAAGGCTATTTTTTTGTGCTTATAAACGTTCAAATTCAAGTTTCATGTCATCTCAGTGACAATGTCAAAAACTTGTCAAAAATCTTGGTAAATTGGTAGTTTTTTTTGACAGATTGACACTGAAGACTGTGTTTATAATGCGAATGTTCCTAAAAGTACGGGAACTGCCCTTCAGATTGATTCTTTGGACGGATGTGAAGTCAGTTGACTTAATCTATTTATTTATTACTAGCCTAAACTGTCCCACTTCTGGGCAAAGGCCTCTGTCCATTTCTTCCATCTTTCGCGTCCCCTCGCGTCATCCTTCCAGTTTTGATGGAACCTATCCAGCTCGTCCCGCCATCTCCTAATTGGCATAAAGGAAAATTAAATATATATCCTTACAAAAGTACAAACAATTTATGAACTTACTTATTATTATGCTGCTGGGGAGTTATAATATATTAAAGCACTATGAAGTGGTGAAGGACGGGCGTTTTGGGGGACTGTCTTTTGTAATTTCGGCGTTCGAAAGTTCTGATTTTTCCCAGCCTAATTTTAATAAATGACTCTTGATTTTTTATTTGACTAAGTAAAGATCAAATTTGCTACTTTAGCCCAGTCAGCCTCAAACTGAATACATAGTATTGCGTCATTAACCTACAACAACAAAAAAAATATTGGAAGGCTGATGATTACCTTACATAAACAAACTTTACCTTATAATAAATTCATGTGAAACTCCCTTATATGGCCGAATATAGATGCAGGCATTAGTGAGAGTTTCCACTGTTGAGACGATACGAGAAAATAAAGCATCGTATCTCATCATTATTTTGTTTTATAATAATACCAGCCTATGCCTTCTCCAGACCCAGATGGAAAACTAAAATAGACGAAGAAGCCGTTGTTGACGAGATAAGTAATCTGTCTTGAAATGATGTCTTTAACAAGGAATGTAGAAACTCCGCCGTTAATGCTTTTACTGAAATTATCACAAATATCATAAAAAAAACACTCCCACAAAGACCAAACAAGACGAAACAAATATAACATCAAGCCCTGGATCACCCCAGGTTTAATAAAATGCATGCGACACCGCGACAAACTCCATTTAGCCTCACGTACCCACCCTGATGATCAAATGCAGCGACTCGTATACACCCGTTATAGAAACTTTTGCAACAATCTGCTACATAGGTTAAAAACGGAATACCACAGTAATCTAATCGAGACCAACCGCGCTGACCCCAAGAGACTTTAGAAGTGTATAAAATCTATATATAGCGACAAAAAACATCAACAGACGCTTCGAAGTTAGTCACAAATACAAACGACCCCACAGAATCACTCAACCAATGCAACACCTATTTCACTTCATTAGGCAGAAATCTGGCTAACCAAATTCTAACAAGAATCTCTAAAACCCAAGCCTCTCTTGCCGATAATTATAGTCCAGATATTACCTGCCCGGACACATTCTTCTTGAACCCCACTGATGAAACTGAGATAAATAGCCTTATATCCCAAGTCAACAATGACAGTGCTCCTGGGCCCGACAACCTAATGTAGGATTAATTAAAAAAAAAATCTACTGTCATCGCACCCTAACACATATATTCAACCTAAGCTTGGAGACTGGAACGTCGCAGCTGTCAGCCCAATTCACAAAAATGGAGCGACAGGAGTTTCCGATAATTATTGACCAATCGCCCTACTGCCCATATTATCAAAGCTACTTGAAAATATTATATATAGAACACTTACAAACCTTGAAAACCTAATTTAATTTCCGATAAGCAGTTCGGCTTTAGGAGGGGTAGGTCAACCAAAGATGCATCTAGGCTATTAATTAACTCTGTATCATCAACTGTAGATATATGAGAACATTCCATGAGGGTTTTCTTAGATTTGGCAAAAGCCTTCGACACGATTTCGATAGAACTTCTTTTTAATAAATTGGAAGCCGCAGGCATACATGGCACTCCCCTGGATTGGTTCAGAAACTACTTATCTAATAGAAGGCAATTTGTCAAACTCGGTGAACTGTCTAGCAGGCTCCTCTCCATCGATTTTGGAATTCCGCAGGGCAGCACACTCGGTCCAACTCTTTTCTTACTCTACATAAACGACATCCTAAATCTTACTCTCACTAATGCTGAATAGCCTACGCAGATGATACAGCAATCATATTTCATGGTAAATCTTGGGACCAAGTCTACAACCACGCCGTCCACGCGAGGGACTACGGATAGTGACTGAGACTAGATAAAAACCTACTGACCTTAAACGTTAAAAAAACAAAGATATTAACATTCTATACATCCATAGCATCCGGACCTACGCAACACCTAAGTCTCAAACTTCATACTTGCAACTATAGCCTCCACCCCCAACCCACAAACTGTTCATGTACCGTAATCGACAGCATTCAATCCATGAGATATTTAGGAATTACCTTAGACGAGGACTTATCTTTTAAACAACATAGGTACTATACACACACTGTCCGGTCGAGTTAGAAAACTTATTCATATAATGAAAAAACTACGTGACTGCACACCCATCCCTATACTCCGCACCGTTTACTATTTTGTTACTTTCGATATTATTTTTTATTATTTTGTTATTTAATTGATCTCACACTGTTAATTTTATTTTGATTAATTTGATCTCACGCTGATGGAAATGCATATTTTAAGTTCTTTTATTTTATTTTAATTAATTTTAGTTTAGTTAAATTTTAGTTTTTGTTTTCCTTCTCTTGCAATAATCACAATGTACCACACTTTGTAAATGTCGCAACTCTGACTTCCAAGATACAAGCAAATGTCTAGTTTGGGGTTCGCCGTCTATTCCATTCTTGTACAAATTTTGATTATTATATAGATTTGTTTTTTTTTTAAATTATTTTTGTTGTCCCACTGCAGGGCAAAAGCCTGCGGGGTAACTGCGTAAGACACTGAGTAGGAATGGCTTTGTTGAGCAGACTTTTTTTTTCTCGAACCTATGAGGCAATGGTTTAGAAATATCCTTCAAAATTATTCTGATTGTGGTTGATAGTCTGTTACGCAATTAGGGTGGTATTTTCACACAGAGAAGGCACAAGCATTGATCATCACGCTTGCTCAAAACAGGTTGGCGATTTCAGACTAGTTTCCTCACGATATTTTTCTCTCACCGATGTCAGTTATGTCCAAGATAAACTAAGAAAGTATTTATGAATCGGAAAAGTCACATTTTGTATAAATTTTGTAAAAAGTTAACATACCTTTAGATACTTAAAACCTGTGCAGTTTGGTTTTTGTCTAATAGTACTCTGCGCTTCCACAATGTATATCGTTAAACAATTTAGTGTAGAAACACCACTGAAAGTTCCCACTTTTACCGTACCACAACGCGAAGTAACACAAACTCCAACTTTCTGATGTTATCAGCTCCCCTATTACCCGACCGTGATTAAACAATAGCCGTGTAATCGAAAAAATAATTTGCTCAATTTGTCCAACGGCCTGATTGATGCCCACCCAATTAATACCACCAGATAGAGATGCCCCGATTGTTAACTTTTAACCAAACGTAATTAGAACTATTTGTTTTGGCCGGGTTATCGCGACGTTCCATCGCCGAGGAACAATAGGAAAGTTCGAATTTTGAAATAATTCGATTACGGAACGAGGTGATAGTGATTTGTTGGGTTAATTATTTTTGTTTTTTTTAGGCAAAGGTAATTTAATTTTTTAAGGCTGTTTAGATATAACTGTTTTACAAATTTAAATAAAACCGCCTTTTGTTTATGTTGAGGATAACGTTAATTGTCTCATTAGTTCTGCTATGATTAAATTACGTAGAAACGACTAGGCGTAAATGTAACAATCTTGTACGGAAAGATCAATTAGAAAGCTCATTTGTATCTTTCACGGGCTGTTAGGGAATAAACGCATTTCTTTCTTATGATTTTTTCCCCCTCAACGTCAATATGTTTCATGCAAGTGACCACCAACATTCAAAGCTTATTAAATGGTACGAGAAGCTTCTAAAAATAGTTACTCCACAGTAGCACCATACAAAAAAAAAAACCTCAAAAACGAACAGTACTGACACCCATCAACCATAACAAGCCAATAGGTAGCAACTGGTTGTCTGGTTGTCTTACAGCAAGCGTAATTGCAGCGACGTGGTTGCGACCACCCGCGCGCTACCGAGAAGCACACGTGTAGGATTCGGTTACAGTAGTGTTAATGTCTGATGCTTTATGAAGTTATGATTAAGTAAGGTTTCCGTTGATAATGTTTGGTACTGTATCTTATCTGGGATATTTAGTGTATCCTACTGTCCTATTAATTGTGAAAGTTTGTATATTTGTAACGCTTTCACGCTAAAACGGCTTAACGGGTTTGGATGAAATTTGGCACACCGATAGTTTATAACCTGGATTAACACATGGGATACTTTTGGTACCGGTTCCCGTGGGATAATTTCCGCACTCCACGCGGGCGTAGCCGTAGGTAAAAGCTGGTTGTTCTATATTTATGCCATTGTTTTCTATGCGAGTTATATTGGAACTGACCATTATAGCTTCGAGATTTTAAATAGCCACAAATGTCCAAAACATGAGTGTCTGAATGAAATCTTACGTGTCATTTTCGGTTGTATAATTTTTATTAACACACACTTTCAGGTAAAGCGTTTATTAGGCTGTGAAATTGTTTTAATCTAGTCAAAATAGTTTTCAACTACGTCTGTAATTTGTTGCACATTGCCAAAATTTGTCACATTTTCACGAGATAGAGAGATCGGCTTATTATAAGAATTTGACTCTTTTACAAGTAAATGATATTTTATTTTTAAGTAAATATAACACACTGTTAACTTTAACAATAACATTTTTTTTTTAAATAAAGCTAGTTGAAGTCAGACTGGTGAAGAACTCCAGGAAATCGATGTGTAACCTTGCATGACATTATAAAGGTATACCTACTCATAAATCATGATTCCTAGAATTAGCACATTACTAAGAACGACACGTGTCATGTTAAGTTACAAATTTTATTACATAAACATCTGATAGCATGTATCATGTGATTAAGTGAGGTCAGAGAGATAATGAATCTTTATAGGTAGGTATTGACGTGATAATATATTGCGATCATCTCGAAGAAATCGAAATCGATCAGTTAATAGCGTTGTGCGGAGATATATGGCATCGATTGATCACGTATTCTTCAGTCAAGCCTGGTAATTATGATCATTTTTACCACAAAGATAACATCACGCATGTAATCCCCAAAGGGTTATGCAGAGGTCCCTGTAGTACACCCACATTACTTAATAGCTCTGGACAGAGCGAGGTGGAAAGAGAGGGAGGCCTTTGTCCAGCAATGGGACAATAAAGGGCAAGAAAGAGATGTGGTCCGCCTCGTTGGTCTAGTTGTCGCAAGTGCTACTGCTGATAATGAGGTCCTGGGGGTGTACTACTAAGTGCAAAGTGCGAATGATCGGTTCGGACCGACACATGGCCGAACCGAATGTTATTGAAAAAGTACGAAAAAAGTTCGGTTCGACTCAGTTGGGTCGGGACCATAGTCAATATTCGAAAGAGTGTAGGATCGGGACCGACCGAACCAAATAGTAACTTCGTAGCAGGAAATGGCCGAACATTCGGCCGATACCACTTCGAAGTAGACCCCCACGGTTCCATTCCGATGTTGGGAAAAGTGTTATAGGTTTTTTGCATCAGGAATTTTGTCAGTAGCAGTCGTCCGAAGTCCGGATTTGTGCCCGGTTGATGGCAATAGGCTATGATAATTTTGTCTTGGTTATAGTCGATGAAAAACGTCGTCAAAAAAACCATGAAAAGATTGTGTGAAAGAGCATTTGGAAAGGGGATGACCACTGGGATGACGAACAAAAAATATATAAGGAAGAAGAAGACATGCTACGACTCCAAACAAATTGGTATAACGGCAGTCTGATGATGGCTATGGTCAGTGGGATGCTCGCTTGTTAAGCACTACCGGGTAAAAACCTCGTTTTGACTTATTTTGCTAAGATTTCATCTATTTGGATACTAAGCGATTATTATTATTTATTAGCGAGTTTAAGGCGATTATCACATTGCCACGCATCACGTTGCATGTTGCGTGTCAGCGCACCTACGCGCGTTGGACTGTGCGTGTTTTCTATACAAACGGAGATACTTACAAGCAACGTTGACACGCATTCACGCGCTACGCTACGTGGTGCGTGGCAGTGTGTGAATCGTCTTATTTGATGATGTGGCTGCCGTCTTTGAATTCCGTTAAGCAACTCATTCAACTCGATTTTCGGCAACTCTCATCCTACCAGCCATCCTGCGAAGATCGCCGCTTCACCTAGACAACTCGAGTTGAATGGCGTGCAATAGGAGAGGCCTATGTTCAACAGTGGACAGTGATGATGAAGCAATTCATAATGGTCCATTGAAAGTCTTCGCAAACTAAAATATCAAGGACCAACAATCATTTGACCATACAAGGTCATGCGTTGAAGCCTTCAATTCAAGTAAAACAGTCACAATTCCACTGTCCGTCCTACAAACGTCACATTTACGACCTCCAGTCCATTCTCAACTGAAATTGATTGAATATAAATAAACCGAATGTGCAATACACGTCATACTGTTGCCACAACTTCTACGTTTCTAAAAGCATAGCTGTCTAATCACTTGTCTCATCTCACACTGAACAATTGTTCCTCATGCTCCAAACGATTGAAATTAAACCCTATTTTGATTTCGAAAGGGTTGGCTTTTGATTGAAGGCTGAATCTTTCTCGACCTACGGCCTCACGATCCATTTCATCTCTTCCAAGCATAAACTACATTATAGGCGTCAATTGTTAACAACCTCTCGATTCTCGTGAACCGATAGTATCGATTACGTCGCTTATTTTCTCGCACTAGCGACTCGATTGTTTTATTCGATTCTTACCCCGAGGCTTAGATCATGCGTTATTAAAATGTGATAGTGTGAGTACAATTATTTTTGAAGTGTTATGGATTTAAAGGTTTTTGTTAGACTTGGAGGGAATTGGAGATTGATTTGGTTCCCTTGCTGGTATAGAAGCATATGAAAATATTTATGTTCAACAAAAACATCAATGGAAGTAAAACGTTTAAAGATGTAGGTAGACCGTTACATATGACATTTAAGGAGGTGTAATAAGTCAAGAAGTCTTTGGTATGGTGTAATTTAAAGTCAATAGAACCTACAGCACTATCTGGAATCGATTGACGCCTTATCCGGCAACTGAAGTGATGCCTAATATTTTGAAGTTAGGATTTTGACACTTGCGTTCGATATCGATTCATCTCATATGACGGATGTTATAAGCTACAATTCATAATAATTTTGAACGTTATAGCTTTGTATTAGGGTTTAGAGTCGTGTAAGGGATAGTGGGCGTACTTTTTATGGGCTTATTGTTTAAGGACAGTGTTCGTTTGTTTTGACAGTCAGTGTTCGGTTACGCGTGACTACGATTATGCGATTGTGTGGAGCGTTTTAGATCGACAGATAACGGAGTGGACACACGGCTTTGTAGAATGAAAAGCTTGCTAGCGGTTCAACTATTTCAAATGTAGACGTTATTGTAGGTATTAGATTTTTGTGGAAATCAGATAATATAACTTTCAGGAATAAATACATTTATACCCGAAATTTTAACGTAAAAAATCTTTAGCTAAAAAATCCGCTGTTCTGTTAGTAGTATTAAACCCGCGTCGTGAAAAGGATAATCGCTTATTCTTTTACATATATGTTCCTCGTTGATTTAACAGACACGTGAGGGCAATTCCTCGTAATATTAAGAACGGTCACAGTCAGATCTCAGTTTAAAGGAGTAAAAAAAAAGTTGACTAGTTTTTTACATTGATTGACGCTGAGATGAGATTGTGACTAGATTTTGAACGTTTTAAATTACGGGAATTGGCCTTCTGTATAAAGATGGAATTTGCGGGCCAAATTCAACTCATTTCGCCAGTCCATATCATATCATCAGCAAGCTTATTCCCCACCTATATTAGGGTCGGCTTCTGCCTGTTTTCGTTGTTTCTGTATTTTTTTTTTCTACAGACATTTGATGGGTTGCTATCCCATGTTCTAAGCTACCCAGCCGTGGAACCCGTATAACATAAGTGGTAGAACACACATCGGTCCGCGCAACCGCCTAGCCGCCCGTGTTTTTGTGGCCACCGTTAATGGTCCGATGTGCTGATAAGATAACAACACAATGTTTTACTTTAATTATATACGTGTTTGTGTTATACAACTATTAATGATTGTTATTACTTCGGTGGCTACTTGGTGATTAAGGGATGGTGATTTGAATTGAAATTGAAAAAAGGAATAGAACGGTAGCTTTGTATGGTTCAACAAAAAGTCATCATCCTCTGCCATATTGGGGTCGGCTTCCAGTCTGCAGCTGAATACCAGTATTTTACATGGACCGACTGCCTATCTGCCTTCCACAACCCAGTTACTGGGTAATACGATACCGCTTGGTAAGACTGGTTGACAGACTTTTGGGCTTCTGACTGTGTTGACTTCTAACTATCTAACTATCAAAGATCCACGAATGACATCCGGGACCCACGGCTTAACCTGCAGGTTTGTACGGGTGTTTGAAATACTCGAAAGCTTTATTACAAAAACAATTAAATGTTTTGAGGTCATAATAGAGACAGTTAATAGTAGGTACCTAACGTTATCAAACTATGAAGCATTAGGATTGCAGTATCTAGAACTATAACTTCAGAAATGGGATCAGAAGGCCAATTCTCGTAATTTAAAACGTTAAAAATCTAGTCGCAGTCTCATCTCGGCGACAAACAAATGTCAAAAACTTGCCAAAATGTAGGGAAATTAGAAGTATTTTTGACAGATTGAGACTGAGATCAGACTGTGAGAGGTCTTAAAATTACGAGAATTGCCCCTCAGACTGTGAACGGTCTTAAAATTACGAGAATAAAAAGCGTGTCCGATGTCCTTTGAAACAAAAAACGTACCAGCACCCTAATTGCGTAACACACTATCAATCTCAATCCGAATCATTTTGAAGGATATTGCCAATCCATTGCTCCATATGTTCGAAAAATGTATCTGCTCAACAACGTAAATAACGCAATGAATGTTGTTGAACTGTCAAAATGAAAGCCTTTGCTACTGTTAGTGTGTTACGCGATTACCTACGAGTACCTCAAAGGAAACTAGACTTAAAAATATATGTACATGCAAAACACAATACACAAATCGAAAACCAATTAATCTAGAGAAATACAAAATCGTGTTTAACAGTCTAACAGAACGATTGGAAACTCGATAGGTTCGCCTTAATACGCGCCTACGCACTATTGTCTAAAACGCGCAACGCTGCGTACGCGCAGATAAAATCGTTTGTACAGAGAACAAAAACAGTGTGCACTGGCTTTATAAGGATTGTGAACGGATCCGAGTATCGTGCGATAGGTCTGGACTTATTTATCTTCAAGCTGTGTACGGTGTGGGCAGGGAAACGGTATTAGGCTAAGTGGAAGCTTCCTTAGTCGGGGAGATATTGGGGGACTATATGTTTTTGAATTGACAGCGTAACTTGCAAAGAAGGAGGAAATATGGACGAGGAAAATAAGGTCGTTTGAACCTACGACACTAAGATACGTTCAGTTTTGTAGTTGTCGTATGGAATCAGCTTGCAAAGACTCGAATCGTAGCTGGTGATAATGACTCTTTTTGGTAAATTCTCCTTTTATATCTCCATCATGGCATTGATAAGTTGTCTCTATACTGGCGTCTCTTCCTTTTCTTCTGTTCCTTTTGTCTTCATCTCATTGTTGCTAACTACCATTACTGCGTCTGCTATATCGTTATCCTTTCTGTTTGACATAACCACGCTTATATTAACTGCAACAATCCTCATTAATTCTGATCAAGAACTTTCCCTTTTCACATGTCCGTACTGGCAGCACAATTCGGAACATTTAGACAATACATTTATACAATAGCCCAAAGGCTGATTTTATCAAACTCATTATTGCGTGTAGTAGGTACGTATTTACACATCATTATCTATCAAAATGGCTGACAATTTGCCTATACATGTCAATGTTGTACAAACACTAATTCAAACGTATTTCAAAAGTACCTGGTGTTGTCAAAAAGCCGATTTTAATCTTCTGAAATTATCGAGTAATCGACGTTACGCTGCGCTCGCGCCGGATGCCAGACCAAAGCTTTATGACGAGACAAACTTAGCTCGAAATCCGAAAAATATAATTTTAACTCTTATATTGAAGACGTAAGGTTGGTTGTTGATTAAGTGGGATGCACAATGTAAGTTTGTATGTCTTTGTGTCATAATAACAGTAACCTGTCATGGTGTGACATTTTCATAGATTAAAATCGCGCTATTAAACGACTGTGCGATGGAATAGATGATAGAAAGATGGTTTATTTAAATAGTGGACGTGTTTTTTATCTAATGGTACTAGTTATGTGTAATGCCATGTTTTAAGCCGTGTAAGTACCGGTTTCAATTGTGTCTTTTTAATCATTGAAATAAAAACTTCACCTTCAGTACCTTTCCTTGTGTTAAATGTATTTTTAAACTATTTAATAAAGACGTTGCAGCTGAGATATATTGCAAAATAAAAATTAGATTCCACAATATTCACACCACAAATCCCATAATCGCGATCCAGCCAAACACTACCCGCCATTGCAGCACTGTCGCCATCTATTGATCAGAATTTCCATTACAATGTCTGACACCACCAATAGAGGTCGCTGTTCTAAAATTTAGTTTTCAACAAACTACATATTATTCGACTGACTTATGTGATTGTTGCAAGCCCTACCCTTTGTTTCGACTCGAATTTCGATCGATCAATTTGCGGAGTATTGTATGATTTAAGACCTGGCGAAGGGTCGTGCTGATGCAGGATAGGACAGCTCACAGCTTATAATTAATTTTTGTTTTTGTTAGCACGCTTGTTTGAACTATAAAACTAATAAATGGTACTCGTTTGATTTAAATGCGTGTTTTGTTTCGATAGTATGTATTTGTTTTAGAATTTGTTCTTTATGTGTTGGCTTGTGCGTGAGGAAAAATAGTGGGAATTGTTTATGGGTTGTTTAGAAAGGAGTATGGGTTTGTCGTTTTTAATTGAAAGAAGGTAGAGTTGTGTTTAACATTAAGGTCTTGAACAAGGAACAAAAGAGGCTGTGTATATAATTCTGCATTAGATTGAATTTTTTTTAATTTGATTGGGAAAGGCCAATGAGAAACTGTTATGAAATTTGGCAGACTTTATGAATGATATCTATAATACGGTATAACGGTACGTAATAACGGTACCTAATACCGTTAATACCGAAATTATTAAAAAAAAAAAAATAATAATGAAGGAACATACTTTAGATTTGTAGATAGAGGATATAATGTAGAAGATTACCTGTGGTTTGTCTTTCTCCCTAGACAACATGAGACATCATTTGGGCTCATTTCTAAATCTTCTAACTAAAATTCGGTCTTTACACATAGACTGTCCAAAAATTCATGAGGGGCTAAAATAAATCAACCAAAAATTATCATCATATTAAATCAACTGAAAAAGTAAATTAAAAACACCGAACAATACCCTGATATCAAACTTAAACACACTCAGACCAAGTGTTGGAATGCACAAAATAAGTAATAAGACAATTACCTGTTGGCAAATGTTCCCGATACGAGGCACCACAATCGGCTCACCGGCCGACAATCTTACCATCGGTAATTTGGTAATAAAATGAAAATACGTTCGCCTCTTATCTATAATCCACTCTATATAAATATCCTTCGCTATATAAACATTCACAAAACCCCATAAAACATCACAAGCCACACACATCCCCCAGACAATTGTGAACCTTTACGACCAAATTGAATCTTAACGGTCATTATCGAACGTTAAGTACTCGTTCGAAAGCAATAAGGATCAATATTGTTTGATCATCAAAACGGTGTTCTCCTTTCGCGGATTCGTTTCGATTTCGCGTGGCTGCAAATTTAATTTTCTTTAATAAGCTTCTTATACTTGGATCAGAGGAACCTCAACTTTGTTATGGAAGGTTTAAGGTTTGAAGTTGTGGGATGTGTTGCCTCGTGTTGGAAGGCATGTATCGCGATAGAGAGCATGTTTCATCGGTCCCGATGCAAGTGCAGATAGGGGCCCCGCCCATGCTTTTTTCGTGGTTTCTCCTAAGTAACAATGGGGTGATCTGCTAACTAAATAACGAGTGAGATACATCTCGAGGAGGCGATGTGCGAGAACAATGTACGCTTTTATTTTCTTCTGATGGTTCGCTCTCTGATGGGATGGTTCGACGAAACGGGTTTCTCATTTTTATAGCGGTTTGTTTTAAATGATTGAAGGATCTTTTGAAAGTTAGGTCGGTTCTTGGGTGCCGGGTGCGCGTAGGCAACCGAATGAATAGAATGCTGATAATTTGCTGTGCAATTGTGTGAGCTTTGGGTTTATCGATAGGTCCAACAATTGTTGCTTTGAGCTAAGTCACTGTAAATCGGTTCTAGAACCCGACAGGCGCTTTACTTTGTGTAAATCATTTCATCACCACTGCTCTTGCAACGGTGAAAGAAAACATCGTGAGGAAACCGGCATGTCTTAGAACCAAAAAAATTCGAAGATATGTGAAATATACCAACCCGTACTGGGCCCGCGTAGTGGATCACGGCCCACTCCCTCTCACAGAGAGGAGGCCAGTGTCCCAGCAGTGGGAACGTCATAGGTTGATTATTTATTTATTTATTTGAAAGTAGGAGAACCAACAGCTGAACCAAATTAATAACAATTGTATAAGCGACACAGAGCCAATTACAGGTTCTCACGAGTAGACACGGATAAGGTAGTAGAAATCTTAGGATCACTAAGATGCTACTGTAAATCTAGGGAGAGGCATAGGACATATTTTATGGCAAAGGCAAGGTACTTACTATGTTAATAATCAGACGTCTCATCAAAATTCTTATTCATTTGTCATCTTTTTTTCAGGCAGCTGCAAGTTTTAAAGTGCATTCCGTTAGCGGCTTGCTCTATTTTGTTGCCAAACCAGCTGCATGGGGTTTCAAAATTAATAATATTATCATAATATTAACCTGTAAAGTAATCCTACTGAGTCTCCGCAGAAATTGTTTCAAAACTTTATTTTAACAAGTAATTTTGAAAGTACAGACTTTTCAAAAGAAAATAGATTAACATAACATAACATCACGCATATCCTCAAAGTAATCATCCTCAAAGGGTTAGGCAAAGGTATACCAATAGTACAGCCACATTTCGCCAGTTATGTTTAAGTCCCTTATAATAGGGGGCGAACCTATTACCATCAACCGGGCACAAATCCTAACTCTGGGCTGCTACTGAGAAATTCCTGATGTAAAAATTGCAATAACACTTTGCCCGACCTGGGAATCGAACCCAGGGCCTCATTCTTAACCGTAGCATTTGTGACTACTATACCAACAAGGAAACGTTTAAATAAACTGGGTTTTTTTTATTCACATAATATGTGAATAAAAAAACCCAGTTTATTTAAACGTTTTGGTTTAACTAAATGAATATCATTCATATTATGAATGATATTCATTTAGTTAAACCAATCAGTGTCAGCTTGACAACTATTTCCTTCTACACTTGCCAACAGGGAATATAAATCCTAAAACATCACGACAAAAACACAATGACTTGCCTATTAAAATAGATCGATACATCAATACACTGAATAAAAATCCCTTTCAATAATCATAAGGAAACTTCGAACTAATTTATCGATACAACGCGAGTATAATATTCCGTTAAATTTGTCATTTTATCCTGTATTTTAATTAGCCGTAGGACCTTTTCCTGTTTTTATCGTGTTCTTGCGTGTTTGTTTGCTTGGTCCTCTGATTAGGACAATTTGATTCACAGAATGTTGGTGGTGGAGGAAAATGCTTGTCGGTTAATGGTCCATTAACCATTAACCCACAAGCATTTTCCTCCACCACCATTTGCCTCTGGTCTCTATAGTTCCTGAACAGCAAAAAAATCGACCTTTATCCCTCAAGCTCATTAGTTTAAGGGCTAAAGGTCGATTTATTTTGTTCAGGAAGTATGGTTTTTGTTATGTTTTGTTACTGAAGCTTTTGTAGGTTGATTTCCGCTCAATTTCAGCGTTATTTAATCCGTAGCTTTTGTCAGGAATTACATTATTTTAATGGATGGTGCAGAAAATGTGTCTGTGTAATAGAAAATATTTTTGTCATATTTTTAGGTATGTGATCAATCAGCAGCTTTTATAAGTCTTCTTATTAAGCTGATGGCGGACAAAGTAAAATGGAAGTCAGACACGTAGGTATTTTTTTCTATTGAAACACAGAGTAGACATTTCACTCCACATTTTATGAGTTTTGGATAATTATGTCCTGTTTGAGTTCGTTTCAGTCATGAAAAACCTGTGACAATTTGAAATGTAAAATCTCCTAATCGAAACGAAAGCGACAACAGATGTGTGATCATCTCCTTCTAAAATCTTTCGCTCATGATTAGAAGATTTCGATTCGTTAACTGTTCTTCCTGTGGGTAGATGTGGTTACCCCAAGAAAAGTTGACGAACCTTGATCTTAGACACAACGCAGTATAAGTAGGTAGAGTAGGTGGTATTGACAGGAGGTCGTTGTTATTAAACATTTATAAAATTATATTGGCAAAACAAGATGGCTGCCTTAGTTCCGATTTTGGCTAAGCGCCAAGAAAACCTTGTAGCCTTGTACTTATAACTCCATCAAACTCTCCAACAAATAAATAAACAAACAATTTATCTTACAAAGTTTCAAACCATAAAGTCAACGGGCAGTTTCCCGCGCAAAACACAGATGTCGCTGGTCTCGTTCCCGCCAAACCAGTCGGCATCATGGCTGGTGGGAGGAGCCCCGAGAGCCTCCGCCCCTGAGGCCTAGCTCTTCAAGTTTAACTTACAAACTTGATTACTGTTTCATGATGTTGTAATAAGGAAAAAAGATAGATTATTTTACTGAGTTTAAATATACAAGTTGGGCGTTGATTGGCTGTGTTGAGTTGCAAGTATAAGTGGCTAGGATGATTTAGTGGACGGAGTTCACATAATCACATCGTCGTGATAACTAACTATATTACGTTAAAATCTGTAGATGATTATGAAATCCTTTGCTCATTGAAAAATTTAATAAACCATAAAACATATATATTACTTAAGTATAGTTAACTTGATGAGGTGTTAATCTCTCTTACTTGCAGACAGTTGGTTTCTTTTAATTTTCATAGAATTAAAAAATAAATAAAGCGATGTATAGTATACTAGTGCTCTCACATTTCCTTAGGTTTGCTTTTGTGATCATAATTTTTGCCATTTATTTGATCAAATACGTTTTAAATGCTCTGCAAAAACTATAAACATTGTATGCTTGTTGTTTACTGCTCATCAGCATTTGCATAAATCCCAAAGCATTTTATTTAAAAAGTTACGTTTAAGGTAGTAAAAGTAGTCGAATTTCTGATAAATAATGCAAATCCAGTCTTATTTACTCTGTTTTTTTAAATGTTATTTTAAAAATTTAATTATTATATTTTATCCTTTTCTTACTCAATTTTACACCTAGACTTAAGTTAGCAACTAAGCGGTAATCTGGCGTCGTTGTTGTCAATGTTTTGTTTACCTGTAATTGGCATATATATTAGAATATTACCGTATGATCTGTATGTATATGTATGTGTTGTGGGTGAACCTTTAAGTAAATAAATAAATAAAAACCGACTATGACCGTTGATCCCGTTTGCCATTCGTAGATCTTCGACAGCCATTACGAGTAGTCAGAAGCCCTAAAGTCTGACAACCAGTCTTAGATAGAATACTCTTTATTACGTACACCATAAACATTACAGATATAAATGTAGGAATTTTACAAGGGGGACACAATTCAGGCCTTATCTCTAAAAAGCGATCTTTTAAAGACAACCTTTCAAAAGTTAGTCTTACCTAGTAACTGGATTGTGGAGGTCGGATAGGCAGTCGCTCCATGTAAAATACTGGTATTCAGCTGCAGCCGGTCAGACTTGAAGCCGACTTCAACATAGTTGGGAAAAGGCTAGGCAGATTGATTGATTAATGTTTGATAAAATTGGTAAAAACACACAGCACCCTTAACATCTTACAAGGAATCCATTTTCCCTAAACCCAAATTAAAAAGCTTCTCATTTCCCCGGTTATTGTCAACAAAGTGATCTTCTCTCCATTGATCAATGGTGTTCGATGTTGCACAAACAAATTAGCGCCGGCGGCGACTTGACATAGCTCTTATTAAGAAATGAATCGAGACGGATGGTTAGGGCTGACAGTTTTGGTTGGTATGAAGACGTTGTTATTTTTTCATCATTTGCCTAGCATTTTTCAAACTATTTTGGAGTCGGCTTCCAGTCTAACCGGATGCAGCTGAATACCAGTATTTTACACGGAGCGACTGCCTATCTGACCTCCACAACCCAGTTACTGGGTAATACGATACCCCTTGGTAAGACTGGTTGTCAGACTTTCGGGCTTCTGACGACCTGTAATGACTGTCAACTGATCTGATCATCTGATCCACGAATGACAGCCGGGACCAAAGGCTTGACGTGCTTTCCGAGGCACGGAGAGGTCTTGCTATGTGAAGATGGTCACCCATCCACGGACCGACCGCGGCAAGCGTACCTTAACCTGATCGATCGTCCCGTGCGGCTGTTATTACTTAGCCACAAGCCCTTCACGGTGTCTGAGGACTAATGTGGGCTATTTTTAGCAGAGTATGGTATTTTGAGGTACTAATTTTATGAAACCTAACGGCATTCCCCGCACAATGAATCAATAAACTTTTCACGCCATCAATTACCTAACACTTTTCCTCATCAATTTTGCACTCTATGACGCAGCTATTTTTCTCGCTCTCAAAAACACTACACTACACTATTACTTAGCCACGAGCCCCATAAGTAATAAAGGGGCCATTTAGGAAAATACTATTGCAGCCGTGCATCTATATCCTTCATTTTAAAAGTCCGATTGTCAAGGCTGACAATAAAATACTATTTGGGTTAAGTAGAGTTTTGGCAACCCTACAGGATCGCGCGGCGGCCCGCGGCGACGCATATAAATTAAGGATTTACACATAATGTTTCATTTTTCAAGTCGGTTAACGTCCCCCATTGACACGCGGTCGGACGGATCAGGACGATTTTCAATAAGATTGGGGGGTAATGAGTTTACAGACAGATCTGTTTGGATTGCGATATTAAAAGAGGGAGAGATATTCAGAGACTTTGTTGTAAAAATAAACAGCATCTTTGTTGAGATTTTTGATGTAGGCTAGCTTGCTTATCTTGGGGTATTTATCATTAGAAAGCCAAATATGCCCCATCATCACATTAAGAACAGACGCCAGTACATCAAGCTACCCGAAACTGACAAATTTTCCCAATCAACGTTGAACCTAATAGTTTAGCGATAAAGTTGAAAATCTATTAAAGAAATTTGACAGATTGTACTAGCTTGATGTGCTCGCGTCTGTACTTTTCACACTTTGATTTGATACTAAATAGCTTCCACTTTTCTTTTCGCTGAAAGGTTATTTGCCTGAAAACTGACAAATTAGACGTTACAAACCTAAATATATTGATTTCAAAAGCGATTCAATCAAATTCCATTTCTTTGTGTTACCAAAAATATTCAATATTAATTTGTTAGAGCAAACAGGAATCGCAGACTTTTTCTCTCACGTATAATCGATTATTTCCTTCAATAACCCTGCAGTATTGCGTAACACATTTTCGGCAAATGGTTGAGATCAATTGGTTTCGTTTCGATCGCTTTTTGTTTCATTTTACGATTTTCGTATTGCGTAACTCCACTGTCATGTAATACCAACAGCTGTTGGTTTGAAACGCTAAAGAGTGAACGATATGTGCTTAAGAAAATCGTAAAATGAAACAGAAAGCGATCGAAACGAAACCAATTAATCTCAATCATTTGCCGAAAATGTGTTACACAATTAGGCTGCTGTTTATTTCTTACTGTCTGTGCCCCACGGCTTCACTTGCATAAGTTTCGATCCCGTGGGAATATCGGGATAAAAAGTATCCTATGTGGTAATCGTGGTATAAACTATCTGTGTGCCAAATTTCATCCAAATCCGTGCAGTAGTTTTGGCGTGAAAGAGTAACAAACATCCATCCATCCATACAAACTTTCGCGTTTATAATATTAGTAGGATTCTTTCTTTACCCATGCTAACATTGTACTGTCCCCCAATATACACGTAAACTTTAATACCCAACAAGCTATCAAAACACAACCAGAAAACATCATTAAAGTGTTAACTGCTTAAAATTCGCGATGACGTTTCTCTCGCGATTTGTAAACATGACGTCACGTCCGGTGAGGCTGTGGCGGAAATTCGACCTCTCCCATCTTTGAGAGGGCGCAGGGAGGGGGGTTGATGGAGTGTGATCTTGTGCTGTATCACGAGTGGTAAGGGGTATCGGCTAGACAGGGTTTTGAGGGTAGTTTTAGGAGACAGTGTGATTTTGAAAAACGTTTTTTTTAATGGTTTTTATTTCTTGAAAAAGGCTTTCAAGTTTTATAGATAGAGGATACCAAAAGTACAAGCTGTACCACCGCCTTGCGGTTTTCTTTAAAATTCTTTTTTTTTATATAAAACGTTGCCCCACACTAGGAATTTCTCCTGTATCGTGGGTGCGTTTACAAACATTTAAACTCACAATCATATACAAACAGCCAGACCCGGAACAACTACTTGTAGGTCAGTCAAATATTTGTTGCGTACGGGAATCGAACCCGCGACACGCAACGCAGCAGTCAATCGCTTAACCACTGCACCAACCGTGCCAAAAATATAAAATATTTATCTTTATGATTACAAAATTAAGCTGACACAGTTCACATCATCATCATAATTTGAGCTGAGAGCCGTCCACTGTTGGACATAGGGCAACCCCAGTTAGGACACAGTTCTTAGGAGTTTATAATTATATCTAGGACTAGCTGCGCCCCGCGGTTTCACCCGCATAAGTTTCGATCCCGTAGGATATTCGGGATAAAGAGTATCCTATGTATTAATCCTGATTATAAATCATCTGTGTGCCAAATTTTATTCAAATCCGTTCAGTAGTTTTTGCCTGAAAGAGTAACAAACATCCATCCATCTATCCATCCATCTATCCATACAAACTTTCGCGTATAATATTAGTAGGATTTACTCGGTTGTTCTATCATTTTATGTTGGTTGTATATACGTAATTATAACTTGTATACGATAATAATTAATGAAAGCTTACTACCCTTTTGCAACGATGTGTGTGTAGCTAGTAACAGTTTTCACAAGATCAGCGATAAGTCCAAAGTTACACCTGTAATAATAATTGTGTATCATGCACATTAACAGATAAAAATCTCGCGTTTAACAAAACGAAACGTTTTCAGCGTAATTTCAGTTAATAAATAGATTCACTCTCGGAAATTCAGGTAACACGAAGAAAAAATATAATTAACTTAATTGGAAAAAACGTCCAAAAAGGCATTATAATTCACCTCTTAATGCGTCCACCGTTTTTGTTAATGTCCCAAGAAATAAAAATGTTGCAATTAAAAAATTTCACGTAATGTCTTCGTGAAGATGATAGAAAATGGTAGAATTTTTCTGTTTATTTCGTGGTGGAAGCTGATTGCTTGATTACTTATGTGTACATGGCTAGTATTGTTAGTAAACAAGAACGTTTGACATAACATGTTCTTTTAAAAGATGGTTAAATCTGCTCGAAAGATTTTTACTTCCATGCTTCGAAGAACACCAGCTGTCTATAGGCAGGTGCCTATAGACAGCGATTGAGTGACAATCGCTGTCTATAGGCACCTGCCTAAACAGGCCGACATTCCACTTCATGGGGAGTGTCCCCATGAAGTGGAATGTCGGCCTGTTTATCAAATTATCTCATTACTTCGAAAATACCTATGTCCTTTTCAATGATGTTGTTCAAATGACACACGTACTGAGCTTTTATTTTTTCATTGCATGTACAGACGCCAGCACATCAAGCTACTACAATCTGTCAAATTTCTTTAATAGATTTTCAACTTTATCGCTAAAGACTTAAGGCTCAAAGTTGATTGGGAAAATTTGACAGTTTCGGGTAGCTTGACCTGCTGGCATCTGTACATGTTTAAAAATATATTTTTACTTTTTTCAGGTAAGTGTAAAGTGCAGTACTATCACCTAACCATCTTCACAGCTCGGTAAGTAAGTGCACAATTTATTAACGAAATCATTTTATTTTGTGAATTTGTGATATGCATGAACTCGGCTCTCTCTTTTATGAAAATTGGCTTTGCGACGATAATTACCAGATCTTAAGGAAGGTACTAGATCTTCATCGATTTTTTTTAAATTACTTTGACGAAAAGCGGGATTACTCTCGTATCGGATATTGCCCATCATGAACTCACCAAAAAAAAACATTATATTCAGCCTATATTGTTCCCACTGCTGGGACACAGCCCTCCTCTCTTCGAGAGGGAGTGGTGGTGGGGAGTGGCTATAATCTATCACACGGGGCCAGTGCGGGTTGGTAGATGTCATGTCTTCGAATGTTTGGTTCTAGGACATGCCGGTTTCCTCACGATGTTTTCCTTCCCCGTTTTGAGAGGTGATGAAATAATTGACACAAAGTATCGAACCAACGACCTACAACTCGTAAGTCGCGGCCGTTACCACTGGGCCACCACTGCTCTCCAAAAAAAAAACAAAACATATTCAATGACATATTATTGAATACTTAGCTGGTCAGTGACAGGCTACGTCCCTAGAAGCTTCTCCATTTTCCCTATTTCCCCCAACCTACGGACATTTCCTCGCCTTCCTCTTCCCATCAAAACAAAAATTACCCATACCAGCACATAATTAAAAAAAAAAAACCAGAAGCAACAAACTTTACGGCTTTACAAAGCACAGATACCCCACTTCGCGTGTTTTAGCCGAGCCAGCTTAACAATTGTTCTCCGCCAACGTCGCTTGCACATTATGGTGGCGCATTTGAATTGTCTGAATAGATTAAAAAGTTTGCAACATGTGAGCTCTTTTGCTGTATTGATTTGTGTTTATGTTTGTTTGTTTGTTCAATTGTTGTACGGCTTTTTTTGTTCGGATCTTTATCGATGGGTTTATGTTGTGAGGTCGTAGGTGTTTAGAGTAGAGATGTGTGAGGGGCTGTAAGGATTATCTGTAGGTAAGCTGACCACACAAGGTTGTAACGTTGTGTGGTCAGTTTTGAGAGTATGTGGGTTGGTATGAGTAATTTCTTTGGCAGTGCCTGCACACTTAGATGAATCCCGTATATCTACTTTGCTAAAACTGTTGGAGCTTCAAATTCGACTGTATCATTTAGAAATATTAGGCAGTGGCGCCGATGCCCTGTTCATAAACTAAACTAAATTCTGTCAAATTAGTCAGCCGCTGACGTAAATTGACGTATTTTTAGTAGCCAATTTTTTAATCACGTCTAAACTTGTCTATTGAGTATCTTAATTAGACAGGACTAAACTAATATTTATCTTCTGTTCTTTTCTTAATAAAATAGAAAGAAAAAGATGCACTGAACTTAAATTTTGGTTAGTAGTTTTTGTTTAGTGTGAACAAGGGAATCGGCAGTAGTGTAGGCAGTAGCACTATGGACTACAGCTGTCATGGCTACTGTATGGACTTTTTTTTTTTTTTTCTGGTGGGAAATCATCAAATGACCGCTCCCGCTCTGGGTGGAGCGGAAGGGAGTGTCAGACTCTTACTGACTAAAACCCACCCATGTTCCTTCCTTCGCCCTTTATGTTCCGGGGTAGCGGTAACCTTTTCGGACAATCCCGCCGACTACTGTATGGACTAAAGTGATCATAAATAATCATCTTCGCTTTGAATATACTAATAAAGAAACCGATTGGATCATCTTTGTTACTTCAGTAGATAACAGGTTTAGCATAGTGAACATGAATATCTTTTGGCGCGTTCCAAAAGTATTTGCTATTATGATCTTACTAGCAGCGCTCCGCGGTTTCACCCGCATAAGTTTCGATCCCGTGGGAATATCGGGATAAAAAGTATCCTATGTGTTTATCCTGGTTATAAACTATCTGTGTCTCTACACACACCACAGACACACAGACACCACTAAAAGCTCGTTAGTTAAGCGAAGAAAAGAAAAAAAAATCTAATTTTTATCTAAACCTATCCTTTCTTTGTTTTGTATTCCGAGGTGAGGAACAAGACTACTCCCGGAAGATAGGTTCCGTGGGGTCGCTACTGCCCAACAGCTCGCCACATGCTGCCCTGCGGGTTTTTGTATCTCTCTTGGTCTGACTCCTCATCCTAGACCTGTTTCGGTAAAGTAAACTCTACCGGCCCAGGCCCAGCGTTAGGAGCACGCAAGCCCCACCAGGACGTCAACGTAGAGATACCGATTATTATATATTAATTATTATTACTGTGTGCTAAATTTCATCTAAATCTGTTCAGTAGTTTTTGCGTAAAAGATTAACAAACATCCATCCGTCCTCACCAACTTTCGCATTTATAATATTAGTAGGATAGCAGGAAGTAGGATTTGTTGAGCAAAAGTATTTTTGATAATTTTGAGTAGGTAAATAAGGCAAGCCCTTGTACAGAAGATCAGCACATCAAGCTACTACAAACTATTAAAATTCTTTAATAGATTTTCAACTTCATCGCTAAAGCATTAGGGTTCAAGGTTGATTGGGAAAATTTTACAGTTTCGGGTAGCTTGACCTGCAGCTGGCGACTGTACATTGTACAATAAGTTAGGAATGAAGACAGTGGAGCAAAATATTCCAAAGCTTACCAAACCAGCCTTAACTTCAAATTTATCAACGCCTACTTCAAAACACAAATTGCAAAACAAAATCCACCTGTCATATCCTTTCATCATCCATCTCCTGAGCGTCCAAGCGTCCCGTAACCTTCCCGTATCCGTCCCGGACCAGTCCCACCCGGAGTCGTCCCGCCCCGGGATCGTGCGCGTCTCGCCGAGGAAATTAACACGGTACGCGTTCCGCATACGAATTGCGTCCGCCGTGTGTTCGCGCAAAAACTTGGAATGATTGGGATCTGAACATCTGTTGGGGATGCTAATGTAGTATAGAATAGGACGTGTGTTATTATATTGTGTGTTTATGGGTGCAGGTGGACTGGGGTGAAGGGGAATGTTGGAAGCTCGGAGTTTGATTAAGATATTCATAATTCTGGGTATATCGCATAAGTTGGTAGTTAGGCGTTTCCTAATTAGAAGTTAGTACACATGACGACATATCAAGCTATATTTGTCCAGTTTTAGCTGACCTCGCTCTGTATAGGCTTATCCTGCAATGAGAAGTCAGCTTATACTGGAAATGTATAGCTTGATATGTCATCATGCGTACCAATTTGAGTGCAAAAGACGTGTTGATATCTTTTGTTCGATTCTAAGGTCTTGCGTTCACTATCAGAATCATTATCAGAAAGATATCCACGACTGGACATTACCCAAGTATCAACAGGTCAATGCTTCACGGTCTTGCCTGCATTTTTCGGATTTTAACATTATCAAGCATATAACGGCAAAAGTATGGTGAAGTAGTTGTATTAATATTCCTGGTGCAAACGAAACTAATTAGTCTCCTCTGCAACATTGATGGTGCAGGTCAATGGTGTATACGGAACAACGGGATCCTTTTTAAAGAATTGGGCTACAATAAAAAAAGCAAAAAAATAAAAAGGCCGGATGGCCTGCCTTCCATCTATGAAAATATCTTCAAAGAAGATCATCTTTCCAAAGACTGTGTTGTCACAATGCAGGATAATGGTATCCTGCATTCTGACAACACAGACTTCAAAAAAAACACATAAGTACTTCAGTAACTTCGTCCCAAAATCAAGTACCTAGCGTTACCCCAAGAATGATACAAACAATAATTAAATAAACCCATTAAAACAACAGTTACAATGTAACACATAAATACAACAACATTCCTTCACAAACCGACGGAGACTATATCACAGCGAAGTCCGGCCAGCTGATAAAGTCATACACTTTCTTCGAGACAACGAAAACAAAATGGTATAAATTTTTGCCCTACACTTTATTCAAAGCGCAGTACTAGTACAAACAACTGCACGGTATCCGAGTCGCTGCGATAACGCTGCGATAGCGCCGCGATAACGCCGCGATCACGTTACGCTATCGTCCGAGTCACATTGTTCGATATCGGCGACGTGCACTTTCGCTAGATACGTAGGGGTGGCGAATGGCAAATGCAGTTTTTAAGATGCACTTTATTTAGGTATCTTTCGAAATTGGTAGAGAGGAGAAGGGCCTCTTCCAAATGGTTATTTGAGAGAGTACATTTTTAATAGTAAATCACAGGGAGAATATTATTGAAGGCTTTATGAATGCCTCCTTTTCTTTATATTGAAGAGACATATCTCAGTCAAGATTCAGGCAATTCTAATTAAGGCCGAGATTTTGACAGAAGCGTAGGTAATGGGGTGATGGTAAATCTTAAAAGCATTTTCCATTTCTTTTTTCTGAGTGACGGGTAGACCTTTCTTGCTAAGTCTTGTACTGGCCTGGAGAGGCTCTTAGGGTACGTTAGCCCCAGCGTTGCCAGATTTTTTTTCGGGCAAAGCGGGATTTTGAAACCTTTTGAGTATAAAAAGCTTCGAAAGCGGGACAAAAGAAAAAAACGTAATTATTCGTCGAACGGAATTATTCGATCGTCGAGAGAATGCGTTCCTTACAAAAATCGTTGCGACAATTCTAGTAGCGAATAAAGATCACGTCCCGCCAAAATCGGGACGTCCCGCAACGCTGGTTAGCCCTCTACCTTAATTATGAAGGTATTGTAGACTGGGCAGTAGCCACCCATTTGTTTTTGATGATCTAATTGTATGCTGCAATGGTTGACGTCATCGCGTCAAAGCCGGCTGTCGCTGAAAACCAGTACTGGTGCTCTGTCTCGTATAGGGTCTTAGCATTATGCTGAGCGATGGCCGTTTTGTGTGGATGTGACGCATGTTTTCTCCCAACGTGTAATTTTCTTTTTGTGTTATTTTTGTGCGTCATGTTTGCCGCAAATTAACGTATTTTCTTTCTTTCATGAAACGTGCTCATTAATGTCACAAAGTGTATTTAAAACTTTCATAAAAGTACCCCAACATCTTAGTATTTTGTTGTCATGGAAAAAAACCACCCCCTCTTAAAACCCTGGTGTACACAGCCCTATTCCGCGATGCAACTTGCAGCCGATAGTGCATTGTCCCCGATAAAGTTGTTATTGGCTGATAAAGAGAAAGTTACTATCGACCGAGCTTATTTGTAAATATGCCACTTAATTAGCTATTTAAGGTGACATGCCCTATCAAGATGCTCGTGTTTTTGTCTCGTTTTTTGGAAGAATTGTGGGTCTGCTAGGTAACTTATATACAATTGATCTAAATAGGTAACCAATGTTATAATATCGAGTAACTGTTTTTTTTTCTTTATTTCTTTTATTTAAAAAAAAACGTTGCCCCACACTAGGAATTTCTCCTGTATCGTGGGTGCGTTTACAAACATTTAAACTCACATACACAAACAGCCAGATCCGGAACAACTACTTGTAGGTCATACAAATATTTGTTCCGTGCGGGAATCGAACCCGCGACACGCAGCGCAGCAGTCAATCGCTTAACCACTAAAGTTACTGGCCACTTTAATTTTCTTCAATTACAATTTACAAGCTAAGGCTAAAATAACAAAATTATATCCTAACTTAACTAAAACTATAAAAAAACTAGAATATAGCGTCGAAAAATTCATCCGCATCGCTGTCGACTGGTAATGTACCCTCTTGGGTACATTACCAGTCGACAGCGATGCGGATGAATTTTTCGACTGGCGGCATTGCCACGTTGTATCGCAATGCTTAGCCTCTGGCCAAGGTAAAAGCCAGCCCTTGGTTCATGGGAAGTGTCAACCACTTACTTAACATTATTTCAATTTATTTGTTGGACAAATCGGGCTAAGGTCACCACACAAACCTATACAATGGTCGGCATCGAGGCAGAAGTAGAAAATATTTTCTAAAATAGACGCTGTATTTATTGTGTTTGTAATAAAATATATACACTGAATAAATTATAACGAAATTACCTAACAAATTATTAAATAAAAATTGATAACCTAACCTAACTAAAACTATTAAAAAACTAAAATATGCCGTCAAAAAATTCCCCCGCATCGCTGTCGACTAGTACTCAATAAACTGGCGGCCTTGCCACCTTGTATGGCAATGCCTTCAAATTATTTCATCACCAATGCTCTCAGAACGGTGAAGGAAAACATCGTGAGGAAACCGCCATGTCCTAGAACCAAAAATTCGAAGTCATATGACATCTACCAACCCGCACTGGGCCCGCGTGGTCGATTACGGTCCACTCCCTCTCACCGAGAGGAGGCCTGTGTCCCAGCAGTGGGAACATTATAGGCTAATTATGCAATGACCCCTTATGACTTCTAATTCTGCTTACCCACTAACAAACACTGCGCAGTAGCACATATTCTAAGAACATAATGAACATTACCTAGCATTGATAACGTGTTTTGACTCGTTTATTTTTATCAACCGTTGAGAAATGTCTGCAACTCACATTACGATACGAGAAAAGAGTTATTGTTTGCGTGTGGTCCCGTTTGATAGTACCTACATAATCATGATTATTTATAGAAACTGTGGCTAGTGACAGCCCTGGCCTGGTTTTGGGTTTTCTGTGACAATGAATGGATAAGGAAATACTGTTTTTATAGTTGAACCATGGATAGTTGTGTTTGCTGTGTCACGTTGCTGTGGCAATTTTCTACATGTTTCGCTTCATTGTACGTCTCTTTGACCCCTCTGGTCTGTCAGCGATGTGGCAGTGAAGTACCACCAGCAAGGTGGTATCCTACTACCACCTCGCTGACTGTCACAACACAGCATGCGCTCTATTCTTAAATCTCCTTCTTCATATCGATGGCACGACAGTGTATTAAATTTTATTGGCTAAAAACTCCGCCACATCCACGACGTCATAGGCGGTAGCGCAGAGGTCACTGCCTTTTTTGGGACACGAAGGGCAGGATACGAGGTAAAACATAGTTTGCAATACGTCTTCACAACCGCACCATGCTGCCGTACCGTCTAGGTAGTCCCACTTTACGAGGTTGAATTCTTAAATATTTCATGTCGATACAAGAGCAGAAGAAGACTTTTCCTCATCATCGTCACCATCATCCACAGCCCGATTCATCCACTGCTGGGTATAGGTATAGCCTCTCTTTTCATGTGCTAATTCCCACGCTCCTCTGCCAGCCTTATCCAGGTTTAGCCCACGATGGCAACGAATGTCGTCTGCCCATCTCGCCGCCGGACGACCGACATCTTGTCTTCCAGTCCTTAGACGCCTCTGTCTCAGCCTTACTCCTCCTGCCATCAATATGCATTGAATTAAAAATAATTACGTAATTAAAAACGTTCAAAATCTAATGACAATCAATGTCAAAAACGTGTCAAAATTGTAGGGAAATTAGAGGTGTTTTTGACAGATTGAGACTGAGATCAGACTGAGAACGTTCTTAGAATTACGAGAATTGCCCCTCAGGTGTCCTTCTCATACACAGGATTAATCAAAGTTTTCCTCATACATTTAACACAGGAACTAATAGAGAAACCAACTCAAAAAGAGCACAATATGGACCAGTGGACCATTCAGTCTTCGGTCGTTAGGGGTTGAATAAAAATCGCAATAATCTCGTGATCAGTTAAGGCCGGTGTAATGGCGAATAAATCAGCTGCTATCAACGCTACGCCGCCTCTGTCAATAGCTTTGAGGTGGCCGAGCCTGTTGGATTAGAGAGGATCGGACGGGGAATTAATTTGTCTGGTTAATTTTACATGGGGATTAAAACAGGGGGGCAATTCTACTTACACCTGGAGGCTTTTATTTAGATAGTAAGTTTTTGTTTACATTTTTATTTATTATTTTTTTGCTTGAGTACCTACTTATAGTTTTTATTGTATTTGTTGGTATATTGGCGTGGCTAGCTGACAATGGCAAATAATTTAATTTAATGTTCTGTGTCTTGTAACGTTAATTACTTTGCATACCTAGTATTGTATACAATCAAGTAGTTTCTAACTGAACAGACAGCTGTGCTGCTGGGGAGTTTGTTGCGCCACTTCTTCCCAGCGAAAGCACTAGGAAGTGGTGAAGGGCTGGCGTTTTGGGGGGACTGTCTTTTGTAATTTCGGCGTTCGAAAAGTTCTGATTCTCAGCCAAAAATAGGTTGGCTTGCTTCTCAATCTGTTTAGTTTGACAAGCATTTAAAAAATATCTGTAGACAATTTGCCCTGCGCTTTAAAAGCATGAAAGAGCTTATATTCCCGAATATCTAAAATTAAATAACATAACTAACACCACCCATGGAATTCCAGAAAGGTAAGGCAGAGGACGTGTACCTATAGAACACCCACATTTCACCAGTTATGGTCCAAAAATCAACTCATGTATTTATTTACCTTCATAAAACTACACCAATTAAGCCAACAGTATTTTAATTCAGAGTTTTCTATAACCGTTCTTCTTAAGCATCTACTACGCTTTGGAATGGGCAACTAGTCATCTGTCTGACTCACCGACTCCATGACAATTCAAAACAGTAATTGGTTCAATTAAAATAAATGCTTTGATTTTTGAGTAAGACTCGCCCGTTTCCTTCAAAAAAATTAGTACGATCACCCATCTGTCTCATCCACGCTATCCTACCGTCCGTATGAAGTCCATTATCGAGTGCTGGAGATCGGCGGATAACGCTCATAATTTGCAATAAATATAAGGGCGGAGGTGTCGTCGCCTTTGTTGCCGGTTCGATTCCCGGCTGTGGCGGATTTTGTGCCATAACTTTTAGAGTGCAGATCATTTTTGTTCGTGTTTTTGATAAGGTTTTTACGATCGTATTTTAGGTACTTCTAGACTACTGAATACTGTATGAAGTGTTACAAACAATCTGAGAGGTAATTCTCGTAATTTTATGAACGTTCACAGTCTGATCTCAGTCTCAATCTGTCAAAAATACCTCTAATTTCCATACATTTTGACAAGTTTTTGACATTTGTTTGTCGCCGAGATGAGACTGTGAGTAGATTTTGAACGTTTTATTACGGGAATACGGGAACTGGTTTATACGCAGACCACCTTTTTGCTGCGCGGTGGAAATCCTCATGGACTTCCTTCATTGTGGGGGTGACAGAAGGGGTATGCCGGATTCTCAAGCCACCGACACATTACTGTGTTGTGTTGTGTCGTGGCGCGGAATACACCAATCAAACGAATCTGTTCAATATTACTTCAAATCACAGCGAGTTTGATTATCTAAAATTGCGTCAGAAGGCGACACGACACGACACAACACAGTAATGTAAATCCGGCATTACCGGGTAAAACCACCGCGGTGTTCAAGCTCTGCCTGTGATCGGGGGAGAGGACAGGACAGGACACACCCGACAGGAGTTTTTAACCAAGTTTTTTAAGTTAGAAAGTAAGTTCGTCAGAGGTGTCTTATAATACAGGGTGGCAGGGACACCGACGCATAAACAGTTAGAGTCCGTCTCACGATAAAAGTCTCGCGGCAATAAGTGGAACTAATTATTGTTATATAGTTAGCAACATTCCTACAACAACCGTCCTAGTTCAGACACCTTTCTCTATTTAAGATTGTGCATTTTATTAACCTGTGCCTGTAATATGATGTCGAGATAAACAAATAAATCATTATTTATGATTACGACGCACGACAGTGGCGCCGCGTTTACGAGACTTCTTTCGTGAGACGGACTTTTCTATTCAATACACGGTTCTGAACGCCAATGCGCTGAATATTTTCGACGGTTAAAAAGAAAAATCTGCTCTTTCCTACAAAAGTGCAATACTTACGCGGCTAAAATCTATGGAACAATTAGTTTTTTTTTTTTAACTAAACGTTCTAAAATTTCAGCGCTGGCTGTCCAGAATCCATGGTAACTGGTTGTGCGACGAGGTCTCTGCCACCCTGTTTCAAAATGGAGTGAAATGACAGTTAAATTCAATATCCAATCACATGTTGATTAACACAATTATTTTGAGCATAAAAACTGATCTTCGAGACACCGCACAATTCGATTCATTTCACTCATCAATAGAAACAAAGTGTCACTGGTAAACCACGTGGCTTTAAAACAAGAAACATCACTTAACAACATTGTAGTGACGGTACCGACGTATCGACTAACGATTGAGTTAATATCGATAAAATTGAAAATTTGCATTCGAGATAAACGTTTAGTGCCTTCGATACTAACTTGAACATAAAGTAAAATTAATAAAAATGGTATAGAAGGGACTGCTGATGGTTATAGTACAGACACAGTCTAATAATTTGCCTATCTGTCAATTGTCTCATAAGATTCTAAAGCTACTGGGACACAGGCCTCCTCTCTCAGAGAGTTTTTTTTTTTAAACTTGTAATTTTGTGATCATGTAAGAATAATCTAGACCCCTCCCACCCCCATGTAAGAAAAAATAAGAGTTGTTTTGACCCCCTCCCCCCTCAAATCGTCTTACGTAATAAATGAACAGCCCCTAAGTACCTACCTAAAAACTATTAAGAAAGCTGTTGACCAATAATAAATATAACCGAAGTCGTTTGACAGTTAAATCTACTGGATTGTCATTAAGTAAAACGATAGATTACTTATATAGAATATGAATAAAACCATAATTACTTAATAGAAATTAATTGTAGATATTGAAATGACGATGTCGCATCGTTTTCAACCTCTTTACGTCGTTTAGTTATAACCTTCGAAATTGAATTACACTGATATAATAATTCCATACAACGTGGCAATGCTGCCAGCCTTTTGGGCACTGTTCCTGTTGACAGCGATGCGGACGAATTTTTTGATGCCCTATGATTATTTTGCTTATTTTTTCTCATGTACATATCATTATTATAAATAATTGGATGTAAAATAAATTAAATATACACTCGACTTAATTGTGGAATGCTGTTAAATAAATTCATCACTTCTCATTGTGATAAAAATACAGTTAAAATTGACAGACGGTAAATGAAAACTCTAATAAAATTTAAGATACATAGGTATACTATTTGCCCATCCTTGGTCTGATCAGAAGAGCGGTTGCTGTGATTATGAGGTCAAGAGTTCGATTGCCAGGTTGGGCAAAGTGCCACTGGGTGTTTCTGTAAGAAAATTCTCTGTAGCATCCCGGAGATTCTCGGTAAATGGCAAAAGGCTCGCCCCCTATTACATTGGAACTACAGTAACTTGCAAAAGCGTTAATCAATTAATCACCCCCCTTCCATTGCTGGACATAGGCCTCTCCCAAGCTGCGCCACACCACCCTATCCTCATCAAAATGCGTGATGCATGCGTCATCACGTTAACGCCGGCTGCCGCTGAAAACCAGCGCTGGGGCTCTGTCTCGTATAGAGTCTTAGCATTATGCTGAGCGATGGCCGTTTTGCGTGAATGTGACGCATGCTTACCCCCAACTTGTTACTTTTTTTTTTGTGTTTATGTTCTTTTTTATGCGTCATGTTTGCCGCAAATAAACGTATTTTCTTTCTTTCTTTTCTTTCTTTCTGATGCTATATACAGCCCGATTCAAACTTTATGACGGCTCGGAACATGAGGCGAGTCGCTGCGCAGTAACAAATTCACCTGTCAGCGGGGTGAGGGGTGAGGTACTACGCACTTCAGAGCCGCCACAAAATTTAAATCGGGCTGTACCTACCTAATATGTACGGACGCCGGTCAAGCTACCCGAAACTGTCAAATTTTCCCAATCAACCTTGAACCGTAATGATTTAGCGATAAAGTTGAAAATCAATTAAAGAAATTTGACAGATTGTAGTAGCCTAATGTGCTGGCGTCTGTACTAAAGAATCTCTTTATCTAAAGTCTCTTCAACTAAATTTAAACAAAATCTTGATAGTATACGTAAATATTTACAATCATATCAGCGATATCAGCCATCTGTTAAGACTGTACTGACTGATAAGATAAAGATAAGATTATTCTATTTCTATCTTCTCGGCGATAAACAGACTCTGATTTTATCTCCCTATTGTCTTAAGAATGCCTTGTACTTGAAAGTTATTTATTAATTTAAATGGAGACTCGTATTTAAAGAAATCGGAAACATTACGAAAATATTAGAGCTAGATTGTAACATTGTAACTTAGGGCCGGTTTTTTGATCCGTATGTAGAAAAGAAATAAAGAAAGAAAATACATTTATTTAGCACAGACTAAAAGACACAATACACCAGAGGGGCAATTCTCGTAATTTTAAGAACGTTCACAGTCTGATCTCAGTCTCAATCTGTCAAAATTACGTCTAATTTCCCTACATTTTGACAAGTTTTTGACATTTGTTTGTCGCCGAGATGAGACTGCGACTAGATTTTGAACGTTTTGAATTACTAGAATTGGCCTTCTGATACATACATCAGGTAGCAACTCATAAAAAAAAAAGTAGAAAGTATAAAGACCGATATAAGAAATTAGCAGGAAAGTCTGCCTCACGGCTTCACCAAAAAGGCACAGTTCAGTTAAACTCGACCAATTGTTAGAAATAGTAACTAATGGTAATTTTTTTTCAAAATGTGTTTTTGACCAATTTTTAGTTTATCTAATGATATAATATCATTGCTAATGGTCAAATAATTAACTATTAGTTAAAAAAATAACCATTAGTGACCATTAGATAAACCAACAATTGATCGAAAAACACATTTTGCGAAAATTTAACCATTAGTTACTATTTTTATCAATTGGTTGAGTTAACTACGGGTCAAAAGAACGGCCCTTAGTTAATTAAAAACATAATTCTTAATTTTAAACGCATTTAAATCAATCTTTAGTTGTTTTGTAGGTTTGTAACTATGTGGTTTCAGGCAAATAATGGATTCCTTAATTTATTGTGCATCCTTCTGTGTATCAAAAACCCCCGTCAATTTATCACTTCAATTATACCTACGTTTAGCAAGGATAATTATAATGAAACTGTTGCCTCACATATGATTACAAATATTTTAAAAGTACAGTCAACCGCATAAATGCGTTGACGCCCTAAGAATGAGTGTCACAGCCACGTCATGAAACAACAAAGTCTATTTGTCTATGTCTTTGACAGTTAGATAGTTACCACCTTAGTAAAGATTTTTATTGGGATTGCTGTCAAAAGTGGTAAATCAATAATACGAGGTCAACTATACTGTCCATTCTGTGGTCCACTACCCTTTGGTCCCATCTCCATAGCATCTATTACAATAAAATTTGTCGTCACATCTCGTTACCAAGATGGCGACTATAAGACCGTTTGCATTAAACACCTGTATGTTCCGATAAGTACATCATAACCAGTTTGAACCGCCGTTTTCCGGATCACTCCAGTTTTATAGATGTTTCTAGATTCTATGATGAGGTAAGATAAGGTTTATAGTTTGAATGTGGTGTTGGTTGTAAGTGGTGTTAATAGCATGTAAGATTATTTTTCAATCACTGCATATTTGTATGTACATACTTTTACGAAGTAGCATAATATCAGCCTATAATGTTCCCACTGCTGGGACACAGGCCTCCTCTCTTCGAGAGGGAGTGGGCAGTAATCACAAGTAAGATTAGTTGGTAGAGGTTACCTACATGTCTTCGATTTTTTGGTTCTAGGACATGTCGGTTTCCTCACGATGTTTTCCTTCACTGTTTTTGAGAGCAGTGGTGATGAAATGATTTACACAAAGTAAAGCGCTGTCCTAGGTGGGTTCGAACCCACAACCTACAACTCGTAAGTCGCGGCCGTTACCCTTGGGCCTCCACTACTCTCTATTCTCTCTTATTATCGCACCATTGCGAAGTAGCTGTTACTAAACCAGTTAAGAATATATTCGGAAAGAAAACAACGTAGAGGGTATAAAAGATGCTGATTGTTTCCGCTCATATCATCTTAGATGATGTTTCATATCGTAGCAAAAGATTACCTACCTACACCCAGCGGGGTAACTGCGAAATAATCTACTATCAGTAGCAATGGTTTTAATTTTGACAGTTCAACAACATTCATTGCGTTATTTAAGTTGTTGAGCAGACAAATTTTTCACACATATGACGCAATGGATTAGCAATATCCTTTAATCCAGATTGAGGTTGATAGTGTTTTACGCTTTGTGCAGTACGTTATCTAAATATAGTAGTAATATAGTATCCAAAATCAAAAGTCATTTATTCAAACTAGGCTGAGAATCAGCACTTTTTGAACATCAAAGTTACATAAGGCAGTCCCCCCAAAACGCCCGCCCTTCATCACTTCCTAGTGCTTTAGTTGGGAAGAAGTGGCGCAACAAACTCAAAATCAAACCAAAGCCTGGCAGATATACGATGAGGAAATTAGGACTCAATTTTCTGAGATGACCAATCCGCGGTGAGTAAGCGTAGTGTAGTGGACCAGTGCTCATTCCTTTACGGGATATTTAAAACCACAGACCACATGATTCTAATTAAGCAAAGGTCAATACTCCCACGACACCTACCCACTTACCAACATAAACACTAAAGCCCTCTATCCCCCGATAAAACCGAATCAAAATCTCAACAGCATTTCAGTAGCCAGTCGCCACAGACGGACACTGATATTGAGCTACAAATATAGATAATGACTCAATATATTGAATTGCGTCTGCCAGTCAGGGCGATAAATAACGGACGATAACTATTTTAAGTAATATATGACGCAATGCAGCTTAGTAATCGAAATAACACTATTGTTTAATATATAATCTTTGTTTGTTTGGTATTTAATTAGTCTGGAGATGTTTCTATTCGTCTTTTTCCGTAAGCTGAGGAAAAATTGAGGTATTTAATGCATGGTAATTGATTAAAATTAAATTAAAGTGGGAAAGGGAAGTCCCCTTTATAATAATCTGATAACAAATATAGGTGGCTTCGATAAGAATATTTGAAGGTTTTGTTTGATTTCCCTGAGCCGAAAGTCAAACATTCTTTTATTTCAATTGAACAATTTACAGGCTCTTTTGGGTAGTCAAAGAGTCGGTCAGTGAGTCTGAAAGTTGAAACTAGTTGCCTATTGAAAGAAAGGAAAATAGTTTATTCCGCACAAACAAACCGCACATTAAAAATAAAAAAGACATTAAATACAACATAGTCAAAAGCCTCGTACTCAAGCATATAAAATGTTGACAATTTTGTCCATTGCTTGATGTCAGGGCCAGGGACCAAAGACAACACACATTAAAAAAATGCAAAATGCAGTCTCTATGCGGAAGAACGGACAAGAAATTCCAAAGAAACTCTTTTTAATCAAACTTTTTACTGTACCTATAGTCCAGCCTCATTAAGGGTACATACATATTTGGTTGAGATAAAAATATTCCTTTATTTTATCAAACACCATCTGTGTGTCAATTTAACAATCACTTTAGACTTAGTTAAAAGCAAAAACAACTCAACTTGGATAAGGGATTATTAAGGCAAACTTAAAAGCTCATACATCCTAAGAAATATCTGCAATGCTGAAAAGTAGAAACGATGGACTGTGAGAAAAATGATATGGCTAGAAAAGGGGATGACTGCCGAAATGACGACTAATAGAGAAGTATTAAAGAAAAAGACATGTTGCACCAACCAGCAGAACATTCCCAGCGATAGCACTAGGAAGTGGTGAAGGGCGGACGTTTTTGAGGGACTGTCTTTTGTAATTTTGACGTTCGAAAAGTGCTGGTTCTCAGCCTAATTTGAATAAATGACTTTTGATTTTGATTGATTTTGATTTTGAACCCCAAATAAATTGGAATAAGTGCAAGAGAAGGGGGTGATGATGAATGCTCAAAAGTACTGGAGTAGTCATCATCTGCCTAGTCTTTTCCCAACTATATTGGGGTCGGCTTCCAGTCTAACCGGATGCAGCTGAATATCAGTATTTTAAATGGAGCGACTGCCTATCTGACCTCCACAACCCAGATACTGGATAATACGACACCCCTTGGTAAGACTGGTTGTCAGACTTTCGAGCTTCTGACTATCCATAACGACTGTCAAAGATCTTCGAATGACAGCCAGGCCCAACGGCTTAGCGTGCTTTCCGAGGCACGATGGGGTCTTGGTATATAAAGATGGTCACCCATCCTCAGACCAACCGCGGCAAGCGTAGCTTTACCTGACCAACCGACCTGTGCGGTTGTTACAAGTACTGGAGTAGTATTCCTAATATTATTCATTCAATTTCTTCATAAAACAAAAGAAAGAACCCACACACAGGATTTAGGAAACAGATTTCTTCGAAAGGAATTCAAACCAGAAGTAACTGAAAATTCTACCCAATTTTATCAGAACCCCGTCTCCAACATACAAAGTACGAAACTACTCGTCTGCACTACATAGTTGAGCTAAGTATAGCAGTGAATCAACAAGTTTAAACGCATTTAGGCAGGCGTGCCCTATCGGTGCGCCATCAGACGTTACATTACTTAGTTGCACTACTGTACTGTGTTATCAATGAGCTGTAATGTTGCTGATAAGCAGGTGCCTATCGGTGGCTGTGTCGATCTGTTTCTAATAGGTGTGGTGTTTCTTATTGGGTTTATAATTTAAGTCGACTTTAGTGTTCGTTTATATACTAGCTTACTAACATGTATGAGTTTAAATCAATTTGAATTTTGATGTAGCATAAACGTAATCAGCCTAAAATGTTCCTACTGTTGGGACACAGGCCTCCTGTCGGTGCTAAGGACTGGGCCGTAATCCACCAAGCGGGCCCAGTGCGGGTTGTGGATGTAATTTTGATGTAAAAACCAACAAAACCAACAAATATCTTTGGCTGAGAGAGAATCTTTATCAATCTAGAATTTATTTATTTACATATTATCGAAGGTCTATCACGCGGCCGTCTCATTATATTTGTCAGTATTTTTTTGGTTTATTTTTGCAATATTACACAACTCACATTATTTATGTACAGACGCCAGCACACCAAGCTACTACAATCTGTCAAATTTCTTTAATAGATTTTCAACTTTATCGCTAATTATTAAGGTTCAAGGTTGATTGGGAAAATTTGACAGTTTCGGGTAGCTTGACCTGCTGGCATCTGTACATATTCGTTACTATTTTTATCTGACACATATTTATTTTATTTAGGCATGCATACACACGTCACGTTGCAGTGTAAAACTGATTTACATCCGTCACCTCACACATCAGGTTCAGTTGAAAACCAGCGTCAGGCACTAGTTGTCTGGCATTTTTGCTGAACTGGGCCTTCTTAGTGCAGCCGTGAGGCACACTGTTCTGCTATTTTCTTACATCGGTCTTTATACTTTCTATTTGATTTTTATTTGTTGCTATCTGATGTATGTGTCTTTTAGTCTGTGCTAAATAAATGTATTTTCTTTCTTTCTTTTTATCTGTAACTGTTAATTTTCATGTGACTTAAACATAACTTGCGAAATGTGGGTGTACAGACGCCAGCACATCAAGCTACTACAATCTGTCAAATATATTTAATAGATTTTCAACTTTATTGCTAAAGCATTCAGGTTCAAGGTTGATTGGGAAAATTTGACAGTTTCGGGTAGCTTGACCTGCTGGCGTGTGTACCTCTGCCTAACCTTACGGGGAATACAGGTGCGATATTGTGTTCATTTCCGAGTTCTAAAAAGTGTGCGAGATACTTAAGTAGGTATTTAGTTCTTGAAGTTAAGTTAGAAATAATAATGATTTGCAAATCGGCACTCAATCATACAAAAATAAAATATCCAAAAGTATCAATAAATATACCGAATTAGAACGACAACAAGCAAAGAAACACTTTCAAACCACCTTAATTCCCCGAAATCACATCAAAAACGCTAACCAAAAACGTAGCAACCCCGCTTGTCACACTCCTAACTAACTTAAACGACCATAAATAACTTAGATGGACATGAAAAGCTACTTGACTCAAGCCTACCTGTGCTACATCAATTAGATTGAAACTTAACGCGTTGTGCATAGAGTGCCGACTGTATCGCGACGGGTAATGGCGCGAAAATCGCTGATAACACCCCCACTTTCACCCCCATTCAGCCCGCTTCCACCCCCAGTTTCACCCCCGACGCCTCCCGGTATCACGGGGCTAAAGATCTCCGATCGGTGTAATTGTCTGGTAATAGATAATAGTTCTGACTTTGCGGTTGATTTTTGATTTGCTGGGGAGATGATTAGATGGTGACGGGATGTATTTATCGGTATGAGGCTGGGACAGTTTTCAGTGATATTATTATAGGTAGGATAGAGGATAATTTTAATATAGCTCTCCATAGTTACTGCAATAAATAGAAGGTACCTAGAATTATAAAAAAAAAACTTTAAAATTTTTCTCCTTTTTCATAAATCAAACATTGCCATTGTAAATAGAGTTACCTGAATTTCTAATTTACAATAATTCACCAAAAAAAGCAAAATTTGTATTCAATACAAATTTTGCTTTTATGTGAAACATTTTACCTACCTTGTAACATGTGCCATGCACAGTACCTACCTAACTTCATAGTTTTACTATTACAAACATCTTAAAATTAAAAACTCCAGGCCCTACCCTACACTTACCTACGTTTGGAATCGAACCCCAATACCCCTCCACTATCAACATCACCGGCAAAAATAATTATCGACTCCATCAAATATTAAGCCCTCCTCCCACCTCTGCATGAACTATAGCTATACTCGTACTATTTTTTCCGCTCAGCGTTCCTTTCGGTGGCAGTCGACCCGTCTTCCATTCGCTCAATCATCTTGTTATCTCGCCGGCTATCGGTAGGTAATACATTGTATCACATTTTCATAAGAGATTCATTTACCTTGAGTTTTGCTCACCCTCAGTCGAGTGGGAGCGTTTCCATTGTATGCAAAGGCATACTATTCCATCAACGACTACTCACACGATAAGAATAGTTGGTCGCCCTTATTAACTCAAGACAATGTTTATGTTCTTTTTCCAGAATTAGCTTACTGACAGGTTATTGTTATTAGTATTAACTTATTTATTTATTTTACTTCGATGTTTCTAGTTTATCATTTGTGACTTCAAGTGACAGCTATGTGAACAGAACCTAGCAATGCATAAATATGTAAGCTGTCATGCCCTTTATGCCTGGAGGCTTTTATTTGGGTAGAAACTTTTTATTTACATTTTAATTTTAATTAATTATTTTTTACCTTGAGTACATATAGTTTGTATTGTTTTTGTTGTCATATTGGCGTGGGTAGCTGACATATGGCAAATCATTTAATTTTATGTTCTGTGTCTTGTAATTTTAATTACTTAACATAAGTACCTAGTATTGTATACATTCAAGTATTTTCTAACTGAACAGACAGCTGTGCTGCTGGGGAGTTTGTTGCGCCACTTCTTCTTTCCAGCGATAGCACTAGGAAGTGGTGAAGGGCGGGCATTTTTGGGGGACTGTCTTTTGTAATTTTGACGTTCGAAAAGTGCTGATTCTCAGCCTAATTTGAATAAATGACTTTTGAGTTTGATTTTGTTTTTGCAGTAGCTTTCTGATTTTCTGAAACGTCAGGTAAAATTATGAAAATCAGTAAAAAGAAGAGGTTTTCATTTAAATGTATTACCAATGTTTTTTTATTTAGTTCACGTTTATATCTCAGCTACTACGCATATTTTTTATCCAATAAAAAACCGACAGAAAATATAAATCAAGTTCATTTGACTAAATTAACTAATGTCGACTCGCTTTGGTAGAGTTCGTATGTAATATTATCGTTTATTTTGGTATTAGGTCTGCCTAACCTAATATCGAAATAACCTGCTACGTCACTGACATAGGTACTTTTGGCAGGTACGTAGTAAATTCTGGATTTGGAGTTGAGGAAAACAAGTTTTATTTTAGTAGTATTTCTTATCAAATTAATGGATTTGTATGTAAAGCTCTAAAACAAAGGTATTTGACATAAATCAATGTACAAAAATATAACATAAATCCCTATTTTGAACAGAACATCAATATTCCTTCCTTCCTTGGTTAGGCACTATAGGTACCTATAGTACACCCTCATTTCGATAGTTATGTTTAAGTCCCATATAATAGGGGGCGAGCCTAGAATATTTGGAACAGTAATCGAAGACAATACTCGTATAACAAATATCAACAATAACAAATTAATTAGTAAAATGCTCGCCTACCAATTCAACTCAAAAATTCTCGTGACGTATCGCACGTTAAAATGGGCACACACTCGGAGGGCGGGCGGAGGAAGGCTGCTGCTCGCGATAGCGCCCTACCTTTGTTCTGACGGGCTATCTTCTCTCGGGGATCATACTAAATTATTTATCCTTTTCCCCATGAGGTGAGAACTGCAGATCATGGGGATACAGAAGAGGAAAAGATGGTTGTTTAGTCATGATTGCAGTTTTTAGTTGAGACCGAGAGGGGGTTCACTTCGGTAATCAACTGACAACTTCCAAGCTGTAAAGCTCCCACCGTGAAAACTTAGGTGAAGTGAGCTGACATTTCACCTGGTGCTAGGGATTGACACTATTGACACTTCACGCTCACTTCACCTAAGGTATCACGGTGATATGACAGAATAGGTCGGCTGTATTTATCTAACCGTGAGAACTTAGGTGAAGTGAGCTGTCAATAATGTCAATCCCTAGCATCAGTAGAATGACAACTCATTTTAAGCTCACTTCACCTAAGTTTTTACGGTGAGATTTTTACAGAATCGATCGGCAGGTATTAATCTTGTAATTCACACAATTTTTTTATATTTTTATTGGTTCATTTGACAATCAATCCAATCCTACAAAAACCCCTTACCTCCCCCCCCCCTCCTACCTTATAAAAATAAAAAAGTAAATAATATACTTAATCAATCAAATTATCCTATAACGCAGTTGCTAATTCTAATTGAAGGGTCTGTCCCACTAGTTCCATTGACCCAGTCCCATGATGGGACAAGTGGGATTATATGTCCCACTAGTCCCATGGGACAATTGATACGAATGTTTACATTGCTAACAAACATCCTTTAAAATCAGCTTTTAAGATACTAAAAAGTATGTATGTATTCGTAATTTGCAGATAACACATTATCTCTTAAGGGAATTGGGAATTCAGATGAAATGTCTCGTCTGTATTATCGCGAAGTTACTTACGATTTTTCAAGCGAATCTTTTATGTGCTTTTAAAAATAGGTAATGATGAATAACTTACTGTTTTCATGGCAGCTAGATTTAATATAGACATGAAATAATCAAATCGTACAACGGGACAATGCTGCCAGCCTTTTGGGCACTTTTCCTGTTGACAGCGATGCCCTATGATTCTTTCTCCCTTTAATTTTTTTATATACGTGTACAGACGCCAGCACATAAAGCTACTACAATCTGTCAAAGGTCAATGGGCACCTTAGTATGGAAACTATACCCACGCTGTACAGAAACAAAATATGGTGGAATAGACAGATTAATGTCTCTAGTTTACGACAGTATGGGTTGCATTACTGTGGGAATAGTCTGCGAGCACAAAAAAAAAAAAAAGTGTATTTTTCCATGTGTCACCGTTATAATATTTTTTTTAATAATAATTAAGGTCTTGGACACGCATCGCGAAGGCTGGTTTGAAGTTACGCAAGAAAAGAGTGTCTGGAAGGATATGGGGAAGGCCTTTGCCCAGCAGTGTACACTAGGCTAATACAATTAAAAAAAACTTCTTAATCATTCATTTTTAACTTATAATTGTTTTGCGCTATTTATTATTACTTTACCAAATATTTTTGTTTTGGGAAAAAATAATAGGTACTACTTTTTGTAAATAATCTTTTTTTTCAGTTTTATTCAACATGGTCAATGTCTAAAGGTACAATGGTATCATCTAAAAAGGCCGCCGGCGCATCTGTTTGTTCTTGATGTCTGGCCCAAGATAAAAAATAAACCACACTGGCTATATGCGCGCAGCTTCCAATGGTGCGGCGGCCGTGGATGCAGGAGCAGTAGTACCCTTCGATACTCTGTCTCCCATGTACTGTTGGGTTCACCAATATATATGTATAATTGAGAGTACCTTGTAGGGATATCTCGCATAAACATCGTTTTTCTTTTTTTTTTTTTGCTTTGACCTACCAGTGTTTAATACTGCAATAAAAATAAAAAAAAGTACATGAAATTAAAAGTGGGGTATAACTTATCAATTTAAATCTAGTTTGGTTAATGTACGCAAGTTTTCACAAACCGGGTCAGATTATGCCCAATGACCTTTCTTTATTAGATTTTCAACTTTATCGCTATAGCATTCAAGGTTGATTGGGAAAATTTGACAATTTCGGGTAGCTTGACCTGCTGGCGTCTGTACATATTATTATTTATTATTTTAAATAAGTAAGGTTATACTTTCTTGTTTGAAAACAAAATAAAATAAATCATTTAATAGTTTACAAACATTCGTAATTAGTACATAGATGTTGTTTTTTAATAATAGTTCTCCATGTTCTACCGCCACATGGGCTTGCAATAAATTTTGCACAAATTTTAAAGATGTTATAATATTTTAAATATCCATTGGCAAAATATAATACTTACTACAAAATGAAATTCATGTCAAATCGTTTGCACATAAAAGATAAATAATATTTTGCTGTAGGTACACCCGCTCCCAAACCCTTCGAGGAATACTGACGTTATATTATGTTATTTGACGCTTTAAAGATTATATTTAAATCACCGATTTAAACTGTCATTAAAGCTAAGGTAGTACATTTTTCATTTCCCAAAAACAATGTGACAACTACAGATAACATCACATCAAACTACATGTAAATAAAATTCAAACGTCTACCATTAAATCGATTTACATACAAATCAATCACCAAGAAATTCAACGCTACCGATTCACGTCAAAACGATTGTCGGAATCGATTCTCGATTCCCGATCACGCGTCAGGTATCAATTACTATCGTTGCTGGATCGGAACTCGTTTTCTCGCCAGCCAGTCGCGGCCGCGCGGGTATCAGCCCGATAATGTCACCTGCGATCAATCTGCAGGCCCTTCTCACAAGTAATCTCGTATAAAATATTTCTTGTTCCGCGAGGTAGCGCGATAGGGTTTGTATCGATGGAGGGTTGGTCAAATATTCGAGGTATGTGAGGGGTTAAAATGGTTGGATTTTGAAATGAGTTAACGTTATTTTGTCTTATTATTTCGGAGATAAGTCACTATTTCCTTCTAGGGCATAGATATTTACATTTCTATGTTCTACGGCGTCCCCTCCCGTCCCCTACCCTTTGTTAGTCGTCTATAATTCCTCAATCAACTAAACCCAAACTATCTAAGTGCTGATATGAGCTGATAACTTTAAAATGAGATGGTTTCGTGGATTTTTTTTATTCCTCCTCAATCAATATAATTATACAATATCATTAGAAAAAAAGAAAAACAGTATGCCGTTCTGTGTGTGAGAAGTGACGTTCTGTAGTTTCTGCCTGACGCCGCGGATAGAAGTCATGAGTTTATATTTCAGGCCAAAAAAACTCCAAAATTCATACATATGTATGAATTTTGGAGTTTTTTTGGCCTGAAATTGCTTAAAACCAAAGTTCCAATGTGACTTCTTACAGTTTTAGCATCAGACTACACAAATGATGCACAAAAACTGAAAAAGTGCCCTTAAAAAATCCCAATAACCACATTAAAACCACTCAATTGACTCAAAAACATACCTATTCTATAAAACAGTGCGCCAACAGTTTACGATCACAAAGCGTGCTATCAGCGATGTAGATGTGCCTCGTTAGTTCGAACGAGCCGGTCGGTCTCGCCAAATTGCGCGTGACGATAAACTCGGCTATATCACACCTTTACAGAATAAGGACGTTTTTAAAATCACTCGAGTGAATTTTTGAATAGGCTTAGGTGAATGGAGGTTTATGGAACGCCTGTAATAGGCTTTTTAGATGTTTTTCGTGGGTATGTATGCGGTACAAGTGATAGTCTTGGAGAAAGCTTTGAAGGTTTTTTTTTCGTTATTTTTTTTTATCTTTTATGTAACTTGATTACCATTTCACATGGAAAATTCTTCTTTCCTTAAGCTGTACCTACCTACCGAGATTTTCAGAAAGTCTTATTCAGTACTTTCTTTTTTTTACCCAGCCTACACTGTACTACTGTTGAGCAAAGGCCTCCCCAAAAGCCTTTCAGGCATCCTTTTCTAGAGCCACCTCGATCCGAGCCACCCACCAGTACTTACATAATAAATCCAAATTCAACAAAATTTCTCGTCATCTGCAATTTGGTGATAATCGAAACTTTTTGGATTCATAAAGAAGTTTTCAGCAAATAATACGACTTTTTTTAAATCAGTTTTCTACCAATCCAAAATTGATAATTACGTGCCTCCTGTCAGTTCTTGAAACATTACCGTAACTTAAACTTAGTTAATACTTACTAAATATGGATTACAATGAAATCTAGATTACAAAGTTATCGTAGATGTCATTGCACATTACAAAGTTACAAATCCTTATCTATATTAACTGTAATAGATTACTAAATACTGCAAACATTTGCTGTTGCACTTTGTTGCTTAGTATTTCTATTGTGACGTCATTGCTATTGAGTGTTGAAACTCAGAACCTAGCTCTTAAAAGGTTAGAATGATCAAAGGATATTTTTATTCGGTTCCAAGGTTTGACAGAAGTGAGTTTTATATTTTGTGTAGAGTCACCAAAGGAGATAAGTAACCAGGGTTGTCGGATATATGTAATTGAAGTTTAGTAAGATACCGATAGATGTTTTCGAATGAAATTTAATTTGATAAATGAACCGTTGGTTTTGTGTTAATTAAATAGAAGTTTATTCGAAAACATCCATCGGTTTCTTACTAAACTTCAGCTATATCCGACGACTCTGGTTACTTATCTCCTTTGGTGACCGAACAATTGAAAAAGACAGTACGAAGAAATCTGCATGATTACCTACATACATTCAAAAGTACTGTGTTAGTAGGTACTCGTATTTTTATTAATTTTCAGGTTTTTTATGTATAAAAAGTCTTAATTAGAAGTCATAATCTGTACCAAATTCTAACTCCAAAGAGATCATTACTTTATAAGCTTCCATTTGTGTTTGTATGTACGTGTGTCATACGGCTTTCTATAAAACAGGAACAGCTGAAAAGAGAGAGACAGCCTTGGCAAAAAAAATAATGGAGACCGAAATTTCAATGGGATTCGCATTTGTCCCCTAATACCTGTACTGCCCCTCCGTGCCTCGGAAAGCACGTTAAGCCGTTGGTCCCAGGCTGTCATTCGTTGACCTTTGACAGTCGTTACGGGTAGTCAGAAGCCCGAAAGTCAGACAACCAGTCTTACCAAGGGGTATCGTTTTACCCAGTAACTGGGTTGTGTAGATCAGATAGGCAGCCGCTCCATGTAAAATACTGGTATTCAGCTGCATCCGGTTAGACTGGAAGCCGACCCCAACAAGGGGAACAAGGCTAGGATGATGATGACCTGTACTGGATACTCAATCACCTATAGGTATCGTAATTCAATTCAGTCATACCTGTAACTACATATTTTAGTTCATTTTTTCCTTCTGCCACACCAAAAACATCTAGCATACGCTAAACAGTATTATGACGTAATCATTGAGCAGCAAAATGTCCGTGTTTTGACGATTACGAGATAAAAAGTCGGGCTTCGCAAACGTGTTTAAAGGTGTCTCGTTAAGAGCTCAATTGAGCGTGACGGTTGATAGCAGGATTACTAGGTACTTATTGTGATGTATGCTCAAGTTGTTGAGTTTCTTGTGGGGTATCTTGGGAAAGTGTTTTGAGTGAGGGTAAAAGTTTCTGGTGGGCATAATATTTCTTAGTATATATAATCTTAAAACGTTAGGTGTGACGCCCTCAGGCTAGGTGGAGCGACGATCTTCGCAGGATGGCCTTTATTTTGGCCAATCAGAACAGAGGACAGAGACCACGACAACACCAGACATGGACGACAGAAGATGGACAGAGGTCCATCTTCGAAATAAAACTAAAATGAGAAAATATAGGTTTTATTTTATTCACAAAACTTTTCGAAAACCATTCGTCAAATTGCTCAATAATATTTACTCACCATTCATGTATTGGCTAGTTTAGGAACCCACTGAGTATCCTACTAATATTATAAAAGTTAAAGTGTGTATGGATGGATGGATTGATGGATGATTGGATGGATGGATGTTTGTTATTCTTTCATGCAAAAACTACTGAACGGATTTAGATGAAATTTAGCACACAAATAGTTTATAACCAAGATTAAAACATAGGATACTTTATCCCGATATTCCCACGAGATCGATACTTCTGCGGGTAAAACCGCGGGGCACAGCTTGTCATAAATAAAGAAGGAAAAGAAAATACGTTAATTTTCGGTAAATATAACGCAGAGAAAGAACGTACTCAGCCTCCTCAATCCTAGTTACTGCTAAGCTTATGTCTGCTACCCAGTTCTTCTGCCAATCGAACCTTAGATCAGTCGTGAGTGTCGTGACGTTACTTAGATAGCCAGGTTCACCATCATGTTGTAAGTTTTCCATTGTTCATCAATCAATCAAAAATTATACAACCTACACACTTTAAAAAGCCTCTATTAACACCACAAAACTTTACCTAACACCCATTTATGTAATAGTAGCCACTTACACAGTCAAGACAATTTTGATACAAAATTACATACATCAAATGCTTCATATCTGTTTATCAGACGGGGGGTAAGGGGGTGGCCGGGGTGGCTTGCAGCCGAGAGATAACGTTTAAAAGTGAAGTTGGGGTTGTTTATTACCCCACACTAGGTTCACTACGTGGTTTTACTTGGGTTTGGGGTGTTTTGTGGGTTTTAAGAGCTGTTAGAGAATGTAGAGATATTGATATTTTGGTTTAATAATATTGAGATCTCGGTACAAAGGCAAATACATTAATAATATTAATGAAAAATCTTTGAAAAGTAAGAAACGGACGTCCAAATGACTGAATGATCTTTAATTTGATGTGAAATGAAAACTTCGTTTTTCTTTCAGGAGTTTTGGTAGATTGCATGTAAATATTATGTACTTAAATTATTTGCCGGCAATGGCCGGAAGACGTAGCGTTGGAAGGCCTCCCATAGTGTAGACCGACGACCTTGTTAAGGTCAACAATGAATGACAACACAATTTGCCAGTTGCCCTTACTCCCGATATGTAGGTATTTGCCGGTCCGAAAATAGAATTTGACACTTGTTTTGACGTATCAACTACTTTCGGGCGGGCCCGTATCGTCGTTGACAGACTTAGAGAGTGGGCCCCTGACCATAAGCACCGCACGCCTCATAAAAATGTCCTATTCCCGTATATAACCCACTAAACTTAGAATCTCCTCCATTTCCTTCCCAAAACAGGTCAAAAACCCTTATCAGCTCAAAGGTAACGCAAAGAAAAGTATTTAATTACAAGAACCAGTGGGTAATTTGGCGAATTACAAGGTAATTCTCACTAGAGGGCGCTAGGGAGGTGATAGAGCGCGGCAATATCCGCTGAAGCAACAGGCAAAACTACCGTAACAAGGTGATATAAACTGTATGTTGTGCAACATAAGGTTGGAATTCAATTGAGGTGATTCTAGAGATGTACAGGGTACCCGCTCAAGGTAATTTGGACGGTAAAATAGGGGTGTATGGTTGGAATTTGGGTGTGTTTGATGAATAGATGTATTATCAGGTAATTTCGCTGTTAAATGTCTGTTGTACGTTTTAGTTTTTGTTGATTTTTTATCGATTGTTGGTTGTAGATCGATTGTGCTCAGAAATAATTGTTTTTATCGCAAAAATATAGGCTGGTAAACAATTAAATTACAAGTCAGTTTAAAACGTTTAGTTCTTATTCAAAGAAAGTTGGCGTTCTATAGTTTCTGCTCATCCCTTTTCCTATGGGGGTTACTGTTAGCCTGCTGTCTCCCATTGCTGGGCAAAGACCGAGCAGCTGGAAGTCATGGGGAGACCCATGACTTCCAGCTCTTTCGATACAGGGCTAAAGTGGACCACTGGTCGTTTGTTTTGTCCAGCTCGTCCCGCCATCTTCTACGGGGTCTGCCGCGACGCCTACTAGCTGTGTCAGGGCTCCACGTGGTGGTTATTTTGGCCCACAGCTTATTCGGCATTCGGCAGACGTGTATCAATGGAAAAATGGCGAGATTATGTATGTATGTAAAATAAAGATATTTTTTTGGAAATAACCGGCTGGTTAGTGTAGATTTTGATTTTGTATACACAGTAGGTTTTCGTCACTTTTAGAGAAAATGTTCTAAAATATCATTATTTTCAATTTAGCTTATTTCTTCTTTTCGTTTACAGATTAAACCATTTTAACATAACATAATCACACCTTTAATGCCAGAAGGGTTAGGCAGAGATGTACCTATAGTTTACCCATTTTTCGCCATTTTGATTATGTTCCATGGCAACCTGGCGCAAATCCAGCCACCGAGCTGCTACTGAGAAATCCTTTATAGAAAAATCTCATAACACTTTGCCCGACCTTGGAATCGAACCCAGGACCTCATGCTCAGCAGTAGAACTTGCGATCACTGGACCGAAGGCAGTGAACCATTTCACATACCTTAATAACATTCCATTTTCACTTCAACAGTACACACAACTACACATCAAGCTACACATTTCCAGTTTTAGCTGACGTCGCATTGTATTTGGTTTTTCATGTACAGACGCCAGCAGGTCAAGCTACCCGAAACTGTCAAATTTTCCCAATCAACCTTGAGCCTTAATGTTTTAGCAATAAAGTTGAAAATATATTAAAGAAATTTGACAGATTGTAGTAGCTTGATGTGCTGGCGTCTGTACAATGAGAAGTCAGTTTATACTGGTTATGTACAGCTTGATGTGTAGCCGGTGCGTACACACCAAACAGAGTTTATCGCCCCCGGCCAGGCTTAGATACAATCAATTTAATTATCACTAACAAACATGGAGGTAAAAATGTATGCCTTCACCACCCTCATCACAAGACGTACCCATATCATATGGTTATTAATTCAGGTGTGCTATGTATCATTAAAGCGTTAACTGATGGTAATTTATGAGAGTTTTGGGTAATTGAAAAAAAATATCCTGAATTTTTTAGTGATGTTTTACTTGAAAGTTAATCAAAAAGAAAGTCGAGAGTGGTCGTGACAGCCGGTTGAAACGAAGTTCCTTTTGCCGTATAGCACAATCAGCCTATAATGTTCCCACTGCTGGGACACAGGTATTTTCTGAGAGAGGGAGTGGGCTGTAATCCACCACGCGGGCCCAGCGCGGATTGGTAGATCTCACATGTCTTCGTATGTTTGCTCACAACTTTTTGAGCAGTATATTATGTATTAAATAACAGGAACAATAAAATAAATTAACAACGTTTGAGAGTAATTAAATAAAAAATAAAGGTATTTTCAAACTCACACCTACTATAATATTGTCGTGACGATCAAAATGTTACACCTTTTTCTGCCCGGCTCACATTCACTAAGTGCGCATGCGATAAGGAGTTTTGTTCCAGTACTTGCATAATTATTTGTTAAGCGGCCATTCTTGGAACAAATGCTTTTCTGTTTATTCATTGTTGAGGAATATCTTCTACGAGGTGACATCCGTATCCCGAAAAGATAAAGTTTGTGGCACTACTTATAAACTGAAAGTATTTATTTTAGTTAATATCTAACAATAAATAAAATAAATAATTTAGGTTAGGTAGGTACCACCCTGCTGTTTGAATTCATTTCATTCGTTTTAAACGCCCCTGGCTGAAAAAAAACTGTTCTAGAAAAACACAGAAATGTTTTCATTTCAGACACGAAAATTTCACTTTTCTTCATTTATTCGAATTGTCCAATCAAGCATAATCAGCCTATAATGTTCCCACTACTGGGACACAGGCCTCCTCGCAGTGAGAGGGAGTGGGCCGTAATCTACCACGCGGGCCCAGTGCGGGTTGGCAGATGTCACATGTCTTCGAATTTTTGGTTTATCCAATCAAGTTCGTTGAAAAATATTTTACTATAGTGAATATTTTGCGACATATTTAATTTGCAGTATTAATTACAGGACCATTATACACTTAATCAGTGGAGACAACACAGCAGAACAAATAAATATTAAAAAAAAAAACAAATCTAAAACATCGAAAACATCTTAAGTATACCAACTAAAAAAGACATATAACATTATTAAAGTGACACCAACGTTACTTTTATCAGTAAAGAACCATGTAACACATCAGTAATGCGACTATCAAAGGACAAAACGAGGACAAAGAGCTGAATATCGTAACTATCGCACCAGGATACGAAATCGACCTCGAACCGACTCCTTTTGTTTTTATCGAGTACCTATCAGTTCCGCGTTACATATCGATTACTGTCAAATACATTAATTGAAAGGCTGTGCAAATACACGCAAACCTTTATACTGTACGTACGCTAAGTTATATAGATTGTATGTGGGTGCTTATGGTCTTTTATATCCTGACGCGTTTGGCAGTGGTATTCTGTAAATGAAGCACCCTAGAAGCAAGTTTTTTTTAACTGAACAGACAGCTGTGCTGCTGGGAGTTTGTTGCGCCACTTCTTCTTCTCGGCGAAAGCACTAGGAAGTGGTGAAGGGCCCGCCCTTCACCACTTCCTAGTGCTTTTTTAGTCCTATATAATTTTGACGTTCAAAAAGTACTGATTCTCAGCCTCATTTAAATAAATGAATTTTGATTTTGACCATTAGTGATGTGATGATCTTTCTGTAGCTTGCAGGAGCTACAAATTAATAAAATATTTAAAAAAATACCATGGTGTCAGTATTAAATTAAAAAGAGAAAGAAATCTCGTAAACTTTCTTTATTTCAAGATTCAGTTCTCTGAATCACTCAGTTATTTTATCGTGACAGCGAAAATAACACTGATGTCATAGTAATATTAACAGTTAGTCACCAAGCAGAGCATAATCAGCTATAATGTTCCCACTGCTGGGACAAAGGCCTCCTCTCTGTGAGAGGGAGTGGGCCATAATCCACCACGCGGGCCCATTGCGAGTTGGTAGATGTCACATGTCTTCGAATTTTTGGTTCAAGGACAAGCCGGTTTCCTCACGATGTTTTCCTTCACCGTTTTGAGAGCAGTGGTGATGAAATAATTTATACAAATTAAACTACCTGTCTGGGTTCGAACTCACGTCCTACAACTCTTAAGTCGGAACCAATACCACTGGTCAGCTACTGCTCTCAAGCATGCCGACGTGGTTTGCCAGATGTACAGACGCCAGCACATCAAGCTACTACAATCTGTCAAATTTCTTTAATAGATTTTCAACTTTATCGCTAAAGCATTATGGTTCAAGGTCGATTGGGAAAATTTGACAGTTTCGGGTAGCTTGACCTGCTGGCGTTTGTACGTAACCCCTGAAGAATTTATTTATTACGAATTTTTAAAGCCATGTCCACATCCTTCATAGTGAAGGTAGTACTACACCACTTCAGAACTTTCCTCTTATACCTATGTATAATTTTAACACCAAAACAAATCTCAATTAAAAGTCCTTGCTATGGTACAAATAAACCCGTCGGCGTGTGTAGGGGTGTCAGTCGATAAGGATGTATTAGCACATTCCGCCGGAGAGCCACTGTATTTATTCTTATCCGGAATAAGGCAGGTTACACCCCTAGTGACGGGCTGATATCGATAGCGTTTGTTTGTAAGACTTGGGTTGGGGTGTGTGAAGTGTCGATGTTTTGGTTCTTGACATCAACTTACATTTTGAGTACTGTCAAGCCATCAAGTGTACCTATACCTAGTTTCCAGTCGATACTTTCGTTGTTCTAGATATTCAGTTTTTATCGTACGCTTTTACCAAAGTGTTTCACGGTTATTTTGAATAGCAAAGCTGTTTTTAACATGACTGTGGAAGGCTCCTGCGATACTGGACATACTATAGAAGTCATCTGATCTAACATGACTCAATTTAATGAAGACATTTCACAATGCTAGTCTTAACTAAAAACACAGTAACGTCCTAACAAATAAAACCAGTAGTTACTTAATTACTCTGTACCTATCATGACCCCGTAATCAAACAAACACACAATATAAATCCAAAATTTATTACACACAATATCGATACATCCCTTTCCCATCCCTACTCCTCGCAGAAGGGGGTGAAGCGTCGCTTGGCGCTGTGAGATAGCACCGATAACATCGCCGGGTGGCGGGGCTGATAGTACGAATAATAATAATTTTATTATCACGATCCAGGGCCGCCTCCTCTTTGTTATTACTGTATAGTGACGCTCGTGAATTTTAAAGTAATGAAGTGACAAGTTTTTGTCGATGTGATAAAGGTTTTATAGTGTTGTGTTTGGAAATGATGGTGTTGATAAAATGTTTTTGAGGTATTTTTTCGAGGCTTTTCGATTCCTGAATGCAGCTTGGAATCGTCTTTCTAATCGTTTTAGTATCTAAGGAAACCCAACAATATAACAATAGTGTTATGAATCTGTAAACAGCACCCTAATTGCGTAGCACACTTTTAATTACAATCTGAATCATGTTGAAGGATATCGCTAATCCATTGCATCATATGTTCGAAATATTTGTCTGCTCAACAACGTAATTAACGCAATGAATGTTGTTGAACTGTCAAAATGGAAGCCATTGCTACTGTTAGTGTTACGCAACTCATCCCCCCCCCCCCCTGCCTTTATCCCGCAGCTACAAGCATATTTGGTTTCTAGAGAAATGTATTGAGACAGACAGGGATCTTATGACGCAAATAATTAGGATAAGTTAGCCAAACCCTAGAGATTTAAAACCCTCAAACTTAAAGATCACCCTAATTTCAAAAAAAAAAAAAAACCCACCACATATACAGAAAAAAAAACAAAATAAAAAAGTACATACGCAGTGACCGTCAAAAATCATCCTCGCATCCGGCTTAGCTTCAGGGGGAGATCCTCCCCCAGGGATGGTGGGTGGCGGGCCTTATCGTGAAGTCGCAGATTGAATATATTTCATGTGTAAGTTAATACGAGCCATACTTGCGAGATTTTGCACAGTTTTCCACTAACTGTGGAAGGAGTGTTTAGATTTTTGGTCAGGGGGGTGTAAGGGGTTGTAACTTGACTAAGGGGTAGTGAGGTAGTCGTTTCTCAATCAAGTCTGGATTTGTTTTCGATTGATGACAACAGGATTGCCCCCTATTATGTATGACTTAAACATAACTGTTGAAATGTGGGTGTACATATAGGCGTTGTGTTATGTAAACGAAATCAACTCTGGTTTAAAGGACTACCAGGAGTCAAAAAGGATGTTCAACCGCATTGGTAAGTCGGCAAGTTAACCCCATATAGACAGACCTATTGAAGAAACGTTAGGTGTCCGAAATGCCTGTTATCAGATTGATCCTCTACAGCACTTTTTATGTCGCCTAAAGACACAGCTCTTTTTGATTCCTTGGACAGAACTACAAACTATTGTCATCAGAGAGTCAGACAGGATGACGGACTTGACTGCTTATGATAACTATAAAACCTAGTTCAGTTTTTTTATGGAAAGTAAGACAATTAAAGCACTTATTCTGCACGGTAGTAAGGCATCACGGATCCCCGATGTACAAATTCAAATTTGGGCTAGAAATAAGAAAGAAAAAATGTTTAGTCGGCACAAACAAATTGCACATTGCAAAAATAAACACCTCTTTGTCATAGGAGTCACAGTGTGCAGGGCCTGGGTGCCTGCCGTTTTGCCGAAAAGATTTTGCCAAAATTTCATTACCCAAACAAATTTTAGCAACCTTTTTTTATACCATTGCAATATTTCGAATGATTTTAGTTCGCATATTTTCATTTGGTCAAATTTTTACTTGGCAAAATATTGCCAAGTATAATGTCATTATGGCATTTGGTCTATAATCAAATGATTTATTACAGCAAACAATCTTCAGACAATAAACGTTTGGTGAAATGATTTGTTAAGACAAAAAATGTAAATAGCATTTTTTGGTAAATAAGTTAGATTAAAACTGTGACCTCCTACGCACGAGCCGAGCGAGCGAAGCGAGCGGTGCCGCGGTAGCGGCTGGCGAGTGCCAGACACGACTTGCATTAATAGGAAAAAAGATATTGTTTTTAGTAGGGTACCCGGAACTCAACTATTTAGATTAGGTTAATTACTTATTTTAAAAAAAATGGTTAGGTTAGGTTAGGTTAAAACAGTGACCCCCTACGCACGAGCCGAGCGAGCGAAGCGAGCGGTGCCGCGGCAGCGGCCGGCGAGTGCCAGACACGACTTGCATTAATAGAAAAAAAGATATTGTTTTAAGCTACCCGGAACTCAACTATTTAGATTAGGTTAATTTCTTCTTTAAAAAAAATGGGTAGGTTAGGTTAGGTTAAAACTGTGACCTCCTACGCACGAGCCGAGCGAGCGAAGCGAGCGGTGCCGCGGCAGCGGCCGGCGAGTGCCAGGAACGACTACATTATATAGAAAAAAAATAGTTAATATTCAAATTATTATTACCTGTTTAGAATTTTTGATTTACCTCCTACCCACTTAGCAGTTCACATTTTTGTCATTGAAGCATTTGACTGAATAGGAAAGGGTGAATTGAAAACTGACGATACTAAATATTTGGCTTATTTGATTTTGCGTAAAAAGTGTTATTCCAACTGAAACATTTGATTAAATGAAAAATGTTAAAAGTACTAGTTGGTAAACAAGTTATAGTTTAAACGTTCATTTGCCAAACATTAGGTTTGCGTTACAATTTTTTGTCAATAGATTTTTTGCTAAGTAATAATTTGGCAAATGAAATTATGCGAAACATTTTTTGGGAAGTGAAAATTTGTCAAATTCCTTTCGGTCAAACAAGGGAGACCCGCAGGGCCTGCATGGAGGACGACGAGATAGCAGCTCATATGCTTTTAAAGTACCCGATGGTCGCCACTTACAGGGCAAAGTACTTCAGTGACCCAGGTACCCTCCGTGAGATTATCAGTAACATCAAGTCGTCTGACGGCTGGCCGTCCTTGAGGAACTGGAGTGGATCGAATAATCGATTTCCCACCCGTACGCAAAATACTCGCATTGACGTGGAGTTGCATACACCAGTCCGTATTATCTATAACATACAAAAAAAGACATAAAATACACATTAGGACATAAAGCTAAGCCTAAAGTTTTAAGCAACTCAGCTTCCCAGATCACAAAATCCTCCAAAAAGATAACACTAACTATCTTACGAGTACCTCACCCATCCTACCTTACCTTAAACAAGTACCCACCTTCCAATAAAACTAATTACAGAAGTATACACGTGCTGGTTATCTACACAGCAGTTATCACGTACGGCATTGTTAACTAAGTGAATAACTATCGGTTAATGAGCAGTCGCAGGATCGAAGCCAAGCGATAGCAGTATCGCACCTGTGACAATTAAAACAAGGCTGAATTTGTGAAGAACCTTGGCTTTATGTAGTTAACGTCACGGTTGTCGCGGTAGTGTGTGATAAAGATTGGCTTTATCATACCTGAAATATATACCTGAAATACAGGTACTCTAACCTAGCTCTTAGCTCTTTTTATTTATTTATACTATGGTAGATAGATTAATCGTGGCTGTTGATAAGATTCTCGATGTTTCACAAATGACCCCATCATTAACTCGTCTTATCAAAGTCCATTGCTGGACATAGGCGTCCCCAAGATGCACCACAACACCTGGTTCTCTGCCTTCCGCTGCCTCTGCTGCCTTTTAAAGGTCGTCAATGAATGAACACATAATCAGAACTACCCAATACAATGTTAAAACATACAATTATAACCAGACAACGTTATATAAGCCGCTTCAATAAAGCTCATATCGCGAGATCTGGCACCGTCCTATTCTGGCGCGGCTGGATTGGTGAAAAACGTGAAAAGTGACCGAGATAAGGTGAGTTTTGGCCGCGCGGCCCGCCCGATACGCTGCCTAGGGGTGCTGCGATTGTGCTAGTCGTGTTATAGTGCTGTGAGCACAAGGTTTTATTTTGTGGGAGGATTATTGAAAGCGTTCGTTCACTTCGATTAGTGTTTGGGGAACAAGAGAAGGAAGAAATTCAGCGTGAAGTTTTCTAAATGGCTTATTCTTTTGAAAGCAAATACTCTTTTTTTTTTTCTGGTGGGAAATCATCAAATGACCCCTCCCGCTCTGGGTGGGAAGGAAGTGTCAGACTCTTACTGACTAAAACCCACCCATGTTCCTTCCTTCGCCCTTTATGTTCCGGGGTTGCGGTAACCATTTCGGACAATCCCGCTGAAGCAAATAGACTCTTATATAAACTTGTAAAATCAATGTGCTTACTCAAGTTACAATCATACAAGCAAATATAAACTCACGCCTTCTTTCCAAGGGGGTAGGCAGAAACTACAGAACGCTACCTGCTAAGATCCTTACATACTCCTAATTAATTACCGATAAGTTACAATCAACAATCGATTAATCATTAGCATTACGATTTTTAGCTTATAATGGTTTATCGAATCTCACCAAGATCAGCAACTAGCTTACCTACCTAGGTGCTCACAATTGTTTTTACTGCACATGACTAAAATCATCACTGATCATTCTCCTGCCTTTTTTTTTTTTTTTTCTGGTGGGAAATCATCAAATGACCCCTCCCGCTCTGGGTGGAGCGGAAGGGAGTGTCAGACTCTTACTGACTAAAACCCACCCATGTTCCTTCCTTCGCCCTTTATGTTCCGGGGTAGCGGTAACCCTTTCGGACAATCCCGCTGACCCGGCAGGCTTCGGCCCTAAGGGGCCCCTCGGATTATGCTGACATCTCTTTGAGGCGCGCGTGGAACACTTACGCGCCGTCCGGCACGGGCCTGGTCCTGATCGGGCGGTGAGCTACCCATTGCTCTCCGCCCGCAGGCTGCCTTCATCCCAATTTATTTGGTGTCGGCGCAACATGTATTTTTCTTCCATACTTCTCTATTAGTCGTCATCTCGGTTGTCACTCATTTTCTAGCCACATCTTTCACACAGTACATCCATGACCTAAATGTACAGTACATAATCAGCCTATAATGTTCCCACTGCTGGGACACAGGCCTCCTCTCGGTGAGAGGGAGTGGGCTGTAATCTACCACGCGGGTGGACAGATGTCACATGTCTTCAAAATTGTTGGTTCTACGACATGCCGGTTTCCTCACGATGTTTTCCTTTACCGTTTCGAGAGCAGTGGATGAGAGGTCGTAGTTTTGAACCCTGACAGGCACTTTCATTTTGAACACAGACATATAACAACAGATTCACAGATACAGATTCTTCTGCAAAAAAAAATCTTTAAAAAACGAGCTAACAAATTATCACAATCTGCATCATAACCCACAATCAATAACACATTTGCACAAAAACCCGGCTGAGCCGTGTTCCTTGAACACAGAACATGCCACACCGCGTGTGCAGTCCACTCTAGATGCCACGATAATACTGCTTTGCATAATACCGCAGATTTTTTTCAACAGTGCATACGTATAAACTTTGTACGCTAATATGGGAGGAAGCGGCGTAGGTGATAAACGGCAGCGGGGTTCATAAGCGAAGAAGCATCAATACTCAATATTCAAATCTTTATTGCATTCCATATGTGTTACATAGATGATATTTACAAGGTAAAAGATCAATATGAACCCATTATCATTCTCTTGCCCTCATCACAATTTATTTGGGGTCGGCTCAGCATGTTTGTCTTCTTTTATACTTTTCTATTAGTTTGAAGAAAGTAGAGTCAAAATCAAAATATTTTATTTCACATAAACCTACATGGGCACTTATGAAACGTCAGAAGTTAGGTGTACGGTTCCAATTAGTCGTTTCCTATGGAAGCAGAAAAAGAGCCGGCAAGAAACTCCACGGTTACTCTTTTAAAAATAATTGTCTTTTACAATGTTTTCAAATTACAGTAGGTATAGGAAGACAGCGTAGGCCTTGTTGACACACACACACCACCAGGTACTTGATAAAATAAAGAATGGTCAAAATGAACATGAATATGAAACTGAAATGGGCATAATACCTAGAAAGAAACAAGAGTGCAGTAGTAAAGAGATAGAAGAGTAGGTGCTCAGGTACTAACGAACTAACGAGACGTTTTAATGTTATATGTGCCTTGTTAAGTTAATGAAGACAGCATTAAGTGTAAATAAACATCGTAAGTAAATCTAGACTTAATGATCTTCAATCATCCTCCATACCTCCTCCATACTCCTCCTCCTCCTCCTTTCTCCTTCCATACTTCTCTATTAGTCGTCATCTCAGTAGTCCTGTCGAACCATATCATACTTTCACACAGTCGATCCATTGTTACTTTGTGTCTTCCCCTAATTATTGGGTTTGGGCTAAAAGAAAATAGTTATGGCTCAAAATTCTGTAACCTACAGAGGACTATATGTCATAGCATCATATGCTCGGACATTAACAGGAACTTTTTCTTTAATTTATTTCATGAATTAATATTAATCAATAACTTTCTATACATTGGCTGTTTCTAAGTTACCTTAAGCGAATAAAATTTAAGCATATCTTAAGATAAAATTGACGTTAATTAAGTCAATTTCCCTATACGCAACACAGTATTAGGACTATCATTGACGTGGTGGAATTTCCTACTTACATAATGCACGTGTTACATTTCTAGAAATTAGGTATGTTCATTTTGACGGTTAAGATCCCAAATTTGGCTGATCCAAATATGGTTTAAGGAAAAATTGGCGTAAAGATAATCAAAGTAATTATTCCCTAATATAAAATTCAAATTCATGCTGAAAATGGCAGTACCTGTGACTGCATCTGACCATTTTGAAAATCCCATACACACGATGACCACAGCTGTGTCTGTAAGTAAAACGAAAGAGGATCCTTTTTAGGTCGACTAATAATATGCGCTGCAAGCAGGAATAGTCCTTACGGTGGCCAGATATAGATTTTGGCGATAGTACATGCGTATTGATATTTCAATAAGAAGAAACGCGAAAAATACTAAAGTATTCCTCTGTTTTCTCCCTGGTTACAAATCTACTATACAAGTCAAGTTTCTAACGATTTAAATTATATCTAACGCTGCCATATCCCTATCTATTGTTTTTTGCCGTGTATATGTCGTAGGATAATTTGATACTTCGAATCTTCGCGGAAATCCTAGGGGTTTTGCGAAAACGCGGATAATTAGACATAGGCGAAAAATTATCAAATCTTACTGGACAAAGTCAGGATTTTTGCGAAAATACTCGTTACTATAGTAAGATTTGATGTGCTCAACACTGATTGGCTACAATTTTGCTGGCTGACTTCTAATTGGTTCCTAGTTTGCCGATGATTAACTTCAAGTATTGTATCATAGAGTTATGAAGGTTTAGAATAGGTGAGAAAGGAAAATCACTAAATTGATTTTTATAACTTTTTATTGAAAATTTTAGTATGTATGTTGTTTTCTACAGACAATAGGAGATCTCAGTCGTAGTAAAAAAAAATGATCCAATTTTAGGGTGTAATCCATAAATTGGATGAAACTGGTTAGGTAAACAATTAGTTTAATAGTGCAACAATGGAATTGATCAGTCTTGTGAATTAAAGTCTTGAGATAAAATCACTCATTCATCAGCCTTCTCTTCTCTTATACAGCTAAACTTAAGATATATTGAGGCAAAATTATTATCACATTTTGGTTCACTTATAGTGAACAAAATAACTACAACAAATTATTATTGAATTAGCAAAAATAGGAAAAAATAGACTTATTCAAAGAAATTAAAAGATAACTAGAAAAAAATTTGAAAAGCGAATAATCACATAACAAAATATAATTAAATACGTCACTAATGTGAAACTTACGCTGAGTTGCATGGACCTGTAACATTGGAGTTGCAATGCAAGCACAGCTGCGTTTAGTAAATAGTAATATGAAATTAATAATAAGACTTTACTTGTTACAACAATTCAAAGATTTATGACATTTGGAATTACAAAGCAAACCGTGCTTTTTACAAGCACACTTATTTGAGGAACATTGTTTGCTTGATTTCTTGCAATGACATTGCTTAAACCCTTGTCCGCCGAATGGTGATAGTTGTGAGGAAATACCACGAATAGGTAATACTACCTCGGGAACGGGGCCGGTAAATTGAGCTCCTGGAGATATTTGAAGTGCGTTTCTTGGTAGCCAATCTTTAATTATACCAACGGAGGTACCAACTTGAAACAAACCATTCTTCTTATCAATTACTCGTCCTGTAATGTTTTTGTTATCTAAGGGTGCACGATCGTACTTCGGAACATCAACCAAAATTGTAGCACCTACATCTATTTCTTTAAATTTTTTGTTGGATGTAGTACACATAGTCGCAGCTGCTCTTTTTAAATTTTCATGCGAACTTGTTCTTTCTTTCTTAATAGAATCTTCTTGCCAGCATAAGTTACATTTAACATTAGAAGAACTACTACCTTCTCTAACTTCAGACACTCCACATGCGCCGTGAATCACTTGTTGGCATTTTGAACATTTGAGTGAATCGGATGTGGTAATTTGGCAAATACAACATTTAACTTCAGTAGCAACAATATTATTGGAATGTTGTTGTTGTACATTTGTGTGGGAATTTGTGTCATTTATAGCGATATTGTTATCAAGACAGATCGTTTTTGTTGTACTTGCTGGGACAATTATTACATCTTCTAAAATTGTAATGTTATTTGCAGAATTTTTTTTATATTGTGTCATAGATGAAAGAGGGGTAGATTGTGTTGAAGTTTGTGTTCGGATAGTCATTTTTTGATCAGTGGAAACATACTGATTTGTGGTTTCGTTAGAAAGCTGCTCATAGAAAAGGATTGCATTTTCAACTTTGGATTCATTTCTACAACCTGCATTACGCTCGTCTTGAATATCTTCAGTGCGAGGAGGATTTTCATTAATTAAAACCTGTTGTAAGTCTTCTTCATTTTCTAATTTTGACAATGTATCTCTAGGTAAATAAGTTGAAGACAGGCCAATTACAGGATCGTGACCAAACAAGGCTTTGTATGGTGAACGTCCTATTGTGCGATGATGCGAAGAATTTTTCTGGAACTGAACGAAATAGCATCCCAGTGACCATTCAGTTGAGTTATTGTCGGACATCCAGGAACGCAACATGTTCTCAACATCCTGATTGCACCTTTCTACCGAACCTAAAAAAGAGAAAAATACTTTATTGCACATAAAAAAAAATACAAAACAACAGATAACAACAAAAGACAGTACAACATAGGTGGCCTTATTGCTAAGGTAGCAATCTCTACCAGGCAACCTTTGGGTGAAAGAAAAATGCATAGCGGTAAGCGGGATAGTGCAAAACTTGCAAACAAACCTTGACTTTGAGGATGTCGGGGACGTCCATTCACTATCTTGCATGCAGGCCACAATGTGATTAGCTCTTTTATTATGCTGGCAGTAAATTCCTTGCCATTATCACTCTGTAAAATCATTGGCGCACCCACTTCTAAGAATATTTTTAAAAGAGCCATGGCTACTTCAGTTGCTTTTTTACTGGTTAAAGGTCTGAGAAAGCAGAACTTAGTGAGGTGGTCTTGATAGTTTAAAATCCATTTGTAATTGTGGCTAGGAGTTGACTGGAGATCAATTAAATCTACCTGCCCACGTTTGTTAAAGTCTTGAGAAATTATGGGGCGTACAACAATTCCTGTTTTTGGGCAACTTTTTTTATTCAGACAGATCTTACACAGGTTGAGGAACAATATCATAATCGGTACCGGTATCACATATTGTTGCTTTAGGTTATATATCAGTTTGTCGCGTCCTCCATGCCCAGTTGATATGTGCGCCTGCAGAAGAATATCATAGTACATATCTGTTGAAGGTACTTGTACAACAGGAGAGTTAAGATCCTTTCTTCTCAGTATCAGAAGTTTTTCTTCACCTACACTCATCACGTCGTATTTTTTTGCATTTCTATACTGTTGTTGTGTTTTTGGTTGCTTAAGTACACTCGCAGTTTTAAATTGTTCAATTGAATTGATTACAGCATTTACGCGTTCTTTAGTCCATTCTGGTTTAGTTGTACCGTCAACTCTATTATCGTAAAACTTTCTTAACTCTATGTAAAATTTGTCTTTATCGGAGATAACCTCCAAATTCTCCGATTCTGCTGAAGGTTGAACATCATTCTCTGTCGAATCTGTCATAATTATATGAAAACCAAACCTCCTATTCACACCGTTTCTTAGTTCAAGTCCAATTTTATAGTCCACTTTTAACACAATGACAAACAAAACACCGCTAAACCAATCTCGAAAGCATTGTTGTTGTTGAGTGGTTGACTAAGACTTTTATGATATATGACACTATGTACATCCGTGTAGCACTTTTATTTACCACTTTATTTAAGTCCAAGTAGGTACACTATTTACGATAAAAAACAAAACACTTCTGCAATTTAACTCAGACACAAACGTAAACAAATAACGTGCGGCAACAAATGATTGACATTTAAGACGTCAACCAATCAGAGACGATCTCTTATTGAACGCGCTGACCGACCAATAAGCGTTCTTATTTCATAATAGCCAGCGTTTCGTTTCGCAATATTGCTATAATAACGAGTATTTTCGCAAAAATCCTGACTTTGTCCAGTAAGATTTGATAATTTTTCGCCTATGTCTAATTATCCGCGTTTTCGCAAAACCCCTAGGATTTCCGCGAAGATTCGAAGTATCAAATTATCCTACGACATATATACTATATATTTTTAATATTAGTATTAAGAACTGGACTCCTTCAACAAGAACTGGTCCTCAGAAGCTTAAACAGAGATAAATGGAAGGAGAGTAGGCAGGCCTTTGCTCTGCAGTGGGACATTACAGGCGTTTAATAATCCTACTAATATTATAAACGTGAAAGCTTATATGGATGGATGGATGGATGTTTGTTACTCTTTCACGCAAAAACTACTGAACAGATATGGATGAAATTTGGTTTATAACCAGGATTAACATATAGGATATTTTTATCTTGATATTCCTACACTACTACGGGATCGAAACTTATGCGGGTGAAACCGCGGGGCGGGCTTTTAACTTTAGTTTAAACCTCACTCAAATGACTGCTCACCAAAAAACGAACTCACCTATTTTCAAAGATGATTGACATCTCGTGTTCACACTTTAACACCATTTAAATTCTTAAGTGAAGATTTTGAAAGACACGTAGAATCGCTATCATTGGTCCATCATTCCAACCCGTTATCATCTCCGCTATCGCTTATGACTTACCGCTATCAGGTCAATCGCAGGTCAACCCACCGTCACCTCGTAATGATATTATAATGTAATTTAATTTCGCTTTTTTCTTTCAGGTAAGTAGGTCATCTGATGCCATTATGTTCTGCGCAAGTAAGTGACCATTCGAGTTTAGAGGCAATTGAAAAAAAAACAGGTTTGTGGTAAATTAAAGTTGAAACAACAAAGTGTTAAGACTTTCCTGAGCCCCGTTAAAATATTTTGCAAAATAATTGGAGACTGACCATTAACTGAGTTAAAGAAACTGTATGGACTCTTATACCACATTATTTCTATAAATGATTTTCTGTAAGCAGGTTTGTACAAACACTTTTAAACGTCAATCATATTTTTAAAAACTAGATGAGATCGGCGTTTCCTATCTGACTACTCTGAGAAGAAAGGCCGAAACAAACTCAGAGGTCACAGTCTCTTTTAAAGTCCAGACATAATCTAGGTCAGATCATAGATACATATAAATAAATAAAGGTCGTAACAATATCATTTTCACAACGTTACTCCCGGATGCAAACTCCCAAAGGGAAACTCCCAAAGGGCAATGGAGAGGGCTATGCTTGTAGTTTCCCTGCGTGATCGAATCAGAAATGAAGAGATCCGCAGGAGACCCAAGGTAACCGACATAGTCCGAAGTATTGCCAAACTTAGTGGCAGTGGGCAGAATGGGGAGGCCTATGTCCAGTAATGATGATGATGACTCCTGTATGACGAATCTACGAAATCTGTCGGACCCATTTTTCATTATCAGATACACACACACCGAAACAGAAATGGATTTATTAACACATTAACACCTCATTAAACTCAAAATAAACTGTCAAAACCAACCCCCTTGAAAACACAGATTACTAAAGAAACTTCCGAAAGTTATTTTTACTTCAAAAGCGGTACTTCTAGACATTATCATCACACATACCAACTTCTGAATATATGTAAGTGTCGAGGGGGTGAAGGGGGCACCAAGTCGAGGGGGTTGAAGACGGGGGGTAAGGGGGGTGGTACGTTACAAACACAGCAAAAGTTCACGTCCGTCTTATCTCATCTGTTTGACGGATTCGTACCGACAACGCTGCGTATTCATATTTTGTGTAGAGTAGTTTGGGACAGAGGTGGCGGGGTACTTTGGGGGTGATCGATAAAAATTAAAGGGAAATTAAGGGTTGAAGCTGTAAAAATTTATAAACTGAAAAATCAGAAGAGTTACAACTGTTACTTCTGGCCCAGAATCCTGATAATCAAGGTCAGATTCATATCTGACCATTTTCGCCATAGCGTTTTTTTCAGTTATTTTTTTTTTAGCGTTTTAACTTCTACATTCATATTACTACGGTCCATTGCAACCTTGCAATAAATTTTGTTAATTTTATCTGTTTTTGCCATGGAGAAATGATACCATAGATTTTTCATGGTAACAAATGGAACATTTTAACGATTATTTTTAGGTAATCCTGAAATTTATCTGTAATTTCAAGATATCCCACCACTTTCTCCCAAACATTTGAAGAAAATTATACTTGTCAATCTTAAAATAAAATCATATCAACACCTCTGTCCCTGAAAACTACTCTGTACCGCCCAAGATCGTCGAGTCCCGCTACTGATAACGCGAGCTATTTAATCACAGATAACATCTGTAGGGCGGGCGGCGCGTTATCACCGCCCGCGGCCGCTTATCGCCCGCCCGCCCAGCCTTATCGCTCCCGTATATAAATTCTTATCAAGGAATTTTCGTTATTTCTTCATGTTGACTTCAATTTTGTATTGTATTTTGTTTGGAGATTGATAGATGGATTTGTACTGGGGTTTTGTTCAGGTTGTGATATAATTTTTGGTTAAAATTGTAGGCTTTATTTGGTAGTGGTATATTATGGGGTAATTTTGAAGTCGAGATTGTACAAACTCGACTTCAAAATTACTATTATTTATTCATTATTATTTTGTGCCATTAGTTCATAAAGGTCGTTCTTCAAGGTGACAGTTGTAATTATGAGGGGATGATTATGACTGACCTAGGGGTTAATCGCTTGTATTCAAGAGAAGAGAGATCTAAGCATTCATGCCGTTCTTAGATTCTTTTCCTACGTCTTCAATATTTAATTTCAATGGCCTTTAGCTTATTGCTACAACCCAAACCAAACCATCCAACCCGCCTCTGACAGCAATCACCTCTGATACTTCAATTCTCATAAAAATTCAACCACCTTTCAATTAAAACATGAAACCAGTTTTTCAAGATGACAATACTATTAGTAACCACATAATTCACGCATCAATCCACGTCAACAACACTTTCAACAAACACCCACTTCAGACTTTATACTTAAAAACAATGATAACATCAGCGTCTTATCGGACTTCCAGCTCTAAAAAGCGCTTTCAAGCTGTACCTATAAAAATACAAAGCGAACTACCCACACAGAGCACGCCCTATCTACAGTACTCTTATCTCTACGGTATAAATCCAGCTGATGGTTATCACCGTTTCGTTGCGATTTACGGAGCTTTTTATCATTATTATTTATGTTGATAGCATTAGTTTCTAGTCTGTATCCTGGAAGGGTCAGCAGAATTGGATGGCTGATAATTGAGTCATTTTAAAAAGACTTCTACTTCCTTCTGCTTGTATAAAACTTTGGTCCGTTCCCAGTTGGAATACGCGGTGCCCATTTGGAGCCCTTTTTACGAAAAATATAAGCACAGACAAGAAATGGTACAAAAAAAATTCTTCGCACTATGCATTATAAGTGTTACCATACCAAGATTTCCTATGCGGATCTGATGAAACAATACAACATATTAAGCTTGGAGCACAGACGTACACTGCTGGTGGTTATGATGCTGTTTGGCATATGCAACAGTAGGTTTAATTGTATGGAACTTTCAAATAAACTATGCTATGTAGTACCTAGGAGTGTTAGTCGGCGGGAAGTGTGAGCAACCCGCTTGTTCTGCACAGAGATGTGTAGAACAAATGCTGGGGAGAGAGCTCCTCTCCGCCGATTATTAGAAACGTACAACTCACATTTTATAAACTTAGGTATTTTCGCTCTCAGTCAGAACAAATTTAGAAAAATGGCTATTGATTTACTTTCTGGTCATCCTTAACGATGACTGCTTCTTGCTGATGTTATGGTGTGATCTGACTGGTGACTACGGAGTAAATCCGGACGGGTAGCGCTGTCTCGAGATGGTTTGTGTGACTTTTCTGGTTTATTTTTATTTTTTTACTGTCCCTTTCTATATACGTCCGTTTCCTTATTTCTATCTTTTAAAATCTGTATGATTCCGTGGACAATAGTGTGGGTTATGCGTTTGTTTACTATTATACCTTAGCTAGCTATTAATACTGTATTGCATAACTGTTTTTGTCCCAAATAAAAAAATAAAAATAAAAAATATTTTTTTAAGCATTATAAAGGATTATAACGAGATACTTAGTAGAATGACATTACTATACACCTTCATAATAGTCCTCCAGACCGAATTTCGATCTCAACAGAAACTAGCCATCTACGCGAGAGATATTATAGTGCACATGTGTGTGCGCAAACGGAGATGCACTGTCTTTTCTCTCACTCTCATAGTCCGATATGGGTCGGCACACAATCCGATACGACCGGAGAGAGATCAGTCGCAGAACGAACGGCTTAACATACTTTCTAAGGCACCGAGGGTATCACTCCGCCAACTTTTAAACTCCGGGCTGTTACTGATGTTGACTATGTAATATAAATTCCTTTTTTTTTTTTTTTACTTTGCATATTGACTATTGTATAGAATCAAGTTTTTCTAACTGAACAGACAGCTGTGCTGCTGGAGAGTTCGTTGCGTCACTTCTTCTTCCCAGCTAAAGAGCTAGGAAGAGATAGGTGGGTTATTCCACAAATCCCCATTGAGAATCCCCATAAATGGAGATTTGTGGACAAAAAGTTCACAAATCCTCATTGGTTTAAAATTAAAATACAAACAACATACTACTTAATAACCATGAAGTCTTTATTTCTTATGGAGATTAGGACTCATTAATTATCTTTATAATCAACCAATTAATGGCTCATCATAACAGAAAAAAAACACAGTTTCGTCACACAGGGCAGGTGGTTTGGGGGACTGTCAAGATGTTATTTTGACATTCATAAATATTGTCAGACTAATTTGAATAAATTACTTTTGATTTGAATACAAAATCATAGATGTTATCTATCTACTAGGGAATATTTTCACATTTACTGCACTTGAAAACTATGCAGATTGCCACTGAAACTTTCTACAACTAAGCCCGATACCCAAGGGCCACCAGGAGGGTAGTCATAACAAATTTTACCGATGATCAATAACTGTTTACCTTGGCACTATCTGTTTGTCAGCGACTCGGCCATAAAACGGCTATCGGTAGCCTGATATCGGCTATGAAGAGTATAAATAGTTTTTATCTTTTAGTAAAAGCTTCTGAAACGGTTTTGTGCAGGACTGGACTTGCAGATATGTTATAAAACGTAGGTATTCAGTGGGTGGATGACACCTCTGCCTAATGTTCGATGACGAATGTCCGATTTTATATCGAATAAATTTCATTTCTAGTAGTTTTTTATCATTCAATAATCGTCCATCTGAGAATCAGTCACCGCACCCAAGGGGGAGTTCAAAGTTAGAGCATGCAAAGTTGTAAAAAAACTTATAAAAAAAATAATTTCATACCGAAAGTCTGACAGCCTGGTCAAGGGGTATCGTATTATCCCGTAACTGGGTTGTGGAGGTCAGATAGACAGTCGCTCCATGTAAAATACTGGTATTCAGCTGCATCCGGTTAGACTGGAAACCGATCCCAACATACATAGTTGGGAAAAGGCTAGGCAGATGATGAGGTATTATGTGGGTAACACCCACATAATACCTCTGCTTAACCCTAACGACTTGAGAGTAGGTCGTGGGTTCGAACCCAGACAGGCGCTTTACTTTGTGTAAATTATTTCATTACCACTGCTCTCAAAACGGTAAAGGAAAATATCGTGAGGAAACTGGCATGTCCTGGAACCAAAAATTCGAAGACATATGATATCTACCAACCCGCACAGGACCCGCATGGGCCCAGCCCTCACATTACAGCCCACTCCCGCTCACAGAGAGGATGCCTGTGTCCAAGCAGTGGGAAGAAATCAGTTTATCTTTAAATTTCCTTATCTATGATTTAAATATCCTAGTATTTTCTTTTACAACCTGTCGAAAACATTAACTACAAAATACACGGTTGACTTTATTTGTCTCAACAAATTGTAAGTTAAGCGTGTTTAAAGTGTTAATAAATAAAGCCACTATCAGGGTTTCCTGTTGGCTTGCTCTGGTGCAAGATATCGATAATATCGGTACGCTAATTAGAATTATCGTAGACCAATTATTTTATAAGTTAAAGCTTATCGGGAAGCCATTGTTGTAAGTTTGTGTAGCGTGTTATACGGAGCTCGTGGTTAGGGGATATGTTTATGGACAAGGATGGATTAAGGATAATTTTAATGTGGATTAAAAAACTCTGACGGTTCAGACAGCTGTGCTGCTGTGGTGCTGTCAACTTCGTAATGCTTTCATTAGGAAGTACCTAGTGAAGGACGGGCGTTTTGGGAGACTGTCTTATGTAATTTTGACATTCAAAAAGTGTTGATCTTCAGCCTAGTTTGAATAAATGACTTTTGATTTTAGTGTGAAATATTATTTTTTCAATGATAAAGTGATAAAGTCACAAACATCCAAACATACAAACTTTCACATTTATAATATTATGATCGCATTCCTCCAAACTTTTGTACACAGGATAAGTTCTGAGAATAAATTTTGAATTTTGACAGTTTTTTTCATACTACAACTGTCAGACGTCAATTTTATTCCACGAGTAAAAGTTATCTGACTTTGGTAAAATAGGATTATTGTTAGCCATTCTTACCTACCGTATGTCCACACAGATAGGTACATCAACAACACATAATATACGTCGGATATACACGCGTACCTATTTATTGCTTACCACCGTTTTTCCTTGACCCACAATAGTAAATAATAATAAATTACTTGTGTATAAAACGACACTCGTAATGTTGGATAATGTCTCTCTGGGAGATAAAAACTGTACAACTTTTTCAAATGTGATAAGAAGTTAATTTGTCGTAAAAGACATGTCAAGAACAGCTGTGTTTATTGCATGACTGTAAAAGTTCGTAATAATATGTGAAGGATGCAACGATTTAATCCTTCATCTAATAATAATAATGCCGTATCTCTACGTTGACGTCGTGGTGGGGCTTGCGCGCTCTAAACTCTAGGTCTGTGATGGAAGAGTTTACTTTGCCGGATCAGGTCTAGGGTGAGGAGCCAGACCAAGTGAGATATAGGAACCCGCAGGGCAGCATGTGGCGAGCTGTTGGGCGGTAGCGACCCCACGGACCCTATCTCCCGAGAGAAGTCTTTTTCGTCACCTCTGGCTTGCCTTTATTGGCCGGCTGGAGTGAACACTGACGATGAACAGAGCTCCCACCTCATTCTTACCTTTATTGGCTGGCTTGTGTGGAGATTCGCAACAAGAAACGTGCTCGGAGGAAGGAAGTATTTCAGTAAGATGCTGGTAGGGATCTTGACCGTACTTCCGGGATTGTCCTGATAGCCGTGGAATACCTCTCCACTCCTCACAAGCACCTCAGGACATGTTGCCACCTTGTTGCTACGACACTGTGTGCTAGCGACCGTTTTCGGGGGCCCATTATTGAGTGTGCAAGTCACCCCCTGCCATTTCATTTGTGAATGTTATATTTCATTGGCCAGGCAGGGGACATAGATCTTCCATAGTTCAAGGTAACCGATCCACTATAGCCACTCAAATCCATAGCCCGGTATATTTAGTTTCCATGTTCTGCAATAGTCCTGCACCAACCGGGGGTTGTCCTTGGGTGCACTTGCATGGTGCATACAGGGATAATTGTCGGTTGGTGTCTCCTCATCATTTAAAATTGTGTAAAGGGCCTCTGCGAGTTGGCTTCGGCCCCTAGTACGCCTTGCAAAGGTCCGGGACCCCATGGTTCCGAGATATGTCAAACAAAAAATAATATAATAATAATATCCTGCAAATAATATAATCCTATTAATAAATAATATAAATGTAAAATTTTGTATGTTTGGATGTTTGTTACTCAATCACGAAAAAACGGCTCAACAGATTTGGATACAATTTGGCACACAGATCGTTTATAACCTGGATTGACACATAGGATACTATTTATCGGGATAAATAGTATCCTATGTGTCAATCCAGGTTAATACGTTTACGTTACGTTATATGTAATACGTTTTTGTGGGATAATTTCCGTCCTTCACGTGGATGAAAACGTGGGCTAAAGCTCATTATAATCATTAATTACTTATAAGTTGGTTTCAAATCACATTATTTTCTTGACATCTGCAATAGCAATTTCATTAACGTCATGTCGACATTGAAGGGTTAAATCACTTATAATATATCTGTTTCTATTTGATTCATATTTTGTAGTATTTGCTGCTAACAGCTAGTTTCGATAGACGACAGCAGGCAAAGGTCATCACCAACCCATACCTAATTAAAGAATGAAAAGAAAATTAAAACAAAACAGATCTATATTCACGAGCACAGAACAGCAATAGTCGTCAGCTGTACGTCGTGACTGTGGCAGAAGGCTTCCACTCAGCATGATGCTGTGCTATGAGGGACCCACTGCACAGCGCTGATTTCCAGTGGTCACCCGAAAATTACGTACGGAAACTGGGTCGGGTTTAAAGATTTATACACAAATAAAGTAAAATAAAACAGATAATTAGAGTTTTACAATCCACATACATTAAAGCCTTTCGACCTATCCTAAGGTACCCCATATTTCCTGTTTTAAAACTATATAATCTCCTAATCACCAGTTGAACCTATTACAGCGGAAAAATGCATTAAATCCGTATTTTCTCGCCCATCAATTGTTCTGCGCAACGCTTACACTAAATGTATGGGCCATAAAAATGTTAATACTTTAATGCAACTGCACTATTTTCTTGTATGTAATTTGCCATTTTGGGCACTAAAATACGCTATAGGTTGTGTGGGTCGAGGCTTGAGCGGCAAGCGGTTAGTCTTCATCGCTGTCATTTCGTAGTTACGTCAACTTTTATAACAACTCGACTTGCTTTTTTTTTCAAGCTTTTTCACAGTAAAATGACGTACCGATGCACCAATGACAACCCCATTTCTTGTACAAGCAATCACTGTCCATTCTGCCATGCCTGGAAGAGGTCGCAGAAAACGATTTTATTTATTATTGGCAGTTTAATTTATTTTTCTGGTATACAATAAAGTACCTATATAGTATAAGAAATTTATTTATTTTTAAGTTCTTAATGATGTTACTCATGCGTAAAATAGAACTTCAGTTCTTGTTTCCTATCGCGGATTTTCACTGGAAAATGTTTATGGAACATTTGGCATGCCCATTTCTCGTTAAAGCTTGTCACTTAAACTGAATAGTTAGCGTTGATTCGACAGCAGTGTTCTTGAAAACTGCTATGTAAATGTGACATGTAAAGTAAGGCATTAGTTGGCAGTAGTTTACGATACCATCACGATACGACACAAGAATATTACTCTAATGTTCATGCTAATACCTTTTTCTTTTCCAAGTTTCGATGTTACGATGATATAAAGTTTTTCGACATGGTTTCAAGGAATTGTAGATATGCCATTAAAATTGTTTTTTGCATGTAAGCTTAGGTAAGGTCAAATATGATATATTTCTATCCGTCTTGGGCCTTGGCTGGTATTATTAACATCCATTTGTCCTTTACCTAGAATATTTAATTCAAAGGTTCTTCTTCATAAGTTTTAGTACAAGATATTATAACTGCTGGGATATGTATCAATTTTGAGAATATTGTTGTGCCTTGCCTTATTGGAAAACGTAGCGACACTGCATTTGCACAATATCTTTTGTATATTTCAGATGAAAATACATTTTGCTGCAAAACGTCGCAAGCGACACAGACACACACAACTACTTGCAACTCTACTTAAAATACAAATAAATGATATAATACAAAATCGAAAAGTTTACGATAATCGTCCCGTATAAATAGTGCACAATAAACTATCGGTCTGAGGGTTAACGCGCCGGCATCGAGGGGTTCTGTGCCAAAATGCGCCAATCTATGGCACCCATTTACTTGTGCCAAAAAAAGTTGCGAAAAACTTACGCTATTTTACGATTCGTGCTAATTAAGTATGCAGATATGTGTGGGGTTTCCCTGTATTTTGTGGTAGATAGGAGTTATCGGCACTCGGTTCTAAGTAAAGTGTGGTTTGAGTGATATTTGGCTGGGGACGTGGGGTTCCTAAAGGAAGCAAGGTGTTGCCAAGGTGATTTATATTTTTCGGTATGATAACATTTATGATTATTTCATTTGGATACGAGTAGTCCCTCGTTACTGGTACTGGTAATGGTTACTAAACCCTGAGCTTTTAACAACAGACGAATGTTGTTGTTTTGTTTATTTTTTAGCGGTTTAAAACTTTTCTAAAAATAAGAATTTCTAATGATTTTTGGATATTGCTGGCATCGGTGAAGGAAAGCATCGTGAGGAAACCTGGACTTATAGTTGATATAAATCTGAAATTTCCAACCCATCTTGAACAAGCGTGGTGATCAATGATCGTGCCTTCTCAACGGGCCTTTGCTCTGCAGTGGGACAGTAACAGGCTGGTATTATATATAGATATAACCTTCAAATTCCTTGCATTACAAAAAGTTATTCCAAAACGAAAATAAACTTGAGAGCGTCAATAAAAAATGTGACTCTCAAAAATATCTGATAAGCTCTCAATACCGAGGAGGTCTGCTTTTATACGATAAGATAATAATGAGTATATTTAATTCCCTGATAGTGTATCTGCAGTTTGGCGCCAACCTAATGTATTTGGGGTAGTTAGGATCGGAGAGCTTCGGCCGTCTTCGGGAGACGTCGGGTACTTTGGTGACTGCAGTCTTCGAGGGTGTTAGGACTACAATGGAGATTTTGTTACTGTTAAAAGTTGTAGCTGTATATCAAATAAATTGTGGCCATCTTTGGCAACTTAAAACAATCTTGATCTTAAATATTATGTTAACAAGTGCGACTTTCTTGTATCATAAGCTTCTACATGCTCATTCAGGTTATAGAAGCTTTCTAAAAGAGAGATAATTATGCTGGTTTTTGTTTAAAGATTGACGTTTATTATTCTATTCAATCTGCTGTAGTAGAAATATATTAGACTTATGAAATATATTAAGTCTACATACGACTCAATCATAAATCTACATAGCCATGGTCATTCAGTATAATATATATCTATTACAGCAGATATATTAGAATCATTAGATTCAATGTTTAACCAAAAATCAGCATAATTATTTCCAACTCCAGTTACTCAATTCTCTTCCCAGCCTTCTTCAAAACCCCTGACCCCAAAAATCTCGTAAACACAACAACAAAAACTGTTATTACCTAGATTCCTATCCGCCATATTTTGCTCATCCGAAATCTGCAATCTGACGTCATTAATCTAAGGCTATCTGCACACGAGTTTCAGCTTACAAATTTTAATTCACGAAAAAAGCTTTTAAAGCACGTTTGTGATAAGCTGGCCGGTCGTTACAGCCGATAAGTTGAGTTAGATAGGAGATGCTGAGATAGCAGTAGTCTCTAGATTACTGCTGCTATATACTGCGGTATCTTTTGATAGGTATGGGGAGATATTTTTACGTTTTATGTTGCAGCTAAAAATAAATTGTCTAGACGATGAGATAGGGAAGTTTCTTGTAAGGCGTATCTGTGGTTTGGAAGAATGGTCTGATTATGATGCAGCAGAGGCATTTTTGTAAAACTTGTGCAACTTGATGGACTGATGAAGATGATCTTTAGGAATAGTTTCAACGACTTTGTTGACATCAACTATCATTCATAGCTAGCATTCTGGTTTGAGTTTTTACTTTCTTCCTTTAATGTCTAGATTGACCTAAGCAAACTTGTCGCTAAGTTTCTTGTCCCTAACAACGCACCTTTAAAAATATAAACATTCCTCAGTCCCTCCCACAAGTTTCAAGCGGTGAAATTCTATCCCGTAAATACTCAAGACCACACGAACAGGCTGAAGTTATGGTGGTACTAACATTCAATAAAGTTTTCAATAAAGACACAATATGTAACTTGATAAATTACACAATAACCATTAATTTCAGAGAGACTCACAATAATTATGCCATAAAAACTTATTACCAATCGTAAAACAAAACAAGAAAACACTAAAACAAACAAGAGTAACGTTAAGAACACAAAACACAAAAGTTTTAATAAACTGACAGTTTGAACTGATAGTGATCTAATAAAAGTTTCGTAGGACAATATTATCGATCGTCTGGAAAAAGGGCGTAACACTATATAACACGAACTAACGCGAGAGAGAAGGATAGAAGATAAAAAAGCCGAGACTACCGGCGCGAGAGCATCTACTAACAAATGCAGATAAATCCGAGCGCACCGATTTGTATCGGTTACATTGACGGCTACACAAGTTGTTCTGTATTTGAAATGAGAACAAAAAGAGTGATGGATATAGAATTGTTTCTTCACTTGTTAGTTTATAGTTGGGGAGTTGTTTAAGATTGTATTTGTCGTAACAAATAGTTCATTGTTTAACGTTTGAAACACTAAACGGTACGACGTATCGATATTCGATCTGGGCGATTGTCACCATTATTTTCTTGTTTATTGGTTGGTACAGGTTTGTAGCTTGGTGGTGAAGAAAGTGGAGCTTGAGGTCATAAGTTCCATGCTGGGCCGTTGAGATTTATTGATTTTTCTTTCAATAGGAAGTACTGTCAAATCAATTGAATAATTTAAGATAGAAAAGCATTAAAATCTTCATTCTTATACAATTTTGTTTTTATGGACTCTGGGCAAATCTGCTGCAAAACTAAAAAAAAAACCTTAGTTAGTGATATATGTATGTTCAGAATTATATTGAGGATTTGTAAAAGATTTTTGAAAATCCTTACATAGATACATGTAAAATTCGATCCTATAAGCCTGTAGTCCATACAAATGAATAACAATTGTTCCACCCTTCCACCTTAACTCCAACCAAATCAAACGTAACCTGATCTTAACAATTTAACATTTCTGACCTTATAACAAATGTGTTAAACGGTTTGGAGGTATAAACACTAGGAGGCATTGTTCTTGCGATAGCTATCTCCACACAAAGGACTGTGACGCGTATCGTGGTAGCGGGCTCGGTTGACAAATGAGTGCTGCTTGAGCCCACCCAACGTGAGACCTGTATTATGAGACGCCTATTAAGTTATTCGGATTGTTTGGCCCTTGAAATTGATAGTGAGGTGTGGTTGTAGATCTGTTTTAATGGTTCTTGCTGTAGAGAATTGGAGACCGATAGAAATCTTGTAGTTGATTATTCGGTTGTTGAAAATCGTTGTTGAATTATAAAGAAGCAGTTGTTTCACAAATTATTGAATACAAATATGATGTTATTTTCATGAGACTCAAAAGATTTTTAATGTCAGAAACTATACAACTGTTTTTCTGTTCCTGTTTTGACTTATTTTATTGCCGGTCCCAGAGTAACTCCTTGAAGCACCCAAACCATTTTTGCTCAATTTTTTTGGTATCCATTGCAAATTCTGGAACCACGGTACTGAAAACGTGTTGTTAACTAACTACAAATGCAAGAAAAACATAAATAAGGAATCCTAGTAAATAATTCTAATTCTCCGCAGTCTACATCAGTGTCCAACGCTTATGTATGTTCCTCTCAGTTAACTATCAGGAGCGGGGATCTTGTTTAAAGTAATAGTATCGTCGCTCGATAGTGTTCGGCCATTTTTCTTGTGCACAACAAAGGATGAAATCGACCGTGTGTTGCTCGTGTAGCCGTGCCTTTAGTTATGAGCGATCGCGATTAGAGAGATAGCTGTGGCTAGTTTTTGTGTTGGTCTAAGTGAAACGGGAGCTTATTTGCTGTATTTACTACGTTTAAATCTAGTATCAGTATTATATGAGCTATTAAGCACAACGGGGTAGGTATGGTCAGTTCACTATCTATCTGCCTAGCCTTTTCCCAACTATGTTGAAGTCGACTTCCAGTATAACCGGATACAGCTGAATACCAGCATTTTACATGGAGCTACTGCCTATCTGACATCCACATCCCAGTTACTGGCTGACACAATACTCCTTGGTAAGACTGGCTGTTAGACTTTAGGGCTTCTGTCTACCGGTATCTGTCTGTCAAAATTCACTATTCAAATTAAAATGAATCCACAAAGAGTTGTTGTGGCAAATATAATTTATGGGTTAATTTTCATTGTAGGTCCCCGCATTCCTGGTACACACCCAATTAATTTGAATACTGTTTATATTATTAGTTTCGGTATAATTCATTACATATTATTATGTTATCGTTTATTAGGGTTCCCTCCTATTATAAAGACACTACAAACTCTTTTGTTAGTTGTGTTGTTTGGGCCCGATAAGTATTGTATGTATGTATGAACATACTAATCGGTCCGGTGTTTATAGCTTCTAAACTCTAGTTCATCGTTATTAAACCTTCATCGCTTATAACTTGCTCATGTCCACGCGGCCACAGTGGGCGACGCGTCACCTCCGCCCTCTATCGGGTGTTTAATGATTCACTCGATCGCCCGATTGCAGCTTATTATACGAAATATGAACAAAGGTGACAAGATTAGCAGATACAAAAAGGAGTCGTGTTACAATTGTGGAGCTTGATTGTCATACTGATCAACGTGATTTAATTCATTATTCTGTACATTGCAAGTCAAGGGAACTGCCACAGTCCGAAAATAAGGACATTCGAGAAGTTTTGGAGGACAGTAACGTTGGTTGGACTGTGTGAAAAATGATATGGCTGGAAATGGGGTGACTACCGAGACGACGACTAATAGAGACGTATGGAAGAAGAAGATTATTGGGATAAGGGCAGGAGAATGATGATGATGATGATAAGTTTTGGAAGATGCGTTAGATCCATAAGTTAAGCAGCTGTGCCCATAACTATGCTATATTTTAGAACAAAAGTGACAGACAAGACTGGTCAAACTATAAAGGCAGCATCCATCGTTCAACTGGGATACTTGTAAAATATTGATATTCAGCCGTATTTCATCATTCCACTGGAGTAATTTCAAGATAAACATACATTTTCATATCTAAACCACAGAATGCTACCAGCTACGATCCTAACTTACTCCTTTTCCTTCGTTTCAATATCAAAATCCTACTTTATATGTATTATATTTACCTATATTATTTTGATGGATGGATGGATGTTTGTTACTCTTTCACGCAAAAACTACTAAATGGATTTGGATGAAATTTGGCATACAGATGGTTTATAACCAGAATTAACATATAGGATACTTTATGGATTAACATATAGGATACTCGAAACTTATGCGAGTGGAACCGCGGGGCGCAGCTAGTATTGATATAATTTCAACAAACCTGCTAAAAAGCTACAACATTATAAAAAGTACGTATATCAACCAAAAATGTCAAGCGGTTTGAAAAACTGACTCATTTTACCACCACTTTAACTGAATCACTTCAATATTTTGAGCATATAACTGATAAAAAGTCTTTTGTTTCAAATTGAATAGCCTCACGCGGTTACGATAAACAAACATGATTTAAAAACAAAGAATGAGGCAAATGAACACTATATGACGTGGTTGTGACTGTGAGTGACTGATACACAATTCATTATGTATTTCTGATTAGAAGTGGAAAAGGCAATAGGTTTGCCTTATGATTAGTTTACAAAATTAACGTTGTTGTTTAACAATACATACAATATCACGCCTGTAATCCCCGAAGGGAGAGATAGGTAGAGGTGTACTTAGTGTCCGTTCACACAGACCAGCTCGGAGAGGAGAGTATCATTTTAATCGCGTTTAAAAAAGAGTTTTGGGTCATTGAAATAAGGTTGATTTTTAATGTCACTTCTTTTTTAAACGAGAATGCTTAAGAGCCGACCTAACGCGCAGTGTCATGAAAAGATCAACCTTATTTCAATGACCCAAAATTCTTTTTAAACGGTGATAGAAATGAACTCGCCTCTCCGAGCCGGTCTGTCTCAACGGACACTTATAGTACACCCATATTTCGTTAGTCATATTTAGGTCCCATGTAATAGGGGGTGAGCCTATTGCCAACAACGGGACCCAAATGTCTCAAGACTCCAGGTTGCTACTACCTGACCTGGGGACCGGATCCAGGACTTCGAGCTCAGCAGTAGCGCTTTCGATAACTAGACCAATGAGGCAGTCTTGTTGTTATTCGTTCCTTATTATTGTATTATTTTTTAAATTCGTTTTTTCACGTAATATCTGTGTAGTTTCAAGCTCATGTTTAGGTACTCAATGTTTGATCTAAACCCCTTTTCCTATTATTTCTGTTACATTGTGAGCAGAAGTAGTTCCACGCTGATTTTCATTCTACGTAGTGTGCCTGAGTACTTCTCCGTCTTCTTTAACAGTAAAATTATTGTTCCGACTTAATCTGTTAGTAGAACTTCCACGTTCAAATTAAAAACACACTCAAATTATAAACTTAGGTACAGACGCCAGCAGGTCAACCTACCCGAATCTGTCAAATTGTCCCAATCAACCTTGAACCTTAATGATTTAGCGATAAAATTGAAAATCTATTAAAGAAATTTGACATATTGTAGTAGCTTCTGCCCGCAACTTTACATAATTATCACATAATCAGCCTATAATGTTCCCACTGCTGGGACACAGGCCACGTTACAGTGAGAGGGAGCGGGCCGTAATCCACCACGCGGGCCCAGTGCGGGTTGGTAGATGTCACATGTCTTTGAATTTTTGCTTCTAGGACATGCCGGTTTCCTCACGATGTTTTCCTTCACCGTTTTGAAAGCAGCGATGATGAAATATTTTACACAAAGTAAAGCGCCTGTCTGGGTTCGAACCTACGACCTACAACTCGTAAGTCGCGGCCGATACCACTGGGCCACCGCTGCCCGCAACTTTGTCGACGTGAAATTTCTTGTTTGAACATAAAATATATTTCGCAAAACTGTAGTTTCCTATTAGTGAAAGAAAATTTTGGAATCACCAGCACCCTTGCGTAAAACACCATCAATCTCAATCTGAATCATTTTGAAGGATATTGCTAATCCATTACTTCATATGTTCGTAAAATGTGTCTGCTAAACAACGTAAATAACGCAATGAATGTTGTTGAACTGTCAAATGAAACCCATTGCTACTGACAGTGTGTTACGCAATTACCCCGCTGTAGTCCCGAAGATTATCACTAGGCAGTGATATAGGGGATGAAAGTTTGTATGGGAAACCCAGCATTTCTTAAGTTAGGTATTTATGCTAGATAAATTAGTATAGTTTTATTTGTACGTCTTATGACTCTCAAATCGTTATAACTTAGAGACTAATGTTCAATCAGATCATTTTACTTTAAAGTAAAACATTTTATGAGATGTCTATTTACATATATCAAAGCTTTATTTCCAATGTTATTTTTATTGTCAACCATCATTTATTACTAGGTACCTACTCATTGTAAGGATAAACTATTGAAAAACAAATATATTTATTTGTCTTTGTAGACCTAATAATAATCATGTAGTTCCCTACTTTTTTATATTCATCCTCTGGTAAAGATTGTTTTGCTGACCCTTATTTTTAACCACCAGATTAGTTTATTAGAATAGTTTTAACAATTTCCTTCCTTAATCGTTTTCATCATTCATTAATACAACAGTTTCTATTTCTTATCTTATTTCAAAATCTTATTCATCAGTTTGCCGATGTGTGATGTCGTAACCGAACCTTTATTTTGTAGCTCACAAGTCGATTCTCCCATTCTTTCTTTTAATTCATTTGCATACGTTTTGGACTTAGATTTATTGAATTTGACACATTTTGATCGTATCTCTTTAATAATTTATGTTTGTATATGGCGATCGGAATTGACAGATGGTTATCGATGAAAATCGGCCAAGTGTAAGCTGACTGAGGCAATTAGTATTCCATTCAATTCAATTATCGTAAATTATTAACGTCCCACAAGTTTTACAGGTCTATAAGTTTAATACCGCTTTTCATTTGATTCTATTAATCAATAAGTTCGTGTATTTGTGTCTACATGGGAGAAGTATCTAAGTTAACATTTAATATCAAAGTTACTAAGATTGTTCGCGCTCTTGGAAATTATATCATCGACATTAAGTTATTTTAGATTAAATGTGTATGTTAGGTCAACAAAGTCAGTCAGTCATCATGGTGTACCTATGTGCGCTAAAAGAGAAGGTACACACCGAGGGTGCAGTTATTAGAGTCCCCCGCCGCAACGTCAACTTTAAGGTTATCTGCTCCTTGTCATTGAAGAAGACTTTTGGCCGCAGGACGTGGTGTTCCGTCGCTTCTGCGGACAAGTGCCACAGGGTAGTACAAAGTGAAGCTAGTGCAAATTGAAGAACTTCTATCATAATCTTAAGTCTTATTTATCAACACTAGTTTTTGTTTATGATAAATATATGTATTTTTAGGTTAATAATATATTATCTAAGTTCCTGTGTCGCCTGATAATAAATGGATTATTATGAAAGCGATCTTCTCCTTTTGCCTAAGTAGGTATCCTTTAGTTAGTAATATATGATACTATTTTATAACACTCCGCGCTCTTATTATTGACTATTGATGATTTGTCAACACTTTCCAAACTTGAGGATCGAACGAACCTTGGACCCGCACTCAGTAGTATCGCTTACGTCTGCGAGACCATCGAGGCAATCAACATCCTGTCTATTGTATTACATTTACATTTTAAATGTCTATACCAGATGAATCTAGCCTTTACTGACTGTCGTAACCACTTTGTCTTTTAAATGTCATTTTGTAGCAAAAACTACTACACACTTCCCGTCTACAGAGATCGATCTAATTGATAGAGTGACAAGAATTTATATTTTTTTTTTTTATTATCCCTGTTCCTTCCTTAGATTTCTTACTTTTATTAGACATCTAATAGTCTATATTTAGCTGATGCTTCTGATTTGCTAATGTTGTATGTTAGTTGTCATTGGTCCATGGCCTTGACAGCGAGCAATGGACAAAAGTGTCAACATTTTTATGCATGAGTACGTGTCTTTTGACTATGTGTATCTTATGTCTTTTTCGTTTTTTTTAAATTTATTATTATTATTTTTTTACTTGTAATTGTACGTTTTGTTTGTGCAGAATAAAATATTTATCTTTCTTTCTTTCTTACTTTCTTCATCTTTCTTATATTACTCACCGTCGATAGAATAAGTCCATACTTAAGTATTCTATGATAGAAAATAAAAATGACAGCAAATTGGTTTCTTTTTGATAAAATGAGAGTCGATTTAAAGAGGCGCTTCTGTTCGATATACGGATAATAGCCTATTAATATAAGGATATAAGTTATTTAAGTAATGCATTGTTAACTCTTTTTTCTCTCCTTATTGTATTAGGCTTATTAAAAAAAAATATATATTTTATTATACCTGGCAAGGCGCAGTGATAACACGTGGAGTAAGACAGTGACCGAGTGGCGTACAGACGCCAGCAGGTCAAGCTACCCGAAACTGTCAAATTTTCCCAATCAACCTTGAACCTTAATGCTTTAGCGATAAAGTTGAAAATTTATTAAAGAATTTTGACAGATTGTAGTAGCTTGATGTGCTGGCGTCTGTACAAGGACTGAGCGACGAAGTGTAGGTCGACCGGTGGCGAGATGGGCGGACGGCATGTTACCATCGCGGGTACAACCTGGATGAGGCTGGCACTGGAGAGTATAAATTGGCACATGATAGAGAGAGACCTGTGATCAGCAGTGGGTTAAGTTGGGCTGTGGATGCTGATGATGATAATGAAAGAAAGAAATAAAGAAATAAAGAAAGAAAGAAAGAAAGAAAGAAAGAAAAGTGCGTCTATTGGCATTACACAAAATGAATACACCTTAAAACTATAAAAACAGAAAACAAAGATTATAATGCCAAAAGGGCCTCAGCTCAGCATAATGTCAGATGACAACACAAGTGTACCACCTTTTTTTTTTTTTTTCGGATGGGAAGTCATCATATGACCCCTCCCGCTCTGGGTGAAGCGGAAGGGAGTGTCAGACTCTTACTGACTAAAACCCACCCATGTTCCTTCCTTTGCCCTTGATGTTCCGGGGTAGCGGTAACCCTTTCGGACGATCCCGCTGAAAGTGACGCTGACCACCTGACGCTGATTTTCAGCTGCAACCCACAGTAGTAATGATCGATACGGTCAGCCATTTGTCCAATACCATTAGACCATTTCTGACTTAGGTACACCAAAAGCTCTTGTTCAACAGACTTTTAAACTACACCAGATGCAGAAGAAACATGAATATTTTATCAAATTATTATTAACAGAAGCGTATACAGGTGCTATTACCATGATACACGTAATAAGTAACACAGCCAGACAACAAGGTGTATCAGAACGATACGTTTTATCGTTCAAATGGATCTCGCTTCTCTAATTAAAGTTTATGCACCTTTTTTTCAAAATGATCTTTATCTATATCGCTGCGGTCACGATATAGTATTAATTTTATTAAAGCAACGCTATTAATAACTTAGTTATCATTGTAAATATTGTTGAGAATGCTGCTTAAGATGTCTTTGAGATAATTACGTTTTATTGAGTCGTTTGGTCTAGATAGATGAGATAATGTTGGTGAGAAAAAAATGGCAAAAAATATGTTTTGGAGCAATTCAATGCTGCATTGTAAGCAGCAAAGAAGATGCCTCATCTATTGGGTATTAGGCAAGGGGATAACGTTGTGCAGCAGCATTTCTTCTGCCATATACCGCCACGACACCGCAATTCTGCGACCAATGCTTTACCAGCACTAGGGCTCTGTCTCACATAGGGTCGTAGCATTATGCTGAGCGATGGCCATTTTTCGTGGTTGTAACGCATATTTTCCCCCGACTTGTTATTTTTGGTGTTTGCGTTCTTTCTCTGCGTCATGTTTACCGCAAATAAACGTATTTTCTTTATTCAGAGAGTCGTAATATGGTCATAATTATTATTTTGTAGATCTCCATTCAAGAACTATGCCAACGCGTTGAGCAGTATTAGGACAGCCCTTTTGTTCAGTAATTAATTTCCAAACGTCTCTTTTGCATATAATTATGGATTTTGCTTATATTGCTGAAATTCTATATCTAAATATATAATAGGTTCAACAGCAACATTCCTTAAGAATAATTCCGTGACCTCCTCAAACCAAGTTATGCTAATGATAAGAGTGGGTTTACGTCAATAGTGCAACGGCCGGGTTTCGTACGCATGACCTTTTACTCGACCGACCTTTGCTTCTATCGACGTTTGGCGAAATGAAATGACGTCCAAAACTTTACACATGTTCTTAACCAACCTTCAAAACATGATGCACCTAGTGGCTTTAAGGTGATAATTTTTACTTTAAAACTATCAAGACTCATCATCGTCATCATCGTTAGCAGCCTTGTTCCTCCCACTACTGACTATAGGCCCCTCTCTTTTGTTGCCATGCTTTTCTAGACTAGTCTTATCAAGATCTTCTCTGCGATCTTCTGTAGGTCGTCTGTACCTAGCAACACTAATATTTAATGCAATTTCAATACATTAAGATAATTTTACCCTTTTCACTGTCCCATGAACCACATAATTATGGTTCATAGTAATTGTTTATTGCATCCTCTTCGTGAACCAAAAAAAGTTTGGTCAAAAAGTACAAAATCAAGGGAATTCATCCTGATGACTCACGTCCAGGGTCCAAGGTTGTCACAGATTGAGTCTGCGATACATGCAGTGTTCCAGGGAATCAACACGAGCGAATAACACTCGATCGGGACCAATTTCGCAAAAACTACACAACGCGATCCGTTGTTCTGATCGCTGATAGCAAAGTAGGGTTCGCAGATAAGTGGGGGAGATGTGACCTAATTGGTTTCTTCTTGTTTTTTATGGTCTGGTGGATTTAGGCTTACTTGTGATCGTGAATTCGTGGTAATGTCGTCTGTGTTTCGGTTTGAGACACATTTTTTCCTGCTGGCCAGGTAGTTTTGTGATTTCATCAGTACGTAACAAAACCTAGTTATGCAGTCAAAAGTTTGCGGTTTTTAGAGGTCAAAAGAATCAGATAGAAACAAGAAACAATTTAAAACAATCGTTCATAAAGTTTAACAACATGGCATGCATGAAGAAATACTTAAATCAATTTCAAAACCCATCTATGTTCTTTAACTCCATTCTTTTAAACGAACCACCACCATGAAATCATACACAAAGACAATTTACATAACCCAACACAAGTACTAGCACAAAAAAAATCCAACTAGACGAAAAAAAATCTAACCGAACCAAAAACTGTTTCGTCCGCTGCTATCGGTACGAACACACAGCGCGTATCGTGCGATCTAATATTATTCTGGGAACGGCCTTAATAAGTCACTACAGAATGTTATCTGCGCCATTTTATCGGTTCAACAGATAAGCATCTCAATCCAATTAGCCTCACAATGCAATATGGGCCGTCTCAGCAGCGGTTATGATGGCCACTGTGTGTGTTTTCAGTTTTATGTGCTTTTGGGGTAGGCTAGCGAACGTTAAAAGATGAGTTGGGTACTGTTGTTGAAAGAGCGAAGAGATTATGAACTTTATCACACTCTAAAATTGTAAGCTCTTTTGAAGTTTATATTGTTGGCATCGATAATAAATCGTTATGCTGCGATTTTACGTCATCACTTCTAAGCATTTCCTTAACTACATATGTTTGGTCCGGCTTTCAGTGCCACCAAAGCTTCCACCGTTTGTTGACCTACGTCACCAAATTCTTTGATGTTACTAACATTTTCAAGTTTATCACCATCATTAAGAACAAAGTTTCAAGCGCCCATAACTTTATTATGTCCTGTGTGTTGTGCTATGTGCCAATAACATCTAGATCTTATCTATGATCGTTCATAGTTTCCTCTTGCAGTTGATGGTGTGTTAAAATCAATAATGTCTCGATTTAGTATGTTTTACTCAGGAGTTTCGTCTCGTTCTTCGGTCATACATTTGATCCAATACACAGGTGACAGGTGTTAAGCTATGAGTCATAATAACATATTCTGCATTAATTGATAATTAACTGATATAAGTCAACCGGAAAGGCAAAACCAGCTAATCATGTTGTCTTTTTAGATTCTAATGGTAATAAGGTAGGTACTTTTTACGCTCCAGAGCCATGTTGGTTGATCTATCAGTGGATTGGTCCATTGGGTTCAACCTGCATCAATTTGTAATGTGCGCTGACTAACTTACTTAGAAATATCCTGGCACGATAGTAATTAGGTGACGCATACTACAATAATCAGGGGGCTTACCACCAGCTCTTATAGCAGGGCAGAAGCTGAACTGCACTGCTTTTTTGTACTAAGTCTTAGAGCAAAAAAGCTGTGCAGTTCAACTTCTGCCCTGCTATAAGGGCTGGTGGTGAGCCCCCAGGATCATTCATAGAGATGTTTCCATTATTCACTATGACCACTTAACGATTTCTTACTTCCAAACCACGTCAATTCCTTAGTTAATCCCACCAATCTCGCGTTGATTTCGCGCAGTTTTGTTCATTTTGTCATAGAGAATTATGGCCCAGTACGCTTAGCAAAGGCGTTGTTATCAACATGTTGCATTAGGTATGTGCTTTTATTTGTTCATTTATTAGTATTGTCAGTTTTCTCTTAACCAAATTCTTTCGCAGAAATGGCACCCACCTGTATAGAGATGGTGGCCTATTTTAGTCTTTGCTGTCGAGAGAGGCCTCTTTAATCATCATCTGCCTAACCTTTTCCCAACTATGTTTGGATCGGCTTCCAGTCTAACCGGATGCAACCGAATACCAGAATTGTGTATGAGCGATTGCCTATCTGACCTCCACAACCCATTTACTGGAACCTTCGGGCTTCTGACCCATAACGACTGTCAAAGAACCACGAATGACAGCCGGGGCCAACGGTGTGCGTGTGTTAAGATGGTCACCCATCCACAGACCAACCGCGGCAAGCATAGCTTAACCTCATCGATCGACCCGTGCGGCTGTTATTACTTAGCCATGGGCTCCTCTTTAATATTCAGTTTTATAAAGAGTTCTTTATATTTTGTGACCATGTACCTTTGCCCTTCTGTCCCTTCTTATTTAACAGACTTTATTAGAAACACAATCTTACCCTAGATCTAATCAGGGCCGAAACAGAATAAAAAATATTACATCTGCTGTGAATCAATGTGGTGAGATCAGATTACACATTCAAGGTGTGTTGGGCAATGTATTACAAACATGCGGTTCGTGGAATTTTTATATGAGCTTGGAGGGACATCGAAATGATTTAATTTAAATATAGCAACAATAGTCGCGGTGACTGAGCTATTGGCTTCTACACCACGTGGGGTTCGTATGGTCTGCAGATATTTCTATCTGAGTGTTTCTGCATCTGATATTCGTGTCTGTAAATGCATCCACGATTGAAAAGCCTTTTACCTAAAGTTTATTCCAAAGCGTGTGCTGAGGAATTTGTGGCGTCGCTTCTTTTCAGCTAATACGCTAGGAAGCGGTGAACGGCGGCCGTTTTGGGGGAACTGTCTTAAGTTTGTACGGATTTGGTTTCCGCACTTAGTCCTTCAGGTGGACCATTGTACGTGGGCCATGGCGGCCGTCGGTGGTTATTCCAACCAGCCCACCTCCCTCCAGAAGCTTATTAAGTCTCCTGGTCTGTTGAGAACATCTGTGTAAGATCTGGGTGTCCCGAGGGTTTCCGATATAATCTGGGTGACGCCTGTGCTCTCAAAGAGCACATGCGCGACGGTTTCATCAGCCTCTATGCAGGCACTGCATAGGGGGCTGTCCTTTATGCCTATCGTGTGAAAGTGTTTGTTTAGTGAGCCGTGTCCCGTGATGGTCATCAGGCGCAGGCCTTTCCTATACAGGCATAGTAATCTTTTGGTTACTTTGCCGTCTTATGTTATTTTAACGTTCAAAAAGTACTGATTCTAAGCCTGATTTAAATAAATTATTTTTATTCTGATTTTGTATTCGGGAATTATCGCAATTCATCGCACATTTCCAAGTAGGTACTTTCTTCTTCCTCTACTTGAACTAAAGACCTCCTTTATTCTCCTGTGAGACTCCTTTGTCCTCAGTTAATCATCACACCTTACAGAGGAAGCTTGCAGGCGTGGTGACCCCGCTGGTAATTTGATCGGCCGATTATCAGCACCATCTCACCATCACATAAATATGGGAGCGATAGGAAAAAAGTTATATTAATTATTTTTTTGTTTGAAGAATTAATGTTGAATTTGGTGAATGGAAAGAAGTTGACATTGTTATTGAGGATCATCATATGCCTAGCCTTTTCCCAACTATGTTGGGTCGGCTTCCAGTCTAACCGGATGCAGCTGAATACCAGTATTTTACATGGAGCGACTGCCTATCTGACCTCCACAACCCAGTTACTGGGTAATACGATACCCCTTGGTAAGACTGGTTGTCAGACTTTCGGGCTACTGACGACCCGTAACGACTGTCAAAGATCCTCGGATGACAGCCGGGACCAACGGCTTAACGTGCTTTCCGAGGCACGGAGGGGTCTTGGTATGTGAAGATGGTCACCCATCCACGGACCAACCGCGGCAAGCGTAGCTTAACCTTATCGATCGACCCGTGCGGCTGTTATTACTTAGCCACAAGCCCCTCCATTGTTATTGAGGATGTAGAAAGTAAAGATATAAACCAGAATAGACCAAACAAGTAGAAGGAAATGATATACATATTATGTGATAACTATACATTCAGTAAAAATTTGCCATGATTGGGTTTTAAGGGCGAAAACACTGGTCCTTTTTTACCTCTGCAGTTTTTGTTGTGGTGAGTATTGTTCAAGGATGACCAAGCATAAATCTAGATTTCAAATTAGATTTCAGTAGAGATACATTTGAAATCTGACAGCTTCGAATCAAGATTCATGCCTAACCATCGTTTAAGAGTACCTAGTCACAAAAACAGATCATAAAATGTAATAAATACTAATAACTTTTGCTACCATTACATCCAGCACCTGTGGGGACCGCGGGGGGAGGCCAGATGGTGCTGATAGCGTATCGATTGACCGCCTATCGCTCCATCGACGAAACGAAACGCATCAAACTCGATACGTTTCGTTACCTGTGTTTGTGGTTATATTTTGCGGTTTATTTTTGGTGCTTGTGGTCAGAATAAAATGTGGTGGACGGAATTGCTAGTGTCTTTATCAATCATTTAGATACGCGAGCAGGGTTTTAATTAGGTTGTTAATTGTATTGCTTGACGTTTCTTGTTACCATGAGTATGAATTTGTTAAACTGCCTAGAGGTTTACAATCTGTTGGAGGATCTTGTTTGAAGGTGCTTTTCAGTATGCGGTTTAAGGCTCCCGTAGACAGGCGTAACGCGACAGTGCGCCGCGACTCTAGTAGAACAATTTCTATGCAAACTTCATGGGCATTGATCTACAAGAATCGCGTCGCAGCGGCGCGTCGCACCTGTCTGCGTGAGCCTTTAGTGTCTCATGACCACAATTATCTGTGTCATGTGCAACAATTATTATTCGTTTTTATTTTCTTTCTACCAAAAATCTTATCTTTATTGCCTACTTTAACTGTTTCTAGCCTAAAAATCTTAGTTTTTTATTTAATTGGTTTGACCATACAATCTTCCGTACATATAGCTATAATTTTAAAACAATAAAATACATTGAATGTTAAAATTGCAGACAACAAGGTTACAATTAAAAGTCATTATGTAAATTTAATTTTACACAATTGTAACCGGCAATACTGATATGAAGATAAAAATTATGAATACAGTAGCTCACTTTGATAACAATCTAGATGGTCAGACAAACTGGGAAGTAGTTTTAAGAATACATCATGCTCGTCAGAATGCAAGAACGATTGTGATTCAGCCACTAGCGAAGTTATAAGTTTTATTTTACTTTTTGGATTTTTTTCTAGGTGATTGACCACTTTTTGCAGCAACTGAACTGCTTCACCGTGTCCTTGTGCTGAGTTTTGAAAACGACTGGTATATGGTACTGGGTATGGACTGATATATGGACTGGTACTGGTTACTTATATCTTTTATGCGATACAAAAATAGTCGGTCTTAGGTTCTATTCCGAAACATAACTGGCGAAATGTGGCTGTACTTTAGTAGTAGTACCTACAACTCTGCCTAACTTAGGGGAATAGAGGCGTGATGTTATGTATGTTGAAAGTGGATTATTTTACTTTATCAAACGTAGGTACTATTTCTATTCTCAAAAACTATAAAACAGCCGCCAACCAAAATCTGATCTCAAAACGACTCAATAAATTGGAGAATCCTGGAAAAAAACGAGATCTCAACCGTCGCCATCCCGTCGTTTTGACTTTAACTCTTTATCACAGACTCCGAACTATCAAAGGTCGTCCAAAAATGGCGCTAAAACACTTAGTAAAATTCACACAACAAATCAAGGGCTTCAAAAACTCCTCGTCCACATGACGACCGCCGCATTAAGAATCCATTAACTTCGACCAATACTGATTAATGTTTTATCTTCCCTTATCACTAGGCACCGAGACGGGTTGATTTATTCTGGGACTTATCAACACATATGGCTGGCGCCGACCGCCTATCAGGCTGGGCTTTCTTTTATGAATTTTCGAGTAGATATGATGTACTTAGCGGTAGCCGTTTGATTTGTGTTTCGGAGCCCTGTGCTCTGGTTTTTTAAAGGACATAGTTTTATTTCAATTTGTCATGTCATTCGTAATTTGATTGTAACTGAATCAGTGTCAGATGATAGTTTGAGCCTTAAATTCAATAAAGTCACTGTAAAAACGCTTCAAATATCATCAATATCTTTAGTTAAAGAGTCAGCTTCGAGAAAAAAAATATTAGGTGTTTATCAGGTGAAATCATCATTATTGACTACATTAGGTGAATCATCGTCGTCACCATCATCCACATCGTTAGCTAAAGAACCAATAGCATCGGTTTGAAAGGGATTGCATCAAGTGAATGAGCAGTAGCATCCACTTGCATTGATGACATCATAGTGCAATCAACAATCTGCGTACCTTGTGTGGTTACTATGGTTCGAGTATTATCCGTCAGACATCGGTTGTGAATGTGATTTTTGTAGGAGCTTGTTAATCAGGGTTGTTAGAGTTTTTAAGATGATTTGCAAAGTAAAAACCCCAGAAGGTTCTTGTCGAAACGTTTATTGAAGTTAAAGTTAATAATTTGAGACATAATTTGACAAACAAAAAGCAATGAAAATAGAACATTGTTGGACGTAACAAAACAAAATATAATAAAACTAAAAACCTTACAAAACTATGACTTATTAAAGCACACAGTACAACAAAAAGTTAATCGATGATAAAAGATAAAGGCATGGTCGAAAAAATAATAGTTTTTATGTAAATGAACGTTGCATACGAGATGTGAGATAAACACAATCTCAGACGGGGATCGCACACAAGCGTCGCCCTTGTGTGTGTGTAGTGGTGCCAAGTGCTGTGTTGCACGGGACAAATACCAGTGAAAAATTATAGGTAGAACTTTCTGTGGGATAACAAATTGATACGGAAAGAAGAAGGCTGCTTCATAAGTCTTAATGCATGATAATAACTAATGGCAAGAGTATGAACACAGAAATTATATCTCTCAAAAAAACATTATTTCGACTACTCTCACATGATAATTGTATTTAGATTATTATGTGCATCCTGCTGTCCCGATGGGTTCCCCTTGTTTTAGTGAAACCCTGCTATCTAACAGGGCAGTTTACTCATTTCGATAAGCGGATATCATAAAAATCCCCGATGCTAAAATCTTTTTTGCTATCACTAGACACCAGTATTCAAATATTCAGACAAAAAAATGAAACTAGTTGTGTCAAAATTGTTGGTCCATTGAAGAGTGTCAAAATTTGTTAATGCAATTGTAATTTTAAAAAAAATATAAAGCATATTGAAGAATATATCCCGGAATAGCGTTTCTGTTCCCAATATTTCTCCTCACTACCGTTCAGCCACCTGCGTCCGTATCTAGTAAATCATAACCTTGGCAGCTATCGGTGGATCAGCACCGAATCTTAGACTGCTATTAACTGCGTGCGCGCACTTGTGCCATATATGCGGATAAATGTACAATGAGCAAAAACTAGCTGTGTTTGTTTTAAATTATGGGAATCTTGGATAGATTTGATGATACTGTGGTTTAGAATATGGTTTCAAATACACTTAAAAAATATAGGCCTATTATATTATTGTTATTTTTTACCTATGATACAGGAGATTTCTTAGTAAAAGAAAGAACAAGGTTTTTTTAAACAGATGTCTTAAAAAGCTAAGTATTATACAAAAAGGAAGGAAAATAGGACCCAAAATTAAAAGGACACATTTAGACCATCTGTTCTAACCATATAATATAAAGATAGGAGATCATCATTTGTAATTGGACCATGTGTTAGGTGACATTGACCAAGCTAACATAATAACATTGCTAGTGATCTTGCAAACGTGTTTTCTTACTCCAAAATACCAAAGTTCACACTAAACAGATTTTAAAGTCTTGTTACTACCTTTCTTATAAAAAGGTCATCGAAGTACCTAATATATCTGTCAATGGACCAGTAAAGTGTGTCCAAAATGGATGGCAAATCCAAAAAAGGCTTTCAAAAGTCCATATTCGAAAAGTACTATCGCTATATCGATATAGAGGGGCCCCCTATATTCAGCACACGAATGTTACTCGTATAGTTGTATTTGATGGAACCCTAGAAGGTGATCTACGCGTGAAGACTGTTAAATGTCAAACGAAACTGATTTAGAGCTATGTGGGCCTGCATTGAGTTGCTGACCCACATTGAGAAGTTTTCCTCAATGTCAGCTTTTGTCCGTTACGTGTTTGTGTTGCCAGTTGTCTCTGCTTCGTAATTGCAGTCTGGTAACACGTTGTTTTTAAGATTGGAATTTGGTTTTGGAAATAAAAATATTACTGATTGTCAATTATTATGTTGCTTGATTTCCCATAGTTTTTTTTTTTTTTTTCATTCGTATTAATGTTCATTTTTCTCTTTTCAGGTAAGTCTCGACGTATAATAATGTCAAGAAATATCATATTCCTTACCAACTACGTAAGTACGGACAGCAAAATTAAAAAAAAATATAAGGACCAATTTCTTTCCAACTTATAAATGTGACCAAAAACTTAACTTCGATAGCGTTGCCAACAAAAACACGAGAACTTCCACATTTCTGAGAGCCCATAACAAATTCTCGAAATCATAAACCTTGCCCGACTTCCGACATCCCAGGGGTATCAAAAAAATCGCCGCTAGACCGACGTGTATGGCGCGCAGCTTTTTTATTTGACATTTTATACAAGTTTATTCAAAGAGCGATAATATCACTGACTCTTATCTTTCAATGCAACGTTACCGCGAGCCCGGAGTGATAGCATCTGGGGCCAGCCATTGCTAGTTAAACCAACCTGATAAGGGATCGGCTGCGTGTGTGTGCGGCAGCGTGCAGACGCGGCGCGCGTGTGTGCGGGGAGGGGCGTTCGGCTCGCCGGGCCAGTCACTCACTTTACGCGGCAAAAGTATGACGGTTGAAATGTCGCGCGCACAAATATACACAAAATAAATACCAAAAAATAGTGCTGTGTTGTGGATATTATGTTATTGTGGTTGCGGTATCTGAAGCAGCTGGAAGTGGCGGCCGGGGACCCGCCGCCAGGTGGCGCTGTCGACTTCAAAACAATGTGTAAGATTTGTTTACATATCGGTCGGTGTGGCTGAGTGTTTATATTGCTTTGTTTTTCCTATTAATATGAACTTTCTAATAGTTTTAAGTCCTTTTTAATGTCTTCAGTTCCATTCCATTCGCGTATTCTAAAGCTAGCTTCTTGTCTTTCAATCTGCGATGGTATCAATGAAATATCTCGAGAATAGATACCGATACCGATTAGAAGCATCTATCTTGAGCGTATTGAATGAAATGTTGTATCAAATAAGAATTACTGTTGTTACTAGCTCGTTCTACTATCGTTATCTATTAAACTTTGACATTTTTACTCATTGCCTAACTCCCTAACGCTGTTGTGAGAAGTTTACTAATTTATTTGAATACCAGGCATAAAGTTGTGTGTATATTCTACAATTTTGTGGGGGAAATCAACGAGAGCCGTCTGACAGTTTCTCAGAGGCAGATACAATACAAAACAATTGAATATTGCAGTTAATTCTTCGTGAGGTTAATATAATAACTAGGTAGAGGTGTCCTATATAATAATGATGTATTATTTAACGTAAACAAGTCTCTAGAACGCATTAATTCGAAGGAAAACAGTACGCGTTTGTGGAATTTGTTGACATTAGATAAAACAACATTCTTAGAATTTACATGTGGACGTATAACCGCGGTTTTATCAATGATCGGGATAACCGGAGTACCAATTAGTGTCAGTAAGGTATTAAAAACACTTAAAACTTTATTAAAATGCGTTTAAACTGCACTTAGTGATGATAAATTGGATCAAAAAAGCCTTCATCTGTAGATATTGCTTAGAAAACCATTCTAAACAATTGTAAACAGTTTACAATTGTTTAGAAAATACTTAAAATCAATTGTAAATAAACTTCCAGCGTTAATTTGATGTTATTTTTCGGGTGAATGAACTCCATACTTTATCAAGACTGTGGGTACAAGAGTCCAGATGTAGCTGTAAACAAAATATAACATTGAACTGGGATTAAACTTTTTTTAATCCCAAAAGTGAAGTGACGTGCAAGTCATCTCAACCAGCCTACACAAGCCAGAAAAACAAAAATAACGGCCAAGTTCGCCCAAAAATCAAAACAAATAAATAAATTTTGGACACAGCGCTATAGTATGATAGCAGTTTTCTCCGAATTCGCGATAAGACTGTCGTTAACATTGGTCGGTTTTTATCTCTTGTCTGATAGCCTTAACAGTGGTACTAATGTATTATATAGGATTTTTATTGCTCTGTAGATACATTATCAGAACATGAAAGAATGTAAATCATTGATAAAATGTAATTACTGTGAGTTACTTAGATTTTCATGATCTTAACTCTATGGCGGGCTTATATTAGAATATTAATAGACTTTATTGTACGGACGCCAGCACATCAAGTTACTACAATCTGTCAAATTTCTTTAATAGATTTTCAACTTTATCGCTAAATCATTAAGGTTCAAGGTTGATTGGGAAAATTTGACAGTTTCGGGTAGCATGACCTGCTGGCGTCTGTACACATTTTTTTGGAATTTTTGACGTGTATTTGAAGGGATTAAAATATGAATCAAATGTTCCTTGGTCGACTTTGGTATTTTAAAGGAGATATTTTTAAATAAAAAACATATTTAATTTACTTTTGTACTTTACCTTAACATCGTTTTAGCTCCCACTGTAGTAACATTTGATTCAAAACCTCACCACAAAATAGTGATGTGACATTACAAAAACTAGATACCAATCTAAAACCGATACCAAATCACATTGCAATGATCCATTTTTAAATACCGAACTCGTGAGGCATGTTCCTATTTTGACAGCTCCTGTCAATGTCAACTATGTCTAAATAGTTGTGTATGTTTCGTTAGAGTTCTATCTCGTTGCTTCATCGGTATAACGCAGTCCGACTGTCAGTTTTAGGATCAGATTTATGATTGAAGAATTAATATTTACTTCCTAAATATTTTTTTTTCTTTTATTAACATCGTTTGAATTTTATAATACTCACACGTTCATCGTTTTTTTTTTAACTTTTTTAATGAGTATTCTTTATAGCCGGGTGATTTTATTAAATATTGAAAATTACTAAGAATGAAAACCAAAGAAAACCTTTACTTTTATCAATAAACAACAGCTGCTACTGTTCATAATAGCATTATTACAATCTCAACAAAACAAAAAAACTATGTATGTATCTGCCCTACACTTAGACAATCGTGGCTTACGATAAAAATGACGTGTGTTCCACTCAATGGGACCCAGCCTCCCGATCCCGCTGATAAGGCGAGGGAGAAATGTTATCTCTGTTCTGATTCCACGTTCATTATCAAATTGTACGTCTGTGTGGGTGAGTGAGGGAGAAAGAGAATGTTAATGTGTGTTACTATGTGATAATATGGGGTGTGATTCTTTTTAAATCCCTACAGGGGGTTTGAAACGGTCACGTTTCTTAATTTTAACCGTTCGTTCTGAGTTTTGTTTAGTTTTTATTGGTCGTCGCTCTTTTGTTTTAAATTCAGTAGTTAATGCATTTATAATAGACAGGTATGCTATTAAGATTTCTTAATGAGTTTGCCATTCACGAATAACAGTAGCCAGTTGTAGTCAATTATAATTATCATTTATCAATTTATCTGTCATTTAAGAAATACCGAGTTATTTATTGCCAATTGCATGTACTTAATAGAATATCTTATTAAAGCTATTTATTAGAAAGAGTATTTTTACCACCCACATATTTGAACAACCATTTGGAATAACTGAATATGCAATTCAGTTTTGAAAATGTCAACTGTCACAACTTTGGAATGTGGATTTGTTTAGAAACAAAAATTATGTATACCTTATTGAATACATCTAGCTGTATTACGTAGATAGCCCAGTAAAGAAACAAAATTAAAAAAAACTCTTTTTATTAAAGTTATTCATGAAATTACATATGAGCGTCTGTCGACCAAGGCAGTCAGCCCCTGTGCCAACTGTGCCTTGACCTTACTGCTAATACCTATACCTAGTCTGCGTAACTACATTCTGTTGGAGTCACCGAGTTTGACTATATTAAACTACCATCTTACAGATTACCATATAAAATTACATATATTTTAAAAACTAGCTCTGGTCACTGCAATTGAAAAGTTATATTATATTTAATCGTTTCTACAATTCAAAAAATATAGGCACAAATTAAGTAAGCAAATCTTTGGGCCCCACACAATTTTAATCATAACTATCAAGATCAAGACATATCCATGTAAATTACTTCAACGCTAATAGTATAATTTTCGACCGACAATAATTATCATATAGAATTAATTGTATCTCATTAAAATAATTAGATATAAAATTTAGGTAGGTACATACTTTTTAAATGGCGTGGCAAATGAGATTACTTATACTATTTTAGTTCAATTGATAATAATTAAGTAAAATATGTGGCGTAGGTTTTTTTTAAATACCATTACCACAATCCGTTGTAAGTATCAACCTTCTTGGTATCAATGACAAGGAGACGCCATTTTTAAGGACATCCCTACCGAAACACAATAAAATAGATAAACAAAATAAATCTGTATAATTAATTAAACGTATTTAAAATGAATAAAAAAGCTAATGCATTGATTATTTAATTATATTTAGAATGCAATCAAATAATAATACCATTATAAATAAGTCCATATGATGCAACATTAATTATACATGTCTAAATTAAAAACAAAAACTGTGGTTTTTAAAGTAACATTGAATCCTGTTGATGTCCTAATCAATCATTTCATCATCATCTGCCTAGCCTTTTCCCAACTATGTTGGGGTGGCTTCTAGTCTAACCGGATGCAGCTGAATACCAGTCTTAATCAATCATTTACAATTTGAATTAAACACATTAAAACAGACAAAAAAGGAGCTATATTGATCATAACAATTAAAAAGATACCTAAAGGGATGCCCTCCACACTGATACCGATACCGATTTTTTTGGTTTCAGCATAATTATCAATTAGGCAAACTCCTTATCGCTCCTGGAAGTATGTTATATTTCCTCCGAGATAAGCTTGCTGGTAATGATATTAACTTTGTTGACTTTTAATTAGCAAAAATACCTAACAGTGTAATTTATTTTTATCGGTTCTACGAATAAGAATTTATTAAGAACGTTTAGTCTTTGGAGAAATAATATTTACGCAAATAACATGATAGTGGAACTTACCAAAGTTAAAATTATTTAGAGATATCAAGCATTCGTCAATAGTATGTTTTTTCTTACTATCGGTATAGGTACGCAGAGCCTAGTTTACATTGGAAAATACAAAAACAATGGTAGGATGTGTCATGCTTTTGCTAAAATTAAGTTAATTGGAATATAAATCTATTATTTATTTATAAATAGCTAATACCAATTGTTATTGCTTAATTGTTGGGCGACGGTAAACGTTATATCAATTATTTATTTATTTTATTATTATTTATTTTTATAAATACAGTCCTAATCCATGATTGTTTTGTAGCATTAAACCAGAAATGGTTTGTATTATTTAAATAGCTATATAAGGATGAAATATTATTCAATATTTATGTATGACTTGAGTGATAATTAAAAGTTTAATTCAATAACTAAAGTCTACTTATGCAGCTGTCTTAAGTAGTATTAAAAAACGTCTTCTTAAAGTTATTTAATTTTAAATTTCTGACCCGATTTCTATCAGTTTACATGAAAGATAAAATATCAACTAAATTAATTCCTACAACAATGCCATTGTTTAACTTTAAAACTATATTTTTTCCACCGAAATAATAAAATTATCTAACGAAAACATCGCTCGGCCGGGGAATCGAAGCTGTTATCAGGAGCTTATATCTACACCGCTGCGCCGTTGTGTTATCTAAGTGATCTCTTTTTGTAAGCACCTTGAAGGTTTGTGGTCCAAAATATTGCTATTATTATTGCTCTTATAAAACATCAAGTTACATTTCAAAACTAGTCGACATTTGGCGGTACGAATATTACCGAAACGTTTAACCTTATTGCAATGGTATCGGCATCTGCAATAATTGTGTCGCGCAACACTAGTTACTCAGCATATCAAAACAAATTGCATATGGTTAACTATTTTAATACATTCTGATCTTTGCAATAAACTAACATACTAACAAACTATTACTATTAATGAACAGTAAAATAATACCTTGTATTTTTAATATATATATTTATCAAGAGCCATTTCCGCTTACCCTGAAAACTCTCTTCACCACTTTTCTCTTCACACAAATGTTGTAGGTACATATTAGGTACCTGAATATCTACCTACACTATAGAACTTAGATCCTGGGAACCCATAACCAGTCGGTGTTGAAATACGGGACCAACACACACACACACACACACACATCATCACATCATGGTATCCGACATCATGACGATAGTGCAGACTCGCCCTATACACCATGCGCTGCGTTTGTGCGCATATTTATTCATTTAGACAATTCAATATGAACCTAAACTTATAGGTACATAACGTATGAAGTTGCAGAGACGATTTTAGATCAGAAAAGACTAAAACAGGATCTAATATGATTTGGTGTTAGAAAAAAAATCTGTTAATAATTAACTGATTGATTAATTGTTTATAATTGAAAATATACCTTTGTTTAAGTTAGCCTACTCTGTCCTACTGCTGAGCAAATGCCTCCCCCAAATCCTTCCAGAGTTCCAGGCATCCTTTTCTGCCGCCACCTCGATCCAGCCCTTGCAGTACGGCTTCATGGTCGTCTCGGGGCTCGCCACCTCTTTCTGGGCCTATGAAATACCTATGAATGAAAAAATGTTTAAAAAACATATACAAAAGACACATATCTCTATCCCCTTCAAGCGTTCAGCGATGTAGAAAGGCCAGTGCTTCTGTACGTTTTTTATTGTTAAACAGCGTTGGTAAAAAAATAAAAAAATCATTAGGTGGTAAGGTAGTAAGGTAAGTAAGTTTTCCATTTTCCAGAAAAAAAAAAGCACTATTCTGTCATCCAAAGTGAAATGTTTTCACAACAAAATTCGCTCTCAACACAGTCGTACGTTTAATAATCCCCGTTTCGGGGTCAATCTTGTTTAGCATCAATTTATGCGGCCGCGCCGCGCCGTGGGCCGGCCGACTCACGCGCACGCTAATTGATTCCAGATCGCAGGGGGCGGGGCTACGGAAAGGTCGCGAGTTCGATGCCAGATGACGTTGACGGAACTGTGAAAGTTGTTAGTGATAATGATTTTTTTTTTATTGGTTATTTTTGAGTTGAAGTTTTCTTTACTTCGCTCAGATATTGTAAATATGTACTACCTAGAGGAAACACTCTTGAAACTGTGGAAATGCTATACGCTGTACGCGAAAAGGTCACTAAAAGGTGAAAGGTGACCTTTCCTTAGTGACCATTTTGTAAAACTGTTGTTTCCTGAAATATTTTGGAAAGAAAACACACGTGAATTTATCCCACCCAGCAGAGCTCGCGACATCACACGTCCGCGTATCACACCGTCACGCTCGAATCCACCTTCCATTTATTACAACGGATCGTAATCTAAGATGGAGAGCGGGCGACTGATAAGAAACGCCGCGACGCGCGACGCCACATCGCGATAAGCGGGGTGTGTTGCCGGTAGGACGACGCGCGCTTCGGTGTGAGAGGGGGACGGTAATTATAGGAGAGAATGTTATCACACCATCTGTGATTTAGTGACTAGATAATTTCGTATGAAAATAGCTGTGTGTGTAAATTATAATGAATTTAGATCTTATTTTGTTTTATTATAATATCGGCTGAGGTGCAGTTATAAACTAATTAAGTGACTGAAATTATGCTCAATATGATAAGATTCTGATTTAAATATTAGATAATTTAAATATTCATTAGAAAGTGTTATAAAATGAATAATGAATGATACTATTCTCTTGGGGGATAACTTTAAAAGAGATAAAATATATCGTTATGTTGATCTAACTTAGGTACTACGAACTGTAGTAAAACTACATTTGCATACCTACAATATGATCGTAGCAATGCCGATGTATAAAGCTAAATAGTATTGTTACCTATAAGCCCTTCAATAGATCACAACGATTCGGTTACAAAAACCTTCTGAAAAACATCTACTTTAAAAATACACTGTGACATCTCTACTGTCAAACTAAACTTCAGAAAACTTTACAAAGAAAAATGTACCGATCACCAAAAAATACAACAATACCAACAGTTACATTCTACGTCGAAAAGGCGTCTAGCGATCCGCGCGGTGGGGGGAGGGGGTGTTTTATCGCCCAAAACGCGCCCGATCGCTGCGAGATTCGCCCGCGCGATATAGACCGATTCTTCGACGCGATAAAAGCCCACTCCAGAACATGCCTGTATCTTTTCAAAAAGGTTTTTGTCTCTAATCGCTTGCCAGAATCTAGTTTTAATGACTTTTTATAATAGGTTTACGTGGGAGGAATATTCATTAGTTTTTTTTTTTGTTTTTTTGAAATGTTTCTGCAGGTGTTGTTAATTTGAGTGGAAATGAATTTTCTTGAAATTTATTTGAAAGACTAAAATTATAATATAAATAAGCTTCAACTCTTATTTTCGTACCCTAAAAGTTTTTGTGAAAATCTAAACTATCCTATGTTGTAGGTATTAACAGTGCATTTCCTCTAATTTTCTCGACTAAGATTCAGACTCTCATCCGCTTTTCAATTGGGTAGTTGCATGATATTGAATACTATATATTCTAGTAGATAATATATTCACATGCGTGATACGATAACAGAATTCGAAATTAAATTTGAAATCGGTCGAAAAATAAAAAACTTATAACTTATAAAAGCTTTTTGTCTACCTCTTTCTCGCAATGTAATTTATATGGCGATACTGAACTATGATGTCACAATTCAGTATTTCCCTCTCTGTCTAATTGAGAGATTTGAACGCTTATATCTTTTTAATTTCCGAAGATATTAAAAAAACTGGTTATACCAAGCTATTGGTGAGGTAAAAAAGCTTCAATTTAAATAATAAAAAAAAATTAGTCAACTAGCCAATTCTGGCAGTTTCGAAACCTAATTAATTATAGCCTGCATGCATTATGTTTTATTTTTGAACCCCCAAGCAGTTCAAATTTTGCATCCTATAAGATCAAAGGTTTCCTCCTTATTACCCATCCCTCCACTAGTTCTATGCTTACTCTAGGATGCATATCCGGTATGGCTCTTAAATCCCTTCCTATCCTACGGGCACGTCTTCCCTATCCATAGCATTAGCAATGGTTGCTGTAGCTCCATGAAACATGAGGCTACAGGGGCTGGTGCGAATCTAGGAGATCATTCCATTAATCGAGTCTGGTCAAACCACGCTGGGGCGGGTGCATTTCATTTCATTCACTCATTTATTCTAGGACATGCTGGTTTCCACCCGATATTTTCCTTCACCGTTTTGAGAGAAGTATTTCTACTTCAATTATTCCAAGTTGCATCACCTCACTATCATAAAAACAGCACTAAACTGCTACTTATCCAGTACACAACAAAACACAGTGTATAATTGTTTTTTATCTACGACGGCGCCATAGGGGCGGTATCGCTGTGATGCGCTTCGCCACGATTGCGTCTTGCCCCTATGTGACTAGAACTAACTGATTAGTTTATCAAATATGTATGTGACAATCATGTTAGCTCAATATGGGGTGGGCACTTTAATATATTGGCGATCTATGTAAACAGGGATTATTTCTTTGGAGAAAATTACGTTTAGATCTAGAAATTAAATAAATAAAATAAAAATCTTTTTGGCAGGATCCTAGGCCCATAGCGTGTTAGTACTACAAGTAACATAAAAATCTATGTTAGTGTTAGATAACAAATTAGGTTCACAAATACAATATTAGACATTTTAAGAAATAACAAATCACCCAATTACAGGAAGGTTTAGGAAGCCCCATGACATGTAGCTTCTTAAACCTATCCATTGCAGCCCTTCTAAACTTTCAGAAAAAAAAATAGAAAGGAAATGAAATTTTTATTTCTGTAAGTTCTACTTAAGGGGGAAGCGCCAGGGTCATCATCTGCCTAGCCTTTTCCCAACTATGTTGGGGTCGGCTTCCAGTCTAACCGGATGCAGCTGAATACCAGTATTTTACATGGAGCGACTGCCTATCTGACCTCCACAACCCAGGTCCTGGGTAATACGATACCCCTTGGTAAGACTGGTTGTCAGACTTTCGGGCTACTGACGACCCGTAACGACTGTCAAAGATCCACGAATGACAGTCGGGACCAACGGCTTAACGTGCTTTCCGAGGCTCGGAGGGGTCTTGATATGTGAAGATGGTCACCCATCCACGGACCAACCGCGGCAAGCGTAGCTTAACCTGATCGATCTATCCGTGCGGCGGTTATTACTTAGCCACAAGCCCCTCCGGGGAAGCGCCAGGGTAGCCCGTGAAAATCAAATTATCTTACGTTTTTTTGCAATTCGCACATCACTGCCAGGTTGTATGAGTATGTTGAACAGAATATGGTTCTACTATTCACTATATCATTAAATATCAATCGATAATATTATAATATGAACTTAGAGGATTGTATTGATGATTTTAATGATTCTAATTGTGTAAAATCATACGTGTTACGGTTGCGATGCACATTTTAATCATCATACAAACAGACACTGTCCTGCATCTTACGAGTACATTACTATGACTATTCATGTTAATCATCATCAGCCCAGCCTTTTCCAAACTATGTTGGGGTCTGCTTCCAGTCTAACCGGATTCAGCTGAATACCAGTATTTTTATGACTATTCACGATAATCTAGTAATAAAATTATCTATCAATCGATCAAATTTTTAATTTCAGACAAAAGATCCACATACTCGTATTGTTAGCACATACGCCTCGTCACCTAGCGCCCCACGCTGTGTCACCTTAGCCTAATAATTGTTAGTAAATAATGATAAATTATTATATTCATATCCATTTTAATATTGTAAATGCGAAAGTAACTCTGTCTGTCTGTAACCTCGGATTTGGATGTTTGGCACACAGTTGTATAGTTTATTACTTGGGTTAAGACATAAGATTTTTTTATCCCGGTAGTATCTACGTTTCTGAGAGATAGATTCCAACCTCCACGCGGGCGAAGCTGCGGGCAAAAACTAGTATTTTTTTTTTTATATTTATATATTCTTATTATTTTTAAATAAAATTTGTAGCTGTGGGTGCGTCGCCGTTTTATTTATGCGATCAAGGAACACAGTTTTGCATAAATATTGTCAATGTTACTGCATTTATTCCTTTTAAAGCACCTTTCGTATCCGGGTCACATTATTTAAAATCCAAAAACAAACCTTATATCATGAATATAAAATTGATTATCGCTTGATTGTTGTCAGTTTTTAAGATCTTTTTCGCATGCATATAACCATTTTATTGCCTAATTGAATAGATTGATTTTTATCGTGCTGTGAGCATATAAATCTAACATGTCTCCACGCTTTTAATTTCTTACTGAATATGTATTGCGTATAATTAGAATTTAGCTGTAATTTAATAAAATGTTGATATAAAGTATGAAATTAGCATGTGGTTAATGTTTTCTATAATAATATAATATACATATTATCACGACTTACTTAGGCCTCGAAGCGTCACGAATATAAATGGTTTATTTATACCTGACTAGCTTCTGCCCGCGACTTCGTCCGCGTGAAGCAACTTTCTTAATTTTTTTTTTCAGTAAGAACCTTCTACAACGTTGGTATTAGAAAAATTAAAAAAAAAATATGGATAAAATTGGTAAAGTCGTTTTCAAGTTATGGCGTGACCAGGGGAAATAGGGATTAATTTTTATATATGTACATTATATATTCTTAGTTTCTTACGTACAGACGCCAAGCAGGTCAAGCTACCCGAAACTGTCAAATTTTCCCAATCAACCTTGAACCTTAATTCTTTAGCGATAAAGTTGAAAATCTATTAAAGAAATTTGACAGATTGTAGTAACTTGATGTGCTGGCGTCCGTACAAAAACGAATCTTTTCCCTTATTGATTGTCGCATTTTGTAATTTTTAAGTTTATCAGTCAAGTTGCTGTAAGGAAATTCGTCCCATCACTATTTATCGATAGAATCTGAAACATCCAACTTAATTTCAGGCTATGATTTTTCACGTTATTTAATTATGTAGGTGTATAAGTTGTAAGTTACTCAAGTGCTTTAGAAAAGTTCATCCCTTCACTATTTATCGATAGAATCTGAAATGTCAAACTTAAATTCAGGCGAAGATTTTGGACATGGTTTAATTATGTATGCGTAATTACTTGAAAGATAATATGGTTATAGAAAGCGAGTGACTACTGAGATGACGACTAATAGAGAAGTATGGAGGAAGAAGAGATGTTGCGCCGACCCCAAATAACTTGACATGAGGGCAGGAGAATGATCATCATAATCATCCTATAATGTTCCCACTGCTGGGACACAGGCCTTCTTTCTTCGAGAGGGAGTGGGCTATAATCTACCACGCGGGCCCAGTGCGGGTTAGAGATGTCACAAGGCTTCGAATTTTTGGTTCTAGGACATGCCGGTTGTTTTCCTTCACCGTTTTGAGAGCAGAGGTGATGAAATAATTCACACAAAGTAAAGCGCCTGTCTGGGTTGAAGAGAATGATGATGTGGTGGAAATAATTGGTTAGTTTTCATTTACCTTTTGTTTGAAAGAAAGCAAGAAAATACGTTTACTTGGCACAAACTCAAAGACACACAATACCAGATACATACATCAGATAAAAAAAAAACAATAAAATTAAAAAAAGAGTAAATAATAAGTGTGAAGTCCGATGTAAGAAATTAGCAGAAAAAGTGTGCCTCACGGCTGCGCCAAAATAAAAGGAACATTATTTTTGGTGCTATCTGAACGTTTCTTTCAAAACTTACTCAAAAAATCATTTAAAAGTTACAAAATAAACAATACGTTAATTACCACCGCACACGTTCGCAATCCGGCGTCGTATCGCTATCGCGTCGTTATCGAATCGCTCCCGGAAACGTCGCCGTCCTTATCGCTAGCCAACCATTACGCTTATGTTAAATGGGGGTGTGTGTTTATAGTAGTGTTACAACAATGCCTTGTTTCTGTTTGCAGTTTTAAAAATATGGCCTGTGAAAAAATAAATGAATAGGCTAATGTGTCAATGATAAAAGCAAGAGGCAAATTTTGGAGAAAAGCTCATACTTAGAGTAAGTAGGTCGTTAATTCAATTAATCGTAGTTATCCACAGGTTAGTGATGGACCAAATAGGGATTCCGGCGAATGGGTATCGATAGCAGCCGAAAATTGAGTAAAAACACATGCTGATTCGTCGAAGCTAGATAAAAGCAAAAAATACATTATTAACTTAAAGTGAAGCGTTTCTCGATTGCATTACAGACCGTCACTCTCTAGGTGTCACCTTTTTTCGACCTCATTTTATTCATTGAGGCTTGCCGCATATTTGGCGTGGTGATTCGCTGAACACTTGACGTGACATGGTCGTGACAGTAACCCAAGTAAACCTAAAACAAAGAAGAGTATCTAGACCCATCTGCAGCCCCACAAAAACAATAACAAAACCCTCTCCACTAACAATACTCCGTTCAATTCTAACACACCGCCACCATCTCTCTCAAAAACAACAGACGAACGACTTTATAATACAGGGCTCACAAAACGTGGGCGCGCTCACGTTCTTAGGTGCGACAATAAAATCGCATGCAATCTTCCCGAGGCGTTAACAAGGGGCAAGACAAGCCAGTCGTCGTCTTGTCGCGATCGCATCGGGCCAATTTGTACGCATGTCCGCGGCTACGATTTATTGGGCACGCGAGGAGCGCTCATTGCTAGATAGGCCACTCATAGGTGGCCCTGTCTGGGTGTAAGGGCTTAGGTTGCCTGGTCCAGAGTGGCTGTGTAGCTTATTTTGTTGCAACGGGTTCATCTGAAATTTCATTCGTTGGTAGGTATGCAAACTTTTAAACGATGATGATGCTGTACATGGAGCAGTGGTGGCCAAGCGGTAACGGCCGCGACTTACGGTCGTAGGTTCGAACCCAGACAGGAGCTTTACTTTGTGTAAATTATTTCGTCACCACTGCTCCAAAACGGTGAAGGAAAACATCGTGAGGAAACCGGCATGTCCTAGAACTAAAAATTCGAAGACATGTGACATCCGCACTGGGCCCGCGTGGTGGATTACGGCCCATTTCCTCTCACCCAGAGGAGGCCTGTGTCCCAGCAGTGGGAACATTATAGGCTGATTAGGTATGATGCTGTTGTCAAACGCACGTTCTTCGAGTATGTTCAACATTTCCTTTATTCAGAAATTTATCAGTTCATAAAATCTGAGCTGTTATATTCTCAAACAAATATTAGCTAATTGTAGTAAGGTAAAGTAAGGGAGTTGATACAAAAAATAACAAAAAACTATGCCTCACAAAGGCTCTGTTCAAAACTCAAAAACCCCAAAATCATCTTGTCTATTCCGACAACCACCTATCACAAACAGACTGTTAACCATAAACACCTACCTACCTACCCTACAACAAAAAAAAAACCAAAAACTCTCAAACAATTTCTCTAAAACAACGACCATTCCCGCCAATTAAATCGGTTGGGTTTACAAGCGCAACACTCACGCCCGTTGAGAGTGAAATATAAACGTAAAGGTGCGCGTGAGTCGATAGATCGGCACACGGCGCGCCTATCGGCCGCTGCGATCGGGCCGTAATATCATTATTGTACCCCCCACCCCGGGTGGGACTATCGAGGACAGTCTGGTCTGTGAAATAGAAAAGGATTTTTAAAAAAGATGGAAAGGAATGGATTTTTGAAAAATTAAAATTTATTTGAAGAGTTGGTAGTCTTTGCCATCAGTTACAGTCCTTTCACATTTATTTTACCTCTAACAGCTGTAATTCAACAGCAACCTTATTACAACATCAATAAAGATCACTGTGATTTTGACAGACTTGACAGTTGCAGCAACCCAATAGCAACCTTATTGTCACGAAATTAAAGATCACTGTAATATTCACAGTGATTGACAATCAGTACTAGACTGTACTGAAATCTTATTATCAAATGAATATGATACTTAGGTTGTTGTTTAGTCATATAATAACAACTAAAGCTAACATTAGCTTTGTCAGTTGATGTACTGATCCATAACACTTCGATCAAGTTAACAGGAACAAAGGAGATCAAAAGCTTTTAATTCTTCAGAATTTTTCTAATCTTCATCTTATAAGATTTAAGCCGTAGAAAGTGGTGAAGGGCGTGTTGTCCTATGTAATTTTGACGTTTGAAATGTGCTGATTCTCAGCCTAGTTTGAATAACTTTTGATTTTGTAGATAGAACTATTTGTTAGAAGACAATATTCGATTTCTTCAAAATTAACAGCTTCAGAAGGAAACTTTATTAAAATTCAAAATATACTTTTATCATATCGGTACCTAATCCTTATGAATAAAGCCTCCAAAATCACAGTAAACCTTGAAAGGGCAGAGTCGAGATAATGAAATTAATCGTAAAAACTCGCCTCATCAATAAAAAATCATCAACATAGCTTATTACCATATATTTGAGGCTAAACTCCAATTAAAATCAAGGTAACGAAATCAGTAACTTATTATATACCCACGAATTATTAATATTCTTGACATAATTATATCTTAAAAGCAATAAAAACTCTAATAGTATTACAGTAGGTAGATTATGTTACGGCCGAAGTTGTATAAATTGGTATAAAACATTCAGCAAGAATTTAAAAAAAAAACATCCAAACGATATGCAAGGAGGGATCGCTGTCGAGGTAGACCGCGGAGAAGGTGGTGTGACGATTTAATCATGTTTGCGGGGCCAACATGGCCAGAGATCGCACATATTGGTGAGAAGGAAGGAAAAAGAGGCAGCCATTGCCCAAAAATTGCCACAATTGATAATGATAGCAAAGAGGTATCCAGTATTCGTTTATGGAGAGCCTGTTTTGGATAGAGATTTTTAATTACATATTAAAAAACGAAAGATTAGATATCAACGCGCACTCTCGGAACATTACATATGGATATGATTTATACGAGTAACCTTTCGTAACTGAATAAGATGGGCTGGCAGATAGTTCAGCAGTTATTGACGATAATTTACATCTTCAACTAGGTGTCGAATAGTTAGATATAGAAAATATTTATTGTCCAGGTAATATAGTAAGCATTAGCAGGTTCATAGTTTAACAGCAAATTGAGACGATTTGAGTAGTTTAAAATATTACCTACAGCTAGGTTACAATATATCATTTACCAGTGATAACCAAACCAGACAGTTAATCTGTAACTTGGGGATTGGGGTACGAATTCCAGTGTGGAGACTAGAGAGGTGATTTAAGATATGACGTGTGAGTTGGTTTAGTAGTCACCCCAAATTCTAGCTTCTAGTCCTATGAGATCCGGGTTTCTGGGTTTCATTACCGTGCTCTCTTCTGTACCGATAACTGAGTTAGTAGAATACCTCATTATCATCTGCCCAGCCTTTTTCCAACTATATTGGGGTCGGCTTCCAGTCTAATCGGATGAAGCTGAGTACCAGTATTTTACATTGAGCGACTGCCTATCTGAGCTGCCAACCCAGTTATTGGGTAATACGATACCCCTTGATAAGAGGTTGTCAAACTTTCGGGCTACTGACGACCCGTAACGACTGTCAAAGGTCCATGAATGACAGCCGGGACCAACAGCTTAACGAGCTTTCCGAGGCATGGAGGGGTCTTGGTATGTGAAGATAGTCACCCATCCACGGACTAACCGCGGTAAGCGTAGCTTAACTTGATTGATCGACCCGTGCGGCTTTTATTACTTAGCCAAAAGCTCCTCAAGTTAGTAGAATACCTACCAAGTTAATATCCTAAGCTTGGGATATTGGTTGTTAGAACTTCGTTGTTAAACACTTTCAAAATATATACCTACTTTATTGATACCAACCCTGCTTCACTTGGCAGATCAATCGATCTCTATCAGTCGATTTTGCGAAAGGAACAATGATAATTTAGTACCAATCGTATAGTTACCCAACAAAAATGATAAAATCACTTTTTATCTTACTGCGCAAGAGCGTGAAGTAAGGGCTAGGTTAGAGAAATATATTGCTATAGTGTTCGAAGGCGACGGCTTGATACATGGAATATAAATACGCTGGTACAAGTACACGGAAATATCACGAGGAAAGTGTCTGAAGGCGTGAACACGGATTGAGGAGAAACAAATTGTTAGGTCATAAAGTTTAAGGGGTTTTAGTTGCAAACATTTTGGTCTCTTGAGATTTTGAGCTCTATATCATAGTCAAACGAACTATAGATATAGCTTATCTTATATGCATATCTACAAGGTTAAATGAAATTAGCTAGCGAAACTCCGCAGACGTGACGGGCATCGATATCCAAATATAAAACAAAAAATAAATTCATTTGATGCTTTTTTTTGTGGGGCCATCGACCGCAGTTTGTGTTGCTTGAAATATCAGTTTAAAAAAAATCTGTTTTTTAGTGTAGGTAAACTTCACAGACAGATTAGTATCAATATCTTAACATGATGAAACATATTTTTTCATCTCATACTTCAAGTAACAAAAGGACCAGCGGTGGTTGACTCCAAAAAAAAACATCAAGTCTTTTTTTTATTTTTGTTTTACCGTGTTTAGATATCGATACCCATCACGTCTGCAGAGTTTCGCTAGCTAATTTAATTTGACCCTGTAAACACAAACACAACTTAGATCTTTAAATATGCTTAAAGATCATTTACAAAAATAGCTACAGAGACATCAATTTAACAATAAATTTCTGAGACGTAGGTAATGGCTGAAAAGAATTTCTGAAAAACTTTAAGGCAATAAGAAAAAACTTTAGAACATTAAGGTTTTTGAAACAGTTACTGAAAAGCGCCAAAAATGGACAAGTGACTACGCCACGAAAAAATTCTTCATAAATTCTTGAAAAGTGTAATGTTTGACAAGAGCTTCAGAAAAACATTAAAACAATAGTTTTTGGAACAGTTACTGAATAGTACTAAAATGGACAAGTGACTACGCCACGTAAAAGTCCTCTAGCTTAAATGCCACATTATAACCACGATACGTCTCCTTAAAGACATCTTAAAACCGCAAAATAAGAACACTTAAGCGGACCAGTAAAACTGCTTCATAAGTTTTACAACCGACTGTACCGAAAGATAAAGGTTTAAAATGTAAATGAGACGTGTTGAAAAAGTAAAAGATTATCTCACTATTAGGTATAAATTAAGGGACGAGGAGTGAGGTATGCGGTACAATTATATTGTCACGAATGTGGCGATCGTGGTCGCACCTGCGAGTGCAATCGGTTCTGCCATCGGCGCCCGCGCACGCTATATTGACGGGAGGGGGGACTTTTTTCTTTTGGAAATTATTGGGTATTTAAATTTCGTAATAAAGCCATTTTTGGCGTAATTGAAGGGTTATGGCAATGATTTTGAATTGTGATGGTTCATTAAGGGCATTTGCAAATGAATGTGTTGTATTCCGGTCTTGATTGTACTTTGAGCAAGTGCGCGTCCGCTGTTTAAAAGATGAAAGTCTTTCTCCAATCCTTTTCAATCATTGACCTTGAGCACAAACCTGACATTGTACGATTATCTATATTTTAACAAATAATTATGTATAGTTTCCAAACTATCGACAATACTACATCACTAACAACAAACACACTATTCTCGACAAAATCAAAGCAGAAAAGAACTAAATTACCGACTCGTTCCCATCACTAGCGAAACCATCGACAGAGCGGCCCGTAATCGATACTGCAACGGACTCACCATATTTTATTGTGTGCCAATTAAAATTATTCCCTTCCTTATGCATTGTGGGAAGTTAGTCAGTGAAACTCGCTGTGTCTATTTGAAATATGGTGCCCACACCATGATGTATAGATGGAAAAATAATTGAGACTGTCCGTTTAGACGCTTCCAGTTGTTTGTCAGTTGTGGAAACAACTTTGTTAGTAACTGTTTAGTGAGTCTGTTTGTAGTTCTAACGTGATTTTTGTTGAGTTACGTTGAGTGCATTGGTTGTGACTTCTTGCGCACTTATAAAGCTATGCATAGTTTTATTTGGGATTTTAAGTAAGTACAAATAATTGTGTGTACAGCAGTTCATTGAAAATCTTATTTCGTCATTTGTTTTATATTTGTTCCCGCTGTCATTCGTAGATCTTTGACAGTCTTTACGGGATTTCAGCAGCCCAAAGAGTCTGCCAACCCATCTTACGATAACGTATCGTGTTACCCAGTAACTAGGTTGTGGAGGTCAGATAGGCAGTCGCTCCATGTAAAAACTGGTATTCAACTGCTTCCAGTTAGATTGAAAGCCGACCCCAACATAGTTGGGAAGAGGCTAGGCAGATTAATTATTGGTTCAAATTTGGTAGCTGGTACTGTCCAATAGCTTCGTCTTGTTTCTAAAAATGTATCTAATTTCTTTTCCTTTGTTTCTTAGTATCTTTTCTCATGAAACTTATTGTTCAAGATGTACATATTTATATGACTTAGATGCCCTTAAGCATTACATAATCAACATGTAATGTTCCCACTGCTGGGACACAGGCCTCCTCTCGGTGCGAGGGAGTGGGTCGTAATCCACCACGCGGCCCAGTGCGGGTTGGTAGATGTCTCGTCTTCGATTTTTTGGTTTTAGGACATGCCGGTTTCCTCACGATGTTTTCCTTCACCGTTTTAAGAGCAGTGGTGATGAAATAATTTACACAAAGTAAAGCGCCTGCCTGAGTTCGAACCTACGACCTACAACTCGTAAGTCGCGGCCGTTACCACTGGGCCAAGGGCAAGAGCAGTGCTCTTATCGCATTAAAAGCACTATCTAGATCCTATTTATTTAAAAACTTGTACACGTCAGATTTTCTTCGAAATCTAGATAAAATTGACCTGAATAGAACAGCAACGTTGAATCTCTGCAAAAATAAAAGACATTAGACAATAATCCTTGACTTTTGTCTGTCTAATAACAATTAAAAACTATTTTCATCTAGATTTTAATCTAATCGTCGTTCTCAGACACACTTTTGTCTTTTTAAAAACTCGTTTAGTAATCTCTATTTACGTACCTATTTCTAAGTATACAATTGCCACATTTGATGTGCTAAGTTAGTCAAGGAGCTCCTTGGATAATAGGTAAAATACATTTTAATTACATAGTGAAACATCTGCCAGATTTTGCATTCACTTAAATAAAACCTATGAATCAAACTCAAACTATTTATTTCAACTAAACCAATTACAGGCACTTTTGAATTGTCGAGGGGTCGGTCGGTAAGAAAGATGAAGCTAGTTGCCCATTCCAAAGCATAGTAGATACTTATGGAGACGAACGGGCAAAAAACTCCAGGGACACTTAAACGAACGAATCAACTAGAAATTAGTAAAGAGGATCTTGACAAGAAGCAATCGCTTACGAGGCCTTTCGTATTTCTACGAGTTTCAACTGGATTGACATAAGCTCTTCCGTAGCTTATGTCAGTTCCATCCACGTTATTAACTTTTCCATCAACGTTCTACGTTCTATGTTACGGGTTTGGTTTCCGCACTTAGTCCCTCAGGTGGACCATTGTGCGTGGGCCATGGCGGCTGTCGGTGGTAACTCCAACCAGCCCACCTCCCTCCAGAAGCTCATTAAGTCTCCCGGTCTGTTGAGAACATCTGTGTAATATCTGGGTGTCCCGAGGGCTTCCGACCTAATCTGGGTGACGCCTGTGCACTCAGAGAGCACACGCGCGACGGTTTCTACAGCCTCCATGCAAGCTCTGCACAGGGGGCTGTCCGTTATGCCTATCGTGTTTGTTTAGTGAGCACTGTCCCGTGATGGTCCCCGTCATCAGGCGCAGGCCTTTCCTATCCAGGCGTAGTAATCTTTTAGTTAGTTTGCCATCTAATGATGGCATGGCTTCCTTGGACTGCCTGCAGCCCGATGAATATCCATTAACGTTATCACTGATAAAATATCACTTTGTCTAGGCCCTCTGACTCTTCTCAGCCTACACCAGTCCAACGCTGGGTAAAGCTCCATACCGCACCCATGGCTTCAAAGGGGCTTAACAGTTTACTTCGAATGGTTTGACGTAATTATAACCTTATGTTAATTTATGGCATGGTCTATCTGTGTGTCGAATTTCTTCCAAAATCCTTCAGCTGTGCCTGATAGATTAACAAATATCTCTACAAAATTTCCGTATTGACTGCCTTGCTGGTCTAGTGATCGCAAGCGCTACTGCTGAGCATGAGATCTTTGGTTCGATTCCCAGGTTGGGCAAAATGTTATTGGATTTTTCCATTTGGAATTTATCAGTAGCAACCCGGAGTCTGGATTTGTGCCCCGTCGATGGTAATAGACTCGCCCCTATTACATGGACTTAAACATAACTGGTGAAATGTGGGTGTACTATACGAGCACCTCTGCCTAACCCTTCGGGGAATACAGGCGTGCTGTTATCTTAATTTCAGTAGCGATATATTTATAAACTATTGATACCTAAGTGTCTTTGTCCTGCAGTACGAAGCCTCAGGCATTTAAATATGCAAAGTATTTACTTTACACGTAATATCGGTCTGTTATCACTTTGTAATCATGAACAATGACTACAAACTGTACAATACAAGTCTATTACATCGGTTTAAGGAACTAGAACTAATCGCAAAAAGTAAATATTTCTGGTTGCATTTTGTAGCCTAATTTACACATAATTAGCCTATAATGTTCCCACTGCTGGGATGGATAGGCTCTGCAGTAACCAACCTGCTTGCCCAGCGTGGTGACTACGGGCATTAAACCTCTCATGGTAAATAAGTAGTAGGTAGACCAAAAATAAACGTTTTGTAAATAGTTTTGTCATTGGCAACGGAAGCAGCACCTCCACTGCAACTGGTGAAAGAGTTAGCCACCAGGATTCACTGAGTGCTGAGATGCCACAGAAGCATATTAGCCACAGAATACACATTAAAAGATTTCACTTATGCAGTTTTTGCCACCTGTTTGCCGCGCCGTTCCTTCAAACCCTATGAATCATTTAAAAAAGTCCGCTCACACGCATCTGGTTCCGTTACCGATCGCCGATCGCATCGATTTGCTGAATTGGTCAGTCTTTGCACGTGTGAACTCACCTTTTGCAACGCCACCTTTCCTGACACCTAAAGAATATAACCACCAACCTGGTTCAAAGAAAAACCAACCCTACGTAAACAGGAATCGAGTCCAAAATCAGTTGCTGTGTTTACACAAAAACCTTCCCGCATGGACTGCATTCGAATCAAATTTCAAATGACTTGCACTGAGGTCGTTATTCGTTTAAACTGTTGTCCATCCCTGCAGTCAATATTGCACTGTAATTAATACATCCAAGGTTGAAAATCCAATGAAGAGCATATGGTTTTTACGGTGCCCTGGTTATAAAAAGGGTGTGTTGGCGCGAAAGCAGGCTGCGTACGCGCAGATAGCCATTGCGAAGCGGCTAGACGGTGTACAGACGGTGCGTGTCATCGGAATGCGATATCTTTCACTCTTGCATGTACCAGGAGCGAATAATTACGAGGAGCTGTGTCATAATGTGAGGAATATTTGTCAGATTTATAAGAAGGAGATGCTGACAAGAAACGGGAATTAAATGAATGTCCATTGCTTTTAAATTCAAAATTACACCACAGTCACCATGACATGAATTGATAATTATGATTCTGGATGGCTATACTTTAGGGGGAATTCCCGCATTTTTAAGAACGTTCGCGCATTCTAATCTCGTTCTCTCTCTAATTTACTTCCATTTTGACAAGTTTTTGACATTGATCGTCGCTGATACGGGTTATTAGCCTTGTGGTACCTAGTAGAGAAATACATCAAAGCCATTATAAATGGATTGTATGAAAGTCAAAATTAAATCTAATTTTTATGCCTTAAAAATATTCGTTTAAAGAAGTAGAGTTAGAGATTATGCCAAGTGTGTTATGCCAAATAAATTTCGGAGCATCAAGATTCTGTCAGATAGAGGGAACCCAGTGGGTAGTAGTGGTGTAGCACTGCTGTTCCTCTAGAATCCATTCTATTATCTTGTAAATATTGACGTTCAACATGAATGATTTGACTTTGACTCCTGATTTTAATCAAAGTACTTTCAAGATACGGATAAAAATAATAGTTAAACATAAAAGTAGATGACTAAGAGCAGTGTTACTGTCAGTTGTGATAGTGAGTCAACAATGTGAATCAGCGATGCAGACAGACAAACAAAGATATCACTGATGTTAACGTTACATAGGTTACCATGTGCGATGTACATTTTAAAATCAGGGAAATTTATTCTGAAGCAAATTGACTACTAACTTAAATTGTCCGTATATTCAAATCCAACTGTCTTTCTTTGACAGTTGTATAAAATGATATGGTAGATTGACGTAGGGTATCAATTTACTCAACAATTATTTTCCCTGGCTGTACAATCATCTAAGTACGTAGGTAAAGGAGCTGTGATCAAATATTAATTAAAAGTCTCTGAACTGGGACATATCAAACACTAAGAACCGCCTCTGCTATAACTTTCGTGAAAATTTACTGAAAATTCAGACTTATGAAATGTCTAGATTTGTGCTTATGGACTGGCAAATTGTCGTTACCGCGAATCTGCGGTTGCATTTATAAAGTGAGTAGGTACTTGCTGAGTACCTACTTTTTTCAGTTCACATCGTTTCTTTAAAAATTTAAGTGCCAAGAACATAAAAAATGGATTGGATTAACTCACATTCAAAAATATGAATTGGATTAAAACCAAAAATATGTAGTTTTGTACGCCATAAATGACAAAACATGCAGATCTACCTGTTATTTTAAGACCTCGCTCATATTATTTGTGTATACTCGTGTTTTACAATATTCTATTCTAGTCTTTTCACAATGTTTAGCTAATTTAGCTTTGAAACGAGCCTTCAAGAATTTAAAGCGCAAACTTTAGTATTTCTACTATATTTTTCGCACTATTCACACTTCAAACACGAAAAGCTCACTTCTCATAGAAAACATACAATTTATCAGTTTCCATCTCAATTTCCCAACCCCTTTACTACCCCCAAGATTCTCACAACATCCAAACATACATAAAATAATTAAATACAACCACATGCAAGCTGGGGGTGACTAGGGATGTGCCAGGGTTGGGTGGATGGGTCAGATATTTCAATTCTCAGTCGGATATTGGCGGGTGTCGTGACAACGCATACATCTGCGATCGTCCCGGCCTTATCGTAATATTAAAATCTTGTGTGCTATGTAAGTTATGACGGGTAGCCTTTATGTACGGATATGTGTGGTTTGCAAATATATTGTGACTTTTTTTTTGGTCGTCTAGCCGAGTGGCATTTAGCTTTTAGCTGTCTAATATTAGGATCTTAATGTAGGTTCTATATACTGACAAATAAATATTATTTTCTATTCTAAAATAAATTAAAATACTATTATTGATATTGTCGCTTTTTGGCTGTTTATCTGGTTGACATTTAACTTAATTTTAACTTTTAAATTAATTAAAAATGTTTTTGTTGATGTTTCCGCTTTTTTACGTGGTCTAGCCGGTTGGCATTTGTTTATTTTATTTTTAAAATAAATAAATAATAGTTGGTTAGAAAGTTAACGTCAGTTTACTGTTTTTTATGGTCTTCATCAAAGAAATCATTAAAAATTATAATAAAGAAACAAAACAGTTTCAAAAACATGCTAGCGTCACCATTATCTGCCTAGCTTTTTGATGCAGCTGAAAACTAGTATTTTACATGGAGCGACTGCCTATCTGACTTCCACAACCCAGTTACTGGGTAAAACGATACCCTTGGTAAGACTGGTTGTCAGACTTTTGGGCTTCCGACGACCCGTAACGACTGTCAAAGATCCACGAATGACAGCCGGGACCAACGGCATAAAACATATTTGCATACTGAAATATTTACAAGCATAAAGCTTAATCAGCCTATAATGTTCCCACTTCTGGGACACAGGCGTCCTGTCTGTGAGACGGAGTGGGCCGTAATCCACCACGCGGGCACAGTGCGGGTTGGTAGATGTCACATGTCTCATCATGTATGTATATAAAGGTAATAACGAAGAATTTAAATTGGTACTTAACTACCTCATTCTTTTTGAAAATGAATGAATGATGATTAGATTATTTTTATCATTTTAAAAGTAGGTAAATTCACAGGTGGTTGCTTGATCTTATCTCTTTCATTGATAATTCTTGCGACACCTGTAGAAGGAATAGAAATGGTATTTATAATGTTACGAGCTTCGGGGTTCGTGACAATTAAAACTGCCGATTTATATTACCAAAAATTACACTTTAATTAAACAACATTAATAACAACTCAAACACACTAATTATAAAACACAATGGCACTTAAGTCGCATTTGAAGATCGCTTTCGATGTATTCGCTTGTATCGCTTCTGTGTCTGTCGTCGAGAGATCGCGTCTTATATGTATAGTGCCGCAGAAAGCTCTAGAACCTTCTATTGTAGTAACATCTAGATTGTTCTAGTACATACCAGCCCCGACTGACCAGATGTCGATAGTTCTAGATAGTTCTAGCATCGACATTTCTGGAAGGATCTATTAGTTCTGCTACTCGATACTAGATGGCGCTAGTGGTAACTTTTGGCGCGCAACAATAAATAGCTCTACAAAAACCTTAACTTAATACGAACTTAATATAAATCCTGAAAATATATTTGGTCTTAACAGTAACATGTGACAAGGAGCTGTGGGTAACGGCCGCGACAAACGAGTTGTACGTTCTGGGTTCGTACCCAGGACCAACAACTCATTTGTCGCGTAAAAATCAAAAATATAAATAGAATATAAATATGAGAGATGATGATGAGAAAATATAAGATAAATTATTTTATTACTGTAAGTCTGTACTCTGTACTGGTCCAGTGCGGGTTGATAGATATCACATGTGATCGAATTTTTCGTTCTAGGATATGCCGGTTTCCTCTCGATGTTTTCCTTCGCCGTTTGAGAGCAGTGGTGATGTTTTTCACTCAGAAGTAAAGCGCCTGCCTGGGTTCACAACCACGACCTACAGCTCGTAAGTCGGGGCCGTGCCCACTGGGCCCCCATTGCTGCAAAAAAAAAACTTATGGCTGCTATCTAAAATAATATTCCACTAAAAAAAAAAGATACAGTATTACATTCAGTCCAAAATATGTAGCGTACAACAAAATATTCAATAACATTAGTATATTGACGCGTTGACAAGATCCCGCGATCTGGCTCCGCAATTTCCTATACCGTCCGTCCGTCCGTCACTGTGCCAACCATGTTTATTTATTTCCTTCTAACATTTCATGGTTATTTATCTTTGATATCGTTTTCCATAAAAAAAGTTTTGCAACATGAAGAAAAAAACCTTTTTTCCGTTCCGTGTTCCGTTTCCGTGAAAAAAACGTTTTGGTCAAGTGATCGAGGGATAGTACCTAAGTAGGTACGTACGTATAGTAAAATATAATAGTGAATATTTTTTCACGGAACTTGGTAAAAATTGACTTTAAAAGTGACATGTTATCCAGAATATTACAAATTGTACAGCGATTTAATCAAAGTAAAGTCAAAGGCAAATTATTTATTTCAAATAGGCACATAAAAGGCACTTTTGAACATTCACAAAAGAAAATTAAATTTTTTTTAAGTTGCCTTTCCAAAGATTTTTAGATTCATATGGAGAAAAATGGGCAAGAAACTCCACCGTTACTCTTTGATAAATAAACAGAACTTTATACTCAAATATTATACACAGCTAACGGATAAAAGGATATTTCACATCAAAAACCTTAGTCCCATTACAATTGATTAAACATTTAAAAGATAAACAAAATTGAAACCAACCTTTAGCCAATCTAATAACGGATCACAACTTACAAATTCAAATTTCGAAACAAAGGCGCATCATTCAAACGAATGAAGTGAACGAGCAACGAACGAGTGAACAGATTGAGTGAACAATATCTTATTTTGCAATAATCCGCTGGGAACTGTGGTAATTTCCTGAAAGAGATGGAACAACGTTGGCTGTACCGTTTAAAGCACAAATGTTTACAATAAGGAATCGTTTTTGAATACAAATAGGATATATTTCGATGATGTAGTTAGTGGATAGATGGTTTGTTTTTGTTTCCATTCGATATACTTTTTATTATGTACTTTAGCGAATGTTATAATAATAAAGTCATTACATTATCCTTTTACTTAGATACCTACTATTGAAATTCAGTTCGTTTTTGTCACATTTGTCACATTTGTCACATAATCTAAATTAATTTTGCTAAGCATTCTAGTTTGGATTACAAAATTGTTCAGAAACCAGAAAAAACAATTACCTACTGCAGAATAATTGCAATTATTTTAACTCAATTAAAAATATATCTTACACTTTCTCTTACCTATTTTTCCACTCTTTCACCAAACTTAATCGGCAAGTAAATTGCGTAACACGCTATCAGTAGCAATGGGTTTCATTTTGACAGTACAACAACATTCATTGCGTTATTTACGTTGTTGAGCAGACACATTTTTCGAACATATGGAGCAATGGATTAGTAATATGCTTAAAAATGATTCAAATTGAGAGTAATAATGTGTTACGCAATTAGGGCGCTGAGTCAAATAAAATACGATACCTATCCTAACTCACGATTAACCAAACAAAAGTAAACCACACCGCGGATTAACGCTAGTCACAACATCCTTTATTATAAGGAACCCGTTTTAAGTTAGTAACACTTAAATAACTTTACTTGTTTACTGTTCAATCATTTGTTTTAGTTAATTAAAAGATTGTGACACGCTCGCTTAACTAACAGTAGGAATACTTTCTTGTATATTGATTTTGAAGTTAGTAATTATGAGATGTTTTGTGATGTGTGAACCATAATTTGATTAATCTGTTTTACAACTTTTTTTTTTGTCAGACGATCAATGGGCCAAACTTACGACCCACTGGGTCCCGCTTAATGGCAAACGACATTGCGGCAGGCCCAGACGGAGATGGCGGTATGAGCTGGGTTCCTTTAATAAAGATTGGTCCTTGACAACTCTGAAATGAGAGAAGTGGAAGGAGAGTAGGGAGCCCTTTGCCCAGCAGTGGGACATTAATTTATTATTTATTTATTTATTTTATCTGTATGTCAGGCACATTACCCACAATTTTGTTAGTATTACTTAAAATTATGTTAGTATAATTATGAAAGACATACACATAAACAAATAAGGAACAATAATAACAACCAATATAACTTAGGAAGTACTAGTTATATCTATTAAGACATCTAATAAATAAGATAAGTTACCTTTAAGTAAGCTGGTAACTTTTAATTTAACCAAAAAACTCTTTTTGGAGATTGAAGAGTATTTCAGATTTTTATAATTGCATTTTCAAGTGTCGATAACTTAAGCGCCAAATACGGAGCTATTTGATTGTCAGTCAATTACAACAGTTGTGACTTCATCAGGCTTTGACAAGCCTAATACTAGCCGAGGACACGAACATTCTTGGCAATAAAAAAAAACAAAAATTTCACCCGTAGTGGCACACAGTTCTCTGATCTTCAGGCCTCTAATGGGGTTTAATCGTTGCCTTTATTCTTGCAATAACATAACATAATCAGCCTATAATGTTCCCACTGCTGGGACACAGGCCTTCTCTATTTTGAGAAGACTTAAAATTAACAGACTTCAAAAGTGTATCGCGCTGTTGTTTCTTATATCCATACACTTGGTAATTATTTCTAGACAATTTGTCAGGCTAGGTGGAGCGACGATCTTCGCAAGATGGCTGGTAGCAGCTGAATGAGAGTTGCCGAAAATCGAGTTGAATGGCGTGCAATAGGAGAGGCCTATGTCCAGCAGTGGACTGCTATATGATGAATTTGTCGCAATGGAGTTTCAAATTCTTTCCGTAGTGTTGCAACACCAGTGGCTCTTGGTTCACTAAAAGACGTGTAATCTAGATTACCACCAGTTCACTAAAAGACGTGTACCAGTTCACTATAAGACGTGTAATCTAGTTTTTATTTTAAAGGTGGAGACAAAGCTTTGTCTCCACCTTTAAAATAAAAACCTAAGTTTCTCTAAAATTAACAGACTTCGAAAGTGCATCGCTCTGTCACTTCCTCAGCAATATATTCGTAAACTTAATTATTACTAGACAATTTGTCACAAGTTAATAAAGACGCAAGAAGTGGCAAGTTCTTTGTGTGGTGTTTGATTTATCTGCGTCTCCCGGGCCCGCTTCATTTCCTGAGCTCGCCTCTTGTCGAACTTATGGGCGACGCAAGATGTGGGCTGTAGCGTGTGGTACAATGCGGAACGTGGTCCACATTGAAGGCAGCTGCCACTCTCGAGCAGAAGCACTGGACATGAATGACCCTGAGTTTGTACTAATGAGACGGTTGAGCTACTTAGAAAGGTATGTTCAATCATCTGATGCAGGGTAGTAGACGTTTTGCACGAAAATTTATTTTCTTGCAAACTAAACCTCTGCCTATCATTTTCAATGTATTGAAAGTGCTCACGAGCCTCTAAATGAATTTCCTCGAGAAAATTGTAGGCAAGAAACGTTGAAAGGAGCAGGAAAATGTTTAAATTTTTGTTTGTTTTTGAGCTTTCAAACGCAATCAAATTGCATAGCTCCATAGCTCACTGAAATCGTATTCCTGAAAAAAGGAATACGATTTCAGTTTTAAAACGACTTCCTTTTTAAAACGACCTCTAAAAAAAAGGAGGTTCTCAATTCGTCTGAATCTTTTTTCTTCACAATTCAATGGGCGACCATCCAAAGACCTAATGAAGAGCTATCTACGAATACCCATTAGTGCATACTTGACGGTTCTTCCCGGTTCTTCCATATGTCCCAGTACCCGCTGTCAGCTCACAACAAGCGCCTCCACTAACACTACAACGCAGGGATAATCGCATTGTTTTGTTTTTGATTCATTGCATTTGTTCTCGTAAACTTCGTATTTATTACGTTTCTTGCACCGATCGGATATTTCTATGTTCTCTATTTACCGTTCCCTTGATTTACGTATTGTTTATCTTTGAGAGGTTATTAATAAAAAGTTTGTATGTATGTAAGTATGCATTTGCTTATGGATTGATCACAGTCTTGCTGGGAAAGCTTGGCTCCTACGTTTTATTATTTATTTAATACTTTAAACACACAAATGTACCGAGGTGGACATAATGCATTATTTACCAGTCAACCTTTGAGTGATGCAGATACAATCGGTGGTAGGTGCTATTGAGTTGTGGCGTGTCTCATTTTGTAATGTGGCATTGTCTAAATCAATAATGAATTTATTTCTTTATGTGTAAAGTGTTATTTATACTAAATCATTTATTTTGTTCTTTACAGGTAAGTACACAACACCTAATATCCAGAGAGTCAGTTAATTTCAGGTAACACCTTTAACTTCAAATAATTGAAATCAAGTGACCGATATTATTTATTTTTATGGAGAAGCTCTTGGAAAATACTATTTTTTTTTTATAAAAAGATATATAGCTGTTTCTGATACTTGTTTCAAACATAATTTATTGGAAATTACGTTTTCCCAGATGTTAACTGTTATTTAGCTCCTGTTATATAGCCTGGACAAAACAATTTATTTATTTTGTTAATAAAGAGAAATATTCTTGCTGTTGATGCAAATCTTGCTCAAGAACCGGGTTGTGGAGGTCAGATAGGCAGTCGCTGTATTTATAATACTGGTATTCAGCTGCATCCGGTTAGACTGGAAGCCGACCCCAAAATAGTTGGAAAAAGACTAGGCAGATAATGATGAAATCTTACCCCGTCATAAGATTCTGCAATACTCAGATGAAGAGAAGGGTTTATAAGTACATAATGTACCAACTTCCACATAGGTAGGTACTCTCTCAGATACCGCAAAAGGCGAACTTTTCAAAAGCGCTGAAGCCCCATCGAGGCGCGCGTGATGGTAGATTAGCCACTCTCGCGCTTTTACTGCTGTCCTACTCACGCTTAAACGAGGGAAAGAGATAGTTAGATTTATAATTCTCATACATAAGCATAATTTCTTTAGGGTCGTTTTTATATATGGGAAGTCAGCAGGGTATCACTTATGAGGATGAGGTTATGTTCTGTAGATCGGCATGAACCCGTGAGGTCTTCTAACAAAATTAACAATTACCTGTTGATTTTATTAAGACCTACATACGAATGGGCTCGTCGAAGGACTTACAACCAGTAGGACTACAATATTCAACCAAAGCTACCAAGCCATCCGTTGAAATTACATGTCCATAACACATTTCACCTTTGTCTCAGGTTGACATTGGTCAAACCCACACCGGGCCCGCGTGGTGGATTACGGCCCACTCCCTCTCACAGAGAGGAGGCCTGTGTCCCAGCAGTGGGAACATTATAGGCTGATTATGCTTATGCTAACCACCAACGCCAGTCTGTTCACAAGCAACGCCATCTTATATCAAACTCCAGACCCGAATCTCACCAATTCTTACACCGATCCCTTACCGCGATAAAACCGAATTCTCCACAAGTTCTAAAAATGATAATCACGAGTTTTCTAACTAAAGCACCGTTATTAAGTAACACTAAGCTTAAAGCTAGGTACACAACGGCGTGGGAATATCCTAACATTTGTTCCGAGCGTTGCGCAAGCGCAGGATCTAATCGAGATATTAATCGAGTTAGCGAGTTACTCGATTGCGCGTTATCGATTGCAGAATGAATGTTACATTACATGCAATTAGAGGTTGACGAAGTACTTATATGGGATTAAAATCTTGCAGGCAGTGTAGTGGCTAATTGGTAGTGTATCTAGGCTGCATTCTTTGTTGTTCAGTTTTAAAATAAATGTTGCAGTTTTTTTTTTTATCAGTCACAGTATTATTAATGTTTTAAATAAGCCGGCTGGCAGCAAAAACAGTGTTAATAACGAACGATATTATTTAAATCCAATTGGCATCTTTTACATAGGTACTTCTTTGGCCCTATGACGGGACTTCTCTCCACACCATTCCCTACGTCATAGCGACCACTATTTTCTATTACTTATTTAAAGATTATTTTTCCATTAAAAGGTTCAACAATCTATTATAATTTAAGAAAATCAAACTAATTTATACATCGTCACTAATCAGACTGTCACTTTGACACTTATAACATTACTGGTAAGGACCAGTAATGTTATAAGTGTAAGTTAAGTCGTGTTTTCATTATAATACATAAATTTTATATGAATATATTGTACACATAACCCTCCCGTAATAAATTCTCTAAATGTTGTTAAAAACCGCATCAAAATCCGTTGCGTAGTTGCTGTCACACAGGCAGACACGAAAAGCGACTTTAATTTATAACATGTATAGATAGATGCTATTAAGACTTTAATTTATAAAATGATCAAGAAGACCATGCTCTTAAGCCGCAAAGTAATACCCTCACCATATCATCCACCTAACCCAGCAGAACGTGATACTCCCCGATCTAATTCATCGCCAATACTAATTGTCGACCAGCCTCTCAGAACCGATCGTCTCCCGAACGCAGATTACCCGCGCTCACCCTCTTGAGCCACTGGGATGATGATACTTGTGAATGATTGTATCGGAACTTGCTCTTTCCAAGCCCGTTTAAGAGGATATTGATACAGGTTGAAATCTTTTTGTGGGAGTTCTCTGTTGTTGGGTTTGGTTGAGGAAGACTGAGTGGGATCGTGGTTTGTTTATTTTTGAGTGGTTGAACGCAGTGGCGGCCTAGTGTTAACTGTCGATCCCAGACAGGTGCTTTACTTTGTGTAAATCATTTCATCACCACTGCTCTCTAAACGGTGAGGAAACTGGCATATGCCAGTTACGGCTTACGACGGATAATACTGGTGCCATCTAGTTTTAAAATATTGACCAAAAACTTTATGTGGTAAAGTGTCTTAGGATCCTGCCGTTTTGCCAAAATAATTTTGACAAAATTTCATTACCCAAACAAATTTTAGCAACCTTTTTTTGTACCAATGAAATATTTGGAACGATTTTAGTACGCACATTTTCATTTGGTCAAATTTTTACTCGGCAGAATATTACCAAAGATAATGAACATTTAGTAAAATGATTTGTTATGAAAAAAAATATAAAGACAAAAATAAGATCTTTTGGGAATTATATAATTTAAAAATGCACTTTTATTGATGTCATTTGCGTAGTTATTTGTGTGCTTGAATTTGTCTGAAACAAGTCAAATTTATGGTTACGAACGACGAACGAAAAGCGAACCCTGAACACAAAACCAGAACTGTAGGTTAGGTTAGAATCCATTTTAATATTATAAATATTAATTGTGTATTTATAATTTTCTTAGAGTGTAGTGAAATTTGCAACGTAAACGCTTATATCTTTTTTTAAATCGAAACAGCTAGGTTAGGTTAGATTAGAACTGTGACCACACAACTGCCAGAAACATATTTTTGAATGTAAAACCAAACCAACAAAACACATTTGTAGTACATTTTATGCAACCATTGATCGATGTGTGCAACTGACATAAAGATGCAAATCTTCATTGACTAAGCAATTGACTGAATAGAAATGGTAAATTGAAAACTGACAATACTAAATATTTGGCTTATTTTATTTTGCGTAAAATATATTATACCAACTGAAATTTTGACTAGGTAGGTACATTAAAATTGATAAAAGTTCTAGTTGGTAAGCAAGTTATTGTTTAAACGTTCACTTGCCAAAGATTAGGTTTGCGTTACAATTATTTGTAAAGATTAAGTTATTTGTAACAGATAATTTGGCAAATTAAATTATACGGAAAATTGTTTAGGAAGTGAAAAATTGACGTTTTTTTTTTTTGATGTTACAAGGGAAACACTTCTTATTAGGAGATCGACTTACAGAAATAAACATAATTTCATCATAATTTTATTTCATTACTAAATTGGATATTTTAATATCCTTGTAAAGTAGTTTGGTACTTTCTTGGTGAGTTCACTTGCAAACCTGGGAGTCTACTCTGAAGTGGTATCGGCCGAGTGTTCGGCCGTTTCCTGCTACGAAGTTACTATTTGGTTTGGTCGGTCCCGATCCTACACTCCTACACTCTTTCGAATATTAACTATGTTCTCGACCCAACTGAGCCGACCCGAACTTTTTTCGCATTTTTCAATAATATTCGGTTCGGCCATGTGTCGGTCCGATCCGATCATTCGCACTTTGCACTTCGTAGTAGACCCCCTGTGCTCACTGAATGGAACCTTAGCCGCATAGCCCAATAAAACAACTTTCGTTTCTCGGGTGTGGTTTCCATCCAATTTATTATGAGAAAATATCTAATCTATTCTAACATGATTTATATGAATGTGAACGAAAATTTTAGCCTGGCAACACAGCCGTTACTATTGAGAACAAGCGTATCTCTTGCAGGCACAATCTCTATATTATCTATGCGACCGGGAGGCTACAACCAGTTGACAAACTGCACTACGTGATATTGCAGCCATTACTCCTGGTGATTCATATCGAACACCCCCGACACCCCTGGTACACCCTGACACCCCCAACACCCCAACTCCCTGAGATAACGGCCCGCCCAATATACCTATTAAAATTTAACCTGCATACAAAAAGTAGGAACCATGCAGTGTGCTAATTACTACAATCAATCATTTTAGGATTCGTTCTGTTTGTTTTCTGGATATTGCCAACGAATTAAAAAGGGAGTATTGCATTACTTTCCGATAGGAACCTTGCAAAGACTACAGAATAGACCATCAAAACGCAAAAACCAAATGCAATCATGATAGTTAATAAAATATAATAACATAATAGGTAAAAAATGGTCACTCAAAAGTTCAAATATAAAAAAATAAAATAAAAAGCAGTCATAATATTTAAAAAAGTAAATAGGCTTGATAACCTTTCCCCTTAAATGAGTAGCCATCGAAAAAAAAGAGACCTGTTTAAAAAATATTGAAACGTCAAAGTGACAGTTGGAGAGCGCGCCAAAACTACCGTTGACAAAGCACCGGTGAGCCGAAACAATCAACAAATTCACATCGTACAAACGGATCGGACATTTATTGTTCGCTATCGTTACATTCCACCTCTGTTGTTTATAACAGAGACGCCCAATTTGCTAGGGAGAAACATTTTATCTCATTTTTTGCTATTTTTTCGGTACACGTCGAACAAAGGCGATATGACAGGTCTCAGTGTAGGAACGGTATCGCTAGTCGGGCACGACGAAAAACGAGAATAGAGTAATCGAGCAATCGAGTAAAAACAGAAGGAGCGGGAGCGAGCCCATCGGCCCGTGCAGTGGAATTGCAGACGCCATGTTGGATTATTGCGCACCTCTGTTTCGATTAAGTGTCTCGACGGCTTTGCTTTAGTTTGCCGTCCCGTGTTTGCACTTCTTTATTTCTGTTAGTATTTTTCCGTATACGATTTTACAAATTAATTCTTTGTTTATTTGCTGTAAATGTCCTTCTAAAGACATATTTTGACACGCAAAGGTGATAATGACAAGACAAATGGATTAATTCGTAATTATGTAAATAAATTTTAGTTGATTCATAATGGACTTCCAATAACAATATTACCTACTAAAAAAGCTTGTGCCAACACAAAAACACGTGTAAAGAAGTATTCACAGCTTTTTGAATGCGATATCAGCTTACAACCTTTCTTGGAAGGTCCATGCGCCTCACAATAGTGTTGTGCCTTAAAATATTCTTATTTTAATCGAGTAGGTGTATCGAGGAAGCGAGTATCGAGAGCGCTCGTGTGGAATATAGATAGTGACGGACGGTGGACGGCAACGACCGATACGATAGAAGGCGCGCCACGCCAGAAATCTATTCATATTTTTCAATTTTCGTCCAATTTTGAACGCAGGTGAAAGCTTTGAATCAGACTTTCAGCCTCTTGGATATAAGAGCATTTTGTAAACCGTTAACACTTCGAGCGAAAACTTATAGAAGAAAAACATAGATATTATTTAAACAGGATTTGGATTGGTATAATGCAAACGATTCTAGAAACGCAAAACAAAAATCGAGAAAGACTCAACGAAAAAAGAGCTTCTAAAAGCCGACGAGCACCATCGTCGAAGCTGTCGAAACTCCAATTCCAAATCAATCAACTCAATCCTCTGACATACGTCATCCGACTTTGACAGTTTAAAAAAATGGCGAAGGAAACAATCGGGTTGTGACGTTAGCAACAAAAGGGCGCGCGTCAGCGACGATGGATTCGAAAATTAAAATCTCGCGTTAGTTGGCAATGTTGGCAGTGGTGACGGCTGTCGGCTGCTGCCGGCCGCACTGCCAGCCAGTTCGATTTCAGGCTTGTTCTAAATATGTCAACACTTCTTTGTAATCGAGCGACGTGCGCGCGGAAATGAAAGTCCATCGAGTAGACGAGTCTATTATCGCATCGCATATTATATGGGAGCGTTGTACGGAGCAAATTAACGGCAATTTAGTGAGGAATAGGCTTTGGCTTGAAGCCTTGCCTCTTCTACCTACCCTCGTATTTTGGGCTCCAGCGGGGTAATTGAGTAACACACATCACACACACACACACACACATCATTAGCAATGACTTTCATTTTGACAATTCAACAATATTCATTGCGTTATTTACGTTGCTGAGCAGACACTTTTTTAGAACATGTGAAGCAATGGATTAGCAATATCCTTCAAAATGATTCAGATTTTGATTGGTAGTGTGTACGCAGTTAGGGTGCTGATTGGTAGAGATTTCCATCATCCTCTAGATATAATATCATCGTTTGACTCTCATCATTACCCTGTTGTCTTACCCTTTCCACGAAACGACAAAATTTAGATACGAAATATCTTTATAAACCAGTTCATCACTTACCTACCAACCTAAACACAATATTAACATCTTTTAACCTTATCAACGGCCATAAATCGCTCGCATTAGTAATGCATGAATACCTGTGTAAGTATATTGATAAAACCTAACCCGTAGCGAAGCCCGAACATTCAATAAGATGAGTGACACACGATTAAGTATCAACTTACACCCCGAAGGAAATAAAGGATACTTTATATTAAAATTCATCCAAAACTTGAATGACAATATCGCTGAGAGACATCGCACAGTGCGCGAACCGCGCTCCATCCTAGCAAAAAACCGCGCGAAATTCCAATTTCAACTTCTATTCGATAATTCGCGGAAATGCGAAGAAAACTTACATGAGTGACGTATCAGTGTGCGGCAGGCGGCTGCGAGATATCCACGTATTTACCTACGTACCTGTCGCCGTCTCGTCACCGTCGAGCTAAGCCGCGCCGTTCTGTACAGAGTTGAAAAACTTTTCGACTGTTATGTGTGATAGCGGTACCATTCGCACTAGAGTTCAGAACAAAATAAAGGAGGTTTATTGAAAGCCACTATGGAGTGAGTTAGCTTTATGATTTTTGAGAACCGCTGCGTGAGATAATTAGCTTAGCGGTACACATCTAGCAGCGGAAACTATAAAAGCTCTCCATTGATGTCGTCAAACATTATTTCGTCATAATAATATATTTGGGTATAAAATATATGTGTTTTTCTACGGGCACTGTATCGTCACACGTCACCTGTCCGAACAGATTCCGATCGCGATCCCCGCCACATTATGTTTGCTCAGTCGTCAAAAATTCTTTTGTCCCGACGAGATAAGCTTCGCACCACGGTGCCACACTAGCTATCGTCGTGCAATTTTTTAAACTAATGTTGCGTATCTGTGAACTGATGTAGGTTTTATTTAGGTTTTTTTTTCTGTTTGGCTAATTTTATTTATTTCTGTTATCTATAAGACCTTTAAGAATAAAAAGTTTTTTTTTTGTGAATATATTGTATTTCATTTGCTGAGTAATAAATGTTATGCAGTAAAATTGTTCTCTTTTTGTTAAAAAAAAAAAACTATTGATTTTAATTATTTTATCATCGCGTGACTTTTAAAACCGTTGACAATAAAAAGTTTTTTTTTTTGTGAATATATTTTATTTGCTGAGCAATAAAAACATTGCAGTAAACTTGTAGGTACTCTTTTTGTTAGAAAAAAAGTATTGATTTTTCGTTCATTTTATTATCGCTTGACATTTACCGTGAGGCACGAACTAAACTACTTAACTAACTGCTAGATAAATTAACTTTATACCTAATTGTTTATACAGTTGCAAACAGTTTCTTTTTAATACTTATCGCTGTTTCTAAGGCACTATTAACTTACGATAATAATGTCTATATCTAAGCCAATTTACCCACTAGTTGTACAAGTAATTAATAAGCAAATGCAACCTCATTTAGGGGTTTATTTATAAACGATGATTAAAGCTAAGTGACTTTCAGTCGGTAATCACTATTTATTTTTAAGCAACTTTTTTTTCCAAAGTTGTTTCTATTTTTTCAATAATTTATTATTTACGTAGATCTGCTGGTTTTTATTACCATAAGGGGCGATAATGCTTTTAATTTCTTACTCCTTGCAAAAGAGGATTGTTAATGAAAAACATAGATAGGAGGTGCACGTAATTCGAAACTCGAGATTCCTTCCTGGCGTTGGTATTTTTACAAGCTTTTATTTAACTTGTTTATAAAAGTAACCGAGTCGTCAGGGCAAATTAATCCATTTTAAAAATCATACATAGGTAACTTTCTGTCATGCATGAAGGTTGACTTCGCGTCAGCTACCACCCTGACTCTCTATATAAAACGCTTACGCAATTTCACTTTCCACGCAAATCAACAAAACGCCAAAACTTGATAAGTAAAACCGATTCTAAGATAGGTAACGTTATCAATGACGCCTCACGCAGTTGCTATCAGATTTCAATAATCACAAAAAAATAATATTCTGCCCATCCCACTACTTATCCGGTGTCAAGATAGTCATCTACACAGTGCTCCTACAATAATTGTGATTGCTATCAGACTGTGTAATCCAGCATGTCGTTTGATAAAAATCGTAAAAATCGCGCTCGATTAAGTTTTTATCGGTTTTTTCAACGATAAGAGTCGCGCTTGGACGAAAGCAGTTAGTACGCGCTAGATTGCCGAGGCAAAACACTGTGCATGTGATTGTACTTGATCCTCTGTGCGGTATGGACGGGACTTACTGGCGGTTTGTAATATTTTTTTTTGTATTTTTGAATTCAGAATCATGAAACGTTTTATCTTCGATTTTCGAAACTTAAGTATAATTAAATGTGATTTTATTACATATAATTATGGAATTGGTTTATGTGCTTGTTCGAATTTTAAGAATTATTTCATTAAAAAGAAGCGAAAACAAAAAAAACATATTATTTATGAATTAGGTAGCTATCAATGTCTGTGGTAGCTATCGACAATGGCAAAAAAAAAAACGGTTTTACTGACAGATCATAAAATAAAAAACTTGGAAAACGAATGACGTCAAAAATCTAGCTTTAAAAGTTAATAATAGATTGGTTACCTACTTGAAAAACATAAGATTTGTTAAAGCTGTGATAGGAAATGTATACGTTAACACTACCTACCTACTGTGTAGATAGAAAATAAAATATCTCAGATTTGCTCAGAACTTATCAAACCATGAAGTTATCATATCACAGTTTGAAGGACACGGATTAGGTACAAATCCTTCACAAAATATTTATTTCGAGATAATCTTTAAAAGATTATCATCAGATTTTTTTCTAGCCTAATTTTAATTAGATTTAGGATTAATAACATAACATGCTTGTAATTCCTCGAAGGATTAGACAGAGCTGTACCTGTACCAGGTTTAGGATTAATATTTCTATCAAATTGCCCACTGGGCAGTTAGGTTAGGCTAGACATGAATTCCCTATTAAACAAATTCGTAATTTATTTAGCATTGTTTTCAGTAATTAAGTAAATAGTAATTAGTATGTAAATAAACACAAAAGTTCTTACACATACTTGCTGAAATATTGTTTTTTTTTTTACTCTTATTTAATTTAGGGCTAGTTTTTCCAACGCCAGATAACTTTATCGGAGGAATAATTTTGAATTTTTGACAGTTCATCCATACAAAAACTGTCAGACGTCAATCTTATTCCACGAATAAAAATTCGATTCGGTCGATTGAAAAATCAGCCCTTAATTAATTAGAAAAGTTACCTAATTAATACAAGTTCACATAATGATTTCTAAAGCAAATCTTGCATTCGGACTTAATCCCATGATAAAAACTAAAAACAAAACTATCCTCTATTCCATAGTTTTACACATGAAATTCGATTCGGTAAAATATAAACAGCATGTTGTTGTTTGAGTTTCTATTCTGCGCCTAAAAGATAACCGGGACCGAAGATAGCTTATATCAAACAATTTATTGTATATTTACACTTTATTTTTATCTTCACATGTAAAATTGTTTCAGTGGCAATAGATAACAGATGTACGGGCTCTTATCAGTAAACATATCGCCAATATTGGGTCCAATGTTGGTACAGACATTGGAACCAACGTTGATACAAACATTGGCACAAATGTTGGTGCCAAATGTCTGCCCTCAAATGACACGTAATATAACATCACGTCTTGTTTTCCCGAAGTTGGGCCGAGGTTTACTTAAAACGGGTGTAAAAAGACACTTAACGAAGCCGAGAGTCGCTTATACTCCTCGTCATTGTGATAATTTTTTTGTACGGGACCATACTTGGGAACCTTCTAAGTTAAATTCTTATTGTTCTCTCTTGTTGTTTTCCTTGTACAACCAAATTTTGTATGCATGCGGAGTTCACCTATAAGTACACTAATTTGTTACATTTTTTACCTTATTTGTTACCCTAAGCATATTACCAGTGTAAACAGTTGTTGGTGAACCAATATAAATAAATAAATAAATAAATAAACCTTCTGGTTACGGAGATATTGTTAATATATGTTATAGTATTAATAATAATTTATTTTTCACTCTCAAAGTACACCAAAAACTTAATATATGTACAGTACAATTTAATAAGGTATTTCATGGTTGTACAGCAGCAAATAATTGATGATCTACCAACTCATCACTTTACAGTAAAATTCCAATTAATAGGGGGCGAACCTTCAACCTGAGACAACTGAGATAATCCAGATAGAAAAACCGAATAACGCTATGCTCGACCTGGGAATCGAACCGGAATCGCTCAGCCGTAACAATTCCGACCACTAGAACATCAACGTAGCATTTTTATTATTTTTGTTTTAATAATATTGTGGTCATAATATAAAATAGCAATGCAGTTTGATTCTAAGATTTGATAACGTGGATTTAATTATTAGTTTTCCGCGTGACTATAAATAAGACACTTTATTATTTCTTCATTTAGATTCTGTACCAATAAATTAAATTAATGAATTTAATATTTAAATATTGCAATGTAACGTTTTAAAGCGCAACTATTTAGATAAATAAAAAATAATCACCTATTATTAATAAATTAAATTAATTATTGTAATTTATTATTTGTATGTTTTTTTTTTATTTATTTATTTAATTATTATGAAAATAATTAAAAAAAAATATTTAATTTTCAAACAAGATAATGTTTACATAAATAAGCTAGCAGACTTAAAATAATAATATGTACATGTATGTATATGAAACAAAACAAGGGCAAAGAATCATAGGGCATCAAAGAATTGGGTTGTTCACCAACTCGACACGAGAGAATTCGTTCACATCGCTGTCAGCGGGCAAAGTGCCCAGAAGGCTGGCGGTATTGCCGTTGCCCATTTTATTAACACTCTTTTTCCACATTAGTGTGTGTGAAGTAAGAGAAATACCCGTCTTCCACCATCTGCCTAGCCTTTTCCCAACTATGTTGAGGTAGGCTTCCAGTCTAACCGAATTCAGCTGAATATCAGTATTTTACATGGAGCGACTGCCTATCTGACCTCCACAACCCAGTTATTGGGTAATACGATACCCCTTGGTAAGACTGGAGAAATACTCGTCTTCCTTCGTTAATCATTACAAAACCAAATTAAACTTAAAGAAACTATTTCCTACTTGATAGTTTAGGTACGCATGATATTCCACTTACCAGCTCTACAAACATTCGCCACCAACATTGGCCCCAACCGCCCGCAGCATGCACTTTACCGATTTTCGCGTGTTACCGCACGATAAGGTCGATTTCTTTCTTATCTCTACCCCTCCCCCCGCCATACTACCTCCCCCCCTTCACCCCCTTTACCGATAACCAACGCGTTACTGGTTACGTGATGTTTTGTTTTCAATCAATAACTAGTGTTATGAGTTATTTCTAGTTATAGACTTGCGAGGTTTGCGTTTATTCTGTTGGTCGTTCTAGTATCTGATAATGTTGGAGTCTACACACTACCTCTAGCTATTGTGATCAGACATACCTACACCTATGGAGCTTCTAATATTTTGTCTAATTTTTTGGAAAGTAAAACAACAGTCATGATTATGTCATGTTGTGGTGTTCAGGTATGACTGTGCTTTCAGCCTTGATACACCCAAATCTAAATTTACTATCAATTTAAATTTGAATCATTTTGAAGGATATTGCTAATCCATTGCTTCATACGTTCGAAAAATTAGTCTGCTCTACAACGTGAATATCACAATGAATGTTGTTGAACTGTCAAAATAAAACCCATTGCTACTGATAGTGTGTTATGCATTTTGAGATATCTACTTATTATCTAAGAAAATGCATTCATGAATAATCTCCACCGATATGATAAATCATACTGATCTAGAAAAATAATTTTGCATGTAAGCAGCCAATCAAAAATGTAGGTTACTAAGGTAAAACCCTAGCAAAAGGCTGCATGCGCGAATGCCGGAATTAAGGAAACACTCATATGTTACGAAAAGTCTGTGTAAAAAATGCCAAACCATTAGTTCTAATTAATTTACCGGTGATATTGTTTTGTAACTAATTAGGTAGGTAATTATTTTACTAATTAGGCACTCGGATCAGGTTTTCTAGTCACTATGTTTTTCGCTATTAAAAATGTATCGATAAAAATCTCTGATGAAATCAAAAGATTATCAATTCAGTAGTTAACCAAAACATTTTTGTTTTCTAATGATTTCTAATGTTAAAATAAATTAATCAGCAATCAGAAGGCCAATTCTCGTAATTTATAACGTTCAAAGTCTAGTCGCAGTATCATCTCGGCGACAAACAAATGTCAAAATCTTGTCAAAATGTAGGGAAATTTGAGGTATTTTTGACATATTGAGACTGAGATCAGACTGTGAACGATCTTAAAATTACGAGAATTGCCCCTCAGGTCTTTAAAAGATTGACGTAACGTTTGAATTAAAAAAAAAACAAATGACGTCATGTCTGAATCCAAAAATATATTTCGAAAGACAACATTTCAATTACCTACAGGATGTAATCAATATAATCAATGACATCGCAAAGATATCACTATCTAAATTAATTGCATTAATATCTTGTGTGCAATCAATTATTTCTAATGTCATAAAAATTGTAATTTTAATCAAATTATACTTATCTTTTCTTACATAACAGTAGTCATATTTTAAATATAATATTGCTAAAATAATCTTATCGCTCTTGCAATGTAATATTTCTAAGTTTTTTTGTGACGAATCCGATGTGTAAGATATTTTTTTCATTATGGTTGTATTACACAAGTTTCTACTTCGTTGGTCTAATGGTCGCAAGCGGTACTGCTGAGCATGAGTCTCTGGGTTCGATTCCCAGGTCGGGCAAAGTGTTATTTGGGTTTTTGCATCAGGGATTTCTTAGTAATAACCCGGAGTCTGGATTTGTGCCCGGTTGATGGCAATAGGAGCCTATTGCCCCCTATTACATGGGACTTAAACACAACTGGCGAAATGTGGATTTACTATAGAGACACCTCTGCCTAACCCTTCGGGGAATAGAGGCGTGATGTTATGTTACACAAGGTTTTACCTGTAACTAAGGGCCGGTTCCTATATTACCTGCATCTGCTGTAGGTGAACTAACGCTCTTGTAACTTCACCAATATATAGGTAATAATATCTATTAATAATTCCAGCCTATTTTTGTAACACTGCAGGGTAAAGGCCCGCGCACTCTCAGTATGAGAAGAGGCCTTTACCCGTCTTGAGCAAGCGTGGTGATCACACCACGCTTGCTCAAGACGGGTTGCCGATTTCAGACAAAAATTAGACATAGCGCGCAGTGTGAACCAACCCGACTGTCAGTTTCCACGTTTCAGCACCTTATTTATATCACAACGGGCAGGACGCACTGGTTCAAGGCTTTCAAACATTTCGGGATAGATGACGAGAACTCGCGTTCCGGCCCAACTTTTTATTTAGTAGTTTTCTTCGTCTGTTACAGCAATTTTAACAGTCAATGTAATCAAATTAAACTCGTCCTACACATTTTTTTACTGAACCTACGCATCTTTTTATGACAACCAGATCAGGTGCCATAAATGTAATATTACACCGATACTACGATCAAAAATCTGATACTGATCGACGTAATCGTCACAAAAAAACCGTTTCCCAATCGATTAATAATAATCGTTAGATTAATTCGATTGTAATGTTCAAATATCGATTACTTACAACTCTAGTAATAAAACGCGAACAAGATGTCGTAGCGATTATGTATGATGAGAGTAATTCCCATCGATGGTAATCCTTCCTTTATATCCGTTAATTCTGTTCTCAATGGAGTTAAGAGTTTTAAAAATTAATAATTTTCACACAATGTTCGGTTAATTTGACACCTTTGAGGTTATTAACATACAAACTGGTTGAGATAGGATCTCCAGAGGTACTTGTGACGTATCGAATGGCGTTGATAACATCACCGTGACTCTAGTGTTTGTGGTCATTTCTTGAGTTTAATGTGGGATTCCCATGTGTCCCATGTGTGGGTGATGTAATGTCCGAGTCGTTTTCACTTTAACTTGACATGAACTGTAAAGATTTGTACGATTAAATTCATGTAACTGTAACTTCGCTGGTTAAAATACGAATTTGATCCTGTTGACACCTTCAATTGTGTAATTTTAACCATTTTGTAACAATTTTCGAAGATAGACAAAAAGTAAATTTTTAATACATTTATTTAGCACACAGTAAAAGACACAATACATCAGATAAAAACAAATAAAAAGTGAAAAGTCCGATGTAAGAAATTAGCAGGAAAGTGTGCAAAAATGCCAGACAACTAGTGCCTGACGCTGGTTTTCACCTGGACCTGATGTGTGAGGTGACGGATGTAAATTTATACTAGATCGTGACGTGTGTATGTTAATTAAAATAAAATAAACGTCACATATTGAATAACATTGCAAAACAAAACAAAAAATACTGATTAATAAATGAGACCAACACATGATAGAACTTCGTTAATATGTAAGTAATAGTTAATAGAAAGTAAGCATCTAATTCGGATTCTCCAATCTAATAGTTTAATCAAACATTAACAGCATTTCCACTTATTAAACGTTCTGCTCCAAATTATATAATCTCTAACACCTGCTTTAAAAACTACACCTCTATAACCTTCACTATTTCGACCACACGTTCCGCTCTCTTTAAATTAATTCCTAAAACACTGAATAATCCAAAACCAATCCACTGAATGCACTGCTTCACTTAAAGTATCCTCGTCCTTTACTAAGATCTCATCTGTATCTAATTGTACAAAACCAATGTATGCCAATTAACCTGTAATTCGTGCCTCAGAGATAAGACCATGAAATGTCACTGTTCCAATTCACATGAGTTTTAAGCTGTTCGTGAATTATCGTGTGCATCTTTGGGGAGAAAAGCTTTAGTGAATCTACTGCTTATCTGGGAGGCAAGATGACTCTTGACTGTGTGATTAAACGTGTCTGGCTATATCAGGAGGCTGCTGAGACATCTGATGGTATATTGTTGTTATGCTGTATTTAAATTTTTGGTATTTCTGCTGTGCGATAGTGATAGTGTAGTTCTCCAGACCGAATTTCTGTCATGGCGACCTATACACAGAGAGGAGGCCTGTGTCCCAGCAGTGGGAACAGGGGAACAGTTATAGGCTGATTATGATTATGCAGACCAATCTCAGCGGAGACCAGCCTTCGACGCGGGAGATATTATAGTGCACAAGTGTGTACGCTGGCACTCACTCTCACAGTTTGAGTTAAGTAGTGACTGTTAAACCATACATTTTTGACGTTTAAACATCACTTAACTTTTATCATCGTTTATATATAAACCCCTAGATGTAGCTTTTTCACTACTGGTTCCCTAAAATTACTAGGGATTGGATTAAGTTCAATATTCCTACTGGGATTACTTGACATTTTTTTATATAAAACACAATAAAATCTTAAAATAGGTAGGTTGCCGCTACCTGTTTGTACTTTTAGATAGTTAAAATTCAAATAAGTATTGAGTAGGTAGTGATTATCAAATTTATGCTGGATATCGATATCGTCTGATATATAAAAAATACCATTCTGATATCTTAATGAATATGAATGAAATATTTTATATCCTCCTACTAGCTTCTGCCCGTGATTTCGTCCGCGTCAAATTTCATGTTCGCCCAACCCACACGTTTTGCTCGTCTCCTAAGAGTCCTAACGTGATGTTAAATAGCCTATAGCCTTCCTCAAGAATTGGGCTATCAAATCTAAAAATATTTTTTCAAATCCGTCGGGTATTTCTAGAAATCAGCGCGTTCAAACAAACAAACTCTTCAGCTTTATTATTTATCTACCTATTAAGTATTTTTAAACCAATATTATTAACTTAACTAATATGAAACTAATGGCAATGATGGGAAAATTCCCATCACTGCCATAATTTGTTAAACATTTGATTTATGAATATGAACATCAAACAGTAGCGTGGAAACTTGATACAACGCAATAAATTCGATTCAAAAATACGTATTTAATAATGTAATAAAATATTTGATATCCAATTTAAAAATCTACATTTTTGTTCCCAATCGGTTTGAATTCGATTGGAATGCCTAACAAGCCAGCCGAGAAACAATATGTCTGTCAATTACGTCACCGTTACGGCCCACCCGAATACGAATACTTACTAATCGATTAGGAAAATCGATTCGAATGAGAAATTCTAAAAATACTACATAGGTTTATCAGTGGGATCTACTCTCGTTAAATATCATTAAAGCTCCCGGCTCGATTTATTACCGATCGATAAACGTGAATTATTTGTTTTCGTATAGATTTTTGTGATCTGTTACCAGCTTGAATGTTTATTGGAATTATCCTTAGTTAATATTGTCCTAGATGGTATCTGTGAGATTATACTGTTATTCGGTGTATTGGAAATCACAAATACATATACCAAATACCTACTTAAAAGTTGAGACCTCTAGGTACATATTAGAATAAAAAACTTTTATTTCAGACAGTCCATAGGGTCAGTCCCTCCGTTTCACAGAGAGGAGGCCTGTGTCCCAACAGTGGGAACATTATAGGCTGATTAAGTGTTGTGTATAAGTGTATAAGATTAGTAATATCAACAACACAACAATCGGGGGATAATCTTATGTAACTTTGACGTACGAAAAGTGCTGATTCTCAGCCTAATTTGAATAAATGAATTTTGATTTTGATAATAATTTTACTTAACTTCTAGTGTTAGTAGGTTATAGACACAGATTAACATATACAATTAAAATTCAGCGTGGAGCTGCCTCCACCTCCGAAACATTGAGGAATCCCACCGATCTGAGAACATACTGAGAATACTGTTGAATATTATTTGCTGCGCCCTAACAGGGTAATGTAATCGTTAGTCTGTAACTTTATTTAGGTAAATTGTGCAATCCTACTATTCTACTAATATCCTATTATTAATATCATAAACGTGAAAGTTTGTGAGGATGGATGGATGGAGGTTTGTTACTCTTTGACGCAAAAACTACCGAAAGTATTTTGATGAAACATTACAGTAATATAGCTTGTACATCAGAATAGCACATAAGATACTTTTTATCCCGATATTCCCACCGGCTCGACACTTATGCGGGTGAAACCGCGGGGCGCTGCTAGTAGTAAATAAATATTAAAAGAAAAGTTTTAGTTTACCTAACAGCTAATTTTCAGTCAAGGGGATAAATCCATAAAAAATCCGGACCGTCCGGATTGTAAATCCGTGATTGGCTGTAATACTAGTTTATATATTTTAAGATAAAAATTCAAAGAGCTGTGGATTTTATGCATAATAAATAAATAAATAATTCCATTTACGATTGTCTAAAAAAGAGCTACATATCTTATCTTTAATACTTATAACAATAATAATATGTATGTATGTGTAATATAACCTATTTATGTATTTGTGTACCTAGTTTTAAGAGTTTTTTTTATCATTGTCCCTCTCAACCAAAGCACCTGCCATTTAATCTCTTCACCACCCTTGGTTGACTGGTAGAGAAAAGCCTAAGGCATTAAGCCCGCCTTTGTACCTTTTTGTGAGAAAAGCTTAAATAAATAAATAAATATAACACAATACATGGTTCAAAAAACAATAACACATAACCGAACTAGCAACATTAGTCACACACCCACATACATGATGAAACCCATAAATTCAGAGAGAAATCTATGACGTTATCCGTGCATTATACAGAAAATAATCTTTTTTATGTAACTTCAAGAATTGCATATCTAAATTATTCATTCAGAAATTCTATTTACATAATTTATAAGGCTAACATTCTTAAAATAATAATATGTACAAGTAGATATATAAAAAATGAGGGGAAATAATCAAAGGGCGTCAAAAGATTCGTCCGCAACGCTGTCAATAGGAAACGTGCCCAAAAGGCTGGCAGCATTGCCATGTTGTATGGCGATGCTGATTCCTAGGCCAAATGATTAAAGAATAAAGAATGCTGTCCAGAAACTAGTTAAAACTATCTAATCAGTAGAATACGAACCAAAATTTAGATAAATAACTAATAAATTCTATTTTTATGGTTAGAATTTATTAGTTACTAGCTTCTGCCCCGGACTTCGTACGCGTGAAATTTATTGCTCCCCCGACCCACCCCGTCGCATCGTCCACGTTTTCGCTTAGCGTTCTTTTTGACTTTTTTTCGTTATGCTCGGCTCTTAAGGGTCCTAGCGTGATGTTAAGTAGTCTATAGCTTCCTCAAGAAATAGGCTATCAAATGCAAAAAGATTTTTTCAAATCTGACCGATACTTCCAGAGATTGCCCCGTTCAAACCAACAAGGTCTTCAGCTTTATTATTAGTAATACATTTCTCTATTTTTTTTAATTAGTTCTTTATCAGAACGCTAATGATTTTATTGTCTAAATTTAGGCTAACGTAGATAAAAATCAAAAAGCAGGAAGCGACAAGCGTTGACGCGTGCGGTTGTTGCTTCTCGACAAATTCGAGCACACTTATATTGTCAACAGTATCCTGGGTATTATGCAGAACAACTGACACGTGTGCGAAATGGTTAAAATAAGATAATTTAATAAGCCAGTCTTAGATAAGTGTATAATGTGTTATTCTAATTTGTAGATTAAGATTCGTTGTTTTTTTAAAACTTCATGCCTTATTTGTAGTGGCCGTGGTTTGTGGAATAAGTCGTTATGAATAGATTATATAACTCTAAATATATTGTGTTCACACTGGCGCCGATTCCCTTGTTCACAACCTAAACTAAATTTAAGTTCAGTGCATCTTTTTCTTTCTATTTCATTAAGAAAAGGACAGAAGATAAAATATTTGTTTAGTCCTGTCAAATTAAGATACTCTATAGATAGGTAGTTTAGACGTGATTAAAAACATGGCGGCTAAAAATACGTCAATTTACGTTAGGCGCTGACTAATTTGACAGAACTAAACTAAAATTTATCTTCTGTCCTTTTCTTAATGAAATAGAAAGAAAAAGATGCACTGAACTTAAATTTAGTTTAGTTTGTGAACAAGGGAATCGGCACCAGTATCGTTCACTTTAGTGTTAGAATTCTTTATTCTGATCATTGGTATTGTAAATTCGCATATTTTTGAACATACGAGTACATTACCCTACGTTTGGTGTGAATAAAAAATGGAGTAACTTATCATCATTAACCTACAATAAATGTCCGCTCTAATAAACCTAATTTTTAATACTGTTTGTTCTGTTCGGTTCCCACAGACAAACCGTGAAAACTTTTTTGCGGGGCGTAATTCTTAAGTCAAGATTATTTTATAAACTTGTAAAAATAAAATAAAATAAATAGGTATCTAAATATAGGTAATCCTGATCTTATTCCAATTTCATCTTCTTCTATGTATATCTTAGTCATATCGGTAGTCACCCCATTTCTAGCCATACCATCCTTTACACGGTATATAGGTACACCAGAGGGGCAATTATCGTAATTTTAAGAACGTTCACAGTCTAATCTCAGTCTCAATCTGTCAAAAATATCTCTAATCTCCCTACATTTTGACAAGTTTCTGACATTTGTTTGTCGCCGAGATGAGACTGCGACTAGATTTTGAACGTTTTAAATTACGAGAATGGGCCTTCTGATATCTATTTAAGGTATTAATTAATACTTTGGGCACAGTAAATTACAGAAATAATTCCAACCTTTTACAAATGAAGCAAAGTTACAAATAAACCTACAAATTTTTATGTATAATATCTATCGTAAATGTGTGTCTCCTCTACTAAATACCTCTCATAAATAACTTCTATGTCAAAATATTTATTTCTGTTTTTTTTTCTTCACAGGTAAGTTCGATTGCACATACATCATAGACGCAGACGTCATTAGTATATGTTATGTCATGTAACGAACAAACCCGCGCCAAACAAGATGTATGGCAGGAAACATTAGCATGTAAGTCGTTTATTATGAATTTTTATTTAAATAAAATGTTGTCGTCAAGTCTGTAAATGCGTAAGCATAATCATAACATAATCAGCCTATAATGTTCCCACTGCTGGGACACAGGCCTCCTCTCTGTGAGATGGTGTAGGCTGTAATCTACCACTCGGGCCCAGTGCGGGTTGGTAGATGTCACATATCATCGAATTTTTGGTTCTAAGACATGCCGGTTTCATTACGATGTTTTCTTTCACCGTTTTGAGAGCAGTGGTGATGCCATTATTTACATAACGTAAAGCGCCTGTCTGAGTTTGAACCCACGACCTACAATGCGTAAGTTGAGGACGTTACCACTTGGCCACCACTGCTTCAAAAAATGCTATAATCGCCATTTTGATGACATTGATAGTCGAGGCTAAAAACCATAAACTTGAAGGATTTCGAACATCCAAACTCCACTTTTGGAACGGTGATCATTTACTTAATTATTTAACGAATTCATCCATTGTTCAACATAAAGTTGTGGTACTTAATGAAGTTTGTTGATTGCGCCAATCGTGTTTGTATACGTTTTTACTTTTCACATAGATCACTCACACTCGCAGATATGATTTAAAATATGTCAAATATTATTCAAAATTTTATAAATATAAAGAAAATGCCCAGATAAATATACGAACACAGGTTCAGTCTTCATATTATTATGTAGGTATGTTTAATAAATGAACCCTCGCCAAAAAAGACGTATGACAGGAAACATTAGCAAGTAAGTCGTTTATTATGATTTTTTATATTTATTTAAAAAGTTAACGTGTGTCATCGTAAAGTGCTACCGATTTCGAGGTGAATTATGTGTCTTTTTTATCGAATTTCGGTATTAATGTGTTGGAGCTCGTGACTAAATAATAACAGCCGCACTGGTCGATCTTCAAGGTGAAGCAACACTTGCCGAAGCAGGTCGTGGATGGTCAGGGGGGTACGGGTAGTCAGAAGCCCGAAAGTCATGCAACCAGTCTTACGAAGCGGTATCGTGTTACCCAGTAACTGGGTTGTGGAGGTCAGATAGGCAGTCGTTCCATGTAAAATACTGGTATTCAGCAGCATCCGGTTAGACTGGAAGACGAACACAATATAGTTCCAACATAGTTGGGAAAAGATTAAGTAGATTAATTGAATGTGTTTTTTTTTTATCAAATTTCGGTATTAATATGTTACTTACACATTGATTTGAAGTCCCCTTGAGTTTTTTACCCGGTATTTTTAATTCTGCAGAGTGCAAGCACCTTCGTCGTTAATGTCTGTAAGAAAGAAAAGAAAGAAAGAAAAAGCGTTTATTTGCGGCAAACATGACGCATAAAAAGAACATAAACACACAAAAAAAAAGTAACAAGTAATGTGATGAGATGTGTGTGTGTGTGTGAGGGTGTGTGTGTGTCTGTGTGTATGTGTAATTGGCATAATTTGGGTACTATGAATATTTATGAAGCACTTTCATCTAAAATAAAACCAACTTAACTAATATCAATTAAAATACTTAAGGCAATCATCATTAATAGGTAATCAAAAAGATATCAGACTTCCTGTGTCATCGTTATCAATAACTACCTAGCCTTTTCCCATGACTTTCTATGTCCGATATGGTTTTGATTACTGCACTAAATGAAATGTTCCCCCCGCATACAGTGTAGCCGGCAGTCGTCTTCCAAACGCCGTAGCAACAACTTGTGTTCTGTATAGATTATGGAAGAAACGTCACTGAGCTAATAAATAGTCAATAGACTTTATACTGGACACTGGCATTTTATTTACAACCTTCTCCAACCACGATATCGAAGGTTCCAACATAGTATAGTAACATCAGCAACACAGCTTTTTTAATTCATTTGTACTGTCTGAGTTTAACTTGGACACTACTGACATAGGTGAAGGAATACTTCGTGAGGAAACCTAGACTTATAGTTAATATATGTCTGAAATACCCAACCCGTCTTGAACTAGCGTGGTGAACACTGCTCGTGCCTTCTCTATATGAGAAGAGTCCTTTGCCCTGCTGCGGGACAGTAATAGACTGGTGTTATTTAGTAACATAGAAAAAAAAATCTATAGTAAAAAGCAAAGAAAGAAAGAAAGAAAGACATTACACAAAATTAATTCACCTTAAAACTATAAAAAACAGAAAACAAAGATTAAAAAAGAAAGATTCCTTTTATCCGGAAGTCCTGAATGTATCGTCTCTGTAAGTTAATTCCGTGAGATTACGGAGCTTCCAGATAGTGACGTCACGAATCGTTGGCGACATCGCACATTGCACGGCTAATGCGGTAATCCCAAACTATTAGGTACAGCTTGCAATAAAGTTCCAATAAAGTTGCAATAAAGGCCAATTTCTATAATTAAAAACGTTCAAAATCTAGTAGCAATCTCATCTCAGCGACAATCAATGTCAAAAACGTAGGGAAATTAGAGGTATTTTTGACAGATTGAGATTGAGATCAGACGGTTACGAGAATTGCCCCTCAGTTCTTGTCATGATAATAATTTTATTTAGCTGTCAGCAAGATGATGGTGGACCTGCCTAGGATACGCTAGACGTTCATTTAAGTATCGCGTCTCGTGGAGGTCCTTTTAAATGAAGACATGTATTTACCTTTAAGAAACTCCATACTTCTTATTCATATTAATCCATAGACCTAAATAATCTTCACAGAACCCTATTTCCAATTTATGGAGGGATCACTTCGGATTCTTTCCCTTCCATCACATGGTCCATATTCCCCATCCCGTAGAGATCAGTCGGGAGCTAATCTTCGCAGCCCACATCTCGTCAAAAGACCAGATAAAGTGTTCCGGTCAACCGCAAGACTTTGAACAATTAGGTACTTCTGGTGCTAATGCCCATACCGATGTCGCAGTTCAAGCTATATCATATTTAACCAAAGAAACAAATAAGGTCACACTGCCTACCCTCTCCCTGAGTAGCTATTTAGGGATCCACTACGGAGACCCTTCCATGACATCTCATGGCCCACATTCCACAAAACAGCCCTAATTCTAAGTCCTACGATCTATAAAGCTGGATCAGCTGCCCGGTTGATGGCGATAGGCTCGCCCGCACCCTATTACATTGAACCTAAACATAACTGGCGAAAGCCTAACCCTTCGAGGATTGCAAGCGTGACGTTACGTTACGTGCCATTTGAAGGCAGACATCTGCACCAACATCTGTGCCAATGTTTGTTTCAACGTTGGTCCAAATCTTAAACACAAATGTACCAACAAAAGCACACAGGCAACCTAAAGTCCAACATTACCCCAAAACTGTACCTACCTACCCATCCCGTAAAGAACAGTCGCCAGCTAATCTTCGCAGCCCACATCTTGTCAAAAGGCCAGATAAAGTGTCCCACTCCCCGGTCGACCGCAAGACAAATCTGAACAATTACTTCTGGTGCTAATGACGCACCGATACCGAATGTCGTACGATTTATTGTCGCCACATCGGTGGCCGGCTTTACATATATTTTCATATTTTTAGATAGGATTGCCGCCGAAAGGATTTCTTTTGAGTTTTCGCTGATTCTTCTTGTGGTATCATTTTTTAATTGGAGGCAGTTTTGGGGACGATTTATGGCTACGATTGATTTGAATTAACACCTGATTGTAACCTTCGGCGAATTTCGTTTTGTAATGAAGCCAATGTAGGTCCTTTTTATCGAGTTTTAAGTACTACTGAAAAACAGCTTTACAAGCAAGTGAAACTCGAATAAAAACAAATCGAAAAATACCTAAGTATTTTGTTCAGGAACCTAATCTTCACTTATAAAACACTTCAAAGGCCTAACTTCACAACTCTTTTAATAAAAAGCCACCCCTTGGTGACTGCATTTCAAACCCAACCTGTCCAACTGTGTCAGGCCACATTTCTTTTCTGTTATAACCAGTCCATCAACGAGGCCCGCCCGCAGGCACCAACAAGTTAACCTGAACTGTGCTTAAACTCAGTTTAATGTATTAACCTCGTTTAGCCCGCTGACTTATCGCACGACAATTTATCCGCGGAACGTACTCGGAACTCGCAAAAAATGGTAAAAAAAAAAGTTTAATAAAGTCACTTTGTCGAGACACATCGCGGAGATATGACGAGCTTTTGGGCATATTTAATTGTGTAATCTGGGGGAGTAAATATTGCTTTAGTTTTTGTAATATTTTTTGTGAATCATTATTCGAAGCTGAAAAGTTCGGTAATAGATAAAAGAGTAGGTACAGACGCCAGCAGGTCAAGCTACCCGAAACTGTCAAATTTTCCCAATCAACCTTAAATCTTAATGTTTTAGCGATAAAGTTGAAAATCTATTAAAGAAATTTGACAGATTGTAGTAACTTGATGTGCTGGCGTCCGTACCTATTTCCATTCTTGTAAAGGTGTGGATAACGGGATTTCCTAAACATTATCAAATTCAATAAAACATGTCAGCATTCCTAAACCCAACGGCCCTGATAACATCAAGACGTTGCTAGTTTCACATCAGATTTATTAAAACCAGTCCTAAACATTTTTATTTGTAAAAATAAAACATTTTATTACTTATCTCCTAATAAAACAAATTAGTCTAACCTACAGCAACTTCAAATGACTTTACAACGACTATAAAAATAAAACATAAACACTCCTTAAATCTGTACAATAAACAGTCTAAACGGCCTAAATACACAGCGTTAAAAATGAGCAATAAAAAAACATCTAGTTCGTATCAACGATCCGACAATCAGGTTCCCAGAGAGCAATTACTAAAGTTTGCGCATCCCCATGACAAATATCTACTCCACTTTAACAAATACGGTTCGGGCGATTTTTTCCTTTTATCTCGTCGCCACAGGGCAGGGCCTGAGATACACAATTTTTCAGGGCGATATAAAAGCTGTAGCAAGTTGAGTCTTTAAAAAGTTTATCGTTGAAAGTTCGCGCACCTCTCCGTGTCGCGAATGATATATCGGGCAGCATTAATCTTTGTTAAACGTTAGTTAGCCGTGTGGTTTAGTCGGACTTTTTTGCATTTCTTTTTAAGAGGAAGTTAGCTTTTATCTGTAAAGGTATACCGGGTTATAATGTCAGTAGAGGTATATGGATTGCTTGCGCTATGATAGGCTTCTTCTGTGAGCTATGTCTGAAGTTAATGAAGTGACACCAAGTAACTCGCCTCGTGTTTAGTGTCACGATAGGCTATGCGGCTATCAGTATCTACTGCTTCAGAGCTAGAACTTTGTACGGAAAATTTTAATTTCCTGTTGGTAACTTGTAAATTTTCTTTAAAAGGAATTACAGCTTCGATTGTAGATCCCGTCATATACTCTTATTATTATTACTAGCCATTAATGTCCCACTGCTGGGCAAAGGTCTCCCTACTCTGTTTCCACCTCTCTGTGTCTAGACCTGTCAAAGACCAATCTTTATTAAACGAGTCCAGCTCATCCCGCTGTCTCCGTCTGGGCCTGACGCGATGCGGGACCCACTGATCCTCAATCATCTGTAAATAAAATGTTTTCGGTCTTTCTAACCTTTTTTCGCGCCACCATATTGAAGTACAAAACGGTTGCCCTATATTTGACCAACCTAACCAGAATGAAGTACCTAAGTAGATAGGCACCTACATCACCACTAAAACACACAACCCATACTTCAATCATTCTCCACATCTGTCATCAGCACACATGGTACAAAGAACGCTATTGTAAATTAAGATCCTGTCCCGATACGCCCACACACACACGCACATACACACACACAGACAAGGTAGGTAACCTTTTAACGGATACCGCTTATCTCGGAAATCAGCATGTATGAATGATCAACCCCCTCTATAGGCATTATTTATTGAGTTTATATCGATGGGAAAAAGAATGGAACCTACTTGTATCTATGAGTTTAAGGTTGAATCTCACCAAACCTTTTTAACTAGAGTAAGTCCTGTCCTGAGAATAAATATTGAATTTTGGACAGTTTTACCATACTTGAACTGTCAGACGTCAATTTTAATCCACGGAAAGATATCTGACTTTGGTAAAATCGGCCCAGCAAGTACCCTATAATCATTTCAAGAGATGTAGTTTCTATTAACCGTGAATCGAAATGTCTGTTGCCGAAGCATGGTCAATTTGTGATTTCTAACAGTCTGTGCTGCTGGGGAGTCTGTTGCGTCACTTCTTCTTCCCAGCTAAAGCACTAGGAAGTGGTGAAGGGCGGGCATTTTTGGGGGACTGTCTGACTGTAGTTTTGACGTTCGAAAAGTGCTGATTCTCAGCCTAGTTTAAAGAAATGACTTTAGATTTTGATATAAAATGTATTTTGAAATGACATTTATTTTGATGTCAGTTAAAATAATGCAGAAATTGTTATTTGGGCTTTAAGCTATTGATTTTATTTCAAATTAACACACCTCCTGCACCCAAAAATGTATTGTTTCCATTCTTCAGTATCGAAAAATTAGATAGGAATCACAGTTTATGTTTCCTATAATCTGCTTCTCTGATATCTGCTCTTCTAAGTGCTCTTCTACCAATACCTGTAACAAAGAAACCAAGAACCGAAGATAATGATTCCAGCCATCAGTTCTCGAGACATTAAAACATACCATTTTAGGATCATGCTTATCAACCAAGGAAGCCCGCACAACGCGACCAATTTTGGCATCCTACCGATAGCCATCTGTCTCGATTTTTATTTATTCGTTCGTATAATATTCGCCAGCTAGTTCGCATAAATTATTATTCGAAATCTATTTTATCTTGCGTATCTCGATGAGCAGATATTGGTTTATTTATTCGGACTAGACGCCCACGTGATGGAAATGTTTTTGAAATACGAGGAAGGAATTTCTCGCATATTCGATTTATTAATTCTTTTTATATTTTGCCGATTCTTTTTGATATTATCTAGGATAAGATCAGGTTCAATAAACGATACAAATATTTATGTCCAACGCAAACATTTTTCTACATCAAAGCTGACGCCGAAGCTAGTTGAAAAAGTTTATAACTTTTTTAGCTTATTTGTTAGATTTATTGTGCATGCTGTGGCTTCCTATAAGTGAAGGACTGCACCTACTTAATGCCTGATATTGCCCTTTATTTTATGTGTCACGTATTGTCTACACCTTTTGTTGGAGATCAAATAAAAAGCTGACCAAGCAATGTACAGAGTGGAATATTATGCAAACTTAATCCAAAAATTCACCCACTTTCTTCGACATACTATCATGTTGCTCCAAAGCCAAAACATCAATTAACACCCCGCATTCCATTGAGAAAGAAACTTCGAAATGTAACGAACAACCAGCATAATGACGGCACACTGCATTCTCGGGACCTCTCCCGAACAAGAAAGTATCAAATATTAACCATCGGACACACCTGAAGCCAGACAGCCTGGCATGCATATGAAGAGGACAGATACACGACCGCAAACTAACCAAAACACCCCCGAAAATACGACCAAACTTCTATCCCAAAGCAAGAAGAGTCAATTTCGAATAATATTTCAATTACGAAACGATTCGAATAAAGTTGCAGCACTGCCTGAGATAGTATCATTTCGTACGTTAGCAAGAAACACATTTCAAGCGAAACATGGACGATGTTGGGGTCGAATCGAAACAAAGCGTTGTGACATCGAGATAAGAATCGATAGGCTCGCGAAACGTCGCGCCGAAACGCACCGAACAAATTATCGATTCATAAAAACATCGATTTTAAAATATTGCCGCGAGTTTATCGCGTCATTGTTCAGATAGGGTGGCCAGTATAATGTTAATAAGTGGCCAGCATTAAAAATTCTTTGCATGTGTTGACTTTGTGCGCCCTTCGGATTATTGTCGCTGTTTTAAGACGAAACTTTTTAGTGTTGCTACTTAATTATGTTATTGAATGGAAATTAAATTAATATTATATTTTAAATCTTGTTAATTGCTGGGCTTATGGAGCCCGTATGGGTTCCATAAGTAGTAATGGCACTCAAAGAATTCTTAACATGGTGTGTCAAATTAATATGATCATTCAAACATACCTACCTGAAGGCCAATTCTCGTAATTTAAAACGTTCAAAATCTAGTCGCAGTCTCATCTCGGCGACAAACAAATGTCAAAAACTTGTCAAAATGTCGGGAAATTAGAAGTATTTTTTGACAGATTGAGACTGAGATCAGACTGTGAACGTACTTAAAATTACGAGAATTGCTCCTCTGTTACAAAGTTTGGTACTTGGTAGGAGCTGCATGTTTTTGACACTTTTAAACGACACCTAAGTTAATTAAATACTTTGCAATCATTATTATCTTGCCCTTATCCCAATTTATTTCGGGTCGGCGCAACATCTCATTTTCTTCAATACTTCTCTATTAGTCGTTTCGTATTTTAAGCACGTTAAGCCTTCACCTGATCTCTCTCAGATCGGACTATGAAGTTATTATCTCCCGCGCCGAAGGCTGGTCTCCGCTGCAATTGGTCGCCATGGCCGAAGGTCTGGAGGACTTTATTTATTAGTCGTCATTACGGTAGTCACTAGAAAGGGGGTCCTTTCTAACCATAGCATCTTTCACACATCAGCCAATTAACATAACTTAAAATAAATTAAAAACATAACCCAACTTTGAAATAAAAACCCAGAACCTCACCATTCATGTTAGTAAACAAATGAGCCATAAAATAATTCACTCAGTCCTCAGTTAACTGCGCAAGGATATGTGGTCAGTGTATGGCCACCCTGCATGCGCCCGCGCAATCTCGCCCGTCCGTCATACAGTATCGCGCGATCGTCGCCCCACTGTGGCGCGACTAGCGAAATGAGCTTTTGTTTGTCACTTGCTATCGATGATTTTAATGCAATGTATTGTTGTAGCAAAAAATATTTTATACTGATATCGTTGAAAAAGATCTGATGGAAAAAGTGGAAGTTATGTGAGTCTCAGGACTTATGTAGATGGCAGCACCTGTCCTCCGAACCACTGATCAAAAATAAGAAGGATTGACAACTTCCATACAATTGAGCGTACCACAGAATTTTGCTGCACTTTTGGAGGTGCCACAGTGCACGGAGTAATTTGACATACACAATTGTACAGACGCCAGCAGGTCAAGCTACCCGAAACTGTCAAATTTTCCCAATCAACCTTGAACCTGAATGTTTTAGCGATAAAGTTGAAAATCTATTAAAGAAATTTGACAGATTATAGTAACTTGATGTGCTGGCGTCCGTACACACTGGTGTGCACCATAGAAGTTTTCTGTATTTTCCGCGAGTGCTTGAAGCACAGTTTTGCAATCCAGTATAAACTGTCGCATCAGCCTACCAACATAATCAGCCTATAATATTACCACTGTTGGGACTCGGACCTCCTGTCTTCGAGAGAGAGTGGGCTCAGAGTAGATAGTGGCTATCAGACCACAGGTACTTAGAAATCGTAAGTAACACAATATTAAAAACTAAAATCTCAAAGTCTTAGAGGTCATAAAAAATGACCAAAATGAGAATGCCTAAGGCATTAAGTCCGCCTTTGTACCTTTTTGTGCGAGAAGATTAAATAAATAAATAAATAAATAAAACTTTTTTATCAGCCTTTAATGGCCCACTGCTGGGCAAAGGCCTCCCCACTCTCTGACCAGAGGTGCCAAGGACCAACCTTTATTGAAGAAGTTCAGCTCATCCCGCCATCTCCGTCTGGGCCTGCCGCGATGTCATAAAACTCATTAATACCTATTTATTTCGTAACCTATGTAAGATTACCCCAACGTTTCTGCTTGCTCTGCCTACCCTCAAGCAGCAAGAAAACGATGTTGTCCCACAAAATGCAGAAAGGTAAACAGTAAACATTAGCACATTAGACACCTGTTGCCTCAATCAGATGGCGTTCCGCGTCCATTGCGCGCTATCTAGGCTCATTACGGCCGCGACCCCTTACCAACAAGTAATGGACAGCGAATAGGCATTGCAACATTGGAATGGAATAAAGCCTTTGAAATGTAGGTTACAGAAGTTTTTGAACAAGGTATTTCTAAACTAAATACTTCTGAAACTCTACTGTGTAACCTACTGATCAATCACATCATGAGAGTATCCACCATAATTATTGAATTTCCTGTATAGGAATCCTAGTCTTGAATTATGGATCAAACAAGACCTATAAAATGTCCTTAAATTTGAAATCGGTACAGAGTTTAAGATGTACTAGGAACCAGAAACAATCATACATCGATCAATCAACTCAGCCTTTCGCAGTCCACTGCTGGACATAGACCTCTCCCAGACTGCGCCACAACACCCTGTCCTCCGCCTTCCGCATCCAGTCTGTCCCAGCCACCTTCTTATGGTCGTCCGTCCATCTAGCTGGGGGGCGTCCCACACTACGCTTGCCGATACGCGATCTCCACTCCAGGGGGTCTACTACGAAGTGCAAAGTGCGAATGTTCGGATTGGACCGACACATGGCCGAACCGAATATTATTGAAAAATGCGAAAAAAGTTCGGATCGGCTCAGTTGGGTCAGGACCGTAGTCAATATTCGAAAGAGTGTAGGAGTGTAGGATCGGGACTGACTGAACCAAATAGTAACTTCGTAGCAGGAAACGGCCGAACATTCGGCCGATACCACTTCGGAGTAGACCCCCAGGACTCGTCTGCTCCACCGGACATCGGTCCTTCGACAAACATGGCCAGCCCACTGCCACTTCAGTTTGCTTACTCTGCAAGCTATGTCGGTAAGTCCAGTTCTTTTTCGGATAATTTCATTCTTAATTCTATCCTTCAAAGAGACTCCGAGCATAGTTCACTCCATAGCGCGCTGAGCGACCTTGAATTTGTGTCCACGTTTCGGACATACCTCATACCTATTGTCAAGTCGTTCTGACACTACGTCAATTTGTCGTGTTATAGACCATTTCATTCAACTGTCAAGGAAAGAGAGTTATGATTTGAATATACATATTAAAATACGGGCAATTTAAGATGGTAATCAATTTGGTAAGCAGTTAAGACCTATGAAATTGATATTCGAAGTTGATAGCAGAAGCAGTAGAAAAGTGAAAATCAAAACCTATCTTTGTTTTACCGCAGTCGGTAAAAAGCGTGGTTTACTTTGATTTCAAAACGATTTAGTATCGAAGGTCTGCGAACTAATAAAATAATTTTGAGAATCGTCGATGTTTCCTGATAAGAAGACCAGATTTCGCAATTTGATCGTATCATACTTGAGAGCCTGCTTGGACTGTAGCTATCGTAATAAAATTCAAATCAACTTGACCCCATGACCCATGAAATACTTTTGGGATCTTTTCGAAAGAAAGCGCGAAAGTTCTTTACATACGTCACACCTGCATCCCAGAAGAGGAAGGTAGAGGACCATATGTATAACAGTCATATTTCGCCAGTAGGTATATAAGTCCCATATGTGTCTTTTGCCTCGGAAAGCACGTTAAGCCATTGGTCGCGGCTGTCATTCATGGATCTTTGACAGTCGTTACAGGTTGTTAGAACCCGAAAGTCTGACAGTCAGTCTTACCAAGGGGTATCGTATTACCCAATAACTGGGTTGTGGAGGTCAGTGGCTCCATGGTATTCAGCTGCATCCGGTTAGACTGGAAACCGACCCAACATAGTTGAGAAAAGGCTAGGCAGAAGATGATGTGTCTTTTGCCTTTAACCAGTTACAAATCAAGAATCTAGGTTTCTACTGAAAATTTCACTACAAAACTTTTTTTATAAACAACCATCACCTTTCCCTCAAGCTTATTACTCAATTTTAAACACGTTTAGTGAATTCTATATAAATATAATATTCTGCCTGCCTTATCAAGAGGTCGTGCGGTGAGGCCTCTGTTCTAGGAACGAACAAATCTTCAGGCTCTCCCAAACCTACAGACTCACTGGGATGAGGGTAATGAAAAATGAACTATAGGCAGTTGTTTTAAGATTGGATTTGGATGGTTTCTTGGCATAGTTTGTGTGCTACGGCCGTGTGTTAGACAGTACCTTTGTAAAATATGTTTGATATTTTATTATACATAATTATAGTGAAAAAGTGGTGTTCCATTCTTACTGTCAAAGTTAGGGCTGCAGGTGTATTAGCTATATTAATATCAATATATTCCTCTCATCTCTATACGTTTTATTTTGGGCCCCATATCAAATGGATTTGTTTTATTAATATGACCATAATAATTTTGTAGTATTTAAGATGTGGATAACGTCGTGAGCTACACATGTGTAATGTCTTTTTTTCTTACTACATGTTTATTACGATGTTTGTGTAACTGTTTGTTTTCTCGAATTAAATAAATAATTAAATGACCAAAAATCTATTGACTAAAATTGTGAAAAGTCTAAAACTTGAAAGAATTTGCCAGTGTCATCTCTCTTTTTATTTTTTGGAAATTATTATTTTGTTCCATTCGCCATTTCCAGCTGCTTTACGGACAGATTTTTAAATACAAATACCACCTAGGTACTTGCTTGACTTTTCACACGAACATTCACATCGGTGTAACGCGCGTCCGTTATCGCGATATCGCCGCGCGGGGTGGCCGCGCGTCGCGCGATCCTCCGCCGCGATTACACGCGGTACGCGCGCGATATTTAGCAGAATGACACGACAATGTCGCGTCGTGGGTAGCTGTTTATTGTGTCGTGAATGGACGGCCTTATATCGTATGCTTGTGTTGAATATATCATAAATTAAATTATGTATGTTATTGCCGGGGAATACTTGGTTTTAAATAAAGTTTTTCTTGTTTTGATCCTCATTTAGAACTGGATCTGAATCATTTTGAAGGATATCGCTAATCCATTGCTTCATATGTTCGAATAATCAGTCTGCTCAACAACGTAAAAAACGCAATATTTAATGTTGTTGAACTAACAAAATGAAAGCCATTACTACTGATAGTGTGTAACGCACCCCTGGTCATCACATAAACACCAATAATCAGCCTATAATGTACCCCTGGTCATCATTGCTCGTTATTCATTTAAATTACATTTATATTTAAATAAAATCGTTAATTACCTTAAAACTGCGTAAAATATACCAGTTAATAAAATCCGTGATTCAAATCTCCGAAGATCAAAAACTAAGATATTTATCTCAAAATACATAACCAGTTAAAACAATAAACTACGCCGTACAGCAGTCAAATTAATTCATTCATAATTTTAAAATTCAAAAGGTGTTAATTTTTTTTTAAAGAATATCATATTTTCTGCCGACCACAGGTGGTAAAATAATATGCCGACGATCACAATGACATTGGCAATAACTATCACATTACGACTGTCAAAATATGAGTTTATACGTGTCATATTTCAAAAGCATTTTAATTTCCCGTCTCGGACACCCGTTCTAAACATAATTTATTAAATTAAAACGTAATTCTATATTTTATTGAGCAAAATTCGATGCGATTGTGATCATTGTGGTAATCTATGTGGAGATCGTAACAGATACATAGGTCGAATTTGCATAAAATGTATATTTATATGCTTATGTATTTAGGCGTGTGAATGGGCGGGCCCTGGCAACACTGATGAGCCGGTAGAGCATAAGATTTATAGGCGTATGTGAGGAATATTTGAACCAAATAAGCTAGGCTTAAATCGTCAAGTTTCGGCGATTTTTATCCGATAAAGGTAATTTACGGAGCAGGAAGTCGCTGACTCATTTCTTAACTAATTAAAGTGAAAGAAGTCATACCAAAAAGACGCATCTCATAACTAAAATCTATGTGACACGATATCGAAACTGCTTATTTTTGATCAATTAATAGCTCCCATGTTCTAATTTATCTCAGTCGATATTGAATTTTTAATTCGACAGGGCGGCAGAGACCTCGACGTGCAACCTGTTACCATGGATTCAGTACACGATTCTGAACGGGGGGAACCCCCATTACGTTGAAATTGTTCGTCGGTTATCAAAAAAAAAGAAATAAGCTGCACTTTTCTATGAAACAGCGGATTGTGTTTTTGATAACCATCAAAAAAATTCTGCGCTACGGGGTCTAGAATCGTGTGCTGAATTCATGGTTACAGTTAGCGTGTTGATGTCGATGTCGAGTCTTGTGGCTAAGTAATAACAGCCGCACGGGTCGATCGATCAGGTTAAGCTACGCTTGCCGCGGTTGGTCCGTGGATGGGTGACCATCTTCACATACCAAGACCCCTCCGTGCCTCGGAAAGCACGTTAAGCCGTTGTTCCCGGCTGTCGTCGGGTCGTCAGTAGCCCGAAAGTCTAACAACCAAGTCTTACCAAGTGGTATCGTATTACCCAGTAACTGGGTTGTGGAGGTCAGATAGCAGTCGCTCCATGTAAAATACTGGTATTCAACTACATCCGGTTAGACTGGAAGCCGACCCCAACATAGTTGAGAAAAGGCTAAGCAGGTGATGAGTTAGCGCGTCGATGTCCCTGCCACCCTATATAGCTCCCATACTCTAATTTATCTCCAAACAATTGTATCATCCTTAGACCATCCTATTCCAGACATTGTCACCTCTATGTTCAAATCGGAAGCCGGATCACAGAGTCGGTTAACCCCTACAAAGCTCTTGTTAGCAGGCAATTTAGCGATAGTACGCGCAGCCAACCGACGTTAGATACTCCGTCTCATTAACCAGGGTTTAGCACGCGTTCGACAGGTTAAATTAGGAAGTGCATCATAATCTATGGGGAATACGTGATTGCTCTGTTGCAGCGGAGACAATAATTATTGTTGTGGGAGTTTTGCTTGTGTGATAGTGTAAGCCAAAGTTGAATGTGTATGCTATTTTTTATTGCAATATGGGCCAGCTCTTGACCTCGATTTCGCCTGGTGGAAAGCGATGGATGATGCCTATGATGGAACGAGCAAACCCAGAAGATGCCTATTCACTCTTGCTTTGAAGGTTAACGGGTTATACGTGGAAGTTTTTAAACAACAGCAAGGATAAAATAATTATTTGAAATATTCAAAGGATAAAAAGCATGTTTTTTTTTCTATCAGCCGACTGGACTGGACATCGGCCTCCTCCACATTTTAACTGGTAACAGTTTCGCTTTGTTTACATCCAGTGACACCCCAACATCTGATAGTTCGTCTCAAGCAGTACATTCTAACGCCCTTCTGACTAACTCCATCTGACTTCCTACCAATCCATACTCTATCTCTTTTAAATCGAGATTCAAGCTTATCATCATTCGTGTCCCAAGATTAACTCAAACCAGAAATCCAAATCTTCCGCGTTCGTACAAAGCTTACAACGCAGAATTTGCTCGAATACACGTTAGCAATTTGTAGTGCTAGCTACCAGGGTTCTAGCAGTAGTAAGTAATGCACAGCCACATGCATCACGCACATAGATCGAGCAGTTATCGGCGGCTGCGCCGATAGCGCGGCGTGCGCTCGAACGATAAGGCTCGCTCGACTCGCCTATATTTCACACCGCACTGGTTGGCTGGTCCAAGTGAGGTGGAATATGGAGTAGAAAGTTTTTTGAAATCAGTTTGGAATGGAGATTGTTACCTATTTAGTTCTATATATTGTTAAACTATGCATATAACTGTCGTCTTTTAGTTTTTTCGTTTATTTTGTAATGTTTAATTCGTCTTATTTGTGCACATTAAACAATTTTTCTTTCTTCTTTTTCTTTTTATCGATAGTAGAAATTGACAACAGGAAGGAAGGCAGTAATGATTATTTTTAACTTCGATTCTTAGATAGCTCAGATCAGCGAGGAGCTGATTTGGATTTATAATAATAATTTATAAAGCGGGAAGTGCTTGAGGATCTGACTTAATACTTCCAAGGTATTGCCTTGCTTGACTGCAGCCAACAAGGTAACCTTAACGTCATTTTGACCTAAAGCCTCACTTTAACCTCATTTTGACCTAAATTCAGTATTCTAATTTCCAAAGTTTGGACCAGCACATCCTCCGTCACTAAAGCTTAGATTTTCTAAGAAAGCGGTGAACGGTCAAAAACTGGCCATTTGGACAGCTTCCCTTTTGCGTTTTTTAACAAGTTAATGTCAAATACTGGTGAAAACGACAAAGTTTCATGACGGCACTTATAATATGACGGAACCACTCTTCTAAGTAACGTAGCTTTAGTTACAAAATATCAAAAACTCTCATAGCTTTGTTCCTATTTCTGCCGCCACAGCATCATTGCGAACCTCCCCGCTGTATCCCCCAACTTGGGCCACACAACGCGACGGCGACGACTAATAAAACGATTTAATATCCACTTCCGAACGCTCTGTGCACCCTGCCTCGTAAACCCAACGGTCCACTACTTAGGGTATAAAATTAATAACCACATTTAAATAACCTCTCTCGATCGGATGTGTTTGTGATGTGAGTTTGTATAATAGAGTTGGTTTTTAGAGTGGAAGGAGTATTGATGTCTTTGGGGAGTATATTTTTAGAGTGATCAGGAGCATCGATTTGATTAATTTAGGTTTGGTAGTTTAATTTTTAAGCAGTGATTTTTCGTAGCCATAGCGTCGAGTACAGGTAAATCTTTTTTATTTTTCTACTTTCTGGAGTAAAGTTTTCTCAAATCAAATCAAATCAAATCAAATCAATGTTTATTGTGGATCATAGGTATGTATAGTACAGTTCTTAAATATTTGTAAATTTTGATCAGCTATGTCCCGCCCGTAGGGCATACAATAATTACATTTCTCTAATGTGAGTAGCCGTATTTTTATTGTTATATGATCATTCTTTGGAAAAGTACCAACATCATCAATCAAAGTACTAGATACGTTATACCTTCTCTCTCTAAGGGCTGATTTTTCAATCGACAGATAATTTTTATTCGTGAAATAAAATTGACGTCTGACAGATTTTATATGAAGAACTGTCTGAAATTATTCCTCGGACAAAATTATCTGGCGTTGGAAAAATCTGCCCTTAGTCGAGTACAGTAAGACTTAACCAAACCCTTTGGGATTCCAGCGTGTGAGCTTATCGATCAATCGTCAGAAACATTTTGTGAAGCTCCCATAAAAGTACATAAAATAGCAACTTTATACTAAACCTCAGAACGTTTCTGAAAAGCATAGGAGCTTAAACTGCAACATTGTCGGTGTAAGAAATGGCATAACCTCACTATCAATTTCCATCACAACAGATCAAAGTATTTACTACAACATTTCATCGATAACTTTCCTCTCACAACACCGACTCTCCAATATCGATAAAACATGAAACCAGCAATCAGCTATAAACTCCTCCAGACTTTAAAACATGCACTTCATATCAATTTCTTTCAAACGCTCCGATCCGTTTACGGCTCGTACATTATCTGCGTGAATCGGACCGGCGCGGCGCGACATATAGCGCGGTGTCGCACGTTATCGCGCGGCTGCACTCCCGATATCGCACGAATAGGGTTGCCGCGGCGAAAATAAACTAAATAAATGTTCTTGATTCGTGAATGTTGCGGGTGTATGCGGTTTTGGGGTTAGGGGTGGTCTAAATTTGCTTTTTTTTTTGGGGTTTGGTTAATAGAGATTTATCTGTGTTTAGTATTTAAGATTGATAGGTGGTCCAAATGTTCAATTTTTCATGTTCAATGTTATGTAGGGTTGATTGATAATCAACGACGAGGTGAAGTGATCAAGTGAGCATGAATTGAGTTGTCATTGCACCTGATGCTAGGTACTGACACTATTAACAGAGAGGTAATTCTCGGAATTTTATGAGCGTTCACAGTCACACTTTTGACACGTTTTTGACATTGATTGTCGGTGAGACGGAATTGCGACTAGATTTTAAACGTTTTTAGTTACGGCCTTCTTTCACTACACCTAAGTTTTCACAATGAAATTTATATAAAAATGATTGGAAAGTCAAAGTCAACGCATTCATTTTAAATAGGCACTTATGAGGCACTTTTGAACGTCAAAATTTACAATAAAATAGAATTGATTCTAGTCGAAGTTCTCAAAGTCATTAAAAATATATTCTTTAATCTTGTATAATCACTTAACTATCGCAATCTACCCATCTATGCCACAAAAATATATGAAATCTTTGCATCCTAACAAAAAATATTAATAATAACTGCATTTCAACTCCGCCTTTACAAATTTCACCACAAAACAAACACTATCTTAGGTAGCCACAAATCTTTATCAAAATTCATAGACTAGTGCAGAGGATCACAAAACCCAGGAGATACAATGTTGCCTGCGATACGGCGGGTGTTTGAAGGCGATAACGGGTCGCCTGCCCCGCTTGGACGCCTCGCCCCCCGCGTACGGACACCACGCTGTAGGAAAACAGGGACATGTGCATACAATTTTAGATTGACATGCGATTGTGGCTAGACAAGAAGATGTCCTTGAATCTATGGACGGAAAGTACATTTAAATACTGTGAAAAACTTAATAAGAGCAAAGGTGGCACAGAGGTAACGGCCGCGACTTACAAGTTGTAGGTCGTAGGTTCGAACCCCGATAGGCGCTTTACTTTGTGTACATTATTTCATCGCCTCTGTTCTCAAAACGGTGAAGGAAAACATCGTGAGGAAACCGGCATGTCCTAGAACCAAAAATTCAAACAAACGTGATATCTACCAACCTGCACTGGGCTCGCGTGTAGATTATAGCCCACTTCCTGTCGAAGAGAGGAGGTCTGTGTCCCAGCAGTGGGAACAATAGGCTGATTATGATCATGTGAAAAACTGATCTCATGCGCAACCTGTAAAGGGTATAAAAAGTAACAATTTATTTTATTCTCTCTTTATACTATGGATCTAAAATTCTGCAGCAATTTGTAATAACAATTTCTTCTCTGGGTGAAAATTAAAATTTTATGTTGACATCGTTAAAACCTACATTTTATGCTATTTCAGCTAAAACATATAGTTGAAAGAAATTCTAACCAATATGAAGCAACACAACATCATTAATGTCCTCTCAATATTTGAATTGGTTGTCACTATCAAACACGGTTGCGTCTAACAGATGCAGTGTCTTGCGTCATAGGGCGGGAGTTAGTTATACCTAGCAATCCGCCCAAGTATTTCATACATCTTATTTTATCAGTTAACCTCGTCCTCAATCGTTTATGACTTGAATTATATCCTATTATTTTTAAAAGGCCATATCTATGTCACTAACACATATTGCACTCGAAATACGCTGTCAATTACCCAAAAAAAAAAAAAAATTTGTACACACAAGTGGATATCTTAACATTTCAAATACTATAATGTCCCGTTAAACATCTCAAACTGTAGTCACTACTCGGACGGCCGCGTCTAACAGATGCAGAGTCTTGCGTCGCAGGGCGGGCGGGAGTTATCGCGACCCATCAGGCAACCCAACTTGTTAAAAATTTCCACATGTTTTGATTTCACTACTTACAATTATCATCTTAACATAATAAAAAGTCATCATCATCATCATCATCTGCCTAGCCTTTTCCCAACTATGTTGGGGTCGGCTTCCAATCTAACCGGATGCAGCTGAATACCAGCATTTTACATGGAGCGACTGGCTATCTGACCTCCACAACCCAGTTACTGGGTAATACAATACCCCTTGGCAACACTGTTTGTCAGACTTTCGGGCTTCTGACGACCAGTAACGACTGTCATAGATCCTCGAATGACAGCCGGTACCAACGGCTTAACGTGCTTTCCGAGGCACGGAGGGGTCCTGGTATGTAAAGATGGTCTGGTCACCCATCCAAGAACCAACCGCGGCAAGCGTAGTTTAACCTGATCGATCGACCCGTGCGCCTTTATAACTTAGCCATAAGCCCCATTTTCGTCCTCTTAACATAATAAAAAGTATCCTATATTTAGTATTTTCTAAAGAAATGCAACAGGATATCAATAGATGTCACTCGTAATAAAGTAAAGTCGTTTTTTTTACATTAAATTATAAAAACATCTTTAATTTTGATAGAGGATATCCCGTTAAACATCTCAAATCGTAGTCACAACTTGGACGGCTGCGTCTAACAGATGCAGTGTCTTGCGTCGCAGGGCGGGCGGGAGTTATCGCGCGCGCCCAGCCGGTATCGCCGCCTATCAGCCCGCCCCAGCCGCTTCAACTTTTCTAACGCGATGTGTGCATGTTTTCATGTTTATTTTGTTAATTTGGATGTTAATCTTGGGTTGAGGTGAATATTTAAATGGTTTTGAGTTCTATTGTTTAACTTTTTTAAACATTTTGGGAAGTTTTTTATATTGTTTAGGATCGCTTTAATCAACTAATATACAGTTTTTAATATACTTTCTTTCAGACATTAAAAACTACTGTCTAAAAAACTACAGGCACTTTTGAATTGTCAAGGAGTATGAAGTTAAGAATAATGTACCCAGGTTTTGTAATATCTTGATTTAAAAGAGTGTCCTTGGAGTTTCTTGCCCGTTCTTCTCCATAGAGATCTACGTTTTGGAATGAGCAACTAGCTTCAACTTTCTGACTAACTGACCGACTATTTAATTTTGACAATTCAAAAGTGCCTTTAATTGAAATAAATGCTTTGGGTTTGAGTTTGAGTCATATATTCCAAAATCCAAAAATATTTTTAAATCAACCAGAATTTACCACTATTAAATAACCTTTCTATCCCTTACCAGATGTATTAATTTCATGTCGTAATAAACTGTTAATAGAATAATAACAATTGATCAACAAACTAAGGATAGTTGGTACCTACTTATAGCAAACCAACATCTCTGCTCACATCTCAATTCTGAAACAATGATATCTATTGAAACTAAACACTACAGCTAAAAACCAACCCAAAAACAAAAGCAACAAAATCTAAAATCCACTGCAATCGTTTTAAATATCAATTCTTAACACCAATACAAAAAGACATAAGAACGACAACAACGCAATCGAAATTGAATTGAAATGCTTTTAAGATAAGGTCTGAAGTCGTTTGTGAGATATATGCAAGATATTTACTAGACAAAGGGTGGAAGTACGCCCTCGCAATGCTTGAGAGCTTGCATGCAAGACAATTATCTTTATTAAGCTAAATACGCGCAAAACTTGCCTTCAGGCACGTTCCTGTGTGGGCCAGAATTACTTCGATAATATCATCAGAATAGCAGATATAGAAACTAGAAACATAGGTACCTATACCTTCATCTGTGGAAGGTCTAGTGATTAAAAGCGCAATTGCTGAGTTAGGAGTCCCGGGTTCCATTCCAAGTTCCAAATTATTTTATTTCACATAAAACCTACATGGGCACTTATGAAACGTCAGAAGCTATGTGCACGGTTCCAGTTGGTCGTTTCCTATGCAGAAAACTTATTGGATTTTCCCATTAGGAAGTTCTCTGAATCAGCCCGTCGTTTAATTTGTCTCGGTTTGAGGGACTTTTAACTTGCAAAATGTGGATGTTGATACCATTACTACTCTGCCCACCCCTTCGAGGAACACAGGCGTGTGTATATGGAGAGTGGGGGTAACCAACAATGTAAAGGCCCCCGTATACAAGCTGCTAGTAGAACAATTACTATAACAAATTCATGGAAATTGTCCTACCAGAATCGCGTCGCAACGTGTCGCGTCGCGCCTTTCTGCGAGTAGAGATCGAACTCACGACCTCCCACTTGAAAGTCCATACCGTTAACCACTGGTCTATAGCCACTTTAAAGCACTTAAGATACCCTCTTCCCCTAACCATGTAAGTTATAAGAAATGATATAATTTGATAGCACAAACTACATCGCTTCTTCCCGTTATCTCTATGTTAATTGTAATTAAGTTTCGCGGCAATGCACCCGCGGGCATACGATATTGTGTTCTGTATTCTTTAGCAAGATAACGCTTGTAGGTGTATCACGCTTGGTCTTGTGTGGGATAAGCAGAGAGATAGCACTTATCAATTATCATTACATGACTAGAAGCAGGCTGAAAAACAGGCTTAATTATCGATTTTAATTGATAAATATTTAGGTAATTATGTAGTAATCAAACACGGTAATTATGTCGCTAGGTAAACAATAGAGAAACTTCTATTCTCGCAGCAATATGTTTTAAGTATGAAAGGAAAGAAAAATAGAAATGCGGGGTTTTAATGCATAAGCTGGTCACTTTTTTTAAAGATTTGACTCCAAAAACCACCATCTTTTAAATCGAGACCGAGAGTAGCCTTAAAGACCATTTCTTTTCTAGGCACAGTCTAGCCTAATATGTAAGTAACTAAGTATCTAGCCTTTTGTAGTTTTGTATTTTTTTCAAATCTTAAAACTGCCTACGACACTTGGGGTTTTTTTATCAATGTTGCTTCAAGTTAAGTAAAGATTCACGTCTGCAAGAACATGGGAAAAGGTTAGGCAGCTTGATTTGTCTGCTAATAACTTTATGTAAAACGTGTATAAATAAAAGCCAAGAATATTCTAACTTCTTATTTACTCATTTTACCAAAATTAACCGAATTTCGTAACACTAGGCACAGCACACCTATATCTCTCCGACCCCAGTGCAAATGGCAGCGATACATTAAACGCCAGTAACTCAACACGTGTACACAGCACACAGTACACAGTAGCACAACGTTAGACAATCTACAATGCGAAAAACACTAATAATTCCGAGTTTTAGTTTGTTTGGTAACCGACACGGTTTTAGGTTGTACACGAAATTAGGGTGAAACTGGATGTTACAATGTTTTGTAGGTACGCTCATAAGTTCAGCCTGTGGTTTATTTGCAATAATATTGATGTGACATGCTCATTAAAAGACAAATGCTCTGATTAATATAAGTTGCTAATAGTACCCCGCTTTTGCAAGAGACATAAGGGTTCGGTTGATTTCGAACCCAGTATGATTTTCGTCACCTGTCCTTCAATGTCTTGGCTAATTTTGGACCTGCCTAGACTTTATACCGCCCATTGTGTCACCCCTTGTAAAATTTCAACATTAATACCTGTAAAATTTATGGTGTACCTAATAAAGATAAGATAAGCTATTCTATTTTATTCTGTCTTTCGTTTAACTACTTGTTACAATATGACGAGTACTTGACATTTACGTAATAGATACCTGAGACTGACTGCTTCTGCAGGTAGGAAACTTGGATGACTGCGCGTGCACAGAGGTGCACGTGCAGTCATCCAAGTTTCCTACCTGCACGAACTTCAAAGGTTCGAAATTGTTAGGAATTTGGGAGAAATCACTCTAATTATTATCTTCAATCGTCTTCTGTTCTGCACCAAACATATTTCCAGCGCAACTTTCGCTGCCACATCCAGCGCCCTACCTCCACTCGCTACGTGCCGTATCTCGAGGCTGGCTCACGCGCCGCTAACGATTTATTTAGTAACGCAGTAACGACGTTTGTTCTGCCAGCGCCACACGTCACACCGTAGTTGCGTTTTTATCGCGAGATAACATGAACAGTGTGTCAGGTTTTTTGAAGGCCTTGAGACTCTTCTGTAGGGTCGTTTTGTAGATGGACTAAGTCTTAGACGCGATTGGCAAAAAGATATATCCGAAATTTAAAAAAAAATGGACCCCTGCGTGTCAGGACTGAGCAGGGGTGGCCCAGTGGTATTGGCCCCGATTTACGAGTTGTAGGTCGTGGCTTCGAACCCGGGCAGGCGCATTACTTGGTATAAATAATTTCATCACCATTGCTCTAAAAACAGTGAAGGAAAACATCGCGAGGAAACCGGCATGTCCTAAAAATTCGAAGACATGTGACATCTACCTGGAACCACCTGTCTGGACTCTACGACCTAAAACTCGTAAGTCGTGGCCGTTACCAATGGGTCACCACTTCTATTGTGTTGTGTTTACTACCCTTACCCCTAATAGTAATAGATTCGTGTCTGTGATAAAAAGTTCTCTTACTTATGATCCACATCAACAGAATTAAAAAATAGTGCGATAATAACAACATAAAATTTTACTGTCGTCATAGAGTACGTAACTATTACAAAACCAAACTGTAATTTTAAATAAAGCCGTAATGTATTCATCTATAACAGCTTCCTCACTTTCCTCTACAAAATATTAGTGAGAGAAATCTTTATAAAGCTTATTAAAAAATAAATGAGTTCCTGTAATCTTCAAGTTTGGCTTGAAGTCACGGCTTCGACTCTGAAGGCTTTGGAAAGACAAACTTTAAGTTAAGACACGCGGCTTTTAAATAAAGTCGTTTTGGAAAATAAATTAAACGTTGTCACGAGACCTTTGACGGAATATTCGTTAGACAATTTTGCTGTAGGGCAAAGGAATGTTCTCATATAGAGTAGAAACGAGTATTCATCAAATGATCCCTTATCCACCATACTACGTTTAGGTGATTTCAAAGAACAATTTATTAAACTAGTGAAGGTAATAAAAATGTATTTACAACTTTTTTAGTATCTCTATTTTCTATCTATATGTATTTATGAGAAAAATTAAAATAAATTAAATATCTAGCTAGTCCATCACAGAGAGCATCTCTGTCCTCTTAACACTTGCATTTACCTACCTATTACCGTCTAGGACCACTAATAATCCAGCCGGTCTATTCTGTAAAAATCTTACCGTGAAGACTTAGGTGAACGTGAAATCAGCTGTCAGTCCACCAAGGTCACTTCAAATTCACTTTGCCTAAGTTTTCACGGCTATTTTTTTACAGAATAGATTGTCAGTTAACCGCCTCAGAACCTACCGCGAAATCGGTTGCAGATATTTTCTCTAAGTAGCTAAATAAAAATTACTTATTCCTCTCCTATCAATTCTCTCTGAACTGCACACCACATACCAAATAACTAACAGTGTACCCACTCAGTTTGACAGACGCATGCTGAGCAGTTGGCACGTTATCTGTATTTACATAAGAATCCGGTGCAATCGACACTTAATGTTAATTGGAATGAGTGTCGTGTCCCACTCATAGCAATTTGTTGAGACGCATTTTCTTTTCTTTCCTTTTTTATTTTGTAGTGGCAGCTGTTAATGGTAAGACGATTGATTTGTTTATGAAGAAGTTTGAATTTGTGTCCGGTTTTTTTTTGTCAGGCTTCTTATTACATTATTGTGATTAATTAGTCTCCATTTTACATTTTATTGAAAAGTGAACATAAAACTAACCTATTTTAATTTGTTTTCAGGTAAGTAAACAAGAGTCGAGAGGAGATGAATCCCACCGTGTCAGGTTAATTGCTTTGCAAGGTAAAATTACATGTTTCATAATTACGACTTCACACTAGTTGCAATTTGGAAAGCGTATAAATATTTTTGCAGTGACAACATAAATGTTGTCTTCTGAAATCTTCGGAACGTAGTTTACCTGTTTTTTTTTTCGATATTATAAATATTAGGGTATACAGGCTACATACTTTTTGCACGTCAGTCGTCTTTTGTTTTTAGAATCCAGCCGAAAAGATGACCTCTTTCTTGTCTTAAACACGGTTAAAATGAAAATTCATCTAAAACTACAACTGTAACAAACGTTTCCTTAAAACCATAACTCAAATACAAACAAAACCTCCAGCAACCAGTTACCACGAAATTAAAAGGTGTTAGTATCCGCCCGCCCTGATGGTATCGCCGCCCGCCCAGCTCTAATTGAATATATATCGACTCAGGTACGCTTGCTAATGGTCTGATAGTGCGCGCTTTATCTTGTGTGTAGTAGTAGTTGTAGTTCAATTATGGAGGGTCGTTTTGTAGATTTCTTATGGGTTTTGAATGATAAATGATTTCATTTTGTAAGTAGGTTTGTACAAACACTTTTACACGTCAATCAGTCTTTTACACGTCTGAGAAGAAAGGCCGAAACAAACTCAGAGATCACAGTCTCTTTTAAAGTCCAGACATAATCTTGGTCAGATCATATGAAGACCATGTAGATCGATGTCTGAAATGGCCTTTTGAGGAAAGAACCACACAGATTGAGAGGACCTGGAGAGGAATTGGGAAAGAGACAAAATGTAGGCCTTGCAGTGCTTTGCACATTTTTGGCGCTAAGGTATGTAGTTAAGGGAGTGGGGGGTGGGGTGGTGGGGGGGTGTAAAGTATGTGTGTTGTGTGGTGTGTAGTGTAGGTATGTAGTTTTTTGTACCCTAATTGCGTAACACACTTTCAATCATAATCTGAACCATTTTGAAGGATATTACTAATCCATTGCTTAGTATGCTCGAATAAATTTGTCTGCTCAACAACGTAAATAACACAATGAATGTGGTTGAACTGTCAAAATAAAAGCTATTGCTACTGTAAGGGATGATTTTTCAATCATCTGATAACTTTATTCGAGGAATAATTTTGAAATATTGACAGTTTTTTTCACACAAAAAATGTCAAACGTCAATTTTATTCCTCGACTAAAAGTTATCTGGCGATGGAAAAATCAGCCCTTAGTGGGTTACGCAAGTACCCCGCTGGTCTAAGTTAAAGAAAGCAACGGGACATTTTTATTCTTAAATTAAGCGACAAATGATCACCTAATTCGATTATCACTCAATTTTTTAATATTTCAACAATTTGCAAATTCTACCTTTGCCAGCATTCCCGACTGCTTCATGGGCAGCTCTAAATATTTTTTTTTAATATTCATACCTCGTTAGGTAGCTGAATAAATGAAGATGTCTTCCCCGTAATTTGTACGCATATTCCCATAGTAAAATTTTGAGATAAATGGTGTCAGTGAAGTTCATGTGATAACTCATACGGTTTGGATTAGGAACTCAATTCAAAGAATCCAATTTTAGAGTTTGTTTTATAGCCATCCATGTAAAAACTCAACGGTATTTTCAATTGCATTTCTGAAGATATAGCCCACATATCCCATTAACTCTTATGAAAATGACACTTAACTTTTTCGGCCATTCTCAAACAAAAATGGCTGACACAGCGCATCAAATTTAATTGAAGACGCTTAACTCTGCGGAAGTACACACAATAAACATTTACAACAACATTTAAAATCCAGAAAAACAATATTACGGAACTCTTACTGACCCTACCTGGGTTCCGTAGATAAAAATCTCAGGAAACATATCGGCCGCCTAACAGGGGAATAAATAAGTGCGGATGCATTAGGGCGGGCGGGGCGTTAGCCTCAGGTGATCTTCCGCCCGCCCTGTATCGCTGATAACGTACGTTAACGGCTGTTAACGGGCGTTAGCGGGCGTAACGACGCCGTTAGTAGAGGTTACTTCCTCCGCCATTGTATGGAGTGGTCGAACTTTCTAAAATGGCCTCACTGTGGTCCTCGTAAATTTGTTCAGCGATCGGCGACTATATTAAATTTGTTATCTTTGATGGTGCTCTTTTAGGTATTCTTAAGATGTCCTGAGGTGCTGATGGTGACCAGCATCTAGCCTGCTAGGTCAATCAATCTTCCTAGCCCTATCCCAACTACATTGAGGTCAGCTTCCAATTTGTACATAGATAGAGACCAGTATTTTACATGAAGTGACTGCCTATCTGACCTCCACAACCCAATTAGGTACTGGGTAACACGGTACCTATTGGTAAGACTGGGAACTTGGTACTGACTGCCAGATCATACGTGAACAGACTTATAACAACATGTAGTGTTGTGAGAATTAGCTCATGCCATGCTGAAAGATTACCCAAGAAGGTCGGTACCGAGGTTGAATTCCCAGAGTGAGGACTGCGTACTAGGCACCTATTGGAGACTGTCTATGACATACCTGGGGGTCTACTACGAAGTGCAAAGTGCGAATGATCGGATCGGACCGACACATGGCCGAACCGAATATTATTGAAAAATGCGAAAAAAGTTCGGATCGGCTCAATTGGGTCGGGACCATAGTCAATATTCGAAAGAGTGTAGGAAGAGAAAAGGCCTGTGTCCCAGCAGTGGGAACATTATAGGCTGATTATACTGTATTGTATTTAAACTCCTACAAAAACAGAGTTATTACATAATAATGAACAACACTAGAGTGTCCTTCAATTGGGAATACTCAATGTCAGACACACCATTTTACAGGCATTCAAAATGCCTAGATATTGTGATTTAGATCGTATCTAAATATTAATATTAGACAATGTCCATTAAAATGATACATTTCAACGATTTGCCCGTATGTTTGACTATACTTGTTATTTATCTGTGTCTTTATTATTTGCAAGACTATAACTTAAATTGTTTTTGTGAGCTGGCAACGTAAGGTGCATTTTCAGGCTATTTGTGTTATTTTCGTTTTATTGCTGTTTTTTTTTTTGTCGATATCTTTAGCTGATCTCAATTTATTTTAATGTATTCTATATCTCCTGTATTGTTATTATCGAACAAAACAGTACGATACCTATTCAAATTCTAAATGGCCTATTGGGCTAGCCAATTTTCAGCCCAAAGAATCTGCATTGCCATCCAACGTGGCAATGCTGCCAGCTTTTTGGGCACTTATCCCATTGACAGCGTTGCGGACGAATTTTTTTTTGCCCAATGAGCTCCCCTTTTTCTGTATTTTTTATTATATACTTGTATATATATACTAGCGGACCTGGCAGACATCGTCCTGCTTCGAAAAGCAGCGCCACCGGGTCCTATTGTGTTTTAAAACAATCCGGGAAGCCATTGAAATATACACACAACATTTCATCCAAATCGGTCCAGCCGTTTAGAAGGAGTTAGGTGACAAACACACGTACAGAAGAATTATATATATTAAGATTTTAGTGCTAGCTTGTAAATTGTAATTAAAGCTTTTTCTTAGTAGTGTTGTCCTTGTGAATATGAATAAAACAAGAAGAATAATCATAACCAACAAAATAATTAAGAAAAACAATGGCGCCGATTCCCTTGTTCACAAATTCAACTAAATTTAAGTTCAGTGCATCTTTTTCTTTCTATTTCATTAAAAAAAGGACAGAAGATAAATACTACTTTAGTCCTGTCAAATTTAGATACTCCATAGACAGTTAAGACGTGATTAATAATGGGTCCTAAAAATACGTCAATTTACGTCAGGCGCTAACTAATTTGACAGGACTAAACTAATATGTATCTTCTGTCCTTTTCTTAATGAAATAGAAAGAAAAAGATGCACTGAAATTAAATTTAGTTTAGTTTGTGAACAAGGGAATCGGCGCTAATGAACGAATTATTTAGTATGTAAAGAGAATCATATACAGTCAAAAAAAAAAAAAATATTAAAAAAGAAATAAAATTATAACTTTTATTTTCACGACTTAATTTGTTTACTTCATCCGAATTAAATACAAAAGTTTACCGCGCCATTAACACTGAAATCTTTAAAGAAAATTAACTTTTTCCATAGCCATGATCAGCTTAATAGAGATGCTCTCGTATCCCGGTTTTACGAGCAGATAAAACTAAAGTTATTAGCCTTATAGCCTCATAGCCTTTACAACTATTGTGTGCATTAAAAACTTGTTTGACACCGGCTATAAATTGTTCTCTGATATACATAACTTTTACGACTTGAGGGAAGATTGTAAATACTAGTTTTTTTAGTTATTTGATGTTTACTTTAAGTATAAAATCGATGCAGTTGTTGATATTTTAATGTAATTTATGCTAAACAACTGGCATAGGAAAGATGTTTTTATTTATATTTTTGCACCTTTTACGGCTATAAAGCCTAGTACCTATAAAGCCTTTTAAGTCCTAACTGTGCATTTTAGTACCTTTGTAAAACTATTAAACACCTACTCGTAATCGGCCTATAATATTGAAATTAAATTAATAAAACTGCTGGTTATAATAATATTTAATTAAACTGCTAGGGCACAAGGAGTGGGCTGTAATCTACCACGCGAACCCAGTGCGGGTTGGTAGATGTCATGTCTTTTTTGGCTCTAGGGCATGCCGGTTTCCTCACGATGTTTTCCTTCACCGTTTTGAGAGCAGTAGTGATGAAATTATTTACACAAAGTAAAGCGCCTGCCTGGGTGCGAACCCACGACCTATAACTTGTAAGTCGGGGCCGTTTCCACTGGGCCACAACTGCTCTCACTAAACTACCTCGTACTTAAATATTCTACGCATAATAAAGTGTAGTTCAGGTCCTATCTGAGCTAAAACTAACCTAAAACTAAAATGCTACAACAATTTCGAAACTTTGTAAAACTAGAGGTAAATCTAAACCAACTATCTAGTATCTTGCAGTGTTATCTATCAAACTATCTTATTTACTTTAAAATTCAGAACAATTCGGCGAAATCTGAAGCATCCGCGTTCTGAAGTTGGTATCGCGCTCGAATATATCAGGGCGCTGTATCTTGGCTAGTGTTGCCAGTTGTAAGGTAGTTTACCGGGATTGCCATGTTAAAATAATATTGGAATTGGTAAAATCAGAAGAGAAACCAGTTCGAATTCCACCAGTATGATGACAAACTTAACCAAAGATTTAATCATTGTAGTTATTTTAGAATAAATTCAATCTAGATATTGCTTTTAACTATTTCTAGAAAAAAAAGCTGTACTGAAAACTCTTTTGTCGATAAAATGTTAAAAAAAAAATCTACTTCCTTTTTTTCCGGGAAATCGCGAACCTCCAACACTAGCAACACTGGCTGGCAAAGTAAAAGTTTTGGAGGGAAGTGCAGTGCATCGAGATACAGCCCAGATCTTGGGCGTATAAAATTTCAAACTGCACTCTAAGCTGCTCAACATTTTTCATCCACAATGTACCCGGATAAGCCCAGGAGATAAAACCAGCTATGATACATTGGGCTGTGCAAAGATTCTGATCAGTAATTTTAGCTTTTTGCTCTTTCCGTAACGGGAATGGCGGTTCGAAGTTTTTATTTGTATGATGAACGGTAGTGTTAGGAATCTCTACTTTTATAATGGGGTATTTCAGTCTTATAATTAAATGGCTTACAATTTTTTTACACCGTTTATGGAGTGTCTACAATGGTTCTAATAGAATTACTTAACCAAAGAAAGAAAGAAAAATTCGTTTAACCACATTTTAAACTATTTTTTTTTCTCTTTGGTCATCAGTCTTAAGTCATTTATTTATTTGTTCAACATAGTTACAATAATATATTACACTTTACACAAATATTACAAAGAGATAAAATTTGTTTGTTTGTAAGTTTATATTTAGGGGGTAATCTCTGGAACTACCAGTCGCATATGAACAATTCTTTTAGCTATTAAAATTAATTGGGCTGTCAAATAGCCCAATTCTTGAGGAAGGCTATTGGCTATTTAACTTCACGCTAAAAGTCAGACAGAACGCTAAGCGAAAACGAAGTAAAAGCGCGGGTAGGCGACGCGATGCGACGGGGTGGGGCAACAAGAAAATTTACGCGGAGGAAGTCGCGAGCAGAAACTAGTATTTAAATAAAATAAACCTTTCCAATTTTTTAATCTCCCATTCTTTTGACAATCAAAGCTTTCTATGCAATCAAGATTTCACTCCCTATATACCATACATAGATTACTATGATTATCTACGAGTAGTATGTTCACAAAAGCACTAGCAACCATAACGTGGTACATTGTATTTGCAACCGTTTACAGTGCTCAAGACATCGACAACGATACGTTTGCCGATACGACCAACTTCGCAAGATCCAATACGAAACACCAAAAGTTGTTCTAACTTGGTTTGGTGCAAGTGTGGAGCTGTGGCGGGTACCTTAGGATGCCTTATTAGGTACTCTATAACCAGCCTATCGCAAAACGATGCTGGATGAAGCAATATTTAATACCAGCTGCGCCCTGCCACGCTGCGCAAGTTTCGATCCCGTGGGAACATCGGGATAAAAAGTATCCTATGTCTTAATCCTGGTTATAAACTATCTGTGTGCCAAATTTCAAATTCGTTCAGTAGTTTTTGCGTGAAAGAGTAACAAACATCCATCAATCCATCTATCTATACATCCTCACAAACTTTCGCGTTATTAATAATATTAAGTAGGATAGTAGGCTAATGTTCTCATAACAATTCGAAAAGACTATAGTAACCGTTAGTTTTAACTCTGTAAAGTCGTATATAACCAAGCAACATAATTATATTTTCTGTAAAGTCTCATTATACGCGTGTCATTCGACAAACTTACAATTTTTTTGCAGCAACCCTCAAATGCCGTCAATAAATTCGGCTCTTTTCATTCTGAAATGGTTGCCAAATATTTTAGAAAAGGCAGCTTTGAAGAATTTACTTTTGCCTTTTATCATTTCGACAGTGTTTTGCTCGAAATCAGTTGCGCTAGCGCTGTACAATTCTTCTATCCTCATACAGAATCCTCTGACCCTTGCTGTGATCTTTACACAGCTTCCTAAAGTCAATCTAACCCTTGAATGAAAGAACAAGCTGACCCTTGCTGTGGTCAGATCACCGTCTCATTTAAACTCTCCTCGCTTACGTCGTACACCCAGCCCCGCCTACATTGCAACTAATACGGTTTAGATGCACTTGTAATTAAACTGTTATGTAAGTTTGTGTCTAATGTGGCGGGGACGTCGCGCCAATGTTCCGCTAACGCTAGGAACGTGAGATAACATTGTTTTACTGAGGATACTGGGCTATTTGCAAACGTGGTCGGGTGTCGATGGCGTGGGATACTTATCATATCTTAGATTATGTGACTTGGCTTCTTTAGGTAGGTGGATAGGGATAGGGATCGTCGCTGCATCGGTCGAACGAGCTGCCGGTCTATTCTGTAAAAATTTCCATGAAAACTTAGGTGGAGTGAGCTGAAAGTGAGCAGTCGAGAGTCTCAATCCCTACCACGTGGTGGAATACTAGCTCGCGGTTCACGGTGAGGTTTTTACAGAATATACCGGCAGGTTAAGCTACTCTTGCCGCGGTTGGTCCATGTATGGGTGACCATTCATTACATACCGACATAACTTAACGTGCTTTCCGTGCCTCTAAAAGCACGTTAAGCAGTTGGTCCCGGCTGTCATTCGTAAAATCTTTAACATTCGTTACAAGTAGTCAGAAGCCCAAAAGTTTAACAATCAGTGTTACCAATGGGTATTCAATATAATTATTTGAATAATTTGAGTTGTATTGATGATTTAAATTATTATAATTCTGTAAATACATTCTTGTTACGATCGCGAAATTTTGAATTTCGGCGGTTACTCTGGCGCTTCCCCGTACGATTGAACGCATTTCATTTTTTGACAGTCATTTGTTTGTTTTTGACTTTCTGAAAATACATCTGTCATTTATTTTAACATTCTGAATCTTCAATTAAAAACTACCTGTTATCTAAATGTCTCATTAATTTGCATGAATTAAGATTTTTTAAGTTGCTTTTCCGAGATTTTTTTTTTGAGAGGAGCCTATTTTAATGTACGGTTATGTCAAAATAAATATGTCTCACATCGCGATCTGTTTTAGTTACGATAAGACTTAATGGTTCCACTCTCGTTTTCTTTCGAATTTTGGTCACAACATCTTGAGCAGCTGATTTTGATATTAACATATGGTATATGTAAGTAGATAAATAAATAAATAAATAAATAAATATCCTGGAGGCTATGCGTAGGCGATATTTCTTTAAAAGCCTCTTAAGTAATTAAATAATCTCTTTCGGGAAATGGCAGTAGAGAACACAAGGCCAATTCCCGTAATTAAAAACGTTCAAAATATAGTCGCCATCTCATCTCAGCGACAATCGATGTCTAAAATGTCCCTGACATTAAAGGTATTTTTGACAGATTGAAACCGAGATCAGACCGTGAACGTTCTTAAAATTACGAGAATTTCCCCTCAGCACGATGCCTGAGACCTACTCATGTGCTTTTTTTTTTTTTTTGGGATGGGAAATCATCAAATGACTCCTCCCGCTCTGGGTGGAGCGGAAGGGAGTGTCAGACTCTTACTGACTAAAACCCACCCATGTTCCTTCCTTCGCCCTTTATGTTCCGGGGCAGCGGTAACCCTTTCGGACAATCCCGCTGCCCCGGCAGGCTTCGGCCCTGAGGGGCCCCTCGTTATGCTGACATCTCTTTGAGGCGCGCGTGGAACACTTACGCGCCGTCCGGCACGGGCCTGGTCCTGATCGGGCGGTGAGCTACCCATTGCTCTCCGCCCGCAGGCCCGCGCCTACGGTGGCCGGTAGTCGTCTCTCGACTCCCGACGCCCGGGGCGTCTCCCGCCTACTCATGTGCTGTATTCATCATCTTGCAAACTAATTACGTAACGCATTCACAATCGCAATCGCTTTCATTTTGAAAAGAAGACTGACATTTGAAAAAGACGATCTTCATCATCATCATTTCAGCCGAAATAATGCTGGACACTTCGACTGGTTCTGTGGCGATCTTAAGCTTTTACTATTACTACCGCAATAGTTACAAAATAAGGCGGCTCTCCATCAAGAGAATTGCCTACGATTGATTTTTTTCGTTAAAAAGACAAAAGCTACTGAAAATCTGCTGAACAAAAGCAAACTTCATGAGTTGTCACTTGTAATATCGACATACCACCCAAACAGACAACAATAGCTTTAAAACCTTGCAACTCTACTTAAGAAAAGTCATCTTAAACCAAACAAAATCCTATGAAACATACCCGTAACTTAATTACTCACATTCCTCAGCGCCTAAGCGACACATACTTTATCTATGTGATAGTCAACTAACGCCGAAGCATTAATTTAGTGCCCCCATCCACAGTTATCTGTGAAAACTTAAAACATTCGGATAGCTGTGAGACAAATGAATCACTCCGCGATTTTAGAGCTGAGTGTACAGTGGGAAGGGGCCTTTGTGGTTGTGAACGTTCGAAGTTGATTTTAATTGATGGGAAGTGACGGATTGAAGTCGTTTTGGTGGTTTGGTTATGTCATTTTAGGGACATGAGACATTTCAGCGTTGTTTTTGGGAGAGGAACACTTCTGCTATGCCTCTTGTATTGCCTCTCTTGCCTGCTCTTGCCTTCTGTATTGCAAATGTCAATAGGAGCCAGACTGGACTTACCATCAGGTGGGCTGTAAGCTTGTTTGCCGTACAACACCATACAAAAAATGCAAAATGTTATGACAGAAATATAGCTTTATTGATCTGTTTAACTACATTTTTACACAAGAATAAAAGTTCGTCTCACCCGTCCCTAATTTTTACTCCTCTAATTTAAAAGACGAAAACGATGGGTGGACTGTGTGTAAGATGTTATGGCTAGAAAGGAGTGAATTCCGAGATGACGACTAATAGAGAAGTATGGAAGAAAAAAACATGTTGCGCCGACCTCAAAGGGCAAGAGAATTATGTTGGTAATATGTTGATAAATTTAAATAGACCAAAAACATGCCTTAATGTACAAAAACATGCCTCCTAAAGCCTTTACAAGTCTCCACAGCTCTTATGCCCCTGCCTTTACAAAGGATATAGGCACATAATATGTGAGATTGCGCCTGCGCAGATAACAGAGAGTGCTTTTTAAGATAACAGCCCTTCGTGAGAGACGAAATCCAAGTATGATTTAAATACATATCTGTGATGAGTCCTTAGGGCTTATCTGGCGCAAAATGTCAATGCTTTATTATGAGATAGTGTTAGGCGCGTGTACTAAATGGTATTAACATATTGCGGCTAATTGACGTCCAGTGACTCATTGGGGAGCGTGCGTGCTCTTTGTGAGGGATCGCTTTTATTGCTAGCAATGTGGGTTGTGTGTTACTAGTTAATATTCTTGAGTTAAGCCGCGGGGTTATTGCGTAACACACTAACAGTAGGAATGGCTTCCATTTTGACAGTTCAACAACATTCATTGCGTTAGTTACGTTGCTGAGCAGAGAATTTTTTCGAGTATATGGAGCAATGGATTAGAGATTTGAGATTGAACGTGTGTTACGCAAAGTGGGTGCTGTTAACTTCGGGAGTGTGCGTGCTCTTTGTGAGGGATCGCTTTTATTGCTAGCAATGTGGGTTGTGTATTACTAGTTAATATTCTTGAGTTAAGCCGCGAGGTTATTGCGTAACACAATAACAGTAGGAATGGCTTCCATTTTGACAGTTCAACAACATTCATTGCGTTATTTGCGTTGTTGAGCAGAGAATTTTTTCGAGTAAATGGAGCAATGGATTCGACATTTGAGATTAAACGTGTGTTACGCAAAGTGGGTGCTGTTAACTCGTTCCGTGCTCCTTCGGCAGTCAGCTTTGCTGCATCCTTGCTGAGTGGCTAATACTTTTACCATATTTGAGGAGCAGTGGTGGCCCAGTGGTACTGGCCCCGACTTACGTGTTGTAGGTCGTGGTTTCGAACCCAGACAGGCGCTTTTTCACTGTGTAAACAATTTAATCACCACTGCTCTCAAAACGGTGAAGGAAAACATAGTGAGGAAACTGGCATGTTCTAGAACAAAAATTCGAAGGAATGTGACTCGAAGAGAGGAGGCCTGTGTCCCAGCAGTGGGAACATTATAAGCTAATTGTGCTATGAAATATTAGGTAAGTCGTGACAATACGAGTAAAGAAGACTAGGAACGGGATGGTAATGGAACTAGCTATTCCTGTTTGCCCTTTCAACTTATTTTCAATTAGGTAAATAATTATGCCTGAGCCAAGAGTGGGTTCACGACAATACTGCAACGGAAAGGGATCAAAATCATGGGTTCTTTCTCGCCAAGCTGCTCGGTTACCGGTAGGGTATTGACTCTTCAACTTTCTAACCAGCACCCTAATTGCGTAACATACTATCGATCTCAATCTAAATCATTTTGCAGGATATTGCAGATCCAATGCTTTATATGTTCGAAAAATGTGTCTGCTCAACAAAGTAAATAACGCAATGAAAGTTGTTGAACTGTCAAAATGAAACCGATTGCTACTCATAGTGCGTTACGCAATTACCCCGCGGGAGATTAACATGTTAGTCACAGCCAAATGTTGAATCATGCAGAACAGCATCTGACAACTTTTGAAAAGAGATGACGTAAAACCAAAGCCTTCACAAAAAAAAAACCTTCATTTGCGTCATCTACTTAGATAATTTCCGATCGAAAGTAAAATACATAACATAATCCACATAAAAATAACTGTATAACATATTTAAATAGTTAAGCAATAAGTTCTCTAAGTGAAAGTATGCCAATCTAAATCTAATCTTTGTAACTCCTCACATCACTTTTAACTTTGATAGGGCCGGTCCATTTCCGGAGGGAATTAAGCGATTAGATTTCGTATGAATCTGTTTAATTTAATAAAAAGTATAATGGGTTTTTTGAACCCAAAATCAGCTGCTAAGCTACGTTAAATAAAATACCAGGTCGTCTTGCCTAACTGGTTATTCTGATTTTTACTAGTTCGGATGTAAAGTTGGTGAATATTATGGCTAGATTTACACAATGACTGGAATGAAGGACTGATAAAGAACGATAGATTTTCTGACTTTACGAACAACTTAATTCGGGAGTCGGTACTAAACAATAATTTCTCCTGATTGTAGGTAGGTACCAATACAACACCAACACCAGCACAGACATAACATGCCACCACTTACCGTTATAACGTGGCTCACCAACTGGGCCCACGTGGTGGATTATGGCGATCTCTCTCACAGAGAGGAGGCCTGTGTCCCAACAGTGGGAACATTATAGGTTGATTCTGCTTATGCTATAACATGGGGCTTTTAGCGTAACTGGCGAGCTGTGGATGCACTTACTTTAGGTACATGGCTACCTACCTACCTACAGATCTGCCTACCTCTATGGGAATTATACATAGACAAGTTTTTTATGATTTGTACCCGATAAATCAAAAGCTAGTATATACATATATTATGTGTAATCAATGTATAATGTATCTAAGGGCATAGTTTTATACTGAATAACTCTAACCGGCTGATATTAGGCCATATTTTAGACACAAAAATGAATTAATAATATTATGATAACAATCACGACTATTCACGAAAGCCGCGCTTTTTATACGCGTCGTAAAAGTGATCGCGGTATCATCCAATCTGAATAATGGCCAAATTAATGTTAATATAAACGATCTAGAATTAAATGTTAGATATTATATCTTTTGAAAAGTGAAGGTCGTTTAATTTAAAACTAGTTGACGATATCTATCACGGGAAACCAGACGAATGTTGGCTTAAAACTTATACTTTTAACCTACAGTACTCAAAATTAACTGTATCGTGGTTCATATCAGCCTATAATGTTCCCACTGCTGGGACGCAGGCCTCATTTCTGTGAGAGGAAGTGGGCCATAATCCACCACGCGGGCCCTGTGCGGGTTGGTAGATGTATAGACGTATGAGGAACAGGGTGTAAAGTCCACTCATCCTCTATAGAAAAGGGAGGATCCTCCGACCCAACGGGTGTTGTGTCGTGCGGGCAATTGCCCAACGACTGAAGTCGGGAAGTTTGTATGTATGCAAATTGCGCGGTAAACTCTGCTTGCGAGATGCCAGGATTTGCGTGACGTCAGTATGATGTGTTGTTCGAATGTGGCATTGTAGATACCGCTACAGATGTCACATGCCTTCGGATTTTTTTTTTGCTTCTAGGACATGCCGGTTTCCTCACGATGTTTTCCTTCACCGTTTTGAGAGCAGTGGTGATGAAATAATTTACACAAAGTAAAGCGCCTGTCAGAGTTTGAACCTTCTACGACCTACAATTCGTAAGTCGCAGCCGTTTCCACTGGGTCACTACTGCTCTTACCGTGATTCATCATCTGCCTAGCCTTTTCCCAACTATGTTGAGGTCGGCTTCCAGTCTAACCGGATGCAGCTGAATACCAGTATCTGTGATTGCAAGAGTATATTGCGCAATTAGGCCATTTGACACCACCTACAGTGTGGCTGACGAGAGAATGCGTTACTGCGGTGCCAACAGGACCCTATTACCTACTTGGCCTCCGCTGTCCGTCCGTCTGTCTGTCTGTCTGTCAACGTGCTGTATGTCATGAACCGTAATAGGTAGACATTTGGAATTTCAAAGAAAAATTCACAGAGTGTGTACTTCTATTGCCGTTATAACAACAAATAATAAAAATAAAATAAAATTATTAAACATTTAAGGGGTAAAAAAACGTGGGGGAAGTTTTATTTATTTTTATTTTATTTTATAAATTTTAAGAAAACTTACAGCTAATATATTCGAGTAGTCAGAAATAATATGTAGAAGAAGGCCAATTACAAGTTTCCACTTATATCACGTTTCATGGATAGAAATGTGATTTTTCCCGGCGTTTTTTGCCTTGTGATACGGAATCCTTCCTGTGCGATTCCGACTCGCACTTGGCCGGTTTTCTTAAATTCATTTTAAACCAGAAAACGAATATATTTACATTTCAAGAAAATACACACAAAAAAAAACCACAAGAATTTTCTTCCCACCCCATCCTTCAAGCCCTCAATTTACTCAGACGCCCATAAATCCTAGTATAATTTCTGAAGGCAGTAGTCAATCACGCACTGCCTCAATGGCAGGTTATCTTGCCGCCCAGCACCAGTCTATCGCTCTATACATCACTCGGGTGCCGCCCGCCCTTATCACAGCGCCGCACGCCCAACTCGTTATTTTACTATACCACGTGGACTCGTGCAAATATCAAGTTGTGTAAAATGTTATGTGTGTATGTGTGTGTTAGATTCGAAGTGTATGTTTTGTTTTTATGTGGTAATGTTTGTTAAATAATGCTGGCATGTTTTTGGACTAGGTATATTTTTAAAGTCAATGAAAATTATTTTAAAATTATCATCTCCCTTCTGAGGCCCAACTCATCTAACATAATACTTACAATATTTTTATTTTTACTATCGAAAAGAAGAACCTTTAGGTTCAATCAATGCAAAACCAAAAGCAACACCATGTTTTTTTTTTTCATAGAGCAGAAAACAGTTACCTACTTACATATTTTATTATAAACTTAAATATCCTTAAAAGTTAGAAGTAGACTTTAGTGGCTTTTTTAATAGATTCTAATAAATATTATATTAGAGATAGGTAGACAAGGGTATAATAGCATGTGTTGAGGAAGACATCACACACGTTAGATTTTTTCATAAATCATGGAGTCGAAAAACAGTTACCTACTCACATAATATTTTATTATAATCCTCCAAAACCTTAACAGTTACATCTCTATAGCTACTTTAGTGTTTTTTTTTTAAACGACTCCAACAATAATAATAGACAAGGGCATAGCATGAGTAGGCGACGGGAAGGGCATGGCGCACGTAAGTCCATTTTAGTTTTTAATTACAAAACTTTCATTAATATCTCTATGTAAAGTGAATGTAGATAACTTAAAACACACACAATCTTGAGTATTATTTATAAAAAAAGAGAGATTATAACAATGTGGAGTTATTTCGAGGTGTGTTTACCTTTTGGCCGCGCGTTTAAGTCAAAAGGGTGTTATCAGTGTGGTGCATCCATCACTCGGCGAACGGGTTACCAGTGTAGAAAATAATATTTATTTGTTGAGTTTTTTTTTTTCTTTGGTTAGGATTTGATTTTGCTGTGAGTGACTGAATCGTTGTAAATGTAGTTTAAATTGTTGGTTTTACGTAATTTTATAATATTCCACCGGTATTTCGGTAGTTAAAAAAAGTTTCCTTACGTAGTAGGTACGTTTACGGTAATTGTTTTAACAAAACATTGGTTTAACATTGCTTCATTAATTTTCATCTTAATATCTGTAAACACCATTCAACAGGGCTCAGTAAATTGCTGAATTTTCAGCGAAAACTTCTCAACAACACTTCTAAATCCAAACATTTTTATAACCCAGTCCTCGTACTTCAATAAACAAACTCCACCAATAAACAAACAGCAACAACATTCTAAACCCAAACTAAAATCCATAGAGCAACATAAAAACGTTGAAAGTGGCAACACTACGCGACGCGGCACGGCGGCGCGACGCGGCTCGACGCTCGCCTCCCGTTATCAGCACCCACCACCCGGCGTTTGTCGCGTTTTATTTTAGACTACCTATAGCCTGTTTAAACTTCACACTCCCAAGCCTTTTAATGCTTGAGGTCAAGTCAACATGCTTTGTAACATGTTTTCGGAAAGTGACGCGTTTCGCATGTTTTATGGCGCGATTTTTGGGTTATCTATGGCTTGCGGTGGTTTAGTGCTGTTCTATTTTTTAAATTGATGGTTTGGCTTTTGTTTTTTTTTATTGTAATGCGGTGATGTAAGGATTCTTTGCTTAGTATAAACTTGCGGGGTAAATTCTCAACACAGTAAACCGTAAGAAATTCTGGGGAATTAAATAAATAAAAAATAAAAAAAGTAACACAGTAACAGTAGCAATGGCTTGCATTTTGACAGTTCAACCACATTTACGTTGTTAAGCAGATTTTTTTCCGAACATATGAAGCAATGGATTAGCAATATTCTTCAAAATGATTCAGATTATGATTGGTGCCGTTGTTGGTAATTGCAGTATTTTAGAAATTGTTAAGGTGAAAAGATATCTTTTTTGAATTGGAATACTCTTAGCGCTTATCACTATGCGTTAATAAGTACCTACCCTACTTTTATATAAATTGTACTTTATATGACCACACATATTTTTAAAACTAGAGTGGTGCCTTAAGGTTTGAAGATACCACTTTTAAAGTTGAGACCTAAATACCGCTAAACATAAAGGTACCATAATGCAGATAGAAATGTTACATTTGCTAAGTGCCTGTCTCAATTCTAGGGTGACACTACAGTTAAATACATTATTACATACACCTACATAAGTATTGGACATGCACAGACTTATATTTAACAGTTTATAGAAATAATTCAACTTTTATTACGTTATGAGTTTTAAAATTTTACACAAAATTACAGGTTACAACTATTTTTTATCAGACTTTTTAAAATACGATATGCGACGTCAAGCTTTGTTTGCTACATTGAAAACTTTGATAGAGTGTAGATCATAGATAGACACAACGGTAAATTCTTCTATCTTATACGCGCCTGTCAATCAGGATAACAATTATAGTAGCTTCAAGAACTTATTATAAACAAACATAAGTAGACCCATTTATTTTATCTAAAAAGCTTCATAAATTTCCTATTCAAATCAAAACACAGTGATCGCACAGATTATGTATGCAACCATAGACACGTCATCCCACAATAATCCCGCCTTTTATACGACCACAGATTATAAATAGGATTCTGTCATGTATACTGGACAGCAAATTGCTATATAAAACGCCACTTATGGCATGATATGGACCCTAATTAAACAGTAAGTAGCCTTATCTCGGAAAAACGAGACGACGCTTAGCACTATCTATCGTTATGACAAAAAGAAACCAACACAATCTGCGTGCACATCTCTCCCATTAAAGAAAAATAATCATAGACTATACTTATTTCACTGGTATGTTGTAATTAGCTTATTAATTTAGTCTTATCTAGCGAACCCTTTCCAATATTTTATATCAGATAAAGTTTACTATTGCTTTTTATTATTTTGTTTTACGGTTTTGCAGCTCAATAAAAATAATTAAGATGTCGTCTAGATAAAACAGTGATTATTTACATACACATACATAATCAGCCTATAACGTTCCCACTGCTGGGAAACAGGCCTCCTCTCAGTGAGAGGGAGTGGGCCGTAATCCACCACGCGGACCCATTTGGGTTGGTAGATGTCACATGTATTAGAATTTTTGATTCTAGGACATGTCGGTTTCCTCACGATGTTTTCCTTTGCCGTTTTAAGAGCAGTGGTGATGGAATAATTTACATAAAGTAAAGCGCCTGTCTGGGTTCGAATTCACGACCTACGAGTCCTAAGTCTGGGCCGCTACCAATGGGCTACCACTGCTCTAGTAGTTTTCTCTAATATCAAACACAAAATCATCATTTTGTCCATAATGACAAAATGATGATTTACTTACTGACTAACTTTTTGATTTACTTTACTTTTTTTGTTTTACTTTTATTTGTAGGAAGTTTCGCTAATAATAGCAATCCTACAAATAAAAGTTTGACAGGATCAATTAATATGGTTCTCGTTCAATACAGGTTGATCTTAGCAATGCCTGAAAATGATCAATCACAAAGCCATTATAGTACCTACAATACATCCACATGACAAAAGCCAGACAAGACATCCTAAAAAAAGAAACGACTAAGTTTTTCACGAGAACTCGCCATATCTCAGTAATCGGCGCTCTTAAGGCAATCCTTATCCCATTTACGTGTCTCCCATTACCATTAAAATCTGAACTTATCTCGCTTAATAAAAACGTGAACCGGTCCAATATATAAATAATATACAGAACAATAACGGCTGGTAATTAGGCAATAAATTCTTCAAGAAGATATGAGAGATATTAAGAAAAAGGCAACGTTTGATTTGTTTGTGCCTGACTATGTGCTGTGCGTGTCCGTTTCTTGATGCGATACGATATTGGTAAGAGAGATATTTAGGCGTGAGTGTATGTTTCAGCTAGCAGAGGGATAATTCTTGGATTTTTAAGAACGTTCACATTCTAATCTCAGTCGCAATCTGTCAAAAATACAATTAATTTACATACATTTTTGACTAGTTTTTGACATTGATTGTCGCTGAGATGACATTGCGACTTGAATTTGAATGAGAATTGTCCTTCAGGTCGCCTTCCTTTGCCTGGAATTACTTAGTCCTTAACTGTCTTCTGATAACTTTTTCAATACAGACACAATATTCAATCCATGATCTTTCATAAATTCAACACAGTTTTGTCGAAACTGAAATACGTCAGTTGCATCCTTTGCATGGCAACCCCGTTGCCAACTTTTGTACTGGCTATTCTGTTCCCTACGACATTATTTTATTCTCTTAGAGCTCTTGTCGACACACGAGAAGAACAGCTTCACTTTGATATCCCTCCAAATTCTCAAACAATATGAAAGCTTATAAAAACCCGTATCGGATCTCACAATGTACATTCCAGCCCGAAATCTCACGATAAGACCGCATTCAGTTTTATATTTACCGTGAGATAAGGGCCTGCCTGCGAATCGATTAGCTCACTCTAACAAACGATGCCTATCTGTATGTCTGGTCATCCGCTTAGCGTTAAAAATAACCAGCATCATAATCTTGCGGGATATTTTCTTTACATTTGTATTGAATAGGAACCTTTTCAGCTTATGTTATAAGGCTGGCTGTTGCCAAAAATATCTTGTTCACTCTTTCTTTATGGTTTAAAAAAAGGGTTCTGTCAATGTCAACTGCAAAAATTTTCCCGCGCAAGGTTTTTCTTCTGAGGTTGCGGGCATCGGAAAATTCTTCTTTCCATTTTGAAGTATTTGTAAGTTTGGTTATTTGTACTTATTGCTGGCTGCCAAACTTCCACACAATTAGTTCAGCAGTAGCGACACACCACGTATTTTCCTTACTTTACGTCCTTAAGTTAAATGGCTCGCGGATTGCTAGCCTTAAATAAATAGCCGCAAGTTATCAAGCCGGCCATTTGACCGTCAAATTCACATTCCCTTCAACTTGGCATTTCAGATAGATCGGCCACCCACGTCCGTCAGATAGCACAGGACACACTCGGCGATAGGTTCGGGCGCACTCGGGTCGCGTCGGGCGGCTTCGGCCCCGCTCGTAGATGTTCGCGATTATGCCCACGCGCACACAGATTGAAGTGTGGAAATTTGTTGCTTTGTCATATTCAGAGATTTAGATACTCGATACGGACAAGTTATAGCGAATTGTTTGTGAATATTGTTTTAGAGATAATATTAATAGAGACAATGTTTCTTGAAATGAACTGCGGCGGAACCTATCTGGTACCTTGCGGTAACATAAGTCAACTACAAATTGATTTCGACTTAGCTATAAAAGGTACTCGGCTATAAGATATAATTGCTGAGATATGCTGTCCACCCAGATTTTAATACAAGGACAAGACTGGGTCTGCGACTGTCTTGCTGCAAAGCTTTTTATTTATACTTAAACAAATAAAAACCAATTGAAGTGGCTGTTTTAAATGTCAAAATCATAGTCATACACATACATACAAATAAATAAAATTTAAGTCAAAATAACAGCTTTTTACTAAAGTAGTAAAATTATATACCTAGGTCCGTACCTAAGTATATAATTTTAAAAAAAATCTTATAAGTACCGTTACTTATAAGATTTTTTTTTTTTTTTTGTCTTTTTGTTCCGGCTAATCTCCGAATCGACCGATTTTGATGAGACTTTCACTGTCAGATAGCAGATGTTATAAGGAGTAACTTCAGCTACTTTTAATTTAGAAAAATAATAGGGTTCCGCGCAAAAAAATAAAACCCATGAAATCCAATTTGTTTTCCATCATGCACGCGAAAGAAGTCGTGGGCACAGCTAGTAGGGGAATGAAAACCTTCAAGACTTCGCTAGTTATGAAGCTAGGTGTTTCTCTGGTCATCAAAGTCAAAAGTTTACATAGTGACACTTTCCCATTTAAAATATGAACCTGGATTTTCCACTTTAGCATGCAATACCTGCAAAACGATTCCATTTATCTCCTCCGTTCACAAGAACATTATCAATGTCCAAAATATCTAGATATTAATTCTCAGCTGCACTACGTGTGCAGGGTAACGAAAGTGCGCCCCCATTGGGGGTGGAATAGGGGTGTAAGGGGGTGATAGCGATCGCCTATTGGCCGATACACCAGATTTATGCGGTCTATCTTCACCGTCTTAATTTACGGCTAGCTTGTGCCTGGATCATAACTTTTGGAAAAAATGGAAGGCTAGGATTTTCGGTTTGTATAGCTAAATAATGTTAAATCAATCAATTATGGTGGTATTTCAATACTTTGGTACAATATTCAATCTTACATAAAGTTCTCACGAGCTTTCATTAAAGAGCTTTAAACTAATATTACTACTGTAAAGAGAAAAGATTAGATTTTTTTATGTTTGCTTGTTACTCTTTCACGCTAAAATGTCTGAACGGATTTGGATGAAATTTGGCACATGACCTGGATTAGGACGTAGGATACTTTTCATTCAGATATTCCCACGGGATCGAGACGTATGCAGGAAAAACCGCGGGGCCCAGGTAGTTTTTTAACCGACTTCTAAAAAGGCGGATGTTCTCAATTCGGATGTTCATATTTTTTTTTTAATATTTGGTCTTAGTAGGTTACTTACTGGTTGCTGACAGCCTGTATTGCTTTATCCTACTGTTCGGGTGAATGAGGTAGTCCGGGTTACGTTAGAAACACTAATCCCGGAAAACAATGCAAAAATGTTGCATTACACGTGTCGTTCGCTGATAAAATTCCTTGCCAATAACGTCACACTTCCTGGCTAGTAAGAAATAATTTCTGACTTGAAAACTAAAAATAGCAACAACATTCAATACTGCCACGCCTTTTCCCAACTATGATGAGGTCGGCTTCCAGTCTAGCCGACTGCAGCTGAATACCAGTATTTTACATGTAGCGACTGCCTATCTGATCTCCACAACCCAGTTACTGGGTAATACCATACCCCTTGGTATGACTTTTTGTCAGACTTTCAGGGTTTTGTAACTGCTGTCAAATATCTACGAATGACAGCCCGGACCAACGTCTTAACAAATTCAACGGAATTTCTGGGGTTTGTTAAATGCAATAAACCCTAAAAAATCTCAAAACTTTATCCTCACCGCACATAATATCCATGACAACTACCCACCATCAAATCGATTTTCTCATACCATCCTGCCCTCGGCAAATAAATCAAACATAACCTAGACATCGGAGCAGTCTAGACCAGTCTTATCTGAACACGTGTTGCCCATTCCAGATGTCTTAGATACGGGGCTTTTAGCCGGAGATAGCGGCCACTCGGCAACCATCACACTCAATCTTGTACTCGTTAAAAATAAACGCGAGTGGCCGATATGAGGCTATTTGCAAGCTGTATGAGCGAGCTTGAGAGCTGATTGGTTTGGAGCTGAATGTGGTGATTGGTGGTTGGTGAAAAAGTTTATTAATCATTTTAAAAACTCCCACAATTATTAAAATGTACACAATTTATATTTCAAAAAGTTTGAAGACGGGAGACAGGAGCCCATAATAAGTAAAACCTCTGCTACAGGTCGCTAAAAGATGTCTGTTACATACCTAATAGGTATCATTTGACAACACAGAATCTTCTGGAATGTTTTTATATGTGAGTACTTGAAAATAAATGCGTTAACTGGCAAATAAAATACCTTAAAAAGGATTTTTTTTTAACTTAAACCAAAAGGTTCTCTCAACTCAATATATTCTTTGATGGCAACACTAGGTACTACCACCTGACGCTGATTAAGCACTTGCCAATATTAAAAACTCAGTTTAAAAAAAATTCGTAATAGCAAGTTTTTGACAAGTTTTGATTCCATCTTTTCTTTTAAGAGAATCGCACATAGCAACTTTTCCTATGTCTCAATAAAGTACAACTGAAAATAAAGAAAATTCAGAAAGAAAAGAAAAAAGGAAAAGGAAAAAAAAAGAAAAAGAATCCAAACAGAAATAAAAAAGAAGATAAAAAAGAATTAAAGAGAATCCAGAATTTTCTGAGATCTTGGCTAAAAAATCATATTACATATTATAATTTCTCAGTGGCAGCCCGGAGTCTGGATTTGTACCCGGTTGATAGCAATAAGGTCGCCCCCTATTACATGGGACTTAAACATAATTGGTGTAATGTACAGGTACATCTCAGTCTAACCCTTCGGGGATTACAAGCATGATGTTATGTTTAAAATTGACTACTTTAAAGAATTAAGACGTAAAATCAAACATAAATTAAATCGATAGCTCAACCCTCCGTGTTATTTGAAAGGCTTTACTGAAAGGGGGGAAATGGCTTCCGATCTCTCATGATAACGCGTACCTATTATGCACTATTGCTACATTTAAACTCGATAAGTTATTGCGATCTGCCATCTTTTAAGTCCATATTTTAGCGATATGCTTGATACATATTTAATGTTAACTAAGTAGCGGGGAAATGGCTGAATCAAGACTATTTTCCTGATGGTTTATTTACGCGATAAGATACAGTAGTCTGTCTACGTACTCTTTGAAGTTAATATACAAGATCAAATTAAATTAGCTAGCGAAACTCCAGACGTAATGGGTAGGTATCGATATCTAAACATGATAGGACAAAAAAAGAACAGATTCTCTAAGCTCATACTTCAAGTAACAACACTACTAGCGATCGTTGACCCAAAAAATAATAAATCTTTTTTTATTTTGTCGTGTACAGTGTACCCATCACGTCTACGGGGCTTCGCTAGATAATTTAATTTGACCCTGTGCATTAAATGTGTCAAAAGTACCAGTCTAGTATGTATTCTCGAAGTTTATTTTGGACATAATTGACATCGGTTATGGAAACCTGGACGTATAATTAATGTAAGTCGGCCTTCAGCCAGCATGGTGATCAATGCTCATGCCTCCTCTGTATGAGAAGAGGACTTCTCCCAGCAGTGGGACAATAATAGGCTGCTATTATTATTCAAAACCGTAACCCAAACTATTAATCAACTATAGTACAGAGGTATATTACTTACTTAGAAAAAAACTTCAAGTTTCAACATTTATTTTTCTAAATTTACTTAATTACTCGTAATACATATAAAATTCAATTCTCGATAAAGTTAACAAAACAATTAATTAACGCAACCAAAAACTCATGTACAGGTTGTTCCCTTTCCCCTAAACAACAGGTTTACAAAACATTATCAAAATGCTCATTTTTCAACGAGTTACTCAGCTGAAAAAGTGACAGTATAATATGGTAATTCAGGTACCATAGTTTATTATCAAAACAGATAAGTATTGGGTGTGGCTGGCAAGCCCGTTTATACCGTGCCGCGATATGGATGCAAGCTTAATTAATATATACAGGCCTACTTTGTTTACGTTCTAATTATGGTTGAGCTCTGTGGTGGGTTAAAAGGGGGGTTATAATTGTGTGAGAACTGTTACTTTTGACAAAAATCTCCTCGGCCCTAGAAGTTTTCTTTGAGCTACGTTGAAAACACAGGTAGGTAACAAAAATACTAAGAATCAGCTTTTGCCCGCGTGTAAGTCTGAAATTATCCAACGGAACCTTATTACCCGGATAAAAAGTATCCTATCCAGGTCTTGGTCTACCTCAAAAGTTGACAGACAGACAGAGTTACTTTCACTTTTGTAATTTTAGTATGAATAAAGAAAAATGGGGATATTTATGGTGAAATATGGCTGAATTTCAATGTATCTTAACACCAATTATTGTTAGCAAAATAAACGTCTATTCTATTAGGTTAGTGCAAGCTATAGGGATAAGCAATCAACATAATTATAAGAAGAGAATCGTAACTAGATGACAGAAGCAATGAAGCAAAAATACATACAGAGTTCAATGTTTATCGGATCCTACAATCGCATTTTATCTCAAGTATTCTATTTAGTATTTATAGCCCTTTCTTTGCCTTAATACTGGTACTTATTTAACCTAAATAACCACATCCAAAACCTCATTTAATTCGGCCAAATCCTGTACGAACATATAAATTGGCTGGCCAGGGTGGCTTGATACGCAAATCTATTAGCTGAGACCAGGGGCGCAGACGTGGACAATGCCTAGATGTGTATCTAGCACCCACGCCTTGCGTTGTAACCTCTGTGAGCTTAAATACGCTTCCAGATACTAAATATTGTGTAGGATGCTGTGCGCATATGTGGGTATGTCAAAGGATTCCGTTAGTGTATACAATGCCTTAGCATACCACCAGTAATTGTTGTGGCTGTAGATATTTGGTAGCAATGTTGGTGTTGATATTTGGCCTGCCTTGTGGTGGAGAACGATAGTTGTTCGAAGCAAAACAAAAAATACTTCGAGAACCTTTTCAAATCTACTTTGGTGTACAGACAAGGCCCCTTTTTTAACCAAGGAAGGTACGAACCTTCCTTGGTTAAAAAAGGGGCCTTATCTGTCTAAATGAAAATGCAGATGGATGTTTGATGATGTTCAATAGATATCTGTAAAATCTTTGATTTCTAGTTTATTTAAATTTACAACTAAAAACTTTATAAGTATGTATTTCATTTTTATAATACTAGTATATTTTTTTTGTGAAACTGGGAACTTTCATTCAAAAACTATCTGTCTTTTTGGAGGATTCCCGTAATTAAAAACGTTCAAAATCTAGTCGCAATCTCATCTCAGCGACAATCAATGTCAAAAACTTGTCAAAAAATAGAGATATTTGAGGTATTTTTGTCAGATTGAGACTGAGATCAGACTGTGAGCGTTCTTAAAATTACGAGAAAGATCAGAGGGATCTTTCTCGATCACAAAGACTAAACCTCCAAGGAACTATGCCCGATTTTGGACTCAAAACAAAATAAACATGCAACACAGTATCTGACAACTCAACTCCCGTCTGATTGATCGTCACACATACGCATCAAGTATGTAAAAAGCCTGAAAATAAGGTGCGTTGACACGCCAGGCACGTCACGCGTCACGCATGACAATGCGTGTCAGTTGCGTGCTTCGATGGCGTGATAAGCGTGATAGTGAGCACGCGATGCGTTCAACCTTGCTGAGAAAGTGATAGTGCGCCCTTTTGAGGGTGGTGGAAGCCATGGGATAAAAGAATTAGGAAAATGAATACTCGGAAATGTCATTAGGCCAGAATAAAATTAAGAATCCTTCCACCCCAAAAAGCTCCTTCTGAGCAATGTACTTTTTTGGATAAAACGAAACTAAAAGAAGAAAATCAACTGAGGTGCCCTCTCCGAGATTTTTATTTGCGCTACTAACGTTTTTAGCTACGATGTTTACATGTAAACTTGTAAATTGTTTCTTAAAGCAAATATCTATACAAAATAGTTATCGCCTCTGCCTAGCCTTTTCCCAACTATGTTGAGGTCGGCTTTCCAGTCTAACCAGATGCAGCTGACTACCAGTATTTTACACGGAGCGACTGCCTATCTGACCTCCAAAACCCAGTTACCTACTGGGTAACTTGATACCCCTTGGTTAAGACTGGTTGTTAGACTTTCGGGCTTCCTACAAATGACAACCGGGATCAATGGCTTAACGTGCTTTCCGAGGCACGAAAATACATATCTACAAAATACTTATACATAATTATAAAAGAAGTCAAAGTTCACGGGTCGCAGATGGTGAACGATTCCATTCACACACGCTTTTTCCTTTAACTTGGACCATTCGGAAAACCGCTCATATTTCTCTGTCATCAAAGAAATCTTACTAAACGAGTTTCAGATGTAAATAAGAATAGTTTTTAGTTTCATCACGCTATAAGAGTAGTTCAGAAACGACATCAGCAGCAATATATTATTACTCAACATCTCATGTCTACCGATGACAGCTTAATTTGGTAATAAGATTCATTTAATCGTTTTATTTATATTTAATATTAGGTTGGAGTTATTTTTATGGAGGTCAGAATGTAGTAAATTAGTGGAAATCTTGATTTATAAACTGTTAGCTTCTTTGATACTTGACACCTTATTATTTTTTAATGTAGACCTCCCCTGGAGATCATTCAAATAAATATTTTGAGAGGTTTTCCTCTTAGTTAAAAACGTCTGAGTCATTGGTCTGTGGTCACAAGGTTGAATATGAGGTTCGAGGTTCGATACTCTGGGTGGGATCTACTCTTGATAGATACATAGTTCTCATTGGATGCTGAGTATAGAGTAGCTATCAAATGGCAGTCAATTCACCTTTATAACAAACCTTTATTTCTTTTATCTTTAAGTATGTACATAGTTTCTAATTTGTGGAAGCTTGTAGATGGCAACTGAAAGTGCTAATTGCTTTATTCAAAAGCGATGTACTCCTTTATTTTTGAATGAAATTTTATGTTGTTCCGTACAGAGCATTTTCGAACCCATAGGTTTGCATTCGTTATTTCACGAAAAAATCACAATTGAAAGTTGCCAAGTGTTGCCATATTGGTGCTCGTGACTGTATGATATTGCAACCTTGAACAGCCCTAAATGCTTGATAAAGATGAACTCGCCAAAGCCATCACAGCCACATTCAACAAAATTCTCTAAACCGACAAACAACTTCCCCAGAATGCATCCAAACACACTCAAATAGCCTCAATTCTCATACCTTCCCCACCCTGACGGAATATTTCACATAATAACCAATAAAATGTCACGAATAGTGTGCGTTGACAAACGCAGGTACTTTTATTGACACACAGACGCAGTGCGTGTCGATAAGGATCTATTTCCACTTCCTCATGCCTAGGGAGGAGGACATACTGAGGAGCGACGCGGGTGTTAAGAAAGGCGCGTTTATATCATATAAAACTGAATCCATCGTATACCACTATGAACATAGTGACTATAGGCTAAAAGGCTATATATGGAGAGATCAATATGAACTCACGAATCTGTGACAGGTCTGCGTGTAAGCTTTTCTGGTAATAATTGTTCTGGTTTTCATTGGAAGTCGAGCTTGAGGCTGTAACAGTCGTACGTACATGGTACGGATGTCTGCCGATCCACTCTGTAAAAATCTTACCATGAAAATTTTAGTGAAGTGAGACTAAAACGTTCTGTAACCATCTCACCGTGAAAACTTAGGTGAAGTGAGCGTGGAGTGAGCTGTCATTCCAACTAATGCTAGGGATTGACACTACTGACAGCTCACATCAAGCTCACTTCACTTGAGTTTTCATGGTGAGATTTTTACAGAATCAACCGGCTGTCATTACATCTAATGCGATGAAGTGAGCGTGAGTGACAGTGTCAATCTAGGGATTATCACTCACGCTCACTTCATCCTCACATCACCGAAATTTTCACGGTGAGATTTTTACAGAATCGATCGGCTGATCTGTGTCAATCTCTCAAAAATACCTCTAATTTCCCTACATTTTTGACAAGTTTTTGACATTGATTGTCGCTGAGATGAGACAAATCGCGCCCGCTACCGCTTTAGTCACCAGCGCGTTCACTCTGGTCGAGGCCTTATGAGTATACGGCTAATGTAAAGGTGACATTATGTGACAGGGTGCAAACTTTGACGTATTTGTGTGTCGTGTTGGTTGTTTTTTTAGGGTATTTTAAAGTTTGGAAGTGGGTCATGACTTTGGGTAGTTACTTATTGCAGTACGTTCTCCCTAGTTGTTAGTGGTATTTTTAATATCATTAGTTGCTAAAACAATTGGGTTTTAACAACTAATGATATTAAAAATACGCAGGCAGTAATAGGTGTTCGTAGCCTTTGAAAACAAATTGTTCTAAAGTGGCATAAGTATTAGAGGTTACTCAGAAGTAATACCACCTAATGAAAATCATGTTAACATAGGTACCTATATCAACGCTATATGCAAGGGATGATTTCAGGACAGAAGTTGTTTTTTTACTTTTATCGTGTAAATATCGCTGAAAAGCTGTACCTACATTTTTCAACACATGTCTGAGAGCTGTTAATGTTACTAAGGGCAAATTTCACCAAACTTTTACCATAAAAAGTCATCCTGAGAATAAATTTTGAACTTTTGACAGTTTTTCCATAGTAGAACTGTTAGAGAGCAATTTTATTCCACGGATAAAAGAAACCTGACTTTGGTAAAATCAGCCCTGAAACATAACAAACCCTTTAAATCCAAGTGTTACAACCATCAAACTTACCATCCATTTTGTTTTCAGGTAAGTACAAACGGACGAGATAAACAGCGCCATGTAAGGTAACGTGCATATTAACCGGCCATTCTGCATAATGCAGCCAAACTGGACATGTGCCTAACGACTACAAAATGCGTTTTAAATTCACTTCAGCCAATAGTCGGGGAATACTCCTTACAGCATAATGTAACATTAATCCTTGAGGTCCATTCAATTTTAACAGTATAACCGACGCATAAAAACGCAGGGTGGAAAGCCGAAATAAATATCGATTCATAACAAGGGTTACCAGATCAAGAAATGTATTTAAGATTTTTTTAAATTGGCAATTTTATTGAGTTAATTAATGTGAAATTATTGTGGGAGATCTTTTCATAATTATGTAGATTTTTATCGGAAATGCTTATTACTTGTTTTTTTTTTTAATAAAAAAACGTTTACGGTTCTAATTCAAAGTAAAGTTAAAATCACCTAAATAACTTCACACGAGAGTGCTAACGGCCGCGACTTATCGAGTTGTAGGTCGTAGGTTCGAACCCAGACAGGCGCTTTACTTTGTGCGCATTATTTCATCAACATTCCTCTCAATACAGTGAAGGAAAAATCGTGAGAAAACCAACATGCCCTAGAACCAAAAATTCGAAGACATGTGACATATACTAACACGCACTGGGCCCGCGTAATGGATTATGGATTAACGGCCCACTCCCTCTCATAAAGAGGAGGCCTGTGTCCCAGCAGTGGGAATATTATAGGCTGATTATTCTACATAAAGATTACCTTCATTTTTTCGTTTTTTTTTTTGTCACTACGTGATCAAAAACATCAAAATCTAATAAATCAATAATAAAAAATAATCGCAAACCCTATCCATAACACAATACAATCGGGAATCGAGTAAAAAGGTAAGGGTGACCACACATCGTGTATCGCGGCTGAATATCGCGCGGCTGTCCGTTTATTGTCATCCGCGATATCGCGGCGACGATCGCGAATTTCGATTCGTAAGCGAAGACAGGTCAACGCGGTGTAATGATACCATCAGTCAAAACTTGGCTTTATAACAGATGGAATGAGGAATAAGCCTGACGTCTAGTGTGGTAAGTGGCTAAGTGAATTCAAATTGAACTCTGCCGGTCTATTCTATAAAAATCTGAGCGAGAAAATTTAGGTAAAGGAGAGGCTAGGAGAGAACCATCGTCCCACCTGTGGCTAGGGATTGACAGGTCACTTCAAACTCACTTCACCTAAGTTTTTATGGTGCGATTTTTACAAAATAACACTACTGTATTCTGAGTCGTTTCCATGAAGTCTCGACTATACTAAATGCCATTCAATCAAAGTGAAGTTGTCGTTCACGCGTCGAAATTTTCGAGAACAATATTTCGAGGAACCAAGTTCGGAGGTTAGGCCCATTTGCAACGAAGCAAGGTACCACTACATCGTGTGTGTTTTTCTGTTGCACCTACCTAGATGAGGAACCGCCTACATCTGGAAAAATGAATGTTTTTTTTGCCTTTAAACATAATATATTATTAAAATTGACCAATACGTTTGTATGACCTCTCGATAAAGTTTTCAATAACGCTGCCAAAATAGTTGACATCGGCTCAGTTGCCAGGGAAGAAAAAAAAGTGTTTTCAATAAAAATTTCTACTTTTTAAAGTTAAAGAAATTACTTTTATCTTCCTATTTCAACAGACTAAAAACCACTTAGCATACTCTATTAATTCGTTAATAGATTGCCTATTACTTTATACGTGTAATAATGTCTTGACCATCAATCAATTAGAGTCAAACGCGTTAACATGATTATACTGCCACGTTCTCCCAAATCAATATAATATTATACATTCATCACCAATCAATTACTTTAAATCCAATCGAAGGAACCATCTTTTCGTCCATATAAACAATGCTATAAAAACTCAAGTCGTTTCGTGAGTATAACCTTAATTCCTTATGTTTAAATTATGTACATATAATTTAAATTAAATCGTGTCTCCTATGTAAGATACGATCTAGATAATAAATAGCGGTTTGTATTAATATTTATAGAAGTAAATAAATACGTAATTAAATGCTTTAGTGACAATGAAATTCGTATTATCTTTGTAAAGGTTTTTGCCGCTTTTTAAGAAGTAACTTAAGGATTTGAACCGGTTTTCTTGAGTTTTAGGCATTGCTGAATTACTTAACGTAACTGAATTATCAACGCATCAAATCAGAGCAAATTAAAGTTTTTTAAGCAATTTATGATCCATTATCTATGCTAATCTACGAGTATTCTATTAACATCCTAAAGAGGTAATATTTATGAGTTTATATGTAGGCGGTAATCTTCGGAACTACAGATCAGATTCCGATAATTCTTACACTTATGGGAAGCTACAGTATTGCCGAGTGTCATAGGCAATTTATGTTAAAACAAGTAATTTCACGCGGACGAAGTTGTGGGCAGAACCTACAAAGCAGAAGTGTGTCCAAACCTTTATTCTTCATCGTAACAAATTTCTACGTGTAACAACTTTTCCAAGTTCCCGAAAGCGGTAACAACACTATTCTGAAAACTTAACTATCAAAACAAATGTCCCACCCAAGCATTTTTAACAGGTCTGTAACACATCAACTCGCACGCACATCGCGCAATACATTTGCCAACAATCTCTTCGCCACAACTCAGCATGGACGCCCCTAATTGCCCTCGCGAAATATCGTTGACATCCCTACTCCAAACCCAAACAAAGCCAAGGGATTTTAAACCTAATACCGTTGAGATAGGGTTTATATAGACGGTGTGAATTGTCTTTCTGGAGATTTATCCGCTGTATGGCCTAAGATATTTATAGTGAGGTGGCATTGTGCAGATTTGTAGTCGATTTGCTAGGTTTGTGCGTTTTTAAACGCCATTCCTTGCGGATTTATTTGATGGTGCGGTTTTTAACGTGTTTGTATGTTGGTGGTGCGGTTTATTTAAATGTTAGCTGCGAATGTTTGAGCTTGTTGTCCTATGAGGTGCCTGAAATTAGGGCTATTTTTGTACCGAAAGTTTTATTCTTCCTACTTTTTTTGGCTATCAAGATCTTTTTTTGTTTTTATTTGCATTTTTGGTATGTTGTCTCAAAACAGGTAAAGGTTTCCCGAATCCCTCATATTTATATTTGTATTAATTTTTAAAATTAATAAAAAAAATCGTTTTTGATTAGTTATTCGGATTTCGTAGCACATTCTGATAAATCAACGTTGCTTAGGCTGATTACGCATCTTATCTCTTATAGATATTTCGTAGAAATCTGATTTTAAACAAAGATCATTTTGAAAACAGAAATTCCTGATAGTTATCTTCTGATACATAAACATTTTTATTGTGTATCAAAAATTATGCAAGCATACAATAAATAAAAGTTAATGAAATGCGGCGCTTTCAAAAGCGCAGGTTTTTCTAGCCAGCTGCATAATCAGCCTAAAATGTTCCCACTGCTGGGACACAGGCCTCCTCTCTGTGAGAGGGAGTGGGCTGTGATCAGCACGGTGCCATTGCGGGTTGGTAGGTGTCAGGACTTACATGCTGCGATATAATTGTCTGTGGCGTAGCATAAGTGTGCATACAAGCGTTTAGCACAGGTTAATGGTAAAGGCAACTGCCGACGACACCCGTCGACGTGTCGGCGGGTGTCGTCGATAACGTGCTGCTTGTGTATTTGGGTACGGTGGTGCTCAAATACACGTGCGCCACATTGTCCACGGCTGCAGTTGCCTCTGCTGTTGAAGCAACAACAACAATTATACTTGCATCGTCTAAACAGTGCTTAGACGATGCTTAATTTTATTGTAAGTACTAAGGGAGAAACTTGCATCATGTAAATGAGGCTTTGGGAGCGGTCAAGTGTGGTCTAATATTTCTAGAACTAATAGTCTGGGTTATTTTTATTGAAGTTCATATAGTTATTTTTAATGTCTAATCTAATTAAAATCAATATTTGAACATTTGTTTTTTTAAAGTCATAAATAGAGTAGCTGACATTTTTTTACTATAGCAATAAATTTATTTATTTATTAATAACTAACTTATATTAACAGTTTGCACCACACATACAAGTTATTAGTCAATATTAGTAATAAATAAATTCTAATACACTGTGGACGTCATGCAAGATGTTTTTTTTTTATTAAGCTGTAGTGACACGCCTACACGAGCCAAGCCTTGGTATATTAATTATTTCCAATGTCATATTACAAAAATAATAGCTAAAGCGAATTAATTTGAAAACCAATGCCATCCCTCATTTTAGCGCCGCGCCGACCTGTTGCAAGAATTAAAGACGGCTATGTTAATATATTTAAAATTCTAACAGTAAAGAATTAAAAGTGACATTAATTAATTAAACATAAATTATCTTATCTAAAAATTTATCTAACGAGATAAGTGTGAAACGGCACAAGTGGGACCTGTCCACAAACTTATTTGCAAGACATCGAAAATAATAGAATTATCGTATCTATCAAATGTCATGAACATAATAAAATCGATATTTTTAGACGTAACTACGGACATTTGTATTCATTATTTGCTTATAATAATCAGGTGTCGACGTTTTTCATATTACTTAAGGGCTTTATTTAATTATTAAACTGAATTACTTATTTTAAGTGAGCCCATAAAGATACTGTCAATGGTTTTGTTATAGGTCCCATTTAATCTAAGTAGCTTCGAACATTTATTAAAAGTGATAATTTAAATAAACAGCAGCATGGCATGCAAAGCTTGCCAATTCGTGGGTGACCGTCTATTGCATACCGAGCCTCCGTGCCTCGGAAAGCACGTTAAGCCGTTGATCCTGGCTGTCATTCGTAGACCTTTGACAGCAGTCAGAAGCCCAAAATTCTGACAACCAGTCTTACCAAGGGGTATCGTGTTATTCAGTAACTGAGTTGTAGAGGTCAGGTCAGCTGCATCCAGTTAGACTGAAAGCTATAACATGGTTGGGAAAAGTCTAGGCAAATGACGACAGTAATTCAATTACCAACTTGAACTGAAAAATATCGAAATAACTAATAGAAACAACGGGCAAACAACAGAGATTCAAAACAGACCATTAAAAAAGCAACCGCTAGTGATGGGCGATCGCACAAGACTCGATCGATTACAAATCGCCTATCGATACTCGATACGGCGGATTCCCGCGGAATTGCACAATTTCCCGCGTCGATTCGACAAGGCTGGCTAATGAGAGCGTGGATACCAGTACCATTGTTTACAGATGCGATCGCGGTGTTATCTCTGCTATTTTTGTACGGTAGCCATGTTTCACTTATCTCTATACATTCGTATGCGATGTTCGTCGATTGTTCCCTTGTTTTTCGTCAGCGCGATCTCGTTATTGTTTCGCGATTCTTTGATATTAATCAATGTAGGATTTGGAGGGCTGTGTAATTATTTGGATTGTTTTAATACTTATGATCGCGATATGAGATTATGAACAAATGATCGTTAGCATAATAAATATGGCGTGACGAGCCGTCTACTTTTACAATAGCGTTAAACTAACATAATTAAAACTTTCATTACTGGGATATATTGTTACGCTAGCTTTTGCCCGCGGTTTCGTCTGCGTGAATGTCGGAAAATATTCCACGGGAACATACTACCAGGATTAAAAGTACCCTATATATTAATCCAGGTCATAAACACTGTGTCTGCCAAATTTCATCCAAATCCGTTCAACCGTTTTTGCGTCAATCCGGAACATAGGTACATCCAGACAAACAAACAAAAATTATTCAAAACTACTTTATTTGTATGTTTAGATATTAAGGGCGGTAATTATTTTAAATTTCAGTCTGTCTGTTCTCCTGTGAGCTAGAGATAATTCAAACTATTTATATCCCACCCTTCACTACCCCGCAACTTGACTGACAGACTCAATAAATTATTCCATCCACGCAAAAACACAGTTATAATAAAACAGTAAATTTTAAAATGCAGACAATAACTAAACAGGTGCTGAATAAAGCACGAAGCAAATTAGGGCGGGCGAGATGACGCGATAAGGCGTCGGTCGCGCGTCACAGCGGCGACACAAATCGCGCGGTGATCGCGCGTCAATCGTGTCGCGTAACGAACCGAGTATTGTATGCAAACGCCAGCGTTGATATGTCCTAACTCAGATATAGAATCTTTTACATACGATAATAATGTAACGTTTATTTACTTATGTTTATTTGCGTTTTGTCGAATTTTTGGGTTTATTTTTTTAAATAAATGCGTACCAACCACTTGTTGATTCAAAAGGATTTTATTGCTATAACATGATAAAACATCAGCAGGAAAGCCAATAAGTAATAATAAAGGAAAGAAAAAAGTTGTACAAAATCCACGATTTGCGTACAAAATTCTTATTATCAATTTTTCCGCAATCACCCATATTATAAGTTCCATTGTGCGGCCGCGATAGCCCCAGGCTTCGGCTCAAACTGATCCTTTCCTAAACCGTCCCTCCAGCCTTGTAATCCCGTGCTAACAAGTTAAATTCGACTCTACAAGCGTTCATACTTGTGCTCATAATCGCTCGCTCCATTCTAACTTATATGACGTTCCGTCATTACAACCGAGCGGCTTTTCCCGCGTAACCGCCAGTTTGACCAGCGCTAAACCGGATTTTATATGCCTTTTTCATAAGGTTCTTATTTGAGTAGAAGGTTGAGGGTCTATAATGCATTTGTCCCGCGGCCATGCTGGCGCTATCGGCATCACCTTAATGATGTCTCGATGGTGGATAGCCATTGTGTTGGATGTAAATTTGTAGCCGTCGGCGCGGGTAATGATGTGAGAACAAACTGAGATCCCGATAGCCAGATCTGGATCGCTTTCGGCCCACTGTGCAAGGGATTGTATTCAACTTTCGGCGCTCAAACTCAGCCCGTGCGATCTCATTGTTGTTGTTTTATTTTTTTCGAATGTTGAATAAGCTTTGTTTTTTTAATGTCCACTGTCTTGTAAATCATAAACTGTATCGATGTTTCGACCGTTTTGCTTTGGATTTATTTGAACGAGAAAGAAAAACGCCATCAAATATTGTTTTATACGTTTTGCTAAAATGGGGGTATAAAATAGTTGGACCTTTCAACAAAAACTGATGTGCACACCCCATTATCTGGGACCCTAAACCTTTTCATACTATTAGGTACACACAACGCAACTTAACAAACAAAACGTTACAAATTCAAAATGGCTGCGGGAAAATGGCGACCGTGATGGCGTCATTAGCACAGTTATCGCACTATTTTGTCGAATAGACAAAATTTTCAGTCTTTCAACGTGCGTCGGCGTTATGAAAGCGGTGTAAATGATGTTTTGAGGAAAACACGATAAATAATAAACCCACTAAAATGAGGTTGATGAAAAACGACACGAGCGATGCGGGTTATTAATTTTGAAGGGAAATTAGACCGCCATTTAGTAAGGGTAGTGTTGTGACCTAATAGGATAATATTAAGTCGACAGATTTAGAAACAAGTCGTTATAAAGGATAACACCATTATACTTAATTATTTTTTGTCTCGATGGATTCGTGTTATCTTTAATACGCTAAGAGCACAGCGCACTCACCTTGTCGTAGGCGCAGTTAATTTATTCTAGATATTAACAGTTTTACAGTCCTTAGCATTCCGCATTGAAATTGTTAAAATGCCTCATTCATTATACCACTGGTGAACTTCTGGTAAATGTTAGATTGTAAATTACTTTTCAGTTAAGAACAATACAAATATGCTTTTAATTCAGTTTGAAATTACAGTGACATAAAAAAAACGATATATTTAGCTTAGTTTAAATCTAAAGTAAGTACAACTGCTTAAACAATATCTGGATTACATTCAAATAATGTTTCGTTTATTTAAATGCCAAAATCTTTATTTAAAACGCATTCAGGTGCCAGTATTTTTAATTACCCCCATAATGAGCCGATATCATACTCCTAAAAATTTGTAAAACATAACAAACAAAATTAACAAAACTATTTCAATACATTGATACAGAATACCGATCATTCCTACGGCTCCCACTTAACCTGCTTTATCTAAATATAGTATACCCAAACATAACACAGAGCATCTGCTTAAAACATTTTTAATCACAAAATTTATTATGCCACGTAAACATAGCAAAGGAATCCACAATTAAGTCACTCGACTACGAAAACACGCCATAACATCTTTATCGGGATTGAATCGATTCTTTTTTCTTTTAAATCGACTAAATACAATCTGTATCGAGCATGGCGCCGGCCGATCTGTTTTTATCGTTGTATTATCGAAGACTAATGCACTGGCCGAGATAACGCGGACATAAGAGCGGGAGCCGATAAACTCGGTGTGGCCATGTTAAAAATAGTTTACACGCTTAGTTTGTTGTCTGGTAGGGTTATTGGTTTGGTATTGTAATGGATTCTCGTATTGTTGAAACAATAAAATTTTATGAGCGAAAATATGCAGTAAAGAATCATCAATTTTATATGCAAGTGAAATAAAAGTGACATCTGTCAAATGTCAAATATATTTATTTAATAGAAATCCAGCTGTGAATTCGTAAAAATTAGACCAAAATTGAACTTCATTACTCAATAATATGCTTAATTGATTGGATTCACTTAACCATCTAAAAATTAAAACAAGTAGAAGTCCACATATTATCGTATTTTATACCACTTATACCAAACTATGCACAGCCCTATTCCAGAGTTACCACTTTCAAATTTCCAAAATTCAAATCCCGGTTATCGTTCGAAACGAATACGTCTTCCTTATTTAAATTGTCATTACGAACTCTTTCGTTCGGCATTTATCGGCCGCGGCCGGCTCGGGGAGATGGCAATAATAAAAATTATCTATACAAATGGGCCCGGATTACTCGGCGACATAAATTTCTACTCGCCCAATGAGAGCTGCTACAAAAGATAAAGGGTCAACGATTTTTAGAGCTGTGTTTTTTCTTCATTTTTAAGTCGGTTGGTTATTGGTGATTCTCTATTAGGTGTGGAGCTGGATGTGACATGGACTTCTCGAGTTGGGTTTTAAGTTTGGTAACGAACATGCAAACAAGTAAATTCTATTAGCTAATTTAAACTATAACAATTATTGTATCGTCATATGTAGTTCTGCTTACTCACAGCATAGGTATTTTTCAGTAATTTCAGCTGTATTTTTTTTTTTTTTAAGTGAAAATAGTTCATTAATTTATTAATTATTTATTTTTTTTAATTATTACTGGTACTCAAATACCAGTTGCTTATTCAAAAATAAATGGGTTATATGGCCTGATAGGGCCATATAACACAACAAATTCTTATTAAGTTCGATTAACCCACAAAACTGTACAGTTGTGCACAGTTCCATTCCTAGCTCGTAAAACAAGTGATTGCCAAAGAATAGAGAAATATTTGAAAGTCCAATCCTGTTAAAAAGTGTAAAAAAGCTGAGATTCGGCCAGCTCGTCGGTATCGGGTGCTCACTGTGCTCAGCGAGACACCGCCACAGAGTTATTCGACAAAAATGCTAATTTTCAAATCTCCAACGCGTTCGCCCGCCCGCGATCCAAACGACACCGCACACTTTTTATTTTAAGAAACAAACCGATTTTTATCCCTTTACCCCTTTGCGCTTACAACACTACTCTTTATTATTTTTTTAAATGGCAATTTGAGCAGTAATTTGACGCAATCGCGGATAAAAGTCACGTTATTCGATTAACATCGTTTAAGTATTCGATCACAATCGCGAGTTTTCTTTAATTATATAATTTACATTGTGGGGCCCCCAATCGATTCCATCTCTCGGGCCTCGCTAGCAATTTCAAAGATACCGGATACCGATTAAACGTGAATTTATTAAAAAAATAAATACCGCCGCGTCCTCGTGCGTCGCTTTCTCGCATTTATGAAACAGCTGTAAAAAATATTATGTCGCGTTGATAACAGTGCGGGACAAGTTTATGCGATTTATTCATGAATTCAATTGATTTCTTTCGATTTATCTGGGATCTGTTATTGTCCGGTTGCGCTTGGTTACACAGTCGTATGTTATGAAGGGTGTCAGGTAATAAAGTGTCATAAAAACCGTGTATAGGTTCATGAAAATTGTAGTAGTGCTAAGAACATCGGTATTAGATTGTAGCGCGATCCATCAAACGCTCGTTAACACGCTCTCGGGCGACGAGGCCCGGCCGAGTTGTTTTTTTTTTTAAACCAGTCGGGGCTAGTGTTGGGCTCCTGTTTTTGTGAGTGGATCGATTGTCGGTAGTAATTGGTATGGGAGTAGCCGATGTTAAACATGATGTTTGACGGTGGACCGAGTTAATTATTTTCGTGTCGTAGGCGTGCTGCGACTGCTAGATCCTATCGACATCGAGATTGTGCTGTAATACAAAAAGGAAATGGATCGGTTTGACGTGACCGTTTCACTGTAACAATGCTTTGTTAGTTTAAATTTAATTCGTTTTCTTTTATTACGTACAGGGCCGTCGCACTGTCATGTTCACATGAATAAAATACAGACAGTACGTCCACGGAATGCAAATAAACTAAAATCAAGATCACTCGATGCTAGCAGTTATAAATTGTGCTTTTATTTTTCTCAGTTGGCAATAACTATCTTGAATCTTTTGCGGAAGACCGTTATCGTGTGCATCTGTTTCGCGGAATGTCGCGGACTCAAATCAAATTACGCATTCGAAATTCGAACGGCGGAATCAAAGGCCAGGCTGTTGATATCGCCGCGTGCGCAATCGACATATTAATATTCGATCTATAGGCGTCTCGATGTTCTCGATTCGTATAATTAAAATCGAGATCGATCCGATTGGACGTCGGATTCCGTCACGTTATTCATCATAAGTACCGCCTACTTTTGACGCCTCCAGCGATGCGTGGACGCAACTTTAAAGCTGTTTATTTATGTGTATTATCACTTTATCACGAATTTCGCGATGTATTACCAGCATTGTTCTTAAAAAGTGTGTATTCAAATTATATTATAATCTGGTCCGCCGTAATCCTGGGTTATTAATCAAAACGTGGCACACGTGGAGTTATGGGGGGACGTATTATGAAATCGCATGTGTTTTTACTGAAGGCGCGGTGGGGGGGTCGACTCGTGAGCCCGTGCAACGTATCGTCGCGTTTTGCATAGATTTAAAAACTCGATAGTTATGCAAATGTCGAGACTGCCGTGTTTACTTGTTTCTGAGTTACGGCGTGCCACGGTAATAGACCCGCGCCTATCAGAATTAGACTTTTTTGTGTGTTAAAGAGTTTTTTTAATATTTCTGCGACTGCAGATTGCATGTCGAGAGGACATAGGAGTGGTATATTAGGAAAATGAAATTGTTTACATGCATGATGTTGAAAGATTTGCAGAAATCTTGGGGCAAAAAGTTATCGCTGTGGGCATTTTGTTCCTGATTGGAGGATTGTAAAGCTTACGAATTTGAGAGTCCATGAAGTTTCTTACCCGTTCTTCTCTATAGGTACGAATGAACAACTAGCTTCTACTTCCTGACTGACTGAGACCTTGATTCAAAAGTGCCTGCATCGGTTTAATTGAAATACGTAAATGCTTTGAGTTTGAGTTTTAAGGGAGAGTGTTATAGTCACAAATAGTTCACCCGTTTACTATATATGCAAGTTATAACAACTTTTACGTGCTTACTTAATTAACTTGAAAAAGCGTAAGTAGGTAAATGGTTCTAATTTTCATCATCATCTGCCTAGCCTTTTCCCAACTATGTTTGGGTCGACTTCCAGTCTAACCGGATGCAGTTGAGTAGGTACCAGTATTTTACATGGAGCGACTGCCTATCTGACCTCCACAACCCAGTTACTGGGTAATACTATAGTTTTATCTTGATATCAAAAGCAACATAACATAACATCACGCCTGTATTCCCCGAAGGGCTAGGCAGAGGTGCACCTATAGTACACCCACTTTTCGCGTATAACAAAAAGTAATAAAAAACAGTCACGTGTATGTTACAGAATGTCAACTAGTATCCGTTACTGCATAAATCTAATTAATTACTCCATGGGTTTACTCCCATACTAATCAAGTAATCATAGCAGTGCCTAGCGCTGATATTATTTTGTAATAAGTATAACTACCATTTTATTTTTGCGTTGGCAATCACTATTACGTTAAGGAAATGTCATGCGGATTATTAATGTCATTCATACGTAATATTTATAAAACAATTAACATTTTCGAACGACCAGCACGTTGCATTTTATTTTTTAATGCTAATCTATTGGTAGGTATAATTTATTAACGGGGGTTTATATATAAACGATGATTAAATTCAAGTGACGTTTGAACGTCAAAAATTTATGGTTAAACAGTCGCTAATCATTACTTAACTTTAAGCAAACGTTTATAAATAAAGGGGTCTGAAGTAAGACGGTTGCTTTTAAGTTTAAATTCAAGCTAGGTGACTCTTCATCAATAAAAATGTTGCCCCAAAGAAAAGTACCTTAGACTGACTGTAAAAAGAAAAGTTAGAGCTCAGGATGAACTGCCAATGAGCTTGATTTGTAGCGATAAGCTCACTTCTTATCGTAATGGCATCTAAAACCGCTATCGACAACTCTGGGTGTACGACAGAGCACATCTATCTACCTGTTCGAAGAATCCAGGGTACGTGATCTTTTCGTCTATAACAAACTTACCATTACAAAAAAATGCGTGCCTCTTACCTACTCTCTCCGAGGCACGTCAATGTCCTCTAACGGTCACCCATCCAAGATCTGTCCACAACCATGATTCTAGCAGAACCATTCTGCAACATTATAGAAAAACGTAACACATTTTATTACAATCTAAATGTCAAAAGAACTCATGATAAATAACAAAGTAAGCAAAAGAAGCAATTACTTGTGAAATGTTTAATTTCCTCAGTCATATCTACATTCGATCGAGGGTACTTACTTGTGTTTTTAAATACGCACACCTCGGGAGGTAGGAAAGAATGGAAGGTGGTATTTTGTCATTTTACGTGACCTCTGAAGTAACAAAGGAGTAAGTCCTACTATGAGTATTTAATATTCATCACTAAGAGAAGAGTAGCTCGATGATATTACGCCTGTATTCTCCGAAGAGGTAGGCAGAAGTATAGCACGCCTAGATTTCCCTACTCATGTAATAAGGGCCGTACTAGACCCGCGTGGTACAGCCCAATCCCTCTCACCGAGAGGAGGCCTGTGTCCCAGCAGTGGGAACAATATAGGCTGATTATGCCCAAACAGTAGAGTAGAGTATGTCCATTCTGATAGTTATGCCTTTACAAATAAAGATTTCTGCCCCTACATCTAATGATTCTATTCCCTTTAATATTCGCCTTGAATAGTTCATTATGGTACTTTAATTTAAAATTAGGGAAATTAACGTGTACGTCAGTGAACAACGATACCATAACTCATTTCTGAGAGTGTTTAAAGGAGCCTTAAGGGCTTAATATGAGCTCTAAATGCGAGGCACTTAAAGTCGGTCAGCTATAATTTTGTATGTAAAGTTACCGCTACCGACTTTCAAATTGACTGGCAATTAGGCCTCATATTAAAACCCCTAAGGTGGTAATTTTTTTCTAATTAAAGTATGAGGTTTCCAAATCTATATTTAGTGTTACTTGGCGTCCAAAATCAGCGGTCAATCTTCCCTTTACTAGGACTATAGCCTCCTCTCTATGAGCGGGAGTCATCAACATCATCAGCCTACAACAGTCCAATGCTGGAGATAGGCCTCTCCAATTGCACGCTAGTTAGCTCGATTCTCGGCAACTCTCATCACCTCGCTGCTACCAGCCACCCTGCGAAGTTCGTCGCTCCACCTAGCCTGAGGGCGCCCTACCTTACGTTTGCCGATTCGCGGTCTCCACTAAAGAACACGTCTACTCCAATGGTCATCGGTTATATGGCTAATATGACCGACCTATTATCACTTCAGTTTACTTTTTCTGTGAGAGGGAGCAGCTGGCCGTGATCTACCACACGTGTGGTGATTGGTAGATGTCATGTTCTTTGGTTCAAGGACATGGCGGTTTCCTAAAGATGTTTTACTTCACCGTTTTAGAGCACTGATGATTGTCACGACCAATGCTCACTGATTTAGTGTTGACGCGATAAAACAGCACTAGCACATTTTAAGTTTACGCATCCCAAAGACTTGAGATGTGAAAGTGAGATGAAGTGATCGTTCGAGCGATAACGTGTTAGCTCCAAATCTTGTACCTACACAAGACCAAATTCATCAATACCTTGTTAATATGTTAAACTTTAATGAGTCGGATACGTGTCGAAACAATGTTGATCTGCCAGATAGGCTGTTATTAGGCATTTTTATCTAACATTTATCATCGGTAAATGTGAAGTTATGAAAACCCGTATAGGTACTGTTAAAAGAGCAAAATTAAGGCAATTATGAAATCCGTACAAATTAGCCATTAACGGTAATAATTTAAAGTCATCTATAATGATGAAATACCTACCTATTAGCCTTCCTAAAGTCATCGGTATAGCACCCTAATTGCGTACCACACTTTCAAACATAATCTGAATCATTTTGAAGGTTATGGCTAATCTATTGCTTCATATGTTCGAAAAATTTGTCTGCTCGACATCGTAAATAACGCAATGAATGTTGTTGAACTATCAAAATAAAAGCCATTTCTATAGTGTGTTACGCAATTACCCCGCAGGCTGATCACTGTCTCTAAAGATGCAAGCGTATTGTCCAGTGTTGCCAAAATACCGCATCAAATCTACCAAACTACCTCCTCACACATGTGGCAACACCTCATGAATATTAAATCCTACATCAATCATACACGGAGGTTGAGATTTCGCTATACGATTACAAGCACTCGTTTGCCGGCAAGGGGTGGCTTTGACGATATTTAGTTAGCACGTAAAACTGGGTTAATTAAAGTGTGTAATTAATATTGTATAAACGTGTACTTTACGTACTTGAGTTCCGAGTATTTATAATTTTTTTTTAACGGAAGAATTGTATGTTATTGCCAGTAGGGCTTTTAATAGAACTTTGACCTCTTTGGAAGCCATCAATAGGCTGCTTGATGAATGTTTTCAAATCTTTAAATTTATGGGAGTGGTAATTCAATTTAACTCATTGAAAAGTTAAACAAAACCGCTTCTTAAATAATTTTACAATCTGAAGCGACTTGCACAACATTCTACAAGAAACCATAAACCAATTTCTACGGTAGAACTTGATATTTTTTCCTCAAGCAACACCGAAGATAACGAACTAAGCGTGGCAACATTTATCGCGGTCTCATACCAACATCGCGGCTGTACGTTACTGTTATCGCCGGCCGCGTGGACATCTAGATTTATTCGTCATGAGGCAGGACGTGGACACCACAAGGAAATGTTTATCTACTACGTACTACGCTTACTTACCAACGTTTTTGCTCGACACGTCTCCATTGCAATGCAGAGTGATTTTTTGTTGGATTCTCTGCTTGGATTGTAATTAATTGATAGCGACGATAATGATTGATGAATTTGGCTTGAGGAAAATTGAATAATTTCGGTATTGAACTTTACGTCCTCTATTCATCCAATTATCATCCCGCATTCATATTTTTGGTAATTCTTAGGAAAAACCCTCTGTATCAAAGTTACTAAGGGTTCAGGGTTATCAAGTGCCAGCTCAAACTGTTATTTGAATGATCATTATCTTGTTGAGTCTCAAAACATACACGCCATCTACTCAGACCTTCAATCAGCGGCACAATATAGCTATCTTTACAAACCTCCAGCCATTCCCACTCAACAAATCAACCAGCAAACTAAACACAAATATCGTATCGTAAACGAAACGGACACTTGTCCCACAGTCAGACTCAGCACAGCATAGGGCGTAACGATAGCGGAATCGAACCGGCGATATGTTAATGCGCGTCCGATCGTGACGCACGACGTTCATCCTGCCGGACACTTGCAGAAGATCACCACCTTGATATGTACTTGAGAATATTTTTTATGTGTAAATAGCGTGGTTGTGAGTCGTTGGAAATTGTATTCAATGGGTTTGTTATGGTTTTGTAAAGTAATGAGCTGGAATGGATAGCTGGGTTAGATGCTGCATTGCTTATTATAGAGCTACTTACTAAATTAATAGTACTGGCGAAGAGATTTTTAACACGATTCTTTTGAACTGTCTCGTCGGTCTAGTGGTTGCAACCGCTACTGCTGAGCGCGAGGTCCTGGACTCGATTCCCGGGTTGGGCAGTATGTTATTGAGTTTTTCCATCTGGAGCTTCTCAGTAGCAGCCGGAGTCTGAGTTTGTACTCGGTTGATGGCAACAGGCTCGCTTCCTGTTAATAAAACTAGTGTCACGCCTTTAGCGTGATGATGATGTTATGATATTTTGAGCATTACTTTTTTAGCACTGAGTCATTTTTTTAAACTTCTCTGAACCGGCTTCCTCTACAAAAACTTTCAATCTGTAACACTGTTTGCACCTGACATTGCACCTCTAGCCAATCTAAACCAATCAAGATAAAGATAAGTGTACGAAATTTAATTTACTGAAACTTTAAGCAAACTAGATTTGTTTTAACAATCTCAGATTTCAGTCTACAATCTAGCAAAGCGTTATTCTATCTAATTTCTAAGAACAAAAAACTTGACAACAATACACAGTTTGGAAAATTATCTTTAGGTATCGCGAAACGAGTTACTTACAGAACATCAGCTCCATTCAATTCATTCCGACTGTTAGTATTAAACACCTATGATATTATCGTGCAGTCCACACGCATGATAGATGTACACACTCCCTAGCACAACAAACACAAATAAATCAAGATGTGTGGAACGATAATCTCGTCTGACTTTGTCACTCACCTCTTTGTTAGTAACTTTTTTAGTAGCTTTTTTATTCTCCATCTGGCAACACTGGTAATGGCGGCCATAATGTTGTGTAGTGACGTTAAGACGACATGTTTAAAAAAAAAGAAAATGTAGATAAGTAAATGTTTTTGGTTTAGATGAAAAGATTACTTTTGTTAAGATTTTTGTCTAAATTGATTGACATTTTAATCATGTATGTAGTTTTATTCGAAGCTTTGTTACTGAAGAGCAAGAGCAGTAATCATTGTTCCGGAGGACAGCGTATGAGAAGACCACCACTTACCTACTTACGTCGGGCTTAAAAAGTAGAACTAATATCGGTACTTATAACTTTTTACTTTTTGTAGGCTGCGGATTAAGATCAATTCGATTTCTCTTAAAATAATCTTCAAAAACTTTTCATGAAGCTTTACAATCTGAAATTCAAAACACTTTTCACAACTACGTTTTTGTAATTTGTAATATGACCATTTACTGGAGAAGCTGAGATGAACAGCAGTATCGAAAAAGTGCTCATTTTCAGCTTCCGAAAATCCAACTTTTAATAAAGTTCCACAAAAGCTACCACTACCGCCATCTAGCGACACAAAACAAAGTTACCGTCTCATTAAAAATTCTAAGGAAAAGGACAGCTCGTCGATGCAGAACAAGATAATAATAATACTTAGACGTACATTAATATTCAATGAATCAGTTTTTATCTCGTGTTATCGGACAATCGACTCATTTCAAGGTGTATGTCGGTCGCATGGCGTGTGACGACCACTACTATTGGTTGCTGATTGACGAGCGAGTTTTGATGGTGGATTGAAAGAGGTTCTTATCGTACAGGATACCTAAAAAGATTAGATTTTATGCACAGTAGGCTTTGTCTTAAGCTCGTGGAAGCAATCAATGCTACTTACGAATAGAAAACACTATAGAGCGGACGACGAGAGAATGCGTTCTTGTTGTCAGTTTCATACAAACGAATGCGTGTTTTGCGAATTTGATCCTTAGCAGCCGCTGTCGACGGCCGGGGAATAGAAAATTTGCAAATTCAATATTACTAATGGATTATCTAAAGAAAAATACAATGGAATTACAAAGCTAAGGAAAATGGGTGGAAAGAAAGCGTAAGGTATTTCAGGATCGGTTTCAGCACGTTGTAATCGTACGATATTGCGATGGTATCGACAATCGCCATCATTATTTAAGAGACCATCTTCATGGGAAGATGGTCTGTTGGTCTGCATTCAGTATAATGATATAAAATGCCGGATCTATTTGGTGGGTAGCTAACTAATAAGCTAACATCACGCTTGTATTCCACGCTGGGTTGGGTAGAGGTGTACCTATAGTAGGTACACCAACATTTTGCCAGTTATGTATACGTTCCTATAACAGGGGACGAGCTTATTAACATCAACCGGGCACAAATCCAGACTCTGGGACTGAGAAATTCCAGATGGAAAAACCCTACTTTGCCTGGGAATTTATCCCAGAACTTCTTTCTCAACGGTAGCGCTTAGACCGCCGAGGCAGTAGTTAACAAATGTAGGTACCTAATAAGTTATGCGAAGTAACTTGATGAACTTTTCAATGTGAAGATTAACCACGACATGTGAAGGACTCGACAAAGTCAGAACGTAAATTATTCTACCGTTCACTTACGCTACATGTATACAAATACCTAAACAAATATTTAATGAACGTCCATATTTATTTATTTTACTATCTCAAGATAGTCTCGAGTGCACAGTGATTACGGTGAGTTATCAATCGAGATATGATTCGTGGCCCGTGGTAGCGGGGACCTAGGTGATCGCTCACGGGCGTCAGAATCACAGATTTGTATCGCCGCGATTGTGACGCCACTGATGCACGACTATTTTAATTGGACCCTGATCTCAAACCAGATAAAACCTCAACAAGATGGCCGCTTTGTTTTTTTCCCTACGTGTGTAGGCACGTGTATGACGCCTGTCGGCCTTGTTACAACCAAACATTTAACATGTAATGAATTTAATTCTATGAATTTTCATACAAGAAATCGCAACATGCATTGTTCTCCTGCATTCGTGAGGCAACTTCGCAGTCAAAGGGTACACCTAATCTCACCAGCTCATTGTGAAGTTCTAGTCAAAACTATGCGGGCTAGCTTTCAACGAATACATGAGTCGCATGTTTCTGTCTTGTACGAACGCAATGACATGTTTATAAAGACAAAGGGCACAGATGTATATCATTTAACGAATCGACGTTCAGTTCGCGAGCGCTGCATAAACGACACCGAGTCACGCCATCTATCTGATTGTCCGGACAACCTTTCGCCAAGCCAACAATCACAAGCTTATAACTTATTTAGCGAAAAACAGAAGCTGGAGCGCGACTAACGAACCACGATAAGCTCGCGTTCGGTATGACGCTAACATTAAGCTGCCAGATAAAGGCAGCATTAGTCGGCCAATCGCGCGTCACCGAGCAATCGTAATGACCAATCGGAACGCGCGCACACTAGGATAGCGTGACCCGAACGCAATCCGATCCGAGCAGTGTTCGTTACCGCGAGATGGCGGTCGGTGCGCGGCCGCACCAATCGTCGCGTCCATCTCGCTGTCGTGCCCATATAATGATCTTCACAGGGCCAGGAGAATGAAGTTGAGCCTCTCATTAATTGGCGTTTTGAGTCGAGATCGCTGCGCGAAAGATAGGTTAATTCCTCGCTCGGTAGAGATCGTTGTCGCTCAAAAAGGAAGGTGAGCGAGCGTTTTCTGGAAATCAGATCCAATTACAACGGGGTCCGTTAAGTTTTTGTTCTGTTTGGCCGCGGGCCCGCTCACGATATTGATGGACGAGCATCGGCCGTAATGACGGATCAACAATCCCGGGTGCGCGAACTTAATCTCGTCCACATTTCTCGCATTTGTTAAGACGAGTGGCCGGTGCGCGCGCCCCACCCACGCGGCGACATTTACATAGCGCGGCCACGTCTCAATTAGGAGCGCTAATGTAAGCCTCGACTTGCGAGGCTCCATCTGACTGACGTCGACAGATACGGGACGAAACGTGACGAGGGACGACTATCGCGGGACGTCGCTGCCAACTCACCATCGCACAACTATTAACAACACTAATAGGAGCCGATATGGCATGCATTCTTTTTGCTCCCACATTTTGCATTTAGGTGTGCACTTGCGCAGTCAATAGATTCTGACTTGTACTGTTTTTGTTTTCAGGTGAGGACGAGGAATGGGGAAACGAGAGCGAGGCGATGCCGGGAGAACCTCGCACACCAAGCTCAGAGGGCGAGCGGCCCGCGTCCAGCGGGGGCGCCTCGCCAGCCTCGGGGGGCTCGCCTGCAGCCTCGCCACCTCGCTTGCGCCTCAACACCAGCCTTGCCACAGACCCCGCGCTGGCCCCGCAGGCAACAGCGCTCAAGCGTGAGCCACCCTCACCGTCTCCGCCGCCGCCACCTGCGCCGCAAGCAAGAGACTACCTCGCCCTAACGGCGGCCGCCTTCCCAGGGCTATTTCCTGCAACTGGTCCTCCCGGCTACATATGCAAGCCGTGCGGGATTCGGTACTCATCTCTCAGTACTTTGCAAGCCCATCAAGAACATTACTGTTCAAACAGACTGCCGAAACCAGTAGAGCCGAATGCCGCGTCCGATCCAACTGTAGATGAATCCAGCAGTGAAGCAAAGACACCTCGTCCTGCAGGCAAGCAATATGCGTGCACTTACTGCTCGTATAGTGCCGACAAGAAAGTTAGCTTGAACCGACACATGAGGATGCATTCTTCTTCCCCGGTCAGCAGTGGAACACCAGCGCCGACGCCAACATCTAACGGTGAAGTCACGGAGGGGCCACCGATACAGGACCGTTATTGTGCCGACTGCGATATTCGCTTTAGCTCTATCAAAACATACCGAGCACATAAACAACACTACTGCAGCACAAGGCAAGTTGTGAAACAGGCTTTAGCTGCTGCACGAGGTGGCTCTGCGACGTCAGGGTCCGCGCCACCCTCGCCTGGAGCCACGCCTCCAGCACAAAACCAGAACCAGTACGCACTCGCGTTACCCACGAATCCGATTCTCATAGTGCCCTACTCGTTATTACGGGGCGCCAGTACTCTCCCAGGCACGACGCTGCCTGACCCAGATACGCCATGCTTTCTGTTACCAAATGGAACATTCCAACCAATCAGTCGGGCTTTGACAAATATGAACGCGGAAGGAAAAGAAAATGAGGTTTTAAAATCAGCCAATCGGCCCCGAGAGCCATCAAGAGATGGTGCGACCCCTCTGGATCTCAGTGTACGACGGACGCCAGAGTCTGTGGTGACTGATGAGCATGAAAAAGAGAATAGACTTCGGTCTACGACTCCTGAGCAAATCGTATGCGCTCCTTCACTACCAGGATCTCCAGGAACGCCATCTCCCTCTCGACGGTCGTCATCACCAAGCGCAGAAAGTTCACCAAAGCGACGGAGATTAAACTCTAGAGGGCCAACTCCAAAACCTCCGAGTGTGCCGTCGCCTCCTGAAGAGAAATACACGCCAATAGTTCCTCCTGCGATTCTGCCTCCCGCTCTAGCATTGCGTCTTGCATCAGAACTGCCAGTTACCGCAACATCTCCCCAAGTGCTAGTGAAGCAGGGAGTGTCCAAGTGCAAAGAATGTAATATCGTGTTTTGTAAATACGAGAACTACCGGATCCACAAGCGGCACTACTGCTCAGCGGGTGGTGGGGAGGAGCGGGCGAGCCCCGCGCCTCCGGAGCCTGGTCCACCACCACAATACCGTCAGCTGATTTGCCTGGCGTGTGGGATCCACTTCAGCTCGTTAGATAACCTGACGACTCATCAATCGTTCTACTGCACTAAGCGAGAGACTCGGTCTCCTCGAAGCCTCCCTGAAGCTCCGAGACCGACGTCGGGGTCGGAGGGCGGGTGGAAGTGCCCGTGCTGCGACGTGGTGTCGCCGACGGCGGCGGCTGCGCAGCGTCACATGGACGCGCACGCCGGAGTGAAGGCGTTCCGCTGCACCATCTGCCGGTACAGGGGCAACACGCTGCGAGGCATGCGCACGCACATTCGCATGCACTTCAACAACAAGAAGCCTGCCGATTTACAGGTAAGTTTATATCGCTAAACATCTTTCTTGTATAAAAGTCTTATCATTTTAAAGAACAAGAAATTCTTACATCGATCAAAAATAAATTTTAAATAAATTAAAAAATAAAATACAATTTTTACTGAGGTACAAGTCACCTATTTCCTCTCTTCAAACATCCAAATATTAACGAACAATTCATCTTTTTCCAGGAGGAGAGCTACATCGCATGCGTTCTAGAAGAGGACAGCCGTGAGGCGACCTCCCCAAGTCCAGTAGTGGGTGGCGAGCGGGTCCACCGCTGCGGCAGCTGCGCTTACACCTCCACATACCGGGGCAACGTAGTACGACACGCACGCCTCGTCCACGCAACCGACGAGCCTGAAGAGGAACAGACCTCTCCTGTCCCTCCAACAGCCACAGTCGACATCAAAAAGGAACCAGACACGGAACTCGAAGAAACCCCAAACTATTGCAAGTCCTGTGACATTTCGTTCAAGTACGTGAACACTTATAAGGCTCACAAGCAGTTCTACTGTACTGCTAATAATCAGGACGCGACGGCTAATAACAACGTGCCTACTCCTGCCAGGGTTACAGACACGCCTGTGCTATGAATTTGATTCTTAGGTCTTTGGCGTACTGATCTGTTACTAGCGAGAATTGCAGGCAATGATAAGACCCATAGTCGCTGATATTTCATCAAAAATCTTAATCCAACTTTTAATTTCACTTCAACTAGCGCCATCTGTTATTCAGGAATGAAAAGCGAACGTACTTGAAAACGTAAACCTCTTGAAATGGTTTCCCTTTTTTTATTTTGATGGTTTTTTTTCACAAATAATTAATAACATTACACAGTGGTGCTTTGATGAAATCTCGCGTGATGGCTATTAACTGAAAGTCCTGCTGAAATCAAAATGTACTTTGAAAATATTGCTCGCAAAAATATAAATGCTTAAGTTGCTTCCCCGGAATTTCTTGTAATTATTCTAGAATAAGAATGTATCCTCTCGTTTTGAAATAAATATTAAATTAAATGTGCAATAAATTAATGATTATTAAATTAAACTTGTACTGCATATCAATGCCAAATCGATGTTTGAAATTTTCGATTCAATGTTATAATTATAAAAACTATAAAAATCGAGAATATAATGTTAGCTTGCGTTACGTGACGATATATTATGTGTAAATTAATAGGACTTTGTATGTCTTGTTGAATATTATTATTACACATACAACAATGGCGTAACTGAAGCTAATTAAGTGTGTTATCTTAACCCTTCAAAACTTTTTTGTGCTCAAATGAGTTCGAGCCCACGAGTACAGACTCATTTGAGTACAAAAGGTTAAAAATTCTTAATATATTGGCTCTTGTACATACAAGCCCTCAATAGGTACTATAAGTTTTTTGTTACTCTGTTATTGTAAATTTCCTAGTTAAAAGTTAAACTTCATCTTTGTATTAGTATACGGTTAAAAAATATTACCAAAATTGTAAATATATGTAAAGATATTACTAAATATTATTACCATTCGTTCTAAGTGATTGTTCGATTTTGTTGTTAATTTTTGTTTAATATTAATTAATTATTAGGCGAATTTATCTACTCCCTAAAGCAGGTGCTGATTCCATATTATGGGTTTTAATTTACCAGTGTCATTTTTACGAACACTTTTTACTAAAAATTCTGCAATATTCAATTTTCTTTAGCGTGCTCGTCACTCGAAAAATTATTTCTCTTATGACATAATAAAATTAATAATTAATTCGTTAAGAAATGGAGAAGGTTTTCTATCTGAAAATTAAGTAATTTGTTGTCTACATAATTATCAATCAGTAGCGCGATATCCATAATAAAATCGAATTAGGTAATATTTTTCTCGAAAATCCTCTCCATTAACTGGACTCAAACACAGAACTACTTTCAGTTTTCATTTCAAAAGCTTATAGCAGTTTTCATTATTTAACATTTACAACAATGCAAACATTTAACAATTTATAATGTTTTTTTTTCTTTTTCTTAATCAGTGTCAAACTGGCTAACCACAGTATTTATCATTCCCGAACTAAAAGTATCAAAACGTAAGTGTTAAAAAAAATACTGTGTGCCCAGTATATTTTGGTACGTGGCGAAAAAAGGAACTAAACATAAAAAAATGTTCTGAATTTGACAGATGGTTGACACTTGCCGTTGCCACCGTGAGATGTCAAGTGTAATGGGCACCCAGTAAAATACCATGTTTTGTCAATGCCAAAGCATCGCTAGATTAATCGTAATTTGCATTTATAGTTATCTCATTAAATATAGTTGTAGATTAAGTGACTACAAGACTTGTTCCCTACGTATAATTATTGTAATCTGTGTAACTTTTATGTTTTGTCTGTCTGTAAAGGAATGAGTCTCGAATCAGTGTTGCGATTAAAAATATAGGTACAAAACAAAAAATGTTGTTGATCTTCCATTATGACGTATTTAGTGGACAGTCGTTGGTAAAAGTGACTTTGAAATACATATCTTTTGTTCCAAAATTTAATTTACAGCTCTATCAATCAATATTGTATGCAATTAAAATTACGTATGTTGTTAGTAATAATACTACTCGAATAACATAACGCAAAGTTGTTTTATAACGTTAACCATTTGAAATAATTTACACCACTATAAAACGGTGCTTTAAACCCTATTGTATATTTTTATTCACTAACAAAGTCACTCCTGCAGACGAAATTTCAATCAGTAGGATAAACGTAAAAAAATCATGACATTTTATGTAAAAAGTAAATAACGAAACACAGCATCTGATGTTATGTGCCATAACTGTGTTCTCAGTAAAAACATAGTTTTTAATGTAGGGGCGTCATCTCGAATAAAATCCTTATTTGTTTCGTATGTTTATTGGATGTCTTAAATTATTATAAACGCATGTGTTGAGCGAAAACTGCTTGTAATAAATAAAAAATGTTTTTCTGCCTAGCCGACGTTATCTGATTTCGAATTCCATAAATAATAATAACAAATAGGAAAATATCATGCTTTTCTTGACATCGTAAAGTCACTTTAAAGCTACGATATGTGATAAGGCACCGCAACTATATCGCTAGAACCAGCAATAATAAATGCAACTGTTTATAAAATAATTTAAGACATCCATTATGTACCTACCAATGTTTAAAATGCAACATTATAATAATAAGACGTTGAATTAAAGTGATAATAACAATTAATGAAAAGTAAACTGATGTAGGCATACAATGATATTGTAAAAAATACCGCCAGACAATAAATTATTTATCACATATTATTTATTCTTTTTTATTTATCCTATAAACACACTCATGGTAAAAATTACGTGGATATATGTATTTATAAACGAATTAGAAACGCCACACTGCGCTCCATAACTCAAGCAGCGGATGTTGGAAAAAATACAGTCAGGCTGAAGTGAGAGTGGGCTGGACACGTCTCGCGAATGCACCCCGAGAGATCGTCACTCACTGGACGCCTGAGGGAGGACATCGCCGTCGAGGTAGACCACGGGGAAGGTGGGGTAACGTTTGCAGGGCCAACATGGCCAGAGATCGCACAAGACAGGGAAGTTTGGAGGGAAAAAGGAGAGACCTTGGCCCAGCAGTGGGACACAATGCAGGCAAACAAAAAATAAAAATATATATATATTATATCACTGTACTAACGTACCAATCCCCCAGTCACAGAAAGCGAACTTTAATGCCACATTGGTCTTTTGGTTGTAAGACTGCTAAACGTCGCGTGACGACTCCCGGCCACCGTAGACGCGGGCCTGCGGGCGGAGAGCAATGGGTAGCTCACCGTCCGATCAGGACCAGGCCCGTGCCGGACGGCGCGTAAGTGTTCCAAAGAGTTGTCAGCATAATTTAAGGGGCCCCCCCTTAGGGCCGAAGCCTGCCGGGTCAGCGGGATTGTCCGAAAGGGTTTCCGCTACCCCGGAACATAAAGGGCAAAGGAAGGAACGTGGGTGGGTTTTAGTCAGTAAGAGTCTGACACCAGGCCCGCTGCTAGCTACTTAGTAGCCCGCGTGCAATACCGATTATGCCGCCCTACGAATTTTGTCAAAAAAGGCTATTTAATGTTTTCTCAATTAAATAAGTTATTGCTAAAAAAACCAAATACATCGGTAAATGTTTTTAACTCGTCGAATCTATCCTTTAAATTGTTATTGTCTGATCTAGGACTCTAAAATAAAACTCTACTCTATATTTGATTTTGGGGTCTACTAAAACTTCCATCACTGTGTTCATATTGAAATTGTGTTGGTTTTCTTCTTGGACGAATTGTATTTATTGGTGGGAAATCTGTTTCTACATTGAGCCTGTGAGCCACTTTGGAAGCTTCTGCTAACACCATTTCAAAGTGTTCATCCGTACGATATTCTGTAAACTTACCAATCAACTTATTTAACAAATTTATGCAGATTTGATTATTCATTGTGGGGCTCTGCATCATTTTGCTCAGAGCATAAATTTCGTTTAAAATATCGAACCAAATTACTACCGAGCAAATAAATCTATAATTTTGAATGTTCAGAGCAAGTGCAAGCAATGAGCTTTGTGAGATGTAGTACAATCCCATTCCAAGGAATCACCAGATATTTCCAGCAAAGCATCAAATATTTTTTCGAGGTGATACCGTAATGGTTTAACCGCATCAATTTTGTTAGACCATCGCGTGGCGCTTAAAGCTTTTAATTTTAAATTTGGTAAATGTTTGCAAATTATCGACCACCTTTTTGTAGATGATGAAAAGAAAACGTAAATATCTTAAATTATATTAAAGAAATTCAAAGTTTCGTGCGTAATATTTGCTGCATCATTCACTATCACCGAGCATGGGACGTAAATACGCGGTTATTGTTTTCCCTATTTTTTTTTTTTTGTAATCCATTGTGTTTTCCACGCATATTAGAATCATTATCATAACCTTGACCACGTACGTTTTGAATGTTAAGATGTAATTGTGAAAATAAATCTAAAACTTTAATAGACTTTTACCTGTGGAGCTGGTGATCGGACAGAAACCAATGAAATTTTCACAAATCGCAACATTTTTGGTTTCATTATTTAAAACATTACAACTGTAATTTGTTCTGTGTGGCTTACATCTGCTGCTGTGCTATCTAATATAATGGAGAAATATTTCGATTCTCTGACTTTGTTCAATGTATAATTTTTATGTTTGTGCCGAGCAAATCAATTATTTCATTTTGAATTTGATCTCCTAAATAGTGAGTCATACGACTTGAATTCGAATCGTACCAGGAAACGGAAGAACATTCGGCCGATACCACTTCGGAGTTACTATTTGGTTCGGTCGGTCCCGATCCTACACTACTACACTCTTTCGAATATTGCCTATGGTCCCGACCCAACTGCGAACTTTTTTCGCATTTTTCAATAATATTCGGTTCGGCCATGTGTCGGTCCGATCCGATCATTCGCACTTTGCACTTCGTAGTAGACCCCCTGGTTCTTAGTAGTACCTTCTCTTGTTTTACTGGACTCTCCTTCTGAAGAGCATACATCTTTTTCTTCAGACAACTCCACTGCTTCTTGATTTAAGGCTGTGCTTGTTAAAGCTAATTCATCAATTTCTTGACATTCCGGTTCCTTATTTTCTGGTTTGTTTAAAAATTTCATTGTTTTTTTCCATGCTGCATTACATTTCTTATTCTGTAGGTGGGGTGGGTATTATGACAATGATTTTGAATATTACGTGATGAGTCGCTCGATTTGCCGCCCCCCTGGACGTGCCGCCCGCGTGCGGTGCACGCCTTGCACGCCCGCTTACGGCGGCCGGCGGCCCTGTCTGACACTCCTTTCTGCTCCACCTAGAGCGGGAGGGGTCATTTGATGATTTCCATAAGAAAAAAAAAAAAAGACTGCTAATCGTAGAGCCCTGGGTTCAATTCCCAGGCCGGCCATAGCGTTATAAGGTTGTTCAGCAGTCCGGAGACTGGATTTACGCCCAGTTGATGTCAATAGGTTCGCTCTCAATTACATTGGACTTTTAAAACAGCCAAATTGCAGAAGTACTATACCCCTTTTCCTACCCCTTCAGGATATACAGGCGTAATGTTATGTTAAGTCTTCAAAGACCTAAAAAGTAATGCAATCGCCCTACAACACCGCCCTCTACTTCACGCATACAATACCAAATGAGTCGAACCCTTAAAATATAACTGCTAGCGCCATCTATGAGGTGGTAGAAGAACTACTTATGAAGTTAAATACGTAGAGACAAAGTAGAGGGCAGTGTTCAACATGGTAGTTAAGCAAAACTCGAAGAGTTCCTCAGGGCAGCATATTAGGTGCAATTTCATACCCACTTCAAATTCTTCTACAGCTACAATGCAAAATATAACAATTTAAGAAAAATAGAACATAACACAACATTCAACCCAAATACTGATAAACTGAAGAAAGTAGGAAAGCACTTCAATGAGGAAAGTCGGGAAGTGGAAAGTAAAGTTGTTTTATTATTTTCTTGTTCGCCGCTGTGCACTCTGGCTTGCTGGCACTAGAAATCAAAATACTTATCAGTGAAAACCAACTACATACCTAATATATTTAACTTTGTTGCTCTGAGATTTGACTAGAAACCGAATCGTGGGCCATAGTTTTTGTACCTACAGTAAAAATAAAAGGCTTATAATGTAAAAGGTACTTTCTTTCTACCGGATTCGTAAAATGAATTAGTAGTTGGTACGTAGATACACTATTATTGTGTGTTGTTTAGGCTCGCCCCTATTATATGGTACTTAAACGTAACTGGCGAAATGAGGTTGTACTATAGGTACCTACACTTCTACCTAACCCTTCGGGGTAACAAGGCGTGATATTAGGTATTTGGGTTACGTAAATTGAAAAAAAAAATGCAATAAAATTGCGCGAGTCTTCCATTTTAGAGACCCGGGCGGGGCGCGGCGGTGGAAGGGGAGAACACGCCGAAGAAGTGCAGTGCTGCAGTTTATCACCTTAAAAAAATATTCAACAAGTGGAAACAAGGTCGAAACTTAACCAAAAGTAGTTCAAAACATAAAGGCGAACCAAATTGGGTCAGGTGGTTATAAACTTTATTTTTTTTTCGACTTATTTCCAAGACTTTACTAGTGCAATATTCCTTTGTTTTAATAAAACTGCGCTGCACTGCACTTTGCTAATATCGTGCACCGGCCGCACCCGTCACAGCGCAGGCGCGAACACATTTATTGATTAATGGTCCTTCCATAGTCTCCCGGCCTCTTAGTCACGTGACGCAGAGGAAAATTTTCTAAACAAGAATATATCGTTCCCTATTAAAATACCCAGTAAATTCATTGATTCTTGAGCTTTTCGTAGCATTTTGTGTCTGTGTTAGTGTTTGTGAGAGCAAGCAATGGCTATTGAGAAGGTGAAGTCGTCGACGGGGGCGGATACGCCGTACTCCGAATCTATGAATTACTGGAAAACTCCTGCCTTCAGGCAGACCATGGTTGATAAGCTGTAAGTGAGACTGCTTTTGCTTAGTAATCATTTACCTACCCTTATCCCAATTTATTTGGGGTCGGCGCGACATGTCTTTTCTTCCATACTTCTTCTATCAGTCATCATCTCGGTAGTCGCCCCCTTTAACGTTGCTTGACGTAGTTATAATATACCTAATAGGAAGTTTTTCTTCCTATCATTTTTCTCTAATTTTGATACCAACAAAAGGTTTTGAATTGATAGGTAGGTAGGTATAGTACATCTACTAATGTGAAGCAGTAAAAAGGGTGAGTTGTAAACAAGGATTAGGAATAAATACCTATATTAGAATACGACCCAGACCCTAATTTCCCTTTTTTTTTGTTTTCGGAGCGAAACCTTCAGTAGGTGCCCGGCCTTCGGAGATAGATGATAGAGGACCGAGGAGTTTGGGATTCTTACCTCACCCAAACTACCCGGGTGGTCAGCATTAGCATTTACCTAATAATTATACTACCAGCGGCCTATTACTGTCCTACTGCAGTGCAAAGGTCTCTTCTCATACAGAAGGCATGAACAATGGGATTTATCACCACACTTGCTCAAGATCGGTTGGTGATTTCAGTCTTATAACTTTATTAAGTCCAGATTTCCTCATGATGTTTTCCTTCACCGATGTCACTAGTCTCCAAGCTACCATACAACCATTCAATTAACCCAGCCTATCACAGTCCACTGCTGGACATAGGCCTCTCCCAGGCTGCACCACAGCACCCTGTCCTCCGCGTTCCGCATCCAGTCTGTCCCAGCCACCTTTTTGAGGTCGTCAGTCTATCAGCGGGGCGGCCCACACTAAGCTTGTCGATACGCGTTCTCCACTGCAGGACCTGGTGGCCTGGTGGGGCAGGCGAGTCCTGCAGTGGAGTGGTGGCAGTGGTCATCAGTCCTTCGACAACCATTACACACCTATTACACAAATATTTGTATGACCTACATGTATTTGTTCCGAGTCTGGGTGTTTTTCTATCTATAATATGTATGTATTTACAAAAAAAAAATTGTATATAAGTAGTTTATCAGCCATCTTGTTACCATAATACAAGCATTAGGTTGCTTAGCTTGGGACAAATGGTGCTGTGTGAAATGTCCAGGGATTTATTATTTATTATTTATTATTTATTATTTATTTATTATTTATTTACCTATCATTAAAATATTCTCTTATCGCTAAAAGCGAAAGTGATCACATTAAATAAACTTCCTTACAAGATTTCCTTTTCCCTCACAGTAACAACGTGATCGAGGAGACAGGCATACAGCTGCAGTGCACCGGTGTGGAGCTGGAGAACGGGGTGTTCCAGAAGGTCACCAGCAAGCCGATGTACATGATCTTGATCATTTGCATCATGGAGAACATTCGGGAGATGGGTAAGGAGTGACATCATTTATTATGTTAGCTGTTGGCCAGTTTTCAACCTTATTATTAACAGCATAAGGTTGAAAAGTGATCAACCGCCAACTTTGTCTTGTCCTTCAATGTCAAACTGTTACTACTGACGTGCTGATGACTGACAATACCATCCGTTCAGTTCTTTTACCTCTGACAGCAGCAACCGAATAGCAACCTTATACCCACGACAATAGAGATCATTGTGATATTCATTCGGTAGTGATGCAAAATCAGAGGTAAAATAACTGTGAACGGACTGTACCTGACCAATATAATTAGAAAACTGTCAGTTTGACATCATCCGCAAAAAAAAACATTATTGATGTTATGTCTGACATATCTCGGGACACTGGGGTCCCGCACCTTTGGAACGCTTGCCAGGAGCCGAAGCCAACTCGCATAGGCCCCTTAAACAATTTCAAATGATGAGGATTATTATTATTATTAAAAGCCTGTGATGTCCCACTGCAGGGCAATGGTCCCTCTACTCTCTTTCCACTCCTCACTGTTTTAAGCTGCTAACGACCTGCAGTGTGATTCTGTAACCATATCACCGTGAAAACTTAGGTGAAGTGAGCTGTCAGTCCAACTAATGCTAGGGATTGACACTATTGACAGCTCACTTCACATAACTTTTCACGGTGAGATTTTTATAGAATCGATCGGCAGTTCTTGTTGGAGAAGTTATTAATAAGCATTTTATATGGTTACAGCTGAGAACAAGCCTTCAAGCCAGGCGTTCACCACGCCGCAACATGACAATCTGAGCGAATTCGAACACTTGCTCATGTACTAATGGAAGCAAGAAAAATGTCGCCCTCATAATTTTTTCATTCACGGAAACCTGCATTAATTTAGTTATTCAACACTTTTTCTAAGGTTCTCGCCCCCCACACCAATATTATTGGCGAAAGCAACACCTCTGCCTGCTCTGTCATAGGGAATAGTGACATGATGTATATTTTCGAAGGTATTTTATTGTGTGAAAACAATTAAAGCTTGTTTCCGTATCCATTAATATCATTACGTAGAATAGCTATTTAAAATGAAAATTGAAATTCAAAATTTCGAATATCACCCAATTTGTATAATCAATTATGTAATTAATTTACCAAAATAAAAAATCCCATAAAATGTAAAAATTTATTTTATTTACATAAACCCTTAATTCTCAAACGACACTTAATATTATAATGTTCTTAAAAGTCTATCTGTTGCTACAATACACATGAAAGAGACAGAGATAGTATGTACACATTATATACACTTAATTGAGTATCTTAATTAAAAAAGTAGAATCCCGCTGTACAGTCATAAAGCTGGATTCTTAAATCCTGCTCAACTTTTGAACTTAACTAGCAAACCGGATTAAACCAGTTCAATCCAAACTATTATCATCTGATGACTCTTCTCTATATTGATCCTTAAACTGTTCCGTATCCTCATCCTCTCCATAGTAAAATCCATCATCGCTGTCATTTTTATATCCTGGTTCATCTTCAACCTTCCTGCAATGTACTAGACTTCTACTGTCAGATAGATCAGGGTTTTCTGAAAGCACTTTAGCTTTGTATTTAGCGTATGCTTCACCATATCTCTGGACGTCTTCCTTGAATAAGTCCGGTGGGTCATCGTATATTTTGTCTTCGCCTGTATCGCTGGATAAGTCGTCCTCTGGAAAAATACACAATGTGAATTAAAGCCTTGAATCAATGGTTGAAGATGGGAAGGACAAGAAAGATTTAATTATCAAATGTCAATTTTGAAAGGTTTTAAAAGTGTTGGTATTTATTACCTTAGATTTATCTAAAACAATAATAATAATATTGTTTTTCTTGACTTATTGAGCTTCTTGAGCATGATTATTTTTTTATTTTCATGGGAGTTATTAAAAAATGACAGTATCTATTGTTGTTGAATTGTTGTTTTTCTGGTCATGTCAGCACATGTCAGAATTAAGTATACCAGAAACTGGCCACAAGGTGCAGTAAAATCAAACTTGAAGCATTTATTACAATTAAATTATTTACAGGCACTTTTGAATTGTCAAGGGACTCCTTCGCAACTACCTTTGTGTTTCTGACTGAGCCGACTAGACAGTCAGAAAGATAAAGGTCCAAAGGGTAGTAGGTTCCTATGGAGAAAGACAGGCAAGAAACTCCACATACACTCTTTTAAATCTAGTAATCCTTAACTATTCTGTATGTCATTCAGCAATGTCGATAGACAAGCTGACTGCCAAGGTGCACTAGAATTAGGTACTACTAGGTTTAAAATGACAGTTTTATGATTTACAGAGGCCCCCGCTAGGACAGGTTGAAATGTACTGTCTTTCATTTTTAGAGGTGAAAATGTTCTAAATAAAAAAACCAGACCAATTCACACATAGCAAACAATAAATTATTATTAGTTGTCTTACTCATACAGGCTATTGAACTAAAAGTCCCAATTATAGAGGAAAAATTTAACAAATGCATTGTCCGTTATAAAGGTTTACTTATTCCTAGTAACAGATATTTCAATCCAAAAGAGTGTCCAGACCATATTGTAATTATCAGTAGTAGGGGTTTCTCACATATCCAGGTTGCAGATGATCAATAGTGTCATTACTCGGAACTTGACGAGTTAAGGAGTTATGAATCCACTTACCAATATCCACTCTCTCCATGGCTTTCACCATATCATCCATATCTATACTGCTCGATTCGGAGTCAGGGTATTCATTCCTCCAGTTATTCTCGTCATTGGAATCATCATCATCATCAGCTTCAATGTCCGAATCTTGAGACGGGTCATAAGAATCTAGGACTAGGCCTGTTTCTACGCTGAAATGGAAGTATAATTAATTAATAACAACAATTGTTTTTCTTTATTTTAAAGAATAATTGTGTATTGACAAAGATTATGTCTGGACTTAAAAGAGACTGTGATCTCTGAGCTTGTTTCGGCCTATGTTCTCAGAGCAGTGAGATAGGAAACACCTAGTTAAAAAATATGATTGACGTAATATTTTTTTATATTATAAAAGGGTTTATTTTTTAAACCTACTTACAGAAATAAAAGCATTTACCATTTATGCCACTTTGTAAAATCTTGGGGCCAAAATGACCTTATTAAAGGTACTGGAAAACACCGATAGTACCATTTGTATGCAAAGCCTCAAAGAAAAATTATTTCAAAATCGGCCTATAATGTTCTCACTGCTAGGACACAGATCTCTTATTGAGAGGGAGCGGGCTGTAATCTACCACGCGCGCACAGTGCAGGTTGGAAGATGTCACATGTCTTTGAATTTTTGGTTCTAGGACCGTTGCCGGAACCAAAAATCATTTCCTTCACCGTGTTGAAAGCAGTAGTGAAATCATGGTCATCGTGGTTTTGAATCATTGATCAAATTTTATAAAATACTAGAGGACCTGGCAGATGTCGTTCTGCCTGAAATATCAGCGCCACCTATATCCAATTGTGTATACAAACCTTGTCCTGACAATAACAAACACAAAAAAAGAGTTATTCAATTTGGTGCAGTTGATTGGAAGTTATGCGCGCACATACATTTCGGTGATTCATTTTTATTTATATATATAGATAGATGCTTACCCAACCAAGTTATCAATCATGTTTATATCAAATTCTTGTTTCACAAAACAAGTATACAAATCATAGGCATATTGAACATTGGCATCTTTATCATCCATCTTCTGCAGGTCTATTAGATTCAATACCTCTTCGTTATCCTCATCATTTTCACCATCTTTCAGCCCTCGGCTACAGTTGACTATTTCGTAGCGACTTTTTAATGCAGCCTCTTTTCGCTCTTTCCTCAATTTTTCTATAATAGTGTCAACGTTCGGCAGAGATTGCTGTTTTAAGTCTGTTTTTGGCAGTAAGTTTTTAATGTGTGTGGTTTCCTGTGAATGTGGAGAGGTTTGAAGTAAGTATACATACAATATTAGAGAAATGTGTTTATGAAAGATGTCATACAATGAAATCTTGGATATTTAGAAACTCTATCAAATCAACTTGGAAGTGAACAGTCTGTAGCTTCTTCGAGAGGAATAACACCATATCCATTCAGCGGGATTGTCCGAAAGGGTTACCGCTACCCCGGAACATAAAAGGCAAAGGAAGGAACATGGGTGGGTTTTAGTCAGTAAGAGTCTGACACTCCCTTCCGCTCCACCCAGAGCAGGAGGGGTCATTTGATGATTTTCCATCCGGGAAAAAAAAAAAAAAAAACACCATATATCCATACCAGAGGATGTAGGTGCCATAGATCATAGAAGCACATAAATAAGCCATACAAGGGAATACCGCCATACGGTTCCACTTATTCAAGAGCTGATGAGAACAGCTCTAGAGCAAAACTAATCAGTCAAAACCGAACAAACACGTGAATAATGCAGAAAATAATAAGCGTGCGTTAGGTTAGTGATTCCGCTATGAATTAAAAAAGAACAGATCGCCGACCTAAGGTGACCACCAAACCGACAGTTCTTCTAATTCAAGTCTGCTAATGCCTGTTAGTTCAAAACATTCCAGTGTTTACCTGATCATCAACGGTTCCTCGAAACACGAATAGCGATGGTGATATTTCTTCCTTGTCCGTTTTAATTCGTTTGCACATGAGCACCAGAGTATCTTGTGGATTCTCCTCAAGCCTCCGTTTTACTCTTAACACTGTTGATGAAGCCATTCTGGAGTATTTGATTTATTATCAGTTTTACTGCCGAAATACGGCTTCCGCGCGCTAATGCTGAATGCAACAAATTGTTTGTATGTTGTTTGTATGACAGTATCAGTATGAGTGACTATGAGTATGATGAGATGAATGACATTGACACTTCATTTCATCGAATGTCAACCGATTTGAATGAATGAATGTCAGTAGCTGCGTAAAGGCGCGTCCTCACTAGGCCGCGTGGCCTCAGTGTCTCGCGAAGCCGGGCCTAACTAGACTTTTGGCTTTTGCTATTGTTTGCCCATTATAAGAACTCATGAGCCTCGGCCGCGTGGCTCGGCCTCACGGAGCCACGCGGCCCTAGTGAGGCCGCGGCTTAATACAATGCGTCAAACTATTTTTAGTTATTTAAAACTAGCTGTTGCCCGCGTCTTCGTCTACGATCCAGGATGAAAGTAGCTTATGTCCTAACAATTATGAGAAATCTACTCTACTTTGGACGTTAAAGTCATCTAATGTTGCCAATTAATTTGACAGTGATTAAGAAATGTTGATTATAATGGCTGTGTGTTGTGGACCATACCTACCTATCTGTGTTACTATGACTTCGTTCACAGCAGCAACCTAACAGCAACCGTAAATTGAGGACAATAAAGATCACAGTAATTTTGACAGACTTGTTGTAGCAACCCAACAGCAACCGTCTAAGAATGAAAATAAAGATCACTGTGATTTGGCCAGTGATGAGGGAAAGTAATTGTGAACGGACTGTTTCATTTTATAGTACTCTGTGGTCCTATTTGAGAAAACTTCAAAGTGCGTCAAAGATTAATAAATAATCTGTGTCTTTTTCTTTTTCCTACCTCTTCTTTTGGGAAAAAAAACAAAGCGCTCGCATCCTTATCGAGCGCTGTGTATTTAATAAATCATTAATGTGTTTTAATTTATTACAAATGTGTCGATAGAAATCATTACTCTCATTTAAAGTGGTTTTAACAGTGTATGGATAATTTGAAACAGTTCAACACAATGGCTTCGGACGATAATTGGAGAACTCAGGCTTTCCGCCAGAGTGTGGTGTCGAAAATGTAAGTTCTACAATGTTTTACCGTGTTGTGCATCATATTTAACATTGTTTTGCGATAAGCGCTTCGTGGAACGATCTGATTTAGCGGTACTTAGAGAGCTGTACATTCTAAAGATGGTACCTTAGCACACAGCTCCCTTCTACACAGTATCCTGAAAATAGGGACAGTTTATTCATCTCATTAGATAAATCCCTTATTCCTTTCAAATACTAATAATACAGTAAATGGGGATGTATAACAGTGCCTAACAATATAAGTAATACATGATAAGGAAAATCTGTCTTGATTCTCATAAAATAGTATGACTCACACTTTTATGTTTAAAATTCCCATGGGTATACCCAGTCGCTCTCTGGTCCATGACCCCACTTTCAGATATTTAATTATGATTTTAGTTAAATCTAGATGCAATATAGACTTGTCGTTTTTGTCCACTTTAGAAAAAGAGCAGTGCCCCGTAGTAACGGCCGCGACACGAGTTGTAGGTCTTATGTTCGAACCCAGTCAGGTGCCTTTGTGTAAATTATTTGATCACCACTGCTCTTAAAATGGTGAAGGAAAACATCATGATGAAACCGCCATGTATTAGAACCAAAAATTCGAAGTCATGTGATATCTACACCTACCCGCACTAGATTACGGCCCACTCTCTTTCACTGAGAGGTGGCCTGAGTCCCAACATTATAGGCTGGTTATGCTTATGCTAGGGAAAGAAATGGGAAAGTGCATTTGTGTCTAGAAAGGTAAGTCTTTAACAGAAAACCCACTGGTTGCCTTTCTTGTTCACCATAATCACATTTTGGAGACTATTTAGTGGTTTATCCATATTACGGATTGTTTCACTGCTTGAGATAAGCCAGTTAATTTATAAACACCATAACATCACGCCTTGTTGATTACATCTATTCCATTCCATCCGGATCTGTTAAGGACATCTGTGTAAGATCTGGGTGCTCCAATGGTTTCTATCCTAATCTGGGTGACCTATGCATTCAAAGAGCACATGAGCAACAGTTTCTACAGCCTCCATGCAAGCCCTGCATAGAGGACTGTCCGCCAGCATAGATGATCAACTTCTGGAAGGAGGTGGTCTGGTTGGTATAACCACTGATGGTGGCCATGGCCCACGCACAATGGTCCACCTCAAGGGCTAAGTGCAATAACCAAACCCTCTAACATAGAACACAGACCACACCTTGTTTCCCGTAGGGTTAATCAGACATGTAACTATAGTTCGCCCACATTTGGTCACCTACAAATGTGATTGTTGTCCTATTTACCTATCTGGTAGACAGCACTGTGACACCGGCCCTTTTAAATATTTCACAAACATTTAAATAAGTTTAAAGACTTAATATTTTTGTAGTGAGGAGGTGATCCAGCGCTCTGGAGTCCAAGTGGCACGGAACAGCAGTGAGATGGAGAACCATGTCTTCATGAAGGCTAAAACTCGCGAGGAGTACATGAATATGGTCGCCAAACTGATACTGCATGTCAGGGAAATGTGTAAGTGATTATTTTATCAAATAAGCGTATTTTAATATGACCTATATGATGTAATAAAAACCCACCATCTGTAATATAAAATATTTGTTTGTTTATTATGTAATGATTATGAAATAATATGATCATTGAGGATGTTGCACTATTTAATATTTCAGCACAATCCAAACAAAATCAGGGGCAGCAGCAAATGCAGGGCCCCAATCAAGGCCCGCCTGGCCCCAATTCTCAAGTCCAGGCCCCACAAGGCCCACAACAACAGGGCCCCAACAACCAGGGTGGCCTCACACCAGACCCAATCAATGCCCTCCAAAACCTAGCATCACAAGGATCAAGAAATCAAATGATGAACATGGGCCCCCAAGGCCAAATGCAGCAGCAAGGGGTCATGGGGCCAAACCCTGGAATGGGAGGCATGCAGGGCCAAATGGGGCAACAAGGACCAATAGTTTCACAAGGACCGCAAGCTCAGACAGCCACAAATCTACTTCAAACGCTAAATCAAAGACCACAAATGAATATGCAGTTGCAAAGCAAATTGGGTGGACCAATGGGAATGGTGGGCAACCAGGGACAAATGGGGAACAACATGGTTGGTGGAATGGGAGGAATGGGCAATCCTATGGGCAGCCAGTTGCAGAGTCAACTGGCTGGAGGCATGCAGGGGCAGATGATGCCAAATATGTCAATGTCCAATTCTATGCAAGTGCCCATGTCTGGGTCAAATAGTATGGGGCAGATGCCTTGTAACCAAGTGGGAATGGGGGGACAGATGGCACCAAACAACATGCAAGGACAAATGTCGGGACAAATGGGTACGTTGAAATTATCCACATATTTACAAAGTACATCTACATTGTTAAATAGACGTTTAAATACTTTTTCCTGTTATTATCACAGGGTGAAGCCAAACTAACAGTGTGCATTGGTATGACTCACTGTCAAACAATTTTTTCCTGAGATATTTATAAATAGTATGCCTTTATAGGCTCATAGCATTGATTGACTAGTAACACACTAGTACTAGGAAGTGGTGAAGGGCGGGCGGTTTTGGGGGACTGTCTTTTGTAATTTTGACGTTCGAAAAGTGCTGATTCTCAGCCTAATTTGAATAAATGACTTTTGATTTTGACATATTGCTGCAAATGGCCGTTGTTTTGTTTTGGTAGGTATGTCTCAAATTTTTCGTCAATTTTATGATGTAGGTCTAAATCGTGGAATAAGACTTTCTTGTGTATTTTGTGTTTCAATCAACTAACTCAGCCTATCGCAGTCCACTGCTGGACATAGACCTCTCCCAGACTGCGCCACAACACCCTGTCCTCCGCCTTCCGCATCCAGTCCGTCCCAGCAACCTTCTTTAGGTCGTCCGTCCATCTAGTGGCAAGCGCAGTGTGGGGCGTCCCACACTACGCTTGCCGATACGCGGATTTTGTGTTTACTACGAAATATTTATTGTATTCGCATCTTGTAAAACTCGCTATCAAAAATATTAGTTTCACGGACTTTCACGTTGCTGTCAGCGCCAAAATGCCAAAAATCAAATGTCTTCATTTTGTCATGGATAGTATTAAGTCCAGCTTACTTGTTTATTATAGTGGTCAGTGGCTCATAGCCATAACTACTGAAATCATCTGCTTCATCGTGAAAGGCCAATCGAAGTCTATCATAACTTTCTTGTTGACTTAAATGACATTGAAAGTCATAAAAAAACATTGTACGAAAAAAAATCTCGCGTTAAATTCATGCTGACATGACGCAGACAATTTTCAATTTGCCGCCAATGAAATTAAATTTAAATGAAAATTTAAATTAATTTAAATTTAATTTAATTTACAATTTAAACCATATATATAATCTCTTTGTAAGTACAACTAAATTTCTATCCATTTTCGTAAGTTACAATTTCCTTGCCGTAGGTGGTATGGGCAACAGCCAGATCGTGGGCCTGAACATGCTTCACATGGGACGCGTAGGCGTGGGCAACAAGCAGGAGGTAGGCGGCATGATGGGCGGTGCCTACCAGACGACGCGCGCACCGCCGCCTGCGCAGTTTCTGAGGCAAAGCCCCTCGCCATCCGCGCCCTCGCCAAGCATGGGCGGGCCTAGCCCTATGGGTGAGTGATACTATTCCGTTTATTTATTTTCTTCCATATTAAACATTTCTTTAAAAAAATAACCTATAAAAAAAATGTGGTCGGTGTCGGGAGCAGGGTTCAAGCTATCGGTACTGGTTACAAAGACAGGAACCTTCTCACAATGCGAGCCGTATCACGGATTTTTGTACTGACAATATTTATTACTGAAATCTTTGAAAAAAAAAAAAAACTGTCATGCGGCGTTTTTTTGACATAAGTTTTTTTTTTGTTTTCACGGAAAGTCATTCCTCAAATAAGTAAAGGCGGTTGATGGTAATTTTGACAGATTTGCATCATCAGACATAAGAAGTCGGTGTCGTGTGACTTGCGTTATTATTGTAATTGCCGGGATCCGTTAGTTTGTCGTTCTTTATTGTCGTTGCATTACGGTGACGATCTAGTGACTAGTGTATGCTGAGTGCCGATCAACAAACACCTGAAAAATCGGTACAAATTCGGTTTTCAAGCTTTTACGAAGAAAACGATGAGGTGTATGCCAAGTTCTATTTAAATAGTACTTTTGTATTAGTATTTTTAAGTTTAATAAAATTATCTGCTTAATCTCTTCGCCTCTTAATCTTTTCGTTTGAGTTACTCGTTTATCACTTGTATTTTTTTTACTATCATGCATATACAACGTGCCGCTACAATGGCGACATTAATTTAACACACGGGTAGGGCTAGTGGTCGGTAATCATAAAAGTTATAACAACATAAAAAAAAACCTAACTTGAAAACTTCCACCTGCGCCGCTCGCCGCAATAGGGCTCTCTCTCTTTCCTTCAATTCGCCTTCTATGTGCACGTTATGTGTTTTAATTACATTGATGCGATGTTATGATCCGTGACCCCGGCAAATGACCCCTGCGCTACAGTTCTTTAAGTCAGGTTGCTCTAAGATGCTATTTTAGAAAAATGTTAATAAATAAATAAATATTAATGTTTAATTGAATTAAAATATATTCATACAACTAAGACGCGAAACCATATACGTGTGTAAAATTAATGTCGCCATTAAAGCGCCACGCTGTAGAAGCTAATCATTATAGAATCAATAAATAATTGAATATTTTCTTCATCAATATCAGAATAGCGAATGCATTCTATTTCAGCAAATAGTTTCATATTTGACACATTATTCATATAAACATTGACGATCAAACCGCTTGAAAACCAAGGTACGATATCATTGATATTATTAAATGTTTTCAGACTTATCGAATCACCACCGCAAATGCCGCAATGCAATGGCGCATAAATTTAGGAAACTAGTCAGTGGTGTTCCCGACAACAAGCTCTTAGCTATGTGGAAGCAGGTCGAATTTATGGTCAAACTGTACACACCTGTCAAGTTAAACCCATAGTTTATGAAACTGGGCGACTAAAATTTATCATAGAATTTGATCTGAAAGAGTTGGTGAAACCAAATGATGATTGAGGTGGAAATCAGCACACGAATTGCGTAACTTTTGATGATAATCGATTTCATGTTAAGAGTTCAAGTCATGGTGGCAGCAACATCAACGCGCATGCGCAACTCACTAGTGTGGATTCAGTACAATATGTGAATTTTTTCGTCGGTTTTCTACAATAATGCAATACCGCGGTGTATGTAGCGGTATCTACAACGCCACGTGCGAACAACGCGTCATACTGACGTCACGCAAATCCTGCATCTCGCAAGCAGAGTTTACCTCGCCATTAGCATAGATACAATATCCCAACATCAATCGTTGGGCAATTGCCCCGCCAGACACAACACCCGTCTGGTCGGCGGATCCTCCCTTTTCTGTGGAAGATGAGCGAAGTTTACACCCTGTTCCTCATACCTCTATACCTGCGCGGTCAAAATGTATGGAACAGCTAATTAAAAAAAAAAAAAAATGGCGTAATATTTTAACATTTCAGAATCATGTACTGAATCCACAGTAACAGGTTACGCGTCGGTGTCCCTGCCAACCTGTATTTCTCATTGGGTTGATGTACTGTCAAACAGATCCTGTTGATTTCTTCTATTGTCATTCAGAATGTGTTTCGCAACAAAGCACAACAGACTGAGTCAAGTCCTGCGCGGGACTTCCCACTAATATGGCTGTTGACTTATGACCGATCTGAACATATTTTTGCCGAACTTACGCGCATGTACGCACGGCTACACATGACCAGTATAAGCTGACTTGTGAGTGTACGAAAAATCTACAATGTGAGGGTCAGTTAAAACTGGAAATGTATAGCTTGATGTGTAGCCGTGTGTACACTCTTTCACAATCTGTCACCATTTGGTTCCTAAAACATTTTATTGCGCAGCGTTCTGCGCAAAATTCGGACCGGGCATGATTTATCGAACGTATTGTACACACGGCGACATATCAAGCTATAGTCAGATAGGAAACGCCGATCTGATCTAGTTTTAAAATATAATTGACGTGTAAAAGAGTTTGTACAAACCTACTTACAAAATAAAATCATTTATAAATTTCCAGTTTTAGCTGACCTCGCATTGTATATGTTTTTCGTACTATCAGAAGTCAGCTTATACTGGTTATGTACAGTTAGGGGTACAGGGCACAAATTCAAGGAAACAGTTATGTTACAAAGATCTCAGAAGTAAGTGAGCGAGAACTTCATCACAAACGATAAAGTTGTCACTTTATAGTGCCACACAGTCGTGATTCTTGTAAAACTATTTATATTTTGATTATTATTTCATACTCGTTTTTTTTTTTTGTATTGTATGCAGGTTCAAATTAAATTAGCTAGCGAAACTGCGCTGACGTGATGGGTATCGATATCTAAACATAATAAAATAAAAATAAAAGAGATTTCATGATCTTAGCGTGTCGATAGCAATCTAAACGGACTCTGCCCAGAATTCGGCCACTTGTTTGGCGCCATCACCAGCGTCCATCAGTTCCTGTAACGTGCAGCTGACAGGACACGCAGGACACGATATTAAGTGTCCTATCGTTTGTGGAACAGCACCACATTTACACTCCAAGGCGGAGTCGTCTATGAATCTCCACCTGAACAGGTTTTCCTTGCTTCGGCCAAATTGGGTCCAGAGACTTCCAGGTTACCCAAGGTAACTCATGTCCAGGTGGGAGGTCCTCAGCGGGTGGGACGAAAGGTTTGGGCAAGGAAGCACAGTCTCGCCACAGCATCAGTCTTCATTTCATGATTTTTGGGGTCAACGACCCTTTATCTTCGTTGAAGTATGAGTTGAGAAAATCTGTTGTTTAGATATCGAAAACTATCATGTCTTTGAAGTTTACACAAAAAAAAATACTTTTAACCTGCGGGTGATAACCCAAAAAAAACTGATCATTTTGTTATTATTTTTACCCATCACATCTGCGCTGCGGAGTTTCGCTAGCTAATTTCATTTGACCCTGTATAATTATTATCTCGATTAAACCAACCAGTGCATTTTATAAAGCTAGGTAACTGTGACGTTGACTTATATGTATATTTTATTAAATAGTTTTTACTTTTTTTTGTTGTAAATTTTGTATATTAAAATCTTTCCCATTTTTTCTTTTTTTTTCTTTTCCTTATACACTTTGTACAGTCAAAAGCAGCTCAACATTATTTTGTATGGATTTTGTTTAGTACCTAATCTTTTTTTTCTAGTCTTTTACTCAAGTTACCTATTTTCACCAATGATATTATTATAAGTAAAAATTAATATAAAAAAAACTTAAAAAAAAAAGCTTTTATTTACGCCCTAAAAATATAAAAAAAGCTTTTAAATAGAGTTAAGCATAGGTTGCCTAACCAAAATCGGATCTTCAAAAACGGCTCAATGACACACTATATTATGCAAGTCAGAATTATCATGCAACAAAGGGAAGACAATTATGTACTATCGCCAAAACCTATATCTGACCATTTTGAAAACAAAATCCCGTGCACATGATGACCACAGCTGCGTCCTTAAGTAAAACAAAAGAGGATCCTTTTTAGGTCGACTAATAATATGCGCTGCAAGCAGGAATAGTCCTTACGGTGGTCAGATATAGATTTTGGCGATAGTACAGTCCTTCACAGTTATTTTACCTCTGACAGCAGCAATCTAACAACAACCTTATTAAATAAAGATCACAATGATTTTGACAGACTTGTTAATGGCAGCAACCTTATTGCAACAAGAATAAAGATCACATTGACTTTGACAGACATTTTAATGGCTGCAACCCGACAGCAACCTTATTAGAATTATAATAAAGATCACTGTGATTTGGACAGTGAAGCAAAATTAGAGGTAAAATAACTATGAAAGGAACTTGGCTAAATTACCAAGTTTTGCTGAGCGGATGTAACCTATCTACCGCTTGTTACTTATAGTATCATTGACTTTAACGAGTTGGTACTGACACAAAATGACTTCTCTTCTGGCACTTTAGCTTGGTGTACAATTTATTGAGTATGGCAATTCCTTGCTATTCACAAGAGAGACTTTCATCCAGCGGTGGCATCTATTATTCATTAAATAGTAGAAAACCAATTCAAAAATATATTTAAATAAGACTGCAATCTATTTTGTTAAATACACAATTTCAGAAAGCTTCTTATTTTTTCCAAAATGTCTGTAGTCTGTGCCAATAATTACGCCAAAAAACACATACCAACCATGATGTCTACAACTATTGCTCATGCCAGGTGTAATGGGCGCTACAATGACGTCACCGATGTCGTCACTAGGAGGCCTGGGCGCCTGCGGCAGCGTCGGCAGTCCTTCGCCCTCCAACCCGCAGCATCTGCAACACCACGTCCAACAACCACAGAGGTATGTATGATATAAAGTGAGAACTGTTGGATCCATATTCGAATCAGGCTCGAAGGACTAGAGTCTATTGTCAAGATTGCTATGAAAGAAAAAAATCAGCATTGAATTAGTCATTGAACTTTCACTCAATATACTTTACCTTAAGGCGCTCGTAATAATCTGCATTCTGGACTATTTAAATCGATCAATCGCAGTCCAAGCTAATACCGTCATCGCAGAGACGATGATAAAATGTTTCATGTTCTTGTATTTGCACCGTTACACATATTCTGGCAACGCAGGACACTTCTTATAAAAGTAATGAATGGAATGTGGAGTAAAGTATGTCCAAGTTACTCCTCGATAAAATGTAGTATTATAGAATTTTTTTCTCACGAAGCGACGCGCGCTTTATTTCTGGTAAGCAAGTGTACAAATACGCTGTTAATGTGTGCGTGAAGACGACTAGTGTCCGCACATAACACACGTGTGTGTGCGTGTGTTTGTACATTTGATAACCACAAGTAAAGCGCGGCGTCGCTTTGTCAGATGAAAATACCGTACAAGGATCTTTTGTCACTTGAATGACATGGATAAGGGTGTGTTATCGGTAAACATTTGTGATATTGTCACAGAGACTGTTTACGGAAAACTGCCGAAATAATGCTCAACGATACGGTTGGCGCAGTGGTTAAGCGATTGACTGCTGCGCTGCGTGTCGCGGGTTCGATTCCCACACGGAACAAATATTTGTATAAGTACATAGTTGTTCCGGGTCTGGCTGTATGTGTATGTGAGTTTAAATGTTTGTAAACGCATCACGATACAGGAGAAATTCCTGGTGTGGGGCAAAGTTTTATTTAAAAAGAAATATCTTGTTTACAAGATGGCGGCGTTATTTCCGATTTTGGCCACACCCCAAAAGAACGTTGTAGCGTTGTATGGTTAACATGGAGATAATACTAGTTGTAATATTAGTCCGCATTTATTAATAAAGGGATTAGGTTAGCAAATAACCTTCACAAAGAGGAGGTACTATTGTGTGATTCCTTATAACAATTCCGGCTATTATTGTGTGGATACTGGTCGCCTAGGGGCGTCGGTATGGGCATGGTGGCGTCGCCATCGTCGTCGCTCAACACGCCGGTCGGGGCCAGCGTGGCCTCTCCGGGGGGTGAGGAGGCGGCCTACAGGGAGAAGGTGCGTCAGCTCTCCAAGTACATCGAGCCTCTCAGGAGGATGGTGCATCGGATGGTCAGTGAGGGAGAAAGTGAGTATCTTGTGGAATATTGAGTAGTAAGACGATTTTTTCTTTTGATTTCAGGCAAACTGTTGTTGTCACGAATTCAGCAGATGATTCTAGACCCCCAAGAGTGGAAATCTTTCGTCAGTTATTTAAAAAAGAAACTGCCTTTTCATACAAAACTGCAATTATAAGCCATGCAATTATTTGCGTTTGCCAAAAGACAATGACCAAAAGTCTCATGCATCAAGATTAAAATATTATAGTAATTATTTACATATTTTTTTACGACATTGCGATTTGGTTTTTGAACAGGGAATTTAATTTAAAGTAAAAAAAAGTGTTGATTTTGTTGTATTCCCTTTACACGACGTTCCGTTTCAAATGATATGATTAATGTAACCTTGAATTTTGAAAGTGTCATGATCACGTCTTTCAAAAAACATGTAAAAAAAATTATACTTTGCCGATTCTACATTAATTAAAAATAACTAGAATAAAGTAGAATATATTTTTTAGTTAAATGATTATCATTTTCTTAGAGCTTTAATGGCCGTTCGTGTATGACATGTCAAACAAAATAAAGTACGGACGCCAGCAGGTCAAGCTACCCGAAACTGTCAAATTTTCCCAATTAACCTTGAACCTTAATGCTTTAGAGATAAAGTTGAAAACCTATTAAAGAGATTTGACAGATTGTAGTAGCTTGATGTGCTGGCGTCTGTACATAGTTTTCAGGTTAGGTTTTGGTTTACAAAAAGAACTTTTGTTGGAGTTAATATGATAAGAGAAGTGTATAAAAAACAAAGTTTGACTTTGATGCAGTGTGGTATGGGGTTCCATACATCCATGAGCATTGTCCTTCGGTTGATGTTTAGACAGATTAGTATCTTATATCGATCGAACACCATTATTTAAGGATATGCAGTAGCCTCAAAAGTTAGTTGAAATTTTTCAACTTCAGCTGTGATGCCACATTATGATTTAAAAAAAAATATATCAGGTACTCCTAGGGGATTACTTGATTATTTTGTATGAAAAGTCATAGGTAGTTGAACTAGTCAATAACAACGTTATAGCAGTTTCAAACATGTGGATCAATAGAATTTTAAATCATAATGTGGAGTGTTACAGCTGAAGTGGAAAAAATGTCGACTAACTTTTGGAGGCCACTGTATATAGTTCCTCTTTCCCTAATAAATAATACCAGCCTATCATTGTCCCACTAGAAGACAAAAGCCTCTTCTCATATAGAGAAGGCATGCGCATTGATAACCACGCTTGCTCAAGGTAGATTGGTGATTTCAAACTTCGTCTGCATACACGAGCGACACGCGTCACGACAGACGCTCCAGAGGCAACTGTAGCCGTTGACACTCGTCGAGGCGTCGGCGTCTGCCGTTGACAAAGTGCCGCTCGGTTCTTTGATGACGGTGCTCAAATACACGAGCGGCACGTTGTCGATGGCAGCCGCCGACGCGTCAACGGCGATCGTCGACGACTGCAATTGTCTCTGCCGTCGACTTGTGTATGCACACTTACATTCAGTATAAACCCAGGGGGTCTACTACGAAGTGCAAAGTGCGAATGATCGGATCGGACTGACACATGGCCGAACCAAATATTATTGAAAAATGCGAAAAAAATTCGGATCGGCTCGGTTGGGTCGGGACCAAACTCAATATTCGAAAGAGTGTAGGAGTGTAGGATCGGTACCGACCGAACCAAATAGTAACTTCGTAGCAGGAAATGGCCGAACATTCGGCCGATACCACTTCGGAGTAGACCCCCAGGCTTCATCACAATATTATCCCTCAAAATGTCAGTGATGTGATGTCTAAAATAAACTTAGAAGATCGTATGAATTGAAAAGGTCGTTGTATTTCCCTAATATCTTCTCCACTTTATCCACAGACGTTGAAAAGCTAACAAAGATGAAGAACCTACTGGACATACTGTCGAACCCGAACAAACGCATGCCGTTGGAGACGCTCATCAAATGCGAGGTTGTGCTGGAGAAGCTCGACTTTAAGCGCAGTGAGGGAGTTGTCGTGCCGAGCGCTGGGAAGGTAATATATAGTGAAATCAGTTTGTTATGTATAACTAGCTGCGCCCCGCGGCTTCACCGCATAAGCTTCGATCCCGTGGAAATAACGGAATAAAAAGTATCCTATATGTTAATCCTGGTTATAAACTATCTGTGTGCCAAATTTCATTCAAATCCGTTCAGTAGTTTTTGCATGAAAGAGTAACAAACATCCATCCATCCATACAAACTTTCACGTTTATAATATTAAATATTAGTAGGATAGTAGGACTTTAATATTAGTCATTTACCAACCCGGACTGTTCTCGCGTGGTGGATTACGGCGCACTCCTCACAGAGAGAAGGGCTGTATACCAACAGTGGGAACATTATTGAATGATTTTGCTTATGCTATGGTTTGCTATGGATTAAAAATTTACACTAGAAGTTGACAAAACTTTGAAAACTAAAAAAAATTGTTTCTTTGCTATGGTTTGCGCTTATGGTTTCTTGACCGCGATAAGACTGCCAATTGTGTCCCCTTATGTAATTTTCTAACTGTATTTATACAAGGTATAACAGAATAAACGCACACCCTAAATGTAGTTTGTTATAATTGACTACTGAATCGATTCATTTCAAATTTAAACAAATTAAGGTCTCTTTTCGCTATTTTTTTGCGTCGAGCTGTTTTCGAGATCTGGGAAATCCCAAAACGTTGCCGCAGCAAAATCTTAAATAACTCAAGAACCATATCACACACAAATTTTGCTATTTACAAACATTTACTACGCAACAAAAGATATATAATCATGCATTTGGTTCCGGGCAGAACAAATTTTTGATAATCGATTTTGCCAGGATAACGTTTCAAACGTTACTCCAGCAAAATGTGTTTTTCTCAAATAACTTTAAAACTACAATTCACCCAAATTTAGCTATTAGAAAACAAATTGCTCCTCCTCATGATACACTAATTATTTGTTATGGTCTCACCTCTCAAATGTACAACATTTTGCCAGGGAAACGCACACACCAATTTGAGTATTGAGTGAAGAGCATAATACAATGAACAAAATATTTTTTTTGATGGGGTGTATGAGTTGAGAATTAAGTTAATTAATTACATATTGTATAAATGGTGCGCCTACTACAGGGAATTCTATTCTCAATTTTTCATAGTTTCTCCCATCGCCCATCTCAAAAACTCTTGTCATCTGACGCCATATGCCATTAAATAAACTAAATATATTGTGTACTTCAGGAACAAATCTTCAATCCTCTTTTGGAGGTGGTGAACAACTGCTTACAATCACCCCTGGCTAACCACACACTCAAGCGCACGTTCGGATCAACACTCGACCAACTCAATGGACCAGAAATGAGGTAAGAGCTCAACTGTTACTAATGAGACACAATTACTTTTTTTGTTGTTACCGACCTTAATAAGGCTTCAGACGAGGGGGTAATCGTTGTTCGTTTCCTTAACCAAATCAATATACCTTATTTACCATAATTAATAAAACTACCTGCATTCACACTCACTCGACAAGTTTCCGAATCGAAAATGACAGATTATCGGTTACCTGAATTTTCTAGTCCCCGAACGCAAATCGCCGTCGGAAGAGTAGTGGTCGTCGATTTGGTTTAAACTGTCAACATTTTCAGGTTTCGTATTTGTGAGCAGTGTTTAGAGGACTACTTCGGTAACATTGATTGATGTTCGATACGAAAGCGCGAAAGCGTATCGAATGGTTGTGAATAGCTATGCTGGTAGATTTTTGCTATAGAAGCAATTAGCCCAGCTCATAAATTGGTATAGCTATCGACCATTATATTTTTTAGAATAGTCTAGAAGTGTTAACATATACTTTTTAATCTTCTGAGTTATTTCTAAAGACCAGTTACACCTTATCAAATATAAAAATTATTTTTTAGGGTTTGTTGGTTTAATTTAATAATGATAATATTATGTTCATACTTTATAGGAATCTACCGACACTGCAAAAGGTCCTAAAATTGGAAGAATCACCTCTGGAAATTCCAGATGTTCTGCAGGGGGAAATCGCCAGACTAGATTCAAGGTTCAAGGTAGGATAGTCATGTTTTTTTTTTATTTTGTGAAGAGATTGGATTCAATATTTCTACTCAATTATCATAAAGAACATCTTGTCTCCCCAGTTTTTATTTTCGTATTAAAACCTCTCAAAGCCAACTATCAACGAAACCTACATACATTTAACAATAAAAGAAAAATATTTAAAAAGCACTTTAATTTCGTCGATAAAGAAACTAAATTCGCCTGTGTTAATAAAAAAAAATGTGGCAATTCCCACGTGTGTACTGTTGGCTGCCCCGCAGGTGTCCCTGGAGCCCATGTCGTCGCCGGGCGGCGGCGCGGGCAGCATCACGCTGGTGGCGGCGCTGGACGAGCCGCGCCTGCCGTGCGTGGCCGGCGTGCACGTGGCCGTGCCCAGGGACTACCCCAACCGCCCGCCCGTCCGCCTCAAGCCGCGCTCCGCCAAGAACCACGCGCCCGACTCCTTCCTGGCCAGGCTGGAGAGGGCCATGGACGCTAGGTGCGCCAGGTGAGTAACGCTATATAATAGTCAAATGTTAGGAAAATGTTGAAAGCAAGCATAGAATTGGACCCCATTTACACGATGCGAAGTTCTTGCCGGGTGGCATACAATTACACTGAAGCGACATATAACTATTTAAAAAGAATGAAAAGATAAAAAGTATCTTATGTCCTAATCCAAGTCATGAACGGAACGAAATGTTCATAAAAATTGAAATTTGGCAAATTTCATCGAATCCGTTCATCCATTTTAATGTGAAAGTAACAAACAAACATACATAAACCAAATCTTTTCTCTTTATAATATTAGTTTCTAATCAATACTTTTCACTTAAAAAAAAAAACATTTTTTTATCTCAATACCTCCTTCATAACTTCCCAAAACTGTTCGCCGTACTATGCAAGCTGCAAATTGTCCACTAATATTAATAAAACTCAACATCTATAGATTATCCTGTACCTTTTTTGTCTAAGCAATCATTTAATTTTCCATAGATTACCAAAAAGCTGCTCAGTGGGCCAACTCCTGGACGCGTGGGAAATGAGCGTGAGACAGGCGTGCGCTCCCACCCCGGTGTCCTACACACCGGTACCCGCACTCGGCCTGTAAGCACTACGCGTGACACAAATAACACATATCTATTTAATACTATTGTTATTATTGACTAAGGGCGGATTTCACCAATGTAACTGAACGCGATGAGCACATCTAAATCGCGTTCAAGAGCTATCATCACTAAATACGTTTAGCGTTAAATGTAAAGTGCTTCATCTTTTTGAGTTTAAATGAAATAGTTTTGGGAGATTGTAGCGAAGAGCAGTGGTTGCCCAGAGCACAGACAGGCGCTTTGCTTTGTGCAAAGGATTTCAACACCACTGTGAAGGTCTCTCAAAACGGTGAAGGAAAACATCGTGAGGAAACCGGCATGTCCTAGAAGCAAAAATTCGAAGACATGTGACATCTACGAACCCGCACTGGGCCCGAGTGGTGGATTACGACCGTGCCCTCTGACGAAGCTGTGTCCCAGCAGTGGGAACATTATAGGCTGATTATTTAGCGAAAAAACAAGAAGGCGGCTTTACTTCCGATGTTGGCCATATGCCAAAAGATTCTTGTACAACTATATTTAAAACATCGTTCTGTTTCTGTCAATCGCATGTAAATGACAGAGACCAAACGATGTTTTAAATTCTAAACGTATTTAGTGATTTGTGGTACAAATAGGCGTAGAGTTCAGCGCAGATAAAAACAAAATGCTCGAGAGCAATGTTCTCATATCACTCTATTTTCAACTCTATTTTTTAGTTGTGAGAGTACGTTATCATTGTAAAATTGTCTGCGCTGACCTAAAACGTTTATAAATATCGACGGAGAAAGTAAATAGGTGTAATAATATCTCTCAAGTTCCTACCTAAAATCAAATTCTAAAATATTGTGACGTGTCTGTACTGAATGAGCACCATATTGTAGTCTACCAACGGCTCTGTTCTTGTAGACTAATGTAAGGCCTGAGACTGCGGTAAGCGGGCCCCGCGACATGCGGCCCACGTGCGCACGCGCCCGGGAGCGCCCCGGTCCCCGCGGGCACCCCTCGCGCAGACCGAATTATTACAATTTTGGTTTACGCAGTGTCGCTAGTTTAATTTTAACGGTGTGCATATATTATCTCCTTTGTATTATTTAAATACTTTTAAATGACATTTCTAAATATATTGTATAAAAATACACTTAATATCCATCTAAGTACTACATATTTCATCTAAGTACTTATAAATTACATTTTTAAATATTTTTATAAACAACAAGATAAAATAAACATTCATACACTTAATACTATTATTAACGCGGTCTCAGCGATAGAGCAATTTTGTATGGAACCGTGGAGGCGCCCGCTTAACGCAGTACAGCCCTAAGCCAGAGATCATATCTATGAATCAAAACAAAACTTACGTAATTTGGACAATTGGTTCTCGTGTTAGAAGCACACTAACAGACAGACAGACAAAGACGTTTTATTTTAAGATACGGTGTAAATACCGTAAAAAGTATTTTACGAAGGAGTAGTTAAATCAATTCGGACCATAGTTTAAAGCCCCGTTATGTATCTAGATAATAAATAAATTTATTAATTTTATTTCTTTTTAAAAGTCTTTTCATTGGGATTCCAATTCTGCGATTAAAGAATTCAATGAAAACGAATATCTTGAGGCTACTACTCATTTTTCTGTAGTTTCAATCACAATGCGGATTGACCATTGATAATTGTTTTTAGCACGAATATCGACGTTTTCAAGGCTCATTTACACGGAGAGTCTGACTCTATGTCTACTCCCTAAGCACGTAATCTATAGTTACGGGCGCTTTCTACTTCTTATCACCTTCGGACATAGGATTAGTTCGGAGCCCGAACTAAGATCAATGACAACACAATTTTATAGTTGTCCTACTCGCGATGTATTTATGCCCGTCCAAAACATTGAATGTGACACTAGTTTTAACGGATCAACTACTTTTGGACGGGTATCCCGGACCCGTATCTTCGATGGGGGCTTAGAGAGTAGAACCCCTGGTATCTTCGAAGCAATTAACTCTCTCGATGACAGTGAGTCTTTACTGTTAACACATAAGTGCGAGAATTGCTTGGCGAGTATTGTCTGTGCACATTTTCCCCACGAAACTCCGTGTAAATGAACTTTAACACACTTTTCGCTTGTTCCTAGCGATTATGTGTAGAAAATGGTACTCAATGTATTCTAACTAAGACAATATTTATAATATTTTTAATTTTGGTTTTCAAATAATTTTTGTTTTTCTTTTAACAAATAAAAACCAATTATGTTTTGACTGCCCATACGATATTGTCCCTTATGTCTTTTCCATACAGTTTACAATCGAGCAAATTGACATGTATGCAGCAAGTTTATTACACGTATTTTCAACTGTATGCAACGGCGATAAGGTCTGGTATTGTATGAACATTAAATCGTTTCTATTAAATATTAACTCTATGTGAAGTAGTATTAAGTATAAATTAATTTTAAATATAATCGAGGGATCTTCTAATTTTAAAAACATATATTTTGCAGATGTGATATTTATCTGTGATAATTTGAAAAATACTGTTACAATTATATACTCATGCCAAGTAGTAATTCGTTACTTAGTTCTTCAAAATATTGTTGTTTTAACTTCATTTGTTAACCGTCCTAACTGTATAAAGCCAAAATGTAAAAAAAAAATAACACTTACACGACTGTATTCTTTATTACCATGACACCAAAGTTGATTTTCAATTGAACAAAATTTGAATAAACTTCTTACCCCTATTATTTATATCACTAAAATAAGACAATACAGTATGTCCCCTACATGGTCTAAACAACCATATTCCCACAAGTTAAAAAAAATACGGGATCAATTTTTATCATATAATTAAATCAAATATAAAACACATAGACGTTAAGGGCCGGTTCCACAGTCTCTGGATAGGCACTATCTACCAGATAAGCAGAAACATTGAACAGTATTTGAATTAAATTATCTGTGAGATATCCTAACCGAAACATATCCAGAGGTTGTGAAAAAGACCTTAAATGTTAATATTTTTATATTTTTGTCACGGAGGTCCCTTTTTGATGGAATTTTATCGATATTATTGTTGTAAAAGTGTAATGAGATAAGCAATAATTTTCTTGTTTGTAATTTTAAATAAAATGTAATTTACTTGTATTTTGTTTTTCATTTCACACAAATCATTTTCTGATAACCCATGAGCGTAGTTGCCCACTCAATAATTGACCTTGTAGCTATAATACTTGGAGCTGGCGCTAAAGTCGCTTTATTTCGAAAAGGTCGCAATTTGACTTTTAATAAACGAGAGATCGTAAATGTCCATTAGGTGAACCGTTTTTTGACAGATGAAACTAGTGATTGCAGCAACACAATACATTGATTGATACACGTACGGTATTATAATGTCTGTAAGAAGCCATAATAGTAGATTATGCACCGAGGGGCTAAAGTTGTGTCTTATGTCACGGGCGTCATATGGGCGGGCGAGGGAGTTAATACAAGAATCCTGAATGCAGCGAGGGATTCAAGCTAGCCCAAGGCAAAGACACCTTTAGCCCAGAGGAGGATACTCTACTTTTTACACCTACTGTGAGAAAATTATAAATCATTGGAAATATTATTAGCTTCGGTTGTAATGAATTCAGGAGTACAATCACTTTCATCACTCGACATTTTATAATACTTTGTTGATAAATTTAAAGTATAAATGCCAAAAGTTCGCGCCTTTATTGCGTCTACCAATAAGTAGCCAAGACACGACCAATTCGATTTTCAAAAAAAAAGTCTCTTCTACGGTTTTGTCGTGTGTGTCTATTGATATCACTCTCATGGAAGTGGCGTTTGTGTAAACTAAGCTTTATACAGGGCTGGTAGAATGGTTTTGGATGATTGGCTGTATGCATTTTGAATTTAGAACGTCATTGGAGACGCTCGTGAAAATAGAGTATTTTTGATAAAATGTGATAAATCGGCTGTAGTATTCTGCACAAAATCCACAGCAATCTTTGCGCAGTTTACTTAAAATAAATTAACTAATGTTACAGCCAATTACTATTACGGTATTACGGCGCGGTACGGTATTTGTTATTATTAATGCCAGTTTTAATGTTATTCCATTCCTTTTAAAAAATGGTTCGTAGTTATCTAATTATTCTTACAATATTATGTCTTCGAAAACATGGCAACGATATGAAGAAGCAGTCGTTATGATTTTGTAGGAAATCGAGAATATCATCCACGCGTAGTAAGGGTATCGAGAATAGCTTTCCTCTTTCTGGCACCAAAGGGTGTTTGTTAGTACTATACTGCCAATTTAGCTGAGCATGTGAGATTCCAAATTCAAATCACATTATTGACCAGCGGGTCATAATGAAATCCAGTACAACATTATTGACCGGCTGTGCCCCCGGCCACTAATGACTCACTTTAGGTTAAGGTTGCTTGACATATAATTTGACATTTTCGAGCAGGTGGTGTGAAAATAATATTTATGTAACTTGTGTTTAGTGTAAAACATAATTCTATCTCTGTCACCTTCAAAAGATTCACAGAAACAAAACGATCTTTTAAATACATTTAACCGCTATCAGCGGGCCTTGATATCAGTTGCGATAACTGGGACAGCTAACGAATAAAACAACCCCATACACTTCAACATCCAATATAATTTCTTATAAGATTACAAGGAAAACTGGTAGAGTTGTGTCTGCGGCCTGCGCGGGCGCGTGCACGCGGCGTCGCGACGTGCGGCCCCGCAGCACGACCAGTGTCGCGTGCCCGGCCAGCCCGCGTGCCCGTGCCCGCAACCTGAGGGAGATCATTTAACGTGGGTTAACAACGAGACGGATTCTCAAGGGTAACGTACATGGTTAGCTCTTCACAGAGTCACAAGGATCTAAAGGAGATCCTTGTGACTTCATCAAGATCCGTACCTACCATGTTTGGCTTTTACAGCCTCAAGGTCTACTTGCCTACAACCACCGGAGCGATCGTTGAAAATAAAGTCTCATCCTTATTACGTTAGGTATGTGCAATGTGCATGAATTCGGTCAAACCGAACTGATGCTGGTGTTTTCAGGGATTGATCTCCATTTTTGCTATGCGAGAGACAGATGGAGCTCTAAAAAACGAATAGTGAATATTGCTATCCCGTTTTGCACTTCATAATGCGGCCCATTATTTTTGCCACTATATAGAAAAAGTTTTATAAACCATTAGGATTTGGGACTGCTTTCAGGTTTCTCACATACCTTTATACCCTCCAGGCATGCGAGCCCCGCAGCCGCAGCTCGCGTCGCGTCTGCCGCCGGACGAACAGAACGCGCAGCAGTGGAACGTGCCCCAGTGTGCCGCACCTGCGCGAGCGCAGCAATTGTACGGACTGCCCTGCAGGGGAAAATGTACAGAATTTTTGGGTCTACTCTACGAGTAAAGGATGTCTTGCCATTTTTGACAGTTGTTTTGCTACACAAAGTAACGTCGCGATGATGTCGTTAAAAGCTGTATACATAGTCTCCAGATCGGATCCAGATTTTGGCCATGACGGTCAATCTCAACAAAGACTAGCCTTCGGCGCTGGAGATTTAACAGTGCACAAGTCTGTGCCCAGACACAGGTGCACTCTCTCTTCTCTCACTCTCATAGAGTTAGTCCTCAGGGACGGCAATCCAACATGACCGGAGAGAGATCAGGCGCAGGACAAACGGCGACACGTGCTTTCCGAGGCACGCGGGCATCACTCCGCCAATATCAAAATGCCGGGCTGTTACTAAGAAATTCCTGCCCGTCCGACCAGGGGATCGAACCCAGCACCCAGGGCTCAGCAGTCACGTTTGCGACCTCGAGACCAACGGGGCAGTTAAGCTGCATTATACAACTATGGTAGGTAGGAACAAGTTTATAAAAATGAATGCCGTAAATAACAGGCTCATGGGCAGTAACTAATATCCTAGATATTACTAGGTGCGGCTAGAACCAATACTTCTTATTAGGTGGCTGTGAGAGTGGACTGCCTCTGCACTGGTGAACAGTGTTGATGACAAAATATACTTCATCTTACCTTTATCGGCTTGTTGTTGATAGTGACAGCCAGTAGATACGCCCCAGGGGAGTGAGGAGTGACGCAGAGCGTGTAGCTGCCATCAGTACTATCCTCCACGCGAGCCACGCTAGGCCGGGCACTTGAATCGCGACGTCTAAAGTAACCAGCCACCTGGAATTCAAGAAAATTATACTTTACCCGTATACATTCAGCACGTAGCTCTTGAATGCATCTGGTACTCATACAAATGTAGAAACTCTTAGCATGCTGTGTATGACAATTTAGAGATCTTATAGATAGGTAGGTAATACATTTACTTGTGTGCATAGGGTCTAAAAATAACGTTACAATACATCTTCTTCTTCGTAGCGTAACGATGGCAAAAATAGCACGCAAAAGGCTATGGTAACTTGATCCTTGATCCCGGATGGGAGACTCTCTGATGGTTTAATAAAAAAAACGAGGTTTAAGCAGTTCTTTCCAAAGATCACATCTTTCCGTGGAGGGGTCGAATTTGGCTGGACTCCCGCACTCAAGAAAATCTGACCAATCAAGTAAATTATAGCTCAAGTTCTCACCTGCTCTCCGCCACACCAGATGCGTTCGCCGTTACAGTCTCGTAGCTCCAATGTCACTTCATGTTCACAGTCCACCCGGAGATCTTGAAGACCTTCAAATATTAAATAGTGAACGTCAGACGTGTTTATTATTGTAATCCTGGTTTTATTCTGCTTCTTAGCAATCTACATTGAGTCGGCACCGGCCTTCTGCTGTTAAATCACATCTCGTTCATCACAACCGCTAACAAAAACATTCAACTGCCTGATCAGCCCTCTCAAAGCCCGTGGGGAAAAAGTGAATAGAAAGAAAAAATAATGAAAAAATATTTATTCTGCACAAACAAGACATTTTGTAAATCCACGGCCTAAGTTGGTAAAGGCTGTGACCTCGTCTAATAATCATCAAGCCACGATAGAAAAGCTTCTCAAACCCTCACTCTCTCACCTTCAGTATTCACCACACACATCTCCGGATCAGGCGCATGGGCCAGTAGTCTCCCAAAGATAGTGGGGTCGTGGGTGGCGGGCGCGCGGGGGGCGAAGCGCAGCTCCAGCCGCGGGGGCTCAGATAGTGGCTGCAGTTCTGTCACGCGCTCTAAGCGACGCAGCACTGAGCCGGACAGGGAGAGGAGCTCGTCTTCTTTACCTTCTGTTAAGAGCTGGGGATAAGATACATAGGTTTGCTCAGTTGTATTGATCTCATCCATACACAGTGATTGATATGCAAAGTGGTACTTTTGCTAGGCCATTTCAGCAGTCGAATACAAGGAAGAAATGGTAAATGAAGGGTTGTTTACCCATATTTCCTCTCTCTCTGTAATGCCAAGTGAGGTGATTCTAAACTTTTAACCTGACTTCGCTAAATTACTATCTATAGTTATCTAACTTTCCCAGGTCTCTAGTTTTTATAGGCCATATTATGACCTCTAAGAACCAGAGAAATAAAGCTTCATATATGATGACTTCACCTCTTTTTCGCGGCCAAACAATGATGTTTTTGACACATCAAAATACGGTTTTCACTATTTTGATGAAGACGTTTTCAAAGGACAGCGATTTATTTTGTTTAGAAAACCCTGTGTTGATTGTGTCTTACCTCCTCCGCAAACCTCACAGCATCAACCGCATGCCTGGCCCTCTCATCTAGCGCTCGACTCTTCTGATCCAGCCGCTGTTGATGCATCTCCCTCGCTCGCGCCGCGCTTGCGCATAGCGTGCGTGTGTGTGTGTCAACCGCGCGACGGTACTGGACTGCCCATTCTTGGACCTCGCTTTCCACGCGGGCTGCTTGGCACTAAAAGGAAGAAGAGGTAAGTCCAGATTAATTAACTCGTATTTGCTAGTAGACAGTTACAAGCCCTCTTTAAAAATAATACCAGCCTACTATTGTCTCATCATCACCATAATTTCAGTCCGGAATTACCAAATGCTGGGTATAGGCCTCCCCTTTTTTTCTGCTATACTTCCCGGTTCCGTGCGTCCCTTATCCCTTATCGTAAGGCTCAATTTACTCTGCCGCGGAACGGAGTGGAAACGAGTTTTCGTACATAGCAAAATGAACTTTATGTCAATTGTCTAACGTACAAACTAGATACGAGCTTATTACTGCCGGAATTCCCGAGAATGCGCGATAATTCTCCAGAATATTTTCCCACTGCAGCTGCAGGGCAAAGCATTTTTTTAAACCTTTGTAGTTTGCTTTATAGCTGGCTAGCGCCTTCGCATCTCAAGCAGTGATGTTATGATAAGTCATGGCATGTAGCAGAGCTGTCTGCTCAGAGTGCGCTGGCCGAACCTAGTCGTAGAGGCTGTTTTTTTTTTTTTTTAAATTCTCCTAACTGATGCTAAGAAGCTTGGGTTTCTTATGAAAAAAATGGTTTATTTTAAAATATATGAAAAAAAAAACATGGTTGGACTTGAAAAACAGTCTTTTGGGTCCCCTAGCATTACCAGATTGGCTTGGCACATCGATTAGGGTTACCTACGGCTAACATTAAAATACAAACTCACAAACAGCTCGAAACTCACATCTATCTCATAGGCATGCGCGCTAAGGTTCCTGGTGGCTCGTTCCACATTCTCTGGTACGAGCTTGGCGCGCTCAGCCGCGTCGCGCAGCAATCGAGCACGTTCAGCGGCAGCTCGTGACGCGTTGGCGAGCGCGTGCCCGCTGTGGGAGACGAGGCAGCAGTCGCGGCATACGACCTAGGAAAAAACATGTAGATAAACCGGTAATTCTGCAAATAAAGGTAGGTATAATAGCCTAGTATTATGACCTGATGGCAGATACGCCTAAAGTTTCAGATCAACTCAGATAATAGTAGTTGCTGGACTCATGGTCTCATCTAAGCTCGTTTATGACCTAAAGCATTGGCATATTTGGCAGGTGTTGAACTTTCTGCACCGTTTATTTAATTACCAAATTAGAGCTTTTAAATAACGAGTGAATAATCACCGGGGTAATTGCGTAACACACTATCAGTAGCAATGGGTTTCATTTTGACAGTTCAACAATATTCATTGCGGTTTTTACGTTGCTAAGCAGACAATTTTTTCTAAGATATGAAGCAATGGATTAACAATACCTATCCTTCAAAATGATTCAGATTGAGATTGATAGTGTGTTATGGTGATCATATCATGGGTAATTAATTATGATACCTCTAGTTATCGTCATTAATAACCCAGTTACCCATTGTTTAGTGGAAAAAAATGCAAACAATGCAAAAAATGTTTATTTTGGGACAAATGAAAATTTTTCATTTTTTCATTTTCACTTTCTCTTGTCCCGATATTAACTAGGGAGACAATATAATAGGCCTATACAACTTGGCAACTCCTCGTCAAGTGGATACACAGAAAACAGTCGCCTTTTGATTGTTCGTAAAGAGCACCTCGTGCTTTTTGACTGTCAATAAAACTTACCTGCTGGCAAGTAGCGCAGTAAACACTAAGATCAGCCTTCGGATGCTGGCTGCAGTACTTCACGGGTGCAGGGTCCAGCGGGTGCAGCGAGTGGCGGGCAGTCGCCTTCTGTCTGCCGTGCGCCTCTCCACAAGATGTGCAGATGCTGACCAGGCATTGACTGCAGCGGGTTTCTGCCTGCAAGAGAACTTTCGATTAGATCTATTATATGAATGTCGTCGCTGTTCTGATCAGTCAATTTTGGCGCTGTTAAGAATTTGTGCCTATTTCTTACCTATACAACATCGTGTAACTAGACTGTGTGTGTGTTTTGTATAAAAGTAGCTAGGTACCAAAACAGTGCGTTTTAGTATTAGGACCATTAGCGTAGCTAGGGATTTTGTCTAGTGGGGGCAGCTGTCCAGCTGAACTAACCACAGTCATTTAATGGAAGATCATACATGACGCCTCGTAATAAATAAATCCCACCAAAAACATTTCATTTAACGTGGCTACCAAGACTTAAATAACGCTTTCACTGTTAAAAAAAAAATCCTTAAAAAAAAAGAGAAAAAAAAGAAAAAAGAGTTATCAGATTTAATAATGTAGAGCCAAGCCCCTAACTCCACGAGGCGTAACTCTACAAACCTTACATCTTGGTCGAAATTTACGACTCTAATAAAGACCCTAATTTAAAGCGATTAAACAGTAATTCTTCAATACTGTCGATTTTTCTAGGGTAGACATTGCCACCCTTGGCCTTCTAGCTACGCCCATGATTAGGACCCAAAAAGTATGATAAAAATCCGTAAAGAAATGCTGGAGATATAGATCCTACTTTCCGTTGAAGTCAGTTAAAACTACGGACCAAGTTTTGGGTTAGCCCTTGAAAAAGATTAGATAGCTTACCTACAGGTAAGCTTGAATACTTACTGTAATAGCCACACATCCTTTGTCTGCGTCATCAAGTTTAATGAAACGAAAAGATTTTAAAACACGTCCCGAACCAGTTCAAATACAATCAAATCCAAGCATTCTGTGACTCAAATGTAGCTGAACGGAACGAATGGTAATTTGTTGAAATCCCACCACATTTGAAGCGTTCGTCCACGGTTGAGATCCTTCACGTGTTTCAATATCTTAAAATACTTTTAAAGAAAAAAGTAATTTGGTATTTCTATTGAGTTTTTGAGACAAAGAATAGTGTGTTCTTTGTTCGTGATGGCTTCTTTGCTACGATCATGATAAAATAAGAAGAAAGAGAAAGAAAGAAAGAAAATGCATTTATTTGGCACAAACTAAAAGACACACAATACACCAGATACATACATCAGATGAAACACACAATAAAATAAAATAAAATAAAAGATTAAATAAAAAGTGTGAAGTCCGATGTAAGAAATTAGTAGGAAAAGTGTGCCTCACGGCTGCGCCAAAAAGGCCCAGTTCAGCAAAAAATGCCAGAAAACTAGTGCCTGGCGCTGGTTTTCTACTGGACCTGTATAAGCCAGGCCCGTACTTGTACTACAGTAGATATTACTACCTACTAATACTAATAGTTTTTCTGGCACCCTAATTGCGTATTACACTATCAATCAGAATCTGAATCATTTTGAAGGAAATTGCTAAACCATTGCTTCATACGTTCGAAAAATTTGTCAGCTCAACAACGTAAATAACGCAATTAATGTTCTTGAACTGACAAATGCTACTAATAGTGTGTCCGACTAGTTGTGCCTGTGATTTGTAATACGCATGCTTGATATACATACTTACCTAGTTGATGAAACCTACCTACTTGATGAAATCTTTACGTGGGGTTTTTTTAAATAATCGTCGTCCAATTCGTACGTCGAATCGTTGAGCACCTTAAGTTTTAGTTGAGCTGCACGATTACTGATAAATGCATGCACTGACTTGACGGGTCCACTCAATCTGTGTGGTTGTTTCCTCAAAATACCATTTCAGACGTCAATCTGTCTTCATATGATCTGACCAAGATTATGTCCGGACTTTAAAAGAGACTGTGACCTTTGAGTTTGTTCAGCCTTTCTTCTCTGAGTAGTCAGATAGCAAATCGCCGACCTCATCTTACTTGGTACTTATAGTTTTAAAAATATTATTGACTTGTAAAAGTGTTTACATTGTACAAACCTACTTACAGACATGTAAGATCATAAGTCTATTTCTAAGACCTTAATGTACCATTTTTTAAAGCAAATAAATATATTCTATATTCAGAAATAAAATCATTTATCGTTTAATACGAAACCTTATGGAATTATTTAGACTTAGTTTTCGACCAAAATTAGTAGACCGGTAATAATTGGAAAGCTCGTAAACACTGAGCAATTATTTCCACGTTTTCAACCAAAACACCAATAGAGAATTATATTCGCACATTCACGAAGAAAATGAACTATTCTCATGAACGCCGTTTCACGCCACTCAAAGGAATATGAAAGCGTGTACATCCACCACGCCTGTCTTCCTCGAAAGGGTAGACAAAAGTCTAAGTAATATCCTGTATAAATATCGATACCTACCCATCACGCCTGCAGAGTTTCGCTAGCTATTTAAACTTGACCCTGTGGAAAAGTTACCTACGTACACAGGTTCAAATTAAATTACATAGCTAGCGAAACTCCTCAGATGGGCATCCATATCTTAGCATGATTCATTAAAATAAATTCATATTCAGATGAGTTTTTTTTCTGGATCTTTTGTTTAATTTTCACAGACGTGGTCGGTATCGGTAGATAAACACTATAAAACTAAAAATCAACAGATTTTCTCAGCTACTACATACTTCAAACAATACTACTAGCGGTCGTTGACCCCCCAATTTTTATTTTGTCGTGTTTAGATATCTCGTCTGCTGAATTTCGCTAGCTACTTTAATTTGACCCTATAGTAAGCCCTCATTTCGTCAAAGCTACGCTTAGACTATAATATTATAGTCTAACAGGCTCAGTCAGGGTCAGACGTCACGTAGCTGACCTAATGGAAATACTACCTACTTTAGTATTATAAACGTGAAAGTTTGTATGGATGGGATGGTTGGATGTTTATTACTCTTTTACGCAAAAACTAGAGAACGGATTTGAATGAAATTTGACACACACGTGGCTTATAACCAGGATGAACATATATGATACTTTTATAAGAGAATATCGTAATATTCTCAGGGGTTCGAAACTTAAAACCGGTAAAACCGCGCATCTACCACCTAATAACGCTTTGCCCAACCTGGGGATCAAACTCAGGAACACACGCTCAGCAGGCACGCTTGTAAATAGGTTCCTTGGAGGATCCTGCGTCTGGGTTAACACACAGATTCCTACCTTATTGTCACTGCTACAAAGATCACAGAGCACGTTGACCCCCTCGCTGTCCTGCGCAGCCGCCATCTTCCGAAGCAGCACATAGTTGAGGGGCAGAGCTGATATGCCTCCGAGAGGCAGCTGCGTCTCAAATCCACAGGTCGGGCAGAGAAGGAACTGCACGCTTTTGCCTGATACCTGGAAATGTAGGTCGTATGAACGAGAAGAGATGATGTGGGATTTTAAATACGAGTAATTAGGTAGCAAGGTAGATTACCTAGGTCACACTTTGCATAATAAACGCATACCTACATAAATGTTCGCCTTCTTTCTTCGTAATAAAGTCAGGGAAATTAATTGTTTAAGCAAATTGGCAATCAATTGAAATTGTCCGTGTAAACAAATCACAACTGTCATTCTGTGACTGTTGTAGGAAATGATTATAGCACGGCAAATTGACGTAGTGTGTCAAATTGCTTAACAATTAACTTCTCTGACTGTATACCAGTATTCGCGGACCGTGATTTTTGCCATCGGCACCTTAATAACACACTATCAATCTCAAACTGAATAATTTTGAAGGATATTGCTGATCCATTGCTTTATATGTTCGACAAATTTGTCTGCTCAACAACGTAAATAACGCAATGAATGTTGTTGAACTGTCAAAATGAAAGCCATTGCTACTGATAGTCATCATCTGCCTAGCCTTTTCCCAACTATGTTGGGGTCGGCTTCCAATCTAACCGGATTCAGCTGAATACCAGTATTTTACATGAAGCGACTGCCTATCTGACCACATTGCTACTGATGGTGTGTTACGCAATTACCGCGCGGATTTTGACTAGCTCAAAATCGTCGATTGATTCATTTAAATCCACCTCTATTTAAGGTAGTTGAGAAACTTGAATAGCATCCTTCTCTTTAGAGAGACTAGGTATCCACTGTGGATGGACGTCACGTATGACAGGTCTCACGTCTGCAATACCCACCTTCCTAGTCAATATTCCATATTTATGTTGTTGTTGTTGCTGTTTCTGCTCCCAGCTGCCCTCAGAGCCTGAGTGACGGAGATCACTCTCATACCCTGAGCCTGCAGAACCGGCACCAGAGCCTGACCGCGATCCACCTGGGTCCAGCTGGATTGAACCTGGAACAAGGAAAAGACAAATGTTGAAAGAACCTTAACGCAGCAATCCGCGCAAAGGAGAGGCCCAGTTGCTTGGCGTAACTAACCACCAAACTAAAAGGTGCAGACAGGTACTTCGGTAGACACCTAAAGAAATAAGGTATGTATCTACATTTCCACGCAATAAAAAGAATGCGGCCAGAGGCGCGGTCACAGCTAATCTAGTAAACTCCGAAAATACATGACAATGAAATTAAAAAGAAAAATATAAAACAATTTGTCGCAGGTGAAATAACATTTTACGCCCGCGTAAACACAAAACTCTTGTATAGTATGTCCGCAAATTGGTTTCCAAACATATGAACAAATGTGCGTTTTCTGGGAAAACAACTTTAATCCCTACATATAAAGTTCAGTTTGCGTTACCACTTCAAACGTTACAATTACTTTTTCAATAGTGCTACTCATTCTGAAATCTACTTAATTACATACATACACATAGGTACAGACGCCAGCACATCAAGCTACTACAATCTGTCAAATTTCTTTAATAGATTTTCAACTTTATCGCTAAACCATTAAGGTTCAAGGTTGATTGGGAAATTTTGACAGGTTCGGGTAGCTTGACCTGCTGGCGTCTGTACATAAACTCACTCCTTCTCCCTATGGGCCGTGGGAGTAGGCAGAAACTAAAGAACGTCACCTGCTACGATACTTACATACTCCAACTCTCTCTATCAACTTAACACTAGACTAAAGTTGATATTCGTTTAAGTGGAAATAACGTCAATTGGGAAACGAGGATTTGAATAGACTGTAGGCAAAATCGAGTTGAAAAATTACAATCTCAGTGCTATTCGATGAGTCAAAGTTTTTGGCAAAGAAATTATCTTTGCCGGAAGATGGTGTAAAGCTTTTGACATTGAGTAGCGTGATTTATTCGCTATTAATAAATTAGCTGACTATTAATGTGAGGCGAAATGTGTCGATGAACTAGTTTTGCAGGGACGGACTGGGCCTCACAAAAACGGGGCCCCTAAAACAAAAATGTAAAGAATTGCTCTTACATTTTTGTTTTTAAAAATATAAAGAGTAATTTTTTTACATTTTTGTTTTAGGGGACCCGTTTTTCTTTTATGCAGGGTTGCACTTGCACTGTGTGAGAAATGCTCTGTCCTGCAATAATTATACCTGCGGGGTAATTGCGTAACACACTATCAGTAGGAATGGCTTTCCATTTTGACAGTTCAACAACATTCATTGTGTTATTTACGTTGTTGAACAGACAAACGTTTCGTACATGCAATGGATTAGCAATATCCTTCAAAGTGATTCAGATTGTCATGGACTAAGGGCTGATTTTTCCAACGCCTGATTTATCCGATTTATCATGCAGGATCTGTTAGACGTCAATTTTATTCCACGAATAAAAGTTATCTGGCGATGGAAAAATCAGCCCTAAGCATATTTAATACTTATACAAATGTATATAAACCACCCCTTTTTGTTTTAATCACATTTAACAGGCTCCTAAAAATATAATATTCTCATAAACAAGTGGCGAACGGCATACGTTAAGCATCAACTCCAAAACTTAAAACATTGTATCTGGGTCGTTATAAACAAAAACCAAGAAGATTATATATTATACACTACCTTAATAAAAGATGTTTCGGTGAATGATAACACTAATAAACTTGCTGTTTATTCATTCGAGGTGTCTGTTTAATTTCTCATTGTTATTGTTAAAACTTCAGGCTGAATTATGAAGGTTCAAACGCTTCATAAGTACAGTCTACCGCAAAGTATTTAATCGAACCTGAAACAGTTTTGCTTTCCTAAAAATATTATTGAAAACTCTTTTTGTGAACGCCATATCCATCTACTATGTATTTTATGTAAGATTTGTTTATTTGTTTGTAAGTTTGTATGTAGGGGGACTAGGGGGTAATCTCTGGAACAACCAGTTGGATTTGAAATAATCTTTTTTATAGCTGATAAGGGGTCGGATGTGTCATACTAAATAGATAATATCTCTCGGTTTCCCTAAACTTAATTGAAAAGGTTGGTACGACTTCTCTGCGGTAGGTACCTCAAGTGCCTAGTTGACTCTCCTCCTATTTTTCAGTTAATCTGTTTTACATCTCGAGTTAGCTACCCAAATGTATCAAGCTGAGGGGCAATTCTCGTAATTTTAAGAACGTTCACAGTCTGTCTCAATATGTCAAGAATACGTCTAATTTGACATAATCAATGTCAAAAACTCGCTGAGATGAGATGCGACTAGATTTTGAACGTTTTTAATTTCGGGAATTGGCCTTCTGATTTGTGGTTGACTGTACCTAAACGTAAGTCAAGAGGATTTGTAGCAATTGTATAATAATAAGTAATGATTCGAGGAACTCTTGAGTTGTGTGTTTGTACGAGATTGAATATTCGTCATCGTTTGAAGTAGATCTTGAATCAGTCATGTATGGAGGTTCTCAAGTATGGTGGTAATGAAGATTCATGTGGTTGTTGGGATATTTTGTAGCAGACGGCTTTACGGTGAGCTTTTAGGGAATCAAAGATATTCCACGAATTTATGTTTAAGCAGTCTTAGGCTGATGTTCCCAACGCCAGATAATTTTATCCGATCCGAATAATTTTGAATTTTTGACAGTTCTTCTATGCAAAAACTGTCAGACGTCAATTTAATTCCACGAATAAATATTAACTGTCGATTGAAAAATCAGCCCTTAGACATTTGGCATGAACTTTTACACAAACACATCACATAGCAACGACTTGATTTACCTTGTACTAGCTGCGCTCCACGGTTTCACCCGCATTAGTCTCAATCCCGTGGGAATATCGGGATAAAAAGTATCCTATGTCCTAATCCAGGTCATGGTCTACCCATGTGCCGAATTTTATCTAAATCCATTCAGCCGTTTTAGTGTGAAAGCGTAACAAACATACAAAAAAACTCAAATCTTTTCTCTAGAAAAAAAGTTTAGATAGGTGTTTGAGCGGAAATCAAACCCGCGACCGCACAGAAGATACATTCAATCAGCCACTGTTCCAATCATGCCGTGAAAAAAATAGACGAAATCCCCGATCGCCTGAAAGTAGAGATAACGTAACCATTGTAGGAGTTTCTGTATGTTTGTTTGTGAGTCCTGTCATAGCGCGCCGCGCCGGGTGGCAGGCCTATATTTAGAAACACATTAGCTTAGTTCCTGTTTGAATCAATGAGACATAGCCGAGATACATTATGGTTACTTGTTCCCGTGTTGTTAATCTGTTTGTGTTTTGAGACAAATATATTTATTTATTTATATATACTTTATTGTACACCACAACAATACATAGCATAAAAAATACATTAAACATTACAAAATATAAAATGGGCGGCCTTATCGCATTACTGCGATCTCTTCCAGGCAACCTTAGAATGGACAGTGATTTTCCTGGACATAAAATGGGACTGTCGTTGGTGCAAATATTATGCATACAATACACTAAAATTGATACACAAATATACACATATCCAAAATTATAGATACATAAATACATACATACTATATATCAACGAAAAATAATACCTATACCTACATAGGTTTCTTTTGTTTTATGATGTTTTTGGACTCGGCTTATCGGATTTATATCTGAAATACGGAATAACGTTTTGCTTTTGCCTGCTTCGTTTGTTTAGTGGTGGCAAGGCGTTACTGTGAGCATGAGGTCCTGGGTTCGATTCCTGGGTCGGGCAGTATTATTGGGATTTCTTAGTACCGGCCCGGAGTCCGAACTTGTGCCCGGTTGATGGCAATAAGCTCGCCCCCTATTTAAATGGAATTTAAACGTAAAAATGACTTGCAAAATATTAAGTAATGAGATGGAGATGTTAAATAGAAGTAAAGTTACAAGGAATACTGCTTTTATTGTAAAACACAAAGAAACTTAATTGACAATAACAAGTTTTTGACACAACAGGTTTTATGATATGAATAAGCTCTAATGAGCCTATTTTTATGCAGTAAATTATGTAGTGTTTATTGTCTGGGCGAATGTTTTCGTCGTCGATTTTGCTTCCACTAGTTGTCAAGCAAAAGGAGACATAAATCGTGCCAGTGTGTGATGGACGTGGCTCAGAGACCTGCCGGTCGATTCTGTAAAAATCTCACCGTGAAAACTCAAGTGAAGTGAGCTTGATGTGAGCAGCAGTGCGATTCTGTAACCATCTCACCGTGAAAACTCTGGTGAAGTGAGCGTGGAGGGAGCTGTGATTCCAACTAATGCTAGGGATTGACACTACTGACAACTCACATCAAGCTCACTTCACTTGAGTTTTCACGGTGAGATTTTTACAGAATCGACCGGCTGTCAGTAGTGTCAATCCCTAGCATTAGTTGGAATGACAGCTCACTTCACCTAAGTTTTCACGGTGAGATGGTTACAGAATCGCACTGCTGAGCAGAACTTTGTGATCACACCTCTGCGCAACCCTTAGGGGATTACAGACGTGATGTAATGTAATGTTATTTGCTTTTGTTACAATAAAACAAAGCTGCAGGAACCCGTTGGATGCCAGGAGCACGGAACGAATCGAAGTGGAGGTGCTTGGGGGAGGTCTATGTCCAGCAGTGGACATCTTTCGGCTGAAATGATGATGATGACTATAAAACAACACGCTTGTTTACCCGGAAGGTGCAAACAGAGGTGTACATAGAAGTAGACCCACAACTACATTTCGCCAGATATTTTTAAAGTCTCATTAAGTTCCATGCTAGTTATTTAACAAGCTACCAACCAGCTAGCAGCAAGCTTCCTCAATCTCTACCATCTATGTAATTATTCCATCTATAGTGGCTCGTCAAAGTCTGATACTGTATTGAATAATCTGAGGAGACGATTCATCTTACGTACCAGAGCAATCAATTGATTTCGAGTCACCAACACGAATTATAAATTTGCGTCCGTGAAGAGCTGCTCAATATGCAGAAACAGATGACCATGATGTAAGTTACTTCTGTCCAATACTTGATTTAAATGATCCACAAACAGTGGAAGAAGCATTGACATCTTCTTATCACCAATGGAATGGGTTGTGACCTGTATTTGATATTCCAGGGCAGCGAAGTTATAGACAGTTTTGAGGGATAAAATTAAAACATGGGGTTTTTGGGTGTTCCATTTTTTATTTCTGGTATTCTCTGTGAGTACCTCCAATAAAATATTTTTCTTTTTTCTTTTAGTGCTTATGACTACGTCGAGCAGGTGTCTCTATAATATCATCGACTGCCTAAAAGTACAAAACTGACACATTCTACTTGGCATAAAAGCAGCCGTTCGATGACAATGATGGGATTAGGTACGTAGCTAGGTCAGGAGTCTGACCATTGTATGGCTTCCCATCGTCCGAACGTACTTCAAGCATGAGTGGTCTTTAATACATTGTACATAAATACATTGAAATAAAAAAATACATTGTCACTATGTATCTATGTGTGTAAAATGGGGCAACAATGTCGAATTTTGGCACGGTAGGTAAAAACTTGAATGGGATTTTTATGGTGATTTTGTAATGGATTATGTTGAATACATATAATATATTGTCATCGTGATGTGCGTGTAATTAGGTTTTTTTTTTTTAAATTCATGCTGTATTTTTGGCATGTATCATGAATCAGCCTATACAGTTCACACTGCTGAGACACAGGCCTCCTCCGAGGTAGTGGGCTGTATTTCACCACGCGTGCGGGTGTTAGATGTGAGATGTCTTCAAATTTTTGGTTCTGGGACATGCCGGTTTCCTCACGATGTTTCATTACACCGTTTTGAGAGCAGTGGTAATGAAATTAAATACACAAAGTGCCTGCTTGACTTCGAACTCATGACCTACAACTCGTAAGTCGGGGTCGTTACCACTGGGAAACCACTGCTCTAGCAGAGCATTTACCTCTATTTGGCCTTCTGCTATCTTCTCTTCTTCAAGAAGATGATGGAATATTCGCTCTAAATTCATCCAACATGTACTTAATTCTAAGACTGTTCGATTAACCTGTCCCTTACATCTTTTCTTGAAGATGGAACTGGTAGAGAGAAAAAGAAGACTTTAGTATAGGTACCTAACCCACTTTTGACAGATTTATTAAACTAATTTCTCATATAAGATTTAAAATAACCAGATGGCCGTTGGGGCCGAAAGATTCTGAACCGATCGCATATCGGAAGCCGTACCTCAGTAGTGTTGGAAGGCTTCCCACAAGGTGGACCGATAACCTTGTGAAGGCCCCAGGAATCCACTGGATGCAGGAAGCACAGAACCGGCCAAAGTGGCGGTGCTGGAGGCCTATGTCTAACAGTGGACGTCTTTCGGTTGAAATTATGATGACGATGAACCCATTTTACCTTTACCATTCAGCGTTTACGTATAGAGCAATCTGCACAATCCATTTTCTTTGTAGATAGATACGCTGGCAGAACACAAACGTGATAAACCTATTTAGTCAGTACGTAACGCGCCAAATAGAATACAAATAGACATTTACTAGCAAATAGACCGACCTGTTCGTATTGATCCATTAATGGGCCATAACATAATTGATAGCTTCTTCAGATGCACCCTTCGCACTTAACTAACAGCAAAACCATTAAAAGATCGTTTTATTAACGTAAATACTAAAGCCAATACAAAATGGCCTCCCAAAAAAATACAGAGAAAAGTTTTTTGAAAGGAAAACGTATTCGTAAAGGTTTTTTTTCAAAGTGGTCAATGAAACAGACGTCCTCAACATGATGGTTATTTAATAGCCTACAGCTATGTGGGATATAAATTATGTGGTAGTTTAAAAGAATAGATCTTCGTAATATTTTATTAGCAGGGAGAGGTAACAGTTTAACGAGCGGGATCGTTTATGAAAACATAAAATATATAAAGACAATAACAAATCTTTATTTAAACGAAGGATTTTCTACGGTTTCGAAACCTTGCTTCTCATGACTAACGAAACAGAAACGATCTATGATGGATGACATAGCACCAGAAAAACAAAGTTAACCACAATGGTAATCAATCAATCAACTCAGCCCATCGCAGTTCACTTTTGGACATACATAGGTCTCTCCCAGACTGTGCCACAACACCCTGTCCTCCGCCTTCCGCATCAGTCTAACCCAGCCACCTTCTTTCGGTACCTTTTCATAGGTTGTCCGTCCATCTAGCTGGGGGGCGTCTCACACTACGCTTGCCGGTACGGGGTCTTCACTCCAGGACTCGTCTGCTCCAGCGGCCATCGGTCCTTCGACATACATGGCCAGCCCACTGCCACTTTAATAGTTTGCTTAGGTACTCTGCAAGCTATGTCGGTAACCCCGGTTCTTTTCCGGATAATTTCATTCCAGATTTTATCATTCAAAGCGACTCCGAGCATAGCTCGCTCCGTGGTAATGGCTGAAGTCTATTGCAACTTCTGAATATTCTACCTTTAGCTGATCGAGTACTCAAGGGATATAATATGCGTAAAGACTTGGGTGTTTATTTATAAACGTTGCTTAAGTTTAAGTAAAGATTATCGAATGTTTAATAATATTTTTTTGACATTTAACGTCTCTTAACTTTAGAACCTAGTAGGTAGTGTAGGTACCTAGTTATTTTCATAAACACCATCGGTTTTATGATAGACTAGCAGTGCCCCGCGGTTGCACCTGCATAAGTGTCGATCCCGTGGGAATATCGGGATATATAAGCTTTAAAACTGTACAGTTTCATCTAAATCCGTTTAGTAGTTTTTGCGTGAAAGAGTAACAAACATCCATCCATACATCCATCCTCAAACACTTTCGCATTTATAATATTAGTAAGACTAGTAAGAACTAAGATAGATAGGATAGTAGAATAAGCAACTACATAATGATACATTTTTTTCTCTTTTTCGCACCTGCCCTATTTCCCTAGATGCGGCCCTGGCAATTACTTTCTAACACATTAACTTTATTATGGTTTTAATGTTCTTAAACAGAGCACAGCAGTTCGCAAATCATATTGACTCTAGAAAATGGATCAAACACAGTATAATTCTATTTCAGGATGACATTTATTGGTTGCCGTTGTCTAGTTAATTAGGTTAAAGGTTGAGAACCTGTGTCTATATAACAAAAGCATTAGTCGCGTGCTACATCATAAAAGATCAATCAAAATCGCGCAAGATTAAATTAGGTAAAGTCTTTGCAATGTGGTGATGGTCCTAGAGGTTTTAGGGCGGCAAAAATCAAATGTTGAGACACATAAAAGAAACTACGAATGAGGTACCCATTTTTTTTTTTTTTTTGTGTCTTCGGGCCTTCAAAAGCACCATATTTTTTTTCTTTTAAGCCTTTAGGCTTAAGACCGGAGAGTGTGGGATTTTTACCTCACTACAACCACCCATCGTAGTCATCATCTGCACCGTTAACTCCCAAAAGACCGATTTGTAACACCCTAGGGAGGCATTGCAGTCTTCCCAGAGATGTGTCTCTGGGAAGGCTAACGAATGTGGTACCTGCTTCCGGTGCATCTTGCGCAGTCAAGCCTTCCAACAACCTTGACTGACTAATCTATTTTCCATTAGTTGACCTACAAATCCTAGAATCCCTTAGTTCTTGCCGCAAGAGTAGAATAAAGGAAAAGGATGCATGCAATACTGCAAGTGATATCCTTTTATAGAAGAAGGTAACAATTATTTAAGACTTTATAATGTAGAGAAATAAACTTACCACCATCAACTTCGCTCCACACCTCCGCTTCGCCTTCCTGATGCAGGCCTTGTAGGCATCTGGTGCAGAAGTTATGCAGACACCCCAAAAGCCTCGGTTCCACTAACTCCTTCTTACAAATCCCACAGTCCCACTCCTTCGCCTTACTCTTTCTCCCGTCATTGTATGCTGAAGTTCTTGGAGCCACGTTCAGGTTCTGGCTGACTGGACGTCGGGTTCCCTTGACGTGGAGAGGACTGTTCCCAGCACTTAGGGAAAGCTGTTCCAAAGATTTCCTCTTGTCCTGCTTCTTGCGCGTAAAGCTGCCGAAAATGTACAGAATACGTTCCACTTCCATTTTTTTTAGCAATTTGGTTAAAGAATTGTTTAATTTGAACGCGACTCTTTATTTCAAAGGAGCGTTAATTCAAAAATCAAGCCGCTATCTTTTTCTGCGATTGTTTTCTCTAAGTTTTGTATTAAAATAACAGTGATTGTAAACTTGATCTATATTTCGAAAGCGTCCCGAACGTGAAGGGCGTTGTTATAAATAAACGTGCGCCTGGCAAGACGTGCGATACCCGACTGGCACATGTACGGGACCAACGTAACATATGTAACGAAGTAAAGCGTCTAATCCTTGCTGTGTTCTAATGTCCTGACAGATGGGCTAACAAAGTCTTCAATGGATAACCAATGCACGTTCTCTAGAGATTAGGCCCACGAAGAGAAGTTGCTTTTATGAATCAATGGCAATTACAAGAGCAAAATATTGCGGAACTTCGATTACAGCGGAGAGTGAGAGCAAATAAACAAATACGGTGAGCCAGGGGTTAGCTAAGCGAGAATCCAGATGATGGAGTGTTCGCTTTGAAAGTCTAACCTCATTGGTGTGTCCACCGTTTTTTTTTTTTTTTTTTTTCTGGATGGGAAGTCATCATATGACTTCTCCCGCTCTGGGCGGAGCAGGAGGGCGTGTCAGACTTTTACTGACTAAAACCCACCCGTGTTCCTTCAGTTGCCTATGCCAGGGACCACGGTATCTCTTTCGAACAACCCGCAGCCCTGGCAGTGGTGTGTCCTCCCTTGTTCTATGATAAGTATGTCCGTGTTGGATTATATGTATAATTAATCCTGACGCTTACCTACTCATATTCAAGCGAACATATGTCAAGTGGATCCTAGCAGTGCTCCAGATTTAAAAAAATCCTTATAGTAAAGTCAGTCATATCAGTAGTATCAGTGGTGGCAATTAATTTGATTTTGACAGCGCCTGTATATCGTAGCAGTAATGGCCGAAATTCGGATTGTACGAGGTAGAATAGTATCCAAGTATGTAAGAAGTAGCACACAATTAACTGTCATGTTACACAATTATTTTAAGCACTTACTTACAGACGCCAGCACATCAAGCTACCCGAAACTGCCAAATTTTCCCAATCAACCTTGAACCTAATGCTTTAGCAATAAAGTTGAAAATCTATTAAAGAATTTTGACAGATTGTAGTAGCTTGATGTGCTGGCGTCTGTACATACCCTATCTAATCTATGAAACCACATACTCGTAAAAATCAATCAAACTGCAAAGGAAATGAGAAATGGCAGGGGTGGTTGAACAGAAATAACTTTTAGTTACGAGTCTCATCCCTCAGCGAGGAAATTAGACGGGACATGCATCACGCGTGATTGCAACTGCCAGTTATGAAGGGAAGCCATGGGTATTATTGGGTTTATTAATAGTTTTCTGTATCTAATAATTGGAGGATGAAATTGGGAATAATTTACCTTTTGGATTAAAACATGTACAGGTACGTATTTTCTTACCATTCAGATGGTAAGCTGTCCAGATGGTAGCTTGCTGAGAGACCAACGGGGCAGTCACCAAAATAAAGGTAGGGTATGAAATTATTTTGGGTCCTTTTTCTAGAAGCGCTTGGCGCGAATTTTATCCAAAGGATTTTATAAATATGATTTTGGCCTTTCTGAGATAAAAAGAAGCTTAATTAGGTATGTTCAGCAGAAGCCAAAAAAGCCCTTTTACAAAAATATCGAATTATCGAACAAGTCTGCTTAAAGCGAAATTAATACTCAACCCCTTTTAACTCAATCGTTCAGCTCCACATCAAGTTTATTATCGAAATATAACACCGAATCGTTAATAGCACCAATCGATATTGCTTAGAGCACGTGCAAACTCAATCGAGATCGCATTATGACCGGAAAAGGAACCAATAAACTGTTCATTTGTATGACCAAATACACACTTAACGCACTATTTTTGGTATAAAACCTTATTAGGATGTTGCAAGGTTCAGTTTTCATTGAGGATACTGGTTGGCCCCTTTCCGGCCTAATTAAATTGAACTTTTAAGCGAATTGAGATTATATTTGTTTGATTATGAGAAATCTGGCACTAAACTAGGTTATGTATTGAATAAGTACTAAAATACTTATTTATTTTGGTTACTGCAGAGAAAAGTGTGATTTTGTCTCAAGAAGAAAGATTACCATGTCTTTATTTTATTCATTCCTTGAGCGGCTTTGATTTTGTATTGTGGAAGAAAATAAGAATGAACAAATCGTAAATTACCAAAGATGTGACATCGCGGCATACATTCAAATAAAATAAGAATAACAAACACTTTAATAAAATTCTGAACGTTATCATTAATTTGCGCAATAATTGGAACGCGACCGATCGGTGACCCACATTTGGCGGGAAAACTAATGTCAGCGCTATTTTGCGCGCGCACCCGGCTGCGTGGGGCGAAGCGCCATTGGACACTGAGGTGAAGTGATGTGTTAGATATGTATTAAGGATTCACCTTGGAATAGGTATTGTCCATATTTCCCACATAAAACTGACAATAAATAGATCACACGCTTCCATCAAGTTTCGGCCGTGGGCAATTCTCTAAAATTAAATAAATAACATAATATCACGCTTTGTTCCCCCGAAGGGTTAGGCAGAGGTGAAGTGTGTTGTCGATTATCTATATCGGTGTTCATAATATTATGGGAGTTATTCTTTAAAATAAAGTAGGCATTTTTTTGACATTCCTCGATCATACAAAATAAATTTAATGAACTTACAAAAGTAGCTACTCCAGATTCTGGACTGCTACGATGACGGATGAAGCTAACATTTTTGCCTCCTTGGAATCGAACCCAAGCCTAGCAGTCCCACTTACGACCATTAAAATTAACGAAGGACACGTCTCCTTTAGTAAGCACAGTCCACTGCACATCAGTCGTCACTTTCTCTACGAAAATTGTCTTTACTGCTCCGACAAAAAGGCGCTGTCAATGTCAAATGGTTAGGTACCAATGTATGTTGTGTAATGGTATATTGTGCACCTGCCTGAAAAAAATATATGTCTGTGTTGACTCGTGTCTTATGCCAACCCAAGGAAGTTAGGAGAAGGTACCTAACCTACTTTTGGACCTTCCTAGAAACAGCACACCATGGTGGTATTGACTACAATACTGGCTCAATATTGGCTCAATTTTAATTAGACTCGCCTGCCATGTCGCATTGATTGTCGTGCGATAGATGCATTATTAGTTAGTTACTCAAAACTCACACGGAACTGCGGTTTACGCCAATAACAATAATATTGATATGATACGCTTTGAATTACTTCGTCATCTCTTATTTCATGTTGATTTCGATAACAACTAGTTGGTTTTGGTGTCTCTGTTCACGTGGGGACACCTTGTAGCTGGCCGCCGTTGACCTTTTGTCTTGTAATGCGGACAATATATTATATTTATTATGTCTTTGGATTCGAGCCTTCCTTCCCTTCACGTAGAATTCCAGTATTTCTGCCAGCCCCTATAAGAATAAGATGAGGTAGGTGAGGTGCGTTCATCTTGAAGAGCATGGCCCTATACAAGACCCCTATCTGGGAAGACTCCCCTCCAGAGGAGGGAGAACCTGGAGAGGTCCTGGGCGGCAGTCGCCTCCTTCTGCGAACACGTCATGTCCCAGAAGGAGGCAGCGGAGCGCGCACGGGAGGACGATCCTCACGCGGCGGCGCACCGACGGCGGAGGAGGGGTCGAAAAAGACGTCAGTTTGACAGTCATCTCCGACTCCTCCCAGGTGGAGGCCAGCAGGCAACGGGTGCGGGGGCACCCTTGCCTGTATTGGGCCTCCACCAGTGTCAGACGGGAATGGCCAGGTGTTCCCGGACATTCCCGTAGCCCCCCAGCCAGGGGGGCATGCGGGGCCCGCCAGCTAGGCGGGCATGTGCCGGGAGGGTTGTGGAAGTAAAGGCTGAGCCAGTTTCCCATGGCCCTCCCATCACGGCGATGCGGGAACACCGCTGAGTTTTAGTGGGTATACTGTCGGTGCCGTTTCGAAAGGAGTCCCACATACTCCGTCTCGTCCCCCGCGAGCGGGGATGCGTCATGCATTACTCAACGACAAAAAAAAAAAGGTGAGGTGCGTTCGGCGTTTTTTATAAATTCGTTACAAAACATTTTGAAATTTTGCTAAGTTCCATTAATTTATTGCTTTAATGAATGCATTCACGATAGCATTGTTAATTTTTTATAAATAGAGCAATGTAATCATATTTCACGCCGGATAAAGTTTTTATGACATGAAATAAAACGTTTCTTCTGTCAGTGTCGAACAGCTTAAAATTCCATCAACTTATTTTGCGTTTGAAAAAAGTAAAAATGCGGGATATTTATATCAGGTAATACTTTTTACAACTGCAAATTAAACTTTGTATTTGTGACATACCAATGTTGACATAATACGTCTGAGTTGCGTTTCTTTACTTACACAATCAATAGCATTAAATGTAGTGTTGTCCTTTTCTACCGCATTCGAAAATGAAAGAGAAAAGTACAAAGAATGTTCAATATTAACAAATTTCTAATGAAGCGTTGGAATGTTATTACATGGCGTTTGTCGTCCGAGGAACTATTTTTCATTTTATGTGTCCCAAATAATGTTTATTTATAATGTACGCGAGTTAATTATGTCAGTGCTGATTTCGGCGTGAAGTTGCACGGTCCGGGGCGCATACCGATATGTTCAACGTAAACAAACTATGTCTGTTTTCTTGCCTCTGCACTATTGTTGTTATTGTCCTCTATTTTCAATCAGAAATCGCCCGTTTAGAGGATAATTATCGAAAACTAGGTAAGCTGGGATATCTGTGATGTGTTTAAAATGATTACAGTGGAATTTGGTGTACGAATTTGTGTTTAATTTTCAGAATTTAGGTTGGTACAGAGTCACTCAGAATCTCGCCAGTTTTTTCCCAAAAGTTTAGAAAGAAATGATGATGATACTGTGGTGATATACAACAGGGTCCCGAAGACGGGATCGACGAGTTTCGTGGGTGTAGCGTACGACTTGTGTAAGAAGAACAACTTCAAAGTGTTACATATCAACATAACTGCCAACAGACATATCATGTCACTGAACAATCAGTATAAGTTTGCTCAGAACGTCTCCAAGTGGGATGAGGTGAAGCCAGCACTGTATCATGGTCATATGGCTTTCCTCAACTTTGATCGGTGAGTAAGAGTTCATTTTAAGTCACTAGAAACCATTCCCTACTCTGATAAACTCTGATCCTCCTCCTCTTCCCATTTCTTTAAACAATAAATCTAAGAACATTCTAAAGTCCTCAGGAAATGAAATGGAAATTGTTTATTCTGTAATTAGGATATCGGAATCACTTTTACACGTCAAATTATTAAAATAAAATAAGCTAGCGGCTTGGTTGGCGTTTCCTATGTGACCACTCTGAGAAGAAAGGCCGAAACAAACTCAGAGGACACTTAAGAATCTGGGTATTTTACGACTTACAGTACAGTAGCCTTAGAAATATAGAGCCATGATTTTCTTTTCATGGATGAGGAAAATCCTACTATGTAATCCCTTCTCAGTAAAGCACATCTATAAATATGGTACTGCGTGTTGTCATATTCATGAATTATTCTCCTGCAGTACATACTTAATATTTATCGATCCATTCCATGATAACTATTTATTGAATATTATGTATTTAGTTCACAATTATAAATCTTCACATACTAGATTATGTCGCTTTATAACAGGAACTAAATCTATACATACAAATAAATTAAATTGAAGTGTCTGTTTGTAATATCAAAAGAACAGCTTCTTAGTAAATGCATAATAATATGAATATTTCTTAATGCATATAGCACTTTAAAAAAAACCATTTTCAAAATTTTGGACTGTCTGTATGTGTTTGTTCTGGATAATCTCCAAAACGGCTGGACGATTTTGATGGGACTTCACTGGCAGATAGCTGATGTTATAACGAGTAAATTTGGCTACTTTTATATTAGGAAAATAATTAGGGATCCATATAAAAAAGTTCAAACCCATAAAATCCAATTTGTTTTCCGACATGCACTTGTATCCATATAAGTATTTACTGCTTTTTTAGTAAAGTAGGATTCATTTGTATTCAAGAGCACATACTATTTCCATGTTAGTGTAAAACATAAAGATTTATGCTACATGTTTGTAATTCTACGTAAGTTGTACGACCATACCATAATACCGACATTACCTATCTGTAACACACAGTTGAATAATTGACTCATTGGCTAGAATAATTAGCTAGTTATTATTTTCTGCAAACTGTAGTCAGAAGCCTGTTATAATATTTCCTACTGGCTGTTGCGGTGTCAGTTTACTTGATTTGCCTTTAATAATTTATAACACACTATCTCGGCCTTATTACAAAACAAGGAGACGAGGAGGAGGAGGGGGGTTTCTTTAGATCCAGGTTTAAACGACCGAGCCGTTTTGGTAATTTTGTATTAAAAATGAATGAATGAATGAATGATGTATAATGAATGTTGAATTAATTTCAGATATTAATCTTTTTATTTAAAAAGCTAAGAGTCTTAAAATAATAATAATTTTTGTGCAAGTATATACATATAAAGGAGGAGAAATAACCAAAGGGTATCAAAAAAATTGTCAGCAGGAAAAGTGGCTAAAAGGCTGGCAGCATTGGCACATTGTATGGCAATTCGTAATTAAATTAAATACAAAATATAATAAATGGCTCGAAGGTTTGGGCTTGGACTAATGTTACAACGTCTTTTGTAATGTGATGGAAAAACTTTAGAATAATTCAGCACACTTTCAATTACAAGTTACCGGTTCAGATTTTATAGAGATTTTCGTCAAAAGATTGATTAACATTTTTAGAAAAGTTTTGAATTAAAACTAAATTTAAAAAAAAAATCTTTTTCCAGGTTGGGAGCCACAACAAAGCCTATATTTATTAACTTAGTGAGGAAACCCCTCGATAGACTAGTGTCATACTATTATTTCTTAAGAAATGGTGACAATTATAGACCTCACTTGGTGCGGAAAAAGCATGGTGACAAAATGGTGAGTTATTGTTTGTTTTTAAATAGTTTGTCTTTTATGAAAGTTAAGTATAAATAGAAAACTCTGCTAAAAGGGGCATGGCATACGTACCACCGCGCCATTTTGATTATTTTTCAAAATGGCAGCCATGAACGAAACCTATACAAATCGATAGCTGACATCAATGCAAACAGAAAACATAATAAGACCAAAGCCCATAAAGTGTCACGTTTCCGAGTGATATTATATAGGGGTCATGCGTGGAGGCTATTTAGAAAAAAAAAAAATGGTGGGCAGGTGGATATGCCACGGACCTTCAAAGCCCTTTGGCACAAGGCTAGACCATGACCTGTATTAGGACCTAGGATATTTTTTTATTCCGATATTTCCACGGGATCGAGACTTCTGCGGAGAAAACCGCGAGGCAGCTAGTGTTAAATAAAATAACGACTTAACTATTTTGCTCATTAAAAATAAATCCCGTATCATAGTCTTTTTACTATAACGAGCCTTGAGACTAATGAGAGGACCAATTAAAATCTAATCTAAATTGCTACAACTTTATCAAGAGTAAATTATAGGCCTAAAACATACTCTCATAATCACGGATTATTATTTATTTTTTGTTACTGAATAAATAGGCAGTCGCTCGACAATCGTACAATTCTGGTATTAAGCTGTATCCTGTTAGACTAGAAGCTGACCCTGACATAGACCACACAAAATAAATGTACAGACGCCAGCAGGTCAAACTACCCGAAACTGTCAAATTTTCCCAATCAACCTTGAACCTTAATGCTTTAGCGATAAAGTTAAAGATCTATTAAAGAACTTTGACAGATTGTAGTAGCTTGATGTGCTGGCGTCTGTACAAAATCTTACAGTAAAAAATAATCTAGATCCAGACATACAACATAACCTATAAGCCTTATCAGCCTATAATATTTTCAATGCTGGGACATAGGTCTCCTCTCTGCGAGAGGGACTGGGACGTCATTCCACGCGGGTCCAATGCGTGTTGCAGCATTAAAACTTAAACTATAAAGAGAAAAGATTGGATTCTTGGTATAAGTTTTTTACGCTTTCAAGCTAAAACTGATGAACGAATTTAGATGAAATTTACCACATGGGTTGCCCATGACCAGCCGGTCTATTCCGTAAAAATCTCACCGTGAAAACTTAGGTGAAGTGAGCTTGACATGACATTGTCATTCCACCTGATGTTAGGAAATGACACTGTGTGTTGTGTTGAGTTGAGTGCGATTGAGTGAGATGTTTACGGAATAGACCGGATTGACTATTGACAGCTATTGGCAGACCGGGTGTATTAGGAAATAGGATACGTTTTATCCCGATGTTCCCACGGGATCGAAACTTAGGCGGGTGAAACCGCGGCGCGCAGCTATAAACCTATATAATTATGCCTTAAATAACTCTTATTATCTTCGCAATGACCGAAGCCATGACGCCATTTCTAATACAGTACCTAGGAAGGATAGATAATGTTCTGTTATCAATTCGCAGACGTTCGACGAGTGTGTGGAGAGGGGTCAGGCAGACTGTGACCCCAACAACATGTGGCTGCAAGTACCCTTCTTTTGTGGGCATGCCGCCGATTGCTGGTATGTATTTTTAACAAAAAATATTTTAAAACTCTTCTGATGAGTCAAGACTGTCTTTAAGACTATCGCTCTGTGAAAACAATGAAGGCGCCTTCACTTGCAACAAAACTATCGTCGATAAAAATAGTCGATGTTTTCAAAAGTCATCTGAAAGAGCAGCGGGGTAATTGCGTAACCCACTATCGATAACAATGGGTTTCATTTTGACAGTTCAACAACATTCATTGCGTTATTTACGTTGTTGAGCAGACACATTTTTCGAACATATGAAGCAATGGATTAGCAATATCCTTCAGAATGATTCGGATTGTGATTGATAGTGTGTTACGCAATTAGGGTACTGGTACGTCAAGGACAAAGCTATTTTGACTCAAACTAGCTTGTGCGACTGTGTACACCAAATAATACACTTTATATAAAGTGAAATAAAATTCGAAATAAAAAATCTTGGTTACCGTCACGGTTTTTTTTTAAACTATTCAAATTAGGTAGCTTACGTTTGATCTATTATTTACGAGACAACCTGTACTTTACCATAACGTGCAAAGTTGTACGAACATCGACGTAGACATCTAACATCTAATGTCACTGAATATAAGGTTTATTATTGCAGAGCAAAGTGGCATGCAATTTTCAAGATAACAAAATAGGACTTAAATAATATCTTTGTGATCTTATCTATCTCAATACACTCCCTTTGTTCATTTATTTTAGCAACGCTAAAGATTAGTACGCAGTATTTGATTAGTCTTTGTCGTTTAAGAGACAAACTAATTTGTTATGCTCTTTTTTTGTCCAGTTTAGTCACAGATATCTTGATTGATGACGGAAACGACTGTAGGTGTTAAATAAGGTGCAAGGTTAAATAAAATAATACTCTGTCACAGACGGCTACATTCTAAGGGTGTATCCATGCAATGGGTAGCTCACCGCCGGATCAGGGCCAGGCCCGTGCCGGACGGCGCGTAAGTGTTCCACGCGCGCCTCAAAGAGATGTCAGCATAATTTGAGGGGCCCCTTAGGGCCGAAGCCTGCCGGGTCAGCGGGATTGTCCGAAAGGGTTACCGCTACCCCGGAACATAAAGGGCGAAGGAAGGAACATGGGTGGGTTTTAGTCAGTAAGAGTCTGACACTCCCTTCTGCTCCACCCAGAGCGGGAGGAGTCATTTGACGATTTCCCACCAAAAAAAAAAAAAAGGGTGTATCCATGTAGAACGTCGCCCACTAATATGATAGGAACTTGTCGGCGCTTATCGGCGACGGTCTGCGCCGATTAGCTGAGTCCACACCGGACGGTCTAAATTTGGATCGGCGCTCCTCGATCCACGGTCATGGAACCCCGATGTAGGATAGGTTAGGTTCGAACCCAAGCAGGCGCTGTACTTCCTTTTATTTATATCATCACCAGTGCCCTCATGTCCTAGAATTGAAAATTCGAAGACATGTAACTTCCGCCAACTCGCACTGGGACCCCGTAGTGGATTAAGGCCCACTCCCTCTTACCGAGAGGAGGCCTGTGTCCCAGCAGTAGGAACACGATAGGCTGATTATGCTGTATCTACTGCATTCACAAAAATTTACAAAAACCATTTTATTTTAGGAAACCCGGCAACCAATGGGCCTTAGACCAAGCGAAACACAATCTAGTCAATCACTATCTCCTAGTGGGTGTAACGGAACAAATGCTCGACTTCATCACAGTACTAGAGGCTACACTACCTCGCTTCTTCAAGGGAGCCACCGAATACTACATGAACAGCAACAAGTCTCATCTGAGACAAACTAGCTCTAAGATTGAACCTAACCTACTTACCATAGACAAAATACAAGAGTCCCCAGTCTGGAAGATGGAGAACGAACTTTACGAATTCGCGCTAGAACATTTTAACTTCGTAAAAAGAAAATTGTTAGCAAAGGAAGCAAATAATGTTGCACAAATATATTTCTATGAGAAAATAAGGCCTAAATGAGCTTTAGAGTAATTTATTGTATGTTGTTGTTAGGGTATGGACACACTGTACCTTTTTGAGGTATTTTTGTACAGCGTGTATCGGAATGGTGTGGTCATATTAAGGAGTGTGGTACAGACTATCAAACTGATCAACTTTCTCCATGGGACCAACATCGTGATCCCGAAAAAATGATCAACTTTCCCATCATCAACAGCCTACAGCAGTCCACTGCTGGACATAGGCCCGTCCAATTTTTTTTTTTAAAACATTGCCCCACACTAGGAATTTCTCCTGTATCGTGGGTACGTTTACAAACATTTAAACTCACATACACAAACAGCCAGACCCAGAACAACTACTTGTAGGTCATACAAATATTTGTTCCGTGCGGGAATCGAACCCGCGACACGCAGCGCAGCAGTCAATCGCTTGAACACTGCACCAACCGTGCCGTCAATTGCACGCTATCCGCCTCGATTCTCGGCAACTCTCTGCGAAGACCGTCGCTCCACTTAGCCTAAAGGCGTCCTACCTTACGTTTACCGATTCGCGGTCTCGACTCAAGAACACGTCTGCCCCAACGGTCATCGGTTCTACGGCTAATACGGCCTACGGGTAACTTTCCCATACAAAACTTCAACACCTACTCGACCCAAATTTGACGGCACGGTTGGCGGTTGGTTGTTTGTTTGGATGGGTCGGCTGATTACGATATTGATCCCATGGAAAAGTTGTTCAGTTTGATGATCTGTACGTCACCCTTAAACATGAACACTCCTTTCTGAAACATGCTGTATTGACTTAATATTTTGTTCCCTAATCTGCCGGCAAGATTGTGTCTACTTAAAAATATTATATTTTGTGTACTAATATTATTTTTTTGTTAATTAGTAAATAAGTTTTCTGACGATGTCATGTCCATACTCTTCTTACTAAATTACGTTATAGTGATCATTCCAGAGTTAGAGTATATATGTAAAGACATTGGTGGTAAAGATGTGTGAACAGGGAATGTAGGACAATTAGTCCTACATTCCTTTGTGGCTGTATTTGAGCGTGGCATTAAAAATTAAAAGCTAACTGCGACAGAACGATGTCGAACTAAATTGTGCTAAGTGGCTGACCTAATTTTTCACTGTTTCCGTTAAAATAATGTAAAGTAAAGTAAAGTGTTCTTGTTGTGAAGGCGAGGTTGTGGGTTCAAACCTCAGCAAGTACCAATGTGACTTTATCTTTCTTAAATGCTTTCTGAGTTTATCTTGGACATATTGGCATCGGTGAAGAAAAATCATCGTTGGGAAACTTGGACTTATAGTTAATATAAGTCTGAAATGAATGCTCGTGCCTTCTCTGTATGAGAAGAGGCCTGGTCCTGCAGAGAAACAAGAATAGGCTGGTACTATATTATGTTCTTGTTATTAACTAAAACGATAGTCTGGAGTCGGATTCAGGATTATAAAAAAAAAAACCTTTAAATCTACAATGGAAGTATACAAATGGCAGGTCCACTTTTATATTCTAACAAGCGACTCCCGGTCCTATTTCGCACGTGTGCAATAGTGGCCTTTTAAAACATTGAGATTTCTATGCTGTATCCAAGTTAAATATTAATGTACTATAGACATAAAACTTCCAGAATAAATGCTTTTGGCATCTTGACTCTTAAATGATGGTGAAACATCATCAAAATAAAATAAAAAATCCATTAGATAAGTACAGGCAATGGATGACCTGTTAGATTTTAAGCGGTCACACAGACAAGACACGAAAATTGATTTTGTTTTTTTAATATGTACGGATAATGAAGTTTTCTTGCCCACAAACTTGCCACAAGTGAATATAAGCCCCAAAAGTTTGCCCACGCTCAAAAACTGCAATCGACGTTCTGTTCTAGATAGATAATATTATATTATTCGGTACTTGGGGAATGCGCTCAGGTAGCCCGCGGAATTCAAAGATGATTGAAGATTTTTATATGAAGCCTATTGCGTACCATTGCATTGATATCAGCAATCGATTTATATAGATTTCATGCGTGGCCATTTTGAAAAAAAATATCAAAATGGCGGAGTAGGTATGCCAAGGACCTTACCTAGGTTTTTTTACAATTTGCAGGTCCAGTGTCAGGTATTATGTTGATTATCATATGGTTCGCGATTGTAACAAATACGACTTTACAGAATTATGACCATTAGAATCAGCAATGAACCTCTTTGAGTTAGAATTGGCCTCAAAAGTCATGATTTCATGAAATAGTCATTCAATAGGGTTATATGAACTTAGAGAGTTGTATTGATGATTTTAATTATTATAAATCTATTAATACATTGTTGTTACGGCCGCGAATCACGTTTAGATCAACATACAGCCTGACACTGACATGCAAATTGCAGAAAAGGTAAGAAAATTTGAATTTCGCGGGTTGCCCAGATGCTTTCACCTTAAACTTAGGCCTTCTAATAAATTTAGCTAATGAAATTAAAATTTAGTACGTAGAAAAGTAGGCCTTAATACTTAATAGACAATCATAGGATTTAGTTCCTTAACTTATCGAATTTAGGTTTAATTTCCAATTATACTATGTATTTGTTACATTGCTCACACTAAAATTATGAAAAAAAGACATTTTTCGGTAAGATTTGTTTGCATTGTATTGCAATGATATTTAAATCTTATAATAAAGGGGATTGAAGATTTTTGTATGGAGTCTGGCATACCTACTGTCGCGCCATTTTGTTTTTTTTTTTAACGTTAATGTCTCGGAAACGTGACACTACGAGGTTTGGTCTTATTATGGTTTCTGTTTGCATTGATGTCGGCTATCGATTTGTATAGGTTAAATGCGAGGCCGCCATTTTGAAAAAAAAATCAAGATGGCGGACAAATAGGTATGCCAACTTTCAAAGCCCTTTGTAAAATGCGATTCGAACGAAAAACTAAATACAGTGAAAACCCCGTAGTTAATAATAGTTTATGTAAATAAATTGACGATTGTAGGTATAATGTTTCGATGTGAAATATATTTTTATTTAATGCACATTTATTTGTACACAGATTATATTCAATATTGTTTATTTTTGTTTACCTTAAGTTACCTGTAAAACTAAACCGCAATCAATTGTACAGTCAGACACAGTAGTAAAAACACAATTTCTTCAAATAACTGTATAATACTGCACTGTTAGTGGTTTCTTGTTTGGCTATTTTTTTTAATATTAGTCAAGGAAACACTGCACAAAAAAACGTTCTGAAAATTATTAAACCATATAATTTTGTGTTTTTACTTCTGCATTCTACAAATACTTGAGTCAATTTCGTCATACCCAAGAGTATATAATTTTTAATCGATGTTATTTTCCTAATTCACTATTAATCGGTCAGTGACGAAATTAACTCTTTAAATATTTAATTATTACATTACTTAATAAACATTGTGATATTTTTAAGTCCATCCAACGACTTGTTATCTCAATTTAATTCTATAATTTTTTAATGTTATTCAATGTGCGCAATTATTTTATTTGTTATTTTATTGTGTGTTTAAAGAAGATATTGCATATTTTGTCCGCTAGGTGACGCTACTGATCCTTGGACCAATGTAAGTAAGTACTTATGTACATGATAATAAATTATAAAATATGGTAGAAATATTTCTGATTCTCTGATCGTGGAATGTCGAAACGATCCAGTAAATGTGTCTCGGTTCTAATCTGAAACATTAATTATAAGTATATATATCTGTAGTTCTTGCGTTTTAGCTTGGCAATATCGGTCATTGCCCTTTCCCTAATATCTCTCCGTAGAAACCCATACAAATTAACTATGTATGGTTTTTCGTTATTGAATCATGTTGAAGGTCACGATGGATATTGATTCAGGACGTTAACGAACTTTATTTCAGTTTTTTAAATAAAAAATGCTAGAAAATGTAGGTCGGTCAATAATCGTTATTACCACGCTAAAATGCGACTACTATACCAGAGGGGTAATTCTCGTAATTTTAAGAACGTTCACAGTCTGATCTGTCTCAATCTGTCAAAAAATACTTCTAATTTCCATACATTTTGACAAGTTTTTGACATTTGTTGGTCGCCGAGATGAGACAGCGACTAGATTTTGAACGTTTTAAATTACGAGAATTGGCCTTCAGATGTCAGAAAGTCGAATATCAACATCAGTCCTAGGTTCTCACACCATGTTAGTACTTACTTTCTCCTTTTCTAATTCTGCTTATTTTCTTATTAATTTTCAATTATCAGAACCTAGGAACAGATACCGGCGACTTATAATTTTTTATTCATATTTTTTTTTCTACTTATAATTTTATTTTCACTATTCATGTTTTTTGAATTTTCTTTCAGTGCTATATTATTTACGAAATGGTCAGTGATAATACTATTTTTGTTATAAATATTATGTAACCATATCAATTAAATGTTTGTGTAGTCATGATAAAATAGATGATATTATGTAGTAGGCATACTGACACAATTATGCACTAATAATTTATTTTAACGATGTTAAAAAATCAAATGCTTCGAATACTATTTGCTTAAAAGACAGCTTAAAGAATTAATATTTTATTTCTCCAACTAAACTAACATTTAGATGATTTTTTTTTTAATACAGTGTGGTGATTAGTTTATTAGATCAATTGAAACCACGTATTCTAAAATACCTACATATTTTAAACATACACAATTAAAATAATTACAAACAACAATAATAACAATTAATATTCTAGCGGTGGGAACTTCTTTTCCATTTTAGTATTTAACAACTTAATTTATGATTATTGAGTAACAATACCATAAAATTTGAGTTCAATTGTCGAAACCATCGCCCCGCGCGTCAAGTGCCATATTATCAAGGGTCATTATTTCGTGCCAATTTTCACGCTATTTATTTTGTTTGAAAAATTCAGTTTTAAATTTTTTGAAAAATTTGTGTAGTTTATTGTTTTGACAAACTTGTAATAACCGCTGTACTATTCAATGTGATAACCTAATCACCACTCTATATAACATTTTTGAGTACTATCTTGTTTAATATTCATGTTTGTAACAAACACAACAGTTCACAAATGAATTCCATAGAAACAATAAAACATTCAGCCGCGCCCTAATATTGTTTGCTCAAGTTGCACTGTAAAATAAAATTCAATAACGAGTTACAATAGGAACGATTATTAAACCATTACTCGTGCCACGGTTAAGTCGTTATGCAAAAGGTCGCGGCCATAGTTGACATATTGTTAGCACGTGGTACTAATGTGGTCACACTGGACATTGCGGCATGGGCGTACCCAGCTTTTGGCCTTTGGGGGGGGCAAATAAAGAATTTCTTAGTCTAAGTACAGGGGGCCGCTCCCATCCCCTGCCCTCCCCCTTGGTAGATTATGGAGTTTATGAGGTGGTATCAATTATTGAGAATTAAGCTACATTCAAAACGGTTTGCTTCTTTGGAACGATTGAGTTGTACCATTTTTTAAACTGGCACATAAGAAAAGTATTTCACCCTGTTGCACGATTGCAATTTCTTGACCAGTAAGTAAAAATGAAATCCATTTTGGCGAACTTTCATTTATTTTTCTAACAATTTATTATTTTTATAGTCTTTATATTTTTTATTAATAATTGTATCGCTCATTTGTCCTGTAATGTTTATTAAAGACGTAGTCAGATTAGACAATATTATAAGAAGTTATATACTCACACGTAGTATATTATGTATAATTATTATTGTATATAGAAATGCGCATTTATTTAGTGTAAGTAAACATGTTCTTCCATTCGAGTTATGTTAGTTAGTTAGCTAATCTTGCGATGTACATAATCCTTTATGTAAAATATTTTATGTATTAGAAATACTATTGATAACAATTGCCCTGTGAAATATTTAGTGCGAATTTCAACCACATCTAAAACTAAGTTATAATATGTTATATTCCACAGAAAATAAAATAATGACATGAACAGCCCTTAAACGTGGTTTGAGTATTTTCATCACGTCGATTTCTTTTCAAGCACTGGATTATCAACGCTTTGTTTAGCGCCGAGAGTTGAAAATCCAACAGTGTGTTTTCTTGACGCGATGGGAAATGCTCTGTTGGATTTTCAATGCTCAGCTCAATATCCAGCGCGCGAAAAAAATCGCCATGTTCTGATTCAGATTCAGTGTCATTGGTGAAATTCGCCCTTAGTGGTTTTAGTTTCATGCTTCTCTGTAACTTATAATATTGAATACAGTAGTTTACCTGTATCAAGTAATTATATGATTTCGATATCGACACTGCTTATTAAGTGTCCATACACAGCAGTGACACGCGTCGATGACAGAGGCAACTGCAGCCGCCGACGCGTCGTCGGTTGCTGCAGACACGCGTCGGCGCTGCCTCTGTGGATGGACACTTGGAGGTATTAGTACATATGTTTCTAAAACCACTACAATTAGTGCAGCTTACATAATCAGCCTTTAATGTTCCCACTGCTGGGACACAGGCCTCCTCTCTTCGAGAGGGAGTGGGCTGTAATCTACCACGCGGGCCCAGTGCGGGTTGGTAGATATCACATGTCTTCGAAATTTTGGTTCTAGGACATGCCGGTTTCCTCACTATGTTTTCCTTCGCCGTTTTGAGAGCAGTGGTGATGAAATAATTTACACAAAGTATAGCGCCTGCCTGGGTACGAACCCACGACCTACAACTCGGTAAGTCGCGGCCGTTACCACTGGGCCACCACTGCTCTCAGCCACCAGTGCAGCTTATTGTACCTTAATAGCAGAATTATTGTAAAAGTCGACATTTAAATAAATGTATAATACTTATATTTTTTTATTCACACAATATCAAATGACCGTATACGTAGTTATTATATTTTAATGGATGACATAATCTTTTCATTCTTATTGTAGTGTATATTATTATATTAATTTTCGAGTTTTACAATACTTCTTTTTTGTAATATGCTGTAAATGCTTCTATAGCATAAGTTACGTCCTACAGGTAAAAAAGCTTGAGTAATAAACAACTATTGTTAAAACAAAATAAACTGTTTTTACCATAAATTATTTGGTAAAAAAAACTATCTGCTTATGTTTCAAAACCAATATTTAGATCAAGAAGAGCACGCAGAATTATCAACATATGTATAGAAAGTAGAATTATTTGAAGTAATTACTAAAGATTTTTTAAGATTAAGAAAGTGACTCATGCCAGAGCCTAAAGTTAAGCACTATGTGACTTTAAAAACTGTAAATAATATATTATATGTATAGGTCAATAATATAATAGACAAAATACTTCACAAAAGGATAATTCTTTATCGTACAAAGTTGTATGTACTTAATTTCTAGAAGCAATCACACAATTTTAGACCCTACTCACTTAATTTTAAGGTTGATATTTATAAAGAAATGTGATTATAGAATCTGTTATTTTTAATTTCTTACTGTTCCGAATCTCTGCACTCACTAGTTTACCGTGCAAAGGTGTTTCAAACGAAATATAAACTTAATGTTTCATAAAAATATGTTTTTTATTTACTTGGTAAGTTATGACACACATTATTCCCTACGTTGTAAAATTATGCAAACTGCATAACATTACGTACAGACGCCAGCACATCAAGCTACTACAATCTGTCAATTATTCCAATCAACCTTGAACCGTAATGCTTTAGCGATAAAGTTGAAAATCTATTCAAGAAATTTGACAGATTGTAGTAGCTTGATGTGCTGGCGTCTGTACATACAACGCGGTACTTTCAACAATTACGAAAAACTGTATTAGTGTAAATTCTTAAAAAAAAAACTATTTTCCAGTTAATTTAAAACTACCTCCAGTTCTAATGTTACAAGAAAATTATTTCCTTGTAACATCAATAAAAAGAATAGAAACTTACCAAAAGGGAAAGCGTATGACACCGAATAAACATACCAAATCAAAATTTAATAAGGTAATTACAGACCAGCACAAACTTCTACTGTATCGAATATTTACCGATCGTACCCAGTAATTGAGAACATACTTTTCATAGAATTCAAAAGTTTTCAACGTGACAATTGTCGTAAATGTAACGATCATGAATAAAATAGCATCGCCTTGAGCATGTCGATCTGAAAAATTATCATGACCCTAATCGAACGTATTTCTTCGTCGGCAAACATCGTCATCATCGACGACCTGCAAGAGCAAGTCTTGCAGTTTTAAATACTGTAATTACTTTGTTTCAATGAGGGGGACGGAGTTTTAATAATTCAGGCGATGACCTGTCCCCGTCCCACGCGGGTATTATGATGTAATAGAGCGAGACAAACAGTGTTCTGTTTGCCGTGCCGGCGAGGGAAGGAGTTTCTTTCAGTCGTGTATGAGAGCTGCGACGGAGCGGTTGGCCCGCGATGCCCTTAAGATTCAAACCGCTCGCAGAAATGCTATCACGAAGGCACAACTTCCGAATAACTCAAACCAAGTCGATCAGTTAAAAGTTTTGTAAGATGAGATAATTTTCAAGTTAAAGAGTTTAATGTTTAGTTTCGTTTTGAGGTTCGTCCACGAAGGTCGCGTCCTTCAATCGATAAACTATTAATTGCCGCGTGTGATTGCCCGTGGCCGGTAGACAACGGAACTACACGCGTGTTTTGGATGTATACTTTATTTGTAAAGTGCCAATTAAAAACATTAGTTAAGAATATTTTTTTTATTGCGGACCCTGCGTCGTAAAGTTTGTTGATGGAAAGACTTTGAATTTAATTCGCATCTTCATGGAATATGGGCATCTGTTTAGACACTGGTGAGTAAGTTTATTTTTAAAAGTACTACTAATTAGTAATGGCCATTCGTCTTGTCTATTCCTGTATTTCAGGTACCATGTTGGGCGCCAATAGCAACTTTCAATTACACCGATAAGATCAAAATGCATCACAAATAAAGAAAACACACCATTTTAATCATCATTATGTACGCACAGCGACAATATGTCGCGTCATTCTTTTAAATAAATGTTTATTAACACTAGTCCCATTCGGGCGCCACTTGTAAACATTGGAATGCGTCTATCGTGTGTTCTGTGTTACTCACTAAGTAATAAACTGCTCATGCTATAGTAATAAACTGGGTGTAATATTACAAGCTAACAGCTAAATATCGGACATTAAACTGACAATCAGGTTTTTATATAATTGAATTTAACAGAAATTATTATCAGCGATGTTGTTGCATATCCTGATCTTTTGACATAATCACGAAGTCGCCTTTAACTGACGAATAAATAACACTGCCTTACCTCCTTTTCTGGTACCCTTTAAATAAGTAGATAGGTACCTTTTGCATTTTAACGGAATACCTATAAAGTTTCGAGACTGCTCGTCATATTGTTATTAGCAAAGCGCGCTTGCGTAGATCACAAAATATGACATTATTGTTTACGGTATAGGTAGGTCCATAACTTCTTAAGAGCCTTAGGTTATGAGTTTCCAAAAAACGATGATACAACTAACTTTAATTTCCTTATAAACAGAAGTCTAAGTGCCAACTTCCACGTTTCCAACTTCAATAAAAACAATTTAAAAAAATATATTCAACCGAATTAGCTAGGTGCACGGTTCCAATTGATCGTTTCCTATGGAGAAGAGCCGCAAGAAACTCCACGATCACTCTTTTAAAAATAATTGGATTTTACAATGTTTTCAAATTACAGTAGTTATGGGAGGACAGCGTAGGCCTGTTAACAAGTACCAGGTACATGATAAAATAAAAAATGGTCTACAGATCTAAAGTCAACAAGGCTTACAAAGTCCTCACATTTACAAAATATAGAAGAATCCATCAAAAGGACAGATAAAATATAAAAACCTATTAAAACCAAGTGACATGACTGCCATTTACAACCACTAATAAAGAGTTGAAACTAGAATTGTCTGTATATATAGTCAAATAATAAAAAGATTATGTCAAAGAAGTATGTAAAAAATAATTAAACATGGTAATTTGAGAGCAGTTAATAGACATTACGTATCTGTCATTGAATTACAGATTTTTATTTAGTAGATGTCAATGTAAAATAATAAGTTCTAAATCAGGTAGTTAGGTCATAATCAGTTTATAATGTTCCCACTGCTGGGATACAGGCCTCATAAATGATAGAGGGAGTGGGCTATAATCCACCAAGCGCACCTAGTGATGGCTGGCGGATGTCACGTCTTTGAATTTTTTGTTCTAGCACATTTTTTTGCCGGTTTTGAGAGCAGTGATGATGAAATAATTTATAGAAAGTAAAGTGCCTGCAGTAGAGCTAGGTATTTTTACCTAAAACAACCAAACATCTGCAGTGATATTTAATTTTCATTGAAACCGAACTGCAGTGCTGAGTACCGTCTGAAAGTAATTTCTTGCGTCATTTTAAAACGTATACTTTATTTACCTGACCGGTAGCATTCTGGTGAATTTAAAGCATTTCTATGACTTCAAGAAAAAAGTAAAATTAGGCATGCGCTTGATATACCCATGTAAGTACACGATAATATAGCTACAGTGACAATGGTGGAATGGAGTTACAAGTTACAGATGCATAAAGTGATTTGTCATAACAGAAAGTGCGCCGTATAATTATGTAGATCACTTTTTTCCGAGGAAATAATAGGGTAATAATAGTGAAATACTAACACGCTATGGACCTACGATGCCTGCCAATAAAATATTTTTATTTATTTTATTATGGGTACCTAGTTAACATGGTAATAGTAGATTATGCACCGAGGGGCTAAAGTTGTGTCTTATGTCACGGGCGTCATATTGAATCTCGAGCGCAATGAAGGATTCGGGATTTAACTCCCGAGCGCAGCGAGTGAGTTAAGAGTTTAACTCACGAGCGAAGCGAGGGAGTTAATACAAGAATCCTGAATGCAGCGAGGGATTCAAGCTAGCCCAAGGCAAAGACACCTTTAGCCCAGAGGAGGATACTCTACTTTTTACACCTACTGTGAGAAAATCATAAATCATTGGAAATATTATTAGCTTCGGTTGTAATGAATTCAGGAGTACAATCACTTTCATCACTCGACATTTTATAATACTTTGTTGATAAATTTAAAGTATAAATGCCAAAAGTTCGCGCCTTTATTGCGTCTACCAATAAGTAGCCAAGACACAACCAATTCGATTTTCAAAAAAAAAGTCTCTTCTATGGTTTTGTCGTGTGTGTCTATTGATATCACTCTCATGGAAGTGACGTTTGTCTAAACTAAGCTTTATACAGGGCTGGTAGAATGGTTTTGGATGATTGGCTGTATGCATTTTGAATTTAGAACGTCATTGGAGACGCTCGTGAAAATAGAGTATTTTTGATAAAATGTGATAAATCGACTGTAGTATTCTGCACAAAATCCACAGCAATCTTTGCGCAGTTTACTTAAAATAAATTAACTAATGTTACAGCCAATTACTATTACGGTATTACGGCGCGGTACGGTATTTGTTATTATTAATGCCAGTTTTAATGTTATTCCATTCCTTTTAAAAAATGGTTCGTAGTTATCTAATTATTCTTACAATATTATGTCTTCGAAAACATGGCATCGATATGAAGAAGCAGTCGTTATGATTTTGTAGGAAATCGAGAATATCATCCACGCGTAGTAAGGGTATCGAGAATAGCTTTCCTCTTTCTGGCACCAAAGGGTGTTTGTTAGTACTATACTGCCAATTTAGCTGAGCATGTGAGATTCTAAATTCAAATCACATTATTGACCAGCGGGTCATAATGAAATCCAGTACAACATTATTGACCGGCTGTGCCCCCGGCCACTAATGACTCACTTTAGGTTAAGGTTGCTTGACATATAATTTGACATTTTCGAGCAGGTGGTGTGAAAAAATAATTATTCATCAGATCAGCAGATGAGTGAATCAGAGTTACCCGGTGGTAACGGCTGCGACTTACCGAGTTGTAAGTCGTGTTCGAACCACGACAGGCGCTTTACTTTGTGTAAAATTAAATTATTTCATCACGACTGCTCTCAAAACGGTGAAGGAAAACATCGTGAGGAAACCGGCATGTCCTGAACCAAATATTCGAAGACATGTGATAGACTAACCCGCACTGGGCCCGCGTGGTGGATTACGGCCCACTTCCCCTCACTTAATTTAACTTACTTAACTTATTTTTATATATTATTAACTTAATTTTAACTCGATTTCTTAAATTGACACAATATTATCGTTTTCACTGCACAGTAAAAGCCATGTGAAGGATTGATAATGGCGCCCAACGCGTAAGTTACTTTTACCAAAATTAATTTACTGTTTTAGCAACATTATGGAATGCATTAAGGAATTGTAAAGTTACAGTGAAAGTTGAATTTTTCACTGAATTTTTAATACCTACTCTTATACCATACTCGTCCAGAATAACTGAAGAATCGCATCAAAACCACTTAGAGATGTAATAGAAAAATCTTATGTGGTTGATTGATTGTATAAGGGGAAATTAAAAACAAATTGAGGTTTTTCGGCGGTTGGAAAATTAGTGTAACAATAAAACATGAACAGTATTGAATAAAAGGAAAAAAAAAATTGGCCGATTTTTTCATCCTAAAACGCCAGTAAAAATAGTGAAATGGACAGTTTGGTAAATAGTTTGACTGTTCATAGGTTAGGTTGGAACAGTGACCAACCACGCGCAAGCCGAATTGTTCGCAGTAACTAAGCCAGGGCACCACGACCAAATGGGTTAGGTTGATACCAACCACGTGCGAGCTGAGTGAGCGCTACTTGCCAAGTTAGATTTCTTACCGACTAATTCCGATTTGTTTACTGCCCACACGTAACTACCCGTTTCGCCATTTTATTTAAATATTTGTTATAACTCATTTTTATTTAGTTTACTGCTCAGTTTTTATTGCCGAACTTGTAAATGAACATGCATTTTGTAATTTTAAATTTACCAAAAGTACAATAAACAACTGCCGGTTTAAATCATCGCCATTTTATAATGTCCTAAAAACGGAATCCCAAAAGTACGTAGGTACTTGCATCGCAGCTGCAATAGCTATGGTGATAATGTTTCTCCGTACAAAACACATGCCACCTATATTTTATATCGAAAATAGTGCATTTTTTGATGATTCTCTTCAAATAGTTCCTCGAGATTGTTAAATACTTAATAAGTAAAATGCGCATTTATTGTTATAGTCAACTTGCATAATTATTTAACTCAATTTACAACGTTTCGCTACAACGGGTAGGGCTAGTGGCCAGTAATAATTACAATTATAACAACATAAAATAATTCGTAATTTGAAAACTACCGCCTCCGCCGCTCGCCAACAGTGTTTCTCTTTCCTTCAATTCGCCTACTCATTGCACGTTATTCGTTTTAATTTCATTGATGTGACATCCACCAACCCGTACTGGGACCTCGTGGTGGGTTATGGCCCACTCCCTCTCACAGAGGAGGCCTGTGTCCCAGCAGTGGGAACATTAGAGGCTGATTATGATGTTTATAACATAATTCTTTCATGTACTACCGCAAAATAACGCCTGATTCCATAACTTATCTGGTTATTAATGTACAGAACAAAAAAATGAAGAGCTGGAGACGACGGGCGGAGAGCGAAGCCGGGGCGAGAGCGCATGGGCCGGCCGCGCGACGCCTCCTGCCGCCGCCTTCCCGATGCAGAACTCGAGTCACGTCAAGTTCGAGCCGCCAAATGTGCCAGTTATATTCGTTTTGGGTAAGTAATCACATGCACACACACGAAAACACACAAAAATCACACACAACACACACACATTAAACAGATAAGACAATGGCTTTCATTTTGACAGTTCAACACCATTTATTGCGTTTAATGGTTTACGTTGTTGTATTTTTCAAACAGACTCGTATGAAACAATGGATTAGCAATAATATCCTTTAAAATTATTCAGATTGTGATTCATAGTGTGTCATACGATTAGGATGCCGTACCTAAGTTTTCTGAACCACTTGTTCACATTTTATTTTTATTTTTTTAAACAGAGTAGATATGTCTAATGCGATGTTGCTTCGACATTAATACCTAAATTCGTGTAACGGCTATTTTTAAAAGTTTGCATCTTACCGTATACACTAGATATTGACTTAACCCACCTCGTCCTATAATCCATGATTAAATGCAATTCATTCAGACTATCTAATTCACCTTATGCCATCAAAACCCCTGACAGACAGGTGACCAACTGAGGAGCAAGTTTTTAATTTATTACACTAGGTAAATGTTATGATGGGCGTCGTCTTCTACAATGTTTGGATCACTAAGTCTCCGCTGTCCGTCCGTTCGTCTGTCTGTCAGCGGACTGTATCATAAGAACCGTAATAGGTAGACAGTTGAAATTTTTACAGTGTGTATTTCTATATTGCCGCTAAAACAATAAATAATAAAAAATAAAGTTAAAGTTAACATTCATTGCGTTATTTACGCAATAAATGTTGTTGAACTGTCAAAATTAAACTCATTGCTACTGATAGTGTATTTCGCAATTACTCTGCAGATCTATGCACACAAACGAAGCAAAAGGGGTTTTATGGTTTCTGTCTATAAAAGCTTCATTATATGTATGTCATCATTCTCCTGCCCTTATCCCAACTTATTTGGGGTCCGCGCAACATGTATTTTTCTTCATACTTGTCTATTAATCGTCATTCTAACCACATCATCATTCACACAGTCCATCCATCGTTTATTTGGTCTTCCCCTACTTTTGAGTATATGTATGTGTTAATGTATTGCCTTGTTTACCAGGTGGTCCAGGCAGCGGCAAGGTGACGCACTGCGACAACCTGATGCAGGAGCGGCGCGGCGTGGTGCACATCAACATGACAGACCTCCTGCAGCAGTACGCCATCGGCAACGGTACTGCTAATCCCGGTCTGCACTTTATGTAGTTTGGAATTAGATTACACTGTAGTAGAAGTAGCATTCAGTAGTTAACCTTAGCTACCCAGGGCTAGACTAGTGGTAATCGCTTTTAAATTTGCATATTTCTAAAGAAAGAGAGAAAATAAATCTATATGACCCAGGTTTCATCATCATCATCATCTCAGCCGATAGACGTCCACTGCTGGACATAGGCCTCCCCCAAGTGTCGCCACATTGACCGGTCCCGTGCGACTCGCATCCAGCGGATTCCCGCAACCTTCACCAGGTCATCGGTCCACCTAGTGGGAGGCCTTCCAACGCAACGTCTTCCGGTTCGCGGTCGCCACTCCAGAACTTTTCGGCCCCATCGGCCATCCGTTCTGCGAGCAATGTGCCCTGCCCACTGCCACTTAAGTTTGGCAATTCTTCGGGCTACGTCGGTAACCTTGGTTCTCTTGCGGATGTCCTCATTTCTGATTCGATCACGCAAGGAAACTCCGAGCATAGCCCTCTCCATTGCCCTTTGAGTGACTTTAAGCCTTCTGATGAGGCCCATTGTGAGCGACCACGTTTCAGTCCCGTATGTGATCACTGGCAACACACACTGGTCATAGACTTTCGTCTTGAGACACTGTGGTAAGTTGGACGAGAAGATACCGCGCAGCCTCCCGAACGCCGCCCAGCCGAGTTGGATTCGACGATTGACCTCTTTCTCGAAGTTAGACCTACCTAACTGGACCGTTTGTCCCAGGTACACATAATCGTCTACAACTTCGAGTGTTGAGTCTCCGATCTTGATAGGAGTGGGTGTGACATGGGCATTCAGCATGATCTTGGTTTTGTCCATGTTCATTTTAAGACCCACTCTTCCGGAAGCTCTGCTGAGGTCATCGAGCATTATACTGAGGTCCTCCATGGTCTCAGCCATGACCACTATATCGTCGGCAAACCGAAGGTGAGTGATGTACTCGCCATTGACGTTGATGCCTAGCCCTCTCCAGTCCAGAACCTTGAAGATATCCTCTAGTGCAGCGGTGAACAGTTTCGGAGATATGACGTCTCCCTGTCTCACCCCTCGCTGCAGAAGGATAGGTTCGGAAGCTTGGTCCTGAAGTCGGACTGACATGGTGGCGTTTTTGTACAAACACTTCAACACCTCGATGTACCGATAGTCGATTTGGCACCGTTGGAGAGACTGCAGTACAGCCCAGGTCTCGATCGAATCGAAGGCTTTCTCGTAGTCCACAAACGCTAAACAGAGTGGCAGGTTATACTCTTCGGTCTTCTGTATAACTTGCCGCAGCGTATGTATGTGGTCCACGGTGCTAAAGCCTTTTCGGAAACCGGCTTGTTCGGGAGGCTGAAAATCGTCAAACCTGCGCGCGAGACGATTCGTGATGACTCTTGAAAACAACTTGTAGACATGGCTTAGAAGTGAGATGGGCCTATAATTCTTCAACCGGGCATTGTCGCCCTTCTTGAAGAAGAGTACCACCACACCCCTGCACCATGCCTGTGGCGTTTTCCCCTCGAGTATGACGGAATTAAACAGCTTCTGAAGGGCCTCAAGTACCGGTTTTCCACCCGCCTTCAGGAGTTCGGCCGTAATTCCGTCATCACCTGGTGCTTTGTTGTTCTTGAGCTGTTTCAGAGCCATCCTAATCTCGTACAGGCTGAAGTCCGGGATGTCTTCGGTATAGTGTCGGGTCAGTCTAGCTCTTGGGTCGTTTGCTAGATCTACAACGGGTTTACTGGTTGACGTGTACAACTGTCCATAGAAGCTCTCGATCTCCCTCAGAAGCTCCGGTTTGGCGGATAAGATCCTACCATCGTCGGTCTTCAGTTTCGTGAGCTGGCTCTGCCCAATAGCCAGATCTCTTGCAAATACCTTGGAGCCTTTGTTCCGCTCGATCGCGTCTTTGATACGCTCGGTATTAAAGCGGCGGAGGTCGCTCTTCAAGGATTTAGAGATCCGTCTATTGAGCTGCCGGTATTTCCACGCCTCGTCTGGAGACTGCAGGATCATCTCACGCCGCTCCTTCATGAGCTTGAGAGTGTGATCGGAGAGCCTCTTGTTCTGATCTGTACGACGTGTCTTAAAGAACTTAGACCCGGTCGTATGGACAGCTTCCACGAACCCATCGTTGTATTCGACCACTGAGCTTCCTAGGCACTCGAAACGGTTCTGGAGTTCAAGCTGAAAGCTCTCGGGGTTATGGATCCGGATCTGTGCTGGACGGAGCGTAGACTTCATCAGTCGAGACCTTTCAAGCTTGATATTGATGTTCAATGTGCCTCTTACCATGCGGTGATCGCTCCCGGTTTTCAGCGTATTGATCACTGAGACATCATTGAATATTTGCTTCTTGGTTGACATGATGAAGTCAATCTCATTTTTAGTTGCACCATCGGGGCTCTGCCAGGTCCACTTCCTGTGCTCACGCTTTCTGAAGAAGGAGTTCATCATATAGAGGCCCTCCTTCTCCATAAAACTAGCCAGTTGGTGGCCCCGGTGATTTCGACGTCCAACTCCAAATTGCCCCACCTGCAGCTCATCCCCGTCTCGCTTGCCCAGTTTCGCGTTGAAGTCCCCCATGACCACGGTAAAGTGAGTTTTGAAACCATGCATGGCTTTAGAAATGTCCTCATACATGGTCTCCACTTCGTCGTCGGGGTGTGCCGAGGTCGGGGCGTAGACCTGTATGACCTTCAGCAAATATCTTGTGGATATTCTGAGTATAAGGTACGCTACCCTGGTCGACACACTCTCGATCTTCACCACGTTGTTCACAAGGGACTTGTGGACGATAAACCCAACACCACCCTGGGACTGCCGGTCACCCTCTCGGAAATAGAGCAGGCTGCCGGATTTCAGGATTACCGTGTCCTCCCCCTCTCTTCGGACTTCAGATAATCCTACAATACTCCATCGCAGCCTGCTCAATTCCTCTTCGAGTTCCGTTATCTTCTCGTCGGTCCGGAGCGTACGCGTGTTATATAATAATAATAATAATAATAAAGTTTATTGTGTCCAGAAGTATACATAAACAATTACGGGTTTGGAGTCTTCATTTAAGCAAATAATGCCTGTATTAGAAGACTCCGCTCCTTCACAACAGTAGGTACTTACATAAACACAACAAAAACAGAAACAGGTGTAGTAAAACAAAATATAAAACAAAATATAATTATGTGAACGCGTGTGAGTGTGCATTTGTGTTGTTGAGTGTAAATGAGTGTTATGGATGTGTGGTTGTATGAGTATGTGTGTGTGAATGTACGTGAAAGTATGGGAGAGTCTACAGTGTGTGTGAGCGGGCCGTATACTTGTATTAGGTTACGTTTTGTAGGAGAGCTTCAGTATTTTCATATGTCAGTGGTTTTATCCAGTCAATCAACATTTCTTTACATATATGATGAGATTTTGCATATATAAAAATTTCTTTATTTATTTTGTTGTACAGTTGAGCAGATCGTTTACTAAGTTGCATAGATCCGAATTTGGTTTTGATTAAAGGTATTTGCACTATATTGTGTTTTCTTCTCTTAGAGTGCATGTCCGAATTATAAGGTAAGGTTTTGTGCTTTTTTAAAACTATTTGAGTAATGTATAGTTTCCTAACTGACAGAACACCACTAAGTTTGTAGAGGTTCTCTGTGGAATATCTCCTTTTTTTAAAATGCATTATTTTGAGCAGGGCACGTTGTGCTCGCTCCAGTTGGATGAATTTAGATTTTGTTGCCCCGCCCCAAACAGGAATGCAGTATATCAATATTGACTGCGCAAGAGAAATATATATTTGAGTGAGCACATTTCTAACAGGTTTACCGCTACTCTGTATAGACCTAGGGAGCACGTGACGCAGAGTCTTAAAAATCCAGTTTAGCTTACGGACTCTGTTTGCAACTTGCTCAAGATGGGGGTACCAACACAATCTCTGATCTAGCATTACCCCTAAATACTTTGTGCTAGAAACTTTGCCAATACTAGAACAGTTACAACCATCAGCATTAGCACCATCACAAGTGTGTATAATAATTCGAAAATCGCCGGTTGGTTGAGTACGATTGCAGATGCTGAAACTTATAAAGTTTGTTTTGGATGTATTTAAAGTGAGAACATTGGCATTGAGCCAATTCGCAACCTGGGACATTCCTACTTCAGCACTTAGCTGCGCATTTTGCCATGTCCTACCATAGAAGATGACAGCTGTGTCATCGGCGTACGACAGGACTTTGGCATTAGGAATTTTCATGTTACACAGGTCGTTTATGTATACCAAGAAGAGCGTTGGACCTAATACACTTCCTTGGGGGACGCCGTATGATACATCTGTGACATCACTTATATGTTGCCCCACTTTGACCCTCTGCTTCCTATTTGAAAGATAGTTCTTAAACAGATCAAGCGCGATATCTCTAATACCTATTTTTTCTAGCTTGTTCACAAGGATAGGCGTAGAGACGGTATCGAATGCCTTTCTAAGGTCTAAAAAGACAGTTAGGCACTTATCACCATTGTCAAGATGATTTACAACTGAAGACGTTAGTGATATGACGGCGTCCTCAGTGGAAATACCTTGACGAAAACCAAACTGTGAGTCGGAGATGATATTGAATTTGTTTAAGTAACTAAGAAGCCTAACATTTATTAATTTTTCAATAATTTTGGATATACTAGTAAGAACAGAAATTGGTCTATAATTATTTATATCGTCTCTACCCCCACTCTTGTGCACAGGGGTAATAATGGCTATTTTTAACGGGGCAGGGAAGATGCCAGTTTTAAAGCAGAGGTTTGCAAGATGGGCTATGATAGGGACGGCTTCCATGCCTATATACTTTAAGAATTTCGTAGAGATGTTGTCCCAGCCAGGGGCACTGTCAGCTTTTAGGTTAATTAATATTCTGTATACTTCTTCGGCATCAGTTTCAAGAAGCACAAAAGAATTGACTATATTAGATGGGTTACTGCTCTGACCGAAGGCATAATTGACGGTTGTAGGTGGGATTTGTTGGGCCAGGTCATGACCAATTTTAGAAAAATAATTGTTGATAAAATTAACTGAATCTGACGGGGTTGGCTGAAGTTTTAACAGTTCTGCATCATAATTATTTGTTTTCTGTGAGAAGGTAATAGCTTTTATGTTTTTCCACATTAATTTATTGTTATTGACTGATTTAGATAGCAGATTCCTTTCATATTGTCTTTTAAGTTTTTTAATCAAATTGTTACAGTAGTTTCTGTAACGTCTGTATGTTATTTTTAGAATTTCATTGGTTTGATCCTGACGGAGTTTATTTTGGAGTTTATTTCGATTTTGTACGCAGCGCAAAATACCATTGGTAATCCACGGTTTTAAAATGCGTTTTTTGCTAGGGATCTTTAATGTGGTTGTATTTAATTTGATGGAGTCAGCTAGAGTTTGTATTAACAGCGTACACAGTGAATTAGGGTCATCACAGAAAAGTAATTCACTCAGGTTCTTTACTTTTAGATAATGTAGGGCCTGTTCAAAATCAACAAATGTCTTAGTTTTATGAACATTTTGTAAACATTTTTGCTTAGATAATACTAGAAGGGTTGTGTAATGGTCAGTTACCGTGGTATTAAGGATAGCAATAGTGGATGAAAACTTTTTCTTATTTACTTTAAGCATGAAGTGGTCCAGGCATGATTTGTCTCTCGTTGGCAACAGATGCCCTGGAAGGAGGCCGTGTAAAGACAACATGTTAAGGTAGTTCATTCTATTTTTAAGTTCATGAGACTGCTCAGTTGGGTTTGGTATAATATTAATGTTTATGTCGCCTGCCACGATAATGTTTTTATTTGGTGTTATGGTCTCCAGATGATTGTTAAGCGAACTGATAAAGCTGTCGGTGTTTGAGCTTGATGGTGATCGGTAGATACAGAGTATGACATTATTCAATATTTCCAAGCTTAGACAGGAGGCCTGAGATAGTGGTATTTCTGTAAACTGATGTTCGAGTGCACTCTTCACATAAACGACCACCCCATCATTTTGGTTTAACTGCCTTGAAGTCATATATGAACTGTAATTGTTAAGTTGAGGAATAGGTTTATTAGAATTTAACCTACATTCTGTAAATATTATAATATCTGATTCGAAGTTAAATGTAGACATTGACAATAAAAAACCATCAAAGTTACAATAAATGCTTCTAATGTTCTGTGATAAAATAGTTAGGTCACTTTTCTTTACAAAAATGTGTTTAGACAGCTCATTACTGTCGCATTCAATGGTGCGCGCAATCTCAAAATTATCTATATCAGTAACTGTTTGAAGCGTATCATTCATTTAGTTGGAATTTTAATAGAATGAATGTCATTACAAGGAGCAAATACCTTAAAGTAAAATAAGGTAATTGTTTTACTCTCAAGATAGTGGGTACACGGAAAAATAATGCAGAATGTATATAGTAACAGACGATAGCTCTTTTTATAATACTAATGTACCATAATACACAACACGATGTGAGGTAAATGTAAATAGTGACTATATGTATTGTAAGTGTAGGTAACAATGTGTATCTGTATAGATGAGTTTTGGTTGGCGATGCGTAGTATAAGTCTATGAGAAATAAGATTGTTTTGGATAAATGATTGTTGAGTAAGTGTATAATGCATATATATGAGTTATGTGTAAGCATATGTGGTATACAAATTCGGCGTGTTAAATAGCATATATTTATAACTATGGTGATTAGCACCGCGCGGAAAGTGTTAAAAGTATACAGTAAAAAGCGGGTGGCTACATAAAAAATACGAGACGAAGCGGTAATGCTGTATACAACATATATAGTATAATACCTGTAGTGGCACAAATACCGGAGGCAACATGTATGTAGTCATTTCTGCAGAGTCAGACTGTGTATCTGGTCTTCACTTTTAATAACAATAGTCGGCGATTGATCGTCCTTTTTCACATACACCCTACCGTAGGCTGTCCAACAGTATTTATAGGCACCCGATTTTACTAAGTCTCGGGCGAGGAAATGTAGGCGAGATCCTTTTGTTGTTAAATGCTCCGTAATAAATATGGGGGTATCTTCCTGCGTTTTAAAGCCAAGATGTTTAGAACATAGTTTAGATTTGTGTTTGATATTAAACGCTTTTCCCATCTTCAATATTTCGTTTTTCAATAGAGTGGAACTCGTTTCAACAATAATAGGTGACTGGTTGTTGTCTCTGTTGGTACCTCGCAGTCTATAGATATCCTTAATGTCATATTTATTAATTTTACAATCAATGCTTTGCGACAGGAATATAGTCAGATCTATAAGATCGTCCTTGGTTTCGTTACTTTTTTTCGGAACGTTTTTTATTACAAAGTTTGATTTTCTACTGCCAATTTGCATGTCCTCAAGCTTGTTCTCCAATGTAACTATGTACTCCTTGTCTTTCTTCGCCTCGTTTTCTAATTGGTGAATTTTTTTCTTGAATTCATCATTTTGTGCGGTAAGAAAAGCTATTGAGTTCTCAATATTGGCATTTGATAGCTGGATTTCCTTCAGAGTAGCGGAGATTTTTGACATCTCATTACCTTGATTAACCGAAAAAAGAGACATCATCTTCCTTATCTCTTCTTTAAATTCTTGCAATTGCCTAGAGAGGCAATCATCCATATCCTCTCTGCACCTCTTGACTCGTTGAAAAACATAATTAGGTGGGGTCTTATTTGTGCTTCCCAATAGGTTTATATCAGTATCTGACAGTGATTTATTCAACGAAGTGTCCGTAGTAGTCATGGTATTGTAGTAGAAGTGCGGCTGCGTTAGATCGCAATAATTTTCTCCGGCACTAGTTATGAGAAGTAGGTACTTGAATGTTTGTTTTATGCTGCTACCGGCGCCGCCGAGTAGCAAGTTGCTAGGTAGGTACTCAACCGTCGAGCGCGCAAGACAAAGACGACAAGATTTTGACACAGTGTGCACTACTCGCACAGGCACCCCGCGTTTGTCAAGGTCGGGCTTGCCCTTCACTTCACCACTCAGATAGCACTGAATTTAGAGTTTTATGGCCAGTAACTTAAGTAATATTTCCGAGTGACAAAAACATTTCGATGCAAAGATTATTTAAGTAAAAAATAGTTAACACGTCCGATTAGGAAGACAGCACGGGCGAGGAGTGAGTTATATGTTGCCAGGTCCAGTCGTCGTTGGTATTGGCAGCCGGATCCCATCCGGAGATTCTTCGCACCCCTTGCCACGCCGTAACCTCGACCGCTGCCGTAGTCGAGGGTAGACGGGCTGCCGGGCACTAGGGGCCATTTCTGTAATATGCTATCCATTGGGGGGGGGTTGCCATAATCGCCACGCTTGGCAGGCGGGTTGGCGATCGCAGAATAGTTCTTACAAAAAGACAGAGAGCGCTGCTGCCCATTCTCTGGTAAGTCCCTTAGTCGCCTCTTACGACACCCACGGGAAGATATGGGATGGTGCTATTCTTTGTGTCCGACACCAAACGGACGACCAAACGGACCCAGGTTTAGGCACAAAGTATTCACAAAAAAAAAGTTTATTTTATTTTAATGATATATTAAGCTAGTGCTTGACTGCCATCCCGCCTGATGGAAAGCAGTGATGCAATCGTTGATGTAAAGCGCACTAATTTATTATGAGCCTATTCACTCTAGCCTTGAAGACACTTAAATTATAATCGGACGGAAAATTGCTGCAGGAAAATTATTCCAGTCCTTCGATGTTCGCAGTATAAACGACGAGGCGAAACGTTTCGTCCGGATCGTAGCAGTTTCAACAACATAAGGGTGGAAACTCGCCGTGCAACGGGTTGTCCGATGATGGAACGGTGATGGCGGAATTAAGTCATATAATTCCCGCGCACACTCTTCAGAATGTATCCTATAGAATACCGAAAGGCTAACCTGGCTAACTTTTTGCTATAGGGATACTTTGAACCCTGGAGAAGGACATAGGTTACTTTTTATCGACATATCACGCGAGAGAAGCAGCGGGCGGAAGTTAGTCTATACCAGTCTGCCAGTCCGATCTTTGGTGGTCCGCGTCAGTCCCTTCTGGCTCGAAGTTAAGGCACCTTATCTCTTTGCTTCGAATGGGCGATACTTGGGGCTCAGTATCTTCCCACCGAAGTCCAGGCGCTCTATTCTGAACAAATCTCACTGTGGTAACTTATGTGAAATGAGCTGAAAGTGAGCTGTCATTCCACCTAATGCTATGGGATTGGTACTAAGTATTAACAGCTTTATTTTAGACACTTCAAGTTCACTTCACCTAAGTTTTCACAGTGAGATGTTTACAGAATAGCATGGCTGGCCTTTTAGTGTACCTAAAATGCCATTACGATAAAAAAATGACACACACACGAGCAACGTAGGTAGTTTGTCATCGGCCGTCGGCTAATTAACCAGTAAAATCATAGAGGTTAATTATTTACAAAATCGAGTACCAACTTAACTTAATTGAAGTTAATTATTAACAAAATCGAGTACCAACTTAAATTGCCCGTGTACCCATTCAAATCACAACTGTCATTCTTTGACAGTTGTATAAAATGGCACCGCAAATTGACGTAGTGTGACGGCCGCGACTTATGAGTTGTAGGTCGTACTTTGGAACACAAGCAGGCACTTTACCTTGCGTACAATATTTCATCACCACTGCTCTCTAAACGGTGAAGGAAAACATCGTGAGGAAACCGGCATGTGACATCCACCAACCCGTACTGGGCCCACTCCCGCTCACTGAGTCCTTGCTGTGCTAGGCTTATTATGTTATGTATGTATGTGGGCCTGTATTTTCGTTGACGGAATTAGAGAGTGGGGCTGTCCTTTAGTGAAATCATTAAAATAATTGAACTAGCATGACGTGCATTATTGAGGTGACCGCGAACTTCGGTGCGCTTCCTAGTAACGGTAATCAGCGAGGTTTAAGGAAATGCTTACTTTTCTGTGTCATCATTTCCACAGTATTTTGTTAAACTGCAGTTTACCTTTGACTTTGACTATTGATGTTCATATACATTTTGACCGCGTATTTATTGCATTTTTCTATGAAACGTCTGTTTTTTTTTTTTTTTTATTACCGTCGAAAAATTTCTACGCCAGGATCTAGCATGTGCTGTATACACAGTTACTGTTTGTGCGTCGATAGTCCCCGCCACCCTGAGTTTGTGGGTCCCCGCCACCCTGTAGATTACGCAATAAATGCATCATATTATCGAAAATGTGTCTGCTCAACGACATAAATAACGCAATGAATGTTGTTGAACTGTCAAAATGAAAGCCATTGCTACAGTTACGCAATTACACCGCAAATCCGACATAGGATCATAATCATATCTTTTCCCGGAACTAATTATCAATATAAATTATACAGTATTTACATACAGTTAATGAGCTGCAAGTTCATGGGTGTCGTGACTATAAACATTTATATATAAAAGCATTTTGCAGTTTATCATAATATTATAGTTATGAAATAACGCGACTGATGCCTTGTGACGTTGGTAAATTCCGTTATAATCGTGTGTTAAATAAACAGTTGATGAATACTAGGTTTTGTTGGCTGTTTTTCTAGTATTAAAGTACAGACGGCAGCACATCAAGCTACTACAATCTATCAAATTTCTTTAATAGATTTTCAACTTTATTGCTAAAACATTAAGGTTCAAGGTTGATTGGGAAAATTTGACAGTTTGGGGTAGCTTGACCTGCTGGCGTCTGTACATAGTTCAATTGTAAGCTTGATAAAGTATCCGTAACTTAGACACTCCGGGTTAAAATCAGATCCAAAAAGATGTATACACGAACAAGGAACAATTTTATTGTCAACAACCTCTGTTCCACGTCTGTACTTTTGTTCCTTAGCATTGTATCCACCGTATATGTACAAAAAATAGTATACAATTTAGTTTACCAAAACAAAGTAAACACTTTTCCCCAAATCATCTGTACACTATATAACCGTCACCATACAGGGCCTTTGGAGACAGGCCTCCCCTTTTTTCGGCCATACTTTTCGGTTCCGTGCGTCCCACATCCAGGTGTTACTCGCGACTTTGACGATAGCATCAACCCAACACGCTTTTGGACGGCCCGGCCTTACTCCATCGGCCATCTTCTCGTCTAGTTAAATGTCCTGCCCAACTCCACTTGAGGCGCATCGCTCTGTCCCCGACGTCGTAGACTTTCGACCGACGACGGATTTTGGTGATACGCACTCTGTCTATTAGGGTTATTCCAAGCATGGCACGCTCTATGGCCCTTTGTATTGTGCTACTGGTATGCAGTGGACAGTCTCCTTTGTGAGGTAGTGTAGGTCCTTTGTAGGTCATTGTTGGCAGGACATATTGGTTGAAAAGGCAATGTAAACATAATGACAAACAATAAAAAAAAAACTCTTTCTGCCTAAAAATATTCATAGAACTTGTAGGTATTCTAAGAAAACAAAATGCCTTTGACATTTACTTTATGTAAATCAACTGCATGTGCCGTATTATTTTCACATTAATTAAATACTTACATGTGGAAAATTATTTCAAAAACTTAAATTAAATTATAGTTTGACACGTCCTGCAGTGTTATATTATGCCAAGGTTGTTAATTACTTTAACAAAAATAAAGAAAAGTAATACAATCTTGTATGGAGTACCTACCATATCTTTTTTTGGAATGATATCAAAACCTCCTCTACGAAAGTGCTAGGACCCGTAGACTTCTTGCTACGGCGCGTAGGCTTCGTGCTACGGCGTAGAAGCAGGGGTCTGCGAGCCAGGATACTTACTGTAATATCGTGCATTATCATAATGCCTATGGTCTCGACAACCCAGTTACTGGGTAACTTAATACCCCTTGGTAAAACTGGTTGTCAGTCTTTCGGGCTTCTAACTACCCGTAACGACTGTCAAAGATCTACGAATGACAGCCGTGACCTACGACTTTCCGAAGCACGAAGGGGTCTCGATACGTAATGAATGGTCACCCATCCACGAACTGAACGCGGTAACCGTAGCTTATCTTTCAATCGAACTGTTATAACTTAGCCACACAACACTTCAATAGTCTCAGGGAACAATTCGTTTTACTAGAGTCAAAAATATCCTGTAATATGTACATAGTAATCTTTCCAGCTCATTTATGATACTAAAATAGGTCAAAGAACCTTGAAACGATGGCTAATTTCACTTCACACCAAGAACAAAACCTACTACATTGTAATAACAATCAAAATCAATTGTTTTTAAAGGTTTTTAAAGTCCGTTTCCCGAAAGAAGTCCCGCGGCAATAAGTGGAACTAACTATTATTATATGTATAGTTAGCAACATTCCTACAACAACTCTCCTACCCCAGACACCTTTCTCTATTTAAGAATGTGAATTTTATTAACCAATAACTCGTATATGATGTCGAGATAAATAAATAAATCAATATTTATGATTCCGTCCTACGACAGTGGCGCCGCGTCTACGAGACTTCTTTTGTGAAACGGACTTTACTTTATATTTATTCGATATGTACGTATATTAGTAGGTTAGGTTTATTGTAAATTATAAAGTCCATGTTTGTTTTCTGAGAAATATTACACAGTTCGATTGTACGAGTATGTTAGTCATTTTATTTGTAAAATGAGTCATCGTTTGTAATCAAGTGCTGTTGGGCACGTGTTTGTAGTTGTACGAAGACTTTGTGATCATTTATTCATACTCTGCCAGCTATTAACTCTAACTGCATTGTATTTATTGGTCAAAAATACGATGATTTTATGATTGGGCAGTTTTGTTAGAAGTTAGGATAATAATTTAAATAGTAGGACATGTTTTTTACATCGGATTACGGTTTTTTTTGTGGTGACATTTCAATTTGGGCAATAGAACTGGTTTAATATTAGCGTTTTAAAACTGGACATTAATTATCACTTATTTACGTTCACTTAAATTTAATTTAATTTGCAAAAATTGTAGTACACACGCCTGCAAGCTGTTAAGCTACCCGAAACTGTGAAATTTTCCCAATCAACCGTGAACCTTAAGGCTTTAGCAATAAAGTTGAAAAACTATTAAAGAAAATTGACAGATTGTAGTAGCTTGATGTGCTGGCGTTTGTACATTAAAGCCGAGCTATTCAATTCGAGGGGCCCCTTAGGGCCGAAGCCTGCCGGGTCAGCGGGATTGTCCGAAAGGGTTACCGCTATCCCGGAACATAAAGGGCGAAGGAAGGAACATGGATGGGTTTTAGTCAGTAAGAGTCTGACACTCCCTTCCGCTCCACCCAGAGCGGGAGGGGTAATTTGATGATTTCCCACAAGAAAAAAAAAAAAAAAAAGAAAAAAGCCGAGCTCTGCTGTAAAATTTTCACCCGGGAAGACTAAGGTGAAGTGAGCTTTAAGTGAGCTAGATGTCTTTGTTTTGCTTTGAGAGAAGAGAGATTTTTTGCAGATAGTTTCTTACAGTTTCTAAAACAATTCGCTAAAACTAGTATGCAGCCGACCATTGCACGTTTTTTCTGTTGCTAATAATTACCAGCCAGGCCGTTCTTTGTTTGTTGTTACTATATTATCAATTGAATTACTTTGAAGTTAGGTAGGTACCAATGATTGGTCAATATAAAAAAAAAATCAGAAAAGACACATTTAGGGTTCACAAAAACAATTTTCCAACTAAAATTTTATATTACAGAAAAAAGTGTATCGGTGGTGCCTGTAGCCTGTACTAATGAATGAAAATCATTGTATCACAGACACCAGCGCCTTCTAGAGTCGGTTACATAAAAAAAATAAAAATTACGAACTTATTATTGCATAATTTGTGAATGACACAAAATTTACATTCCTATATCGGATCAGCAACTTATGTAAAATTTTTTACTTGGTTGATCGCATTGCTAGTAATTCAACTTATTTTCCGAAATAATCTGCGGGATATTTTCATATTGATTTGATTTTAAAGGTCTTTATTCAAAGAGTGCATACAATAAGATCTTATTCTAATTGTGTACAACCATATACATACCAGATTCTTGGGCTAACTTACCTTTACAAACAACATTTTACACTGAGTTTACTATTTTACTATTCTTTATATATTCTACATGTATAAAAGTCCATAAAAAACACTAACATTCACTAACATTCGACTTTAAACGCATACGTACTATTCTTTACCTACTAAAGGTAATGCACTCACTGACTATTTGGAGCACAGGGTAAAACATTCCAATAATATAATATAACTAAGATTTAAACATTTATCATCGATGAGGCTAAACAAAAGAATGATAATTCTAAACTGAGGGTAATTTGCGCAACTTTTCGCTGAATATGCTTACTGCGACCGGGTGAGGACAGCACGGTCGGTCCGGAGGTAGGTAGATATTGTTAGAGCGGTTCTGCACTGCATCCGATCCGAATCCGAGAAATGACGGTCCGAAGTAGCCATAGAACTTTTTGTATGAGGGGTTGCGCACTACATCCGAACTCAGTCTGTCCGAATTTAGAACAGTCCCAATTCGAATTGAACTCGGATCTTGAATTCGGATTCGGATCGGACGTTGTGCGAAACCGCTCTTATTCACTCAAAAAATAGTGATGTGGTAAACGATATCGATTATATTTTCTTAGTGAAAAATGCTAATCCAGCCTAGAACTTTAGAAACATTACCATCAGGTTCCAACAAATACCAATAACTGACTAACATTTTGACAAATCAACAATGTCCATTGCATCGGATGACCGCTTGTTATGAAAATCTGACAACTTGACAACTCAATGGGTACTGTTGAACTGTCAAAGCCTATATTGGTAATGCGAGTTTTGCGAGTGTGTTATTCAATTAGGTTGAAGGGTTTAGATATTCGGTTAGTTAAGGAATGCATGATATACGGTCTACGAGTGTATATTTACAAATCTGTATTAGTTTTTGTGCTATTAAGTATGTAGAATAAGTAGATCTAATTGTATGTGTCAGTAGTAGTATCGTAGTGTTTTGTTATTTGTGTTGTGTCTTGGACTGAATATCCCAAGCTACCAATTTATTGTTTCACTTAGGGCTGGTTTTTCCATCGCCAGATAATTTTATCCGATGAATAATTTTGAATGTTTGAGTTCTTCCATACCAAATCTGTCAGACGTCCATTTTATTCCACGAATAAATATTATCTGTCGATTGAAAAATCAACCCTTAGGCCAATTTTCACCAAACGTTTATACCTAGAATAAATCTTATCCTGAGAATAAATTTATAATTTTTGACATGTTTTTCCATAATTAAATAAAATTGACGTCTTTTATTTCGGCTTGACATATTTTCTGTACAAAAGCTGATAAGCCGCAATATTTAATCCAAAAAATATAAAAGGTAAAAGTTATCTGAGCATTGAGGAGGACTCTATCTGGAGGGGACCCAATTTTTGACGGCGTCACGTCGTCTAACTCATTTATTTTAAATGAGTCTACTTTTACTCCCTCTGTGACAGGTGAACTGAAAAGGTTCCGTTTTTTTTTAAGTTCGATATCTTAAGAACTAACAGCCTACCTCTTTAACAGACATGCAAGACTTCGGCACGCTATCCAGCACGACCGTGACGGAAGTACTCATGCTGGAGATGAAGATGGCGCCCACGGCCAAGACTTACCTCGTGTCCGGCTACCCGCGCTCCATGAGGGATGTGGCTGAGTACTCTGATAAGGTAAGCAGAATTATATCCATACTATACATTATACATCCTTAATACATGCCATGGGTACTATACTAATACATGTATTATAAATGCGAAAATAACTGCCTGGCTGACTGTTACCTTTTACGCCTTTTAACGGATCGTGATGAAACTTGGCACACGGATAAACTAGGACCTTCACCCTGATTACTTAACAAAGAATTTATATACAAGAAATGGAAATAATAATTAATGTAATGTTTAAAAAAATTAATGAAATAAAACTTTATTTCAGACTAGGTCCATGATTTAGTTAGTATTTTGGTGTTAGTAACAATAATGCTTATGTAAATAAGCAAAAAAAAAATGTTAAACTACACACCATCACAACACTCACACACACACACCCTCACACACACACACACTCACACTCACACACACCACTCACCACTCACAACCCCACTCACCACTCACACACCTCTCTCTCTCTCTCTCTCTCTATTTCTCTCTTCTTTCTTTCTGTTTCTTTCTATAAATAGGTTAGTACTGTTAGTTTTCAAACAGTAAGTATTAATTCAGACCTAGGACTGTCCCCACCCAGTTAAAATAGTAGTCCATAATTTTATTAAATTGACAAACTATATCAATTTCCCGTGTTATATTTATTTCATTTCATTTATTTCATACAAATGTCAAACGACATTTGTGATTTGAATATACGGACAAGTACCTAACAATTAATTTACCTGTAATAATAACACCGGTAACCATAACCCTTTTAACCGGAACATAGCAACGGTATTAGGTGAAAAATCTACTGCGATTTAGGAACTAAAACAAAACTGTTTACGTTTTTATGGTTCCGTACCCAAAGGGTGCCAATGGAATCCTATTACTAAGCCTCCGCTGTCCGTCCGTCCATCTGTGTGTCAGCGTATTGCACCGTATTAGGTAGACAGTTGAAATTTTCACAGAATATGTATTTCTATAGCCGCTATAACAACAAATAAAATAAAGTTAAAAATGAAAGGGCTCCCTATACAAGAAACGTGTTTTTTTTATATTTAGTGTTAAATATTGTACAGTACTACGGACGGCACCCTTCGTGTGGGTTTCCGACTCGTACTTGGCCGGTTTTCATATCATTAAAGTGTAAGTACGATACTTAAATAATCAATTATCAAACCGAACTATCGATTTATTTAAATCACCAAAGCTTTAAAATAATTAGTTAGCATGTGGCATGTCGATCATCATAAAACCTTTTTTACGAAAAAAAAAAACAACCGACTTCTATAAAAACACTACAAAGTGAAAAATAACTTTAATTTCGGAACTGGTGGCGGTGTCTTTGGTTTTTGTATTTCGTTTTTCCCCACCGACTTCCGAAATTGAAGTTATTTTTCACTTTGTATTGTTTTTACGGAAGTAGATTGTTTTTTTTTTTTGTAAAAAAGTTTTTATTTTTCACTTTTTAGTTGTGAAAAGCAAACGACGCGTTTGTTGTGTTTACCGGTTCCGATACAACACAAGTTTCCTTTTGTTTCCCTACATTTTTGTCAAATTTTTGACATTGATTGTCGCTGAGATGAGAGTGCGACTAGATTTTGAACGTGAAATTGGCCTTCTGAAGGCCAATTCCCGTAATTAAAAATGTACCTATGTATTAAAAAAGAGGTCTTTTGTCAGATTGAGACAGATCAACTGTGAACGTTCTTAAAACTACGAGAATTGCCCCTCTGATATCTTCGATAAATGTAATAAAAACAAACGAATATCGTCTTACACTTGCGTATTAGACTCGTTTCATCGTATTCGATATCACTCCAAAGGCGCGAACAAAAAACAAATAAACTTTTAAATTGTCTAACAATTTATCAGGAATCTCCATTTAGTTTACCATCTTGATAAAACGGCTTATTTAAACTATATTGTGGACCGATTGAGTGAAGACAGCTAGGATAAAAATCGGTATATTTATGTCAAGGGCGAACCAACGGCCAAAGTTAGGTATAATTTATAAAATCGACAGTCGATAATTATTTTGTCGACCGTTCTGTTGGCTTTCGACTCGGATTTTTGTGGGAACCACCGTAAAAGATTGTTGGAAAATACTGCTCATAATAAGCACATAATAAGTTTGCATCTAAGTTTTTAGGATAAAGAAACATGTTCCCACCATGTTTCTTTATCCTAAAAACACAGGATTGAACTGAAAATATCATATAAATTAAACTCAAAGCATTTGTTTCAATTAAACCATTTACAGGCACTTTTCAATTGTCAAATAGTCGGTCAGTTAGTCAGAAAGTTGAAGCTAGTTGCCCATTCCAAAACGTAGATGTTTATGGAGAAGAACGGGCAAGAAACCCCACGGACACTCTTTTACATTATTCTTGTTGCTTCTATATGTATATGTAAGAACAATGTAAAAAACAAATAAAGAAACAATTAAAAATATAAGATTAAAAGTAAGCGAGATGACGAGTCTCAACCGACGGCGCCCATTCACGAACATGACGCGTGGATCAGCACTATCCAGTTCAACCATTTTGTAGGGAACCGAATGATCCAACACACGCCCCACCATCAGTGAGACATTTAGGTGAGCACGACACATTCTCAAATGCCATGCTCTTTCAAATAGGAATACTATAAAATCACCAATCTTTCTAGGTACAGTAATATTCTCATAATATCAAATTCTCCTTACCTGCCCGGAATCTGGATTTGGGTCCGGCTAGAGGTAAAAGACCGCCGCCGGGCCATTAACATGAGAATCAAATAACTGGCGAAATATCGGTGGAAGATACACCTTTACCTTCCCCTTTGGGGCATACAGGCGTGATGGGATCAGTTGATAGTGAACCTAGGGGGAGGTATATAAGGCGACAGCGTCAGGGTAGCCCGTGAAATTCAATTATTTTTACGTTTTTTCCAATTTGCAGATCATTATCAGGTTGTATGTTGGTGTAAATATGATTAGCGGCCGAACCAAATGTTTAGGTATTTATAGAATTACTAGCTGCACCCCGCGGTTTCACCCGCATAAGTTTCGATCCCGTAGGAATATCGGGATAAAAAGTATCCTATGTGTTAATTCTGGTTATAAACTATCTGTATGCCAAATTTCATCCGGATCCGTTCAGTAGTTTTTGCGTGAAAGAGTACCAAACATCCATCCATCCATACAAACTTTCACGTTTATATATTATATAAAATATAAATATAATAATATAATATATAATAATAGTAGGATAGTAGGAAGTAGGATATTAGTAGGATAGGAAGTAGGACAGGATAATCATAAAAATCAAAACACAACTCTCTAAGTTCATATTACCGTATTGAAATATTTCATGAAATTATGACATTTGAGCGCAATTAAGGAAGGAATCAAGGAGGGAGGAATCTTAAGGATTCTATTGATTTTAATTCTGTAGAGCGATATTTGTTACGGTCGCGAATCATATTTTAATCAAAATACAAACTTACACTGACCTGCAAATCGCAAAAAAAAACGTAAAAAAAATTGAATTTCGCGGGATAGCTTAGCCCCAATTGGGTCATATTGAGGAATTTTCAAGAGACATTTTTCATATTTTTTCGTATAATTATGCTGTAATTAGAGCAATATTATCCTGGAATAACTATTTTTTCTTTTCTTTTTGTTTGTATATATCTCGGGACCATGGGGTCTCGGTCATTTGGAAGGCGTACGAGGGGCCGAAGCCAACTCGCAGAAGCCCTTTAGGAAATTTTAATGTGTTGTTATTGCCGAAAATCGAGTTGAACGGCGTGCAATAGCTGACTGCTACAAGATGATGACGATGACGATGATTCTGGGATTATGTACCCGATTATTCTACCGTATACTCGACACCTCATTAGTAGAATATCGTCTCTAATTATCACCTTTTCTATGTAGTCACCATGTCGCGGCATTAGATGCTATCACCTAATGAAGGCACTCCCTTGAAGGCTGAACTTACTACTGTTTCATTCAGAGTTATAGTGACAATTGTACTACAATATGGGTGGCCACTGAAAGGTCAAAGTCCTTAGGTATAGAGGGTGTTGCAAGGCTTGTTGTAGGGGGTGTTATATTGTGAAGGTGGTAGGTGAATTGATGTTGTGAGTCATCCGGTTGGTTTGCGTTTTGCAAGTCATTGGAAATGGATTAAAGTTTTTGAGTGTCTGGCTACGTTAACCGATGGCATCGTTACTTGGTTGTTGCATTGGTTGCTGAATAGAAGTTCCTATGTGTAGACTGTCGGCAAACTACTGAACATTTTAAAATACTCAACACACAACTTCACGCCTATAAACCCCGAAGGGTCCTGACCCTTCACGCCTATAAACCCCGAAGGGTCCTGACCCTTCGGGGTTTATGGGAGTAAATGTGACCATACTATAGGTACACTTCTGCCTGCAGCGGTGTACCTATAGTACGGTCACATTTCGCCAGTGTTGTTTTGTTCAGTTCTTTTTATTCGTTTTTTTGCAATAATATGTTAAGATTGATTTAGGTAAGTCCTATGTAAAAGAGGATGATCTATACTGTTGACATTAACGGGCAAAAATTCAGACACCGAAGTGACTGCCATTAAAAAAATTAAATTAAAAAAAAGGAAACCCAGGACACTATGCCCCTGAATTTTTGGAGTTCCAAACAAAAAGTTCCAAAAATAGAATACTACATTCATATAATGTTTCATTTTTTCAAACGGAATAATATCGTTACCCGTATTGTGGCACTTAGTTAATAACTATTGCCAATATGGCCGCCTGTCTGATACCAGTGCTTTCATTCCTTAAAATGTCAAGGACTGGTGTTATAATGAGAAATAATATCGCGAACATGGTAACGTCTTATGCATATCGATGCTTGAAAGGCAAAATTGATTATAATTGATATAAATTCTGATTCAGATGATAAAATAAGATTTCCAAAACAGTAAGAATTACGCCTGTAGGATGATTACTTAAGTCATAAGTGATTTATTTCAAAACAATATACACTGTGTAGAAATTTTACTAGAGATAAGATGTCATTTAATAATCTATATGAGTCATTATGTCATTTTGTTTTTAATAATAAAAACAAAATGACATAATATAAAATAAAAATAAACAATATTAAGTGTAAAAATTTCAAAATAATAATAGTCAACTATGCTATTTAAAATTTTTGTCGTCGTCGTTTATCATCTAGGTACTCATCGACACTGTAATAGGCCCTTCCTCAATAAATATGTCTTCAATTTGTTTTTAAATAAGTTTGCGCTATTTATGCTTTTAAATTCTACGGGAAGCTTGTTGTATAGAAATTACAAGAATTTATGTTTTTTTATTTGAAAAGATCTTTAAACTGTTCTCCTGTAAAGTTAACCCGAAGTCGCTTAGTCAATTTTGCGTTTCAAGCGTCGATATCTACTATATCGAAGTCGAAACCAAAGTGAAAGAACTTGTGGCTAAGTGCTTGAGGTTAATTTTCAATGATTTCTTTTGCAATTTGTAGCGAAAGCGATCGAAAACTAAATAAAATGAAGTCGGAAGAAGGGATATGCTTTTTTTTCGGGGGGAAACCTTCAAAAGGCTCCTGGTCTTTGGAGATGAAACCAGGGAGTGTGGGATTTTTACCTCACTAAAACCACCCCGGTGGTCACCATCTGCACATGAAAGGGGCACCGGTACCTGTCAAAAGATCGATCCGGAGCACCCTCTTTGCAACGCCTGGTAGGGCACATCTCTGGGGAGACTGTAGAAGGGTCTCCCCGAAATCATGCTTTAGGTACTTAAAAACTTAAGAACAGTTCGATAGATTGAACCAACTTAGTCAGGATGTGAAGCAGATTGACTGTAAAATAGGAAGAGAGTTAAAACTAGGCACTTGAGGTACCGAAGGAAAGTCGAACCAACCCCTTTCAATTAATATATATTATATTTATAATTTTAATAGGTTTTTGCGTCTCTTTATATTTAAAAATATTTATTCCTCAATTATTCACAATAGCACCTACACTGTTTGTCTCTGCATCACCCAAAAGTTGACTGATAGAAAATGCCTATGGCATTAAGTTTGCCTCTGTACATTTGTGTGCTTAAATTATTAAATAAATAAATAAAGTTTCGGGAAAAGAGATATTATGACACATCCAACCCCATATCAGCTATCAAATTGAAACCGTTCAGCATGTGAATAAATAGCCGGTACAGCGCAACCCCTAATTATATAATAATTTGTCACCCCTATTCGCATCGTCGCGTGACAGCAGCCGTGTTCCACAGGCAATAGTTATGGACTGATAAATACGTGTTCGATAATGACGTGTTCCGATGTGTTTATTTACTACATCACTCATGGCGTGGGTATGTGCCTCGTCGAGGAAATTATCCGAAACAAAGAATAAGGGGTTGTATGTTGTAACTACCCGGCTTGGTAATGACGTTACAAACTATCTGTAGCAATGGGTCTCATTTTGACAGTTCAACAACATTCATTGCGTTATTTACGTTGTTGAGCAGACACATTTTTCGAACATATGAAGCAATGGATTAGCAATATCCTTCAAAATTATTCAAATTGAGATTCATAGTGTGTTACGCAATTAGGGTGTTGGCTGAAGCCCCAGTTTGAAAGATATTAGTGCCAGTGAAATAACACAACAAAGAAATTATTTTTTAAAGTATGTATTATAGAAAAAAAACCGCCCAAATACAAGTCGGGCTCGCACACGAAGGGTTCCGGACAAAACAAAGATGCCGAAAAAAAAAACACGTTTCTTGTATTATGGTAAATAAAATAAAATAAATAAAAATTAAGTCTTCCATTAATTTTGATTAACTTTATTTAATTTTTATTATTTTTTGTTATAGGGGCAATAGAAATACACAATCATATGTACAAATATACAAATGTATGAGAAAATTAATTATCATTATTATTATTTTTTCGTAATTTTTCCTTTTGTTTTAATAGTGATTCCGCTATTCAGGGCGGAGACAAATCCAACAAATTAAAGATCATAAAAATCAGTAACTAACCCGACATTGTTTTATTTATATGAGGCCGAAGAATACATAGAATCAGATAGTACTGTCATTTTCTCGTAAGTATGGATCCGATTTGAAAGTGCTAGAGGTCGATACCACAGTATTCGCTATGACGATATTATTCCAAAGATGAGTCATATAAGTAGGTACGAGTTTTATAATTATACTGCGAAACATGACAATGTGAAAAAAGCTGACTTCAGCTTTCTATGGGAAGGCAAGGCTTAAATCTATAAATAAATTCCTTGCCTTTTGTTGAGAGCACCTAATTTGTCTTCTGATGTCATGCATCTATTGAAGCACTACTCGGTATTGGGAATGAAGAAACGAAATAACCTTTTCACTTCATATGAAAACATCGATGCTAATAAAATACGAAGGGTAGGTAACCTGCCTGCGGGTGTTTTATTTTACATAACATATATTTACACACGCATGTAACTAAAAGACTACATAATCAACCTATAACGTTCCCACACCTGGGACACAGGCCTCCTCTCTGTGAGAGGTGGGCGTAATCCACCACGCGGGCCCAGTGCGAGTTGGTAGATGTCACATGACGTCGAATTTTGTCTCACGATGTTTTCCTTCAGCGTTTTTAAGACTAGTGGTGATGAAATAAATTACACAAAGTGCCTGCCTGGGTTCGAACCCAAAATGTACAACTCGTTACCAATGGACTAAGGATGTGTGATTATACATGTTAATGGATAGAGAGGAAACGGAAGATCAAAGAAAACATGGATGGATTGTATGAGGAGGGTATGAAAGAAATAGAAGTGAATGATAGAAGGCGGACAAGAGTGAAAAAAATGTATTGCGCCGTCCCTAACTAATATGGGACAAGGCCAAGAAGATAATGATGATGATTTACATACTTACTGCCATAGTGAACTGCGTTCAGGTAGGTATCACACGTCACAGCGAAATCGCAGTGGTTCCGCCATAACTTGTCCGTTGTACGACAAGCGAAAAAGAAGCGAAACTGCCTGTTCTAATGCGCAGATTTGATTATGATTCTCTCTTTCCCGCGTGATTTCGCCGATCTTCTAACAACCCGGTTACATCTCCGTACTTAGCCCGCTATTTTGTTGCGATGCCGCGTGCTGTAGCAATCGACAAGTTTATAAAGCAAAACTTCAGTTTTTTTGAAAATGGATGTTGATTTTACGGAAAAACTAAGCTAAGATCCGAAGTAGACCTCAGACTGTATATACTAAGTCGAAAGTGACGACATTTGCTCGGATTACTACAATTCAACTGACGCGAATGAAGTTCCCCCAGCGGAATTCGATAAGCGGTTTCCCATCATTATTTTCGCGTAGGAGGTGTGCTAAGGCCTTCAAACAGCGCATAACGTACAATTTTGAAAGGAGGGGGAAAATTATAGGCACATGTGACATTTCAACTTGTTCACTTGCTTCAATAAGCATCGTCAACCCCCTGGGTGTTGCAGGTGTTTTACGCACACGAACCACTTTTTTTTCACCAGAATCGTCACCATCTTTCATAACCGATTCCATTAGAAACAAACCACCTACATAACTTATTCCTATCTTATTTTTCATCCTAGATCCAGACTATAAACGGCTTGGTCCTAGTCAGCTGGCGGCAGCGAGTATTAGAGCGTCAGATCGAGTACGGAGCTCGTCTGGGCCACGTGGTGCTGAGCCTCGCGCGGATGGAGCTCAACAACTTCTACAAGAACGTCATGCCGGTGGCTGACTACTTTGATCAAACTAATATGCTGATTGCGGTAAGTGGAACTTGGTTTTTATTGTGTCTCGCGTGGATCCACGTACGAAGGACGTTTTCTGTATTCTTAACGCAGTTGAGAATACAGAAAATGTATATGTGGGCGTCCAAGCAAAATGGGGTCCAGTAGTGGGGTATTGAGTTATGACTAGATTCAGTATCTAGAATAGTCAATTGATACTAAGGATTGAAAAAATACTCAAAAACTTTTATCAGACATTTCAAATTGAAATTCTGAAAAAAAATTACTATAATTATGTAATTGTAGATAATTGAGCATTTATTAATAATCAATTGAAATCGCGAAATGCAATTTTTTCACCCAACGTTACAAACCTTATATCTCGGAAACAAAATGCCGAGAACTGAACCCTTGTTGCTTGGACGCCCACATAAGATGTTGTAGTCTATGCTGTGGTCGGAGAATCCTCCCTTTTGTATAAAGGATGAGTAAACTTTACACTCTATTCCTCATGCCTCAGAAACAACTGACATTGCTGGTTCCGAAATAATCAGTTACTCCTTAGCGTCGTAACCTTCGAGGGTTTCATATATCTTTGACCAAAACGATTGTTCCATTTACTTACTTATCTATTAGAATAGTTTGTCGGTCAAGGCTTTTTCGAATGTTGAGGTTAAGGAATGTGACCGCGAGGATTCCTAACACTTCAAACATTTTGATGGTTAAATAGGGCATCTCTTCAAAGGAGTATCGTTCCACCTTGAGCAAGACTCACTTTTCTAAGTAAAGCAAGCGTTGCTTACGAATATGAACCTTATTCTTGTGTTATAATGTTCATATTCGTATAATTATGAAATTGTGAGCAAGCTTTTCATTCAATGATATATGAATGTGGGGATGAGTAATGTGTGAGCAAGAGCAAGTGTGTGTGAGAGAGAACGCACGTTGCTGTGTATAAAGTCATTACATTCATAAGAGTCGTTTTGTCTCTTTCTTATATTTAAACGTCTGAAGTGAAGACGCGTCTTCACTAAAAATGTTAAAAGATTATAAGATAACAAACAGATGAGATTATAAGGCTATTTAAAATTAAATTAAATAGTTACGTCACCCATACTGTTGTTTAATTTCCCACACGAATAACTATATTCATAAGCGACGCTGAATTTACTTAGCAAAGAAAAGTTAAAGTGCGGTCTGTGAATCATGCCCAAAGAAACAACAAACCGTGATTACCAGTCCTTTGGCCAATCAATTTAGCCTAACGCAGTCCTCTGCTAGACACGATATTTCCGAAGTGGCGCCACAATAACCGGATCTCCGCCTCTCGTATTCAGTACCTCTCAGGAGGATCTAGCCTCTATCAAACAGAATATAATTTTCACCTATAATATGTGGCTCAAAAGGCTGCCCAACTTAAATGAAAGAAAGAAAATACGTTTATTTGCGGCAGAAAATACGTTTATTTGCGGCAAACATGACGCATAAAAAGAACACAAACACAAAAAAATAACAAGTTGGGGGAAAACATGCGTCACATCCACGCACAACGGGACTAAACGGGACGGGGAAAAATGGGACTGGGCAGGACATGTCTACCGCATGCCGGAAAAACTGTGGGCCCACAGTTTTCAGGGCACCCCCTGACACAGTGAGGCGGGATCGCGGCAGACCATGTAGAAGATGGCGGGACGAGCTGGATAGGTTCCGTCAAAACTGAAAGGAGGACGCGCGGGTTCGCGAAAGATGGAAAAAGTGGTGGCCTTTGCCCAAAAGTGGGACATCGTAGGCTAGTAAAAAATATATACACGATTACATATATCAAGCTACAATAATGAATGTAGTTTCCCTGAGTACATTTTATAGGCTCATTTTGTGCTCATTATCTAGGTATGATGAACTCTCCAACATATTTTTGTTAAGTCACGGCCGTGTGATTTCAAATGTGATTGTTTACATTTATTTGAGCTTTCAATCGATATGAGTCATCGTTGATGCATTAGGCTTTTTGATGAGATCCGTCTGAAACTTTTTATGAAAACGTATGAAGTTATTTGAGAGACACGACACGAAAATACTTGCTTTAAATAAAATGACAAAGAAATTAAATAAAATTTGTTTAGTTTGTTCAGATTTTGCTAGATAAATTATCTTAGGACTAAGTTCGTCGATTAAAACTAAACTCATTCATTATGCCATAACTAGCTTCTGCCTGCGACTTCGTCCGCATGAAATTACTTGTTTTCCTGACGTCGCATCCATAGATATAGTTCTTTACATTTCTAATGTCGCATCGCATCGTCGTCGTAGAGCAGTGGTGGCCCAGTGGTATCGGCCGCGACTTACGAGTTGTAGGTCGTAGGTTTAAACCCAGACAGGCGCTTTACTTTGTGTAAAGTATTTCATCACCACTGCTCTCAAAACGGTGAAGGAAAACATCGTGAGGAAACCGGCATGTCCTAGAACCAAAAATTCGAAAGCATGTGACGTCTACCAACCCGCACTGGGCCCGCGTGGATTATGGCCCGCTCCCTCTCACCGACAGGAGGCCTGTGTCTCAACAGTGGGAACATTATAGGCTGATTATGTATCGCATCGTCTACCCACGTTATTACTACTTCGTTTTCGCTTAGCATTCGTAAGGGTCCGAGTGTGATGTTCAATATTTGTCTATAGCCTTCATCAAGAATTGGGGAATCAAATGCCAACATAATTTTTCATATCCCACAGGTAGGTAGTTCCAGAGATTAGCGCTTTCAAACAAAACAAACTCCAAACGGCTATTTTAATTAGTATTAGTATAGATAATCTTATGATAAACGTGTACTAACTATCCGTTGGATTAATAAGTAGGTACCTAATTTATATTGCTACTGATTATGCTTTATCAAATTAATCTTCCTTTATGAATAACACTATCATACTATCTTGGGACAAGTGACGCGTTCCCTGCATATTATTAGATATCAACCTAAAAATATATTGTTAATAATAGAAGTCGTGTTACATAAACCGGCGAAGTGACAAGATTAGCGTGTTATGTAGGTACTCTCGAGATAAAATCTCTTTATATATAAAAAGATAGGTCCTATTTATCTAAAGATATTTTGTCTTCAGACTAAGATTACCTATAGGATTCAGGCGAGGTAATTGCCCAACACTATCAGTAATAATGGGTTTCTTTGACAGTTCAACAACATTCATTGCGTTATTTACGTTGTTGAGCAGACACATTTTTCGAACATATCAAGCAATGGATTAGCAATATCCTTCAGAATGAGATTGATATTGTGTTACGCAACTTAGGTAAGGGCTTTGTTGAACTTGTTACCTAAGTGCGTCACACGTAAATAAAACAATGTTTTTTTTTAGTAATTTATCGGAAACAATACTAGTATAGTATAGCCATTAGGTAAAACCATAGATATAGGAAGGTAAAACACATTACCTAGGTCAAATATGAAAAAATATTGGTAATAAATAAAGCAATGTTTATTTAGGAATTTATCGGAAACCATACTAGTATAGTATAGCCATTAGGTAAAACCATAGATATAGGAAGGTAAAACACATTATCTAAGTCAAATATCAAAAAATATTGGTAATAAATAAAACAATGTTTATTTAGGAATTTATCGGAAACAATACTAGTATAGTATAGCCATTAGGTAAAACCATAGATATAGGAAGGTAAAACACATTACCTAGGTCAAATATCAAAAAATATTGGTAATAAATAAAACAATGTTTATTTAGGAATTTATCGGAAACAATACTAGTATACTATAGCCATTAGGTAAACCATACATATAGGAAGGTGAAACACATTACCTAGGTCAAATATCAAAAAATATTGGTACCTAATAAATAAAACAATGTTTATTTAGGAATTTATCGAAAACAGTACAAGTATAGTATAGCCATTAGGTAAAACCATACATATAGGAAGGTAAAACACATTACCTAGGTCAATAAGCAAATGCTTGTTATGGTAAAAACTAACAATACATTTCATGTGGCGATGCTCGTACAGAAATAAAATCATTATTAATGTATCCCTCTGCTGCAGCTGTGAAGTATGGGTGGGGGTCTTCCCATAAACAAAAATATTTTATTTTATCTAGAGGTGCCCTCGAATGCCACGTTTATCTTCTATTGGTGACCATCAACTATTATAGTGTAACTAAAGTAATGTGGATGAAACTTGGAATATTTCCAACGAAATCTTTAACATACATAACACCGCGTGATAATACTAGGTACTATCTTCTTCAACAATACATATATGACGTAAACATACATATTATGCATACTGCACATATGATTAAGTAGAATTTGGCAAGTGGACAGATATTTCGACAGCTTTTCCATCGGCCCATTAGCTCAGTTGGTTAGAGCGTCGTGCTAATAACGCGAAGGTCGCGGGTTCGATCCCCTCATGGGCCACAATCTCTTTTTGCGTTTTCACTAAGTTTTTCAAATATATTTTTTGTTTTTTTTTTATACTTTATTGTATGACGCTTTTCTTTCATTTAGGGCTGATTTTTCAATCGACAGATAATTTAAATTCGTGAAATAAAGTTGACGTCTGATAGGTTTTGTATGAAAGAACTGTCAAAAATTCAAAATTATTCCTCCGATAAAATTATCTGGCGTTGGAAAAATCAGCCCTTAATAATATAAGAGTTTGCATTATCTACTTGGCATTCTATTGTAATTTTTATTTTGCTCAGAACGCATCAAAAGGGAAAAGACAAAAACGAGCAGATACCTTATTTAAAATAGTGATACCTAAATCACTTGAACTGAATAATTTTTGAGCCTTTGAGCCCCAAAAATATACATATTTTTAACAATCCTAAATTAATTCTCTGACAGAGAACGCACAGCCCCCTGGGTCACAGAATACATAATAGTACTAACGTGCTGGGTCTAGAAGCATGAAATTTTGTAATAGAGTTCCTTAAGAGAGAGAAAAAAAAAGAGTAGAAGAGAGAGAGAGTAAAAGAGAGAGAGAGAAGAGAGAGTAGAGAGAGAGAGAGAGAGAGAGAGAGGGAGAGGGAGAGTTCAATAAAGAGTATTCTATTCTAAGTATCGAAGGTGTGCCACTAAGGAGGAATGTTTGAAAATTCATTCCATAAAGGGGTTAATTAGGGGATGAAAGTTTGGTTGGAATGTAGCTTTAGGGGCGCTATGGAGCGCGGATTCAAAAATCTTTTTTTTTCGGATACTTTCCAATTCAATAGACAGGGATTGGATTGGAAAGTATCCGAAAAAAAAGGATTTTCAGAACATCCATCCATCTATCCATCCTCACAAACTTTCGGGTTTATGACGCATGGCCCTACGACGCACCGTTTCTGAGTAATGGGCCTTCGGTAAACTATAATACTTTTTTGTTTTCTTTGCTACTCATAGTGCCCCTAAGCGTTAACTCCAACTCCTAGAACTCCGCCCCAAAGATGACCCACCGACCGAAAGTTTGTTTGAATGTTCTTCATTTTCGCCGATGGGAAATCCTATGGAACACACGGCTTGTACCTAGGACAGAACATTTTAAAATTTATTAATTTTTTCATTTTAGAATTGTAAGTTTTTCTTGTAGTATTGTTCTTTTTTATGTGTTTGGATCTATTGGTGTCCGTGAAATAAAGAATATTATTATTATTATTATTTTAATAAGGGGCCCGTGTCTAAATAATCACAGAACAGATAAAAGATCTGTTCTGTGTAAATAATAATAGCCGCACACATCGATCGATCAGGTTAAGCTACGCTTGCTGCGGTTGGTTTGTGGATGGGCCATGACCATCTGTACATACCAAGACCCCTCCGTGCCTCGGAAAGCACGTTAAGCGGTTGGTCTCGGCTGTCATTCGTGGATCTTTAACAGTCGTTACTAGGGCAGTCAGAAGCCCGAAAGTCTGAGAACCAGTCCTACCAAGGGGTATCGTATTACCCAGTAACTGGGTTATGGATGTCAGATAGGCAGTCGCTCCATGTAAAATACTGGTATTCAGCTGCATCCGGTTAGACTGTAAGCCGACCCCAACATGCTAGGCAGATGATGCTTATTATTATTTTAAAAACTACCTCGGAATGTCTCAAAAGGAAAATAAAAACAATAACGGGCCAAGAAAAACAGTGACACCTGATTCACTTGAAGTGAACCAATTTCAGGTAAAAAAGCCGAAGACATTCCAACAGCTCAAAACAAATAAAAGAATAATTTCAGCCAGTCATTACGCTTGTTCACTAGCAGAACCGTATTAATACAGTTCCGGAAGACCAGAAGGTAGCCTTACAAGGGGTGTATTATTTAAATTGTAGGTTATTATACAAGCCGCTATTTGAATTCGTAATGATAAAATTACCAGTTAGCTACCCCTAGTGGTTCTAGCGGCTTACGTGCAACCGTGTGTTTTAGGTATCTTTTGAATACTTGAATACTTTTGGTACTTGAAGAGTTATTGATTTTGGAAACTTATGTGCTTATAGGTATTGGATAAAATTGTGTGAAATATTATGTATATCGATTAAAAGTATTAAATCCGCGGAGACATCCCTACGGCTACGGTTTTGGGTACGGCCAAAGGATAGTCAAAGTTCCATCTTTCTAAACTTTTTTTCACGAAAACTTGTTGTAAATATTATAAATATCCCCATAACTCTTGTACCGTTGAATGCACCCAAAAACACAATGTTTTGTGAGCGTTACATTTCGCGCGACAGCAACTTTTCACACCTAAAATAATAGTTATTTGTGCAACAAGAGAGCAAAGTAGTTTTTTGCTGCGAGTGCTGATTTTGAATCCTGAGCAAGCGAAGGATTCAAAGATTGAATCACGAGCGTAGCGAGTGATTCTAACGTTGAATCCTGAGTGTGGCGAGGGATTCAAAGGCACGAGATGCAAAAAAACTTTGCTCTCGTGTAACACACATAACTTTTCACTTCAGCAGCGAGAACACTTTAGGAGATAAAATAATAAACAGGAATAGATTGAAATAACTATTTATTGTGAATCAAAATAATTAACATTGTAGCTAGATACCAATTCTATAAAATGGAACATTTTAATAGTTAAAAGTAAAATTACTGCAATTCTACAAATTTTATTCCCGCTCTTTTATTTAAATTAAGGCGTGTTCGGAAATAGCACCCATGATATTTTATTATTCAAAATATATTACGTACCTAACATTTATTGAAACTACAAATAAATATTTACAAGTTAAATGTCAGTTTTATTTGCAGTAAATACTTATTTTCGTTTAACTCTTTGATTGTCGTAATTAGAGACACAATAGAAAGACAATTGCTTATGTCGGACTGTGTAACATAAGACATTCGAGAGGTTAAATACAACAATAAGTTAAAAATTCAATAAATTACATTAAAAGACATAATTTTCTTTTTGCAAAATTTCTTTAGTTAGTACGAAATTCCGAACGTGTTTGTCTTTGAGGTCGAATTCAAAATCCGAACTTCGAAAGGGCTGGTCTCTGTCTCTCTCTCTTTCTAATGGAGGGAAAGAGATAGAGTGTGAATGTTTCGAATTGTATGATTAACCCAAGGCTGAATAATATATATTTGCGGCTTTCTGAAAAAAAAATTAAAAAGTTACTTTGTCTCACTCAGTGAGCAAAATCGCATTTTGCTCACTGATTTCACGCAGCAAAACCTACATGTTTGAGCTACTGAAGTGAAATAGTTATTTGTGCAACAAGAGAGCAAAGTAGTTTTTTGCTGCGAGTGCTGATTTTGAATCCTGAGCAAGCGAAGGATTCAAAGATTGAATCACGAGCGTAGCGAGTGATTCTAATGTTGAATCCTGAGTGTGGCGAGGGATTCAAAGGCACGAGATGCAAAAAAACTTTGCTCTCGTGTAACACACATAACTTTTCACTTCAGCAGCGAGAACACTTTAGGAGATAAAATAATAAACAAGAATAGATTGAAATAACTATTTATTGTGAATCAAAATAATTAACATTGTAGCTAGATACCAATTCTATAATATGGAACATTTTAATAGTTAAAAGTAAAATTACTGCAATTCTACAAATTTTATTCCCGCTCTTTTATTTAAATTAAGGCGTGTTCGGAAATAGCACCCATGATATTTTATTATTCAAAATAATATTACGTACCTAACATTTATTGAAACTACAAATAAATATTTACAAGTTAAATGTCAGTTTTATTTGCAGTAAATACTTATTTTCGTTTAAATACAACAATAAGTTAAAAATTCAATAAATTACATTAAAAGACATAATTTTCTTTTTGCAAAATTTCTTTAGTTAGTACGAAATTCGGAACGTGTTTGTCTTTGAGGTCGAATTCAAAATCCGAACTTCGAAAGGGCTGGTCTCTGTCTCTCTCTCTTTCTAATGGAGGGAAAGAGATAGAGTGTGAATGTTTCGAATTGTATGATTAACCCAAGGCTGAATAATATATATTTGCGGCTTTCTGAAAAAAAAAATAAAAAGTTACTTTGTCTCACTCAGTGAGCAAAATCGCATTTTGCTCACTGATTTCACGCAGCAAAACCTACATGTTTGAGCTACTGAAGTGAAAAAGTCTTTTCCCAGTAATTATTGCTATAATGTAATGTTACTTAATTTGATGTACAGAATGAATATTTGACGGCTGTGTGATGGGTCTTTATCTGTTCTGTGGTCTTTTTACACCCTGTTTATAATTCTTTGTGACACTAGGTATAAAGTTGTGGTACAGACGCCAGCACATCAAGCTACTACAATCTGTCAAATTTCTTTAATAGATTATCAACTTTATCGCTAAAGCATTAAGGTTCAAGATTGATTGGGGAAATTTGACAGTTTCGGGTAGCTTGACCTGCTGGCGTCTGTACATTGTGTTACAAAATCAAAAATATCGTACCACTATCAATCATTGCCATGTCATTCTGCTGATTGTGATAATGTTTTTTCTTTATATTTAATATATTTTTATTGGGACTAAGAAACACAAATAACAATAAAATTATGTACGATAATGACTGCATTAGTTATAAAATGTGTCGCAGCCATTAACGCCCATACAAAAATGTTTATGCGTCAGTGCTCAAGCCTTGAGAAATTATTATTAACTTAAAAAGAAAATTACGGAGGAATATAACAAAAAAAAGAAAAAAATAAAGAAAATAATATAAAAGCGAAAACGTATGGTAATCAAAAATAGGCAAGCGTGTGTGTGATGTGTTGTGCGTGTGTGTGGGTGTGATGTGTTGTGCGTGCGGAGTGTTGTACGTGAGGATGCGTGTGATGTGTTGTGTTGTGCGTGTGTATGGTGTTGTGTTGTGAGTGCGTGCAAATCGTAACATATACATAAATATGTTACGATTTAACTAAGTTTTCGAGCTCTTCAAAAGTAAGAGTATGAAGCCATTTATCAACGGTGACTCGACACTCTCTAAGATTAAGTAAATATAATTATGTTACATACCCTGTTATACCCTGTTATATTGTCGTCTGACTACTACAGTGCCTACTGACTCGATTTCACAGACTCTAATAGATCTTCGTCTGTGTTTAATGAGGCCAGCATCGAAAAAATAATGACAATGATGCATATAAACTGCAGTTTTAGGACTTGCGGTAAAACCTTAAAACGGCCAATGAATAAATGATGCATCAAAAGTCACGAAGAGCCCATGACCAATCGTTATTTTTATGTCAAGTCATTCGGTGCTTATAAAATATTTTTGTAAACATACCTACACCAATGAAATTCATTGGTGCATGTTTACAAAAATATTTTGCCCCTTCCATAAATTGTTGTAGTGGACTATTGCGGAAAGGCGTATTTATATATATACATACAAAACACACACCATCTTCCCATTGGGGTAGGCAGAAACCACAGAACGCCACCTGCTACGATCCGTTGATACATCTGCTCCATAGATATCCGTGATCTGCACCCTATTCATTGCGTAACACTCTATCAATCTCAATCTGAATCATTTTGAAGGATATTGCTAAACCATTGCTTCATATGTTCGGAAAATTTGTCTGCTCAACAACGTAAATAAAGCACTGAATGTTGTTGAACTGTCAAAATGAAACCCATTGTTACTGATAGTGTGTTACGCAATTACCCCGCCGAATCCTAATTGAGTAACCCCGGTTGCGAGTATTACGCTCCTGACTTTTCTGAAAAACATTTTGTGCTCCCAAAAATGTTATCGAACACTCCAATATTATAATGATTGCGCTTCTTTTTGTGTACGTCAAAAACTATCACTTTTTATCAATTGTTTAATTGAATTGTGGGTTCGAAAATAACCGATCGTCCAGAGGTGAATGTTTATAAAATCAGAAGCGATCTGCAATTTAATGGAATTTACTGATGTCAAAATCTATTTGGTCTACTGGAAATTTGAAATGCGAATTATCCTATATCACCCTATCTATCTTGATCCATTAAAACAATCAAACTAACTAATATAAAATCACGCTTTGTTCTCCGAAGGGTTGGGCAGAGGTGTACGAATACTAAAAAAAATAAAATTTTCGCAGCCGCCATCTTGGATTTTAATTTAAAAATGGTAAAACAGGATAATTATGCAAATGAGTTGTAGGTCGTGGTTCGAACCCAGGCAGGCATTTTACTTTGTGTAAATAATTTCATCGCCACTGCTCTGAAAACGGTAAAGGAAAACATCGTGAGGAAACCGGCATGTCCTAGACACAAAAAATTCGAAGACATATGACATCTACTAATCCGCACATGACCGGCGAGACAGATTACAGCCCACTCTCTCTCGATGAGAGAAGCCCTGTGTTGGGAACATATAGGCTGATTATGACCTAAGCCACTTGAGTTACTATTTCCGATATGCAGTGCGATTCTGTAACCATCTCACCGTGAAAACTTAGGTGAAGTGGGCGTGGAGTGAGCTGTCATTCCAACTAATGCTAGGGAAAGACACTACTGACAGCTCACATCAAGCTCACTTCACTTGAGTTTTCACGGTGAGATTTTTACAGAATCGACCGGCTGTCTCGAAGTCTACTTTCGACAATTTTAGCAAAATTAGAAATTGTGGATACTTAATAATTTTATAAACCACACATAACCGTGGAAATTTTGACCATTATTAGCAGATCCATTTAAGAAGACAGGAGGTGACAAGTTAAGCCTACACGGTTTATTAGAATATCAATTAAAAATCAGAAAGATCAATATAGTAAAAAGATCACAATGGGAATTTCAGATAGTTTTTAAAAAGACCAAAAATTAAAAAAATGGTCCGCAACGTTTCAAGTTCAAACATTTATTTGAAGCGTAATTTCTCTTTTGAAAAATACTTTTTCCTTACATACAGCAATAAATAAAGACATCTCATAATTATGCACTATTAAAATAATTAGTTGTCTACCTTTGTAAAGTTGAACATCAAACTAAGTACTTAAATGTTTCCTCTTCTGCGTTATTGAGTACTTGTTTGCAATTAACAGTCATTATTTCCTCTGATGTAGTGAAATTAGCTTTTACTACGAACTTTGTGGTACAACTGCTGAGTCAGCGTGCATGTTTGTTTGTTTATTCTTTTGACCGACCATATAAATAACTTCGATGTGTTTTTATTTCGCTTTCAAAGCTACAATCTATACGTAACTATAATCATTCTTCGATTCAGCATCATAATCCACAGCCCGACTTTACCCACTGCTACGCATATGGTTGTCAGGCTTTCAGGATGCTGACTACCCGTAATGACTGTCAAAGATCTACGAATGACAGTCAGGACCAACGGCTTAACGTGCTTTTCGAGGCACGACGGGGTCCCGATATGTAATGGATGGTCACCCACATCCACGAACCGACCGCGGCTAGCGTAGCTTAACCTTCAATCGATCCGTGTGGCTTCTATAACTTAACCACGAGCCCCTCTTTAGCCAAACCCCCCTATTTTAGCTCCAAGCCCCTCACTTTGGATATCCCCGCACATTGACTCTAAACCTTGAAAAGGAAGTTCCTCTCCTCAATCTTGGAGACATGTCCATCATCTAAAGATACACTGAATCATTAGACTGATTGCCGACATTGACAATCGATGGTTTTGAATAAAACACACTCCGGTTGTCGCTCGCCGCCTATCGATCCGCTCTGTGACGGTCAACGTACAATGTCAGTTACTGGTCATGATTTAACGTTCACAACTGTTATGGTATTGGTGTCGGCAGAGGTGGAAGTTCAGGGGATTTGAGCCTACTATCCTTTGGAATGGGCAACCAGCTTCATCTTTCTGACTGACCGACTCTTTGACAATTCAAACGTGCTTGTAATTGGTTTACTTGAAATAAATGTATTGGATACATAAAATTTGCACCAACAACAGTCTCATTTTATGTCCAAGAAAATCACTGTCCATTCTAAGGTTACCTGGAAGAGATCGCAGTAATGCGATAAGGCCGCTCATTGTATATTTTGTAGTGTTTAATGTATTTTTTATGCTATGTATTGTTGTGGTGTACAATAAAGTATATATAAATAACTAAATAAATATTTTGAGTTTTGAGTTTTTTTTTTTTTATTATGGTGTAAATTTGGCGATGTTGGTGCCTGGTTGGTTTCTGGGCTGCTGTTCTCTGGGTCGATTCCTGCAAGAACTCAATGTTTGTTTGGCTTAAAATTGTAATTTTTCGTGAGATTTGTATCTGTAAATGTTTGTAGTTAAAAAATCGCTTTTTGCTGTTTTGCCTCAATTTAGTATTTGGTCGAATTCCGAGGTTTATTTGGTTTTAAAAGCTGCGGCAAAGACAGCGATAGCCGGCACATAGCGTCCGCAATTTACCGTCGGTTGCGTTTCCCTAGAGAACGTTTCTTGACACCGTAAAGTCAAACCCCGGTTGCCATCATATTCATGATGGCCGTCACTGCTGTCGTTATTTACCGGTCACCGTTATTCTGAACCGTACTTTCGCAAAGGCCTCCCTACTCTCTTTCCACCTCTGTCCAGAGCTGCCATGGACCAATCTTTATAAAAGGAGTCCAGCTCATCCTTGAAGGTGTCAGATGTTTCCACAAAACTTTCAGACCTCCTAGAAAGTTCCTCCACCTTCCCAAAGTCATGGAGTGACATTCCACCGGTAACCAGGTGACATTCATTACCTATTCCGTTTACTTATGCATGGTTGTGATCTTTCACCTCCGCACGAGCGCTACCTGTAGCTTCAATCATTGTGACGCCACGCAGGGACAATACAATGATACAACTCTTTTTGTTGTGTCGATTTTTGCTGATAGGGAAATGTGACGTCATTACTGTTAATAATAGAAACTAAGGACAGTTTTGGTGGCCCGAAAATTAAAGGATTAATTACATTACACACTCACAATCTCTATGGATTTTGACATTTCAAAGATATTCGTTGCGTTATTTACGTTGCGAAGCAGACGAATTTTCCAAACATATAAAGCAAATCAAATCATTTATTTGCATAAGGTACAGAAAGTTCTAAAGGAAATTATATCGATCTCTTATTATTATGTAATGTTTCGGTTTCCATTGATGTCGGCTATCGATTTATATAGGTTTCATGCGTGGCCGCGATTTTGAAAAAAAAAAAACAAAATGGCGTGAAAATAGGCAAAAAAAAAACTTCAATCCCTTTAGGTACATATTTTTAATTGTTGTTTTAAGAAATTAATTAGTTAACTTGAATAGCAATCTTTTCTCAGTATTTTCTTTATTTTCTCTTTCTAATGCATATCGTAAAAGAGTACAGGGTAAAATCACTGCTGTAAAATATTTCCAAAGTCTTGGGACATGGATTTTTGCGCCAAATTAATGTCCGAAGACTTACTACATTATGTACCTGCTTGTTGTAAGATTTTCAATCACAAAGCAGTTTTTAATTACAATGGACTGAAAGTATCTAACAAATTGTGTCCTTCCATTCTTATACAAAACCACCAAATGAATTTACCTATTAAATCAACTGTTTACGAAACGTCGTATCAACGGGCCGTTAAACATTCAATATTGAATCTTAAAGTAAGCGTTTAAGGTCGAATGTTAGCTAAGTCAACATATTCGTCCAATTACAGACTATCTTCATGCATATTTAAATGATTCTAGGACTATGTATGACGACATTATCGATACAGAAACTGAAATGTCTGTTTGACCTTTTTTTTTCATGTGTGTTTAGTATCTGTGGTCATGGACATTCTCTGCGTGTTGTGCAGCTTGTAAAAGTGACGCACGCACGCCCGTGACGTACGAGCTGCAGTGTTTTTTTTTTAAACTTAGAAAAGCAAAATAATGCAGAATATTTTTCGACCAAGATCGAGAAAAGAACTCAAGTTTTTCTACATTGTATCTGGTAGCACTCAGTCAGACCGTTTTTTTGATAGCTGTCTTAGAACGTACATATTCCAGATTACGAAAAAGTTAACTTTAAAATGCGTAATAAAATAAATAAACTGCCTTATCTTATTGAATTATCTTATTTATGACTTCTTACAGTCAATATAATACCGTACGTGTACCTATCAATCAATTTATTGTGTGTTGCTGCAATCACTAGTTCCATCTGTCAAAAAACGGTTTACCTAATGGACAGGGTATAGTCTGACTGCGTGCTACCAGAAACAATGTAGAATAACTTAGGTCTGGTCTGGTCTGTTTCTGACTTCGTTGACGTCTTCTATCTCCTTAATAAAAATCTTAAATTTATTCACTCACTGACAGACAATGTACAGCCTAAATCGCTGGGTCTTGAAGCATGAAATTTTGCGCAAGAGCTCCCTCTATATCTATCTAACTAAGTGCATACGCACGAGCGGCACTGGTCAACGGCAGAGGCAACTGTTGCCGTTTGTGGCTGCTGTCGACAACGTGCCGCTCGTGTATTTGGAATTGAATCATCCTAGCTAGCTGCCTAGCCCATAGGAATCTTTCTTATATCTAAGGCCTAACCGTATCCCAACTATGTTGGGGTTGGCTTCCAGTCTAGCCGGATACAGCTGAGTACCAGTATTTTACATGGAGCAACTACCTATCTGAACTCCACAACCCAGTTACTGGGTAATACGAAACCCCTTGGTAAGACTGGTTGTCAGATTTTCGGGCTTCTGACGACCCGTAACGACTATCAAAGATTCACGTATGACAGCCGAAACCAACGAATTAACGTGCTTTCCGAGACACGTAGGGGTCTTGGTATGTAAAGGTGGTCACCTATCCACGGACCAACCGCTGAAAGCGTAGCTTAGTTTGATCGATCGACCCGTGCGGCTGTTATTACTTAGCCACTTGCCCCTCAGTGCTCAAATACACGAGCCGCACGGCACGGAAAGCTGACGCTCGCTCGTGGAGTACGAAATTCCTTCCATTTAGGAAGGAATTTCGTATTTTTTTCCGAAAATCCCGAATAAAGCGCGAACTCCAACGTACAAATAAGTATCTACCACTTTACAAAAGATATTATTATTGTTTTTTCTTTATTTATTTTTTTATTCATTTATTTCAGGCGACGCAGGCACATAGATAAATACCTTAACCTAAACATACATATTTTTATTATAAAATAGTACTTCACTAGCTAGTTATGGTGCTGTTCTGTGGTACTTGTCCGCGGAAGCGACGGAACACCACGTCCTGCGGCCAGAAGTCTTCATCCATGACAACGGGCAGATAACAATTCGGTACACGCACCACAAACGCCTTGAAGTTGACGACCCAGTTGACGACGACGACGACGTTGACGACGTTGTTGTGAATTGACGTTGAGTTACCTTCAATGTGGACATTAGCAATCATAAGACCAGAAGACTATAGGACCATCTCAGACATCGATCTACATGGTCTTCATAAGATCTGACCAAGATTATGTCTGGACTTAAAAGAGACTGTAACCTTTGAGTTGGTTTTGGCATTTCTTCTCAGAGTAGTCAGATAACAAACGCCGACCTCATCTAGTTTTTAAAATATGAATGACGTATAAAAGTGTTTGTTTTTCTTTTTTTAAATGTTATAAACTAGTGCTTGACTGCGATCCTGCCTGATGGAAAGCTGTGATGCAATCGTAGATGGTGAAGCGCACTAATTTATTACAAACCTATTTACAAAATAAAATCATTTATCATTAAACGTTATGTTTATGTCCGTTGAGGCAGTAAAAGCGACCACTGAAAAACTGCGTTGTTCGGAAAAGGTATAAAAATATTGATAGTCCATTTAACAAAACGTAGGTAAAGTAGTTAAAACCGCCGGGCGCTGGCACTCCACCTAATTAAAAATACAAACAGTATTTGATCAGTTTGGCACCATGATAATCAAGGAGAAAAAAAGCTAGAATTTTTCGTCACCTGTCACAAAATCAGCCCATAATTAACGTATAATGTCCCCCTTTCTCGGATACAGGCCCCCTCACTTTAAGAAGGAATGGGCTGTACTTAATATAATCCACCACGCAAGGCCAATGCGGAGTAAATGTCACATCACACGTCTTTGATTTTTTTGTTTTAGGACATGCCGTTTCCTCACGATGTTTTTTTTTCTTTTTGAGAGTAGTGGTGATGAAATAAATTACGTAAAATAAAGTGCCTGACTGACTGGGTTACTTACGATTTGTCTCGATGTCTACTTTCGATTATTTTGCAAATATTTTAATTATTTTCTTGACCATCCATCGACTTCTCGACAGAATTGACGAATTTCATAATTAATAGGCAAACAGAAAATGTGTGTGACTAAAACCGACCAGATTTATCGGAAACCGCAGTAGGATGAAGGTACACCATTATTTATCGACGTATTTAGCTTACTGTACAGCGTGCCACTAAATGGCGACGTTAATTTAACACACGTACTTATACGGTTTCGCGTTTTCGTTCTATGAGGATATTTTAATTTCATTAAACGTTATTAGTTATTTAAAATTTTCTAAAATAGCATCTTGGAGCAACCAGAAGCCCAATTCCCGTAATTAAAAATGTTCAAAATCTAGTCGCAATCTCAACTCAGCGACAATCGATGTCAAAAATTGTAGGGAAATTAGAGGTATTTTGACAGATTAGAATGAGAACATTCTTAAAAATATGGGAATTGCCCCTCCTACAGGAGGGGCAATGCACTACAGCGCAGGGATGGGATCACGGATCATAATATTGCATCAATAAAATTAAACTCGGCGGTAGTTTTCAAATAACGAACTATTATATGTTATTATAATTTTTATGTGTACCGGCCACTAGGCCTACCCGTGTGTTAAATATACATTTATGTCGCCATTGTAGCGGCACGTTGTATAGGAGAAGCTTGACCACGCTAAAACCCGTTAAGTAAGATTATTGATAAAATTCAATGATTGATGACAGTTCTCTAATGTTTTTCTATTAAAAATTGGATGGAAAATGTGGGGCTTGTGGCTAAGTAATAACAGCCGCACGAGTCGATCGATCAGGATAAGCTACGCTACTAAGGACCTGCGTCGCCTGAAATAAATGAATAAAAAAATAAATAAACAATAAAACAATTATCGAATGGATAGAATAAGAAATGAGTATAAAAGATGAAGTCTGAAAGTGGCACCGATAACTGAAAAGTTGTGACCGGTTGTCGTGTGGGCATGTGTTACGGAGGAATGAGGAAAATGTCGTGAGGAAAGTTTTGAGTATGAATGTTGTAACGTAATGTACATACTCACAGTTATCTACATTCATTCCTCCAGGTCAGACAAGCATTCCGTTACCGGTAGGCGCTGATCTGACTATTCCTCACGACACCAGGTCAAGTTTAATCCATTATCAGTACACATAGTCATCAAACTTCAACATAACACTACGACGATTTAGCAACATCCAAGGGCTGGAAATTGCGCCCACACTGATTGATATCATTTTTCCTATAAACACTATACTTTTAATACGCTTTTAATACGAAATAACTATATATGTAATTGTATTTTATTAATTTATTTTATTATGACAGTTCTGACAACGACGTTTGTCAATACGTCGCCATGACAAGTTTGTTTCTAAATTCTCATCAGCCTGTCACTTTTAGCTGAAAATATATTCAAACTATTGCAAATCAATACTGGCCATAATATTTCAAATTCATATTTATTTCTTCAAGTTGCTGTTCTGCGAGTTTACCTGTGGAATCGAAGCAACGCGGTGACAGTTCCAGTTTTAGTTCAGTTCCAGTGGGAGTTCGTGTTGGAGTTCGATTTCGCCTGAAAAGGAACCCTCAAAGTAGTGCTGGTACTCCGGAGTCACCTAGCCAGGGAACTCTCTGACTCCGGAACCTGTCGTACCAGCGCTGCATCTCGTCCTCCGTCCTCCTGAAACTACTGGCCTGCTCTCAACCAGGGCCGTCTCTCCTGGCGGGCTGACCGCGTGCTGCCGTGCCTGCCCTACCGTGCGGCCCTGCTGCGACCCACTATTGTCGCGTGGGCCCCTGCCGTGCCTGACCGCGCGCTGCCGTGCCTGCTCTCCGCGCTGCCGTGCCTGCTCTCCGCGCTACCGTGCCTGCCCTACCGTGCGGCCGTGCTGCGACCTACTATTGTCGCGTGGGCCCCTACCGTGCCTGCGCTCCCGGGCTGCCGTGCCTGCTGTCACGTGTGGCCGTGCTGCGACCTACGCGTAGGCCCCTACGGGTATCTCCACGCCTGCCTGCTCCTGTCACCGCCACCTGCCTCGCGTCGCGTCTACCTCTTCAGCCTCCTCAACCCACCAATCACTCACCTTCATCCTTCCTCACCTACACACTACACACCACTGACCAAATCATCTCCATTTTTTATATAATCTTTTCTTTTATTAAATCTTTAATTAACTTCGGCCTCCCTTTCTTTAATTTAATCTTAGTTACTTGTCGCTACACGACAATGTCGATGGCTATAAGAGTAGGGGAAGACCAAAGAAACGATGGATTGTGTGAATGATGATGTGGTTAGAAAGGGGGTGACTGTCGAGATGGCGGCTAATAGAGGAGTATGGAAGAAAAAGACATGTTGCGCCGACCCCAAATAAATTGGGATAAGGGCAGGAGAATGATGAATATCTATTGTAATGTGGTATTTATTTCTACGTTGGAGTTCGCGCTTTATTCGGGATTTCCTATCGGGATTTTCGGAAAAAATAAATACGAAATTCCTTCCTAAACGCTCATAGCATTTAGGAAGGAATTTCGTACTCCACGAGCGAGCGTCAGCTGTCCGTGATCGATCAAACTAAGCTACGCTTGCAGCGGTTGGTCCGTGGATAGGTGACCATCTTTACATACCAAGACCCCCCTACGTGTCTCGGAAAGCACGTTAAGCCGTTGGTCCTGACATTCTCTCTCCGGCCGGGCTATAGTTCACCGAACATTTTTGTCGCAGCCAAGATTACTTAATTATTAACGAATACGTTCCATAAAATATTTATAAAATAACCTACTTGTATAAAGAAGTAATCGTCACACCACCTTCGCCAGTAGAAATTAAAACCATGATGATAGCGACCCTGGGAACTCCCAGGTGTCTCTGTCACCGCCCGTACCTTCAACAATTAAGTCGTGAATCACCAACTTTTAAGTGTTTCCATTGATTTTGTGTGTACAGGTCTTAGAGTGTGGGATATTGACTTAAAATGTATTGCTGCGTAAAAGACGCGTGGGTGGGGAACGGTATGTGGTCATAGTTTGATGACATGTGTAAGTTTGGGTGTGATTAGGGCAGTCTGGCGGTTGGGCACAAGAGTAGTTGGGCTTGGGAGAAAGGGTAGGACAGCTGCCTGTTCATCAGGTGACTAAACTACACTCTAATTGCGCAATCCGTAAGGTTTTGAAGTAAAAGTTCATCAGCTCGACAACGTAAATTACGCAATGAATGATGTTGAATTGTCAAAATGAAAGCTTCTAGTAAAATAAAACCCTCAATAGAAATTATGTGTTAACAGTAAGGTGATAACAGATCTATTCAGCTGCATCCGGTTAGACTGGAAGCCGACCCCAACATAGTTGGGAAAAGGCTAGACAGATTGAAATTGAAGATGAAAAAAACCAAAATATTTCGATAACTGTTTCTTGTTTTACAAGAAATCGATTCCTTGACAACCTTTATCTTGGACATTCATTGTGAGACCTGGCTTAACAATAAGAATCAGCCATCGGGTGTTCTGATGCCTAACATCATGAGTCTACAACTTCAAGTAAACCCATATTATTACGCAGCGCAATTATAAGAAAAAAAGACGATCCATAGTTTTACTGCTGCAATTATTGGAACAGTTAATTACCTACTATTAAAAAGGTGTAACAATTTATTATATTTGGTATTGAAACACGGTGAATCACTTTAAACGACAGCGTTTTACATAAACGCACATTAAAGTAATTCATATGCGTCTATAAAATAAAATTTCATGTGTTTTCTTATGCATAAGTAATGCAACATTAGTGGCGATACGTTCTACCGTGGGAGTTCCCAAGTGCGACTGACAGGACACTGAAAGTTTCATACTTTTCAGTATAAACAGTGGCACTTTGATGCTTCGGGGGTACTTTGATGTAGGGCTAGAATGCACGATCCATTATTGGTTTATGCCCGTTTTATTTGCGAAGCATTATAAATGCTGTTTGTTATTGATTTGTTTGAAAATGGTAGCCCAAGTAGCACATGACAGCCGCACAGTGACTTGATTATAGAATTTAGTGACTACTCAAGGCTGTTTTAGTTTCCTGCATAAGGGCTGTGTAGTTAGCTACGCAACCTTTGTAATTCCAATTTGGGCCCCAAATTAACCAGCCTTGAGCATTACAGTGGCTGGTTAACGGCAGTATAATCATTGAAACTGCTGTACAAGGCCTGTATATTGGCTTATACAGCTATACAACAGTCATTGCAGCCTAAGATTCAGCTTCTTTAATTCTCTTTAACAGCTTTTAGATGTTTTGAGGCTTGGCAACAGCTTTTATTAAAGTATAAATAACCAAAATTTATTTAAAAATATTTATTTTGTGTATTTGTGACAGACGACAGTTATTATTTGTTAAAGTGGGCGGGCGGACAATATTTAAGGTAAGATATTTTTAATAGTTTTCACGTTGATTTTCAGTGTCCTTGTATGTAAATTGAGTTGCGAGTACCATTTTACTGTAAATGTGTATAGGTAATTACATCAAATATTTCACGCGCCATCAGAATAATATCGCTTTAACGAAAATATTTTACAAGATAAATGATGTACGAATACTTAATAAATTTATCACTCAAATGATTGCTTTCTAACTTGTTGTGTCCCATTAGGAAATAAGTGGAAAAGATATTGTTTGAATTAAAAGCTATCAAATATCCTTAAAATCTATAAAAAAATCATCTGGATATTTAGTAACAAATCGTTTTTGTAATGCTAAAATGGCGTCCATTGATAACCAGCACAAATTCTCCATAAATGCTTTTGAAAAGTTATTTACTGTAACAGTGGTGTTGCCAAGTCTATGTACCAGCTTATAGCATTATGCTGGCTGGACAAAGGATTTTAATTAGCTTTCTTATTGTGTATTGGTATAAAGAGAGAGCATACAATAGGTTTTCAGGGATAAAGAAATCTCGACAGAAAACCATTTCATTATGTACAATGTTTAGCTTTCGAAATACCCTTGCAGGCCCAAAAGATATCATTTAAGTTGTTTAAATAACACATTAAGAGACGGCTTGGCTCGCTCAGCAGTCAATAGCTCTTTGGAAATACAGTAAATACACTACAGGTACTTTGCTAATTACATTAATATTGTTTTCAGGAACAATAATGCAGTTTAAAATAATCTAAATCGTTGAAAAAGTTTTTCAAGACAGTGTTGAAAAATTCAAGGAAAAGATTAGAAATTAAAAACCTAAGAACTTCCACAAAACGCACACGCAAAGATTCAAGTAACATTAACAAACGAACAAAAACAGCAGACGTGAAGGAAACCGTCGGAGATGAAATTAAAGAAGCGATCGGTGAGAAAATCTCTGAAAATAATAATCAAGAACCCGAAAGCGATATTATACCAAACTCTGATGTTCAAGATCAAATTATCGGAAATGTAGACGTATTATAAGATTTTTCTCAATTTTATATGTATAAGTAATTTACCGGTGTGTATATCAACAAAAGTATCATGTTTCTGTACTATTTTGTATATGACGTTTTTTTTTATTTCAAACTTTTCGCAATCGCCTTACTAAATTGATGTACAGACGCCAGCACATCAACCTACCCGAAACCGTCAAATTTCCCCAATCAATTTTGAACCTTATGCTCTACCATGCTGTGATAGGATATATTATTTTGTGTCAAGGCTAAATATAATAATGACTGAGACTATTTTATTATAGGTACCTAATAGCGTACCTAATCCGGTGTTAGTGATTCAAAAATAATTCAGATTATGAAAAGTAACATTTACTTTTTTAATTATATTTTTAGCAATCAGAAGTGGAAATGTTTAAAAAAAACAACACGGCCGACACGGCCGATGCAATCACAAGTATAATCAATTTATTTTAATACACACGATTTCTAAGTTATTACAACCGTTAGTTTACACACAAGGAACCAAATTATAACGACTAAAATAAACATAAATCACACGAAATCCAATTATCAAGAACAATAGAAAATAACAACAATAAGCTAGAAATTATAAGACTTACAGCCCTTTGAGCGATGTTACCGCCACGAGTGATACCCGACAAAATGACCGAATGACGGTACGCGCGCTGCTTTTATACCAGATTGGAAGTTGTCACGAGATTCTTCCTAACACGGCCTCTCCTGACACCAAGTCGTCCTCGACTTGAACGTTCTGGGATTCGTCTTCAACGAGATGATTTTGCTGCATCAGAGCTCCTACTTCTGCATCAAGATCAGGCATGGAAAGTCCTACCGCTACAGGTTCGTTGCTCCCTGATTGATCTGAACCGTTATCAGCGTTATCAGTTTCGACATCTGAAAGGGTATACGATGATTATCGTATGAGGAACAGGTTATAAGAAAATCAAAATAATAACTCAATGCAGCAAGAATATAAGACGGTCAGCGTCCCAGCCATCCTATATTATTGCCGAATACTTTACCACAGCGACTAACGCTGTCTAGGCGACTAACGCCAACGTTGGGCGACACACGCCTTTGGGAACACACCCACATGTTGGGCGACACACGCCTTTGGGAACACACCCACACGTTGGGCGACACACGCCTTAGGGAACACACCCACATGTTGGGCGACACACGCCATAGGGAACACACCCACATGTTGGGCGACACACGCCATAGGGAACACACCCACATGTTGGGCGACACACGCCATAGGGAACACACCCACATGTTGGGCGACACACGCCATAGGGAACACACCCACATGTTGATCTACTTCTGAAACCAGACATGTTAGCAAAAATCGTAAGTGTACTCACTCTCAAAAAAGACGGCACACGTCTCAGGGCACCATTCTCCTTTCCATGGTACCATATATTGGGAGGCCGCTTGGGTAGTTTTCCCACGGCTCCCACTGAGCAGTTTAAGTTCATACCTGCCATTAGGTAGAACTTTGGTTACTTTGTACGGCCCTCGCATTCCAGGGTCTAATTTCCCCGTTGATTGCGAGTACTTTATCACGAATGCAAGATCGTCGACCTGGTATTCGCGTGGCGGGCGTCTGGACCGGTTGACTGAGGCATCCTGCTCATCTTGATTTTTCTTCAGGAGTTCGCTGGCACGACTTCGGCATACTTCCCGGAGAGCTTCTCGGTTAGTGTCTGGAGTGTCTGCGGCTAGGTCTCGCACTAGCGAGCGTATGGCTGGAGTAGAGGCGTCGGTACCAATCATTAAATTGATTGCTGATGTTTGAGTGGTCTTCTGCTTGCTGATATTCAGCACCAACTGCAGTTTCCACAGCGTAGTTGACCACGATGCGTTCTTGTGACCTACTTCAATGCGGAGCATGTTGAGCACGGTTCTTATGTAGCGCTCTACTTGGCCGTTCGAACTGTGCATTTCAGGGGTGATGTAATGTAGGTCAGAGCCAAGTTCAGATATCCACTGGACAAAGTCCGTTGACTCGAACATTCTACCCCTGTCAGTGACTATCATTTTAGGAACGCCAAATAGAGAAACAGCCTGGGACATCACTCGTTTTAATTCACCGGTATCCTGGCGGTAAATTGGGTACAGGAGACAAAATTTTGTAAAGGCGTCAACTAATACTAGAACGAATTTATAGCCCTCCGATTCAGGTAATGGTCCCAGGGCATCAACGTGTATAGTATCAAATGGCGTATTAGGTTTTGGCCAAGATGAAATATTCTGTAGTGGAGCTCGGGGAACCCGCTTTTTAGAAATACAGACTAAACAATGCGAAATGTACTTGGAAACAAATTGACGGAGGCCGGGAAACCAAAAATGTTTTAGAACAAGGTGCAAAGTTTTATCGGGACCAATATGCTCGTGCTCATCATGAAAGATCCGTAGTAAGCTCAGTCGATGGCCCTTGGGTATGAAGCAAAGAAAACGCGGTTCTTCGCCGATCGGCGTGTATTTGTAATACAACAAATCGTTTCTTAAGGAGTAGCGATTAGGATCGAGCTGTCCCTCTGAAAGTTTTTGTATCAAGTCTCTCGTTTCATGATCTGCAGCTTGTGCTATTTGTGCCCAGTTACGAGGTTTTGATATTTGATTAACCGAGATGGCCGGGTTCCGACTGAGATAGTCAGCATGTGGCAGCATAATTCCTTTTCGATATTCAATGGAAAAGTGGAAATCTTGAAGATAAATCCACCAACGGGCGACGCGAGGGAGCAGATCTTTCTTGCGTTCGGTGGACTTGAGAGCATTGCAATCTGTGACGACCTTGAACTGCAGGCCCACCAAATAATGGCGGAATTGTTGCAAAGCCTTCACGACTGCTAACGTCTCTAATTCATAGCTATGATATTTGCTCTCTGCTCCCTGCGTAACTTTACTAAAGTATGCCACCACATGCTTCCCACCATCAGCGGGCGTCTGCAAGAGCACGGCTCCGTAGCCGGCGGAACTTGCGTCTGTGTGAACTTCGGTGGGGAGTTCAGGCTTAAATATTGTAAGAACAGGTTCGCTAGTTAAGCAACGTATCAAGTCTTGACGGACCTGTTCCTGTTCTTCACCCCAACGAAACTCAACCCCTTTTCTGGTTAAATGGGCAATGCACGCAGTCTTTGTCGCATACCCTTTAATGTACTTGCGGAAATATCCGGCAAGCCCTAGTAATTGACGAACTTGTCTAACATTTCCGGGTACTGGTGAGTTTTTTAAAGCCTCTATTTTACGCGGGCTCGGCCGCACCTGACCAAAGCTTACTACCCTACCTAAGTATTCGACTTCCGTTGATAAGAAAGAGCATTTCTTTAAATTTATAGAAAAGCCTGCTTTAGTGAGTGTTTGTAAAACACTTCTGAGTAAAGAGATACCGTCTTCTACAGTATTGCTCAAAAGGAGAACATCATCGATATAGACCAAAGCGTTTCCAGCGTCAATAAATTCACGAAGGGTTTGGTTGATAATGCGCTGGTAAACTATCGGAGAGTTCGTCAAACCATATGGCATTTTCAAGTATTCATAGTGGCCTTCTGGTGTGACGAACCCTGTCACGTGTACAGAGCTTTCCTTAATTCGTATTTGGTGAAAACCCGTTGCCATGTCTAAACTTGTGAAGAAAGCGTATCGTCCTAACCGATCAATGTGGTCGTCTATCAAGGGTAGAGGGTATCTTTCTTTTTCAGTGACGCGGTTAAGTGCTCTATAATCGACGCACATTCGGTCGGTCCCATCTTTCTTCTTTACAAGGATTATGGGGCTGGCATACTCTGACCGTGATTCTCTGATGATACCTTTGCCTAGCAAATCTTTAATTATTTCGCGTACTTTAAGTTTTTCATCATAAGAGAGTTTGTACGGTCGATATACAATAGGAGAAGTGCTAGTGAGCTTAATTTCCATTTCACCAGTTGTGACAGTACTGGTCGCTGTACCAGAGATGAGAAAGTCCGAGAAAGTATGAACCACAGACATCAAAGAATCACGCAGAGCACCTTGTAATGAGGTGTTAACTAACGTTTGATCAAAGCTTTGAACTTCATTAATTTGGACGTGAGTATCACCAGTTCGGGTGATGTACTGTCTATCTTTTGTACGCACGTACATGACACCGTCGCGGTTAAGGACGTCAGTTCCAATTATAATTGAAGTATTCATGCATGAATTCGGTACCACGACTAAATCTGCCTCTATAGAAATATCGCTAAGCTCGATGGTTACAGTTACAAAAGACGAAGCTATAATTTCCCGTTCACTTATACCCTTTAAGACACAGTGTGTCGGTTTAACTTGGCAAGACAGATGTTTTAAAACGTCGGAAGAAATCAGCGATACGTTTTGAGCTCCACTATCTATGAGTACATCCATAGGAATGCCTTGAACTACGGCTGTAACGACGTCTCTTTTATTACTTGAGTGGTCTGTGCACAAATTAACGCTTCGCTGATTTCTGGCCTCTGATCGACTCTTCGCAAAGCACGTTTCTTCAGTGTGTCCCTTTTTCTTACAAAATGAACACTGTGTTCCAGACTTGGCAGTAGTATTGCCAGTAGTTGGATCTGTTGTACCGGACTTGGCAACAGAAGCACTAGTTGATTCTGTACGAGTCTTTTTAGGGCAGTTACGACCTAAATGTCCGCGCTGATTGCATACGTAGCACTTAGCTCCGCGGTCGGAGGTTGAGTTCGGAAGTGTGTGCTTCTTAGTCAATCCACTACGAGACTCGGGCTTAGCGCGATTTGGTTTTACATAGATCGAAAGAAAGGAGACTAAGTCTTCGGTTGCCAAGTTTGCGTTCGCTGCGGCTGCCCTTATTTGTGGGCTGTCGATGCCACGTATAACTATAAGAGTTCGCAATTCGTCAGTGAGGCCCTTAACAATTCGTAAACGTAACAAGGTACGCCGGGCGTACTCGGCGTATGTGGCGAATTTGTCAGATGTCGTGTTCATGGTGTCAAATAGGATGTTAGCATAATCTAACTTCCGAGGGCAGAGGGGCTTAAATTCGAGCTTAAAGTTTGACCAGGTGCGGTCATTGGTGACCCACTCATTTAGCCAAATCTTAGCATCACCTTTGAGACAGGAAGCTACTCGCGATAAGCACTCATAGTCGCCCCAACCGTTCGCGGTTACTGCACGATCTACTTCGTCGCACCACACGTCGATGTCATTTATGTTTGGGTCGAAATTAGAAACATAGTAACTATGTGACCTCATAGGCTGCAAAGATCTAATGGCTTCCGCGAGCATGGTTACAGTCGACGGGGCGTCTGAACCGTGAACGATTGGTTCATTTGTCGAAGTGGTTGTTGAAAGGCCCTCGAGATTGTTTGCACGAACTCGTTGCGGAACATCGCTCAAGTCTACGGGGCTACGAGGACGCGAAGTGATATCATGAACCGGGTCTTCAGGACTAGCTACAGTATAATTATTACTTCGCGAAGCTTTCAAAATATTAGCTGTAGAAACTACACTTGTACTGGTGCGCTCGATAGCACTTAGCCTCGTCATGATATTACCCAAGGTGTTTTGTAATGAGTTATCATCATTAAGCGTACTAGGTGGGTACTTAGAGCGCGAGGGAGTTCTGTGCGAGTGTGTCAACACTGATCTGGACCTAGATCGGCGGCGATCACGAACGTCACGGCGACGATAGTTCGAGCTATCCTTTGAATTACTTCGTTCACGACGGCGGCCCTGCCGTGATATATAACGCGAGCTACGCACGGTTTCGCTACTAGTAGACCTGTCTCGCGGAACGTCGCGTGAACGGTTATGGGAACGACGGCGGTCATGCCTTCTAGGCATATCGTATCACGGTCTTTTGAATTTAAACGAACACGCAGAATAACAATGATGACACACTAATAAGCAAGTAAACTTTTGAGGGTAGAAACGTAATTATAATTTTGTTCCTTGAACGTTTATGTTTTAGTGGGCTTTTAAGTTCTTTATCCCACTTCTGATTTTAGCAATCAGAAGTGGAAATGTTTAAAAAAAACAACACGGCCGACACGGCCGATGCAATCACAAGTATAATCAATTTATTTTAATACACACGATTTCTAAGTTATTACAACCGTTAGTTTACACACAAGGAACCAAATTATAACGACTAAAATAAACATAAATCACACGAAATCCAATTATCAAGAACAATAGAAAATAACAACAATAAGCTAGAAATTATAAGACTTACAGCCCTTTGAGCGATGTTACCGCCACGAGTGATACCCGACAAAATGACCGAATGACGGTACGCGCGCTGCTTTTATACCAGATTGGAAGTTGTCACGAGATTCTTCCTAACAATATTATTTAAAAAAAAAAACAAAAAATATTTCATATAATGATGTGATCACCATACAAACAAAGTTGAGGTAGTATCCATCAGCAGAGTTGTGCTGGCCTATTTATTTTTTTGTGTTAAGACTAATAATGGCATAAGGTTTTTTATTTTAATATCGATACCAAATCTGGTGGCTGTGATTAAAAATAATTCAGATTATGAAAAGTAGCATTTGTTCGTAGTTATGTTGTATTTCCACAAATTATATTTCATATTGATTAAAAAACAGTACGTACAAATGTATAAAACGATTTTTATTTTTCTTATTATCCTTATTAAGATTGTATAAGGCTCAGCAGAATTACATACACTTTACTTGAAATAATAGTATTTCAAAAAAACTAATTCCATAATTCATTACAAAGTAAAACAGGGGTATGAAATACAAGTAGTTTTTATGTTCAATAAATATAAATTTAAAATTCACATCCAGAAAGTGTATTTTCATTTCAATACGTTCTGCGTTGGGCCGTTTTGCTTTAAATATGTTAAAAGTGACTGTGAGTGAAGTGATGACTTTACTGGGTAGTCAAAAATGTCTATTAAACCTGTTATTTTGTAGCCTATAATTACATTTTCTGTATCAATTGACTTGACTTCAATGATTTCACGATTACTAGTCATGAAATATTTATCTTCAGATCTCGCTGTAATTATAAAATCCTGAAAATTATTTTGGGGAATCTTTTATTATCCTTGGTAACGAAAGGCATCTCAAACTTCTTTTCATCTTTTCGATCAGTAGCAAAACATTCACTGAGTCTTTTTGTTACCTGCGAAAGTGGTTTGTTACCACTTTGCAACATTATTTTAATCAAATGCAATTTATTTTCAAAAGGATAGGCACTAAATGTTTGAAGTGACCCAAATCTTAATTGAACCTCATCAGTGACATGAAGTAGATTATGCACATTGACATCCTAAACATTGCACCATAAACATCCTTGTAATGCTCTACAAAGTATTGAAGCAGCTCTTCTGACAGTGGTAATAATGGATTATAGTTATCACTTAAACAAATTGTAATGGCACAATATAAAAACATAAAATGAGTTAAAGCATTTTTTGCTAACACATCAATATTTTGATCAGTCTGTTGGTCCGGAACCCTCACTATACGAAAACGACACTGGCTTGTAAACATCAACTGCATCATTATTATAAGCATCAATATTTTGATCAAAATCTTTTTGTGCGGAACCCTCACTATGCGTAAACGTCACTGGCGTGTAAATATCAACTGCATCAGCACTGCTCCTTTGCAATTCGTCCATAGAAGCCTTAGCGTATTCTTTTGACAGTTTTCTTTTTACTCCACCAGTTCTTTTTCTTTTTTTCCATGGTTTTAAGTTGTTCATTTTTTATTTAAAGTGTATTAAAATATACGTAGTAACTCTTGAAGTCGAGTCAGACGTCATGCAAAAAAAATCAAACCTGACGTAATTTAAACACCAATAATCTAGATTTACTCTTAAATAACGCCGAAAGCTGTAAAATAGCTGTCAGCTACACTTTATGCATTGGCATTAGGATGGAGTACACCTACTCCAATTTACAACTCAGGGTGAATTAATGATTCTCTTATAAATGTAACGGCATTTGAAGAGACTACATATCCACTTTTAATCAGCCATTAACAAGCTCGTTGAAGTAGAATTAGAATAGAATTAGTGTACACCAATTAAAAGCCAGTGGCATTATTCGATACTTTAATGCAGTCCGCACCGTTACAAGAGAGGTGAATTTTTCGTATTAAGCAGTCGTTAACAAGCTTTGGACTTCTAAACCAGCCAGTAGTATCACATGAAGCCAAAAGCTGGGCTAGATAATTTTGAAATTCTACTTAAATGCTTTTAGTATACTTTTTCGCCATCTTAAAGTCATTAGTCAGCTATGCTGTTTAATAGTGTATAATCTTTCCTTAATACAGTCTAAAGACTCGTCCTATCCTTTAGTACATCTGCATAAAAGCTGTAGACTGTAATGTCGCTTGTTTATGACCTAATTCATCGCTAATGTGCTACTTGGGAGGTTGGGCATTTTGTTTTGAGCGTATAATGTTTTCATTTTGAAGATTGTGGCTAATAGTTTTCTGGGAATAAGAGGGGCTTGTGGCTAAGTAATAATAGCCGCAAGACTCGATCGATCAGGTTAAGCTACGCTTGCCGCGGTTGGTCCGTGGATGGGTGACCATCTTTACATACCAAGACCCCTCCGTGCCTCAGAAAGCACGTTAAGCCATTGGTCCCGGCGTTAAAGTCGACAACCAGTCTTACCAAGGGGTTTCGTCTTACAAGTCAAGAACCACCAATTCAATAACTGGGTTGTGGAGGTCAGATAGGCAGTTGCTCCATGCAAAATACTAGTACTCAGCCGCATTGGGAAAAGGCTAGGGAGATAAGTTTTCTGGGAATACGTTCCGTCTAAAGCTATGGTTTATAGAATAGCTGATAACAGTCACAGTGTCGTTTGTCATGTAAATGATGGCATCAGGGTTTGAAAAACGCTTTCTATTGAAACACACCAACAATTATAAATAACGTTTCAATGACGTCATTCGGCACAAAACCGGTCGAAGTGGAGGTGCTTGGAGGAGGCCTATGTCCAGCAGTGGACGTCTTTCGGCTGAAATGATTAAGATGACGTCATTCGACGGTAATCTTAAAAAAACCCTAGCTTGATTAATTTAGAACAAAGTTATAATATTTTTAACGGGTGGTCAGTTTTTGCACGTAACAAAAATTAAAGCCTGCTTAGCTTAAGCTGCTTAAGCTTATCCATTAACTTTAGTAAACAGCCTTCTCTCATATCAGCCATGTTCTTAACATTGAGAGAGTGAATCAATAATTACAGTGAAAACTTTTTACCATTTGACGAAAATATGTATTGTTGGCAAACGAATAATTAGTGATTCTATCATAATTCTTTTGCCCTCATCCCAATTTATTTGGGGTCGGCGCAACATGTCTTTTCGTCACCCTCTCTCACTCTATCAGCTAGAAAGGGGGTGACCACTGAGATGACGACTAATATAGAAGTAAGGAATAAAAACTCTAACTCTTTCACACAGTCCATGCATCGTTTCTTTGGTCTTCCCCTACTCTTATTTTATATAGAAATAGCCCGAAGAATTGTCAAACTTAAGTGGCAATGGGCACATTGCTTGCAGAACAGATGGCCGATGGGGCCGAAAGGTTCTGAAGTGGCGACCGCATACCGGAAGACGTAGCGTTGGAAGGCCTCCCTCAAGGTGGACTCATGACCTGGTGAAGGCCGCAGGATTCCGTTGGAAGCACAGAAGCGGTCGAAGTGGCGGTGCTTGGGAAAGGCCTATGTCCAACAGTGGACATTTTTCGGCTGAAATTATGATGATAAGATCATATAGAAAAGAATAAATTCTATGTATTAGTGGTTATTCTTGTATTTTATAGTCATTTCCGACCTTTTTATCCCGTATGTTGCACCTGCTATGTTTTATCTCTGCACCACCCTAAATTTGACTGGTAGAAAATGCCTCAGGCATTAAATCCGTCTTTGTACAATATTTTTTTTACTTGTGCATAAATTTTTAATAAATATTCCTACCTATACCTTGACGCATATCCAGAGTTCACTTTGACGACAGCCACGTGTAAAAGAAGCGTTTTACCTATAACACCCACTTCCATGGAAAAATGAAATTACAAAATATTTAACACATTCTTCCGATACTTATAAAACTGTGGGCAGTGCTGCATTTGACAGCAGCCTTGTGAAGTGTTTCATATCGGCCGAAGGTACTAATCAAGTTGTCAATAAATAAAAAGGTATACCCTAACAAACGACGTAGTTTCCTTGAAGAATTGGGGTTATGACGTGAGTTGCTATGTCGCTATTTGAATTAGATATACAAAAATGAATTGTGGTGGGTTATACTAATGCGTTTTTCTTTGTGCGATTGATTGTTTTATTGATGGTATGCGTTTTGTTTCGACAAGGGGGGGCTTAGGAAACGCTGGACACGTGACATAATTATTAGTAGCAGAAAAGCTTTTTCAGTTTGCTCTTCTCTGCTAATAGTAGGTAGGAGCTTCGACGTGTGGTACCTATCTACAGATATGTTTGATCTCGCTAACAAGACACGGCAGAGCATTTTTTTTTAAATACCATTCTATTAACACACGTAAACTGACGCGTTTTCTCTTGCGGGTAGGCAGAAATTAGGTGTAGAACACCAAATTCGATCAGTACTTATATGCTTGTTTTGCTTCGTCCGTTCAGCGAAAGTATGCGATATTATCTAGTATTTACATTCCACCAGTTTTCTGAAATATAACTTCTACACCTATTTTAAAACATGGAAAATATTACTTCGATCCACAGCGGCTTCGCTTCGCTTCTGTCACAATCAAACAACTTTTTAGGCTAAGTAGAATTTCTTCGACAGTGTCCGTCCAAAAAAACCTCATTCATATACAGACTGGTACATCCACACACAAATTGTTACCATGGATTCAGTACATGATTCTGAACCGATATTCAGCCTATAATGTTCCCATTGCTGGGACACAGGCCTCCTCTCTATGAGCGGGAGTGGGCCGTAATCCACCACGCGGGCCCAGTGCGGGTTGGCAGATGTCACATGTCTTCGCTTTTTTGGTTCTAGGAAATGTCGGTTTCCTCACGATGTTTACCTTCACCGTTTCCTTTCCGAACCCACATGCGTAGAAACTTTTCGCAAGTTATAAAAAAAAAACTGCTGTTTTATAGAAAATATATGACCTGGCATTTTTTTTTTTTTTTTAGATAATCTACTAGGAATTGTATTTCCAAACATGTATGTTAAGCTATGATATGACTGGGTCACATTTATGATGCATGAGTCTTCGGCCTGAAATATCTGTGTCAATGGGCGTGCAACTTAAATGTGTCTTTAATTACAGCTAACTAATACTGCGGGCCTTTTGAGTTATCAATTATTTACTGGTTAAATATGAGTAATTTCGTTATTGTTCTCGAGTTATTTATAGAAGATTCTAGAATATATGCCGTGGGACCTGTCTCATATGGGACAGACGATGAAGATGCCGAACACGAAATAAACCTGTATCTTTAAATAATAAAACTACGGGTTTGAAGACCAAGCATTTTTGAAACCTTGATTCGCGAACTGAGAACGAATTTTTGGGTTTTTTTTGGGATGTTGGGGTCGGATTCTAACCGGATGCGGCTGAATGAGCGCCTGCCTATCTGACCTCCTTTCGGGCTTCTGACGACCCGTAACGACTGTCAAAGATTCACGAATGACAATCAAGACCAACGGCTTAACGTGTTTTCCGAGGCACGGAGGGGTCTTGGTATCTAAAGATAGTCACCCATCCACGGGCCAACCGCGGCAAGCGTAGCTTAACGTGCGGCTGTTATTACTTAGCCACAAGCCCCTCATGTCATGTCCTCATGTATTGTGTGTTTATATCTTGCGCCGATAAACATATCGTAATTAATGAAAAATACATTCTGCTTTCCTCCTCTACAGACACGATGGAAAAGGGATGGGTATTGCTTTGGCCTAGCCAAAAACAAACAGAAATGTAAATCCGCACTCTGGGACTTATCGTTTTTACTTTTGCCACAAGATGGGTCCTAATTAGGATGCATCATAAAGCCAGCATCGCTTCATAAAATGATAAAGAGAGAAGGTATAACTTTTTCTTATAACATCCATTTCATCCGCAGGTCAACGGCGAGCGCAACCCAGACGAGGTCTACAAAGACTTCAGGGCCGCTGTTCTCCAAATCTTAGGCGCCACAGAAGACCAGTCGACCATGAATGGCGTCAGCGGCGTTGGCGTTGGCGCTGGAGGTATCCCGGGCGAGATTGTGGGGGTAGAGCCGGCGCCTGCCCAGGGTATACGGGAGAGGAGAGAAGAGAATGTCGTACCACCTGTCATGCCGTTGCCCGTGGCCATGCCGTTGCCCGTGCCAATGCCGCTGCCGGTGGCAACGCCGCTGCCGGTGGCGATGAAGGAGACGGGGACGGAGAGGGTTGTTACACCGAAGGTTAGTTAACAAATCTTGTTAAGAAACGGAACATTCAGGGTCTGATTTACATCCGATAAAACGGAACGAGATTTTCATAAAATGATTTGAGTATATCCAGAAGTAGTCAAATGTATATGTGCCATAGGCAATTAGCCCAGCCTAACAACACCGACTGCTTCAACGCCGGCTGTCGCTGAAAACCAGCGCTGGGGCTCTTTCTCGTATAGGATCTTAGCATTATGCTGAGCGATGGCCGTTTTGCGTGGATATGACGCTCGTTTTAAACTTTAACAGAACATTAGGCTAATAATTAGAGCGGTCCCCGACGCGACAACATTTAATCAAAAAATTTGATACGTAATTACTTACGTAGGGTCATAATTTCAAGGTTACTATTTTCTTTTTATAGGGTTTCACGTTTATATCTTTTTTTCTTTTCTTTTTTATAACATTAAACACTGGGTGATTTTGTACAAGCATAAAAGGCCTCGTATGATACCCAAAAATCTTCTAAGAAATTAACAATTGATAAAAATGGCGGATTTACCGCCGATTTCAATGTCTTAAGTACGTACAAAAAATAATTCCGTGCAGTAGTCACTTACTAAAGGGCAATGACTAGACAAAAAATATTGTTTTGTGAATTTATTAGGTCTTCATGTATAATGGAAGAGGTCAGGACGAACGGCACTACCTTGACCTAATGACGAGTTTTGTAGATTTTTCTTTTTTCAAAGAAATGCCTTCTTTTGTAGGAGTTAGGATACCAGGTGTCATTTCCCACGGAAAGCCCTGATTTCAGAACGGACTCCGATAAAGTACTTAGCAAGTATTCAAGTTTCGATCAAGAATGTTAAAACTTTATTAGGTTTTAGACAAGTTTCAAAACGCTGTCTAAAAGGCAATATTGACGAACTTGTTTATTTTATTATTCCTGAAAAATCCAAATAGTGTTGTCCCCCTACTGCTAGATGGTGTGTGTGTGGCGACTGCTGAGAGTTGGGTCCTGGCTTCGATTGCCAGGTCGTGCAATGTGTTCACCTGTGTCTGCGCACACAGTTATGCACTATAATATCTCCCGCATAGATGGCAAGTCTCCGCTAAGATTGGCTGCCATGGCCCAAATTCGGCCTGGGGGACTATTATTTTTTTGTGTTTATGTTCTTTTTTATGCGTCATGTTTGCCGCAAATAAACGTATTTTCTTTCTTTCTTTCTTTCTTTCTTATTATAACATTGTTGAATTTTGAAATACAAGCAAAATGTTAATTCTTTCTCTTTTTTCATAGCCTAATGTGATCAGAGTCCGCGGTGAGACAACGACTCCGGCGCTGCTGTGGGTGGTGGGTGGACCCGGCAGCAATAAAGCCACATTATGTCAACGAGCTGTCGCTCAGCGGCAGGGCTGGACGCATTACAGGTAAATGTCTATGTGTATATTCCTTGCCTGAATTGCATTCGTATGTTTTTACTTGGTAGGAACATAATGTCGTCACTAAGGGCCGGTTTTTTGATCCGTATTTAACTAATGGTTAATTTTTTGCAAAATGTGTCTTTTGATCAATTTTTAGTTTATCTAATTGATATAATATCATTGCTAATGGTCAAATAATTAACTATTAGTGAAAGAAAAAAACCAAATAGATAAACTAAAAATTGATCAAAAAACACATTTTTAACTACGGTTCAAAAAACCAGCTCTAAGGGATGAAAGTACCGGGTGTCACCATTGCCAGGATCGCCCAGAGGACACGGTGGAGCACACGGTGGAGGTCTGCCCCGCTTGGGCGGAGCACCGCCGTGTCCTCGTGGAGGCGATCGGCAGCGGCGGCGGCCTCTCGCGCCCGGACCTGGTGCAAGCCATGGTCCGGAGCGAGAGGGAGTGGGAGGCAGTCGCCTCCTTCTGCGAAGCAGTCATGCTAGCGAAGGAGGTGGCGGGACGGATGAGGGAGAGAGCCTCCCGTCCCAGCCGCCGCGGGAGACGCCCCGGGCGTCGGGAGTCAAGTGAAGACTACCGGCCACCGTAGGCGCGGGCCTGCGGGCGGAGAGCAATGGGTAGCTCACCGCCCGATCAGGACCAGGCCCGTGCCGGACGGCGCGTAAGTGTTCCACGCGCGCCTCAAAGAGATGTCAGCATAACGAGGGGCCCCTCGGGGCCGAAGCCTGCCGGGGCAGCGGGATTGTCCGAAAGGGTTACCGCTACCCCGGAACATAAAGGGCGAAGGAAGGAACATGGGTGGGTTTTAGTCAGTAAGAGTCTGACACTCCCTTCCGCTCCACCCAGAGCGGGAGGAGTCATTTGATGATTTCCCATCCCAAAAAAAAAAAAAAAAAAAAAAAAAAAAAAAAAAAAAAAAAAAAAAAAAAAAAAAAAAAAAAAAGGGATGAAAGTAAACAGCAATCTAACTAGCGGTCTTGCTTGTGAATTGATGGAAGAAAATAATCATCAGAATAGATCAATTCAGTATTTTAGAGACATAAAGTGATACCTTCGAACCAGTCGGTTCGGTCTACTACGAAGTGCAAAGTGCGAATGATCGGATCGGACCGACACATGGCCGAACCGAATATTATTGAAAAATGCGGATAAAGTTCGGATCGGCTCAGTTGGGTCGGCACCATAGTCAATATTCGAAATAGTGTAGGAGTGTAGGATCGGGACCGACCGAACCAAATAATAACTTCGTAGCAGGAAACGGCAGAACATTCCGCCGATACCACTTCGGAGTAGACCCCCAGTACCTATTACTACTACTGACATTTTTTTTTTGATAGTCTGATGTCGAGTCACAGGTTTTCCTTCCAAATCTTTAATTTTCTTTCAAATCTCTATTTTTTTTTTGTGACAATAGAATGGTTTATATTTTGTTACACCCCACATACCCTTCAAATTTTGACATAACAAACAAACCTTCTACCCTTTTTCTCCCACCTCTAGCCTAGGCCAACGTCTCCGTAGCCTCGCGGATGCTGGAGGACGTGCAGCATCAGACGGCGCGCTCGCCCGCAGCGCCATCAGTGGGGGAGAGCTGGCTCCCAAAGAGCTGGTCACGAAGCTAGTGAGAGCAGCTGTTCAGGATGCCAGCAGGACGGGCACGGGTCTCGTCCTGGATGGTTATCCCAGGGATCTGGAGCAGATGGAGCAGTTCCAAACTGAGGTAAGAATTTTATAGAAGTTGACCAATATGTAGTTTTTAATTTGTTATTATTGTGCAGCAAATTGACGCATTGCTTGAAGAGGAACAACGGTTTTTAGGTGACTCATCAATTTAACGCCAAATTATTATTGTTTTTTTTTACTATGGCAATCCAATGATAACAGAGACTGTATTAATAAAATGATAACAGAGACTGTATTAATAAGCAGGACGCCGCGTCCTAACCAAAAGCGCTCTTTTAAATGAATATGACATAGTCGCGCGGTCAATCAAGTCACGTTTGTACGTCAAAATTCATACAAACGATCGCGTCATCACGTAGGTACTCGCGCGACGATCTCTTTTGGTTAGGACGTGGGGGGAGCCTGATGAAATCTTGCACAATGTTCAGCCTCAGCCATTGAAAAGAACTTACTGTTCAGAGATGATTGTTTTCAGTTAGTTCTAAGCCAAGAAATCATTGAGTTTTTAATTTAGCAAAGAATCATTAGCTTACAGTATTTCCACTGCTGGGACACAGGCCTCTCTGTGTGTATATATACATATATTGCTAAAATGCACTCGGACCTAATGCGAGTTGGTGGATGTCACACGTCATCGAATTTTTGGGTGTCGATTTCCTCTCGATATTTTCGTTCACCGTTTTGAGAGCGTTTTGATGATAATTATGAAGTGCCTCAGGCAGACATATCATTTCATCATCACTAACTACACGGGTCACATCCACGACCTACAACTCCTTAGATGGGTCCGAAACCCCTTGGCCACCACTGCTCCATAATTTAGCATGGTATTGTAAAAACAATCTACATACTCGTATATGAAATTCACCTTTTTCTTTCTAGTTCCGCGTGTCCCCCCGCATGGTCCTCCTGGACTGCTCCAAGCTGCAGCTGGGGCGCGGCCGGCGCGACGACTCTGTGGCCGCCTTCCGCCGAAGACTCGAGGTCTTCCGCGAACTCAGCCTGCAAATGCTCAAGAATTTAGACCAGGACCATCGACTGGTTATTGTAAGTACATAATGGATATATCTCCGTTTCATTTCTAAAGTTAACGTTGGTTGAAAATAATGTATTTTTAAGTCTAATATTTTAAAGCTTATTCTCATGGCCATTTTATGCTTGAAATGGCTACACAATCAAAACTGAAGATTTTCGCAGCATGGCATAAAAATATTTTAATTGGTTTATGTATTTCTTTTTACGAATCCCTGACAAAAATATCGTATATCATTGGCTTGAAAATATGCTATTTAGTCCTTTAGATTTTTGAATTTTTATTGTCATATGGGCTCTTGACCTCGATCTCGCCTGATGGAAAGCGATGGATGAGGTCTACGATGGAACGAGCATGCCTAGAAGATGCCTGTTCACTCGTGAGTTGCGTGTGTGTGCGCCCGTCTTTAAGAAGATCAATAAATGAGTTCCATTCTCAGGTGGACGGCGACACCGACACTGCTGAAGTGCAGACAGAGTTCACTCGCGTGCTGCTGGAAGAGATGGAGAAGGCAGAAGCCCTGGCCACCATACCGCAGCCGCCAGTACAACTGCCAGCACTCACAGGTAACGTCCAGGTATACACGATGTCTCGTCAGAAATGACGTGGGGATGTCCTTCTGCTGATGACTCAAAAATGCATTGATTTTTTTGGTTTAGCTGAAGCTTATTTAATAAAGCATAACACACCTATTTTGGGCAGTCGTGTAAAATGTGAAAAATTACACGATACTATATGCGCTGCTATAATAAAATAAAATAAACTGTGGAATTGTAAAGCCTTCTTTATTTTGTAATTCGGCAGTCTGAGCAGAGGCGTGTATATCCACAACGATTATTTGACATATTGAAGCAATCTAGTTATCTGTCAATATTTCTCTTCTTGGTCACGTACTTCATTACTGAAGGTCGTGACCCTGATTAGCCTTTTTGGCTTTATGTAAGGAGTTCTTCCACTTCTTTCGGTTCTCAGCCTCTCTCAGGGCAGTCATAACAGAGAGTCCAGTGTGGGCGTTTATTTTGTCAATATTTAAGTGTGCTGAAATTATAGATCGAGTATTCTGAACATATACCTAACCTCACAAGCATCTTGGAAGTGAGCTCTGAATCCAACTTATAGCCATTTGCACCAAATCGCAGCTTTCTAACAAATTCTGGATTCTACTACGGTTTGGAACTGGCAACTAGCTTCATCTTTCTGACTCCTTGACAATTCAACTGCATCATCATTTTAGCCGAAAGACGTCCACTGCTGGACATCCCCCTCCCCCAAGCACCTCCACCTTCGACCGGTTCTGGGTTTTGGTTCTGTTATTGTTTGGTGTTTCACAAGTGCCCGTATTCATTGGAATAAATGCTTCGAATTTGAGTCCTCTGTTTGAACTTCCAGACAATCCCAGCATGCAGCAATTTGCATCAGCTGTGATACGTATGGGAGGTGGACTCGCCAATGGACACGCGAACGGCTCGGTACCCAACGGAAACGTACATAATGGCGGTGTTGGCAACGGATTCATTGGAATGGCTGCCAATAAGGTAAGCCTTGGAAGGGAACTGCATTTTGGTGTGATCAAGATAAATTAGTTCAGGAAATTATTGAGTAGATAATTGGTTGTGGGATCCTAATAAAATCTAGGACGTATCTTTCATTTTCCAGACATAATCATGATATTATTTGAAGCATCCAATAATTAAAAGGTTATATGTAATTAATCTTCGTTCTGCATCTTAACCTAAAATTGGTAAAAACAACCAGCAACAAGATTTTTTTCATATTTCTGAATATTTGTGTTTTTTTTAAAATGGTAAGTTAGGATAGACAAAGATCGCTTCAATTAAAGCATAGAAATTTCCCATACGAAAAGTGACTTAAAGTAAAATGCCAAGAGAATACAAAAAACAATGGAAATCCATCATATATATACACTTCCAGGTCTTAATCCTCATTCTGATTGCAGGTGAAACCAATGCTGAACAATATATCAAAGATCCCGACAGTGTCACAGATGACACACGACGACGTGCGCGCCCTCTATGAGCAGAGCTCGGGGGAGATCACTATGAACACTCACATTTAGGCCCGCCCCAACGTTTATGTCAGACCGTGCCGCGAGAAACATTATGTTATTTACAGCAACCAAACAATGCGACGGGTGTGCATCGCCCGTGCCTCAGATCCGGCATGACCTAGCATAAATAATAATAAATCCTTAACCAACCAAACTCATCATGGCTCCTGAAAACAGCAACATTGTTACGTAAATGGGGGGCCCATCTGCGTAGCACATTTTCGTTGCTGCACCATTGCTTTACGTATTTGAAAAAATCGTCTGCTCGACAAGGGAAATGACGTAATGGATGTTGTTGAATTGTCAAAATGAAAGACATTGCCAATGTAAGTGTGTTACGCAATAGGCTAGTTGAGAGTTTTGAGAGAGGTATTAGGTAATGTTCCTCAAAATTTGAATATTTCAGCGAAATATACAGGGTTATCGGTAAAACACCAACAACCTCTTAAGAGGTCATTGTACTCATCATTATGAACTGAACTTTTACTAAGGGACAAAAACCAGAAATCGCGAAAAAAAATCAGCTGTTCCCTACATTTTGACGAGTTAGACGAACATAAATGTAGGGAACAGCTGTTTTTTTTTCGCGATTTCTGGTTTGGTCCCATAGTAAAAGTTGTTCATAATGATGAGTACAATGACCTCTTAAGAGGTTGTTGGTGTTTTACCAATAACCCTGTATACATTAACAGAAGTATTTTTTTTTATCACGTAGTTTAATTTTGATTGTCAAAATGGAGCATTCTGTGATGGTAACTCGAATGACTTCTATTCTTGCACACAAACTTCATTTACTTATTACTTCTGACGGCTAATTGGAAAGTTTTTCTTACTGTCAACTAGCCTATTACCTTGAGCTGTGAAAGTTTAACTCAAATCAGCTTTTTCAAACAAAGTGAGTTTAATGTGACTTAAATATTGGACTTAAAGGATTAAATGCGAGCTGTTTCTGTTCTAACTTGAGCACATCCCAGCTGACTTGTCTTGGTATGTAACTCACTCGCAATCGCTTTCATTTAGACAGTCTAAAGTAAAAATATAAAGTTAATGTGATGTACATTTCGTGGATGGCAATAACTAGATCGCATCGCAATGGATATTGATGAACTGTCAAAGTTATTGTGATTATGAGTGATGTGTACGCAATGAGGATGCTGGTCGAGAAGCATTTCGCCGAATATTTCCTTGGCTGGTAATGGGTACCTAAGTGTAATCCACTAATCTCCTTATTTTAAAACACTGTTAAATAACACATATGCTTTATTCAACAATTTCTTGGTACTTATATAAGTAACTACAATAAATACAGTCGCACCACAAAATAATAAACGACCTAAACTTATCTTTAAACTAATACAAAAAAAGTTAGTTCCAAAATTAAAGCTAACTAAATATATGTTTTAGTTTTAAGTTTAGTGAAAACTAAGAAAAGTAACATCGATTAAACTGTACCAAAACTACAACTTAGTAACTGCTAACAGTTCTAACTATTGGTATATAATATCAATATATTGATGGACTCTCTAAGAGCAGTGAAAGTGCCGAAAAGATAGATATAGATTTAAAATTAAATATCATACAAAAAACTGGGATATAATTACTTATTAAGAATTTGTATGTTGTAAGCAAAATTTAAATCGAATTAAAATATTAACGTGACTCGACTATATTTGATTTAGACTCATTTGTGAGATACGCAATTATAATTAATTAGCTGACTCAGAATCAATAAGAACGAATGTTTGAGAAAATTAATTATCTTCATTTTTTGTGAATTTTTCCCATATTTTTAGCTATTCTGCTATTCGGGGTGGAGACAATTCCAATAAATCAAAGATCATAAAAATCGGTCCAGCCGTTGTTCAGTTATAACCGGTCCAACTAAGTTTGTTTTATTTATTAGATTATTCAGATAAGTAATTATTCAAATTCATTATTTACTGTGGTAACTTCAAAGATATAAACACCGACTAACGACTGTAATTAGTTGGTGATCTAAATTTTTGTCAGTTTCGTTTTAATAAACAAAAAAATTGTCTCATGTCGTCAAATCAAATGTAGTCGTAGTCGGCACAAATATAAGGTATAAAACACATTTACTATAATATATTTTATATCCAATATTATGTAAAAACGACGCACACACAAATATTGTAAGAAGTGCCTTAGTTTAAGACGTGTAGCTATTTTTAGAACTATTTAAAAAAAATCTTACTGTAGACTAAAAATAATTTGAATAGTTTTAAGTTACATTTTTTTGGATCAACCGATGAGGGTTTTCTGAAATGACGGTCACTAGGTGGCAGCTCTGAGACGTCAGGTCCGGGCACCTGTCAAAAGTGTCAAAGCGCCTATATTTTCTTCAGTCGTGACTAAATCATGAATGGCATCATATATTTTATATTCATTGTCGAAATGGTCTTGTCAAAGTGGTGCCAACTGGTGGCGTAAATTTTCATAAAGTCCCTCATTGTCAATGTCGAATAAGACAAAGATCAACATAGATATAATTTAATATAATTATGTCACGTTTAGTTTATTTTAATTGTTAGTTTTATCTCCAACAATATTTTTAAGACATTTGACTAAAAACTCGGAAAGCTCATTCCCGGCAATTTTTAAGGTTTGAATCGAATCAAAAGTGATGTGTAAAAATGGACATTAGGTAGTTCAAATAAAACTTCAATTCGATTGAGCCTCGAAGATATCGGAAGTGAACTTGATTATTTTTAATTTAGCGTGCATCACTCACACACGTACAAAACTAGTTTTAGTTAGTTTTAAACTTAGTTAGACTAAGTCACGTAGTTGTATCACAAGAGGGGCCAATTTAGATTTAGTCAATTAGAAAAATATTTAGTACATAAATATTTATTGTAAATAGTTAATATTTTCACTCAAAATCTTATCATGCACTTTTATATGACGTAAATCGTACCTTATCATACTTTTAAAAATACCCTCGAAATTCGCGTAAAAATGTTTTCTTGTCATATTAGTTTTTTAAATTAATTTAGAAAAATCTATGTTTTTACGCTGAGTATGGCTGTGTTAAGATGATAGACGTGTAAGTAGGTATTATATTTATTAAAAACACAAAATCATTTGGTAATTTGCCCCTTACAGAAAAAAATGTGCACACATAATTTCTCGGTTTAATTTACTAAGCTAAGTAAGTAACAGTAAACTGCAAAAATATGTTTTTGAACAATTCTAGGGATCGAAATAAATCAATGCCAATTGATTTTTTTAATTCACAAATGAAGTACTTAGAGGTTCCTTTTATTATAAGTAGCCTATGTTGGCACAAGGTACAATTCACTTCTTGATTTTGCTACATGCATTCTTGCTTCTGTAGCTGACTTTCATAAAGTATCCATAATTTGTATATCCCGTTCGCGCAAAGTTTGCTGTCCGCTGACCGTCAGCAAAACTAACAAGAGAAAGAGAAAACGGAAGAATATTTAAGGTGCCGCGCGCTTGCGATGACGTTGCTTACGGTACTGAGAGGGCGACTTAGGTGTGCGGTAGGTGGTTGGGGGGAGGGGACGCATTCCACGGACCGGTAAACTTAGCGCGAACAGGTAGTAAGCGCCTAACTATTAACCTACAATTTTAGTTTAAGTATCTGTAACATTTCTGGGGCTTGGCAAAAAAATGTCGAAGTCATTTCTTTTGCAAAGCTCATTATAATAATATAATGCTAGATGGCGCTGATGGTACGGTATAAAATGAACCAGTTTTTTCTAAATCAAATTCTAAATCCGCTCCAGCCGAGCGTGTAGTCGCTTAGTTTTTAATTTTGAAGCCCTGTTTGGAGGCCTTAATTTATTGAGGCACTCACAGGCAAGCCCGGTTAAGCAGCCGACAACCTCCTAGGTTGACCTGCGACATGCCATTAATCACTTGTATATTTTTTACGATTTTATCATTTATTCTTATTAAAATATACACGTGTAGTGCGATTAATATGTGACATTTTTACCTGTTACCGATGTTAAGTAAACAGATAGTTTAAACTAGTTAGTCCGAGTCTAAAATTGAAAAATCAAGTGGAAAAAAACCTACTGTATTGCAGATTTTTGTGTACGTCACAAAAGTGGCTTCATACCGACATGGACAGCGCCATCTAGAATATCAATGAATATAAAGAAAATTAATATTAATTTATAAAATAACGTTAATTTATTTAATTAACTGAACACATATGTGTTATTAGAGGTATTATTTACCATCAAGAAATACATGAGCGCACTTTTGTAAAATTGTGTTTTATTTCGTCAGAAACAAATGTGAAATTTACCTTTCTGACATTACCATTATTAAATTTTTCTATGGTCAATTGTCTGTCCAATTGACCATAGAAAAATTTAATGCAATAGCCCCAAAAATCAAAATTTTAGAAAAAATCTCACTGCACCTTCTAGGTTCCCCAATTTTGGAAAATAGGTTTTCTCGTTTCATCGAAGAAAAAATCAAAAAGTTCAACGACATTTCGGACAGACTCTCCAAAATTAATTTACATTCGGCATTCACCCTGATTAGATACTGTTGTTTTTGCCCAAATTTTATGTATTTTCTACGCTTTTCCCCTTTATGGAAGCAGCCACAACTCTTGGACAAATTTGACCAAATTATTCGCAGCACACTAACATCCATTCTAAATGTGGCCTTGGACGACCGAGCGTGGGTACAAGCCACACTTCCCATCCGTTTTGGTAGCCTCGGCGTCCGTAAAATTACCAGTATTACTTTACCGGCGTTCCTGTCCTCTGTCCACAGCACCGAAAAGTTGACCGTAAAGATTTTAGCTCCCTCCCTGGTTGACTCTGAAGTGCCGTGCTTGGCCGACGCGGTGAACGCCTGGAAAATGGCTTGCCCGGATACAGATCGGCCCGTGAACCCATCTTCCCAGAGGCAGTGGGATGAGCCGCTCTGCATGTTGGTACGGAATAATCATATTAATACGTCCTCCAATACTGCTGAACGTGTCCGCCTACTGGCTGTGGGTGAGTGGGAGTCGGGCCTCTGGGTTCAGGCGCTACAGTCACCCAACATAGGCACTTTGTTGGGTGACACCACCTTCCGGCTCGCTTATTGTCTGCGTCTGGGCGCTCCTGTGAAGGTGTTGACTGCCTCGGACACCATGGCTTATCCTGCAGTAAAAGCGCAGGCCGGGTAGCACGGCCGTGTATCCGTCATGCTCTTGTCACTGCTGGGGTGCCAGCTATTTTAGAACCCAATGGCTTGGCACGCGACGATGGAAAGAGACCAGACGGAATTACCATAATGCCTTGGAAGGTAAGCAGGCCTTTGGTGTGCGATGCAAAGTGTGTCGACACCCTTGCGCCATCCCATCTTCCAAGCATGGTAGGCTGTGTTTGGAACCTATATAATAATATGTTCGAGCCGTTTGGAGTTGAAACACTAGGACCATGGGGTCCGAGTGCACACTTAGTATTTCGAGACATCGCCAAGCGGTTGGTCGACTCTTCACGTGACCAGAGGGCTGGCCTATTTTTTGGCCAAAGAATCAGCATTGCCATACAACGTGGTAATGCTGCCAGCCTTTTGGGCACGTTTCCTTTTGACAGCGATGCGGACGATTTTTTTTTAAATGATATAATCTAGTGCTTGACTGCGATCCCGCCTGTTGGAAAGCAGTGATGCAATCGTTGATGGTAAAGCGCACTAATTTATTATGAGCCTATTCACTCTAGCCTTGAAGAAATTATAATCGGACGGGAAAACCGCTGCAGGCAAATTGTTCCAGTCCTTCGATAATATAAACGACGAGGCGAAACGCTTCGTCCGGATCGTAGCAGTTTCAACAACATAAGGGTGGAAACTCGCCGTGCGACGGGTTGTCCGATGATGGAACGCTGATGGCGGAATTAAGTCATGTAATTCCCGCGCATCCAGAATGCATTCTATAGAATACCGAAAGGCTGGCTACCCTGTCAATACAGGAGACAACTCTGGCGTACAAGCCTTGAGAACAATCGCTGGTATACCATCTGGTCCACTAGCTTTATTCACGTCCAGACGACACAGTGCTCTCAGAACTTCCTTGTTCCTAATGCGAACCTCGTGCATCGACCTGTCGCAGTCAGGCAAATTCGATGGAGTAGCACTGCCAGTATCAAGACGCGAATTGTGGGCAAAGAGAGATGCAAAGAGACCTGCTTTCTCTCCCGCCGTATGAGCCAGTGTTCCATCTGGCTTAACCAGCGGAGGCAGTGTGGGCCGACAGAAGTTCGCTTCGACCGATTTGGCAAGGGACCAGAAAGATCTGCTACCGGACGGCTGCGCAGAGAGCTTTTGGCCAATATGGGTGATGCGGTCGAAGCGAGCCTTCTTTAGCGCCTTTTTGTAGGACTTGGCAGCATGGTTGAAGGCAGAGCTTTGAGGTCACGAGCATCAACCCAGTTGAGAAACGCCGAGTGCTTACGCTGTTCAGCTTAAGCACACTCGGCGTTAAACCATGGGTGAGCTGAGCCACCGATAGGTACATCTGATACAGCATCCGCACAGTTCGACGGATTTTCAGAGGAGAAGCAGACCTGCTGCCAAGGATAAGACGCAAAAAAGTGACGCATCTCATCCCAATCTGCTGACTTGTATCGCCACATTCTTCGTTCACCGCGTGAGTCGCAGTTAGGTGGGGAGAAGGACGACACAGACTTCACCAGACAGTGATCTGAAGTTCCTAATGGTGAGGAAACTGTTACCACACATCTGTCCGGATCGGTTTTCAGCAGAAGGTCCAGATAATTGGCGGTATGACCAATTACATCTAGCACCCTAGTCGCTTGCCTTACCAACTGGGAGAGGATCATTAAAAGCGCAAAGTTTCGCGCTTCTCTCCCAGCGTGGTCGGTCCTCTGGTATGGGAAAAGCCAGTCTTGGTGGCAGGCGTTGAAGTCCCCCAGAGCGACGAGCTGCGCATCAGGGTGCCGATGCAGCGCATTATCAGCGGCCTCACTAAGGTGGTCAAACAGTCGAGTCGCCTTCTGGTCACCGCTGTGCGATCGGTATACACAGGCATAGACAATTTTGTCCATACCAGTGTCCACCAACAGCCATAAGGACGAGAAGTTAGGGTCTTCAAGGTAACGGAGACGCTGGCAGCAGATGTCATTTCGGACGTACACACAGACCCCGGCACGCTGCAGGAAATAGTGCTCCAATGAGTATCCCGGGTAGTCGAGGTACGCCGCATCTGACGGACATCTAATCTGGGTCTCCGTCAAGAAAAGCAAGTGTGGCTTGTAAGCCTCAAGATGGTGATGGACCGCATCGAGATTTGAGTGCAGACCTCGAATATTTGAGAGGTGCACTCGGAAGGAGAGGACGTGTTTCCGCTGTGGACACTTACTTTTCTTTATTGGACCTTTCATTTATAAGACAAAAATGTTGAGATCTCAACGGCAGTTGAGCGAGGTGATGCGATGTTAATTCCAACAACACGACCGTTACTGCGCCAGTGGGGGGTTGATCTGAAGACTGCGGGGACGCCCGAACCCCCCCAGGGATCGCCATCGGGTCCTCTCGTCCGGTCGCCAACCGGCACGATGGGGCCACCTTGGGATTTTTCGCAGTTGGCGGGACAGCCTTTCGTGTGTGGCTGGCACACTACTTGGGCCCCCAACTACCTGCGGTCGGCCAGCGGATACCGGAACACGACGGGTCGCTTGGCGGCACGACTTTGTCTGGTGGGTGGTAAATTTTAAGCCGGCAGTCGATGTTATGGCCTACCACCATTATCATTGCTCGTTTAGCACTACCCAGGGGTCACGTGTAGGGCGGTCGTAACTCAAGTAGATCCTACGGACGCAAGCAGTTCATCCCCAAAATTTTTTGATGCCTTTTGATTATTTCCCCTTCTTTTTATACAGGGTTACTGGTAATTCGACGTATATCCGTCAGGGGCTGATAAGGGGGCCAAAATGCAACAAATTGAACCCCCCATATGTATGGCCGAAATTCAATAGTTTTCGAGATATTTGAATTTTAAGGGTTTTTCGATATTTACCCAAAATTTGACATTTAATTCCAAATAAAAAAAAAACTACATATTTGAATGGGTACCATTAAAAATGATGTTGTAGCTGGCACTTCAATTAAGCTATGGACATAATTAAAACTACTTAATTAAACAAAATAATTAAAATAATGAGCGATATGAGAATAATATCTTACCAATATTTTCATTTTTCGCTTCAAAAATGTTGTCTCGTCACAAAAATTTCTATGACATTAATCGTACAAATAACTAAAACAACTTGCCTATTCTGTAAGCTTTCCAAAAAGGTATAAAAGTCAATTTTAAAATACATAATTCGTGGCATGGCATGTGTTTGAACCGGCGCGGGGAGAGAAATCATCTGTGTTTTTAGTTTATGATCCTCGATAAAACAACCGATTTTACTGGCGAAATTCTTGTTGTTGTTCTTGTGGCGGGGTGTGCGGGCGGGGGACTACACGGCGCCTGCTGCGCTCGCGTCGCCTTCCTAATCTTTAGTAAGTTTCGACTCTACGCCGCGCAAGCACGTGTGTTGTTATCTTGCTTTTAACCAATCTCTCATCGCGTTAAATTGTTATCGATCATTATTGTTAATTCTTGTTTCTCTTGTTATTCTTTTTGTTATCATTGTTATTTCGGATAACATGGCTTCGTATTCTAATAACGAATACGCAGACATAATGTTTTGTTATGGTTTTGCCGATGGAAACGCGGCTGCGGCTCGGCGAGAATACCAACGCCGCTTTCCCGATCGTCGACTTCCCCACGTTACTGTTTTCGGGAGCACCTACCGACGATGGTCTGAAACTGGCAGTGTTCAGAGAGCACAATTCAACGCTGGCAGACCTCGACGGTACACGGCTGACGAAGAGGACACCATTCTTCAGTGTTTTATTGATGACCCAAATATCTCAACGAACATTGTTGCAAGACAGCTCAGTATGTCCCAGTGGAAAGTGTGGTCGGTAGTTCATCTATCAGGTAGACACCCATACCATTATCAACCTGTCCAAACATTGCACGAGGGAGATCCTGCCAGGCGACTCGAATTTTCTCGGTTTATGTTAAACGCTGACGCTGACCAGGAACATTTCCTAAGAAATATTTTGTGGACTGACGAGTCAAAGTTTGACCGGGATAGTATAACGAATTACCATAACTTACATTTTTGGGCACCTAAAGCAGGCAGGAATCCAAAAAAACTAAAAGAAACTGCGTCGCAAATGAGATTTTCCCTGAACGTATGGATGGGTGTCGTTGATAATTATTTGGTAGGCCCTCATTTCTTGCCCCAAAATTTGAACGGCCAAAATTACGAGGAGTTTTTGAGAAACAACCTAGACGATTTGTTGGCGGATGTTCCCGAAGAAATAAAAAACAACCTCATGTTTCAACATGATGGATGCCCAGCACATTACCGGATTACTGTCCGACAGTGGTTAGACGAGAGATATCCAAACCGATGGATTGGGAGGGGAGGGCCAATTCCGTGGCCAGCACGAAGCCCTGATATCACACCACTTAATTTTTACGTCTGGGGTCATATGAAGGAATTAGTTTATGTGACCCCAATAAATTCAGTCGAAGAACTTCGACAGCGAATAATAAATGCGGCGCAACAGATGAGAACAACGTTCACATCAAGAGTGACGAAAACCGAAGTTAGGAAGAGAATTCGAACCTGCATTCGTAATCGAGGGGCTCATTTTGAACAAGATGTGTAAAATTTTTAATAAAATTTGACGTACATTTTTTAATGCATTTTATTTCATACAAATACAAATGACCCTTTCTCTCCCCGCGCCGATTCAAACACATGCCAAGCCACGAATTGTGTATTTTAAAATTGACTTTTATACCTTTTTGGAAAGCTTACAGAATAGGCAAGTCGTTTTAGTTATTTGTACGATTAATGTCATAGAAATTTTTGTGACGAGACAACATTTTTGAAGCGTAAAATGAAAATATTGGTAAGATATTATTCTCATATCGCTCATTATTTTAATTATTTTGTTTAATTAAGTAGTTTTAATTATGTCCATAGCTTAATTGAAGTGCCAGCTACAACATCATTTTTAATGGTACGCATTCAAATATGTAGTTTTTTTTTATTTGGAATTAAATGTCAAATTTTGGGTAAATATCGAAAAACCCTTAAAATTCAAATATCTCGAAAACTATTGAATTTCGGCCATACATATGGGGGGTTCAATTTGTTGCATTTTGGCCCCCTTATCAGCCCCTGACGGATATACGTCGAATTACCAGTAACCCTGTATACTTGTACATATTATTATTTTAAGACTGTTAGCGTTGTACTCGTATTTATTGTGTGTGTAAATAGCAATTTAATAAAAATAAATAAATAACACTTTGCCCAACCGAGAGCAGTCGTAGCCCAGAGGTCCCGACTTACGAGATGTAGGTCGTGGGTTCGAATCCAGACAGGCACTTTGCTTTGTGTATTTTTAATTTCATCTGCGCTGCTCTCAAAACGGTGAAGGAAAACATCATGAGGAAACCGGCATATCCTGAAACCAAAAATTCGAAGACATGTGTCACCCACTAACCCGCACTGGGCCCACGTGGTGGATTATGGCCCACTCCTTCTCACAGAGAGGAGGCCTGTGTCCTAATAGTGGGAACGTTATAGGCTGATTTTATATTTATGCTTGCCCGATCGGACTTGGGTATCGAACCCAGAACCTTACGCTCAGCTGTCGCACTAGAAACGAGGAAGTTATGTTCCGGATAGGCGTGATCACTGGACGCGAAGTGTTCAAGGAGTAGGTTTGCGTATCCAGGTATCTCCCAGTCCAAGTGGCCCTGACGTCCTGCACCGATAAGTTCCGGGTATCTTCGTGAATCAGCTGGCGGGTATGTCTTGAAGTCTTACCTGGAAGGGGAAGAAGAAGGAATAAAAATGAGCTATGTTCACAATTAAAATCGGAAATACAAAAATACTTTTAAAAAACAACAAAAAACGGCTGGCAAAGATGGGAATGGAGGTAAATACAATTATTAATAGATAACTCGTGTCGCACAGACGACTCGACAGAAGTCTCGATCGGAACTGTCGTAAATATAAAAACACTATGTCATATAAGGCGGATGTCACCAAACTTTTATACCTAGAATAAGTCTTTTCCTGAGAATAAATTTTGGATTATTGACAGTTTTTCAAAATCAAACTTAAACTCAAACTATTTATTTCAACTAAACCAATTACAAGTACTTTTGAATTGTCAAGGGTCGGTCAGTCAAAAAGATGAAGCTAGTTGCCCATTCCAAAGCGTAGTAGGTACCTAAGGAGAAGACCGGGCAAGAAACTCCATGAACACTCTTTTAAATCACAATAGACTAGAACTAGAACTACACTATACTAGAACTGTCAGACGTCAATTTTATTACACGTTTATAAGTTATCTGAGGGGCAATTCTCGTAATTTTAAGAACGTTCACAGTCTGATCTCAGTCTCAATCTGTTAAAAATACGTCTAATTTCCCTACATTATGACAAGTGTTTGACATTTGTTTGTCGCCGAGATGAGACTGCGACTAGATTTTGAACGTTTTAAATTACGAGAATTGGCCTTCTGACTTTGGTAGAAACAGCCCTTAAACTGTTTAGGTGACGCATCGTCGTGAACAATTTAATTGAAACGAAATAGTAGATCTGTTCAGTGTTCAAGTTACACTTATATATTTAGTAGTTATTTTAAAGTATTGTAGATTTCATCTCTCTTGTTATTTCTAAAAAGCAATGGCAGAGCCCAATTTTATTGCAACTCGAAGTTTCCCACTGCCTCGATAGATGGCGTTGGGATCGAATTAGAAGTCGCTATGGTTTCGTTCACACCGAGAGTATAAGACTGCACCCCACATTCTGCATATCATATAATTCTACATAATTATATAGTCTAGTGATTTATTAGCATACTTATCTACTATTTTTGACATGTTTAACGTGAACCACGTTCAACATTATCATATCTAAGTCAGCAATTTCCACATTAACGGGGGGTTATTCGAATTTTCCTATTTTAAAATCGATTCGAATAACCCCCCCTTAATATGTAAATAGTCAAATTAGTATTTAGGTTCAGAAAAAAATATATGTCATAGATACATCCTTATTTTAGGGAAATTAACGGTTCAAAACACGATAAATTGTAATTTACTCGATGAAAAAAAAATCTGAAACAGGGTCGATTTCAAAATCATTTTTCGGTTCATTTCCGAACTGCAGCACAAAATGATATGAAAATTGGATCAGTGGGTCGTCTTGCATGTAATCGTATTTTAGAGGGAATTTAACGGTTGGATTTTTTAGTTTAATACTTGCACCAAAAATCTCTAAAGTCTAAATACATTTTACCGCTAAACGTAATTAGAGTATCGCTGTTTCTGTCAATCGTTTGAAGATGACACAAACAGAATTATGGTATAAATATGTTTTGCGATTAGTTCATTAAGTAAAAAAGATAGAAAATAAATTTATTTGGCACATACAAAGGGGTCGTGCGCGTGCGCGTCGTTTAGGGGGACGTTTGAGACGCGACACTAAGCGGACGTGTTTTTTGTGTTGTATAAAACGAAATTGATTTAAGTAATTACGAATAATGTTATTGCAATAATTTGCGGAGTCAGTTTATTGTGTAAGTGACGAGTGTGACTAACAATTATTTTTCGTTGTAAAAGATGAACTAAATAGTTTTTACAGACAATCAGCTTTTTCGGTGTTAGTAGCATGTCTAACCCAGGAGATAGCCCCTTCGGCCGCAGCAAATTGGTAGGCCAAAGTCCTCCACCGAAGCGTCGAGTTTGAGGCGTCATCATTAGGACGGATAACAAAGACGACATTGATAAATTAAAAACCTAACAGAAGCTAGTTTCCTCAGGCCTTACAGTTGAAGAACCATCCAAACGCCGTTCTAGGATTGCTGTCATTGGCGTCCCCGTAGCCTTGACTGAAAAAGAGGTATTTGATTGCATTTACGTCCAAAACTTGACAGATAAATTGCTGAACATTACTCTTGAGTCCTTTTTAGAAAGTGTGAAATTGAGCCATAAGTCAGGGAAGAAAGATCGTTATACCTGCAATTATATATTGGAAGTTCCTGCTAATATCAGGAAAATTATGATGGACCAAGGCCGAATTTTCATAAATTGGACATCATGTCCAGTAAGAGATTTCACTATTGTGACCAGGTGTTTCAACTGCAAGCAGTTCGGACACGCAGCCAAATTTTGCAGAGAAACGAGCCCTACTTGCAACCTCTGTGACGAAACAGGACATTCTTTCAAGGAATGCAATAATAAAGGTTCTCCGCGTCAGTGTGCGTCCTGCAGACGATTCCAGAGAAAAAACGATCATCCAACTGGTGATGTAAATTGCCCAGCACGTCAGCAGAAGACAATTACATTAATTCCATTGACTATGAAATTGCCTAGGAGCGCCGCCGACTATCCAGTCAATTAGGCACATAGATAGTAGGTTAACTTCTAGACATTATTTTTATTATGGCCAATCAGCTAATATGTAATCTAGATGGGTTTTCCATGTCTGAAGCTAAAATCTGTAATGTTCAGGAGTGTAAAAACATAGTCTATACTTGGGATAAAACATTGACTTTACTTACACAAAACATACGCAGTATAACCCGAAATTTTAACTGTTTCCAAGTTTTGTTATAAAATCTTGATATGGGCTGCGACATTATCGTTCTAACAGAATGTTGGTTATCCACACAAATGGCCAATATACCATCTCTCGATGGCTTTAATCTTCACAAAAGCAATAGAAAATTCAACCAGAATGATGGCGTAGTGGTTTATATTAAAAATAATTTAAGAACATTAGTAGATGAACCCCATTTTCTTGACTGCAACTGCTTAGTAATTAAAATTATTCCCGATACAGTAATTATGGCTATTCACAGGCCTCCATCCCAAAGTATTAATGTGTTTCTGGAGTCCCGTAACAGTCACTTAGAAAAATTATCTTCATTTAAAAATATCGTACTGGTAGGTGATATCAACATGAACATTGCTGCCGAAAAAATCGATACTCATTCACTAAATTACCTGAATATTTGCTCATTTCATGGACTATTACCAGCTCATTATCACCCAGCCCACCAGAGCGGCTCTTGTCTAGACCATATCCTTATAAAATGTCTAGTCTATCCAAAACATTGGTTATTAATTGGTCACTTACCGATCATCAAGCTGTTTTACTAACATTGCTAATATCTTCACCTAGAAATAACTTCATGCGCAGCTATACTATGACGAGTCTCGAAACTGACTTTCGATGTATCAATTTTGACCCCGTTTACAATTTACATGATGCAAATGTTTTTCTACAATATTTAGTCCAATCAGTATTTTAAACTTTCGTAATTCGTAGTAAGCAGGTCTACATTACAGTTAGAATTTAACTTTCCTCGATTGTAATTAATGTAAATCATTTTTACTTTACTTTATATTTGAATATTTTTTTATTTTTTTTTGCTAAAATACACGCAATACACATACATACGAGTACATCAGATAAAAACAAAAAAAAAATAAAGATCAAATAAAAAGCGTACAGTCCGATGTAAGAATAATAGTAATATGTTGTGCAAGTGTCTCATAAATTCATGACTGGCTTTTGGGAACACAGAGAAAATTAATGAAATTATAGGATCGGCACTTACTAAGACACGATAGATAGGATAGAAAGACCATATTTATTGTGAAGTGTTCATTTGAATGCACAATTTCCTTGTGTATACGCGAAAATTGTCACACATGATAATTCTATATAGATTACCACCATTATAGAAGAGAAAAAAGAGTCAAACTAGGAAATAAAAAGAGCCAGGACAGTGAATATTATAGCCCTGCTGAAGAAAAAGGTACCTAGAGTACCAGAGACCTATCTAAAAGAATTAGCATTGAATAGAGAGGAGTCACAATACGGGCTGCGGTTCGCAATTCCACGTCAATGCGAGTATCTTACGTACGGGTGGGAAAATCAACTATTCGATCCACCCCAAGTCTTGCGTGCGGGTGGGAAAATCAACTATTCGATCCACCCCAAGTCTTCAAGGAAGGCCAGCAACGCCTTGGTGTTGCTGACAATCTCTCGGAAGGCACCTGGGTTACCGAAGTACTTTGCCCTGCACGTAGCGACCGCCGGGCAGTTTAGAAGCACATGCGCCACTGTCTCGTCATCCTCCATGCAGGCCCTGCGCAGCGGACTGTCTGTGAATCCTATGACAACGAGGTGTTTATTAAATGTCCCGTGGCCAGTTAAAGCTGCTATAACTGAACGTAGCTGTTGTTTAGTTAGTCGGAGAACCTGTCTATTTATTCTGTAAAAATCTCACAGTGAAAACTTACGTGAAGTGAGCTGGAAGTGAGTTGTCATTTCACCTTGCTATTGATTGATTGATTTTCAACAGATACTACTACAGCAGGGTAATTGCGTAACATACTAACAGTAGCAATGGCTTTCATTTTGACAGTTCAACAACATTCATTGCGTTATTTACGTTGTTGAGCAGATACATTTTTCGAACATATGGAGCAATGGATCAGCAATATGCTTCAAAATGATTCAAATTGAGAGTAATAGTGTGTTACGCAATCAGGGTGCTGGTCTGAGTGAGTAAAAAAGTCTTGAGTTCAAAATAATTGTTTTAATCTTATTTTTACTTTTTGAAAATCTATTTATTATTTATTTATTTAATACTTACAACTATTATTACAGGTACAACCCAATGCAATAGTGAAGCAAACCTAATACTATCAACTTACTTTCTAAAACTTATTACATATATTTGTTGTATATGATTTGTTTGAAACCCAATTCATATCAACCAATATATGTATTTTCGTAAAGTATTTTCTAAGGCCTTTCATTCGATAACAAACACGCTATTTAACAAAAAATATTTTTATCGATAACTCTTTACTTTCGCTATAAGCCGTGATGTTGTTGGAGGTGTTCCGCGGATATATGACGTCACCTAAGGTTCACCTAAAACCTCAGGTGACGTCATTTACCCGCCGGAACACCATAACGCTTCCTACGACACCTCGTCTGTCAAAATACCATGAGTAGTTCAGAAGTTATAAAGAGAACTGATGAACAACATATACCAGGCTGTTAAAAAATACATAACCCTCCTTTGGCTTTGCCGTAGTCGGTTAAAAATAAACACTTGTAGACACATACCTACTTCTTCCTCATGCCAACTGTAAAAACAGGGACCTAAGTCTACAAATTTACAAACGTTGCAATGGTCCTTCCGTTGTGGAGTTTTTGACAGACTTTGTATTGTCAATCTGTCAACTGTTGAAAGCCAACATGGAGCCGCCAGCGAAAACTTGGACATTGAAACTGAATTTGTGTAAGCCGATTACCGGTACGGTGAATATCGGGTTGGTTTTTTTTTTAAAGTCTGGCGGAATATTCATAAAAAATTATAAGAACAACGACACCTGCTTTGAAGGCTACCTCTTTGAAGCTTTGAAGGACGTACCTACTATATTGGAGGTAGAGTATTGATTTGTGAAGTATCACTAGGTTCAGTACCGACACTACTTGGTACCATCGGTCGATAATAACGAAAAAAATTGCCTAAATAATTAATAGCTTCCAAAGTTCAGAAGGCCGACATTCCTAGGTTAGGACAGCTCGCCTGCCCGCCCGCCATGTTGAAAGTGTTTCCCGCCACGGCTGAAGTTTCCCGCGCTGTCAGAGGTCGATTATTGCCATTTGGCACAGTTACCATGCCCTTGACCGAGCGCCAGCCCGCAGTTGGGCCGCATTGCTCGCGGCGTACGGACGTGCCAGTGTTCCTATTTATAAATCCTACGGATTACGCGACGCTTTTAAATTAAGATGGTGAGTTTTATCACTTAAGTCGTAATTATTTTAATTGATGCGGCAATTCAGGGTGTTTGTGTTTGTTGATGGGTCGTTAGTTGGTGTAATGGTAACCATTGTGTAATTGGAGTTCGGTTTTCAGACTTTTCAGCTAGTTTTCAGTGAGTGTTACGTCACTATCAGCATAAGAATAGAAAGCGGTTATCACGAGATGTTTATTTGCAGAAATAGTTTCTTAGGATGAGTAGCCAGGTGTTTAAAATAGTACGTGAAGATGTAGTCAAGAAAACATTCGATCTAGACTGAGTTTATTAAACATTTGTAATTATGGCAAACTTTTAGTAAAGTACAAGATTTTTTAGTCATCACTGCAATATGAATAATGTAAGGAAAGTCTACTAAATACATAAATAGAACATTGACAACTCAATTTAATCCCATTAAATTATTATTTAGTAACAATTCACATAGCGTTCGAATATAGTCCAACATGAAACATTACACACACTAGAAACACACACACACACACACACACACACACACACACACACTAGAATTTAAGTTAAAATTGTTACTAACCCTATGGACTCTGGTCTGAATTAAAAATATTCTATTCTATTCTATTCTATTAAAATTAACAACATTATTAGAAAAACAATATCAATTTAAATTAGAAAATATTATTTTATAAAAATAAAATAAAAAGATACACGTAAATAGAACACTGACAACTCATTTCGTTAAGCCTATGTTGAAACCAATAATCCAATCAGCATTCTTAACTTTATGAAATTATGATTATTATCTACAAATGAGTAAATTAATACTTATTATCAATGTTAGACAATATAGTTGGGAGCAGTAGTTGTAAGTCCATGGTTCGAACCCAGGCAGGCGCTTTACTTTGTGTAATTTATTTCATCACCACTGCTCTCAAAACGGTGAAGGAAAATATCGTGAGGAAACCGGCATGTTCTAGAACTAAAAAAAAATCGAAGAAATGCGACATCTACCGACCTGCACTGGGCCCGCGTGGTGGATTATGGCCCAGAGTTCCCACGTTCCCACTCCCTCTCACAGAGAGGAGGCCTGTGTCCCAACAGCGAAAACATTAGACTGATTATGTATGTATGTTATGTACAAACAATAAAAATAAAATATAACGAGAGGTTTTATAGCTTCTTGTTGGCTTTAACAATCAACTTTAAAACACTTATACAGCAATGTGATTAGGTATTAGCAAATAGGCAATGTTGCATGGTCTTAAAGCTAATCAATTTGATAAAGACGTAGAAAGTTACCTCTGCAAACTAGGTCATTAAACTCGTTACTGGAGCACAGCAAATGGGCTAAGTAAGGCATCTGATATCGAGCCTACATAACCACTGAACGTCCCTGATTATACAGCATTGGTTCTACTACTGCAGTAAAATGTGTTACATAAATAAACGTAGTCATGCGACATTTAGAAATGAATAAAATTATACGAGTAACACAATTTTATGATGATAGATAGCCATAGAAAATGTATTTGAATAAAAATACTTTACGTAAAAATACGTAGGAGCAGTGGTGGTCCAGTGATAGCGGCCGCGACTTAGGAGTTGTAGGTCGTAGGTTCGAACCCAGTGAGGCGCTTTACTTTGTGTAAATTATTTCATAACCACTGCTCTCAAAACGGTGAAGGAAAACGTCGTGAGGAAACCGGCATGTCCTAGATCCAAAAATTCGAAGACATGTGACATCTATCAACCCGCACTGAGCCCGCGTGGTGAATTAAGGCCTACAGGGAGTAGGCCATAATCCACCACGCCGAGACGAGGCCTGTGTCCCAGCAGTGGGAACATTATAGGCTGATTATCCTATTCTATGAATTTTAACATTTTTAATACAAAATTAATCAATTTATCAAATGCTCAAAATGATTCCCTTGAATACCAACCTCCTTCCTCCCTCCTCCTTCCTCTCTTCCTCCTTCCTGTTGAATACAAAGTCGCACTCTTTTGATTATTTCGCTACCTATCGATTTTTCGATCTTGTTGTGGTGGATATTTAGAATAATACGTCTGTTCTGCTTGTAGCTCGTGGACACTTTCATACTGGTTCTTGTAAACATTTTTTTTTACATAATTAATTTTTTACATACATACGGCTCAATTTGTTGCATACACTAATTACGTATCTCTTTATCATTTTATCATACACTTAAATTATAATAGGGGAATGATGTGCACTTCTCAAGTGGGTACATTTATTAGTAATAGGTACTTATGATAATGTCAGTTGTACTCGTATGTCCTTACGGCAATGTCAGCTTTTCATTTTTCTGAACAATATTTTACACCAATGGTAAAATTCATGGTCTTCCTTTTATTTGTGACACTATGTTATTTATAAAAAAATAATCCTTATGATGAAGCCTTTCGATCGGTATGATAAAGCGACAGAATGATTATTTTTCTAATGTAACGGGTTCGATTCCCGGTTCAACCATGTAATTATCTAAATATCTATGAATGTGGTTTCAATTGTTTTTTAAGTTCAAATAATGTCTTCTTTCAGTAAAATGTTCCATCTGCAATATTCAAGGTACTTTCCCTCCATGTGGCATATCCGTGGGACGCCCTGTATATACGAGTAACTGTCTGGTTGGTCAAGTAATCCCCGAAAATCGGGACTGAGCCTGTCCCACGTGGGACATTTAATTTTGGGTTAAAAATCGGGATGTTCCACCAAAATCGGAACGTCTGGCAACGCTGTGTCGTAATTATTCTTTACAGAAAAAAACATATTTTCAAAGATTTATGAGAATGAGAATTAGATGGTTAGTTTCTGAGAAAAGTACACTGGTCTATTTAACAATGTATTCTTCTCACAAGTGCTATTATTAAAGTAATTGCTTACAAGTAGTTTTTATTATAAGTGTGGTCTGACAGATGACTTTATTGTCATCTGTCAGACCACACTTAAAAAAAAAAGTCTGTAAAAGTGCTAGATTTATTCCTTAGTAAATTAAACATCTCTTCTGTCTTTGCTATTAAAAATACACTTGATATGTAGGTACTTCGTAAGATACAGGGACCGCTTATCTTTTATATTTAAAAGTTTTGTTAATTAAAAAAGGATCGCAGGTCAAACAAATTTGTTAGTTTTTATTCTACGATTCATACGGCCTTATTACAAAACAAGGTTTATGTTCAGACCCAGGTTTAAACCATCGAGCTATTTTTAAATTTCGAACTATAATCCGACAAAGTTAAAAGATCTCATTACAAAAACCGACGTTAAACCCGAGTCTAAGTTGTCAATAAAAATACAGTAACTGTCTCGCAGGATTAGGCTTATTTTATAATATTTTTTTTAGAGATTAGATTAGGATATATTTCAGAATCTTCTCTAACAATAGATGTTCTTTTACCTGTAAACGCTTATTTTCTTTCACAATCACGTGACATCGTTTTAGTAGAGCCCATTCTCTGTAGTAATGTCTATGCAACCCCACGTAGGCATTTACTGTCTAATGTATGATTTATTACATCCCAGCTTCCCCCCCATTCGTAAAGTAGGTAGGTAAGTTGAATGAACTTTGCGATACGTCGGTTGAAATGAGCTATGTTACAGACTTCCTTCTGCCTGTGACTTCGTCCGCGTTAAATTTGTTCTTTTAACATACAATATATATAACACTCGGCAAAACTGTAGCTTCTCGTAAGTGAAAGGATTTTCGAGATCGGATCAGTAGTTCCGAAGTAACACACAAATTCACAAATTAAATAAAAAAATCTCTTTAATATTAGTAAATAGAATACTCTTGATAAGCATAAAGTTTTCGGTAGCTTCATCATAACTTATCATTTCAGCCAAAACACGTCGACTGCTGGACACAGGCCTTTTTTTCCGGGGTGGAAAATCCTCATGGGTCTGTCAGATTCTTACTGACTAAAAACCACCCCGGTGTTCCATCTCACACCTACGCCGGGGGTCGCGAGAACGTACGATCCTTCCGCAACCCCCGACTGGTGTCGGCCCGCCAGCGCGGGCCTCCTCGGGTCAGGAGGAGGAATGGGGTGTTTGACTCCTTTCGCGACGTCTAAGAGAGGCGCGCGTGGCACACTGCGCGCCGCCACTTCGGGTCCTGATGTGTGGGGACGCCTCTGGACCCATTTAAGGGAGCTGGAAGAGGGCGTTGTCCGCCCTCCGCCGACGCCCGGTGCGCCTGCTGCGGGCCGGGTGAGTGGACGAGATCTCCCTCTCCCTTTCCGCAGCCTCCTTCTCTCTCCTCTCGACGCAGCTTCATGTTTCGCTGCATCGGTGGCTCACCCCGCACCCTGGCTTCCTCGCGCCACCGATACAATAACGCGAGTACTTTCGCCTCGAGGTCCCAGGGCGGGGATCCAGCCAGTACGCAGGCCGCCTCGATCGTGCAATATCCCCTGATGACTCTGACGGCCATCGCTCTCTGCGGATTCCGCAGTATTGCGATACTGCCGGCCGTCGTCATCCGCATAACATGTCAGGTCTACCCTCGGTCTGAGCTCGCCCCTCAGCACCCAGTCGTAGCCGACGTTCCACAGGAGCGGGCCTAGGACCGAGCCCTGTGGAACGCCGCACGACATGAGCCCTGGTTTCCGCCATCACGTCCCATGTAGGTGACACACCTCTCCGACAGATAAGCCCCAACGATGTGGCGGAGGTAGGGAGGCACTCGTTGATACCGCAGTGCCTCCCGAATACAATTCCAGGGCAGGGTGTTAAAGGCGTTGGAGATGTCCAAGGACACCGACAACATCACTCCGCCCAGGGACACCGCTTCTTCCGCCAGGACCCTCACTCGCGACACAGCGTGTATGGTGGAGCGCCCATGCCGAAACCCGAACTGACGGTCGTCCAGGGGGTCTACTACGAAGTGCAAAGTGCGAATGTTCGGATCGGACCGACACATGGCCGAACCGAATATGATTGAAAAATGCGAAAAAAGTTCGGATCGGCTCAGTTGGGTCGGGACCATAGTCAATATTCGAAAGAGTGTAGGAGTGTAGGATCGGGTCCGACCGAACCAAATAGTAACTTCGTAGCAGGAAACGGCCGAACATTCGGCCGATATCACTTCTGAGTAAACCCCCAGGTCCGGCCCCTCTCTGCACAAGTGGCCGACGAGGCGGGCTGCGATTACTCGCTCAAACAGCTTACCCACCTCGTCTAGCAGCACTATGGGCCGGTAAGAGTAAGAAACTGCCTTCACTGGGCATGCGAGCTGATGACCGCTACCCACTCGTCATAGCAATTGTTTTGCACGAATCTAGTTTATATTCATACATTGTAAACACGCATATGTATTACGATAAGATCGATGCAACAATTGGAGCAGAACGAGATAAACTCGGCAAGAAGAAAAGAGGAATAATGTGGCGTGGTGCATACCATGGCGTACTGACTACAGACGCCAGCATATCAAGCTACTACAATCTGTCAAATTTCTTGAATACATTTTTAACTTTATCGCTAAAGCATTAAGGTTCAAGGTTGATTGGGAAAATTTGACAGTTTCGGGTAGCTTGACCTGCTGACGTCTGTACCTATAAGATAATAGCTTATTGTATTTACAAGGTGTTATTGAAAGAACTTCACACACACACACACACACACAGCGCAACACACAGCACAGCACACAGTATAAAACATAGCACAACACACAGTACAACACACAGCAAAACACACAGCACAACACACAGCACAACACACAGCACATCACGCAGCACAACACACTGCACATCACACAGCACAACACACAGCACAACACACAGCACAATACACAGTACAACACACAGACAACACACAGCACAATACACGGCACAACACACAGCACAACACACAGCAGAACACACAGCACAACATACAGCACTACACACAGCACAACACACAATAATCGTACTCAACACTCTTCACGTTTCACTTTTTTGTTTGTATTTCGTTTTCACGATCTACAGCCAATTAAATGTTATTCTTTCTCTTTGTTTCAACTGAAAACCTCTTTAGGTACTCACCATTATGAACTACTTTTACTATGGGAAGAACACTAAAATCGCGAAAAAAAAAAAAACCCTGATTTCATGTTTGTTCCCACAGTAAGAATTGTTTACAACACGTACCTTACCTAACTACTTCAAAAAGAGGAGAAAGGGTTTTGCAGTTATTTGAATTACACCTTGTATTATGTGTCATAGAAGATACATTTTTGGTAAGAAATCGTCATTCTTTGCGATTCCATTCTTCACGATCTTATATAACTAGATTCATTAATAGTTAAGAAAGAGCACTCGCTCAGGTGGAGTCTCACAGACAGCTCCAACTTAAAAGATGTGAATGTGGTTGAGTGACAAACCATAACCTATCTCACATCTTGTCCTGTATACCCTAACACCTGCATTGCTATTCTGTAAAAAACTCACGGTTAAACTTAGGTGAAGTGAGCTGTCATTCCACGTGATGTAAGGGATAGCCACTATTAACAGCTCACTTCACGCTAACTTCACCTAAGTTTTCACGGTAAGATATTCACAGAATAGATCGGCTGGACTCGAGGAAATTGACGAAAGCACTATCCGGGCTAATATTATTATAATTATAGGACCGTAGCGGATGGCCTTCTGTAGTTTCTAACCTACCTCCACGGGAAGAAGGCCTGAGGATTGGCCTACTTGCCAGGACCACAGGCAGACAATAGGCAAAGCAAAACACTATCATTATCAACCACAAAATTGTTGCTGTTAACTACATATATGCCGACAAAACCATGGAAAACTGCGATGCACTTTTCTGCAGTTCCAAAGTTTTTTCAATGTGGTACACCAAGCGTGTGAGTTAAACTAAATTGATTGAAATAAGACTATTAACCGTGTCATGGTATTATCCGTATGGCAGCTGGATGAGAGTTGCCGAAAATGTATTTGAATAACGTGCAATAGGAGAGGCCTACGTCCAGCTTTAGGCTGATAATGGTGATGATGATGAACCGTGTCCTCACGAATTAATAAGGTAAAAGGCGAGTAGCTACCTACGTGTCCGTTATAACGTGTAGTCAGTAAGTAAGTCAGCCTAGCCTTTTCCCAACTATATTGGGGTCGGCTTCCAGTCTAACCGGATGCAGCTGAGTACCAGTATTTTACATGGAGCGACTACCTATCTGACCTCCACAACCCAGTTACTGGGTAATACGATACCCCTTGGTAAGACTGGTTGTCAGACTTTCGGGCTACTGACGACCCGTAACAACTGTCAAAGATCCACGAATGACAGCCGGGACCAACGGCTTAACGTGCTTTCCGAGGCACGGAGGGGTCTTGGTATGTGAAGATGGTCACCCATCCACGGACCAACCGCGGCAAGCGTAGCTTAACCTGATCGATCGACCCGTGCGGCTGTTATTACTTAGCCACAAGCCCCTCTATTCTTAGCCACAAGCCCCTCTATTATATAACGTGTATCTAATAGATTAGGAAGTCCTTGTTGGTATACCGTGGCCATAACAATATACCTACAGGCAGTTATGATGATAACAATGGCATCAGATCAACAAACAATAACAATTCAATCATAAGAATCGTCACGGGTCATTAAAATCTAGCTCTTAATGAGTGATGAATGTTTATCAACTCGGGAGAGCAACAACTTGACTAATGTTCGTGGTGGCATTTATGAAATTTGGCAAGCACTCAAATACAGTCGAGGTCAATGTTTCAATGACTTTGATCAATGGAGGAGGACATTCAATTAGTGTTGCTTTTAGTGAAATATAAGAACAAATTGATAATAATAATCATATAGATACCCACAGTTCATGTACGAAATGATTATGATTATATTTATCAGAAAAAGGCTCAATTATAATATCAGGAAATTCTTCGTGCAAACAAAAATCGACATATACGTCCATATCTTTCTAATTCTAAAAGGTTAAAAGCGATTTTAGAACATACTGAACTGGATACGGAGTTATTTTGACAACCAAGGTAACATTAACTCGCCGCCCGTGTAAAGTTACCGCCCGTGCGCCTCAAAGAGATGTCAGCATGAACTGACTGGGTCCGCTAGGGCCGATGCCTGCCGGGGCCGCGGGTTGTTCGAAACAGACACCGTGTGGCCCCTGCACAGGCAACCGAAGGAACACGGGTGGGTTTTAGTCAGTAAAAGTCTGACACGCCCTCCCGCTCCGCCCTGAGCGGGAGAAGTCATATGATGATTTCACACCCAAAAAAAAAAGGTAATATTACAGCAAATCTCACCTGCGCTGCACGTGTAGACATAAATAAATAAGCCTGCCTGGCTAAGATAAATCGTTAGCCGTTCAAAACTTCGAACTAAGAAATTACATTATACGTACGTTCATAAATAACTTTGTGTAGAAATATTTATAGCAGTGTAGCTTCTACTATATTCTTTAGCTTTTTATTATATTTACAAAGTCAATGTTTCATTAATTTCTGCATATGAGAATGTTTTTATATTAGAATGTTTTTAGCAATATTGCATACATATATTAGAAAGTTAATAGCAATTAATTAACTTTCTAATATATGTATGTGATATTGCTAAAAACATTATAATGTATGTATATAAATTGAGCAACTACGAGTATAATGAAGTGGACTCAAAATTGTAACTCTATTTATGCACCGTATATTTCATACATAAATTCTAACAATTTATGTATGAAATATTCGGTGCAGTACAGCTGTTTGTCTAATACAGATGTAAGAGAAATTCGATCCACAGCTTTTAATATCACCAATATATACGAACTAACATCAATACAACACGTGAAACATTCAGCAGCCAAACGTGGGTGTGAAAACACATCTTCCACATCACAGACTATTTATTACTAAGACTATAAGACGCATTTTTTCCAAAATAATCCAGTGCGAGAGCACCCGCAGTCGCCGCCGGGTGGTGGGAATTTGGCAGTCTATCCACAAACCTTGTTTATTTTAAGGAAAACGGAAAAGTGTCTTACTAGAAAATCTTTGAAGACCGACAGATTTTAATGCTGACAAGATAGTAGAAAAAATCATTATTTAAAGATTTGATAAACAAAATAGTTGGAGATATTGATAAACTAGTGGCTACAGTGAATAGTGGAAAGTTTCTGAAGTTTTGTTATGAAAGTCCAGTTAAACGAAAGTCATGATTCGAAGTTACGATTTGTATTAGTAGCGGTGTTCGCTTTTTGGATGGACGTGAAGAGGTTTGATTTTAAGGAGAGGGATTTGAATATCAGAATTCAGGTATTGGATTTATTTTAGTTGTCATTGTTTTTATTATGTTAATTACGTCCACACGTAGTGCATGCATACCGAAACATCCACTTCCACACTCATCTTTGTCTATGTAGAAGGTTTGGTTTCCGCACTTAGTCCTTCGTGTGGTCCATTGCGCGTTGGCTATGGCGGCCGTAGGTTGTTATTCCAACCAGACCTACCTCCCCCCAGAAGTTGATTATAAAAACATCTGTTTAAGATCTGGGTGCCCCGAGGTTTTCTATCTGGGTGACGCCTGTGCATTCAAAGAGCACATGCGCCGCGGTTTCTTCGGCCTCCATGCAAGCCCTGCACAGAGGACTGTCCAACATCCTCACTCATATTATTAAGCGTTAGTGAGTTTATCACTTAGCGTTTCCAGCTGAACCGATTTTGATGCAACTGGAAAATCCAAAGGGTAGTTTTCATCACGGAAAATTAAATTTTATTCCTATTTATTGCTTCGTTCGACTTTATATTTCACTGTACCAACTTTCTTATGATAAGTCACTATGATGAAATTGGTAGTTAAACTTTTTTACTAGCCATTAATGTCCCTCTGCTGGGTAAAGGTCCCCCTACTCTCTTTCGACTTTTTCTGTTTATTAGTGTTTTAAAAGGTTTTGTATTCACGATTAACGTAATGTCTACAGATAATACTGAGTAGAAAGATATACTAGTAGTATGAATTGTTTAATAAACAAAATGTAACGTAATATTTCCTCATGGGGAAACCAATCAATATTATTTTATTCGAGCTATAGCTGTTTGTCTATCAAAGGAAAACCATTTCCAACATTCAATATTATTAATAAAATATGTATGAAGTGATGGAAAAAGGTCTCTTTGCGGTCTCAAGTTCAATGCTCCTTGAGACCAAAATAGCGAAGCAAAGACATTTATTTATTTTGCTCATACATAAAAGTATTACATACATTTACAGTCGGTTATTGAAAAAAAAATCTGTTCAGTACATTTTTACTACGTAAAATTGCAATTTTCTATAAAACAGCAGATTTTTTTGTTGGTAACCGCAAAAAAATATGTACGCTAGGGGGTCTAGAATCATGTGCTGAATTCATGGCTACAGTTAGTACCACATATACCAATACCGTACCGTACCGTTTACCGTATTTTCTATCTTTCTTCTTTTTTTTTTCTTATTTATAAAAAGATATGTTTGTCCGTTTCTCCCATAGACCTCTCTCTACTCCGTTCATCCTATCTTGTCCAGACGATAAAAAGTCAGCCATTATATATCCTACTAATATGAAAATTATACAAATGTGATAGTTTGTATGTTTGAGTTACTCAATCACGCAAAAACGGCTGAACGGATTTGTCTGAAATTTGGCAAACAAATAGTTTACACACAGAACACACACACCTGGTTATTTTTTTTTTTCATGCAGTACGTCCCCGTGGGATAATTTCCCGCGCGAAGCTGCGGGCAAAAGCTAGTATCCTATAAATTCGAACTGCCGGCTTGTTTTCCATTCTATCTTCAGATGCTTCGGATGATAATGATTCAATCGTTTCTTTTACATTTTTTACGAGTGTTGATTGACGCAGTAAGGTTGAATGACGATAAAGCCAATGCCAAATATTTTAAGTCTTCATTCATGCCGAAAATAAGAGCATGTCAAAATAATAATAAAGACGTAAGTAATTTCAGCGTATCGAGCTGACATCACTAATGACAGGCCTCGGTTCCGCTCGTTACACGCGACATTGTCTGCATGCCTGTCCCAACGCAACTGCCGAGCGGTCACTGCCAATGCTAAGTTTGAAAATAGACCTGTCTTGTCAACAGTGATGCTGAGTGTTGATAAGGAAGCTGGCGTATTTATAGAAGACTAGCTTCTGCTCGCCACTTCGTACGCGTAAAATTTCGGCCCCCGTCTAATCGCGTCGCATCGCATCGTGCTTCGTTATCGCTTAGCGTTCCTTCTGGCTTTTTTTCCTTTCGCTCGACTCCTAAGGGTCGTACCGTGATGTTGAAATAGCCTATAGCCTTCCTCAAGAATTGAGCTATATAATGCAAAAAGATTTTTCCAAATTCGACTGGTAGTTCTAAAGATTACCCCCTCCATACAGACTAGATATTTGGCTGCCCCGTGGGTCTCGTGGTTGCAAGCGCGACTGCTGAGCGTGGGGTCCTGGGTTCGATTCCCGGGTCGGACAAAGTGTTATTGGGTTTTCCATTAGGAATTTCTTAGTACCTAACAGTCCCCCCTTGCCTCGGATAGTACGTACGTTGGTCCTGCGCCTGATCTCTCCCCGGTCGTGTCGGATTGCTGTCCCATCAGACTATGAAAGTAAAGGAACAGAGAGTGCATCTGTTTACGCACACACTTGTGCACTATAATATCTCCTGCGTACCTCGATCGGTCAGGTTAAGCTACGCTTGCCAGGGTTGGTCTGTGGATGGGTGACACACATATATACACACACACACACATACACACATATCGAGACCCCTCCGTGTCTCGGAAAGCACGTTAAGCGGTTGGTCCCGGCTGTCATTCGTGGATCTTTGTCGTTTGTCTTTGTGGTCGTTACGGGTAGTCAGAAGCCCGAAAGTCTGACAACCAGTCTTACCAAGGGGTATCGTATTATTAACTGGGTTGTGGAGGTCAGATAGGCAGTCGCTCCATGTAAAATACTGGTATTCAGCTGCATCCGGCTAGACTGGAAGCCGACCCCAATATAGTTGGGAAAAGGCTACGCGGATGATGATCAGATCAGGTATAGATAGAACACTCTGTATTATGTACACCATAAACCCATTGTACCCTATGTACTCTTGATTATGTAGGTAATGATCTTGGTAAAGATAATTTCAAGCAATAAGTATAATGGTTTTATGATTGGTACAAAATTGTACACACACGTTTCTTGTCGTGAAAAACTACGGTTGATTCACCGTGTGTAGGCACGGTCGTCAGTGTTTTATTTTATTTTATTTTATTTTATTTGGGAAAAAACAATCATACACTGAGTATTACATCTAGATAAACAGTATGCTGTAAGTAAATGTACAATCCACTACGTTTCCACATATTACTAGCTTATAGTAGATACAGTTTTGGTAAACTTATGTAATAAAAATATAAAACAACAATACAATTTTTCGCTGTCTAATAGTTAAATAATGAAAAAAGGAAATAATTAAATTAAAGGTTATGAGCAAGGTTGCATGGCAAGTAGTGTTGTATGGAGCACTACGGAAGTTTGTTGACAGATACGGCGCGTAGGCACTACGCCCCCGCCGTATGCGCCGCTTTCACGGCAAATGAACGTGTGTGTACAACCGGCCTAAGTCAAAAACAACTTTGTAAGTGACTCTCAATACATTTATTTCTGTTTCGATGAAAGTTTGAAATGCCTCCCAGAATTTTTTAACAGACTTTAAATAAAAAAGGAGGTTCTCAATTCGGTTCAATATACTTAAAAACCTCAGAATTCCGTTATTCATAAGATTCTTAAGATTATTTTTTTATTTAAAAGGATATATATGGCGTCGTTTTAATAACTTCCTGACACTGATATTTACATAGCGAGTAGTGTTATATAAATTTGTGTGGGGTAGGTACAACAAAAAGTGAAAAAAAAAAAAAAATACAAAAAAAAAAACAACCGACTTCCGAAATTAAAGTTATTTTTCACTTTGTAGTGTTCTTTTTTGGAAATCGGTTGTTTTTTTATTATGTAATTTTTTTTTCTAATCTGTTGTTGTTCAGAGATCATAATTTTACGATCCGGAATATACCATATATTCCGGATCGTAAAATTAAGATCTCTGAGCCCATTACCAACTGATTTATCACTTGGGGGACTAAGTGATATATCACTTGAGATCTCTCGCGTGAGTGATAGTTCCTTATCAAATTATTTTTAAAGTGCCCCCATCACTAACGGTGACCTTAAAAGGATACTAAAATAGCTACTGAGACTACGTTTATGAGAAAATGTCTGAGTAGGTTCCCGACCGTTTTCGGTCATGGTGGCCAATTTCAACGTAGATTAGCCAGGTACGCAGGAGGTATTATAGTGCACAAGTGTGTGCGTAAACACAGGTGCACTCTTTGTTCTTTTATTCTCATAGTCCGATGGGACGGCAATCCGACACGACCGGGGAGAGATCAGGCGCAGGACCAACGGCTTTACGTGCTTTCCGAGGCGCGGGGGTATTAAACCGCCAACTTCCAACCTCCGGCCTGTTACTAAGAAATTCCTAATGGAATACGAAATTGAAGCAATTATTTTATTATTTACACTAGCTTTTTTCCCGTGGTTTCGCCCACGTGGAGGTCTCAAGTTGTCCCACGGAAACATACTACTACATTTATAGAGTTTTTTAAGAGGAATAATTCCGTAATACATTGTTGTCTACGCGGCGCATGCCAGCCAGTAAGACTCCCAGTCGGCATGATTTTTCCGACATCTTCAACAATCATCGTCATATTTCGGCCAATTTACACAAAACCGTAATAAATTATACACCTAATCCTTCCTCATGAATCACTCCGTCCATTGCTGAAACCGTATAAAAATTCCTTCGATAGTTTTTGAGTTTATCGCGTTCAGACAAACAGACAGACAGACGCGGCGGGGTACTTCTGGGACAGCCTGTATATATGTATGACGTGACCAGTCTGCGTACAAAAATGTAATAAAAATATATCCAATAAAACTATTGGATACATTTTTATTACATTTTTGTACGCAGACGAGACTAAACCGTCTCGTAGGTATAGTCACTTTACTATTGGATATACACATGTGACTGTTCCTAAATTACCATAGGCTGATAAAATTTTCGTTTTTCCTAATTGTGTAAAATACCACAGTTAAGAACGGCTCTCCCTTTCCCACAGGGAGAGCCGTAATTAGGAATTACGTAATTTAGGAACAGTCACATGTGGTACATATAGCTAATCAAAGATCGGCAAAAACCATAGGCATCACGACCTATGATACCGACGACCTATGTACCGAACATTCATTAGATATATGTATGTAACTTTAAAAAAAAAACCTAAATAATAGGTAGTTTTTATTATATGACCGTTGCAAAATACTTCTATGTTCTTGTATTGCCATTAATTTAATTTACTGTCCTATGGTTGTCTCCACATTATAGAAGAAGCGTATAATATCTTCATTTAAAAATAACACTGTCATGTCCTTCATTAAAAGTTTCCAACACCCTAAAGCAGGAAATAGCAGTGTTTATTTGAACACGCCACTTCAGATTATAGGTTCCGCTTAGTTTCATGTATTTGGCAGTGGATACGGGATGGGATGGATTAAAATAGGTTGACGTCATCCTCGACCTTAGTGAGTCTACATAAGATAACCTTTGTCGACTGAAATCACTGGATATCGTGTGAAAAGTTGGAAAACTTTGTAGTGACTGCTACACTAAGCTTGTGGTTTCTTTTGTTTTTTTGTTGTCGTTCCTCGTACAATGTCTTTTTATTAATCCCCGCTTGCTCATAACTTACGAGTAGGCTATTTTAGACCAGACCAGTTACTTCGCGATATATCCTGCGTCCATCGTCAGACGATTATGAACTCCCATCGTAATGGCGAACTTTTTTTTTACTACGCCGTTATGTTTATTTAATTCGTTCATTGCGCTATAGAAATACTATATTACGATACGTGTGACTTAAGTAGTCCATTATTGTAGAATAAGGGCCGATTTTTTGATACGTAGTTAAACTCAATCCATTGTTAAAAATAGTATCTAAGTAATGGTTAAATTTTTGCAAAACGTGTTTTTTGATAAATATTTTGTTTATCTAATGATATAATATCATTGCTAATGGTCAAATAATTAACTATTAGTTAAAAAAATAACCATTAGATAATCTAAAAATTTATCACGGATTGATGTTTTCGGAGAAAATTTTATTTAATTAATAGAAAACAAACAGTTCATTTATCAAGCTAAATTTCATCCGAAAACATCAATCCGTTTCTTACTAAACTTCTACTATATCCGACGACTCCGCATACTTATCTCTTTTGTTTACTGTACATACATCACATCAAGTCTGTAATCCCCGAAGAGTTAGGCAGAGGTATACAGACCAGCACATCAAGCTACTACAATCTGTCAAATTTCTTTAATAGATTTTCAACTTTATCGCTGAAGGCGAGCAATTAATATCGCTGAGCAATCAACCTTGAACCTTAATGGTTCAAGGTTGATTGGGAAAATTTACAGTTTTGGGTAGCTTGATGTACCTATAGTACACCCACATTTCGCCAGTTATATTCTAAGTCTCATGTAATAGGGGGCGAGCCTATTGCCGTCAACCGGACACATTTCCAAATTTAATATCACCTTGCCCGACCTAGGAATCGAACCTAGGAACTCATGCTCAGCTAATGCTCGCGACCACTAGACCAACGAGACAGTGACAGCAAAATGACAATATTTTACGTAGACCTTGTTGCACTAAAATGATAATACCGAAATCAACATTTACAATATAGTTTTTACAACACACCAAGCAATAAAATACTTTTTTTTTTCCGGATGGGAAATCATCAAATGACCCTCCCGCTCTAGGTGGAGCGGAAGGGAGTGTCAGACTCTTACTGACGAAAACCCACCCATGTTCCTTCCTTTGCCCTTTATGTTCCGGGGTAGCGGTAACCCTTTCGGGCAATCCCGCTGAAGCAATAAAATACTTTACTTTAACTTTGAACAGCAAAATGAAAGTCGAGTGGGTAGCCTATCAAGTATTTATTGATCGAGTAATTTTGCATACGTTGGACGTAATTGACTTAGAAGAATCAATAATGCATACGTTTTGAATCAAAGCATTTTATACACATTCTAGGTTGAATAAAATTAACTTACAGCAATCCATGAAGCTCTAGCAATGCAGTAATAATAAGGTCTAGTAGTACTTACTAATTCCGTGGGTCTTTCATTAAAAAAATCCTTGTGCACCACAAATTAAAAATATAATGATTTGACAGCTCGCAACGTCAGTGCCACAAGATAATATAACACGTTGGCCCTGTTATTCAAATTGCGGCCTTACTTTTTCATAAAACACAAATAATGCAAAAATAACTTGTTGTTTATGGCTTCTATGCCAGCGCTTGGTTTGGACTGCTGAGTGCTGGCCCTAGAGACGAGGGGAAAGTGAGCAATATAGATGGCAACCGATCCTCCCAGTGGTTGCCCAACGCATTGCCCATCACCCAAGTGTCCATTTGCTGTAAAGGTTAGCCAAACTACAACTAAATGATTCATAATAGTGAGGCGACACGGGCGTTGCCGGTGCATTGCGTCGTCGCACCGTGTGCCACGCAATGCGGTGTCACAACGCAACGCCGCTATACGACTTCGTAGCGTCTCTTCTCTTTGAAGTCCAAACAACACTGCGCTATGATATGATAATAATATGGTTTGTTGTTTATTTTTGTAAATGAAGATCATTTTTAAGACACTTTTACAACGTCAATTTCCTGGTCATTATTTTACAACTAGATGTCGCCGGCATTTCCTGACTGATCCCTGAGAAAAAATGACGGAATAAACTCAATGGCCTCTCGTTGCGCTGCGATGCCGCTTCGTCGTCGTAGTTACCACTTGAAGCATATTCCACTTCGAAGTTCTGGTTCCTTAGTCCGTTGCGCGTGCGTTGCGTCGTCGCACATCATCGCGATGAACCGTATGGCATGTCAGTGTAAAAACTGTACCCTATGTTACCTTTATATTATTTTCTAACGCAGAACTGTGAGCTGGATCATAAAACAATAGAAATAAGCATCTCATTCTCAGTACGTATTTTTTCTGTTACTTGTCTATCTATAATCAATAAGTAGATATTAAAAAGAGTACTGTCTCATTCACTGAACAAAGGGGTGTTTTGATTTAGACACGGAATAAAGCCGGATTTTTCGCAATTCTCAGAGGATAGGGATATATGACGGACAAAGTCGCTGGGAAATTGCTAGTTATGTATAAAAAAAACTGAAATAGATAAACAAATCCTGGACAGAAAATATAGTAGTCTTTGAGTTAGTACCTTACCTACTTACGCCTTACGGACAGACTGCAGATGAACGAGTCGCTGCGTGTTCATAAATGTTTCATATATAAAATTACATTTTTCCTAAGGCAGAAACCAAAGAATGTCTTGTGGTAAGGGTATTTTTGTCCATGTACATATGTACATCTAGTCATTTAATCGGTTGCGAGTACTATGCATCTGGGGGTCTACTACGAAGTGCAAAGTGCGAATGTTCGAATCGGACCGACACAATGGCCGAACCGAATATTATTGAAAAATGCGAAAAAAGTTCGGATCGGCTCAATTAGGTTGGGACCATAGTCAATATTCGAAATAGTGTAGGAGTGTAGGATCGGGACCGACCGAACCAAATAGTAACTTCATAGCAGGAAACGGCCGAACATTCGGCCGATACCACTTCGGAGTAGACCCCCTGACCTTTTTGAAGGATAGCAACATTAATATTTATCAGCGTATGGCGTATATGTCCTTCCCTTCAGTAATTGTCTGGTATCGTCGATCGATGGGCGAAAGTATTACTGTGTGGGTTTGTGTGTGTATTTGTAGCTTCTCTTAAATTAAGAACCAACTACTTTTCTTATAACTTTTCGTAGCCTAGCTATCTAATAGACCGTCATACGATAAGTGCAACAAAAAATACATTACCTCAAAATGAATGAGATAATCGACGACTTTTATTTAGCCCACGTTCGCACAGATATAAAAATATCGCGGCGGGATTTTATCCCGCACTGGATTATCAACTCTCGGTGTTGTGAGCATTGAGAATCTAACAGAGCGCATCCCAGTGCCTCAAAAAAATACACTGTTGTATTTTCAACTCTCGGCGCTACGCAGTGCTATTACAATCCAGTGCCCGAAAAAAAATCGGGAAAAACACGCCCGCACCTGGGCTTAGTGATTGCCGCTCAGACAACGCCGACAACTCACCATGAATCTTCATCACCACGCTTGGTGAATATGTAGAGGTAAGAAGTATAAGAAACAGGGTGTAAATTTCACTCTCTTCCATAGAAAAGGGAGGATCCTCCGACCAGACGAGTGTTGTGTCTGGTGGGCAACTGCCCGACAACTGATGTCGGAACGTTGTATACCTATATGCTAATCGCACGGTAAACTCTGCTTGCGCGATGCAGGATTTTCAGTGACGTCAGTATGAAGCGTAGTTCGCATGTGGCGATGTAGATACCGCCACAAACATGTCAAAGAAAAACTTGATCGCAGTATGTCTTTAACACAAGAGAACGGTATTTCTCTCTTGATATAAATCCCTACTCGCCGTCCACATTAATTCTCCACCTAACTCACTACCTACTTTCGCAGGCCCCTATCGATACCTCGAAGAAGCCCATCGTGTGGGTCCTGGGAGGCCCAGGGTCGGGCAAGGGCACCCAGTGTGAGAAGATCATCGCCAAGTACGGGTTCACACATCTGTCCACTGGGGACCTGCTAAGAGCCGAGGTGAAGAGCGGCTCCGAAAGGGCGAAGATTCTTACTAATATTATGGAACAAGGTACCCTACAACAACTACTATGATGTTTTTAACGGGTTTGGTATGGCACCTACTATTATCTACTGGAGAATTTGTTAGTAGTACCAACTTATCCCTTTGGTCTTGTGGTCGCAATCACGACTACTGAGCGTGGGTATCGATTCCCAGGTTGGGCAAAGTGTTTTTGGGTTTTTCCATGTAGAATTTCTTAGTAAGAGCCCAGAGTTTGGAAGTTGGCGGTGTTATACCCCAGTGGCTCCGTTGGCCCTGCGCCTAATCTCTCTCCGGTCGTGTCAGATTGCCGTCCCATCGGACAATGAGAGCAAGGTAAGAGACAGTGCATCTGTGTCTGCGCACAAACTTGTGCACTATATTATCTCCCGCGCCGAAGGCTGGTTTCATAGAGATTGGCCGGCATGGCCGGAATACGGTCTGAAGGACTATTAGTACGAACTTATTAGATTCTCCTTTAAGTACGAAACTGATGAAGAAGTTGTGAATGAGTCCCCGTTTGGCGTAAAAGTCATATTTAAAGTAAACGTAGCTGAAAAGAATATCAGGTATACTGATTATACATCTTGGTTAGGGCGCATTAAAGTCGACGGCACGGTTGGTGGCGCAGTGGTTAAGCGATTGACTACTGCCTGTCGCGGGTTCGATTCCCGCACGGAACAAATATTTGTATGACCTGCAAGTAGTTGTTCCGGGTCTGGCTGTTTGTGTATGTGAGTTTAAATGTTTGTAAACGCACCCACGATACAGGCGAAATTCCTAGTGTGGGCAACATTAAAAAAAAAAGTGTGTAAGGCCTCGCTTCTGATGCACGAGGTCGTGGGTTCAAATCCGGGCCAAGTACCTACCAATGTATTTCAATTCTTATGTATTTTCTGGGTTTTTATTGGACATTACTGAAATCGCCAACCCGCGGGGTAGTTGCGTAACACACTCATCACACATCAGCAGCATTTCTTTTTTTTTTTTTCTGGTGGGAAATCATCAAATGCCGCTCTGGCTGGAGCGGAAGGGAGTGTCAGACTCTTACTGACTAAAACCCACCCATGTTCTTTCCTTCGCCCTTTATGTTCCGGGGTAGCGGTAACCCAGTCGGACAATCCCGCTGAACATCAGTAGCATTGGGTTTCATTTTCACAGTTCAACTTAAATAACGCAATGAATGTTATTGCGTTATTTAAGTTGTTGAGCAGACACATTTTTAGAACATAATTATAAAGCAAATGATTAGCGATATCCTTTAGAATGGTTCAGATTGAGAATGATAGTATGGTACGCAATTAGGGTGTTATCTTGAGCAACCCTGGTGTTATTACACATAATATAATAGGCTGATATTATTTTAATAAGGTAAGTCTGCTGGGGCAACATAGGCAGTCAAAACCGCTATAACACACGTTACACTAGAAGAGATCTTCTAGTTTAAAAAAGTTACTAATTTTTAACGTGTAGGTAAAAGTTTATTTACAGAAATAAATTATTTATGATGTAATTTTGTTTAATTTCCAGGTGGCCTGGTCCCCAATAGTGTAGTCCTGGAACTGCTGGAAGAAGCCATCGTGTCTAAGGCACCTGAATCCAAAGGCTTCCTCGTGGACGGCTACCCCCGCGAGAAGTCTCAGGGCATCGCCTTCGAACAGGCCATCGGTCCTGTATCTGTTAGTATCTGTAACTTGGTGACAGTTACTTTACCTTTCGAAGTTCTCAATGCAACATGAAAAATAGAGGTGTGCTATACTGGGTACACCTAGTACGAGTATCGAAAAATATTTTGTCAAAATACCTGTTCCGAGTACGTAATTATAAGTATTTACTCAGATTCAGATGGACTCGATTAATTCAGGTAAAAAATCGTACTTAAAATATTATTCCCAAAGACCTCAAATTCTTATTGATGACAATGTTGTAATAAGAATTAACTTAATTTTGTTTCTGGCTTACTAAGGCTTCAAGCTACAGGCACTGTCCAACTTACTAAGGCTTCAAGCTACAGGCACTGTCCAACTTACTAAGGCTTCAAGCTACAGGCACTGTCCAACTTACTAAGGCTTCAAGCTACAGGCACTGTCCAACTTACTAAGGCTTCAAGCTACAGGCACTGTCGAACTTTCTCACAAAAATTCTAACCTACCAATCAGGATGCTCCAATTTTCGAGCTCGCTTCACTCACTCTTCGGTGTAAACTCAACGTATCTAAGTCACGTTTTCTAGCTCGCTATGCTCTTGCATTCTCTTAGTAAGGACATAATAACATATTTTGAGCAGAGCAGTGGTGGCCCAGTGGTAATGGACCCGACTTACGAGTTGTAGGTCGCGAGTTCGAACCCAGTTCGAACTTTGTGTAAATTATTTCATCACCACTGCTCTCAAAACGGTGAAGGAAAAACATCGTGAGAAAACCGACATGTCCTAGAACCACAAATTCGAAGACATGTGCCATCCACCAACCCGCACTGGGCCCGCGTGGTGGATTATGGCCCACTCCTCTCACAGAGAGGAGGCCTGTGTCCCAGCTGTGGGAACATTATAGGCTGATTATGTAACATATTTTATTTATTTTGTAAAAAAAGTAATACCCTCCTTTGGAGCTCTGCTACCGTCAGATAAAAAGGGCTATCAACATGTTTTGATACAGGGCCCCCTTAATACTAGCAACGTATCTGATAAAAATGTACAGACGCCAGAACATCAAGCTACTACAATCTGTCAAATTTCTTTAATAGATTTTGAACTTTATCTCTAAAGCATTAAGGTTCAAGGTTGTTTGGGAAAATTTAACAGTTTCGGGTAGCGTGACCTGCTGGCGTCTGTATTATTATATTCTAACCCGTTATTTCTCTCACTTATAATTTTGATTCTAATTTTCATTTTAATTTTTCATTATCATTTTAATTATTATTTTTATTTTGGTTTGTGTAATATTGTTATGCATGATGTACAGACGCCAGCACATTAAGCTACCCGAAACTGCCAAATTTTCCCAATCAACCTTGAACCTAATGCTTTAGCAATAAAGTTGAAAATCTGTTAAAGAAATTTGAGTCTGTGCTTACCTATCCTGTGGATCCTTGATATCTGAATTTTTTTTTTTTTTTTTTTATTTATAGCGAAACTGATCTTGAACTTTTCTCACATTCCAGGCTATTCTCTACTTCGAAGCATCAGAAGACACACTGACCAAGAGGTTACTAGGACGCGCGGCGAGCTCAGGCCGTGCTGATGACAACGAAGAAACCATCAAGCTGCGTCTGAAGACTTTCCTTGACAACAACCAGCAGGTTTTGGACCAGTACCCTTCAAAAATCAGCAGGGTAAGTTGGAAGTTTAGTAATATATTGACGAAGGAGGAAAGTTCTTTTCTTCACACAAAGTGGATGACCGTCCTCTTGGCGGTATCTCTTGCATTCATTTTCATGATGACTATATATGTGACTAAAAAGTACTGAGTATGAAATATCAGAGGGTCAATTCTCGTAATTTTAAGAATGTTCACAGTCTGATCTCAGTCTCAATCTGTCAAAAATACCTCTAATTTCCCTACATTTTTCAAAAGTTTTTGACATCGATTGTCGCCGAGATGAGATTGTCACTAGATTTTGTTTAACGTTTTTAATTACGGGGATTGGCCTTCTGATCAACATATTTATTGGTTTAGGATCTCCAACAAAATATGTCACATAAATAAAGGGAAACATCAGCTCATCATAAAATATATATGTCGACGGCTGAGAGGTCTGCGCAGCTCGCCCATCATCAGTATGGTTTTGAGGTAGAGATTCCATGGCGTAGGTCTCAAGTAACACAGTAACAATAGCAAATATTTGCACAAAGGTTTATTTGAATAATAGCACGGCACAGTTTAAATAATAACGGTTATAATAGTTAGAGACAATAGTAATAAGTTACCTGTGAACCAACGATCCCGATTGGAGGTCCGATCTGAAGTATCGTTCTGAGCCAAGTTCTCTTGCGACTCGCGCTTTTATAACTTTAAATTCGACACCCCTCCAACCGATTCCGTTCACGTAACATGTGACGTCACCGGCACGGCGTTCACCGGTATTACAAAAATCAATTGAGTGTCTAAACAAATAAATAGTCAATGATGCGACATATAATTTGAGAAGATTACATCCTCCATGGAGGCTCCCTAGCTATTTTCCAACGGACATGCTAGTTGTATTTGCCGGTACACGAAGACTTATACGAGTATGATTTTCATGTTAATTTTTGTTAATTGCAGATAAACGCCGAATCTTCTGTAGACGCCATCTTTGCCGAGGTAGAGAAGGTCCTGGACCCGATCGTGGCAAACGCAGCCGCGAAATAAATGCACAACTCAACATTTTATACGCGCTGTACATACGCCTCTATTCTACATTAATTTTAAAGATTGTTGATTAAATAATGTTTTTATTTTATGTGTTTTTTTTATTATTGAGGTCTAAATTCGCCATACTTGGCGCGATCCTACCCATGATGTCCGTCTGTCTCATTTTTATCAAACACTAGATGACGCGGTGTTCTTCGTATCACCTATCCTAACGACATTAAAACTCTCCCTTCGCTAAAATGGTTGAAAATTTTGATCGGTAATGTCAGGCATTGCCATTTTCGTAGGTTATTATACTCTCATAATCAGCCTATAGCTTTCCCACTGCTGGGACACAGGCCTCCTCGCTGTGAGAGGGAGTGGACCATAATCCACAAATCGGACACAGTGCGGGTTGGAAGTCTGGCAATAAAAAGAAGAGGATCCATAGTTTTTTGAGCGGGCAACACTAATTATACTTCATGAAAGACTGATACTTACTCATTTACAAATACAAATTTGAATTTTATCAAAAAGCATTATGGTAGTACCTTGAAAGTGGGCGTGAAATTGTTCTGTACAATATACGTTGCGCCAAACGACGTCATTTGAAAGCAATTGTTATATTTTTGGATGTTGGCCAAGAAGTGTTTAGAGTCATTTCCCACCCCAGAAACTAATGAGCGAAATGGATCTGGTGGTGGGACCAATTGTGGCAATTTTACTTTACTACCAGCACAACATAATCTAGTAGATTCGCCGTTGTATTTTAACGCTTTACAATATTGACAAATGATTGTCATTTCCCCTATTGTCACGGATTTGTCGCCACAATAATTTACTTCCGGATCGTAGTGGAATAATACTCGTTCAAGGTTTATAGGAGCACTGCTTCTGCAGTATCGGTCGATTTCATTGCGTCGTGCTCGCTGTTGTTGTGTTTGGTGTGCCCGAACTCGTTCCATTCTAAGCCTGTCTACTTCATTATTATTCACTGTAGAACGCAATTCTGACATACCAATACGAATGTTATCATTAGCTCTCTCTCGCTGGTCATCAGTGCGGTTTGCACGTGAGGTAGCTCGTCGTACTTTTGATTGACTTCGACGACCTATGTCAGCTCGTCTTTTCCTTGTCATTTTAAAACAATAACAGTAAATAAAATTCTCACGCACTGACAAACTGATGATAGAAGATTTTAATAACGGTCTAATGGTGACAGAATGACAGGTAACTTTATAACCCTTCGTCTGACGTTCGACAGACGACTGATATTTTTTTTTTGCATTCCAACAAAACACGATATCGTGTGTGTGAAATAGTACAATAAAGACTTATTTTTATTTGCATTCCAAACAATGACAACAATCGGTCCAGCCGTTGTCGAGTTTTAGCGAGACAAACGAACAGCAATTGATTTTTATGTATATATATTATATTGATTTTTTTATATAGATTAGCGACCCGCCCTTACATCGCACGGTTTTTACGACTAGACAAAACATTAAGATTTCTTTATTATATGTAGATATGAATGTATCAACCTTCCGAAAAAAAATTGGTAAAATATAGTGGTGAAGACCGCTTCAAAATCCGTTGTAAGAATAAGGGACCTCCCGTTAGTGTATTGGTGGTCGCACGACCGGCCGTCCGACCAGTTGCGGTCAAACTTTGTGTACCGCACTATGAACGTCAGCATCTTGGTCGGTGTTGCTGTGCCGCGTTGTGAGCGAGGTCCCTAAGATTGCTTCGGAGACTAGAGAAATCAGAGGGATTGACCAAGGAGATGTTAATGAATCTCTGACACCGAACGAATAAAAAAAGTAAGATTTACGTTTGAGAAGAAATTGTCATTGTTAACTGTCAGGAAGGTAAATTTTTCACACGGATTTTGTGGTGTTTCTTCGTGTCTCTTCTCTTGTCTTGTCTCCAAAAACCACACTTCACTTTATTATGAAAATTTGTTATTAAAGAAAACCGTCAACAATATCAGAAAAATGAAAACCAGAACGCAATAACTATGTTCACTTTCTAACAGCAATTTACAATCAAATGCTACCACTCAGCCTCTTCAAAGTCTACGAGCTTTTTTTCGAGAAATTAAGAAACCCACTCAAAAACTTCACTCTTAGAAGAGATTATAAAAATGGAACAGAAACTTTGTCCGGGATGCGAAGAGCCCGTAATAGATAAGATACCAGGATGCCCTTTACAATGCAGAACTGTGCAATGCAAGGCTTATCAGAAAAAGGTTGGTAGGAGATCTGAAAGTCATTATCATCCCGACAGCCCGACTTCACCCGCTGCTGGGCTGTCTCTTTTCGCCACAAATCAGTAAATGCGTTAGCGCTAAACGTATTTTAAGCCGTCGCCCTCGGTCCTGCGCCTGATCTCTCTCTCCGGTCCTGTCGGATTGCCGTCCCATCGGACTATGAGAGTTAGGGAACAGAGAGTGCATCTGTGTTCTGCGCATGCATTTGTGCACTATAATATCTCCCTCGCCAAAGGCTAGTCTCCGCTGAAATTCGGTCTGGAGGACTATTATTTAAAACCTCATTCAGTTTCTAGTTTCTGTTAAATGTATTTGTGATTTGTGGTGCAAGCAGGACTAAGAATATTTGCATATCTACCTAACTAGCATCTGGATGGAGCGCGTTAAGGCCCTTAACGCTCCCTTAACTTAAGGGAGATTAGATAAGTGATCGCATTGTCAATTAAACCTGCGAATATACGACCGACTCAATGAGAGCTTACTTAAGTTTTGCTAGCCCTCTACAAACTGGGTGGAACTTCGATAGGACAATATCGTCACCTTAGAGTGAAAAACTCGGGAATGCATTTTTGCTCAAATTTATTTTATTGCGTTTCTAGGAAGAAAACCTCGCAACGCACATCCTGATCTGACTCATTTGTTCATTCGATACTCATAGCGCCATCTATGACAGTAAATCAGAACCTCGTAAATACTTGCATCATCATAAAATTAGACGTTTATATAAAAATTAATTTACACTTTAATTCATAAGTACTTCTGTAGCGTTGATAAGGCATTAGCTGTGGATTTTTTTACTTAAGAGATTAAGGAATGACCATACTTACCGACGCCGAGTCGGTTTGAACTGTACACAAAATATGGTTTTTTCTTCCTGTTGAAAAGTTACCTCTTTTACACTTACGAGGTTTTCACTCTAAGGCGTCGATATGGTCAGTTCTTTTGCTGGGCTATGGCACGTCACTTGTCGTCACTCATTTAAAAGAATATCACGAATATTTTTGCCACTTTCAAATGTAAGATAAAAACTAAGATTAAATTTGTCCGAAAACTTCAGACAAAGGCAAATTCATTGGGAAAATAACAGAACTTGGAACATTTTTAAACATTTTGTTAAATTCATATTATTCTGCAGCCAATATACGACTTCGAAATGATGCCCATTGTCTGGGTAGTGGGTGGGCCAGGGTCTAGCAAGATGACCCTGTGCCAGAGGATGGTCGCGGCGTATGGACTCACCTACCTTTCCCCTGGAGAAATGATACGAGAGGAGATGGCGAGAGGTTCCGAAAGGGTCAGGTGCCTCAATTCTGTTGTAGGCCGAGGTACGATTTCTACATATTAAATTATTAGTTCGGGAGCATGGGCTCGTGGTTTACTTAAAGCCGCTCGGTTTGCAGCCACAACGCAACTGGAACAAGTTGTAGCGAACTATTCACACCACTGCTTGCCCACAGATTGTCGCTGCGATGTGGTGTGGTTGTAGTACGTATGACCGGGCCTTTACATAACTACATATTTTTACTTATAACATCATTGCGTAGCTTATTTGTAATGGTATCGATTAACGTGTTACCATGCCATTGGGTTGTGGAGATCAGATAGGCGGTCGCAATACTGCGGAAACCGCAGAGAGCGATGGCCGTCACAGTCATCAGGGGATATCGCACGATCTCCTACGAGGCGGCCTGCGTACTGGCTGGATCCCCGCCCTGGGACCTCGAGGCGAAAGTACTCGCGTCACTGTATCGGTGGCGCGAGGAAGCGAGGGCGCGGGGTGAACGACCGATGCAGCGACACATGGAGCTACGTCAGTCTCGGCTTCGCGAGGTCCTGGTGGCGGAATGGCGGGACAGGCTCACACGCCCTACCGCTGGCCTCGTCACCATCGAGGCGGTCCGGCCGGTGCTCGAGCGCTGGCTCGGGAGGAGGCACGGCTCCCTGTCGTTTCGGGTGACGCAGGTGCTCTCGAGGCATGGTTGCTTCGGGAAGTACCTGTGTCGCATAAACAGGGAGCCGGACGCCCGGTGTCACCACTGCGTCGACTGCCGGGAGGACACGGCGCGGCATACGCTGGCAGAGTGTGCCGCCTGGGAGGAGCCGCGCCGTGCCCTCATCTCAGAAGTAGGCAGTGACCTGTCGCTGCCGGCCGTGGTCGAATCGATGGTCAGCAGCGAAGAGTCCTGGGACGCGGTGGTTTCCTTCTGCGAAACGGTCGTCTCGCAGAAGGAGGCTGCGGAAAGGGAGAGGGAGATCTCGTCCTCTCACCCGGGCCGCAGCAGGCGCGCGAGGAGGCCCGCGGTGGCGGGCCGGCACCAGTCGGGGGTTGCGGAAGGATCTTAGTTCCTGCGACTCCCGGCGTAGGTGTGAGATGGAACACTGGGGTGGTTTTTAGTCAGTAAGAGTCTGACAGACCCCGTCGCCCGCCCCAGGGCGGCGGACATCCATGAGGATTTTCCACCCCGGGAACAAAAAAAAAAAGGCAGTCGCTATGTAAAATACTGGTCTTCAGCTGCTTCCGATTAGGTTGGAAGCCGTCCCCAAGAAAATTGGGAAAAGGCTGGGCAGATGATGATGTTTTGTTGGTAGTAGAGGTCTACATACACATGGCTCATCTGGAGAAGTAGGTACAGACGCCAGCAGGTCAAGCTACCCGAAACTGTCAAATTTTCCCAATCAATCTTGAACCTTAATGCTTTAGCGATAAAGTTGATAATCTATTAAAGAAATTTGACAGATTGTAGTAGCTTGATGTGCTGGCGTCTGTACTATTACTATGACTGACACCATGCCTATTGGTGCCGCCAAGCAGCGTTAAGATTACATACGCACTGACAGATGGCTTGCTTAGCGCCTAGAGCCTAGTGACTTCACATCCTTACATAGGTACACGCTAGGCGCCAACCGCGCAGTGCGGCCGATTTCGAAACTTCTAGAGCGTTCGTTTCTTACACTGTCTCGGGCGCTCGGTACACAGGGGAAGTTGTATTCGTCTAATTACAGGCACATGACACTTCAGCTTTGATTTCAAAATCCCTATGAGCAAATAAGTGGATAGTTCCTTGATAGTATTTATATAAATGCGTAAATATTGGAAACCATAACCATGAGTCGAGAAACCACCGATCGATTCTGCAAAAATCTCACCGTGAAAAGTTAGGTGATTAGGTGAGTTAGGTTTGACTCTATGTATAGACAGCTCACTTCACGCTCATTTCACCTAAGTTTTCATGGTAAGATTTTTTCAGAATAGATCGGCTGATGTTATCATTGCCAGTAGTCGTTAGTTTCCTGCCATTTGGGATGGTTCTAAATGTTGATAATAGATTTAGCATGTACCTGCATCGGTTTACCGAGATATGGTACCCTTTTTTTTTTTTTCTGGTGGGTAATCATCAAATGACCCCTCCCGCTCTGGGTGGAGCGGAAGGGAGTGTCAGACTCTTACTGACTAAAACCCACCCATGTTCCTTCCTTCGCCCTTTATGTTCCGGGGTAGCGGTAACCCTTTCGGACAATCCTTAGACCTCCACCGTGTGCTCCACCGTGTCCTCTGGGCGATCCTGGCAATGGTGACACCCGGGCGTTTCCTCCCGCCTAATGATGTGCAGGAACCTCCCGAAACTTCCGTGTTCGGTGAGGACCTGCGTCAGGCGGTAGGTGAGGGCGCCGTGGCGCCTCTCTAGCCACTCCTCAAAGAGGGGTCTTATCGCCGCTATCGCGGCGTGCCCTAGATATGGTACCCTTGACTAAGGATTGAGGGACATCCTTTGAATTGCTGTTTTATTTTTGCTTTACTTTTTGAATCGGACTTCCAATGTTTTTGCAACTTCTACTAAATCTTTATATCATTCGTTTTTCGATTCATTCATAACGTATGGGGTAACAATCCTTACGAACATTATTTATTTTGCAGGTGGGCTCGTCCCCAACGACATAGTACTGGAGTTACTAAATGATGGGATCGAAAAGGCGGCTGCGAAGGGGACCCGCGGCTTCGTGGTGAACGGGTTCCCTCGCAATAAGACACAGGGTCCACAGTTTGAGCGAGCTGTGGGGCAATGTTCTGTAAGCGACTGACTTCGAAAGTGATCGTACTTATCGACACGGAATTGGGTTACATCGGTCCTAAAGAGCTTTGTCTCGAAACAGACGTCATTGGCCTCGTTCCCGTTCGACGCGACTCGGCACCGCGTTGATAAGTCAGCCAATGTTGTCGGCCCAAGCCGATTCCGCCTTGATAAGTCTATGTCACTACATAAAGCTACTAAGTCTACTGAAAGAGCGGTGGCTGTCATATTAACAAGATATGTATTTGGAACTAGCTTTTTTTTTTTTTTTTTTCGGGATGGGAAATCATCAAATGACCCCCTCCCGCTCTGGGTGGAGCGGAAGGGAGTGTCAGACTCTTACTGACTAACCCATGTTCCTTCCTTCGCCCTTTATGTTCCGGGGTAGCGGTAACCCTTTCGGACAATCCCGCTGCCCCGGCAGGCTTCGGCCCTGAGGGGCCCCTCGTTATGCTGACATCTCTTTGAGGCGCGCGTGGAACACTTACGCGCCGTCCGGCACGGGCCTGGTCCTGATCGGGCGGTGAGCTACCCATTGCTCTCCGCCCGCAGGCCCGCGCCTACGGTGGCCGGTAGTCGTCGCTCGACTCCCGACGCCCCGGGCGTGTCCCGCGGCGGCTGGGACGGGAGGCTCTCTCCCTCATCCGTCCCGCCACCTCCTTCGCTAGCATGACTGCTTCGCAGAAGGAGGCGACTGCCTCCCACTCCCTCTCGCTCCGGACCATGGCTTGCACCAGGGCCGGGCGCGAGAGGCCGCCGCCGCTGCCGATCGCCTCTACGAGGACACGGCGGTGCTCCGCCCAAGCGGGGCAGACCTCCACCGTGTGCTCCACCGTGTCCTCTGTTTGGAACTAGCTTCTGCCCGCAATTTCATCCGAGTGAAATTTCTTGTTCGCCCGACCGAGGGCAGGCAATGCGATGCGACGGGATGGCTGTCGCATCGCATCGCAGTCTTTAAGTTAAGCAAGGATTAATTCAATGATGTAACATCGTTTTTACAGCTCATAATATACCTGGCATCATCGGTACAGACGTTATTCAATAGGATGAAACACCGGCTAAAGAATCCGGCTCGTATAGATGAGACCCCAGACGCCATAAAACTCCGCCTGGAAACATATTTGAAGCACTACGAGAGCATTATCGAACTCTACAAGTACAGGCTTGTTAAGGTTTGAATTTATTTCAATTTACTTACAAGGTGTAATTCAAATAAAGTATTTTTATCTCACGAAGCGAAACGCGCTTTACTCGTTTTTACCGAGTGTACAAACTCGCTGAATGTGTGTATAAGCGTGGGGCTCTCGGTACCGCCCGAGACACTGGCGAAGTTGGAAGTGTGTGTGTGTGTGTTGGGTGTGTGTGTGTGTGTGTGTGTGTTATGTGTTGACGTTACTCGTCCTGACGCACACATTCACAGCGTGTTTGTGCACTTAGTTACCACAAATAAAGCGCGTGTCGCTTCGTGAGATAAAATACTGTAACTGTAACTAATCGAAAACCATAAGGTTGTATGCTTTTTTTTTTTTTTTTTGGGATGGGAAATCATCAAATGAAGGTTGTATGCTTCGGTGACAAAAATTGTAAAGCTTGAATGTGAAAAATTATTGTGGAACTGCAAACATCCACCTATGCTTCAGATCGACGCGGATAAAACACCGGAAGAGTTCTACAAAGATGTGATGATCCCGATGGACGAACTTATGGCCAAAGCGGCAGCTCTTAAAGCCGCAAAGAAAACCGTACAAATTGTAACTTAAACGAATAACTTTAAGGTGACATGCACTGACAGGTGACTTGCTTAGTGCTAAAAGCCTATTGACTTAACATCCTCCTTTAGCGAAGATGTCAAGCGCACACTGCGGCTGGTTACAAAGATTCTAGTGCGTTCGTTTCACTACTCGCAAGGTACCACCTGTCAGTGCGTACGTTGCCTTTATGCAAATGGATGGCAGTCCCAAGTATCCCCCGGAAACCGAAACCAATAAACCTCAAACGAAACCAATAAATAAGTTTTTATTTCAAACAAAATTATTTTTAACACCTTTTTTACACAAAGTAAAGTGTCTGCCTGTGTACGAACACACAACGTACAATTCTTAAGTCTAAAGTAAAGTGCCTGCCTGTGTATGAACACACAACGTACAATTCTTAAGTCTAAAGTAAACTGCCTGCCTGTGTTCGGACACACGACCTACAATTCGTAAGTCTAAAGTAAAGTGCCTGCCTGTGTATGAACACACAACGTACAATTCTTAAGTCTAAAGTAAAGTGCCTGCCTGTGTTCGGACACACGACCTACAATTCGTAAGTCTAAAGTAAAGTGCCTGCCTGTGTATGAACACACAACGTACAATTCTTAAGTCTAAAGTAAAGTGCCTGCCTGTGTTCGGACACACGACCTACAATTCGTAAGTCTAAAGTAAAGTGCCTGCCTGTGTATGAACACACAACGTACAATTCTTAAGTCTAAAGTAAAGTGCCTGCCTGTGTACGGACACACGACCTACAATTCGTAAGTCTAAAGTAAAGTGCCTGCCTGTGTATGAACACACAACGTACAATTCTTAAGTCTAAAGTAAAGTGCCTGCCTGTGTACAGACACACGACCTACAATTCGTAAGCCCGGGCCGTTGCCACTGGGCCACCACTTATAAGCCGACGAACTTAGGTTTGAACCCATGCACGAAATTTTAACAGCGATTATTTCTTGAGTCATGTTTTTGCACTTAGCTCTTCAATTAATAATTTTAAAAAAATCCAGGACCGTATCAAGGTAAAAAAACAAAAGGCATATTTGTGTATTTCCTGAGTAAAACTCATATTTTGTAGATTCATTAGTCCAGAATTTTTTCAACTGAGAGTGGGTCCCAGTTAAAACGCGATAAATCTGTAACGTCATATTCTGAAGAGTTGTAAATTTCATAAAAGATTTAAGAAAATCTTGAACTAGATTCTAAAATAAAAATTATTAATATAGAGATAGTACTTTATGAGATTTAGATTTCTGATTAGCCACTTTATGCAAACGTCTGGATTGAGAGCCCCAAGTCATTTGTTCATAAAAGTTTTAATTCACGTTTAAGAAATTTATGGCAAAGATCCATAAATTTCTAAGTTTTTTTTAACGTGACATTTATTAAGAATTAGAATAAACTGTACACTAAAATATATATACAATTATATACAAGTATATAATACAAAAAAAATATACAAAAAGGCAGGAGCTCATTGGGCAAAGTTAAGTTTAAATTTCTAGGTTAAGTTTTTACTATTTTTAACTAATTGCCCCCATAAGTCTCAATTTGTTTCGAAATAAGAAAAAAATGGCCTCTCAGTCCACATGGTCCGTGTGATAAACTATTCATTTTGATACAAATTAGCGCCCGTTCTAGTATTGTGTGGTTGTGGTGGTCGTAGAAAAAGAAAAGAAAGAAAACTATTTATTGGGACTCGCACAGGAATATCTACCTATCACAAACTAAACACAACACTCAGTGAATATGGTTGTCGTTGTGGTGTGGTTCTCATTATGGTGTGGTTGTGCTACGAGTGATCAGGCTCTTACTGTTGATCGACCGTGGTCTGGTTGCACGCTAACTGTTGGTCTAACACTTATCAATTTAGCAGAAACGCTAGAGGGCGTGCCTTAAGCAGGCTAACGGCGCTACCGCTGCCTTCAACAGAATAAAGCAACTTACATATTTAATAATTCAATTTATTAACTTTTAACAAAACATTCGATCTTACTCTAAGTGGGAAATAATAATCCCTCTCGCGCACTGAACGACCATGACCACGACCAGACCAGACCATGGTAGCTTCGAACAACGTTTTATTAATATAAACGTAAAACGTTGGACGCTGCTAGGTCGCGGTCGCAGTGACCCAAAACGCGAAAGGGTTGATTCCAAACAACAAAATACTCGTAATATGCTTAACTTCTACGTAGGCTTAAACAAACATCTCTTAGGGCGAAGAAAACTGTGGAAATTATACCGGTATATGATCCAACAGAAGACTGATACTTAGTTTCTACTTAGTATTCATTTTTAATAATGATGTTACATCTCATGCCGACTGGTTCGTAAGTCAACCAATGCAACAGCTAAAGCCACCGGCACATTACTTTGTCGTGTTGTGTCGTGACGCAGGATACACCAATCTGTCCAGGACCAGGACCACGTCAAATCACAACGAGTATTTTAATGGCTAACTTTGCCTCAGAAGGCGTTACGACACTACACAACTCACTACTTAAATCACTTTTTAAAGCCGGATTTACTTTACCCATTAAAGTAAATCCGGCTTTAAAAAGTGATTTAACAGCAGATTTAATGATCACATACTTTTAGAAAAGTATGATGCGATTACATGTGATTTTATGGGTACCCCGTGCCTATACTGTAAATTATGTCCTGTACCTGCTGTTTATTATTATACTTTATAAACAAAATAATCATAAACTAAGCATTCTGTCTAGTCTACTGTCAGTTTCCGATAGATAAATGAAAGACGATTTACTTAATCATAAAGTTAGATAAGAAAAGAGTTCGGTCGTATTAACCATGGTTAACTAAACAGGTAGCATAGCCTCCTCTTGCTCCTTCTCCCTCTGCCGCACCGCCACGGCCGTCTCGACCAGGAGATACAGGCACTTGAACTTGTCCTGTTCACCCTCCGCCCGACGCGCGCGCGGCACCGCCTGCAGTTATGGCCCCACGTCAATTTTGGATAGATATAATTCTGAACAAGCAAAACTTTGACCGAGCTTAAGCTCCCAATTTTGGCTAATATAATACAATTTTGCGAAGAAGTCCAGCAGCTTGTAGAAATTGAAATTAAAAGCTAAGCAACAGAAACACAGAAAGGGACTTTTAGAAAGCAATAACTGTCAGGTGATGCCGGTATTAAAACACCCCGCGCCCAAAACATAATTGTAGCCGTTTACTTGAATGAAAATCAAAATATTCAGTATAAAAGTTTATTTACACAACAAACACAAACTCGTCTCTGGGCTAAAAACAAAACAAAAACACAAGGAAAACTTGATTGTAAAGGAAACTAAGTATAGTGTTTTAACACCGACGTCGCCTACAGTTGAGATATGTACAAAAACATGGTAAACCGAGGCTACAACATTCGCGCAGCCCAAATTAAAATCTCCAAACATATTTTATTTTTAAACAAAGAGGCAAAGAAATTCAAAATGGAATTTTTGACAAATGAAACTTCTTTTCTTCTGCAAATTGCAAGAGTAAACTGAGCTATAAATATCAGCATATCTGATACGATTGTCACGTATAGTGTCAGATGAGACACGTGATGTCTAGGTGTGGCACCACATGTCGGTGGTGGCTACTTCGAGCTCGACGGCGACGGGCGGTGGCGACTGCGGGGGCGGGCTCACCTGCATGGGACGCGCGCGCAGCGGGTGCGGCAGCTGCGGCAAGTGCGCCAGCTGCGGGTGGGCCAGCGCCTGCCAGCCGTCCTCACTGCTGGACGCCGGCTCGGGGCCCTGGCCCACCATGCCTTCCGTAGTCGTTACGGTCACGACAGAAGCCGTGCTGCTGGGGTGCGGAAAGAAATATTCGGATTGAAGAATGAAAAGCCTGGATGATCGAATTCGATCATACTTAGTCTTAGTCATTATTACCTACGACTAAATATGGATAGCTGGAGGAAGGAGATTGGACTGAAGACGCTATAAGTTTTGGGGACGTAGGACAATGATAAGAGAATTGATATAGTGTTGTACCAGCATTCGACTATTGCCCGCGCTGCTCTCGAGCAGAACTGCTCTGTACTAGTCTCCTGCGCCTCGTTGATCTGTTCTACCATGTCTTTGGTAGCGGCCACTGATACGACTGATGCTCTGCTGTGGGAGGGAAAAGGAATCGTCGCAGTGACTTTCGACGTTAGGTGATTTAATTAAGTGGCTTAACTACTAACCAAATGTTACGGATACGTCATCATTACTGAAGAGTGTCTTTTTTCTAATTTAGAAATAGGTATTGGACAATTTTATGTAAGCAGCTTGAGTGTGTAAAGCTAGAGGATAGTGCCTACGAAATTGCTCGTTATTTTCCGACATTAAACACTAAATTCTTCATAGGCTTCCGAAGGCGAATCCCAAAATCAAGCGAATCCGTAGACAACTAACTATTGGAACTTATAAGACCGATACTACAAACTTACTCCCTAGCAGCCGGATGCAGATCGTGGTCCTCTGGTCCGTATCGGATGACGGACTGCCACACAGAAGGGTCGTATTTGACTTCCTCCTCGCTGATCGTGCTGGAGTAGCCCTCCTCGCCGTCTCCGAGCTCGTCGCCGTCGCTCCGGTAGACCAGAAGTCCGTCGCCGTAGTCGTGGGCACGACCGTCCGGACCGTTCTGAGGGTACTATTTTCGATTACCTATAGGCTCTTTTGGTCTAGGTAGGTAGAATTCAAGCAAAAGATAATTGTGGGTTTTAAACGAATTGACTGCAGAAATAAACTAGATCTTCAAAATAAATAATAAAAACAATATGATTTAAAAGATAGATAAACCATTTATTTAGTGCACACAAAATCATAATAAATTACATGAATATAAAGAAAAAACAAGGTGCCAATGTTGCACTAAATTGGGATCGTTATCAACCTAGTATGCATGTCTAGCAGTGTGTAAGCCCTTTGTGTGAATGTATTAAAAATATTTCTTTACACACCTCTACAACGATGCCATCCCAGGCCGTTACGTTGACACCGTCCCCTGCAGCCACTCCTAGCCCCGAAGTGGAGGCTGCAGCCAGACCGATCATGGGCCCCACTCCTGCCATAGCTCCCGGCTTTTTTTACTTTATATGGCTATGAACGTAATGAAATTATTTTTTTATTGGATATCCTAAAAGATCGCAATCGACTAAGCACTCGCGCTCGCACCTACAGCGGACTTTCAATGTTTCTGAAAAGGTGTAAAAACCATTAAAACTGTCCGGCTATTGAGGTAATATTTTTTTATAGGTCCCCAAGTAACATACATAAAATTTAGCTTTTATACTATAACGAAAGTATAATTATAATTTATTAATGTCTAGGGGTGTCTGGCAGGGGGTAGCAACTGTCATAAGTGTCCGGCAATGGATGACGAGATTTCTAAAGTTATCCCAAAGCAAATATAAAAAAAATGAGCTTTATACTTTAACGAATTTAAGGTACTATTTTGTACACCTTTACTCTGTTACCTGCCCAAGTAACCACAACCCAAACTCTATAGTCGCTGGTCGTTCTTACCTATATAGGGGACATGCACAGAAGAACTTTCAGCTTTTATAAAATAACGAAGGTCTGGCCGTCGTGGGCTCTTGCTCTATATGTATAGATCCCAATTGGAGGTCCGATCTGAAGTATCGTTCTGAGCCAAGGAGTCTTGCGATTCGCGCTTTTATAACTTTAAAATCGACACCCCTCCAACCGATTCCGTTCACGTGACATGTGACGTCACCGGCACGGCGTTCACCGGTATTACAAAAATCAATCGAGTGTCTAAACAAATAAATAGTCAATGATGCGACATATAATTTGAGAAGATTACATCCTCCATGGAGGCTCCCTAGCTATTTTCCAACGGACATGCTAGTTGTATTTGCCGATACACGAAGACTTATACGAGTATGATTTTCATGTTAATTTTTGTTAATTGCAGATAAACGCCGAATCTTCTGTAGACGCCATCATTGCCGAGGTAGAGAAGGTCCTGGACCCGATCGTGGCAAACGCAGCCGCGAAATAAATGCACAACTCAATATTTTATACGCGCTGTACATACGCCTCTATTCTACATTAATTTTAAAGATTGTTGATTAAATAATGTTTTTATTTTATGTGTTTTTTTTATTATTGAGGTTGATGGATCAGAATGTTGGGCCACAAAAGGGATGAATGAAAGGCAATTGCATGCAGCTGAGATGAGAATGCTAAGAGGGATGTGTGGTGTTACACGAATGGATAGAATAAGAAATGAGTACATAAGAGGAAGTCTGAAAGTGGCACCGATAACTGAAAAGTTGTGTGGAAATCGGTTGTCGTGGTATGGGCATGTGTTACGGAGAAATGAGGAAAATGTCGTGAGGAGAGTTTTGAGTATGAATGTCGATGGGTATAAGAGTAGGGGAAGACCAAAGAAACGATGGATGGAATGTGTGAATGATGATATGGTTAGAAAGGGGGTGACTACCGAGATGACGACTAATAGAGAAGTATGGAAGAAAAAGACATGTTGCGCCGACCCCAAATAAATTGGGATAAGGGCAGGAGAATGATGAGGTCTAAATTCGCCATACTTGGCCCGATCCTACCCGTCTGTCTCATTTTTATCAAACACTAGATGACCCGGTGTACTTCCTATCCTAACGACATTAAAACCCTCCCTTCGCTAAAATTCGTTCCATTCTAAGCCTGTCTACTTCATTAATAATCACTGTAGAACGCAATTCTGACATACCAATACGAATGTTATCATTAGCTCTCTCTCGCTGGTCATCAGTGCGGTTTGCACGTGAGGTAGCTCGTCGTACTTTTGATTGACTTCGACGACCTATGTCAGCTCGTCTTTTCCTTGTCATTTTAAAACAATAACAGTAAATAAAGTTCTCACGCACTGACAAACTGATGATAGAAGATTTTTAATAACGGTTTATTGGTGACAGAATGACAGGTAACTTTATAACCTTTCGTCTGACGTTCGACAGACGACTGATATTTTTTTTTTGCATTCCAACAAAACAGATATCGTGTGTGTGAAATAGCACAATAAAGACTTATTTTTATTTGCATTCCAAACAATGACAACAATCGGTCCAGCCGTTCTCGAGTTTTAGCGAGACAAACGAACAGCAATTGATTTTTATATACATATATTATATTGATTTTTGTATATAGATTAGCGACCCGCCCTTACATCGCACGGTTTTTACGACTAGACAAAACATTAAGATTTCTTTATTATATGTAGATATGAATGTATCAACCTTCCGAAAAAAAATTGGTAAAATATGGTGGTGAAGACCGCTTCAAAATCCGTTGTAAGAATAAGGGACCTCCCGTTAGTGTATTGGTGGTCGCACGACCGGCCGTCCGACCAGTTGCGGTCAAACTTTGTGTACCGCACTATGAACGTCAGCATCTTGGTCGGTGTTGCTGTGCCGCGTTGTGAGCGAGGTCCCTAAGATTGCTTCGGAGACTAGAGAAATCAGAGGGATTGACCAAGTAGATGTTAATGAATCTTTGACACCGAACGAATAAAAAAAGTAAGATTTACGTTTGAGAAGAAATTGTCACTGTTAACTGTCAGGAATGTAAATTTTTCACACGGATTTTGTGGTGTTTCTTCGTGTCTCTTCTCTTGTCTTGTCTCCAAAAACCACACTTCACTTTATTATGAAAATTTATTACTAAAGAAAACCGTCAACAATATCAGAAAAATGAAAACCAGAACGCATTAACTATGTTCACTTTCTAACAGCAATTTACAATCAAATGCTACCACTCAGCCTCTTCAAAGTCTTTTTTTCGAAATTTAAGAAACCCACTCAAAAACTTCACTCTTAGAAGAGATTATAGAAATGGAACAGAAACTTTGTCCGGGATGCGAAGAGCCCGTAATAGATAAGATACCAGGATGCCCTTTACAATGCAGAACTGTGCAATGCAAGGCTTATCAGAAAAAGGTTGGTAGGAGATCTGAAAGTCATTATCATCCCGACAGCCCGACTTCACCCGCTGCTGGGCTGTCTCTTTTCGCCACAAATCAGTAAATGCGTTAGCGCTAAACGTATTTACAACATAGCGTTTTTAATTTCTTAGTAAAAGCAAGCACGTTAAGCCGTCGCCCTCGGTCCTGCGCCTGATCTCTCTCTCCGGTCCTGTCGGATTGCCGTCCCATCGGACTATGAGAGTTAGGGAACAGAGAGTGCATCTGTGTCCTGCGCATGCATTTGTGCACTATAATATCTCCCTCGCCAAAGGCTAGTCTCCGCTGAAATTCGGTCTGGAGGACTATTATTTAAAACATCATTCAGTTTCTAGTTTCTGTTAAATGTATTTGTGATTTGTGATGCAAGCCTAAGAATATTTGCATATCTACCTAACTAGCATCTGAATGGAGCGCGTTAAGGCCCTTAACGCTACCTTAACTTAAGGGAGATTACATAAGTGATCACATCGTCAATTAAATTTAATTAAACCTGCGAATATACGACCGACGCAATGAGAGCTTACTTAAGTTTTGCTAGCCCTCTACAAACTGGGTGGAACTTCGATAGGACAATATCGTCACCTTAGAGTGAAAAACTCGGAATGCATTTTTGTTCAAATTTATTTTATTGCGTTTCTAGGAAGAAAACCTCGCAACGCACATCCTGATCTGACTCATTTGTTCATTCGATACTCATAGCGCCATCTATAACAGTAAATCAGAACCTCGTAAATACTTGCATCATCATAAAATTAGACGTTTATATAAAAAATCATTTACACTTTAATTCATAAGTACTTGATAAGGCATTAGCTGTTGAATTTTTTACTTAAGAGATTAAGGAATGACCATACTTACCGACGCCGAGTCGGTTTGAACTGTACACAAAATATTGTTTTTTCTTCCTCTTGAAAAGTTACCTCTTTTACACTTACGAGGTTTTCACTCTAAGGCGTCGATATGGTCAGTTCTTTTGCTGGGCTATGGCACGTCACTTGTCACTCCTGACTCATTTAAAAGAATATCACATAAGAATATTTTTGCCACTTTCAAATGTAAGATAAAAACTAAGATTAAATTTGTCCGAAAACTTCAGACAAAGGCAAATTCATTGGGAAAATAACACGACTTGGAACATTTTGTTAAATTCATATTATTCTGCAGCCAATATACGACTTCGAAATGATGCCCATTGTCTGGGTAATGGGTGGGCCAGGGTCTGGCAAGCTGGCCCTGTGCCAGAGGTTAGTCGCGACGTATGGACTCACCTACCTCTCCCCTGGAGAAATGATACGAGAGGAGATGGCGAGAGGTTCCGAAAGGGTCAGGTGCCTCAATTCTGTTGTAGGTCGAGGTACGATTTCTACATATTATATTATTAGTTCGGGGGCAGGGGCTCGTAGTTTACTTAAAGCCGCTCGGTTTGCAGCCACAACGCAACTGGAACAAGTTGTAGCGACACTATTCATACCACTGCTTGCCCACAGATTGTCGCTGCGATTTGGTGTGGCGTATGAACGGGCCCTTACATAACTACATATTTTTACTTATAATATCATTGCGTAGCTTATTTGTAATGATATCGATTAACGTGTTACCATGCCATTGGGTTGTGGAGATCAGATAGGCAGTCGCTTTGTAAAATACTGGTCTTCAGCTGCTTCCGATTAGGTTGGAAGCCGTCCCCAACAAAATTGGGAAAAAGCTGGGCAGATGATGATGTTTTGTTGTAGAGGTCTACATACACATAGCTCATCTGGAGAAGTAGGTACAGACGCCAGCAGGTCAAGCTACCCGAAACTGTCAAATTTTCCCAATCAATCTTGAACCTTAATGCTTTAGCGATAAAGTTGATAATCTATTAAAGAAATTTGACAGATTGTAGTAGCTTGATGTGCTGGCGTCTGTACTATTACTATGACTGACACCATGCCTATTGGTGCCGCCAAGCAGCGTTAAGATTACATACGCACTGACAGATGGCTTGCTTAGCGCCTAGAGCCTAGTGACTTCACATCCTTACATAGGTACACGCTAGGCGCCAACCGCGCAGTGCGGCCGATTTCGAAACTTCTAGAGCGTTCGTTTCTTACACTGTCTCGGGTGCTCGGTACACAGGGGAAGTTGTATTCGTCTAATTACAGGCACATGACACTTCAGCTTTGATTTCAAAATCCCTATGAGCAAATAAGTGGAGAGTTCCTTGATAGTATTTATATAAATGCGTAAATATTGGAAACCATAACCATGAGTCGAGAAACCACCGATCGATTCTGCAAAAATCTCACCGTGAAAAGTTAGGTGAAGTGAGCTGCCATTTCACCAAATGCTAGGGTTTGACTCTATGTATAGACAGTTCACTTCACGCTCATTTCACCTAAGTTTTCATGGTAATATTTTTTTCAGAATAGATCGGCTGATGTTATCATTGCCAGTAGTCGTTCGTTTCCTGCCATTTGGGATGGTTCTAAATCTTGATAATAGATTTAGCATGTACTTGCATCGGTTTACCGAGATATGGTACCCTTGAGTAAGGATTGAGGGACATGCTTTGAATTGCTGTTTTATTTTTGCTTTATAAATTTTTGAATCGGACTTTCAATGTTTTTGCAACTTCTACTGAATCTTTATAACATTCGTTTTTCGATTCATTCATAACGTATGGGGTAACAATCCTTACGAACATTATTTATTTTGCAGGTGGGCTCGTCCCCAACGACATAGTACTGGAGTTACTAAATGATGGGATCGAAAAGGCGGCTGCGAAGGGGACTCGCGGCTTCGTCGTGAACGGGTTCCCTCGCAATAAGACACAGGGTCCACAGTTTGAGCGAGCTGTGGGGCAATGTTCTGTAAGCGACTGACTTCGAAAGTGATCGTACTTATCGACACGGAATTGGGTTAAATCGGTCCTAAAGAGCTTTGTCTCGAAAAAGATGTCATTGGCCTCGTTCCCGTTCGGACGACGCGACTCGGCACCGCGTTGATAAGTCAGTCAATGTTGTCGGCCCAAGCCGATTCCGCGTTGATAAGTCTATGTCACTCCATAAAGCTATTAAGTCTACTGAAAGAGCGGTGGCTGTCATATTAACAAAATATGTATTTGAAACTAGCTTCTGCCCGCGATTTCATCCGAGTGAAATTTCTTGTTCGCCCGACCGAGGGCAGGCAATGCGATGCGACGGGATGGCTGTCGCATTGCATCGCAGTCTTTAAGTTAAGCAAGGATTAATTCAATGATGTAACATCGTTTTTACAGCTCATACTATACCTGGCAGCACCGGTACAGACGTTGTTCAATACGATGAAACACCGGCCAAAGAATCCGGCTCGTATAGATGAGACCTCAGACGCTATAAAACTCCGCCTGGAAACATATTTGAAGCACTACGAGAGCATTATCGAACTCTACAAGTACAGGCTTGTTCAGGTTTGAATTTATTTCAATTTACTTACAAGGTGTAATTCAAATAAAGTATTTTTATCTCACGAAGCGAAACGCGCTTTACTCGTTTTTACCGAGTGTACAAACTCGCTGAATGTGTGTATAAGCGTGGGGCTCTCGGTACCGCCCGAGACACTGGCGAAGTTGGAAGTGTGTGTTATTGCGTGTGTGTTATGTGCTGACGCTACTCGTCTTGACGCACACATTCAAAGCGTGTTTGTGCACTTAGTTAATACAAATAAAGCGCGTGTCGCTTCGTGAAATAAAATACTGTAACTGTAACTAATCGAAAACCATAAGGTTGTATGCTTCGGTGACAAAAATTAAAAAATAAAGCTTGAATGTGAAAAATTATTGTGGAACTGCAAACATCCACCTATGCTTCAGATCGACGCGGATAAAACAACGGAAGAGGTCTACATCCCGATGGACGAACTTATGGCCAAAGTGGCAGCCCTTAAAGCCGCAAAGAAAACCGTACAAATTGTAACTTAAACGAACAACTTTAAGGTGACATGCACTGACAGGTGACTTGCTTAGTGCTAAAAGCCTATTGATTTAACATCCTCCTTTAGCGAAGATGCCAAGCGCGCAGTGCGGCCGGTTACAAAGATTCTAGTGCGTTCGTTTCACTACTCGCAAGGTACCACCTGTCAGTGCGTACGTTGCCTTTATGCAAATGGATGGCAGTCCCAAGTATCCCCCGGAAACCGAAACCAATAAACCTCAAACGAAACCAATAAATAAGTTTTTATTTCAAACAAAATTATTTTTAACACCTTTTTTACACAAAGTAAAGTGTCTGCCTGTGTACGAACACACAACGTACAATTCTTAAGTCTAAAGTAAAGTGCCTGCCTGTGTTCGGACACACGACCTACAATTCGTAAGCCTGGGCCGTTGCCACTGGGCCACCATTTATAAGCCGACGAACTTAGGTTTGAACCCATGCACGAAATTTTAACAGCGATTATTTCTTGAGTCATGTTTTTGCACTTAGCTCTTCAATTAATAATAAAAAAAAAAATCCAGGACCGTATCAAGGTAAAAAAACAAAAGGCATATTTATGTATTTCCTGAATAAAACTCATATTTTGTAGATTAATTAGTCCAGAATTTTTTCAACTGAGGGTGGGTCCCAGTTAAAACGCGATAAATCTGTAACGTCATATTCTGAAGAGTTGTAAATTTCATAAAAGATTTAAGAAAATCTTGAACTGGATTCTAAAATAAAAATTATTAATACAGAGATAGTACTTTCTGAGATTTAGATTTCTGATTAGCCACTTTATGCAAACGTCTGGATTGAGAGCCCCAAGTCATTTGTTCATAAAAGTTTTAATTCACGTTTAAGAAATTTATGGCAAAGATCCATAAATTTCTAAGTTTTTTTTAACGTGACATTTATTAAGAATTAGAATAAACTGTACACTAAAATATATATACAATTATATACAAGTATATAATACAAAAAAAATATACAAAAAGGCAGGAGCTCATTGGGCAAAGTTAAGTTAAAATTTCTAGGTTAAGTTTTTACTATTTTTAACTAATTGCCCCCATAAGTCTCAATTTGTTTCGAAATAAGAAAAAAATGGCCTCTCAGTCCACATGGTCCGTGTGATAAACTATTCATTTTGATACAAATTAGCGCCCGTTCTAGTATTGTGTGGTTGTGGTGGTCGCAGAAAAAGAAAAGAAAGAAAACTATTTATTGGGACTCGCACAGGAATATCTACCTATCACAAACTAAACACAACACTCAGTGAATATGGTTGTCGTTGTGGTGTGGTTCTCATTATGGTGTGGTTGTGCTACGAGTGATCAGGCTCTTACTGTTGATCGACCGTGGTCTGGTTGCACGCTAACTGTTGGTCTAACACTTATCAATTTAGCAGAAACGCTAGAGGGCGTGCCTTAAGCAGGCTAACGGCGCTACCGCTGCCTTCAACAGAATAAAGCAACTTACATATTTAATAATTCAATTTATTAACTTTTAACAAAACATTCGATCTTACTCTAAGTGGGAAATAATAAACCCTCTCGCGCACTGAACGACCACGACCACGACCAGACCAGACCATGGTAGCTTCGAACATCGTTTTATTAATATAAACGTAAAACGTTGGACGCTGCTAGGTCGCGGTCGCAGTGACCCAAAACGCGAAAGGGTTGATTCCAAACAACAAAATACTCGTAATATGCTTAACTTCTACGTAGGCTTAAACAAACATCTCTTAGGACGAAGAAAACTGTGGAAATCATACCGGTATATGATCCAACAGAAGACTGATACTTAGTTTCTACAAGTATTCATTTTTAATAATGATGTTACATCTCATGCCGACTGGTTCGTAAGTCAACCAATGCAACAGCTAAAGCCACCGGCACATTACTTTGTCGTGTTGTGTCGTGACGCAGGATACACCAATCTGTCCAGGACCACGTCAAATCACAACGAGTATTTTAATGGCTAACTTTGCCTCAGAATGCGTTACGACACTACACAACTCACTACTTAAATCACTTTTTAAAGCCGGATTTACTTTACCCATTAAAGTAAATCCGGCTTTAAAAAGTGATTTAATTTAATGATCACATACTTTTAGAAAAGTATGATGCGATTACATGTGATTTTATGGGTACCCCGTGCCTATACTGTAAATTATGTCCTGTACCTGTACTGTTTATTATTATACTTTATGAACAAAATAATCATAAACTAAGCATTCTGTCTAGTCTACTGTCAGTTTCCGATAGATAAATGAAAGACGATTTACTTAATCTTAAAGTTAGATAAGAAAAGAGTTCGGTTGCGTTAACCGTGGTTAACTAAACAGGTAGCATAGCCTCCTCTTGCTCCTTCTCCCTCTGCCGCACCGCCACGGCCGTCTCGACCAGGAGATACAGGCACTTGAACTTGTCCTGTTCACCCTCCGCCCGACGCGCGCGCGGCACCACCTGCAGTTATGGCCCCACGTCAATTTTGGATAGATATAATTCTGAACAAGCAAAACTTTGATCGAGCTTAAGCTCCCAATTTTGGCTAATATAATACAATTTTGCGAAGAAGTCCAGCAGCTTGTAGAAATTGAAATTAAAAGCTAAGCAACAGAAACACAGAAAGGGACTTTTAGAAAGCAATAACTGTCAGGTGATGCCGGTATTAAAACACCCCGCGCCCAAAACATAATTGTAGCCGTTTACTTGAATGAAAATCAAAATGTTCAGTATAAAGGTTTATTTACACAACAAACACAAACTCGTCTCTGGGCTAAAAACAAAACAAAAACACAAGGAAAACTTGATTGTAAAGGAAACTAAGTATAGTGTTTTAACACCGACGTCGCCTACAGTTGAGATATGTACAAAAACATGGTAAACCGGGGCTACAACATTCGCGCAGCCCAAATTAAAATCTCCAAACATATTTTATTTTTAAACAAAGAGGCAAAGAAATTCAAAATGGAATTTTTGACAAATGAAACTTCTTTTCTTCTGCAAATTGCAAGAGTAAACTGAGCTATAAATATCAGCATATCTGATACGATTGTCACGTATAGTGTCAGATGAGACACGTGATGTCTAGGTGTGGCACCACATGTCGGTGGTGGCTACTTCGAGCTCGACGGCGACGGGCGGTGGCGGCTGCGGGGGCGGGCTCACCTGCATGCGACGCGCGCGCAGCGGGTGCGGCAGCTGCGGCAAGTGCGCCAGCTGCGGGTGGGCCAGCGCCTGCCAGCCGTCCTCACTGCTGGACGCCGGCTCGGGGCCCTGGCCCACCATGCCTTCCGTAGTCGTTACGGTCACGACAGAAGCCGTGCTGCTGGGGTGCGGAAAGAAATATTCGGTTTGAAGAATGAAAAGCCTGGATGATCGAATTCGATCATACTTAGTCTTAGTCACTATTACCTACGACTAAATATGGATAGCTGGAGGAAGGAGATTGGACTGAAGACGCTATAAGTTTTGGGGACGTAGGACAATGATAAGAGAATTGATATAGTGTTGTACCAGCGTTCGACTATTGCCCGCGCTGCTCTCGAGCAGAACTGCTCTGTACTAGTCTCCTGCGCCTCGTTGACCTGTTCTACCATGTCTTTGGTAGCGGCCACTGATACGACTGATGCTCTGCTGTGGGAGGGAAAAGGAATCGTCGCAGTGACTTTCGACGTTAGGTGATTTAATTAAGTGGCTTAACTACTAACCAAATGTTACGGATACGTCATCATTACTGAAGAGTGTCTTTTTTCTAATTTAGAAATAGGTATTGGACAATTTTATGTAAGCAGCTTGAGTGTGTAAAGCTAGAGGATAGTGCCTACGAAATTGCTCGTTATTTTCCGACATTAAACACTAAATTCTTCATAGGCTTCCGAAGGCGAATCCCAAAATCAAGCGAATCCGTAGACAACTAACTATTGGAACGTATAAGACCGAGACTACAAACTTACTCCCTTGCAGCCGGATGCAGATCGTGGTCCTCTGGTCCGTATCGGATGACGGACTGCCACACAGAAGGGTCGTATTTGACTTCCTCCTCGCTGATCGTGCTGGAGTAGCCCTCCTCGCCGTCTCCGAGCTCGTCGCCGTCGCTCCGGTAGACCAGAAGTCCGTCGCCGTAGTCGTGGGCACGACCGTCCGGACCGTTCTGAGGGTACTATTTTCGATTACCTATAGGCTCTTTTAGTCTAAGTAGGTAGAATTCAAGCAAAAGATAATCGTGGGTTTTAAACGAATTGACTGCAGAAATAAACTAGATCTTCATTTAGTGCACACAAAATCATAATAAATTACATGAATATAAAGAAAAAACAAGGTGCCAATGTTGCACTAAATTGGGATCATTATCAACCTAGTATGCATGTCTAGCAGTTTGTAAGCCCTTTGTGTGAATGTATTAAAAATATTTCTTTACACACCTCTACAACGATGCCATCCCAGGCCGTTACGTTGACACCGTCCCCTGCAGCCACTCCTAGCCCCGAAGTGGAGGCTGCAGCCAGACCGATCATGGGCCCCACTCCTGCCATAGCTCCCGGCTGCTTCCGACCCCGCCGGGATATGGTGTAGTGCAGGGGATCGTGACCCTCGCGCCTGATCATCTCCGGGAGGATACGGCGGCGGGCGTTTATGAACCAATTGCAGACCTGGTAATGAAAACTCGTTTCTAAATGCTATATCAACTCATAAACTGGGCTTTAATAATCAGTCAGCAGCATTTTTAATGTGTTTTAAAATGATTCCGTGTTCTTCCAAATTTGGTTGATTTTTTTTTTAATGATATTAACTAGTGCTTGACTGCGATCCCGCCTGATAGAAAGCAGTGATGCAATCGTTGATGGTAAAGCGCACTAATTTATTATGAGCCTATTCACTGTAGCCTTGAAGACACTTAAATTATAATCGGACGGGAAAACCGCTGCAGGCAAATTGTTCCAGTCCTTCGATGATCGCTGTATAAACGACGAGGCTAAACGCTTCGTCTGGATCGTAGCAGTTTCAACAACGTAAGGGTGGAAACTCGCCGTGCGGCGGGTTGATTGGATCTAAGCCGCGCTTGCACCACGAATCACTCAATGCTTTTAGCGCTAAAAATATTTAAATCATTCTCTCTCTGACATTTTTAAACCTATTGCCAACAAACTGTTTTGCAGTTTGGCTAATACTGATTACTTTATAGGTATGTGTAATGTTTTTTGGAAACGACCAACGGTTGACGGAAATGAAATTATGTTTTAAATTTGTTTAGCGCTAAACGTGTATAATGATTTGTGATGCAAGCGGGCCAAGTATATCGGCAGTTTACATACACACGAAAACTACAGGCTGCACTAGAGAGCTTAAAGCGGATTACACACTACAATGCGCCACACGACAGGGTGTGGGAAACGGAGCCAACATCCCGCGCGGAAGCGCGTTTTTATTGAATTTTTATGTAAAAATCACGCGCGGCGGCGCGTGTTCTGCGCCCGTTGCGTTGTAGTGTGTAATCCGAAAAAATTGGCTCATAAATATTGCCATACTTTTTTTTTTTGAAGGAGACCTTTACTGTGCTTTCGATTTTTTATTTTTCAAAAGGGGAGGACGGGCTATGAAGGCTAAACAGATCTTTACTAGTAGCAAATGTTAAGAAATATGTATACCTGCAACACAGTGAGATTAGCCTCCTGGCTCAGAGCCAGTTTCTCAGCATCGCTGGGGTATGCGTTGTAGCGATGGTCATACAGCCATCTCTTCAAGATCTTCACGGAGTGTTTGGGTAGGTTCCCACGACGCTTGCGCACCGAACCAACTATCACCGCCTGGTTGAAGGGTGTAACAGAAGAATGGAGTATTTGACGACCAACCTGACGATACTAAAGTAGGCACAGCTAGTATGTTGATGACCCAATCATATCAGAATGTGACTGGGCTGTAAATAGCTACATCACAAAGCCCAATATAAATAGAATATCGCATTTTTTTTAAAGTAGCCTAAACTGTCCCACTGCAAAGACCTCCCCCAAATTATTCCAGGCATCCGTGTCTAGAGCCACCTCGATCCAACCCTTGCGGTAATCTTGAATAGGTATATCCATAATATCTGTTAATAAACTGTCGGTTCCCAGGTTCAATAAAGAAAATCAAAGGTAAGAACATGTTAGTGATAGGTTCTAGCTTCATAAGTTCTCTTGGCTAGGTAATAGGTATTTTTACACTCATTATTTAAATTATAGGAGCCCGATCTAAGCACAGGTATTTTTAACTAAAGTGTACTGTAACTTGCCCTTTTTTATACTTGTAAAATGTATACATATTATTTTAAGTCTGTTAGATTTAAATTATTTTTAAGTTGAGCGTTTGGTTGAGGATATCGTCAAAGTCGCGGGAAACACCTGAAGGCCAATTCTCGTAATTTAAAACGTTCAAAATCTAGTCGCAGTCTCATCTCGGCGACAAACAAATGTCAAAAATTTGTCAAAATATGTTTAGGGAAATTAGACGTATTTCTGACAGATTGAGACTGTGAACGTTCTTAAAAAATCGAGAATTGCCCCTCTGGATGAGGGACGCACAGTACCGGGAAATATGACAGAAGAAAGGGGAGGCCTATACCCGGCAGTGGGTGATGATGATGATGATTGAAGAAAAAATTCCAAAATTAAACAATCTTTGTTTTGGTAAATAGTATCCTTAACCCTAATGTTACCTGTGGTGGGGGCGGAGGGTGTCTCTGATGAGTCATGGCGAGATGACGGGCGTCCGTGTTCCAGTCAGTACTGTCCATTCTCTGTTGATGAACAGGATTAACTTACTTAGCTTGAATACCAAAATAAATAACATAGGTAGGTATACGTTTTCTCCCTGACTTCAAACTTTCACAATGAAGATCGTCGGTACAAAACTATACAGGGTGGCTGGGACATCGATGCGCAACCTGTTACCTGAGAGGCAATTCTCGTAGTTTTAAGAACGTTCACAGTCTGATCTCAGTCTCAATCTGTTAAAAAATACTTCTAATTTCCCTACATTTTGACAAGTTTTTGACATTTGTTTGTCGCCGAGATGAGACTGCGACTAGATTTTGAACGTTTTAAATTACGAGAATTGGCCTTCTGTTCAATATATGATTCTGGGCACACCTGAATTACGTCGGTTATTAAAAAAAAAATTGCAGGTCCATTCATTTTGACCGCGTAGGCATTGTAGTTTTCTTTGAAACAGCAAGTTTTTTTTTTTATAACTGACGTAATGTGTCTACGCTAGGGGTTTACGAATCATGTGCTGAATTCATGGTTACAGGTTGAACCGTCGATGTCCCTGCCACCCTGTACTGGTAATACGAAATTATGATGATGACCTTTCTCAAAAGTGTATGCAGATCATCTGTCGAGAATAATTGATCATGATTCGTCAATTTTTCTTCATGTATTGTTTCTTCGGGCATTAATGAGATAATAAGGTGAGCTAGGTAAGCTATTGATTTGGTAAACAATTTTATTTAGACAAAGAAAGTAAAAAAAAAAACAAAATTCAAAAATGAAAAACATCTCAGCTTCAATAAAAGAAAACTAAATTGTTGGATGCTACGCGTAGTGCTACGCGGGCGCTACGCCACGCATCGCTGCTACGCTGCGTCTGGGCTACGCATAGCCGTAGGGGCTATGCGTAGCCCAGACCACTCGCAATAACCCTCTATGGAAAAACCCTCTCATACCCTGTCCATTAGGTAAACCATTTTTTTCGTGTTAGGTTTCTATTTTCGCGAGGAGAGTTTTGAGTATGAATGTCGGTGGCTATAAGAGTAGGGGAAGACCAAAGAAACGATGGACGGAATGTGTGAATGATGATATGGTTAGAAAGGGGGCGACTACTGAGATGACGACTAATAGAGAAGTATGGAAGAAAAAGACATGTTGCGCCGACCCCAAACAAATTGGGATAAGGGCAGGAGAATGATGAGGTTCCTATCGAGTTTAGATATCGATACTCATCACGACTCCAAAGAGTTTCGCTAGCTAATTTTATATGACCCAGTTTATGTCTGCCGCGTGAATGAACATGAATGTTGCAATGGCACATCAGGCTAAATTCAAAACTATGGCTAATAGGGCAAAATGGTCAAAGGAAGCATGATCTCAATTTTGAAAGAAAATAAAACTGCATTTTTTTTTTTTTTTTTTAAAGCTTCTGCCTGGACCATAGATGTATGTATATTCAAATTTTATTTAAGTTTCAAATTGACGTTATGTCAAGTTAAACAAATATCAACTTTATTTTAATGTAAATTAAGTTGATTTCAGAGTGACTGGCACTATTGAAAAAGTTATAAAAATGTTTGAGTTGTACTTAGCGTAAACTGAACTTTATTGTGTAGGAATTGAAGTTATTTTTCCATAAACTCATATTTGTTTACATATTTGGCAAATATGTCGCAAATGCAGATGTGTGTGTTACCTGAGGCGGTGGGGGGTGGCGGGGGTGCGTCATGACGGGATGGCGACCCTCAGCATCCCAGTCGGTGCCGCTCTCGTTATCCTCCGTCGATGACGTCGACGGGAAACGGTCTCGCGCTGAACAACATACAATTGTTAAGGCAAAATCTCCAGAGTAGCCCGCAAAATACAAATGTTCTTACGATTTTTTGCAATTTTCAGGACAGTCAGGTTGAATAAATGTATTGTAATCATGTATTTATAGAATTCCAATCATTAAAATCTTCAATACAGTAGTAATTTACATACAATCTGACACTGACCTCAAAATTTGCAAAAAAAACTTGAAAAAACTTGAAAAAACTGAATTTCGCAGGGTACCTCAGCGCAACTCGTGCTCAGTAACAACCACTTTACGTAAAATCCAATTATGCAGAAAGAAAATTATTCAACGTTTTCACAGAGCTATTAAATAAAAATTATAAAAATCGAATAAACTTTTGCAGCGGCTGTTATGTTTATTTCAAATTATAAGCTCCATTTTGGATATATATACTTAATTTAAAAAATTACAAAATGGCAGATCCGTTTATAAAAAAAAAACCTCGGTTATATCGCAAACATTGTTCAAAAACATTATAAATAAAATGAAATTCGTTTATTTCAGATTATTTTGGTTAATATTTTTTTTTGTTACTGTGAAATTATTGTGAAAATAAATATATCACAGCGCAGGTAAAGACATAATGTTCTACATTTTAAATTCTCTAAGGACTTTATATAAGTAGTTTGCTTTTACATCCAGACTATTTTTTATTTAAATCGTCTGGAGCTTTCCCCATAGTTTTGCGAAACAAACAGCTTTTACAGAACCAAACTAAGGAACTACCGAACATGTTGGATGTAACTTTCGGTAGGGAAGTTATACCTACCACCAAAGCACCACATTGCAACCGACAGGGCTCGTACATAGTACGTAAAACAGTGAGTTTTGAATACTTACGCAGTTTGATCTTCATAACTTTGATCACGGACCTAGGCAGCGTGGCGACTTTACCAAATAATCAACAAAGTTTAATTCCCGCCACCAAACTTCACGCTTTTGACATGAGCTGCCAATGAATTATGATATTTGCAATTGACATCACAAAAGTAACTTGTGAAAATTGATAATGAAATAAACAAAATGGGTACAAGATGATTAGCCAAAGACCGCTCTGTAGGGAATGAATTCGTTTTATTTATGTTTTGTTTTGAAAATCGATGCGCTTTTGTGACAATTGACAACGACGTGCACTGTCGCTTGTCATTTGAAAATTTTGCAAAAAAGAATTTATTAGCGGCCAGCAGTCCCCTCGGTGTACGAATATAAACTCTTTTGTTTATTAAAAATCATAAAGAGTGCATTTGTGGTAAAAACTTATGGTAAAAAAGTTACTTTTTAACCGACTTCCAAAAAGGAGGAGGTTCTCAATTCGGTTGTATTTTTTTTATTTGTTTGTTAACTCAGAACTTCGTTATTTACAAACCGATTTGGGGAAATAATTTTTTTGTTTGAAAGGGTATATATTTGAGTGGTATTTGAGCTAGCTTCAATAATACGTATTTTTCCCACTTAGCATGTTGATGATGATACATATAATAACTTCCTGTCACTGTTATTTACTTAGCAAGTGATGGTATACGAATTTGTATGGGGTGGGACCTAAGGTTTGGGTCCCGGGACGTCACGTGTCTCGAAGTCCCGGGACTTTTCGTAATTTTAATTGTCTCGAATCCCGGGACTTTCGGGTCGAGACTCGAGACGAGACAAGATTGTCGAAATTGTTAATTATAACCAATGATTAGATACTATAATTATTAGTTAGTAGTAAAGTTATTAAGAATTAGTATGATTTTTAACTAACTTCGTTTTATAACTATAATATTTAACTGCTTAAAAGTGAATCTGTGTGCGATTAAAAGAAATAAACAACGCAATTATTAAGACTGAAATTAACGTTAAAGATATTAAGATCTAATTTTCTGTTTAATAAATGTTGATTTTTACCAAAAATTGCCTTTCTTTAATACGTTTTACCAGAAATTAACTCGATTAAAATTCTTAAAAAAAAAACAAATAAAATTGTTTTTCTTAAAAGTCTCGAAGTCCCGGGACTTTGATTGTAGGCTGTGTCGTGTCCCGGACTTTGAAATTGTCGGGAATTCCCAAACCCTAGTGGGATCTCAACTAAAAAGTGAAAAATAAAAAACTTCATAAGTACAAAAAAGAAACAACCGAATTTTGGAAGTCGGTGGCAACGAAAATACAAAACCAAAAGACACCGATTTCCGAAATTAAAGTAATTTTTCACTTTATAGTGTCTTTTTAGAAGTTTTTTTTTTTTGTCATACCTAAAAGACAATCCAACTAATATTATAAATGTAAAAGTTGGTATATTTGTTACTCAATCACGCAAAAACGGCTAAACGGATTTCGATGAAATTTGGCACACAGAAAGTTTATAATCTGGATTAACACCTGTTACTTTTTACCCCGGTAGTACGTTGCCGTAGCATAAATTCCGACCACAACGCGAATGAAGCCGCGGGCAGAAGCTTCTACCACTAGATATAAATGTGAATCTGGATTAAATTTCTAGGTCTATAACCTAAACACATAGGATACTTTTTATTTCGATATTCTCACGGAATCCACCCAGGAACGAAGTTCCTTACGCGATAAACCCCTATTACACTAGATTCACGATATTTAAGTGCCGTTTTTTTTTAATAGGGATCCTTCCTCCCTTTCTATTATTACATAATCAGCCTATAATGTTCCCACTGCTGGGACACAGGCCTCCTCTCGGTGAGAGGGAATGGGCCGTAATCCACCACGCGGGCCCAGTGCGGGTTGGTAGATGTCACATGTCTTCGAATTTTTGGTTCTAGGACATGCCGGTTTCCTCACGATGTTTTCCTTGACCGTTTTGAGTGCAGTGGTGATGATCTATTATTAAACCATCCCTAATTAGGGAAACGGTCCCTAAATATCGCGTAGTGTAATAAGGCTTATACTCACACGCACACACACACACACACACACACGTAAATAATAGAAAGAGACAGAAAGATAAAGTCGCATAACGCTTTTTCCTTACGAGACGATTTCTACCAGTCAACTCCTTCCGCAAGCCGCATTGCGGAATTTTTCATTCGCTCCAAGACACTTGCCCAGGAACCAAAAGCGATAACATTGAACTTGCCTAGGAATAGAACGCGATATCTGCCCGTCACTAATTAATAACGCACTTAATACCACACACATTATTATCACAATTACTTTTTCATCCTGTGCATCACTAGAAAACTACATAATATATTATGTACAAGAAATCCATCATTATTAGCGAATTGAAGAATTCATACAAAACATCAAACGACTGACATCCGTTTTGTCTTGTCGAAATTTATTTTTGTCATCGAAATAAGTGATGTGACATAGTAATTGTCGACAATATGTACAAAGAGTATTTAATACATATTTATAGAAAAAATAATAATGTCGTTGGTGTATAACGGAGTACGTACAGTAACGTGAGAATCTTTATTGGTACTCAAAACATTAAATACTATTTTTACAAGCTAACACTAAGATATATATGTTATATACAAGAAGGTATATAATAAAAAAAATAAAGAAAAAGGCTAGCTCATTGGGCATCAAAAAATTCGTCCGCATCGCTGTCAATGGGATAAGTGCCCAAAAGGCTGGCAGCATTACCACGTTGGATGGCAATGCTGATTCTTTGGGCTAAAAATAGGCCAGCCCTCGGTCACGGTAAGAGTCAACCAAACGCTTGGCGATGTCCCGAAAAATTCGATGAGCACTCGGACCCCAAGGCCAAGTGTTTCAACCCCAAACGGCTCAAACATATAGCTCCCAATAAGGTTGTTATATTTGCGCAGTTTGAGGTTTTCTGCTCCTGCAGCAGCTGCCCCAGCACAGCCCACCGCGCTAGGAAGATGGGATGTCGACACAGGTTGCATCCCACACCAAAGGCCTACCCAAGTTCCAAGGCATTATGTTCATTCCATCTGGCCTCTTTCCATCGTCGCGTGCCAAGCCATTGGGTTCTAAAACAGCTGGCACCCCGGCGGAGACAAGAGCCCGACGGATGATGTCGTTAATGCTGGCGTGTCGTGCCATCCGTCCAGCGCTCTTGCTGCAGGATAGGCCAAAAAAGCGTTGTTTCAAATTACAATTACAAAATTATGGCCTTGCCGTACGTCAAATAAGTTACGAGTACGTAATCGTTATTATTTGACGTACGTATGTTACGTTAACTAACCGTTTGAAACAACCGGCCTTAATAGTCTGGAAAAAATAGGGTAGGTATAATAGAAGGACGGAGAAGAAGCCTTTGACGTAGAAATTTTGCACATCAAGAGATGTGCAATATTTCTACGTCATAAAATATTTCTTTACTAAAGTGATCGTATTCACATTACCGCGTGCATCGCAGGATCACCGTGGGGGGTGGGGAGGTTGAATATGTCGATGAGTATCTCTATCTTGGCCAAATAGTGTCCTTCCAGGCAAGACAAAACAAAGAAGTTCCAAGACGCATCTAAATTGCCTGGAAGAGCCATGAAATATCCAATGAAGGGCGATTCTTCCTCTATCCCTCAAGAGAAGACTCGTCGGCATGTGTGATTCTTCCAATCCTCACGTATGGTTCTCAAACGAGTTTTGCCAGAGAGCTGAATACGGAGTGAGAGAACGGAGTATTCTGGGTATTATAACTTGTGGACCGGGTTAAGACTTAACGAAAGCATACACTTAGCGAAATCGCGGAAAGGGTGGGTTTATTTTTTACCTGTTCTCTGAATGAGTTACACAAAAATTAATTTACATGTGATTTTTTTTTTTTTCTTTCTGGTGGGAAATCATCAAATGACCGCTCCCGCTCTGGGTGGAGCGGAAGGGAGTGTCAGACTCTTACTGACTAAAACCCACGCATGTTCCTTCCTTCGCCCTTTATGTTCCGGGGTAGCGGTAACCCTTTCGGACCCCGCTGACCCGGCAGGCTTCGGCCCTAAGGGGCCCCTCGGATTATGCTGACATCTCTTTGAGGCGCGCGTGGAACACTTACGCGCCGACATGTGATAAGCTGTACTTAATAGAAAAAATATTGTTTAATACCACGCTACCGATTTGGGGCAACCTGTAGGCAACCTGTAGGCAACCTGTAATGATAGTTGTGTTGGGAATAATAAATAAATAAAAAGAATACAACAATCCGTTCCATCAATAAAATAACTGATGTCACTCGGAAAGCTGCCACACTTTAATGGAATTGGGCAGGACACATCTGCCGCATGTCAGACGATTAATGGGCCAAACTTTTGCCCGGTGGGTCCCTTAATGGCAAACGACATCACGGCAGGCCCAGAAGGAGATGACGGGATGAGCTGGACTCCTTTAATTAAGATTGGTCCTTCGCAGCTCTGGACAGAGAGAGGTGGAAAGAGATTAGGGAGGCCTTTGCCCAGCAGTGGGACATTAACAACTAATAAAAAAAGAATATGAAAAGTGATGTATCAATAAAACTATTAATTTAAAGTAAATTTTTCATAATAAAAACAAACGGAAATTATCAAAATTCAAATATTGAATCTTGCTCTCTGTGCAGTAATACATATATGTAATTGTAACATCATCGATTAACCCAGAACTTAAAATTCATACACCACATCACTAATCGAAATAAAAAAAAACAAAAAAATACTTTCAAGCGGCAATTGTTGCTTACATTTTTGGCAAATTGAAAATCGTTTGGGATTAGAATATCTTCTATGGCGCAAAGAAATAAGTATTTAACGTCACGTCGCAAGGTTTACCGTTTGCTGTAGGTGCCAGACCATCACGTATGATGTACATTGTTTGAATATTTAACAGATATTAGGTACCAAGAATAACTACGAACAAAAAAGAAATGGCTGTTATAATTCCCAGAACTTATGACGTCTATCTGTTTTTGACGACGGAGACCTATGTCCTGCAGTGGTCGTCTTTCGACTGAAATGATGACGAGCTTTTTTTTAAATTCTAGTCTTTACTGAATGAAAAAGTATCTGAACTGGTGCCGGTAATTAAGCTGCCTTCCACTTACCACACCCTTGAAGAATCGACTCCATCTACACCCCAGACATCACACTACATCTCTTGGCACTTTACGACACAACAGTACCATAATTCTACACCCCCACACACAGTTATAAAAAAGAAATAAGCTGTTTCATAGAAAAGTGCATACCTACGCGGTAAAAATTTATGGATCAGCAATTATTTTTTTTACTATCCAACGAAAATTTTTAACGCAGGGGGATTCAGAATATCAGAATCATGTACTAAATTCATGGTAGGTATCTCTAACACAGGTTGCGCGTCGATGTCCCTATCAGCCTGTATACGTTATATGTATGTATACAGGGTGGCAGGGACATCAAGGCGCAAAAAGAAACAAAGAAAATTCGAAAATCAAAGTTGATTTTCAAACACGTAGGTATCATATACGACATTCATCCATCAACATTGCGAGCTTTAACATGACTGATGAGGGCCCCTGGTCTTTGCCCCTTCGTCCTAATAAAACGCCCAAATAAGAAAAGTTACATGTAATATAGCAAAATTTAAAACAAGTCACAATAATATTAAACGAGTAACCCTATCACTTTTCCCCATCAGCGTCGACGGAGACAATCTCTGGTGTCAGTTCTTCCGCCATTAAGAGCTGGGCCACAGCGGGGGCTGACACTGCAGTGGGAGGCCGGGGCTCAGGGGAGTCCGGCCGCATCTGGCACTTCTCGATCGTGTCTGATAGAATCTCCTTGAGTGTGGACGCTAATGCTTTTGGATTGCCGCTACTGTCCAGCTGTGGAGGACAAAGGTAATAAGCCAATGTCAAGTTTTCATCAGATTCTAGGGACTGTGCAACAGATTCTTTTGATTACGGTTTGAAACGTCCAATGTTTTAATCACGTTGAATTAATGGAGGCGCAGTAGTTTCGTATAAGGATTGGATGCCCAGTCTATAGGAAAACTTTTCAATTTTGAATAATACCCAGTATTTAGCTCCCAAAACAATAAGGCTTACCGTTACAACATGTCCTCCAAACCGTTTGCGTACGTTTTTTACTTTGTGTGCAGCTTCTCTGACGATTTGCCTCGCAGCGTTGATTTCCGACTCCGGTCTGCCCAACTCCGATAGTTTGCTCTGTAGCCTCGTCGCTGCCACCTGAAAACCAAAGGAACAGTGGAACAGCTTTAAGTAGTCATACTATATTTTAGAACTTTTCCGCAAGTCTAATCGCGGAAAGACCTGGTAGAGGCTTGCATAGACAAGTGAGGCACGGCACAAAAGGGAGGAGGTGTATACTTAGCAGTGGGAGGAACAAGACTGACAATAACGACGGTAATGATGGCCAGATCTACCCAAACAAAACCTACTCAGAAGAAGCAAGATGACGGCCTCTTCTCTTCTAATCGATGTAAAAGAAATCGTTGAAAAATAAGTTCTTACCTCATTGTCAACTTCAAGGGCCACGATCTTTTCAGGCCACTTCACCTGCCTGTTGAAGATGCTGGACATGCGTGGGTTCTTGGGGAAGCCGACCAGGATGAAACCCTTTGCATCATGTTGCATTAGCATCGACTCCTTTATCAAATCTACTGTCAGTTGCTGCAAAGAGGAAAAAGGTATTTGAAATCTACTGCTTTGGCTGTTGGTTGACTGGCTCATGATAGCGTTCTATAACTACCGAAGTATATTGGCGATAAGTTAACGGACTATCGATATGGCCTTCATTGCTTTGTGGCGAATTATCGCCAGAACTGCTGCGAGCCACGAAGATTTTGAGAGAATTACCTCTAGTCTCCAGGATATCATAATCATCCAATATAATGTTCCCACTGCTGGGACACTGGCCTCCTCTCTGTGAGAGGGAGTGGACCGTAATCTACCAAGCGGGCCCAGTACGGGTTCGTCCGGTCTGGGTTCGATCCTTCGACCTACACCTCTTAAGCAGCACTCGCAGCCGTTACCACTGGGCCACCACTGCTCTTCCAGGATATAGCAAAGGCATAGTTAAATAGAGTCGGAAGCCCGATGGATCCGTCCGAGCTCCAAGATAACATAGTTCATTTGGTAAGACCCTGAATTCTTCAAAGGAGAATATCCACGAGAGTAAAACCTACCTCTGGTATATCGTCCTGTGCCTTTAACTTATCTGCAATCAAACGCCCCCTGGCTGTGTCCTTCCCCGCTTCAGCTCGAACCAGCACTCCTGGTCTTATCATTGTATAGCCTGTTATATTTGAAATGGTCTGCGCTACAGTTTGGTTGCCGGCGCCCGGGACTCCGTTTACAAAAATCACGGGCAAATGACGGATGGGAGTCATGTCGTAGACCATGTCCTGTTTGTGGTTAATTGACAATTAATAAAAGGAGGAAAGAAATTCTGGTTAAGTTTTATGGTTAAAGGATTGGTTGGAACTTGCTACTTGTTATCTCAAACCTTCGCCAATCTTGTTAGGGATGAACTAATCGGAATGGCTCTCAGGCGCACTCAGGAGAATAAATAAATTATATAAAAGATGAGGTTTTTTGTTAACATTCAACTTAAAATTCACAAAGGACTAAATCGTGCATTTATTCGGTGCTCTGGCGCTTATTCTGGTCTAGATTATTATATTATAAGCACTTTCGAGCTTTTGCAGGGGTAAGTGCAATATTCATCCTCTCCACTATGAAAATGTAAACTGAGGGCCCTCCACGACAGTCATACTACTTACGTCACACCACCTAGGCCACACAACATGCAAATCTTGATGGCACTCACCTCGTCCGTTTTCTTAGAGTTAAAACATCCCATTTTGTATACACGCGCTAGTGCGCTATCTGCAAGCTTATTCCTTTGTAAATATTAATTAATTAAATTATAATCCTCAATAAAATTGGAGTAAAATGACATTTCCAAATCAATGACAATTATTTGAATGGGACAACTAGATTTTTGACGGTTTTCGAAAAAGCTTTATTTTTCAGACAGTATTTTCGAATAAAACCTGTTGGCTGAGACCTACTAAGGAGGTTGTATACCTACCAATTTATTGTGTTGGTGGCCCATGACCGTTTTATTTCACATAAGGTCAGTACCTTATTTGAGTAGTTCCTGTTACTGCAGGAAGGTTGACTATTGAGGTCAGGGTCGCAGATTTGAATTTACACAACCATCTGATTCTGATTCACTGTTTTGCTGGTGTGTTTCGGTTAAGGAAGCTGATGCCGCCGGTTTAATGGCAGCAGGTAAGCAAATGATACACTTTGACTCAGGTACTACATTGCACCAGACATAATGCCTCTAGTATTACAAACGATTTGCGCGACGACACGACGCGAGGACACAACACAATGTTAATTTCAATGCCATCCTATATTATTACCTATATCATCATCTTGTCAGTCATAATGAAGGTAGTGACGTTAATAGGCTCAATTATTAATTAGTTACTGTATTGGGATAGTTTTCAGTTAAACCCAGTTAGTTACCTCATAGTCGTCGAAAGTTAAATAGCTATGTTGTGTCCTGTGATTGTAACTTATTTGCGTATTCTACAAGATTTATCAAGATATAATAATTTTAGTTTTTTTTTTTAATTGATGCTCAGTCCGAATATTGCCTTGACAAATGTTACAGGCGTTTGTGAACTCTTAGGTCATAACAGTGGTAAGCTTCTCTTGAATAAGTAGCATTTGATGGAAGTTCTGATTAAATGTTATTGGGTGACGGTGAAAGACGGAAAAAATAATAATGTTGCTAATTCTACTAACATTACTGTCAACAATACACACATCAGTAATGGCAGAATCGAAATGCTCCGTCGATACTCAATCGCGTTCTCCAAAATATCATCTGATAGAAAAGTGCTACCGTTCCAAACTCGGTATGGTGTCCAAGGCTAACTTCACGTCTCTGACCAGTTGTCAACGTCTTGGCATTGAGAAGAAGGGCTTGGCTATAAACTATAGTCCTCCAGAGGCCTGGAGCGAAAGTAATGGGACAATTGACTATACATGCGAAGTCCTGAAGTGCGCTGAGGCTGATGGGGGACTTTCAATGGTGAATGATTCCAGATATGATTACTACAGTATTTATGCGAAGCCGATACGTAAGTGTTGTTGCATTTCCATCAGTACCTAGTCTGTCTACGTGACCATTTTCACACGATCAATGCAGGATGTTGAAGGAATAAGTATCTATTAAAGATACTTTTAAATGACTTTCAATTTGTGTCGTTTCGTCGTCAACTTACCTACTGATTCATGTCGATTGCCTTATTGCTATTATTATCTTTTCCCGAGAGAGTTAAGCTCCTTAATCTACCCTACTAGCACATTGATCATTATTATGGATCTCTTAGAAATTGGTAGTTTAACAATTAATTTTCAGCTCACGTGAACTCATCCTGCGTCCCGGCTCTAGGCATGTTCTTCATCGTCACCAAGAAGATGAACTACACACTAGGGTTCCGAGAGTGCAAGAACCTGAGCAGTTTGCCAGCTGACATCACAAACGAGCAGCGAACCGATGCGCTAGCGCTGCTCCTGGCCGGCAATAGTATAGAGATGGCGTTTGTTGGGATGAGAAGCAAGAACGGAAGTGCTTTTATTAGTATTGCTGGTGAGTTTTAAGCTGCTCACAGATGACGGTCCTCAACATAGAGGAAGGCTGGTAGCTGGTATTGTCTTCTAGAAGCAGGTTTGATAAAAGATGGTCATTATTACGCTGGCTGCTGCTGAATAAAGGCTTACTTAACCCATTAGGGAATACCATAGGTCACGAGAATCACGATGCGGGAAGTGTAGGATTTTACGATTTGAGGACGCTTATTAAATGTCCAGCAATGGATATTATAAGTAGTGTATCATTGTTTGCCTTTCATCCAAAGCAAGTGATTTTAAATATATAGGCTATAGAGAAACTCAAAAATGATTACTGTTACTTTTTCGTATTGTGTTCTTTCTAAGGTGATGCCCTGGACTGCACGACTTATCGTGCCTGGGCACCTGGCAGTCCAAGAAGGGCCCGCAAGAAATTCGACTGTGTGCTTCTCACAAGGACGAGGACCTGGGTATCGACGCCATGTAAGATGAACTACCCCATGCTCTGTGAGTTGGTGCCTGGTGGCCCTTACAAGAAGGGTTCTTTGTTTGCATCCAGAATCAAGAAAGATAACGGTTGGTATTAAAGAAATTTGTTGGTTAAAAGAACTATTAGTTACGATATGATATATACGAAATAACGTTTGTATTCACCAACGGCAGTCTTTGATTCTCATTTTATATTTTTTCAGAGACTATGGCAGAAAATAAAGATGACGATGAGAAATAAAATAGATCAACCATTCTGTAAATACTGAACTGAGTTTTATTAAAAATATTAAACATATTTTTGAATATTTTGTATTGCGTTACGTTTCGTGTTTATTTTAAGACCGAACTAAGCGCATTAAATCTGATTGACATTGACAGCTGACAGATTCCTCAGGTCCCCTCCTTCCTCCGTATCACTTGTTCCGCGCCCCCTTCCTGAATCTTAGATCTTTGTGTTTTTGTTTACAATATTCTTATAGATTAATTTTTTAACTAAATATACAAGTTTGCCTATTTATTTAAATGAACGGCTCGCCAGCACACGTATAAACCCTGAGAGGTTTTCGTTGTGTGGCTAAAATCATATTGTAAAATAAGCTGTGTTTTAGAAATAAATAAAAATAGTAACAAAATAATGGGTCAAGGAAAAAGTCAGTTTACAGAGGAGGAACTTCAAGACTACGAGGTAACTAAATACATTCATTAGTTATGGTTTTTGTTCGTAAAAATGCTTTTTTCGACAGATGACTAATATATTCGTCATAATTTACAGGATCTCACTTATTTTACGAAGAAGGAAGTGCTATAGTAAGTAAAAATCGTTTATAATGTTTTGTTTTCATGCAGTTTACTTCATTGAAGCCTAAATAGTTCAAGAATCTAATAGAATTAAGCCTATTTTATGAACATTACATTTTCCTCTTTTAAAACGATTTGTGTATCTATATTCACATATCCTCTGTCTTTCTGATGACACAGAAGTTATGTTTAGTTACTGAACACACTTGCTTATAATATTTTTATTTCATTTTATCAATGTCTGACCACAAATTCAGACTTAAAGGGCTTGCAATAACAGACTTATCATATCAAGCTAGTCTACCACCCTTACAAGTGTAATGCAAATAAGGAGGATTCCTAATGAACAAATTACTCTGCAAATCCCTAATTACTCCACATCTGCTCATAGTTGATTGCAGATAAAAATAGAGAAAAAAAATTAGAAAACCGGCAACAATACATGACAATGAAACTCCATAGAATATGTATATTCCTGTACCTATTGTTAGGTTAATAATAGGTTTCCCTCGTGAAATAGAACAGTATGAAAACATGTGAACAAGCTAGGTACCTATACCGGGTGGTAGGGACATGAATTTAGCACATGATTCTAGACTCTAGCATAGTAATTTTTCTATGGTTATCAAAAAAAAAACAGCTGTTTAATAGAAAAGTGCAATACCTACACAGTCCAAATATATGGAATAGTTTTTTTTTAATACTCAACAAAAGTTTCAATTGGGGTTCAAAATCATGTACTCTGAATCCATGGTAATGCGATGTGCGTCGATATCCCTGCCAGCCTGTATAAAACTCCCCTTTCAGTGTTGGCCATATTTCTGATGCAATCTCCACAAATTACATACCTTTTTCAACTGTTACTAAAAATCTAACTAACCTTTTTTTTTATGTCCTAACTGTAAACCTGTCTTACATTTCCAGTGCTCATCAAAAATTCAAAGCCCTAGCGCCCGAGAAAGTAGGTCACAACAAGAATGCAAAGCTCCCGATGACTAAGATACTCCAATACCCTGAGTTACGCGTGAACCCGTTCAGAGACAGAATATGTAAAGTGTTCAGCTCAAGTAATGATGGAGACTGCACCTTCGAAGACTTCCTTGATATGATGTCTGTGTTCAGTGAGATGGCTCCAAAGGCTGTGAAGGCTGAGCATGCTTTTAGGATATTTGGTAAGATAAACTATCATAGTAACATAGCAATAAGGTTAGCTTTAGCATAATCAGCCTATAATGTTCCCACTGCTGGGACACACACCTCTCAGTGAGAGTGAGTAGGCCGACACTGGGCCCACATGGTGGATACCATGTGGGCCCAGTGTGGGTTGGCAGATGTCACATTTCTTCGAATTTTTGGTTCTAGGACATGCCAGTTTTCCTACACGATTTTGAGAGCAGTGGTGATTAAATAATTTATATAGCGCCTGACTGGGTTCGAACCTACGACCTACAGCTCGTAAGCCGCGGCCATTACCACTGGGCCACCACTGCTCTAGCCACAGGCTTTCCTGCAATTAATTACACGGAACCTTGACATAACTGATGAAATGTGGGTGTATTATTCATCTACACATTCCCTGCAGGAAAAAAGGAGAAATGTAATGAAGTAACTTGATAAAATGTGAGATCTGACAACCAATCTCGTGTTCACACTTGGACATTGCCAATATTTATTGAGGAAGCCCTGCTAGCAATCTAGCATACTGGACATGATCAATGATCATCCAGAAGTATGATAAGATTATTTGTTTTAATTCCCTTGGTAGTTTAGGAAAGAAAATTCTACAAGAATAAACAAACATTCTCTATCATCCTTCATCACCATTCAATTGCCTTTATAGCCAATTATTTGTGGTTGGCGCAACATGTCTTCTTTTTCCTTATTTCCCTATTAGTCATCAGCGGGGTAATTACGTAACACACTAACAGTAGGAATGGCTTTCATTTTGACAGTTCAACCACATACATTGCATTATCTACGTTGGTGAGCACACAAATTTTTTGAACATATGAAGCAATGGTTTTGCAATATCCTTCAATATGATTCAGATTCTGATAGTGTGTTACGCAATTAGGGTGCAGTAGTGACCCCCTTTCTAACAATATCGTCCATTCTCTATATTTCCAGATTTTGATGGCGACGACATGATTGGTGTATCAGACCTGCGAGAAGTGATTGAGAGGCTGTGTGGTCCCGAGCTTAAACTGGGTGACTCAGAGATTCAGCAACTAGTCCAGAATGTTCTAGAAGAAGCGGACTTAGATGATGATGGAGCACTATCATTTGCGGAATTTGAACATATCATTGATAAGAGCTCTGATTTCTGCCAGTAAGTTTCTTTTTTGCTTATATTTGTAAGCACCTACCTATCTTTACTTACATAATGAATATGGTAAATATAAAGTACTAGCTGCGCCTCACGGTTTCACCCGCGTAATTTTCGATCCCGTGGGAATATCGGGATAAAAAGTATCCTATATGTTAATCCTGGTTATAAACCATCTATCTGCCAAAAAAATTCATCCAAATCCGTTCAGTAGTTTTTGCGTGAAAGAGTAACAAACATCCATCCATCCAAACTTTCTTGATCATAATATTAGTAGGATGTTACAGATATCTCTACACTGTACTATAGGTACAACTCTGCCTAACCCATTTGTATTACAGTCGTGATTTTATGTTTATCTCAGTTAATCTCAGTGCAGGGCACATTCTAACATAATACAATAGAATGAAAATAATTTCAAACAGGTTTGAATTTATATGTGAAAATCCTTTTATAAAGGGCTTTGCAAAGTCAGACTCAATTGCAGCTGTGTAAATACAGCTATGTATTTACCACCTCAAGTTAAAAACCAAGCAATAACTGACTACAATTTCAATACAATTTTCTTTCTTTCGTTCAATTATTTTCTAACCAGGATTCTTTAGCCAATCCCACGAAATACGATGCTCCAACCAGGATTCTTTAGCCAATCCCACAAAATATGATACTCCAACCAGGATTCTTTAGCCAATCCCACTAAATATGATGCTCCAACCAGGATTCTTTAGCCAATCCCACTAAATATGATGCTCCAACCAGGATTCTTTAGCCAATCCTACTAAATATGATGCTCCAACCAGGATTCTTTAGCCAATCCCACTAAATATGATGCTCCAATCAGGATTCTTTAGCCAATCCCACTAAATATGATGCTCCAACCAGGATTCTTTAGCCAATCCCACGAAATATCATGCTCCAACCAGGATTCTTTAGCCAATCCCACGAAATATCATGCTCCAACCAGGATTCTTTAGCCATCCCACTAAATATAATGCTCCAACCAGGATTCTTTAACCAATCCCACTAAACATGATGCTCCAACCAGGATTCTTTAGCCAATCCCACTAAAGATAATGCTCCAACCAGGATTCTTTAACCAATCCCACCAAACATGATGCTCCAACCAGGATTCTTTAGCCAATCCCACGAAATATCATGCTCCAACCAGGATTCTTCAGCCATCCCACTAAATATGATGCTCCAACCAGGATTATTTAGCCAATCGCAGTAACTGCTAGAGCAGTTCAACTTATAAGTCCATGGGCTGCGTCAAATTGACAAAACATGACTACAAGCAGGATGTTTAACTTCAATACATTCTATCTTCTTTATTTCCATTAAATAGAGAGAGAGAGAGTACTGTAGCGTTGTGAGGTTCTCAACGGGAAATAGACGAAAGTGCAAAGCGCAAAGCCCTAGCCGTTATAGTACTAGAGTATTTTGAGTTAGAGTATTCTATTCCAAATATACTAATTTACTTCTATTTTATTTTTCAGCGCATTTAGAATAAGACTGTGAAGTGAGGACCTGTAAAATACTCAACATTTTGCCACACACAATATACTCATACATTCTCAAATTAATAATACTTGTGTTTGTCTCAAACCAATTCAATATTCTGTGTGTACAACTGTTTTACATAATTATATATTATTTTTTATGGTTACTTAGGAACCTACTGATGTTTGTATTAAGGCGGAGCCTGACTTGCAACGTTTGTTTGTCATGTAACATGTTACAGAAGTCAGCGCAGCGAGCCGAACCGCTCGATGCGAGCGCTGGATTCTCCACTCGACTTGTCGGCTTTTACGTGAATTCCTTTGAAAAGCGGTAAAAGTAGTCTGAGCCGAGCCGCTCGATCCGAGCATTGCGAGCGGATGTTTACGAACAAGTCAGTGCATGTCATCCAATATCGTATTTTTTTTTCTTCATCCAATAACAATAACTAAATACAATGGAGCACGCTTGAGTCAAGTGCTCGAAGCGAGCGTTCGCCACGTTTAGTGTATCGCCGTTTTGTAACCAAGCTCGCCGCGAATGAAACATTACAAACAAACGTTGCAGTCAGTCTCCGCCTTTATACAAAACTGAAAATGTATGATAATGTGAAAAATAGAGCTGCTTATGCCTGTTCTCACTTACACTAGGTGGCACTTAAATGAATGCTTAAATAAACCCGCATTCTTAGATTATGGTTGCTCGGCTTAGCCCCGAGAGTTGGAAATCCAACTGAAAAGTGCAATAATATTTGTGTTTCCTAGTGTCCGTGAAAACGGGCATTACAGATTTACCTAATGCAGCTTTTTGTCTGTGTTTATCAGAAAATATCAATGAGGCAGTAGCAGTAACTTTAATAAATAAGAAACCAATTACTATGTAAGGTGCACTTGCTCCGCAAATCGTTAAATATATTTAATGCTTATTATTTAAATCGTCATTATGTGTCTGTCATGTTTAAACCGGTTATTCCGTTTATCCACGCTAAGGTAACCACCCAAAGCCAAACCAAGCCACTCCACCTTAAGCCTATTAATTCCAATTATCCAAATAAGCCTAGTGTGGATTCTTGGAGATGCGTCTAGCGTGGATAAACGGGATAGCACCTTCAAACAATTGACAGAAACAAAACATTTTTTATAGAGAATTGAAGATTTTTTTATGGAGCCTGGCGTACCTAGTGTCCGCCATTTTGTTTCGTTTTTCAAAATGGCGGCTGCCATTTACGGTATCTGTTTATATCGGTAGATGTAAAGATAGAAGATGACAGCCTTTTAAAGCTCTTTATTTAGCGCTAAACATTAAATGATTTGTGATGAATGAAGTTGATATATTATGGAAAGCATTTATCATGTCTTCCCTATTATTGTAATAAATTGTTTATTTTAAATAATATTTATTGTGAATCTCTTATTTGAAATCAAAATGTTTCCTAGTAAGATGACAGGTAATGAATTTTGATGTTTTGTTCTGTTTTTGTGTTCTATTAGAACAATTTTGTAATGAAATGCCAAATATTTAAGTATTAAATTATATTTCTTTGAAAATTTGTTTCTTTTTTAATTTTGTTAATATTCTTTCTAGTTTCTATTAACCTGAAAAATGCCATACGAAGCAGCGATTGTTTATAAGAAATATACACTTGAAATGACATTAAAATAAATATAATAATGATTACCGTTGAGTGCTTACATACATGCAAACAGCTTCTAGTAGACAATTGTTTGAGGGGCAAAAAGAGAATCGTTTTATTAAAATTTTCACTATAAATGCTACTCGATAACACTACCTACCTATAGTGTGTAATATAAAAATATCTGTAGCATAACAGTGATAAGAAAAGAACGATTGTAATAATGTTGTTGAAATGTAGACAATATAGCGGGGGAAATGGAATTATTATGGCTTACATATAGAGTAGGTACACATAATTAAATGTAAGTACAGCTGTTCTAAGGAAAAATGAATAAAAGACCGTTAGATGGAATATAAAAAATATTTATTAAACTTATTAAAAAACATTTTATGACTTTGCTTACTCTACGTTAGTAAACAATCAGTTCTGTAGATAGCCTGGAAGCTTCATCCTCATGAATATCCAAGTTGTGAAGAAAGATACAAGGATACATAGGAAAGCTACTGAGATTAACAAGATTCTGTTCAATTTAGGGGTTGAAGGGTTGTGTGTGCGGTCGAGGATGATGAAACCAAGACCGCCAAGAGAGAACAGGAAGCTGGACGCCAATCCTTCCATTATGTACTGTCCATTTACACGATTTGGCATAAACGCGACCGGCCTACTATGTCCATGCTCATCGGTCGTTGAACCCACGCTCGGCGGCTCCACAATCACGTCATATATAATCCCTACAACAAAAATCACGTATTAGATTCAATCTGAAACAACTCCAATAAGAAATTAATTGGTAATCTTACAAAACAATCTTCTAACCTCCGGTCACTAAAAAGTATGAAAGCAGCACCAAAGAGAATGTTGTCATGGCAGACGGAGCCTGAAGCCATGTCGGCTTTTTAATCTTAATGTTAGGAATTTCCAGAACTGTGAAAGGTATTGCAAATAAAGCTTCCATTTTTCGAATTTATTAAAACAAGAACCGACAAATTGCTAAAGATACTGTTGACGACGTCGATGACACGGATGACAGTTGACAGCGTTATCTGTGCAGTAGTGATTTGTTTGACTAATCGTCTAATAAACAAAAAGTTGTAGTTGAATCACGACTACTATAATTAAATCAAAATTCTTAAAACTCATTGCAACTTCTTTTAAAAATGATGATGACTAGTTGTAATAACGGTATAATATATCTTACGCACTTCAATGGAATTCAGAATGAATACAAAAACATTTTTAACAGTATACTAATTTGTGTCACCATTTACAATTTTATTTATTGGAGAGCACTAGCACAGATGTTCTAACATTCCGTTTAATAATTTTATGATCATTACAAAATCTTGTTTTTAATACTCCAAATAGACACATAGCAACCAATAAATCTTTAAATCAAGACACATAAGTATAATAATATTCTATCGGTTTCAAAACAAATTGTTCCTTTGAAAACCTAATTGGTGTATCGAATAGAAATAAAGTATTAATTTATACTACATGTAACGAAACGTAATATACAAATATGTTAGTCCGCCAATAACAACGTAGCTAAAGCATTAAATGTTTAATTCCTATTGGAGCAAAATTCTAAATCGATTTTAGTTTAAGTGTTCTACCAATAGAAATACTGTATTCAACGAACGATTTCAACGACAATGGGAACAAAAATTTTGGCAATTGTCAAATTACACGATTCGATTTTAGTAAAATTGAGCAAAAGTTCGGTCTCACATTTTTATCCGTTTGGCGAAGGCAGCTATTTTTTTATTACTATTCGACCCCTCAAAATGTGCTAATTGTGTTTGTGTTATGTGTGTATAGTAATAATAATCGATTTTCATTGTTGAGTTTGAAGGCGTCGCGAAAATGTGTTAATTTTACGCACAAAATGGTATGGACTGTGGATTTTTCACTGATATTACGATGAAGGGTGGTTTATATCTTATCTACACGTCTTTGGTGACAATTTCATTGCTATCCAGGTACAGAAAACATTTTTTTCATGACACTCACTTAAAATTTCGTACAATATGCAGATTCTCATGAATATGGTATTCCACAGTTGTGCTCTCATCATTTTGGGTGTTTCGGAGGCTCACCCAGGTGAGGACGGCGGCGATACGAATGTCGACTTGTCAGGACTGCATAATGTCAGTCAGAAAGTGGAGGCTGGTGAGCAGGATATGTCAGGGCCTCAGAACCCCCCTGAAGCGAAGTTGGCCGAAGACCAGAAGACGAACGAAGACCATGAGATGATATTCGCCGAGACATTGTCATTGAACTCTGTGACAACGGAAGGGTAAGTGAAACTGCAACTAACTTACATTTCAATAGCATTATAGTGAAAGTGAGTGGTTCTGTTCAATGCTTCCACTGGCCTTCAGTTTTTTACTTATTATCATTCCATTTGTTATTGTTGATTTATTCGGAAACAAGTTTTTACTATGAGTAATAATAGTTTTTAAGTAACGATTCTTTATAGACCATTAAGTACTAAAGTAGATAGGTTTTTTGTGCCTATCTCAACTTCGTAAGTTTAATGAATTGTGGGAAAGTATAGAAGACACCGATGAAAGTTTGTTAGAAGGTATTGAGCCAGCCGTTGCATGTCAATGTATGATTTTAAACATCATCCACAGACAGTTAACTTGCAAGCCACTTAAAATATTTCATCATCATTCCAATTTTTTATCTCCAACATATCATATTGATATGGATTAATCAAATTGATTGTGAAGTTATTTAATTAGTAGAGATTATGATATTATTCCTATGTCTTTCTATCATCTCTAAAAAATGATAACTAAATAGGCAGACAGAAATGCAGCCATTTAAACAACAATTTAACTGAAATCCATTTATTAATTCTTTCCATTAGACTTAGACATGCAATTGATATGCTTTATAAACTCCTTGAAGTCATATTCAGTAGGATGTTATGAATTAACCATCATGCCTGTAATCCCTGAAGAGTTAGGCAGAGGTGTACCCATAGTACACCCTCATTTTGCCAGCTATGTATATTTAAGACAGAAATAAGTAGACTATACTACTTTATGCACATCAGTACTTATGTGTCGTCCATCCATCTGTAACATTGAATCAAAACCAATTGAAAGTCTTGCTATTGGATATTTGTTATTTACTTTTTAATATCAAGAAACAATTGGGTAGTGTTAGTACACCTTAACCACAGTGTTATGCTGGTATTGTTAGCTTGGATGGGGGTGTGTCCTCATTTTCTAAACAATGTTTTTGCATTGTATCTACTGCATCATATGTCTCTGTTTCATCTCATACATATTGCAATAAATCAGGTTTTATTGTTGTTAAGAGATTCATCCTAATACTCACCACACAACTTAATCTCTTAGGTGTTTGATTGCTTTGAAACATGGCTGAATGATGTTGAGTACTGATCAGTCAAAGGCATTGGGAGATCCTGCCTACTGCTCAAGCGCTGAGAGCTGGTCACTACGAGTTCTACCAGCCAGCTGAATAGAAATGTGGCTTCATAGTTATCAGCTAGGGTCTCATGTTGGGCCCCCCTGGATCAACAACCACTTCAGTGAAATAAAATTGATTTTTGAGGAGATCCAAGTGTGATAGTGACATCCCAAATGATAGCATTTATTAGACCTTCAAAAATCAATTTTTCATTACTACTGGGAAATCCCCCAATAACCATTATTTTATTGGAAACACCCATAATCCACTGTATTATCTTATATGTCTAATATGTGGGTAATCAGTTGCTGATAAGGACACAATATCAGCTGTTATCATTCTGGCTTACTGGGAAACTAATCTTTATTGTCAATCTATTTCTTATCAGCTGTTGAAACCACGTGTTTATGTAGTTCAAACACACCTACTTTGCATTGATCTTATGACCCTGGTCTTTATAACATGAACTTACTGAAAATGCCACCAAATTTTACTTGTTCACCTTTCAAATGAACTCTTGCCGTGTCTTCAGAGGTCAAAGTCGCGATCAGAGTTCAAGAAGTGATAGCATTTTATTCATTCAACACGGAAGATACACATCGGATGCGTAAAACGAAAAAAGAGAAAGGCTTACGACTTGTTACGAGAAGTAGAGCATGAATGTGTCAATTGTCAACCTATCGAAAACGACTTGGAAGCAGTTTTTCTACACGAGCGTCCAGAATTTCTGAAAAAAGAAATAATATAATTGATTAATTTGAACACACGAGATGCGTGAGACTGTGAGATGTGTCATAAAACAGATCCCAAAGCGCTAAGACTCCATGTGAAAATAACGCAAACCCATTGTTTGTTCGAGACGTCGTCTCCCCTCATCTTTGGCGAAAACCGGACCTATTGTACGTATACTGATATGCTTTGTGATGTCTTGTCCCAATGAATATGTTACAGTTAAAACCCGTTTTTAGATAGAACGCGTTTTCCCTAGTTAGAACTAGTTATTTCTAAATGCCTTTGTTAAAACTAGAAATGTGCCGCGGCAGCGGCCGGCGATGTGCCAGAAGCGAATCGCTTTTGGAAAAGGAAACAGTTAGGTTAGGTTAGGTTAGAGTATGACAAACAACGCACGAGCCGAGCGAGCGAAGCGAGCGTGCCGCGGCAGCGGCCGGCGATGTGCCAGAAGCGAATCGCCGGGAATGAACGAGCGCACAGCGCGTGGATGGCGCTCGGAAAGGGATTCTCCCGCACTTGTCGAAACTTGTCGAATCAGGCGATGTCTCGCGATCAATGAGAATAAGGTACGATCAATTTTGAGAACAGTTTTAACTGACTCACTTCGGAAAAACGCGTGTTGTCTAGTAAGAACTAGTTTTAACTGATATTCCATTTCAAGTATTAGTTAATTCTAGTTTTAACAAAGGCATTTAGTAAAAACTAGTTCTAACTAGGGAAAACGCGTTCTATCTAAAAACTGGTTTTAACTGTAACAAATATAATATAAACACAATTTCGTTCTTTCGCCCGGCCAAAAGCAGATGTACAGACATCTGCTTTTGGCCCAGAAAAACAGATTAAGTTATTAAATGATATCGTAAGCACACCAGTGACGTCGTATTTGGAGGCGTGGACCGGAACCCGCATAATTTTAGACGAAAATTGTAATCGTAGGGCGTTGACCTTGCTCAGACAATTTGTCGCTAAATCGCTTATCGAGGTCGAGATGTCGCGTATGCCGAGAACCGTTAAACAATTTTTTTTTTGTTAAATTATGACTAGATTGAGCAGTGGTGGCCTAGTGGTATCGATCCCGACTTACGAGTTTATAGGTCATGGATTCGAACCCGAGCGGACGCTTTGCTATGTGTAATTTATTTCATCACCACTGCTCTCAAAACGGTAAAGAAAACGGCATGTCCAAGAATCAAAAATTCGTGGACATGTGACATCCAACATCCCACACTGGCCCGCTCACTCTCACAGAGAGTAGGCCTTTGTCCCAGCAGTGGGAACACTAGGCAGATTACACTATGACCACATTGTAGAAAGGAGAAAATTTGAATAAGAATTGTTACAAATTGGTTCAGGGGAATGAAGAATTGAAGACGTGATTTTTTTTCTGGTGTTTTGAAACTAGTGAACGTGGGGATGCCAATTTCGTGTGTTATCGAGCTGTTGCCAATCAAAACAAATCTTTTTGACTCGGAATTCTGACTGTTTATCTTCTCCCAGTAGTAAAATGGTTAGAGGTGTATCATCTAACGAAATGGTAACAATAGCACGCTAATTCCGTAACACACTATTAATATCAATCTGAATAATTTTGAAGGATATTGCTAAACCATTGCTTCATATGTTCGACAAGTTTGTCTGCCCAACAACTTAAATAACGCAATGAATGTTGTTTAACTGTCAAAATGAAAGCCATTGTTACTGTTAGTGTGTTACGGAATTAACTCGCAGATCATGGCACTTTATGTTTATGGTCGAATCGAAAGGTTTTATTTAATGACCGCAACTATGTTCTTTGTGGTCACGTCTGAGCTAACTACATCTATCCTACTAATATTATAAACGCGAAAGTTTGTATGGATGGATGGAGGTTTGTTACTCTTTCACGCAAAAACTACTGAATGGGCTTGGATGAAATTTGGTACACAAATAGTTTATAACCAGGATTAACACATAGGATACTTTTTATCCCGATATTCCCACGGGATCGAAACTTGTGCGGGTGAAACCGCGGGGCGCAGCTAGTACCTCTATATTGTAGATTGAATTGAAAATCAAAATGTCTGTCTATAATGTCAAAATAACAGCCTTTTACTAAATGCATACCTGAGCTCAGAACGGTATAGCGAATCACTCTTCGCCGATGGTACGGTTCGCCGAAATCACTCTTAGTCGACGGTTGGTTCCACGAATAAATCCATCGCCGATAGAACTATTCGCCGAAAACACTGTTCATCGATGGTCGCTTCAGCTACAACACCTTTTACCGATGGAACGGGTCGCCGAAATACTTCAAACACAAATAATTTCACATCAGCTTCCTGGTGTAGGTGTTATCTTAACGTACAGTGATTTCCTCTTTAGGATATGCACAACATGCAAACAATACGTTAGGTAGGTACTGGCCACTAATATTATATATTATTAGTCATTTTGAGGTGTATGTTTGACATATGACAAAACAAAACATTACGTGCATATAATTATCATATAAGCGTTATTGAGAAAAATGAGTGCGTGCAATTAAGTAAGATTTAAGCGCGGCGCACATGTTCTAATAGTGAATGGATTTTCTTACCGCCTAAATAAAAAAAAATAATGACGAATATTATTGGAGGTGTACAAGAAACAGTTCCAGTGGTTGTGGTGTAAGTGTAATAACTTTATTACACCCTCATGGTCACACAATTGTCAGTCAGAATCACGATCATGTACATCTGCCAGAACCTGAAAAGCTTCTCGAGATGAACTACAAATCAAAATTAAAGGACATCGCCGTTAGTTCGATGGACTCTCCGTCTCAAATAATAAACCACTGCTTAAAAGATGTTCCAAGTGTAAGTGCTCCTACATTGCCTAATAAAACGGCTTGTGCAATGATCGTTAAACGGGCCAGAAATAAAGGTTTTCCGAAAATTCCACAAACAATCTTAGATTTTAATGTACCTGATTTTCTTAGTAAAGTTGATGGAAAACCTTTTTTTTTTTGGACACTATACACAATGAAGAAAGTGTTGTAATATTTTGTACGTGTTTGTGTTTAGATTATTTGTGTTTGAAGTATTTCGGCGACCTGTTCCATCGGTAAAAGGTGTTGTAGCTGAAGCGACCATCGATGAACAGTGTTTTCGGCGAATAGTTCTATCGGCGATGGATTTATTCGTGGAACCAACCGTCGACTAAGAGTGATTTCGGCGAACCGTACCATCGGCGAAGAGTGATTCGCTATACCGTTCTGAGCTCTGCATACCTACGGTTAAAATCCATGAAATCCAATTTGTTTTCTGACATGCACTCGAACGAAGTCGCGGGCACAGCTAGTAAAAAAAGTTAAAAACATTAGGATGGCACATTAGTACATTAACTGTACCAAATGATGTAACAAAGTAATCAAGACCCCTTGATAGGCATCAATATGAAAATTGATACAAGTTTGAGCCAATAACTACAGTCACCACACATCAGTAGTAACACTTGCACTACGAAAATGACCCTTACTGCCATAACATAAAGACGGTCAATGTCAAATTTTAATTGTTGCCATTAATGTGCGGTTGAGTGTAACTAACAACTGATTAGTTTCAGTTGAAGCGTAAAATACGCAATCAACTGCCTAATGCGTGTCCACATTAATTCTTACGTTTCTTTTTATTGAAACGTCTTTGAAATTAAATTCTTTTTGTAGTGTTGGACTGTGCACTGAAAAAATGTATCCGATCTTTGAAGTTCAGGCCGTAAAAGAACACATTTGTTGTAAGACGTAAATATTTCAGTGGTAACAGACAACTTCCCTTTTCACCCGACTTCCGTCGTGACCAAATTCCTATATTTAGGAAAGCTTGTGCATCTTCATTCATTCCGAGATCTTGGAACACAATCTATGTATATCTATCTATACTACTTAATAATAAAGCTGAAGAGTTTGTTTGATCTCTGGCACTACCAGTCGTATTTGAAAAATCATCACGCTAGGGCCGCTGAGAAAAAAGACAAAAAGTCAGGAAGAACGCTAAGGGAAAACGTAGTAGGTGGGCAGGCGATGCGATGCGACGGGGTGGGTCGGGGGAACAAGACATTTCTTGAGGACGAAGCCGCGGGCGGAAGCTAATTAAATATAAAAATCTTGTTTTTTTTTTTGGTATCTGTGCGACAATCCAATTGTAAGCCAGAGCAGTTTTTCTTGCATTTTTCCTACCAGAAATAAAACAGCTCCGAGCTTTAATATAGCTTCTAGTTTCTATATAATCTATTAGTTATTCCGAACTCCTAAAGAAAGGGTATGAAGTCTACGCGATCAGCCACATACGACCAGATACGACGCGTCTCCAAGTTATGCGATCTTCTGCAGTGTGGACCGCTCCGTAGATGCTGCCTTCTTGATCGCGTCTGACCATATAGCCGGTGCTCTGCTTTGAGCCTTTTCAGACCATACTTAGGTGAACGCATAATATTAAGTCCGAAAATGCTGAGAACACGCTCCTGGCTTAACTATACATGAAAAAATGTTAACCGGGGGCAAACAGACACCATGAATTTCAGCACATGATTCTTGACCCCCTAGCGTGTTTCATAGGTTATAAAAAAAATATTAGCTCTGCCATACATTTTGTTACCGCGTATGTATTGTGCCCTTGTCTTTGAAAAAACAGTTTTTTTTTAATAACCGACGAAACACTTTTACACCAGGGGTTCTTTCTAGAATCATCTACTGAATTCATGTTTACAGTTTGCGCGCTGGTAAAATTGTTTTCCTGTATACCAACATAACATAAGTATAGACTACCAAGACAGTAATTTAGAAAATTCATGAACATATAAATTAGCGCCATACAATTTTCAGTCCCATCACGTACGGCATGTTTGTCTAACATATTATTATGTTCCGCACGTGACTGACAGCGATCTGATGGTGCGATAACTGATAGGCATGTTCCATTTTGTTTATATATATATAGCTACTGTAAATAGACGCCATGTTAACAGTCATTGATGGGCTTCTTGAAATATATTGAGATACAGAAGCCAATAGAACTCATAAAGACACTACGTATGGAACGCATAATTTAAATTGGATTCATCGATTGACTGAGAAGATGGCTTTAATTTCTCGGCAGCCATTTATTCAAAAACAAGATTTTTAAGATCCCAAAGATTTTTCAAAATGGTCTGTAATAATAACTCTGATCATATTCGTCTAGATTTCTCTTACATTTTGCTGGAACTTACGTACTTGCTTGGTAACTGGAAATCATACCATTCTGAATTAGCATATATATTATCTTTTTATTATGGTATGCATAAATCAGCCTATAAAGTTCGCAAATCACTGCTGCGGCACAGGCCTCCTCATGTCACCAGTTCATGTTCACTCGAAATAAAATGAAGTGCTTTCCCATTGGTTACCAACTCCAAACACACATTGTTAGTAATACCAAGGCTTATCCTTCAACCGTAATTTCTAGAGCATATCGTCTCATGATCTTGCAATGCCGCTCCTCTCCTGATGCAAGATAACTATTGCAATAGCGATCAATTACTCCATTCATGTTGTTTCTGATAATAACTCAAAACACGATGTAGTGACTTTGTCCTGTGTCGTCATAACACTATGTTCTACTGTTATTTCAACGATTCTGTATTTATTTGATTATATCTTGTTCAAATATTGTTATATCTCAATTTAGAAAAGACGCAGCATTTCTTCTTCTTCTTTTAGCAGTCATCATTGTATTGTTGTCCTCCTTTCTAGCGATATTATCTTTCACACAATCATCCTTCGCTTCTCTTACAGTCGTCACATTCATATTCCAAAACTTTCCTCGCGAAGTCTCTCATTCCTCCGCATCACATACCTATATCGTGACAAACACTGTATTTCGGTTTAATTCTCAAAGAAATTATTCTTCAGGGGGTGACATTGCGATTCTTTGTCCAAGAGTATATAATATGGTAGCTAGTTTTATACTGTTCAGTAATTGTTTGTGACTTTTCTTACCCATAAATATATTTTCTCGAGATACTTTACAACGTCACAAAATAATATTAAAGTCAGTTTTATGCTGTATGTCATGGCTCTTAACCTGAATGTGAAAGACATTCCCACCTTTCAACCTAAGAGCTACTTTTCTTGTGAAAATACTTAAAGACTAGCTTTTTTATCAAGATTTGCAGAATATTTTCGTAAAATGCATAGCATAAAATGCCACGTATTTGTAGCTTGTTTACCTCTGATATATTAGTCTGATAGAATAATTCTTGTATGAACAATCCAAAAACAAAACCTGTATGAAAACAAAATTTTGCATACGTGACGTCAAAAACAATCAGTTTGGAAATCCCGAAAATTTTCCGCCAGACTATTATTTCTATTATAAAGTTTTTATACAGTGATTTAAAGAAATTATGTGTTTTCATTCCCACTCACGTTCTCCTCAAAAATATCGTCTGCTCTTCTGTATAAAAATACAACTGACATGTCTCTTTATAGATTTTCTACGTAACCGTTTTTTAGTCTATGTATCCTGGCCCCATGTTACTTGGGGTCGCGGTCAGCACAATATGTTTTTCTCTTCCATCGTCTCATCAGCTGTCACCTTATCATTCACTTCCTTTTCATTCAAATCTATCTCTTCTTGGTCTGTCTCTCTCCATCCATCCACAGTTATATTCATCTCTCTCTATTTTGTATATTTATGTTTTATAATTTGTATGGTGTACAATAAAGAGTATTCTATTCTATTCTATTCTCTTAGTCACATCCGATCCATCTGTCGTCTTCACATGCCAACGCACTAATCACTTGGACGCTTTAACTAATCGTTCAACCGTCAAGATAACCGTTCTTTAACGGCCAGCAACTCATGGAAAGCGAGAGTTTTGGCTAAAAATAGTTGTTCGAGTGCCTTGCATTATCGAGAAACAATGATGTTGAAGTAGAGCGGCAATGACCTTCCGAATGTAACGACTGTAACGAGCAATGTTCGACTTGCTTTCATTCTTTATGGTATGAATGTGAACGGTTTGACTTCCGAATTTCCTTCATTTTTGGAGAGATGAGTTGGCTTTGATAGCGAGCTGAGTTCATTGCCGCACGTGCCTTGTATGTCTCTTGATTAACCGCGTTTGATGCATTAACATATTTGTTCAAAAATGTTTTGGCGGGTTTTATTTACGATAAAACGTATATTGTGCAAGTACTGTAAACAGTAAAAAAAAAATGACCTTGACAAGCTAACGGACTTGAGCAACTTGGATGAGTGTGCAGAATTGAAAATTCGCGACTCAGCTGAAATTATTTGACTCAGCGAAAATTACGTTTGACACGTAAAGGAAGATGGCGAAAGGTTGCATTTCCAGGGAGGTTTTATACCAATTTTCTTCATCTCCAGAGAAAATCAAACACAATCAGAAATACCAGCTTTCCCTTCACATAATATCAATATTATTACGTTCATCGTATCCGACCATTAGGGCCTTGAAAATAGCATAACTACCAATATGCTGATAGAAAATATCGTTGATTGGAAACGAGAATAAGCGGAAATTAAGATTTTCTCGATATGATCGTGAACCGCGATTAGATCCACTTCTTCTGATAGTAACTGTAGTTTATGTTTATGATTCATTTAGTAGTTTAATTACTTATGACCTGATTAAGAGATCCAATTTCTATTTCAGGAACAGATCTATCTGTCTATTACTAGGAAATAGTATTTTTAGAGAGTACATTATATTCCCTGATGCTTGGCAGTATTAAACCTAAAAGGATGTTTTACAACTTGGGCACCTACTCCATTTGTATTAAACCTGTAATAAATTTCTGATAGTTTAACAAATCTCGGTATATCCCAATAAATAATGATGACTTGATAAACAAGGCTTATCAATTATCATATTAATCTCGACAAGAATTTGTTTGCGTGAATAGATAGAAGGATTACATGATTGGGCAGTTTGCTAAAACGAGATTTTTCATTCAGAAATGTTATGTTCCGGTTTCTTCTTCTTTTCGTGTCGATGGTACTCTTTTTTGATATTTTAAATTGTTTGAGGCCAGTGCGATGCGGCAGCAATATCTAATCGAAAAATGAATTTGACAGCCCTTAATGAATGCTCATTAAGGGCTGATTTTTCCATCGCCAGATAAATTTTATTCAAGGAATAAAATTGTCGTCTAACAATTTTTGTATGAAATAATTGTCAAAATTTCAAATTTATTCCTCGAATAAAGTTATCAGATGATTGAAAAATCAGCCCTTAGTCATCCAAGGAGCAGATGAACGTTAAATAATAAATAAAAGGTTTATTGCAGAAACTTGTACAACTTTTACAGTAAATGTTACATACGGACCTCCTTTTAAGGGCACACCGAGCTTCTAGCGCTAATCGATTTTAGGTATTCTATGCGCTTCGTGTATGTGTGCGTGAGGCACACCGGCAAGAGAGCGAACGGCTAGACAGATAAGAGCACTGCGCCGTCCGCGCGCCGCTCGCGCCGAGCCGTGCGCCGATCGACTCGCGAGGTGCTACCAATATTTACAAAATTAAACAAAAAAAAAAAAGAAACGATTTCAAATACTTTTATTGGAAATATACAATTTTTAAAATTTATAATTTACCGTCGTTAGATGAGTATCTATGAACAGATCAATAAAAAAATAATATTACGTATTTAGTCTAATAATACTCAATTAGTTACCTTTTATGATAATATTCTAATTTCTAAGTACAAGAGAAACTTAAAAGTGATTTCAATAACGTAAAATAACTTATCAGCTAAATAAGTAGGGTAAAAATCCCAGTAGTCGACCTTTTATTTTCAATTTCAAATTATTTATTTTTCAAAGTAGATTCAGTAAACTACTTTCGTTAGTACGTAAGGTTCGACTTTTATTTCCATTTAGTGACTTGATGGTTAATTTGACAGATTTGAATAAAAAACAGCTATTTGAGTGGGTGTAAGAATAAACTATATTCAATGAACTTCACAAATGTACTTGTCGGAGAAGGTGTGTCTGTCTCTCGTTAGCATCAGGCATATTTTAATTACTGTGGGCGTATTAAGGGTAGTGTTGGTTATAGCGCAATAGTAAAACGGTTTGCAGTTTAAATCAGATTGCAATTCACGAACAAGTCAGTCACACTAGCGAATCACACACTGTAGGTACCTACACAACTCAACGATATGGAACGCGGCAGTTTCTATGCACATGTTGTTCGTACGATGTCCAATGTGTGTGAAATTTCTTGCAACTGTTCTAATAAATACATAAAATCTACAACTCTATTTCCACTTATTTTGATCTCTTCCAATTTTTCTTCTGGTTCTATTGTGTAATAATCTTCTTCTGAATCTGAATCAGCTGGCGAATGATGTGTAGAATGCTAAAAGGTGAAAATATTATGATATTAAATCAAATAAACAAATATCCTATTTTTCTCAATAGGTTCAGGATACGTTGATAAATTCATACCTAATAGGTACTACTTACATTGGGATTGTCTTGCGTCCTAGTTGCAGCAGCACGCGTCTGTAATTTCTGTATTTCATCAAACGGAAAACTAAAATGAAAAAAAAAGAAGATTTATGTTAGCAATCAATATTTTTGTAAGGATTTATAAAATATAATAGAGGGCGCCCTGTGAGGAGGGAGCAGTGGTAGCCCAGAGGTCACGGCTGCGATTTAAGAATTGCAGGTCGTAGCTTCGAGCCCAGACAGGTGTAAATTATTTCATCACCACTGCTGTCAAAAAACGGTGAAGGAAACATCGTGACGAAACCGGCACATCTTAGAACAAAAAATTAGTAGACATATGACATCCACCAACACACGCAACGCACTGGGCCCGCGTAGTGGATTACGAATCGTAATCCACTACGCGGGCCCAGTGCGTTGCGTGACAGGGCTAGAGAGTCGTAATTTACGACCCTCTAGCCCTGTCACTGAGAGGAGGCCTGTGTCCCAACTGTGGGAAGAGCAACCTGTTAAAATTAGGGTACTAGTGATAAAAATATTGCCCAGTATACCTAAATATTATGCACAATGTACACACGGCTACATATCAAGCTATAAATTTGATTGATTTGATTTGATTTGATTTTTGATTTAATTTTTTTATAACTTGATTTGTAACAATGTGTACACACGCATATAAAAAAATATGAGGACACAAGCAACAATAATAATCAATATCGGACTTGCTTCATGGCAATATTTTCTCTGTGTGAGTAAGTCATGTCACTGTCTATTTCTCCTTCCACTGGAAGACAACAATTTTGTTCCGGTGTAATTGGCATCCTATAACAAAAAAGAACATTTGATTTAATTATAATTTCTATAATTATCAACAAATCCGTTTTAGGATGAAAGTAAGACTTATTTCATAAAAATAATTAGTTTCTGAACTTACAATTCCAGAGTTTGATAAATTTTGGAATCGGTGGCTTCCATGAAATTTACCCTGAAAATTGAAAGTTATAAAGATAATGTGGTAGGTACTTAATTTATTATAATGTTTTCTTAGACACATCCTATTATTTTTGCGCTTACCTCACCAGTTCATCAGACGACTCTTTGTTTTGTAGTGAGGTGCCAACAACTGGTACATTTACCCTATAAACAGAAAAAGATAGGTAAAGAATTTTCCAGCGTAACTATTTCTTAAAATATCGTAAATAGATAGATAAGTGACAACTATGTACTTACTTTTAATAACTGAGTATAATAAGTAGGTAGGAAGATTATACTTACGAAGCCACAGTATTCTGTTTATCCTAAAAATTTTGTATCTGTAGTTGTCTTTCTCTCTCGGCATCAGATGGTTCAAGTTTATTTTGCAGTGAAATGTCAACAACTGGTACATTTACCTACTCTATAAATAGAAAAAAATAATACAGAATGATTCAAATCATAGTAGATTTAATCCGTGATCCGTGATTTGGAAAATATGTTGTCGATCCGTGCATAATCACGGATCGACAACATATTTTCCAAATTTCGAAATTAATAGAAAAAAATTACGTAATTCAGAAAGACGGTCATCGAACCTTGATACTGAGCACTTGCCGAGTCTTCAGTATGCATTTGGCTGCATGAATTAGTGTCACCAGATACTAGAAAGTAGGTAGGTACCGTACTGAGTATACTTACGAAGCAACAGGAGTATTCTTTTTGTCTTCAACATTCTCAGCCTGTACTTTTCGTACTCTAAAAGATAAATTCAATTCTTTTTAAAATACCCCATAAAAAAATAACACCACTTGGTAAGGCAATTAGTAAATAAGTAGGTAAGTATACGAGTTTTACTTACCTCATTTCTTCATGCAAGCGTTTAGCATTGGTTTTTCGCCAACCCCTTCTGTCTTGATTTCTTTACTTTGTTCCCCATTTCAAATAAAATCAAATAAATTTTAAATACGCTGCAATTAATTTTCACACAATTTTCATCGTTACGTTATTAAATCCGTGCGTTAGCGCAAGCGACACAAGCTCCCCGTCCGATGGCCGACGGCGGACTAAAGCGGATAAGAGGGCGGCGCGGCGGCTCTGCTTATGATGGGCAAAACTCGCGCGAATTTAGGTATTTCCTTCTTATTGTTAAACAAATACACATTTTGAAAATGTAAATCGTATACGTTGTATAAAACATGTAGTTTTGTTATTATTAAAAAACTGATGACCTTCCGCGAAGTATTCACGCCGTACTAAGCGTTTGTTGTGTTTTTTAGAGATAACTTTGTGAATTTATTCTATCGAGCCAACTTTATCAAATCGTGTTTCCATCCTGTATACTGCCTAGTATATATGGTCAATAATACCAATTTATTTCCTGAGATTTTAATTTAATTGTTTACTACTTCAAACAACCGTTATAAAAGCGCGTTTTTGTGTATAAACAGCTCGGTGCCCCGTTAAGTAAAAGATATACCTGTGCTAAAAGGCCCTGCTCTTCAATGACAAATTATAAAAAGGTAAAAGTGGTGTACCAAAATAAAATTAAATTTAAACAATAAAAAATAGGTAAAATCTAAAATTAAACAAAACAATAGAAAGAAAAAAAAACAACAATAATAATAACTTACTTAACTCGTATATTTTGTTTCCATGTTCTGCAATATTCCTGCACCAATCGGGGGTTGTCCTTGGGTGCACGTGCATGATGCATACAGGGATAATCGTCGGTTGGTGCCTCCTCATCATTTATAATTATGTAAAGGGCCTCTGTGAGCTGGCTTCGGCCCCTAGTACGCCTTTCAAAGGTCCGGGACCCCAGGGTCCCGAGATAGGTCAAAGACAAACAACTTACTAAGAGATCTATCCTAAAATAGTGTGTGTGCATGTGGTGTATTTTTTTTTTCAACTCATATTGACGATGCTTGCAGCAGTAATTCAATGTCATCATAGTTAAATATTATATGTTACGATTTTTCGAACTTACACAAAACTTTGCTTTAACACCTTTTATAAGTTCACTGGTCTCATGTTCTGCCTAAAGTGCTCTTAACTTTCAAAGGAGGATAATCAGAAAATACTTTTTATCTTTGCAATATTTAACAGTACCAAATATATTTGCGCAGTTTTATACCTACAGGTAAATTGTGCTGCTGGAGATTTTGGCAAAAGTGAATACAAACTAGGGCCAAGTTTTTAGTCTCTTTCAATTTGTACGGTATGACTAATTTCCTTTGACATCGTAACATATTGGGAAATACTCTTTGGCAAACATCAAATTATTTGTGATTTGTATGAATTGGAAATGCTCCCCTTGCACTTGATTTGTCATATAAACCATTGCATTCAGGACTATTTCCATGTCTAGACATAGGTGCACCATACTTTCTTCTTAATAGATAACATTCTGTTGTATTTCGAAATCGCGTTAGCAAATATTGATCCACGTGCGTGTCTCAAGCTTACCTTTATTCTCATACAAATTCCGGGCTTTGTTGTCGTCGCTCAACAAATGACAATGTAAACGTTTTACTATCTTATCATTTTCTGCTATCCTAGTATCTCTTTTTGTTTCCTCATTATTATTTTTGTGTTAAGTAATAGTTGTATTATTATTTCTTATTATCAACATCTTTTCTTCTTCCTCTTCTTCTTCTTCTTTCCTCGTCAAGAGGGAAAGACCAAAGAAATGATGATGATGGATTGTGTGTGGAATGATTTGAAAGAAAAGAGAGCGAATGAAAGCGTGACGGTTGACAGGGGAGAATGAAAAAAACACGTATTGCACTGACCCCAGGTAAAACAGGACAAGAACAGGCAGAAGATAATCTTTTCGTAGTAGAAACGACTCAACAAACTTCTTCAATGATCCGCCAAGTTTCTAATTCTTCACACGAGTTAACTATCTAATCTCTTTCTTCAACAAAGTGAGCGATGAAACGCAATAAATCAAAATTATATATCGGCAGGGCGGAATGCCAAGAGTAACGCATGATATGATATGCAAATAAGAATTTCCAGCCAATAATAATATTCGCAATGAGTTGTAATTTCGGGCGCCAATGGATCCGCATACTTTTGTGTAGGAGCGGTATTGATTTATTTCATACTTCTTCGGATTGGCCTTTCATAACTCCTTACTTTTTCTGGTGCTCGTCATGAGTTGCCCTCGTCGTGCTTCAATTGATTTAACATCACAGGAAATCATCTGAGACACTGATCCTATTCTGGGTATTCCTGGGCCGTATACTACACATTCAGACAACAGTTCCATCAAAACTACAATATTCACTTTCTGGTTCCTGTTGACGTCGAAAGCATTGCTTAAATCATGATCAATGAGGCTATTACTTTTCAATTCAAGCATTTGATTCGTTTAAATAGACTCCTATTGACTGAGATTAATTTTAATCACAACACTGAATTCATGAAAGTGATAGGTTACAGCCATCAATCTCCTTGTGATAAGGGGTAGGTATCCTTCTCTTTGAGGAGAGGTCAGGACTAATCCTGCAATGGCCAAACATTTACTCAGTAGGTTGTGCAAAACCGAAGTAGGTACATGAAATAAGGCTTGAAATTATGAAACCGTCTTAAGTAAGATTTCAACATTTATGCTTTTGATTAACAATTAAGCCCAAATAAGTACTTTCTCAATCACCTAACTAATAAATAATTGGTTACAAATACTAAAGTCTAAAACCATTTTAAGGCAAGGATACCTACCCCTTGGTAGGTATCCTTCTCTTTGAGGAGAGGTCAGGACTAATCCTGCAATGGCCAAACATTTACTCAGTAGGTTGTGCAAAACCGAAGTAGGTACATGAAATAAGGCTTGAAATTATGAAACGGGTCTTAAGTAAGATTTCAACATTTAAGCTTTAGATTAACAATTAAGCCCAAATAAGTACTTTCTCAATCACCTAACTAATAAATAATTGGTTACAAATACTAAAGTCTAAAACCATTTTAAGGCAACGAAACCAGCTGAAATATTGTACTGTCGATTCAAAATTATTAGTGCCAAAAGTAGCAGTCGAAGTAAATTAGCTAGGGTGTTAATGGGAGGTGATAAATGATCGGTTTGCAATTTAGAGCTGTTAATTGCTATTATAATGAAGCTTGTTACAAACCGTTAATGGATAGTTTAGCGTTGGTAAACAAATTATGCCAGATTGGTTGGGAAAGATTAGACCATAAAGGAGATTAGGACCAGCCCATGGGTTCTGAGATCTGAAGGCCTGTTTTTAATCTGTTACGAATATCATGTGAAGTCTTTTGAATTGGTTGTTGTTATCTGACTATATAGCATCTTCTGATAAGAGCTTGTATAGCTGTTTTAAGGACTGATGAGAAATGTGTATAGTAGGGTTTTTAGAAACAGAGTGTTAGCAAATCAAGACCTGGGCCCTATATCACAAAACTTTACAATTACAATTTACAAATTTGTGATTTCTGTGTTAAGCAATATTTTCTACAATTTCGTAGAATTGTAGACTTGTAATTTTTTTTAATATAGGGCCCTGGACAGTAATATCTTCCAGTGCTCCAATTTCTGTTTTGCTGTGCTCAATCCCTGGTGGGTCACCTGTCCCTGTGATTCTGCAGTGGATTCATCATCATTATCATCATCATTGGCAGCCTTGTTCCACCCACTGCTGAGCATGGCACAAAAGGGAGGAGGCCTATTCCTCCCTTTTGTGCAATGCTTCCCTGCAATCAATCAACCTATTGCAGTCCACTGCTGGACTTAGGCTTCTCCCAGGCTGCGCCACAACACCCTGTTCACCTTTAGGTCGTCCGTCCATCTGGCTGGGGGGCGTCCCACACTACGCTTGCCGATACGCGGTCTCCACTCCAAGACTCGTTTGCTCCACCGGCCATCGGATTATTACAGTTGCAGTTTGTAGTGGATTATTAAATGCTAATTATATTCGATGAAGAATCAAATAAATTGTTTGCGGTTTGTTAGAAACAGTAGGTATGAATAATATTCTATGGAATGTGATGCCATTGACGCACGAGTTGACACATAAACGTGACAGCCAATAAAAGTGTGATGGATGTAAAATAGTAAGCATGGTCATGTTGAAAAAAAAAAACATTGTTGCCATAGGTTTATTTGTATTTAACAGTCTGTAGAAAGATAGTCTTCATGGTTCAATGAACGGCCATGAGGAGAAAATTGCCATCGTCATGAATTCGTGATTCATGCTTGTCATGATAATTTGTTGATTTATTATTTTGATGTCTATTTGCTTTCAATTTCAGCGAAATATATTGTTCTTTGAACTGAGTCGCAGCTGGACATCGACCTTTCCAAGGCTGTGCCACAACACCCTGTCCTCCGCCTTCCATATCCAGTCTGTCCCAGCCACCTTTTTTAAGGTCGTCGGGCCGTCTAGCTGTGGGACGTCCCACATTACGCTTGCTGATACGCGGTTTCCACTCCAGGACTGGCCTGCTCCACCGGCCATCGGTCCTTAGATATACATGATCAGGCCAACTGTCACTTTGGCCGTCGGCGTGCTTACTCTGCAAGCTATGTCAGTCCTTTTACAGATCATTTCTTTTCTGATTTTATGACACAGTAATGCTTGTTAAATCTTGGCCTTAGGATTTGGTATAGCGGTGCACCCAAGACGTCACTTCACATTAACCCTAACCTACAGTATATTATCATAACTATAATGATTTTATTTAGTCATCTTTTATAAAATCGCTCATAGGTAGATAAGGCACTCTATGTTTTCCCGAGAACCACATTCCGTACTTTATATACAACAGTTGTTTTCAGTCAGTAGATAATACTTAAGTATATAAACAAATTGCCTACTTATGTAAGTTAAATGGCTCGAGAGTTTGTTAGATAACAGCCTTCTTAATCAGACCCTCGACTCAATGGCTCTGGGCACTTGATCGTTGAATTACCGGACAGTCAAATAATTATTGTAGTCTTGTTGTATAATATCGTTATGTAAAAGATCCAGCTGACATAATGGCGCGTTCAGCTAAAATAATGCAGTATCTAGATTTATTTTGATTAGCTGTGTAGTTCTTTAATTGGTTTTTGTACGTTGGAATTGGCTTTAATATTTTAATGTTTATTGGCAGTCGGCATTTCGTTTATGAGTTGGGTCCATTTTTGTAGTGAAAGTGGTTGTCAAAGTATCTATCATTCGAAATGTTTTTTTGTATAATTGAATGTATCAAACTTGATTCAATTTCATTAATTTATTTACATAACATAACATCACGGCTGTACTCCCCAAAGGGCTAGGCAGAGTCGTACCGAATAGTAAACCTACTTTTCGCCGGTTTTTTTAGACCATGTAATAGGGAGCGAGCCGGTTGCCATCAACCGGGCTCACATCCAGGCTGCTACTGAGAAATTCCTGATGAAAAACCCAATAGTACTTTGCCCGACCTGGAGATCGACCAAGACCTCATGCACAACAGTAGCGTTTGCAAGCATTTACAATTATTTACACGTGACACATTTTTTTTTTCATAAATATCGGTTTTGCTTAGTTAGACAACAAACATGTTATAAACAGAGCTATTTTGAAGACTTCGCAGTAATTACTGATGGTCAAACTAAAATACACTTTCAATGTCGCAAGGTAAACAGGTGTAAGTTAGCGTAACCGAATCATGCGCAGTGTCATAAATATATGACAGTACAGTGGCTTTGGCAATGCGCTCCACGAGGCCGCTCAGATAATATTAGAAACATGTTTGTTACATTTTTGCATTCGATGTCTGTTTTGAAGTGTTTATGATACGATATTTCTAGCGTGAGAAAGAAAATATTGAATGTTGCGTCTGGGAATGGGCTCCGTCAGACTATAGAGAGAGTTTGAAATGGCTGTATCGACAAGACAAGCCTTAACTCTTAAGTTGCTGATGAAATAGAATAGAATAAAATACTCTATATTATGTATACCATATAAATTACAAACATAAATATAGAAATTTTACAAAGGGTGACACAATGGGCGGAATATGTCGGACAGAGCTTTTGATAGGTAAAGAACTGCCTCGCTGGTGTGCTGGTCCCAAGCGCTACTGTTGAGCATAAGGTACTGGGTCGGGCAAAGTGTTATTTTGCTTTTCCGTCTGGAATTTCTCAGTAGTAGCCCGGTTGATGGCAATAGGCTCGCCTCCTGTTACATGGGATTTTAACATAATTAGCGAAATGTGGGTGTACTTTAGGTGCACCTCTGCCGAACTCTTCGGGGAATAGAGGTGTGATGTTAATGTGAGGCAGTCACGCTTGCTGGTAGAACATCAATCAAATACTCCAGACTCGTAGACTCCTTTGTGAGTAGGACAACTTTCGACACGAACCATAGAGGTATTCCACTCAGAGCACCGATTTCAACCGCACTTGCCCGAACTGCACCTGAACACTTCCGCTTACCGCACTGAAACAAAATTTTGTAACGTGCGGTTCGGTGGAACAGTTTGTCAATATTGTTTTCAGTTCCCGAACGGCAGCCGAATTTAATGAATAAAAGATCAGTTAAAGGAACCATGTTTAATTTAAAATAGCTAGACATAATTAAACTTAATCCAAATACATGCTAATTGGTAACTACTTGCATTTGCAATGCAAATGGTCGTGGTTCACTGATTGTAAATGTAGGGCAATAGTTTAATGATCGCATTTGCTGCGTACACGCATTTGTTATACAAATTATCATGGCAAAGGTTTTAACACGACGGACTCCTGCACCCCATTTTCTATTACAATTCTAAGGATTTTGTAGGAAACTGGCAATCCGCTTCATAATGTTAATAAATTCGTCTGCTCGACAACATAATAACGCAATGAATGTTGTCGATTTGTCAAAATTATTATTGGGATTGTGAGCGCCTTATCCAATTATCCCGCTATTTTGACTTCACATTTTTTTTTTAATGTAGAAAGTTCTTGACCCGCCCTCCGCATTGCATCACTTGAACGCGCTATAACGAGGGCGGAGTGATAAGTCTGGTAAAAATTAAACAAGGAGTCAATTTGTTTTTCAAAGTAGTTTCTTTGTAACTCAATGCACTTCATCCAGCGTTTCTCTAGCTTTTCGATCCCTTCCATAAAGCACGACTTAGGTAACCTTCGAAATAGGCATTGGTTTCATGCATGATCTCTTCGTTGGAGCCAAATGTGTTCCCACCAAGCAATTTTTTAAAATTCGGAAGCAGAAAATAGTCGCAAGGGGCTAAATCTGGCGAATACGGTGGGTGAGAAAGCAACTCATGAAGTTTGGCCATAGCAATCGCGCAGGTGTGCGCTCGTGCGTTGTCTTGGTGGAAGAGGATTTTCTTCTTTGCCAAATGCGGTCGTTTTTTCTTTAATAGCTGTCAAAAAAAAACTAACCGGCAGTACCTACTGGCTGAAAATTTTAATTTAGTCCTTCAAAAGAGTTGTGAACAAGGAGGTTTCATGCAATTTGCGATAATTTATTCCAAAATAGATTATTACCAGACTTATAACTCCGCCTTCGTACTTTGTTTTCTCTTAGCGTTCTTTCGGACATTTTCTTCTGTTTGCTCGTCTCCTAAGGTTCCTAGCGTGATGTTAAGGCTATAGCCTTCCTCAAGATTTGGGCTATTAAATGCAAAAAGAATTTTTCAAATCCGACTGGTAGTTCCAGAGATTAGCGCGTTCAAACGAACAAACTCTTCAGCGTTATTATTAGTATAGATTTGAACATATAAAATTTTCCTTTTATTCAAATTGCTACTACATGGAATATTTCTCGCTTCAAGGAGTATTATGGCCTATGAAATGTCGTATTAAAGTCGCCATAAATATAATAATATACTCACATGATGGATGTGAAAGCTTATGCTTAAACATACATTCATAAAATCTCAGCTGCAATCTTCATTGGAGAAAATATAGTCGTAAATATTGGTAAAGCAAGTAAAGACAGTGCGGCCCAGAAAGAGATAGAAGCGACATGGACTGCTGCTTTCATAAAGGATAAACCACCGATCACGAACGCATGTAAAAAGGTCAACCAAGTCAAAAAGCATTTATTTCAAATAGGCGCATAAAAATCACTTTTGAACGTCAAAATTACATTAAAATAGAATTGATTCTAGTCGCCCCTTCCAAATGGTAGTTTCGTATGGAGAAGAATGGGCAAGAAACTCCACCGTTACTCTTTTAAAATATTTTAGAATATTTTGCATACATTAGCTTTGCAGGGTAGCAGGGACATTGACGCGCAACCGCTTACCATGGATTCAGTACATGATTCTGGGCGTTGAAATTTTTCGTCGGCTTTTTCTTAATTTTTAAGTTTTTTTTTGCATTTTTTTTTTTTGAAAAAATAGTAAAGTTCACTTGTTTTACTTAAAACAGCAATGTAAATAAAACTCGAAAGGGCAGCGCGCGGTATCGCGGTAGGTAGCGCGCGCGCACGCCGTCCGCGGAGCGTTTTGATCGCGTTGTTTGCAATACATTGCGCACTCAAAAATGTCAATTTTTGAGTGCGTACTGTCGTAATTTTATTTATGGCATCAGGTGTAACCTTTTCACGACGTTTGCGCATCGATGTCCCTGCCACCCTGTATAATAATAATATGTAAAGACGATGCAATTTGTTAAGAGTCAAAATAGCACTTGGGGATACCAGATTGTCACGTTATTTTTCTTCTTCTGTCTCACGATGTTGTTTGAAGATATACTTGGGATGAAACGCTGTTTCTGGTTCTAAATCTACGAAGGATTAATAAAGATCAATCCGATAAAATCTCTCGAAAACAGTCCCACAGTCTTCAAATAATATTTAATCCTCCACGTGTTGCACCTCTGCCATACAGTACAAGATAAAGATCTGCATTTCGTCCATATATATCCAGTTTGAACAGCCATATTTTTCAAAGTTTCTATCCGGTTTCTCTCGATATCAATATGTATCTCGCGATCTTATCCTGGCGATCGTCTCTTTAAACCATGTTTCAGTTATGCCAAGTTCTCGCGTATCTCGTACAAAGAGGTTTTGAAAGTACGCCGCGTTTTGTTGCTTTCCGTAGTTTGTAAAAGGTATTGCCTCGGACGTTGCAATCGGTCGTTCAACCGTCTGGGAGGTGAGACAAGGTACTATTGGTGCATGTGCCGCTTTCGAGTTTATGTCGAGTTGGGGTATTGAAGTGTCGAGTCCAAAAATGGTATTGGTCGACGCCCGTTGATTTTCGTTTTGAAGCAAGAGAATGGTTACTTATTAACATAATAATTTGAATTGATAGAATTAGAAGTACGGTTTAATGTATCTATACCGCAAAAGTGACGACACTGATTAAAATATCAAATTCTTTTAGTGAAAGTATTAAAGTATTACAGTTAGCCTATAATGACATTGTATTTTATTCATGACCTTTAGTTGTACGTCATTAACACTGCTGAAGGTTATTTTCACACACACTATTTAATCAAGTTTTTTCAATAAATTAATCGTCAAAGAAATCCTCGATAAAAGTGGATTTCTAATTAATTTTCAACACTCAATGCAACAAAATAGCAAGGGAACCCGTTAATAAGGTGCTATAAATTGAAATTATGGCTTGGCAACCATGGTTACCAAGGTAATTTGCCAGCGCAATTACTGAGAGTAATGGCGTTTCTAGAGTGATAAAAAGCCAACGTATTAACGTCTAGTACTAATAATTTAATGGCTGTTATTATGGGGCGGCTATCTGTTAAGATTATTACTGTTGAAGGCTACTTAGTGGCTGAGGAAACTAGCTGTTCGCGCTACCTCTGGATCTGACCATAACATCAAAGTAAAATATGTCCAAAGACAAAACTGGTATTTGTCAGATAAAAAAAGCCACAAAAAGCAACTAAACGAGACGAGTAATTGCGGTAGACCTTTTGCTTGATAACAATATTGATTCCTTAATCGAAGATGCTATAGAAACGTAAGCATTATGCTAACAAAGTTCATGCAATTGAAGACAATTAAAGGTGCTGACAACTTACGAAAAAGTCGTAAAACTAACAATAGTAATCTACCAGCAAAAGTATACCACTCTGAATTGGGTTCTGCATATACTCCCACATTTGATGGCGACTAATATGTCCTCCAAATTATGACACACTAATATCTCAAACTTGGCGACTCCTAACTAGTAAAAGATACCGCTATTTAAAATTAATCCTCCATAAATTACCTGCGACAGAATACCTATCTTATTTGTTCATACGATTTGCATAACCGTAAGCCGGCCCGTAAAGGCTCTTGAATGTCATTCGGTTTCGTTGACATCATATGGTTGTTTTGTAGCAGGTAGTTAATTGGAAATTATGCTAAATTGCTCCGCTTGTACGATTCGAGTTATTTGACCCATTAAAGGTAAGTGGTTAATAATTTTGTTACCAAGATTTGTCAATAGGTTTTGGTCTGGGAAGTTAGTTGGCCATGTTGAGGAATTTACAAAGATTGGGGGGTAAAGAAGGATGAATTTTATAAGGAATGATATGGAAGAAAAGGGAGTGAATGATAGCGTCTCAGTTGACAGGGGAAGAATGGAAGAATAGAACGTGATGCACTGACCCTAAGTAACATTGGACAAGGACAGGAAGATGATGATGAGGTATATGTATATAGTACTAGCTGCGCCCCGCGGTTTCAAAACTGGTCCAGCCGTTTGAGCGTGAAGAAGTAACAAACACACACACTCACAAAATTCGCCTTTATAATATTAGTGTGATCAATGAATTTATCTATTTGGCAAATTCTGCAACTTAGAATCAAATTCAGCTCGCCGTTTGCACAAATATTTTTTCACTGTCAAGATTTCATTGTCATGTTCACTCAGGATACAATTCTACACAAGAATACATAAATTAAAATAATTGCAAAATCATTCTAACCGTCGAGTTCCATTCTAGTTGCCATAGTAATGTTATGTCAGACGCACGATTAACAGCCGTTAGTCCTGCTCAGCTGGTGTCCGATACAGGGAAAGTGATAAATTCAATGTTATACAAACACCGACTTTTTGCCATCATTAGTAATAGTAACCGAACCTCCGTGTACGACACACGCTCGAAAACCAGTCTTATTTAGTTAACTATGAAGTTTAATTTCCTTTGAGAGCTCTATAAGTGTTCCGCGGTTTTTGCTCCTTTTAATACCGATCATATTATAGAGATGAAGATTAGTAAATCCATCAAGCGGCGGTTTCGTGGCTACTCGAGTTTCATTGAGACGCTTTTATTTTTTATCAAGAATACAGCCGCCGCATTCAGCCGAGTAATTGCCAGTTTTAGAAACTTGATCGAATCTGTATTCCGTACCCAAGCCCAAATATGGTCGCAAATTATTTCTTATATCCAGCGATTTCTAAACCAGCCGTTTGACCAAAACAATTATTTGCCCAATGCTCAACAATTCAAAGTGACACGTTCCATTACATGCAATATCATAAAGTGCGACCGTCTTTCCCTACTAACTAGAGCAATCTCGCCTTTACGGCGCATTTCAGCTTTATAGTGGCAATGAAAATCTAATCTCTGTACACCACAATAAAACAACTAAACGGTTATGTTATTCGTAATGAATTCGTTATTTACGATTGTTGTAGGGAAAGCCGATCGGCTTAATGTTGAATCGCTAACAGACAGGGCCGTCTACCACTTGTTCGCGTTTTCTCGTACACGATTCCGAAAGTGAAATGAGCGTGTTTAATGTAATAAATCTCTAAGTTCTTAGTAGGTAATTGCAAGTTTAGTTTGATTCTCACGTTCGTTTGGTGCCAACTGGAAGATATGCTGAAATAGCCCAGGCTTGCCGATACAACTGTCACGTGGTAAGGATTGTGTTCCAACTTCCAACTGCTGCGCTCTTGAGATGCTTATAAACTCCATTCCATTTGATAAAACGCCTTTATCGAGCAATACTCATTTTTTATTGCATTTATCACTTCATATTCTGGTCCTTTTTAATTTTCACTTACCTACATGAAAACCAAATCTACAACTTGTATACAACTCTCTATCAGCACAAGCATAGTTTTTTTGCGAAAAACAAACAAATGCGAAAATAGACGACCAAGTTTTCATGCTATAATGCTAGATCATGAAATTTTTAATACTCCGTCAAATACTTAGACATGACTCATTCTAAAACTAATTTTCTATTCTATTTTTAATGTCCTTCCATTTTTTTATAAAATGACAGCGGCAACCTTGTCCAAGGCACTTCAGGGGCTATTTAAATTAAACTAAATGAAGATAGCAGTGAAGCAGTCCTTGGGTGTGTACTGAAGCGGTCACTCCGAAGGTCGTGCCTTCAATTCGACCTTGTTGAATTATTGATGAACCATTCGATGATAGACTCGTTACATTAGTAGGAAAGGTTAGCCAGAGTATTACGTCACGTTTCCCTTGGTAGAATGATAGCTTTCTGGAAAAGCAGTTACTGAAAGAACCGCTTTACGAAATCCAATCCTTGATTTTACAAGCTAGGTTAGTAGGCAAAGGTAAAGTCCAATAAAACTTTATCACGTCAAAATCTCTGATCCCGTACGGTAAGTGCGGCCATATAACAACAGTGACAGATCGCATTGTGCACACAGTCGAGCGGAAATCTATTACGCATTGGGTGAATTATAAGCATTATTACTGGGACCAGTACCATAAACCGTCAGATAAATGTTGCTTTCTCCCCGCCTACACATCCAATGACAAATGCATATAAATATAAATAATCTATGTAATTACAGACAGTTTGAACGCTGCGTATCTGTAAGGCTTAAGATCGTTTGGAAAGGCTCTGATCTTGCTGGACTGTACCCATTTTTGGTTGGACTGAGTTTTCACGCGATGTGGCGTGCTTTGATATTGATTTGATTCTGCTTTGATTTGTTTATTTTCGATTGATGCTGTGCTTGGAATTTTGTGCGTACCGTGGGTGGTGGTATGTGAGACAAGAATTTAGAGGCTCTGGCATTTTAGGATTGCTGTGCAAAGTGTTTGAGGTTGACTTCGCATTTGTGTCACTACGAATCATGTTCATGTTGTCCTAATTAATCTTTTGGCACTTGATAAATAAACTCAACATAATCGATGAAAGAACTATAGTTATAGATACACGAACAATAATCGACCAAAAACAGATTGAGTGCACTGAAATTCGCACTACTCGACTTAAACGGCCTCCACATAAATAATTGTGACCTATACTGTATACTTACAATGGACAAGAGACAGTTATTTATACATTGCTAAAATAATTTATTCGAGGCGTTAAATTTCATTACAGACGTGTAAAGTTTAGCACAAATCACGCTTTAGAAATCTGACACCTAGATAACACCGCTAAAAGTAACGAGTATAAATTTTAACGTGTTTCATATGGCAGTCGTAAAATGTTGAAATGTCAGAAACGAAATATAGGAACCTAAAGCCTTCACTCATTTAGTTATAAGTTACGATAGGTGCAAGGTGGGGGGTCGAGTAGACCATGGAGTAGTTAACAATTAAAGTGACATGGGAAACAGCACGAAGAACTGATGATGGTGACCCGACAGAGACAGTTGAGGTAGAAAGGACGGGTGTTAATTGGGAGATATCTAACTTCAGTAGTAAGCTGCAATGGACTGGGTTGATAAATTGATTTGAAATGCTCAAGAAATTTCTCTTCAAATACAGCGTATATCAACGCAAAATAAAGCTGTCAATCAATAGCTGGACACTGCATAAGAATGATCATATAAAAACCAAAAATTATTCTTTGCTTCAATGCGGTTCACGAATGAATGGGTCATTTATATCTATGGGTAGAAAAAACGTCGTTATCGGCCATGTGATGCGAAGGAATCGGAAAAATGTCTGAGGAAAGTTTTGAGTATGAATGTGGATGACTGTAAAAGTAGGGGAACACCAAATTAACCGTATGAAGGATGATATGTCTCGAAAGGAGGTGACTACTGAGATTACGATTAATAGAGAAGTATGGAAGAAATAAATTGGGATAAAGGCGGTAAGAGAAAAAGATGGTAGAAAAAACGCGTTTCAGAATTCCATTTGTTCACTATGTCGTGCATAGAAACAGAGCCGTTACAGGTTTGATCCCGGACGTGTACCGGTGAGTTTTTGAATCATGTGCACAATTTATTGCTCAGAATTAATCGTGAATGGTGAATGATTTATAGCGGGAAAATAGCGTTCATAATAGAAACGAATGGTTTCATTACTGGCAAGGTGACGACACTGTTCAGGTGAGCGTCCATTGAAAATTAGGCATTAACTTTGAAACTTTTTGTATATGATCGTAAAATTTGAGAGATAAAACTGACAGACGCTATTGAATCTAAACTTTCCAAATAAGTCATTTTGCCGACAGGTGCAACGTCATGATATGCATGGTTAATCTGATTACTAGTTAAAGGTAGTTCTACTGTACGGAAAATATAGTATAGGTCAGCTCCACGAGATTGTATCTCTGTGATTCTATAAGAGTCTTCTTCTAGATCATACCCCAAATGTACTTTCTACTCATTTGATATTTATACTAAAGTGAAATTACTTTTAATTTTCGAAACTGTATTACGATATCAGTCTTCACCGGCAGACCTTGGTCGATCGATTTAACGTCCAAGCATGATTAAGTAACTAATGGGTTTCCTCTTGCTTTTAGAAATCGATAATAGTGTCCAAGTACCTACTAAGTTTTATTTGCGGCGTTTAATGCTTTATTCTTGAGTTGTCTTGTTAAATCATACAAACGAAATAACATTAGGAGTTGGACTATATGCTATCACTTCAGCCCATTTTAGCTCACTGCTTCGCAAAATTTATATTATTTACAAATATCGTAGGCGTCTTTTAAGACACAGGAAAAAAAAATGTCATCAGGGTTTTTTTCTCCCGCTCCTTCCCAAAAACTGCTAAATACCAACCGGGAAATTATTATCCCAAGAAATACCACAATTGAATCACCATTCTCATACCTATTGCCGTTGTACGATGGCAGACTTTTTTACCTTACATAACTAAATGTGACTTCGTGAGCGGTCAAGAGGAAGGCCGGTCGATGTCTGTAGTAGAAGTTTACTAAATCGTAAAGTGGACAGTTGATGATAATGGCTTCGATCAACATGACGTGATGCGACCACGCCTCGCAGAAGGCACGACCGGTTGTAGTGGCGTAGTTTTAAAAGACTTGAAGAAGCTGATAGTCTGCGTTGAAGCCTTACCAAACCAATACCAGTTTTTGATAAAGAGGGACCTACATCATAACATGTTTTTAGCAGACATGATAATTTACAAAACCCAGCAAATACATAGTTTGCTAACCGGATAGACCACTACTATATCAAAGAGTCACTCAACTCGTTAAACAGAATTTCAAATTATGTTATGCTAAGCTGTTTATGATGACATAGGCGTGCTAATGCCAGTTCTAAGATTTGCATATGTACAGTGTATACTTCAAGGAATGTGCGTTCCGGTTGGCGCAGTAGCTGTCTAAATATTATAACAAAACATAACACTAACTTTGTAGTTATCAGATGCTGATTAGGGTTGGCGTGGTTCTTCCACAGATTAATATTAATCACTTTCGTTATGTTCAATCATTACAAACATAAAATACATCAATATAAACTTCATCTTCATCAATACGCTTTCATTTTGTTCGTTATTATGTACAACTAAATTCAAAACGTGAAGATGTTCATTCATTGCATACATTTGTCTCTTTTCGGTTCTTCCATCAAAAGTTTTGCTTCAATGGTTCCTATAACATATACAGAGGTTTTAACTTTACTTGATTTTTATCATCATCTGCCTAGTGTTTTCCCAACTAAGTTAGGGTCGGCTTCTTACTCTACATAGCTCGATTAGTTTTACTTTATACTTTATTAGATCGGTCGCAGATACTTTTGCTCTATCTTAACGAGGACCTCGTTCTTGTGTCTCGTATCAGCAGTTGTAATTTCTTGACTCATATTGTTATATCATTTGATCAACTTGAAAGGTTATTTACAAGAAGTAATAACTGTCTGATTTATGTTACCTGTCATTATACAGTACTGAACAGTAAGTCGCGTCGTTAAACCAAGCAGATATCTCCGTAGTTATCCAGACATTTAGTGAGACACTTCCACACCTTGATCACTGTTTTTATCACCGATACAACTATTATATTCTGCTTAATTGCTTAGTACTAAAGCATTAATGTTTTGCATTTTAATTGGTCGTTCAAAATATTCTTGATCATTTTCTATATTATAATGGCGCTTTCTAATTACCGTAAATCTTTTGTCTAACTGGAGTTGGCTTACTGATTATTTCTATATCTTTAATTATGTGAACGTTTTCGTTTGTTTTTCTTCTTTTTAATCCATATCTTGCACAATATTGTACTGGTTTTGTCTATTATGATTATTTAGAAAGTGTATCCTTTCGGTGCTCCGCGTTCGGGATTTAAAAGCGCAATTTGCACTACATGAAACATTTGCGTTGCGCGTGCGGTGCATTGTCTCGTAATATTCATTTGTGTGTGGCACGCACTGTTTGCTTGCTCTTGTCTCTAATATTGTATTAATTCATTCATGAAGTGTTATACGTCCTCTGTTTCATATTAGGATGCATCCTAGGCATTTTCCTTTTCCGATTTATCTATGCTTAATGTTATTTGAGCAGCAGTAGTAACATTCACTCTGATTTCAAAAATTAACATAACCAAAGACACACCCATAGGAACTATTTTTTGCAAAATGGTACGCTAAAAAGGACCTTCGCTAGTTTTATATATTTTTTATTTCTTTCTGATTTGTTCTCTAGTACAATCTGTGTTCTGTGTTGTGTGTGTGTTGTGTCTTATGTTCTTAATCTCATCAGGTTCTCTAACAGTATTATTAATAAATAACATTTATTATAGTACAGGAGCTACCGTTGCTTTTTATTGTGATTGTATACCAACCGGCTTATTTTTGTTAAATAGTAACTTTTAGCTCCACAAAGGAATTTTATATGACTTTTTCTTTCGAAAACTCCTGTATATTATTGCCTGCCTGCTTGTTGACACTTTCTTATTTCAGAAAACATGCAAAATTAAATAGTTGCGCAAATTACCGTATATGTATATCGTTTTAAGAACCACAAGAAAGTTAATATAGGTAGTAATTTCGTTTGAACAGTATTATTGCTTGTTTGTTTATTTGAGAATATATGAAAATAATATATTACCGTTATTGCATTTTTTACATTATATATTTTTACCATTATTGCAAATTAGTTTGGGAACTGATTATCCAAAATTCTTATTGATTAATGTTTTATCCCATGCCGTATAAAGTAGCACATGTAATACCTAACCAATAAATGTATCTATATTAATAATAAAGCTGAAGAGTTCGTTTGTTTGTTTGAACTACCGGTCGGATTAGAAAAATTCTTGCATTTGAGTGGGGTGGGTCGGGAGAACAAGAAATTTCACGCGGACGAAGTCGCGGGCAGAAGCTAGTCTTCATATAAAGAGGCTGTCAGAAATAAGCAATTCTCCTGCTGGCTGAGAAGTTACTTCCTGCCACAAAAGAAATTAATAATCAAAATACAACGTGGCAATGCTGCCAGCATTTTGGGTAATAATGTTCGTGTTGACAGCGATGCGGCCGAATTTTTTGATGCCCTATTATTTTGCTTATTTTTTCACATGTACATATCATTATTTTAATTTCAATATTTGCACTTAGAAGTCCATTATATCGTGAAATCTTCCAATATTATTCCTCGCAATTTCTCACGAGAACTAGTCAAAGTTTCAACAACTCATCATCTGCCTAGCCCTTTCCCAACTATGTTGGGGTCGGCTTCCAGTCTAACCGGATGCAGCTGAATACCAGTATTTTTCATGGAGCGACTGCCTATCTGACCTCCACAACCCAGTTACTGGGTAATACGATACCCCTTGGTAAGACTGGTTGTCAGACTTTCGGGCTACTGACGACCCGTAACGACTGTCAAAGATCCACGAATGACAGCCGGGACCAACGGCTTAACGTGCTTTCCGAGGCACGGAGGGGTCTTGGTATGTGAAGATGGTCACCCATCCACGGACCAACCGCGACAAGCGTAGCTTAACCTGATCGATCGACCCTTACGGCTGTTATTACCTAGCCATCTCATTAAGAGAAAAAACGAGTACCTAATAGAAAATGAATTAATTTCCGATGTTATCAGTTCGGACCTTTCTAATGTTAATCTCAGCGGACAGTTGATAGGAAGCGGGGTTATTATCAGCAATACCATATATAGGGAGGAAGTGGCGACATGGTCGCTATCCTGCTCGTGCGGCTGTGCGGCCACTTGATGCGTTTTAATGATTCTAAAAGTGGCGTGAAAGAGGAGGCCTGTATCCCAGTAGTGGGAACATTATAGGCTGATTCATTATAAATGCTAGGTCTATTTGCACCTCAAATCACTAAGTTCGTTTAACCTTGGATTTTAAAACATAGTTCTTTCAAAATGATAGAGACAGAATTATGTTTACGTTAACGCATTTAATGATTCGTGGTGCAAGTAGGCCATCGTTTTGTTTAACTGATGTATTCTAATTATTTCTTACTGTTTTTAATTGTGTACAGACTTCGTCTATTTGATGTTTTTTCTGAGTAAAAACTAAAATATGGACAAGTTATGACTCAAGTTGCACTTCTCTTACAAGAATAATAAAAAACTAGAAGCTTTTTGCGAAAGCTCTGTTAAAGCACTGGATTAGAAACTAACTAATTAAATATTTTTTACACTGCACCGTAAAATAAACATTAATCTGCAAAAAAACAATCAAGATAATTGCAAGACCATCGTAAAGTAATAGTTTAATTAATACTGTCACTAAACGACACATAATGCTGGATAACAGTCTAAAGCAGGAGCGCATAATTTAAATTAATTGCAGATGAATTAGAGGGAATGTTAAAACTAAGTCGAGTACAGTACTAAGCTCGTTTACGACGCTCCGAGACAGTCGTATAACACTGAACAGTATCTAAGCTCTAACCGTTTACCATAATAGTATGTTGCTTCGATGATACAACCAGATATATGGTGATTTAAGAAGAAAGTGCACACTTTCACACAGGAAGCCATGCTCCCAACAATTTGCACTTGCAAGCGAAAAGCCGTGGAAGTGCAGTCTTCTGATTATTATTAATAATAGAAAGTATAGAAACGCGTGCCATATTGTTTCGAGTATTACCATCGTAATGAGTAGATGCCGATTTATTTTGCTCCTCAATAGGTTGATCAGGTACGATATTAATGACGCTATAAACATTGTATTGCATTAAGTAGGGAAAGGGCCTAAATCCGTCACTTTAGAATTCTTAATGGGTGACTTTTACAACTTTTGTTAAGCCATAAACGTTTGATAAATCTTGTTCGCCGTCGATATGTTATTTTCAATGAAACGATATCGCATTTAAGTACTTGTGGACGACCTAATTTCACACCGATTTTATAGTGCGATTGAGTAGGTAACTGAGCAGATTAACAACGGCCAGCTGACAGACGTTTCAATTTGCTGGACAGCTTTATTTAAGTACCCTCCAATCGAACAGATTTGTTGCGGAATTGGCTATAGACTTTCCTTTATAAGGTAGTCACTGTGATAAAAAGTGCCTATTTCTAAATTGCGTAATTTTGAATACGAGTTCTCTTGGATAGGTGCGCCACAAGGCAATGTAGACTCTAATTGAAATTAAATCAATCAAACTTAACTGAATCCTTCTTCAAGGCTGTCGTGTAACCTAAGCTTACTACTAATAAATATTACCATATTGATAACTCAAAGAAAGAAAATGATAGCGTGTCAGCATCCTATCATCTCGAAGATGTAAAAGTCAACTGAGGGAAACTAGACCACCGCGAAAAAGTAAAAATACAGCTTAAACATAGGTCTGTCAACGTCTCTAAGCTCTCTCTTATAGAAATAACTAATATCAGGCTCCTGTAGACTAAGACCAGTAATTATAATAACTATTAACTCTCCCTAGCAAGTAATTATGTTGGTTTTATACAATAATCGAGTGTGGTCTTCAATCAGGCAGTTCCTGATCATCAATCTTCGTGAAGCAGTGGATGCACCCGAGTCCGGACGACTTTCTCTTTCTTTATACAAGATCGTTGCAATAATATAGATTGTTGTTTATTTTAATTTGAACGTTGATGGATTTACAGTATTTTGTCTGGTGTTTGAAACTGTGTGGTCTTAATCTGAAGAGTTTGTTTTCAAAACAGATTTTTGCGATCCTCGTTGTCATCACTTGTAACTGCAGCAAGTCAAGCATTAACGGTATTCCTAGAGCCATTATCTCGTGCTTAAATGAAATCAAGAGTCATTAAGTTTTTTTTGAGTTTTTATTTTTACCAATCAGTTACACTTTACATTCGATTGCGTCTGTTCCAAAGATGTTTGTTTTCAACGAGTTCTTCATAAAACTCCGTCCAAATCTCCGGCATCTATCAATTAACTCAGCCTATCGCAGTCCACTGCTGGACATGGGCCTGTCCCAGGCTGCGCCACAACACCCTGTCCTCCGCCTATCGCATCCAGTCTGTCCCAGCCACCGCCGCCATAGTTTCTCCTAATTCTCAAACTGTTACTAACAAAATTCTTTAAGCTGTGCTACTAACAAATCGGATGCTTCCATCTGAAATGAATAATTATTTCTTTAACCTTGCACCCAAGATGCTATAAGTAAATAATTTCGCTTGTTGATTCTGTCTGACATGCCTTGATTTCTTTGTAATTACACACGTGTGTAAATAAACGAGTTATTTAAACAATATTGATAGATTCTGATCACAGTGCACACAACTGGTGATTGTGGTGATTGTTTGAAAGTTTATATGGCTGAGATGAAGAATGAATGAACGGAAGAAGAAGACGTACTGCGCCGGCACCAAGCAAATTGGGGTAGGTCAGGGCAGGAGGATGACAACTTAATGCAGCATTTAGCGATGACTTATTCTTGATACTTCGTTTCTATTAAAACAAACCTTTTCTTTGTACTCTGACCCCCTTTTCGTAATTTCTCACGCCCATTTAATTCGATTCGACATTTCTTGATTAAGGGCCGCACGCCTAAAGTAACTTAATCTTTGCGTGGCTCCTGAACTCCTGAGGTGGTGCCTTCGTTAGAAAGCGTGTGTCCACATTATTTATGACAGGGTCGAAATATCAATGGCTTTCAATAAAATATGTCCAATTTCATAAGTCTTGACTTTTCCTTCTGCCTCGCCTTCGCGTCTACCACTACTTATGATTGTCTCTGTATTGGAGTTGAGTGCGGAGCTAGGAAAATTTTAACCAATAGCAGTCTGCCAAATTTTTATCATGTTAATCATCATTAGTTTTATTATTATTTACAATTTGTATTGGTTATTTTTTGCGCTCCGCTGGTCTATGTACAGGCATCCTTCGGCATCACTACATGCAAGTGCATATTAACGGCAACGACGCGGATTCCTTAAGCATGCCGCGACGTCTTTAGGCATTATCATTGAAAGGGCTTTGAAGATCCGTGGCATACCTACCTCTTCGCCATTTTGAAAAAAAATGGCCGACAGGGAGGTATGCCAGGCTCTATATAAAAATCTTCAATCCCCTTTCAATTTTATTGTCATGCTATTAAGTTATATTCCTATTCGTCGCATGAAAATCCCATGCCGTGGCGTGCCGCGCAGTGGGCGCAGTCTTATTCACTTTATTAGCTCACATTTCTACGAACCATTCAGTCTGGCGTGCTTCATTAGCTGCCACTTCTGAGTAATTAATTACTAGTTATATAATATTAAGTTGCTTTCACTGTAGTTAATTGAGTTATTTAATATCATATAACGTTATTGATAGTTCACGGGTGATGCGCAGAAGAAATGTGAAAAGAAGTACATAGAAGTATTTGGATTCGTAGTAGTTCGACGTAGCAGTATCTGTAGCACAAAGATCTATAAATCCATTGTTATCGTTAGTCAGAAGCCCAGTTTTATGGTTCTTTTAAATCCTAATTGTAGTGATAAATTAAGTATAATCAGATAATTGGCCGTTAGTAATGATTTTCCTACGAAACGTGGTTTTTGTTACACATACTTTCCAGGGTACCTAATGTATTGAACAAGTTTTTACACCACAAACACCAGTTTTGTGCTGTCAAATATTTACTTAATAGTATGATTTTAGTTTTTGTGTGACTATCTATTACGGTTTTAATACTTAATTTAGTATAAGAAGTTTGTCCAGCGTATATATATTTTTATTCTCTTTAATAAAAAAAGACAAAACTATTATTTTATTTATGTATGTGTGCTCATCATTCTCCTGCCCTTATCCCAATTTATTTGCAACTTTTTCTTCCATAACTTCTCTATTACTTCTCTGTATGTCTATTACAAGTTTTAGATTGAATTGAATTTTATTTTTAACGTTTACACGAATTATTTTACGGTATCCTGGAACTACTATAAAAGTTTAACGTTTATCTCGCGAGTTGTAAAATTCTCGGAAAGTAAATAGGCTACTAGTTCCCAAGCTCATTGTCTTTTTTTCAGGCTAGTCATTAAACCTTTGAAACACGTGATGATTGACAAACGATAGTTTACACGCCCCACAAGACTATGTGGGTGTGAATGTACTTAATTATACTGAGTAGGACCGAAATAGAATGGACGATATTCTCTAAATTTCCAACTGTCACAATATACGGACGTTACTGACTGACCGATTACGTCACGATTATTTAATTTCATTTTGAATTTTCTGTTATATATATTTGCGGATGGCACGCAATTTATTCTCTCAATATGTTTGTTTGTATCGTGTTCTTTTATTAGTTTGTTATCTTGTGTTGTTTGTTCTTCGTTGTTTATGTTGTGTTGTGTGTTATCCTACTTACCTTTTGGAAAGGGCATCTACAGTCAATTTTATTTGCATATTCAGATGTATACGGTTTGGAATGTGGGGTTAGGCAGGGCGAAATTAGCTCCCCCCCACCCTTTTGGGGTTTCTGACTACTCATAACGATTGCCAAAGATCTACGAATGACAGTCGAGACCAACGGCTTAGCGAGCTTTCCGAGACACAGAGGGGTAATGGATGGTCACCCATCCACGAACCGACCGTGGCAAGCGTAGCTTAACCTTCGATTGATCCGTGCGGCTTTTATTATTTAGCCACGAGCTCCTATCGTGACATAATATTGTATACAAGCTCATTTATTTATCAATCTGTTCATAGTTAGAAAGCGATCGTATCTACTTGCATCCGTCAGTAGTTTTATCACCTCGTTAATTTCACTTGGCAAACGATATTTAACGGTTATTTATTGATGATATAATTAATGTGTAAGTAGCTGTGTTTATATTTTTATGTGTATGTAATTAAAGGAACTCGAATAATTAGTTATGTCGCGTTTGTGATTGATGGAGAGTTTCTGTAATTACCGATTCTCCATCTGAGGCATTTATGAATGTTTATATGCCAATGTATTTTATCATCAAATTGACGTAGACTTTATTCAGTACTAGCTTCTGCCCGCCACTTCGTCCGCCTGGAATTTCTTGTGCCCCCGACCCACCATCGCATCGGATAGCCTGCCTGCGCTATTACTTCGTTTTCACTTTTTACTCTTTGTTCGGCTCTTAATTGTCCTAGCTTGATGTAAAGTAGCCTATAGCCTTCCCCAAAAACTGGGCTATCAAATGCAAAAAGAATTCTTCACATTCGACTGGTAGTTACAGATATTAGCGCGTTCAAACAAACTCTTCAGCATTATTTTTAGTATAGACAGATTGAAAGTAAAAAAAATAGGCCCCAGGATGTCACAGCGAACTAATGACCAATTTATTTTCTTTCTTCATTGATTAACTTGCTCGGCGAAGAAAAGATTTTATCAATCCCGCTCCTGTTCAATTCAATAACCTATCGATATAAGCAGGTGGCATACATTACGTTCTACGTGAAATCCTTTTACGTGTAAAAATACGTTGGCATGTATTGTTCTGAACCGATGAACCGTATTATGTATTGATTCGAGTGGTTATCAAGCGTATTAAGTGCGACAAGGCGAATTCGTATGTAAAATCCAGTGTTTACATTGGTCCCTATTTACGCCAAATATTTATGTATATATTTTTTTTTTTTTTAAAACGTTGCCTCACTCTAGGAATTTCTCCTGTAGGTATCGTGGGTGCGTTTACAAACATTTAAACTCACATACACAAACAGCCAGACCCGGAACAACTACTTCTAGGTCATACAAATATTTGTTCCGTGCGCGAATCGAACCCGCGACACGCAGCGCAGCAGTCAATCGCTTAACCACTGCACCAACCGTGCCGTCTCGAATTTTTCTCGTACATACTTTATCAGCCTATAATGTTCTCATTGCTGGGACACAGGTCTCTCTACGAGAGGGAGTGCGCTGTAATCCACCACGCAGGCGAGTTGGTAGATGTTACATGTCTTCGAATTTTTGGTTCTACGACCTGCCGGTTTCCTCACGATGTTTTCTTTCACCGTTTTGAGAAATTATTTATACAAAGTTAAGCGACTGCCTGGGTTCGAACCCACGATTTACAACTCGGTATGTCAGAGCGGTTACTACTGAGCCGCCACAGCTTTCATTCTCGTACATTAGCGTTTAATTAACACTGAACTTGATCATAAGTTACTGGGTAGGGATGTACTGATTTACTTAAATTAATTCATTGATACACTTAACATATGCAAGATTACAGTGATTTCCGTTGTTTTAAGGCAATTTAAACGTTTAATATATTTTTAGGTATTATTAATGAAGGATGTGGAAATAATTTTATTCGTTTTAGGAAATATTTCATCTAATTTAACTTGTTTATATACGATATACGAAAGTCACTGGAAATAACTGGATAAGGAACACAGAGGATAGAAAAGCATGGAGACAACTGGAGGAGGTATCTATACCCAGAAAAGGGCCTTAGCCTCGTAACCTATCTTATAAGTAACTAAAATATCATAGTCTGCCCAGCCTTTTCCCAACTATGTTGGGGTCGGCTTCCAGTCTAACCGGAGGCAGCTAAATACCAGTATTTTACATGAAGCGGCTGCCTATCTGACCTTCACAACCCAGTTACTGGGTAATGCTATCGTATTACCAATGTCTGACAACCAAGTCTTACCAAGGGGGATACCCCTATACTTGGTTGTCAGACTTTCGGGCTTCTGACGACCCGTAACAAGGTAACGACTGCCAAAGATCCACGATTGACAGCCGGGACCAACAGCTTAACGTGCTTTCCGAGGCACGGAGGGGGTCTTGATATGGAAAAATGGGCACCCATCCACGGACGAACCGCGACAAACGTAGCTTAACCTGATCGATCGACCCGCGCGGTTATAACTAAAATATATTTTGTTGAATTTGTAAAGTCACGAAAATGAATATAATGTTCGCTTCGTATCCCAGGCATGATTTCTTTTTAATTACTCGCAGCCCATTGTAAGTTCGTCAAAAGATTACATATTTCTTGATTATTTACCACAGCGACGTCACTAACGTTTTTGTTTGGACAGATGTTATTAATACTGTCTGAAAAATATGTTGGCTCGTCCTCTGTATGTACTCTGTTTTTATTACTCACCACAAATAAAACGTGCATTGTTTATGTTTTCAAGTGTTTGAGATTTATGGTCACTTCTTTCAAGCTGATTTAATAATGCTTTATTAATTACCTGTCTGATTATGACCACACTGTCAAGACTTCCCTTATGGCAATTCAATGTCACAACTGTGAAACCTACAAGAATCGTTTCTGGTGACGGAATATTCAGCCCCTTTCAGGAGTCAGTTATGGCCAGAAGAAACCTTCATTTTAGTGAACCAATCTACATACTTGAATCCGTCTGGGAAAAACGAAGGGTTATGTCGCATTCCTACCAACTTAAAATGCTAGTGTCACTCCAGCTACCTTGAATCAGGAGTGCTCGACATTTACGCACATGCTACCCGCCCATAACCATATTTATATATTAATTTGCGATTCATAATGTTAACAAAACTTACAATGGCTTAAAGCTAAGGTACATTTATGAACCTATGTACGACAAAGCAAAAGGTTCTTTTTTAAATAAAATAATAAAAGAAGCCTTCTGTAGTACCTGCAGGCTGTCGATTCACGAATAGGCATTATGCATTTGATCAGCTAGTGAAAGCATTTCCAATACTTATTTATTTTATTAGCAGCTTCTTGTCAATTGTCATGCGTAAGATCTTCGCACAAACACGTCTGCTACGCAACAGTGAGATGCAGTCCAGCAGAGTATTTGTGTTAGTACTTTCTCACACTTGAAAGATATGGTCTGTGAGGCGTCAATGTGGCGCGGCGGCGCGGGAAACTGACGTCTCAGGTCAAGTCAGGAAACTGTCAAATTTTCCCAATCAACCTTGAACCTAATGCTTTAGCGATAAAGTTGAAAATCTATTAAAGAAATTTGACAGATTGTAGTAGCTTGATGTGCGTCTGTACCTATTTTCAGCTTTAAACAGATAAAAGAGTGCAGTCAAATTTAAATATAAATAGCCAGATCATAAATCTGTTGTTGTCTTTGGAAAATCCTACTAATGCGAATGCGAAAGTTTGGATGGATGGATGTCTGTTACTCTTTCACGCCAAAACTACAGAACGGATTTGGATGTTTGGCGCATAGATACCTAGTTTATAACAAGGATTAACATATAGGATACATTTTATCCCGATATACCCACGGGATCGAGACTTATGCGGGTGAAACCGCGGGGCGCTGCTAGTAACACTAGAAAACGCTTTTACTGTTTCACCGAAAGTCTACGATTAAAACTCCATTAGCAAAGACTGAAAGGCCAGCTTTTAGCTTAACTCTTAACAAGCAGAAATCGTGTATTATTTGGTTATAGCTACCAATTAAGTTTTCCTCAGTGAAATCAGTTTAACTTGTTAATTTGCATATGTAATTAACGTGTTTAAAACTAACTAAAATCATTTTTATTATGATTACACCCCCTGGTTACTCATGTTTCTGATACTGGAGTGAAACTCTGGACAATCATCACTAAACATTATGTTAAATCATAATCAAGATAAATGGTCTAAGCTAATTGCAACAAAGCAACTACATAATTGTTATTTAGAAATACTAGAACAGCCAACGTAAAAGTAACTCGCAATAAATAATTAAAAAAAAAACATAATAAATAAAATAATTACTACGTACTATTAATATGTACTATTTAAAAATATTGTTAAATGTTCTTATGAAAGGACAGGTGCGGGGTAATTGCGTAACACACTATCAGTAGCAGTAGGTTCAATTTTGACAGTTCAACAACATTCATTGCGTTATTTACATTGTTGAGCAGATAGATTTTTCGAACATATGAAGCTATGGATTAGCAATATCCTTTTAAATGATTCAGATTATGATTGATAGTGTGTTACACAATTAGGGTGATGTATTGTAAACGAAGTAAAAGGAGTATGTAAGAGTCGTAGCAGGTGGCTTCATCTTTTTGACTGACCGTCCCTTGGCAATTCAAAAGTGCCTGTAATTGGTTTAGTTGAAATAAATAGTTTGAGTACGACCAACTACCAACCATCCACCATCCCATCGATCATCTACGATTGCATCACTGCTTTCCATCAGGCGGGATCGCAGTCAAGCACTAGTTTATAACATTTAAAAAAAAAGTTATTTTGAGTTTGAGTGGTGTTCCGTGGTTTCTGCCTACCATGGGAAGAAGACGTGAGTTTGTGTAGACTGTAGAAGGAGTATGTAATACATTATTTAAATCAAAATGGCGGAAATGTTCTGCCACCTTCGGATAGGTGATGTCCGGTTTACTTTCGCTTCAGATAATTTCATACAAATCCAGTTAATTTTATTTCATAAACTTCGTAGCTGTCGGGCCACTGAGGGCGAATTTCACCAATGAAACGGAACACGATCAGCACATCGAAACCGCATTCCAGAGCTGTCAGTGTCACCATTTTTGTGGAATTATTGACACAAACAGCACTGGAATTCGGTTTAGATTGCGCTGATCGCGTCAGTTTAGTTTGTGAAATTTGCCCTGAAAATAGCTCTTAGGTATTTTTATAACCAGCCAGGTCTCACTATCCCTGAAGTAATAAAGGCTAGTATAAAATCAGCTGATCGATACAAACAGACTATTTGGCGAGCCCCCAACAGCCTCAGTGGCCCTAACGTCGGCAGTTATTGATTTCCCTATCCCCAATTTGTTAGCCTTAAATATGTACATGTTTTTAGACCTGGGTAGAACCAATCTACATACTTTTATAACATAAATGATGTAGGTATAAAAAACGTCAAATTATCGTAGTACGTACATCTATAAAATGCCTCGCACGAGCCATTTTGTAGAAAGATTAATAAGTGTCGAGCCACAAATAATGTCATCATTTTTGGGTTGTGCTGAAAATGGCTGAAGGGCTATTATTTATTTGTTTTTATGTTGAGTCTCTTGTTCCACTGCAGAGTGAAAGCCTCCTTTCTCCTTTCCACTCATCTCTGTCTTGAGCTAGTGTGGACCAATCCTGTCTGTAGGCGTCAAGATGGTCCCGCCATAAGCCGCGTTGTTATAGCCTGTATTAAAATGGTAAAAATATGTCTTTAGAACTTGATCCGCCAAAGTTATTGATGCTCAATATTGGCTAACTTTACATTAAATACCGGTCTAATCATTAAACCTACTAGAAAAATACATTCACGAGGACGATGCAACCGTGTCGCATCGCATCACCTGACTGCGTTATCATTTCATTTTCGCTTAGCGTTCATTCCGTCTTTTTCTTTTTGCTCGGCTCTTGCGGGTCATAGCATGATTTTAAATTGGGAAGTGGGCTATCAAATGCAAAAAGATTTTTTCACATCCGACTCGTAGTTCCAGAGATTACCCCCTACATACAAACATTTTTTTTTTACAATTTTTTATTTAGTTTTTATCACATTAAGATCAAAACATACCCGAAAGTAGTAATACCTTGAATTTAAAACAGGGAAATTGTTAGGAAGTACTTAAAATGTTTGTTGCTGATGACCTTTATAGGATTAGCGAACATTCATGGCTTTTTAAAGGAAATTGCCTTATAATTCAAGGGAACTTTGAGCCAAGGTTTTTGATTCCTGAGATTTTGCTTGACGTCAAAATCTATAAAAAAAATATTTTTTAGTGACCTTTAGAGGATTTCCTTAACTTTTCCTATTGTGATTCTGTTTAGCTCAATTCTTGCTTAGTTATTCTCTTGTTGTTATGATAAAAGACGTCTTCAAAAATACACAAAAACCATGACCTTTATTGTGAATACTTTGCCCAGAAAATATAAAAGAAACTAAGGAAGAAATATAAGAGAACTTTATCCGGAACATAAGTGGCTTGTTTTCATAAAAAACCCTTTTCCCAACTACATTGGGGGTTGGCTTCCAGTCTAACCGGATGCAGCTGAATACCAGTATTTTTCATAAAGCGACTGCCTCACCTCCACAGCTCAGTTACTTGGGTATCACGATACCCCTTGATAAGACTGATTGTCAGAGTTTCGGGCTTCTGACTACCGTAATGACTCTCAAAGATCTACGCATGACAGTCGGGACCAACAGCTCTTTACAGGAGGGCAGGTACATCGACGCGCAACCATGGATTTAGTACAGACGCCAGCAGGTCAAGCTACCCGAAACTGTCAAAATTTTCCAATCAACCTTGAACCTTAATGCTTTATCGATAAAGTTGAAAATCTATTAAAGAAATTTGACAGATTGTAGTAGCTTGATGTGCTGGCGTCTGTACATGATTCTGAACCCCCTGTTTGCTGTTCAGTATCTACATTTTGGCCGCGTAGGTGTTGCGCTTTTCTATGTAACAGCTGTTTTTTTTTTTTGATAATCGAAGCCGACAACCGAAGAAAAATTTCTATCTCTCTAGGATCATAATTCTATAGGGATAGATATTTTTCTTCGGTTGTCGGCTGAATTAATGGTTACAGTTTACACTTCGATGATACCACCCTGTTTAATGGATGGTAACTCATACGAGGGGCGGCTGAAAAGTTCTGAGCCTAAGTACCTTTAAGTGTCACTAATGACTCGCGCAGCATATCACTAATTGCGGGTATCCTAAGAAATATAAATGTCAAGTTTCATGTCATTAGCTTCATTACGCTTTAAGTAATTGAACCATAAACGTCACCATGTCCGAGTCATCCGCACTTTGTACGAAATTGGAGTATAGAGCTGTCATAAAATTCCTTACAAAGAAGAACAAAACGCCGACGGAAATTTTTGAAGAAATGTCAGCAGTTTATGGGGAGTCTGCGCCTTCATTTGCGACCATAAAACGTTGGAGCCGAGAGTTCAAACATGGCAGGGAGTCGCTCGAAGATGATCCCAGGTCGGGACGCCCAAACACCGCTGTTACCGAAGAAAATATTGAAAAAGTGAAAAAACTTGTTCTAGAAGATCGGCGAATCAAGTTGTGGCAGATAGTTGAAGCCATTGGCATTAGCAAGGAACGAATCGGCGACATTTTGCATACTCATTTGCATATGAAAAAGGTGTGCGCGCGTTGGGTGCCGAAAATGCTTACGCCACTGGACAAGCAGCGTCGAGTCACAACTTCGCAGGAGTTTTTGGACATCTGTGGCGATAATCCTGACGATGTTTTTTCTCGTCTTGTCACTGTTGATGAAACATGGATTAGACAGTACGATCCGGAGTCAAAACAGGAGTCAATGCAGTGGATAGAAAAGGGAGAAAAGCCTCCACGGAAGTTCAAAGTGGAAAAATCAGCATCCAAGCTCATGGCCACTGTTTTTTGGGATTGTGAAGGAATTTTGTTCATCGACTACCTTCCCAAAAATACTACAATGAACGGAGATTATTACGCCGCATTGTTGACCAAACTGCGTCAAGTGATTGTCGAGAAAAGGAGAGGCAAACTGGCAAAAGGAGTCCTGTTTTTGCAAGACAATGCGCCCGTCCACACTGCGCGAGTTGCAAGGCGTGCCCTCGTTGAGACTGGATTTGAAGAAATCAACCACCCACCTTACAGTCCAGACCTGGCCCCTAGCGATTATTTCCTCTTTTCAAATTTGAAAAAAGACCTCCGAGGACGAAAATTTTCCAGTGATGAAGAAATGAAGACGGCCGTAAACGAACATTTTGAAGACAAAAACGGCGAATATTTTTTCACAGGGTTAAAAGCTCTTTTTAATAAATGTAAGAAGTGCATTGAAATAGAGGGAGATTATATTGAAAAATAAATTTTTTATACATATCTATCAGCATTTTTAATACATTAGGCTCAAAACTTTTCAGCCGCCCCTCGTATGTGTACGAACCGACCGCAGCAAGCGTAGCTAAAACCTAGTCACGAGCTCAAACTCAAATTGGCTAATTAACTAATTTTTTTTTATTATTTAAATTGAAGCTTTTTTACCTCGCCAATAGCTTGGTATAACCAGTTTTTTAATATCTTCGGAAATTAAAAAGATATAAGCGTTCAAAGCTCTCAATTAGACAGAGAGGGAATACTGAATAGTAACATCATAGTTCAGTATCGCCATATAAATTACACGCAAAACGAAAAAGAGATAGACAAAAAGCTTTTATAAGTTATAAGTTTTTTATCTTTCGACCGATTTCAAATTTGATTTCGAATTCTGTTATCGTATCACGCATGTGAATATATTATCTACTAGAATATATAGTATTCAATATCATACAACAACCCAATTGTATTCATTAATATTTAACTTGTGATAATATTTAAAAACTGCTTTCTACTACAAACAGGTGTAAAGACTAAAGCGGGGCGCTAAATACAAAATAACAATGTACGTCTGATAGCTTTGGCATGAAATTAATGAGCATGATGTATCGTAGCGACATTCCGTGTCAAATACTTTCTGCTATGATTGATACCTGATTCATCTTGCGTTCAATTTGTTACGTCATCCGGTCGACTGGCAGTACACCTGGTGAAATCACCTTAGAGATGAAAATGACGCTGGCGCTGAGGTGAAGATGCTTTGGAATGGGCAACTATAGCAGTGTTCGTAATCTCAGATAATTTACATTCCATCACCACTTAATCAGTTAGAGCCGGTTGTTTGAAACAGTTGGTTAACGTAACATACGTCGTCAAATAATAACGATTACGTACTTATTATTATTTGACGTACGGCAGGGTCATAATTTTATAATTGTAATTTGAAACGCTTTTTTTTGTTTTGACGATAGTTAGCGAGCGCCATTTTTGACGTATACACGTGCGTCAAGTGGACGTGAAACAACCCGTCCTTAGTATTTATTTATCAATATGTAGTAGGTATGTAAAAAATTTCTTCAAAGGACCACGTTTGTCTTAAGGAAAATTCTCATGCGACGTTCTCACGGGAAAAACCGAAAAAAAAATACTTAAAACTCTATCGCAGAAACGTCTCGAATCACTTACTGACAACAGTGAGCATGTAACGTATTTATCTGTCAGATAATAGCGATCGCAAGTAATCACATTCTTGGTCAAATTAATAAGAAGCTTACACGATACCACTTACGGAATCTGTCAGAGAATGTAAACAAGACATTCTTTGTAGCTGTCCATTGTGGCTGATCGGGAGATTACGAAAATGTCTGTCAATTAATTATTTTTTTTATTTTATTTTTTTAGAATTGCGTTAGTTTGTGCTTTGATCTCAAAATATATACAACGGCAATTCCGATTTTGATTTTTATAATTATTATTGAGTTAAAAAAAAAGAAAATAGATGGGTCGTGAGAACGGAACAGATGTGACAGGACTTGCTGGGTAATTGGGTAACACACTAACAGTAGTAATAGCTTTCATTTTGACAGTTCAACAATATTCATTGCATTATTTACGTTGTTGAGCAGACAATTTTTTCGAACATATGAAGCAATGGATTAGCAATATCCTTCAAAATTATTCAGATTGTGATTGATAAAAGTGTTACGCAATTAGGTTGCGGGACTACGCGGGCTAATATATTAGGTAATATCTATGGGTGGTTCTTCTTTGCCCTATTGCGTTACGTTAAATTGTGTAAGTATTTGTATTTGTGCAGCTGAAACACGTGATTCTTAAAAGATCAACTTAATAGCAAAACGTATGTACAGACGCCAGCACATCAAGCTACTACAATCTGTCAAATTACTTTAATAGATTTTCAACTTGATCGCTAAAACATTAAGGTTCAAGGTTGATTGGGAATATTAGACAGTTTCGGGTAGCTTGATGTGCTGGCGTCTGTACTAAATACTCTAGCAATTAAATATATGTGATGAGGAAACAGTTGTGATATTCATTCATTGCAAGAGGTTATCATGTATTTGGCTCAGTTTATCTTATGTACTCAAATAAATTTAATTTGCTATGGCCTCGAATGTGATCTAAGTGTAAATTGTGTTATCATTCAGTATTGTGATATACATATATAGTTTACGCGTTTTTGATGTCTGCAATTTTGAGTCAAATCGGATTTATTTATTTTTAAACACGAAATAAAATGTATAATGTAAACGTGGTGCTTGTATATTTTTCTATTTATATCCAACATGTTTTATAAATGTCTTATTTTATATGTTATTATTATTTACAATTAATTAATTTAAAATTGTTTAAATCTTATTGCATAATATCTGTGTAAAACTATTGGAAGAAGTCACTGATTCCTGTAACACAGGTTACAACCTAGCGCAGGAGTCAGGGTTTCCATATATAAATGTAACATACTTTTATGTGATTGAATATTATTATTATATTATTTACTTTCCTCATGAAGCATAAAATTCTATTTATGTTTCAAAATGAATAAAGGTGTGTGCCTCGTTTTGTCCCTGTTCATATGGTAAAGTGTATGGAAGCGCAGTTTCAGCTTACAGGCTTCATAATCAGCCTATTCCCACTCACGCGAGAGGGAGTGGGCCTTAATCCACCACGCGGGCCCAGTGCGGGTTGGTAGCTTACAGGCTTAACTACGCACCATGGAAGTCGATAATCGATTAATTCAGTAACTTCTATGATAATGATAATATGATATGATAATGTAATTATTTTCATTAAATTAGTAATTTGTTTCTCCGTAGTATTAGCAACAGCGAAAGAACTAGGAAGTGGTGAAGGGCGGACGTTTTGAGGTATTGTGTTGTGTAATTTTGACGTTCGAAAAGTGCTGATTCTCAGCCTAATTTGAATAAATTACTTTTGATTTTGATTGGTTTTGTGAAATCACCTCAATATCATCTGTAATTGCTCTCTTACTGCTAAGATTCTTCTGCTTGCAATTGCAAGTTACACCCGATGACATGCGTTTTCTCCATCTGCTCACTCAATCTCATATCTAAATGGTCCACAAGCGGGTCCATTCTAAGCAAGCAAAACATTTGTTAATCCTAGTCAGTTTTCAAAATGTCAAAGTCTGGTTACACCAGCAGCACTGAGATGGCTCCTAACATTCAGGCACGAAGCCAAACAAGGCTGTGCCAGCACAACGCGCATGAATGACGAAAAATTAATATGCTTTCATCGTTCTATGCGCACGCGCAGAGAGGCGTGCCAAAGTCCGAGATACGGCAACATGTCGATCTTGATGATTTTTATTTTATTTATTTGGGAAAAACAAACAATTGTACAATATGTTTTACAAAAGAGGAAAAAGAATATAAAAGACATATGGGTAAATGTACAATCAACAACGTTTCCACAGATTACTAGTGTACATAACTAAATAGATAGTTAGGTACAAATTACATTTAAATACTAAGTTGGTATCTTAAACTTTTAGCTTAGTTACTAATTACACTTAGTTTTGTTTTTGATCATCACACAAACAATCAATAATATTTCTCTTGAAATTTCTTTGGGACAGAAAGAAGATATCTAAATGATAAAAGTGCTTATTATAAATTTTTACTAGTCGACGGAGTGGAGCTCGCTCACCAGCATGTGTTCGGCTAGTAGTCGTCGCAAAAAGCGGGTAAGCACGCACCTCCCGTCTGATTACAGTTCTGGGCACAAATACTAGATGAGATGGCATGTGCTACCTGTAATGTTTACGACCAGTGTTGACTGAATTTTGACAGATAAATAAATGCGTCAAGTGATGCATAAGTTTCTTTGGCCTACACAGTACATAGTAAAAGCATAAGTACTTATACACGGTGGCAGGGGACATCCACGCGCAAACTATAACCACGAATAAAGCACATGTTTCTAGACCAGGGAGGTTGTCCGTCCGTCTGTCTGTCAGCAGGTATCTCATGAACCGCAATAGGCAGTGGAAATTTTCACAGTGTGTATTTCTATTGCCGCTATAACACTATAAGTGATTCTGTGCTATAACGCATATATCAACAAATAATAAAATAAAGCTAAAAATTAAAGAAACACCGAAACGTGTTTTTTTTATATGTTAAATATTGCATTGTGGTACGGAACCCTTTGTATGCGAGTTCGACTCGCACTTGGGTGGTTTTTAGTATCCAAAGGAGAATGGGTGATTTGTCCCCAGTGGTGTATCAAGTTGTGATATATGTCAGTTTAAAGTTCATAATAATAGCTTTATTTTTAGAATACGTGCCGTGCCGTCATAAATCTATGAAGTATTTTATTTTTTATTAAAATTAATAGTATTTTTAACCGACTTAAAAACCGGTTCTGTATTCGACCCGTATGTATGTATGTATGTACGCGATTTTTAGGCTTTACAGTTTGCCAGTCCAAAATCTTGTTATGAAGAACAGTTACTTGTTTCAGTTACAACATGGCCTCAAAATATTTAGTTAACTTGTATAACCTTCCTATTTACAAAACAATAGAAATGCCAACAGGCTAAACTACGGTAGCTTAACATATTAGTTAGGGTCAGTATTTGAAAGTAACGTATTGTTTCAGCTTAAGACATACTAGGAACCGTTTGTGTACTAAAAGATCATGAAATTGTTACGAAGATATTTGTAAATATTTCTGTTTGTCTTGGAAGGTGTAAGCTACGCTTGCCGCGGTCGGAGAGAACGACTGTCAGAGACCTACGAATGACAGCCGGAATCAGCTTGTCAACAAAATCATCAACGTTCTTTGCGAAACACGGAAGCCGCTGATTCCGGCTGTCATTCGTAGGTCTCTGACAGTCGTTACGGATAGTCAGAATCCCAAAAAGTCTGACAACCCGTTTTACTAAGGGACTGCAACGCTGGTACCTCCAACGCTGCCTATCTCACCTCTACAATCCAGTAACTGGGTTTTAAAGGTGAATTAGGCAGTCGCTCCATGTAACATACTGGTAATCAGCTGTATCCGTTAAATTGGAAGCCGGCCCATAGTTGGGAAAAATTGCAGAATTAATAACAGTTATTATCAGTTGAATTAATTTTTTGAAATGTGGGATAATTTTAGGGTCCTAATTAAAGATTTTTTTCCGTCCTAAAGGACCACGTTTTCGTATCGAAACATGGACAGAAGCTTCTTTGCAAATACATACTATTCCTTCACGTTTTCACTTCATTTTAAATTTAAATATTTATCAAAAGACTAAGTGCTCTAGTAGAACAGTTTTAATTTAATCGCTTCAAGTAAGATACTGGCTCTATACTGAGTGTATAACCTAAGGGCTCGATCACACATACCAGAACCACAGCAAGAAAGCGACAACACGTAGACGAGCGCTTTGAATGAAAATGAATCAAAATCCAAAATTATTCAAATTAGGCTGAGAATCAGCCCTTTTCGAACGTCAAAATTACAAAAGACAGTCCCCCAAAACGCCCGTCCTTCACCACTTCCTAGTGCTTTCGTTGGGAAGAAGAAGTGGCGCAACAAATTCCCCAGCAGCACAGCTGGATAGTTTATTCACACGTACCACATTTGGCTGTCAAAATCAACCGTGTTAGCGATACCGACCACATCGCAGCCGCAACGCAACCGCCAGTGAGACCACGCACTAACGGCCGGCTCCATCGCAAAAACAACGTTTTGACGACCATTTGATTTGATTTTGTAGTTACCACAACGTAACTGCAAGAAGCTTCAGCGACATTATTCACACCGCATGTCAGACGATCAATGGGCCAAACTTATGACACAGTGGGTCCCGTTTAGTGGCAAACGACATCGCGGCAGGCCCAAACGAAGATGGTGGGATGAGCTGGACTCCTTTCATGAAGATGGTCCTTGGTAGCTCTGGGCAGAGAGGGTGGAGAGAGTAGAGAGGCCTTTGCCCAGAAGTGCTAATAATAATAAAGTAACAACTTGCCCACATTTTGTCGCTGCGAAGGGCTGCGACATAGATTAGATAGTTTTTTTTATTTCAATTTAATTTTAATTCAAAAGGAACAACAAACAGCTACAATATAAAACATAGAATTATACAAAACTTATAGACAATACGAGTATTGCAGCCCACGACGCTGTTCACAGATTAACTAACTATAGAATAGTTATCAGTGACATGATAATCGCTAGGGTTACAAATACATCTTTCTATGGGCTGCGATGTGGTGTAGTTCTGGAACGTGTGGTCGGGCCCTTTTAAAATGTTAACTAGTTTTCTGTAGCTAATGACAACTCGTCAATGTCAATGGGGACACCTATAGATAATGGTAATTTAATGTTATTTTATACAGGATGAAATTGAAAACATCCTACAAATCGAAATAGGAGGTGCAGTTAGTGCAGTAACTGCTACAGATCTAATCGTTATAAATAGCCATTTCCCAAAACTAAAGTCTTGAAAAAAATCATGTAATTATCTTCTTAGATAGGTACTTAGTGCTAACTAAGTTATTGTCTTAAAATAGACACTAGTTTTCGTCTTCCAGATTTTTTTTCAAATTTTTAGAACAAGTAATAAAATTAAAGTTTCAATTTTAGCGCGCGCCCGATAAACAATATATTCATCGCAGAGTTCACAACATGCACAAATTTGGCAACGCGATGAACTAGCGGTATTTACCTAATTTTGACAGTTCCTACGAAAAAAAGGGTGCGTGCACGACGTTGCCAAATCGCTTGCCTACGCGCACGTACGTGCATACTTTTCCTTAGTGACATGCTTTAAATTTATTTTATAACACGTTGAATTAGAAGTTTTAATTTGTCGCAACTATTCAATTTCATAAAGTAAACATGCAAAGACCTGGGTGCGGTGGCGCCACCTGTCTGAGCTATACTAAATACATTAATTAGGCATTACTCATTGCGGTATTGGACGCTAATTAGAAATCTAAACAGTAAAGTCACAGTTGACATTAATGTTGAAAGACTGTAATAAACTTTACCAGCTCCTTTTTAAGGTCTTTAACATAACATAACATCACGGCTGTAATCCCGAAGGGTTAGGCAGGGTTGTACCTATAGTTCATCTACATTTCGCCAAGTCCCATGTAATAGGGGGCGAGCCTATTGCCATTAACCGGACACAAATCCAGACTCCGGGCTGCTACTAAGACATTCTTGATGGGATAACCCAATAACACTTTGACCAAATGAGAATCACACCCAAGACCTCATGCTCAGCAGTAGCGCTTGCGATCCCTGGACCAACGAGACATTTATTACAAAATTAAATATATGTGAACTTCCATTCGGAGCTAGCATAGCATAGAGCTCCTGGTTTTCCTTGGAAGATTTCTTATATATAGCAGCTTTTTCGCACTCCACTGCTGGACATAGGCCTCTCCCAGGCTGCGCCACAACACTGTCATCCGCCTTCCGCATCCGGTCTGTCCCAACTACCTTTTTAAGATCTTTGGTCCATCTAGCTAGGTGGGTACACTACGCTTCCCGATACGCGGTCTCCACTCCGGGACTCGTCCGTTCCACCGGCCATTGGTCCTTCGACAGACATGGCCAGCCCACTGCCACTTCAGGCTCACTGCAAGCTATGACGGTCGGAATTAGGGAGTGGCGTCATCGATTGACCGATTTTCCCTGTTAGCTCAACCTTGAGGTGTCCTAGTTTGGTAAACAGTTATTATCATAAACATTTTTTTTTATAGAGAAACTCACTGAAGGCCACGTAGTGACAGCAAAAAGATTTTCCCCTTTAATTAATATGTTTAATCTAATCTTTATTATAATGCAGTTATCTACAAAATATGTTTAATTATTTAAATTTGACCTATCACGATCATACACGACGTCTTTTCCTTATCAAAAAAATGTATGAATCAAATGTATAGTATTCACTATTGTGACATAATTGGGGAATTTACAATTATCTGCATAGGTAAATAAGTAGATCTTAATTTATAATAATAATGTCAGTCAAGGATACTATATTTATTGCGGGTTTGTAAAAAGAGGAGGTAGTTTATTTTTGTATTTATTAGAAGACAGGATAGATTACCATTTAATGATATTTTTATTCTACGCTTTGCCAAAAATAAACTAAATGGAAACAACGTAAAGGACGAACCTACACATGTTCACAATGAAGCCAAGTTCAACACAAAGGCGTTTAGCAGAACAGACAATTAACTATTTAGACAAGAAACAGAAACATCCCCTAAACAAAGAGGAATCATTTGACGTACAAATGTGAGCTATAAACGTATCACTTACAGATATGAGTCAGAGGAGCTAAAGGATTTACAAACGCCTCAGAACTGAGTGTAGGACAGTCACTCTTTCTTGGCGTATAAATTCAAATATTTATGCAAGTACTTATTCCAGCCAGGGCTGCTTCACGACGTTTGATCGAATCAAATCGTGCTTCATAGACAAGAGACTTGTTAGAGTCCGGTTTGAAATTCTCCAGATTCTAAGTATCCAGTTCACTTGGAGTTCGAGGAATGTAGATATCCTTGAATTGTAGGGGATAGGAATGCAGGACCTGAGGTGGCAGAAAGTTGAAAGGACTTGGTATATGTAGAAGGGCCAATTTAGTTATCTTTTCTATGCTAATAATTAAACTGAAAATTTTGTTTGTCTATTTTAACGCCTTAATCTCTGGAACTACCGGTCGGATTTGAAAAAATATTTTTGCCTTTGGTAGCCCAATTCTTAAGTACGGCTATAGGCTGTATATTAATACGCTTGGACCCATAAGAGCCGAGCAAAAAGAAAAAAATCCAGAAAGAACACTTCGCGAAAACAAAGTAAAAGCACGGGCGGGCGATGTGATGCGACACGGTGGGTCGAGGGCCGAAATTTCACGCGGACGAAGTGGCGGGCAGAAGCTAGTATAAATGTATACTCGAAAACTAAATTTGGCAACCCCTAAGCCGTCGCGTTTGTTCACGTCATCCACAAGCCAGACAACATAAAAGATTGCCTCCTATATGCGTTTTATTTGCCATATACATTTGTGTACATTTGAATTAAATAATGCTTGAATACTTATCTACTACTATAGGTTTACTGGTGTATGTTAATTGGCTTCCGTTTGCTCTTTGTGCCTTTACTTTGTATCTGAAGTCTATTCAAACACTTCTATTGTTGTCTCAATCTAATTATGTCTCTTGGAATCTGATACGGATTTCAATAAATCTGGTTTAAATAGTTTTAGTTCGTAGATGTCAATTCCGACGTCAAGTTCCGCAACGTTGTATAATGGAATGATAATGAATACTTGAATAGCTTTTTGACTGTACTTATACTGTCTTTTATTTCTATTAAAATCTAATAATATTCTGTTTTCTGTTTCAGGTAAGTTCCAATCATTAATCTTCTTATTAGCTGTAGTAATAAGGTAAGTGACGTTATAAATAACTTTAAGAAATTCCTTCTAATTATTTAACATAGCCCGCTAAAATGCTATGTATATTAAAAAATAGACCAGTAGAAACATTCTCCCAATCAACCTTCATTCAAACAAAAATAATTACAAAAAAAATGTGCATGGCCGAACACGTGATAGAAGTAAAACTTCAGAATAAAAGAGATTTAGTGTAAGAGACAGAGAGAGTTATATCTTTCTTCTCTCTCGTGTAACGAAATGTGCTTAAACGTGACGCGTCCTTGAAATTTCACTCTCAATGTTTTGGAGTGTAGCGAAAAGGATAATAAACGTATTAATTAAATCCTTAGAACGGCCTTTCCTTTGGTTCCCCCTTTAACGCTAACACAAGTCTCGTCCAATTATCGAATTGCTGCGTAAAAATTTTCACTTCAAAAACCTTTCTCTATTTTATTTTATAAACAAAGTCTTGGCTCCTTCGCCATTCGTAAACACAAGATGTATCGTTTATTGTTTACATCTATTTGGTACCTACGAGTATCTGGCATATCTGGCGGATTCGTAACATTAGTGGAGTGGCTAGCAACCGTGCCAAGTGCGCTTTGTAGGTTGGCATGCCAAATAGGTAAACTGTCTAGAGGAGTATCTACACTTGTAGAGGGAATGGTTAGCTTTTTGTTTCAAATAAGAATTTGATTATATGAAAGTTTACGAAAATACAATGGAGATTGGGTATCATCCATCCCAATTTGTCTGGATATGTCCGACTTTTTGAGCTCCTGTCTTGACTTTATCCGGCCTTGGCACATTCCTAGTTGACAAAAATAAAATACGGAGCAAGAAATATTAAAAAGTAAAGAGTGTCCGGACTCTTTTGGAAATGTACGATGTTTTGTCAATAAAATTTCGAAATGGTAGGAAACCGTAAATGGAAGAGATTAACACATCCATCGAACCAAATTATTGTGCGATAGTTGGCCAATTTTATTTTTATATAGAAATAAGCATGGCGTTTGCAATGCAACTAAAATGGTCGCACATTTCAGAAGACCAAGTCTCGTAATTTTAAACGTTCAAAATCTAGTCGCAGTCTCATCTCGGCGACAAACAAATGTCAAATACTTGTCAAAATGTAGGGAAATTAGAGGTATTTTTGACAGATTGAGACTGAGATTAGACTGTGAACGTTCTTAAAATTACGAGAATTGCCTCTCTGTTGTACATATGACAGATAACAAATGCAGGAATAAATTCGTGCGGCCATGCCATGTCGGCGCTTAATGGCGTCTGGCACGAATGATGAATAATACACATATTTTATCGATCAATGGCGGTCACGTGCTCAGCTGTTAATTTCTATTGTAAAAGTGCAGCCGTCGCGTCGCTTGAACACTAAACTTCAGTTAATATCGTCGTCAGAGCTACAAGAAGGAGAGCCTCAATAGGGACAAAACACTTATATATCGCTTTTTGTGACCGCGTGGTTCTTCCATACCGAATGCGGTTTTCACTATCATTTAGGGATTTTTTCCGGAAGGTTTATGTGTATAATTAATATAAAACTTACATTTGATACAGTTCTCTCGGCATTTTGTCAAGTCGTTTTCTGTCTAGATGGGTAAACCCATCGGAAAATGACGGTGGAAACCATTTTCCAAAAAAAATTAAAAAAATCCAAGTCGACTCGACTGGTGGGAAGTCTCCTTAACATTAAACTTTCGTCTCATCTGTAATGTTAACGACCTGAAAGAGTTTGATAAGCGGTGCGTTGAACCGTATTAAGGAACAAAATGATGTAGTGCATAAGATCTGGATCAATGGACCCTGGTTGTTATTCATTTTAGTGTAATTGGGTTAATTTGTTCTATTGTTCTGAGATTAAAGCTAAGAACACATTCTCCACTCCCCACTACGAAGACGAGTGTTCGATGGGTTGTCGCGTGTTACACATCTGTTTCAGGCTTTCGTTTTAAAAGTTGGTTTATAAAGTATTTTTTTTAGATTAGTTGATAGGTATCGGCTCAGTGTTGTGTTGTATAAGGTTAAAACACTTTTAATTATTCTCTTTTGTAATTCCCTAGCTAGATATAACTTAATTATACTATTATGACTAAGTTAATACAATGGATCCATTTAGTTTGTTTTGAACTGCCGACCTTTCACTCCCCCAGACGGTGATGCTATTATCCTATTAGGGTAATTGTGATTAATAAGGATAACATACATACATATACTCACGCCTTCTTCCCAAGGGGGTAGGCAGAAACTACAGAACGCCACCTGCTGCGATCCTAACATACTCCTTTTGCCTCGTACGTTCATACATCTTGAGGATATTACAATGATCCGAAAATATATTTAAATGTCTATTGAAGTATTCATGTTTCAGTTGTCTGAGTGTTTCATTGACAATATCAATCAACTCAGCCTATAGGCCTCTCCTAGGCTGCGCCACAAAACCCTGTCCTCCGCCTTTCGCATCCAGTCTGTCCCGGCCACCTTCTTTAGGTCGACTATATGCATCATTGACAATATGCACACCAACAAATACAGTATGAGCATTTCTATGCATTACACAAGTGAGGCTTAGAATCCTATGGGGCCGAAATAATTGATCTTTAAAGAAGTGATCTAAATATTCAATTACTAGACGCGTGTTAGGTCTCAGTATAACAAGGTTTCCCTATCCAATCACTGCAAAAATCTTAAGCCAATCGTCAGCACACTATGACTTAATCTCCACGAGTTCTGCATCGACGTAAATCATAATAGGATCAGATCCGTGACACGTGCTTCCGTCCCCGTGCTTCGCCCCGTGGCAGCCAGGGCCGTGGCCTATGCGCCAGTCACGTAGACCTAGGGCTGTTCCATAGCTCTGAAAGTGGCAATTTCCGGGATATCAGCATTGTTAAACGGTTTTCGATTTTGTAACGAGGTACTTGCCTGACATCAAGGCTTGGGGTTGTGTGCTTTATATTTATAGCCTCTTCATTTTTATGTGATCCTGCCGATCTATTCTGTAAAAATCTCACCGTGAAAATTTTGGCGCTTTGATAGCTTGAAGTGAGCTGTCATTCCACCTGATGCTAGGGAATGATAGCACACTTCAAGCTCACTTCACCTGAGTTTTCACGGTGAGATTTTTACAGCATAGATCGGCTAGTATCTAACTTTGATGTTTTGCTAGATAGACAGCTAGACGAGACAGCTGTTAACATTTTGGTGGCCTTTAATTTCAAATGCCAGCTGTCTGATTAGACTTAGATTTAACTGCGCCATTCCATTGACTTTTACGGTTTTGAAAAAACCTTGCTTCTCACCTCTCTTCACTGACTCTTCTTTTTCTGTTACAAAACATCTCTGTACCAAGTCTGGTACCTATTCATTTATACCTTTGTCCTGCAGTTAAATCCCGTTGACTTTGATTATATAAGTATGTACGTATATCTACACACATATAACAAATATGTTAATATACAATTTACGACGAATCTATCCTCCGGCTTGGAGTTATAATTAGTTCCTAATGATCCGCTTAGCGCACTTATCTACTAATTATACCGTGAACTGAATACTATCTGAACTTTAAATGTCAAAATAGCGACACACTGCAGTGAATAATGATGGATATCGGGATAATATGTCATCATTACTTTTGGACTTTGAGTCCTAAGTTCCGCACGAGTTATGCAGGCACTTCGTAGTACATTTTATTCGAATTGTTGCATACTATGACGTGTCGGGGAGAGCACGTTTAGCCGTCGACCCTGGTAGTCACGAGCTGTGTGACAGCCGGTGCTAGCAGTTCAAGGCGTTAAAACGATTTCAAAGTAACAGAATGAGAATGAACGTGTCAAAGGAAAAGAAAAACTTATTTCGGGAGGTTGCAAAAAGCGTTGTGGCCGCATAAACTAACGCTGAAAATAAAACCTTCCGGGCAGCCGGCCACAACATAAAACCTCCATTTCACGTTCACGTTAATCCTTGAAATATGCACAGTACAATCGGGTGCAGCGGCCGGCTCCGGTAACCTAGTTAACCCGTGGACTGTATACGGGACGCGAACGTTGACTCGTTTATGTAAATGGCACTTTGTGAACGTCTGTACATATGGACATACGCACAGGACAGATTAATACATTTAAACCGTGTTTCGAATAGTAAAGAAAATAAAGCCTGTATTTTTTTACAGCTGAGGCTGGAAAATGTATAAAGTATTTTTGGCCTTTTTTCATGGTGAACTGTGTCTGGCCTTTCTTAACCTGCAGACATGTCGTGATGTCAGTTATTTATAAAATTAAACTATAAAACATAGAATGTGTGTGCTCTGAAAACGCTCTGAAATGGGCTAACCCCAATAGGTCCTAACGCAACATTACACATTGCTCCGGTCCATTAGTCATTAGGTTGACGGGACATACTTCATAGCCTTGTTCTTCTAACACTTCAACAGATATGAATATTCAAAACCTAAAACAAAAGCCTACAAACGTAACGCTAGCAGTAATAGCAGAATTGTTACATAAAGAACCATCAGTATTAACTCCTAAAGTATTATGTAAGGTCACAAGTATATGATGCGAGGACCAAATACCAGGTTCCCACACGAGGGACTAGATGCAGACGATGATAAGATCCATACGTGATATCTAGCTTGCATCATGGGGAAATTAGTAAATGCATTAGTCGCATTTGTAGACATGGAAATGGATCAAGAACTTGGTTCAATTGCACATGCATAATAAAATAAAATGTCTTGGATGGAACGTCTTACAAAATCATATTTTGATTGGCTGTCATTCATAGATCTTTGACTGTCGTTACGGGTAGTCAGAAGCCCAAAAGTCTACTGGAACCCGCTCCCAACTTAGTTGGGATAAGTCTAGGCAGATTGATCTTTTGATTTGCAGCTCATGATAACAACCTTTTGTTCCCGTACCGTATTGAACACAGTCCTGGCAGCTCCATTATCTACAGCTTATTTCATCCGCCGAGCAGATAATCCTCTGATAGTCTGTAAGACGGCTCAGCCGCAATCGATGCGAGGCGGTTAGGACCAAAAACTTAGGCGCGGCCAAAAGCCTATTCTCTGAGTGAATGTAGGCTCAATACATAAACATATGTAAAGCCAGATTAAAGCGTGGGTTAGGTCACGTTTTCCTCCACCGTTTGATGTAGTATATTTATTTATAGCTAACCTAGTTTCGTGAATTATGTCTGTTTCTCTCGATTTTCCCCTTTATGAGGCGAGGGAAGTACTAAATCAGAATACCTAGTTCACATAGCTTGAAGCTATATTACTACTTGTAGGAGTAACAAATTGAGTTAGTTAGCTTGAGTCCCTCGATTGGTTTTATATATTGATGATTTGTTAGCAGTATTAATCATACAGGTTTACTTCGCAAGATGACTATTTAACCTACGTTCTACTATTCAACAACCAAGATACATTAGAGCTTTTTTTTTTTTCTGGTGGGAAATCATCAAATGACCCCTCCCGCTCTGGGTGGAGCGGAAGAGAGTGTCAGACTCTTACTGACTAAAACCCACCCATGTTCCTTCCTTCGCCCTTTATGTTCCGGGGTAGCGGTAACCCTTTCGGACAATCCCGCTGACCCGGCAGGCTTCGGCCCTAAGGAGCCCCTCAAATTATGCTGACAACTCAGATAGCAACCAAGATACATTAGAGCTTGCACTTGCTTTACAACCACATTCATAGTAATATGTAAATGTGAAAATCCTGGCCATGTACAAAATTACAAACCTCCGAGCCGAAGCTGCTACAAACATTTGTACAAAATGTTTTACGTACTTTCGCGCGCGGAACTTTGCACCAAAGTGTTCCAAACATTGGCTTTCCAACTTTCTTCGCTTTGATGTGCGCGAATATCCGACTCGCATATTTCAAATGCACTCGATGATATGCCTACGCATTCGTAAGATTGTGCATTTGCATATAATAAGTCTTTTGATAGGCCATAATGTTCTGGAACTGATAATGTAATAAATCATAGGTGTTTTCATTTGAATGATTTAATCAATGATAGCCGCACCTTGGTAATAAAATTTATAGTTTCATTTAAATAAAAGCTTTGGAGTAGTAGTATTCTATGTCCAATGTCAAGACGCATTTTCATAGCCTTTTGTCTGAGAAAGGAATTGCATGAAGAAGACTATATTCCCAAACCACCACATAGTAACACTCGCAAATTCTTGAAAAACATTCTTGAAACTTCTAAAGAATTTCTGCAAATACACGTTCCATTGTAAACGAAAACTAAACTACAATAAATATATACTTGCCACGACCAGCGTGTGCTGGGCCCTTAGGGTCAGGTTTTGACCGCGTACTTACGTAAACCATTGTCTCCACGTAATTAATTCTAAATACGCGCCTTATAAAGATATTCACGTCTTAGAAAGCAGTACATGATTCATAATTAAGTTCATCTGGTTTTATGTGGGCTTAGCGGGAACGGCTTTGTTCGTTGTGTTTGACTTTGAGAACTCAATACTTGAGACTTGGTGGCTTTTGCTTTAACGTAACTTAATTTCGTATTAGACCGTATAAGAGGATTAAGTTCTATAGTATACGGGACTTTTGGAACGTGGGTGCTGTTTGAATTGGTCCTTCGAAACGGTAAAAGGACCAGTCGTAACTTTATAAGTATCATGTTAAGCATCGATACTTAAAAACTATTACCATGTTCTTTGAAAGGTAAAGCTACGGCTCAACCAGGTACAAACTCCGCAGAATTGAACCTTTAGCCCTTTTTAGTATTGCCGTAAGTACCAATATTGTTAAAGTGTTATTCGAACGTAATGTCTTTCTATAAATCGGACTCTATTAAACTGTCGTTATAAAGTCGCACACAGACTCAGTAATCCTGCTAACTCTTGTTGCTATACGCTGGTATTATAAACATTACCTTTTACTGCTTTGAATCAATAAAGCTATAATTTATTACCCAGTTTCCCAAATCTATTTCTATGGCTTTAATTCTGGTCTGCTCTTTGACACGGCTACGATTTGTTCTTACTGGAGAATAAGGAGTGAAAGTTTGCACTACATAGCTTTGTAGACACGAACTAATTTACGCACATATCCCATTAAAATTTCCTCTTTAAACTCTTGGTGAACTTACGTTCATTTAAACGTCAGCTGTTATACTTTAATTTCATATGGAAACAAATTTTGTTCCCTATCATCATTCTTTGCCATCATCATCATATTCCTGTCCTTGTATATTTTTTTCTTCCATTCTCTCCTGTCAGCCGTCACTATATCAGTGATTCCTTTTTCTTTCATATCATCCCTCCCATAGTCTACTCATCTCTGGTCTTCCTGTCTCTCCATCCATCAACGTTTATATATTTTGATACTTCGTCTACGACTTAAAACCGCATCTCTAACTGCAAAACTATAGTCCCTAGATAATGAAGAGTGAAAGTCCAACTTTTAACACCACATAACTCCATAGGAACAAATCTGTACACATCTCCCATCTGTTAGATAGTTTAATTCCCCTTTTACGTCTTGATTATCAGGCGCGTGAGTCACGATCTGGAGCCAGTGTGAACTGTGACCTGTGACGTCACAGTGGGAAATGTATGAACTGTTATGAAGTTATTGTTTTAGTGCAATATTGTTATGTGTTTGTGGTGCTGCATGAACTATGGAGTGTGGACTACCGACCGAGGTATTCATTAAACATCCGATCATCTATTAGTTAGTAGTACTAGTTGATACATAGCGGTGGATATCCTTAATATGTTTTGGGTGAATCGCTTGTTTATATATGACTATTATGTAAAATATTTTAGTCTTCATCTCTAAAGCATAGATTTTATTTAATTTCAATATTATATAGATAGTTCTTGTAAAAGTTTGATAAAGATTCTGCCGTTATATCATACCTTAGCCTTAGCATTCATCCAATATTCATCTTATCTGCAACTGCCCTAAAAATATCGCAACCAAACAACTCAAGCGTACTCTAAGCTTGACGTTGTCATTTAAAAATACACCACCTTCACTATTTGCGTATATTTACGAGACACCGCGCCCACCGACGCTAACCGTCACAGAATCAATGGCTTGGACGAAATCGTCTGGTCTGCTTGACGTATAAAAACGTCACTGACGTCACTGTTACTATGTACTGATACTTGTAGGACGAACAATACTATTAATATTGAGTTTAGCCATTGGCGATTGTTGATTCTCTCGAGTCATTGTATCAGCAGGTGTATTAAGCCTTTACTTGAGGTGATCATTGTGTGTTTGTTGTCAGTTTGTGTATTATGACTAGGTTAGTTTAGAAAATGCTAGCATTTGCATAAGTATCGACGTTATGATATTTTTATTTTAACCTCACTAGCCTGTCTAGACTCTGCAACTAGAGAAGCCTTCAAGTTCTTTAATTCAACCTTGGCTTATGTCAAGGTTGTTTATCCTCAGTTGTTAATTGGCTCTTATTATATTTTGGCAACCACCTAGCTACGCATGTGCTACTGCTCAAGTTTCGAATGTTTTATAAAATATCATTGGTTTCATCCCTAAAGCTTCAAGGGTCAAATGCAACACTAGTAAAACTATATGTCAATTTGTGAAGACAATCATCATCTATTTAGACAATATCTGTAGAAGTGTCTGATGTAATACAAATCTTATATGTCTCTTGTGTCCTACTCTTCACATTAAACAACAGTTACAATTGTGTTTATTGCAATGAATAGACTCATTAATCAAGCAAATAGTCTAGCATCGTCGTCATCAACAACCATTTGAAACTTGTTTAAATATGAATTGACGTCAAAAATGAGGATATTTTCTGATTTATTTACATGTTTGTCCCTAGAACTTGTTCTCCATAAGGAAAATGACGCTCATTTGACTTAAAATTTCAAATTCAATGTAATTTTAATCCACATTGGATAAGCCACTATCTACTATAACTATAACTCCACGCGAAAAACTTTTAGAAGTCTGAAAACCTGCATAAACTAATTCATTCACAGCTGTTTTTCATTAATGAATGTACACTGATGTTAATTAGTTGCTGTGCCTAGCCAATAAACAAATAAATATGACTAGTAAGAATATGATACAAACTCCAATAAATCATTCTAGCCTCAGGTTACTCAAATTGGCTTTGTGATCTTTAAAAGTGACAATTGCGTGTGAATTAGCCATAAACTTATGGGCATTTACTGCCTTCAATCTGACGTTTCCTTATTAATATCGTTTAGTAATATCCTGTTATAACTTTACTCTACAGACTATTATTATTTGCGGGTTATGTAGGGACCATAATGCGATATACACGAATTAATCAAATTCCTTCTGTGTTATAACTAGCTGCATTCACAAATCTAAATGTTGTTTCACATAAACCTAAATAGGCACTAATGAAACGTCAGCAACGTTTCCTATGTAGAAGAGCCGACAAGGTCGCTGTAGCACCATGAACATGAGGCTACAGGAGCTAGTGCGAATCTTGGGGTTCATTCGATTAATCGAGTCTGGTCAAAGCACGCTGGGATCGGTGCAATTAATTCATTCCTATGAAGAAGAGCCGGCAAGAAACTACACGGTTACTCTTGTACTCATCGATGCAACGTGCAGCATTTATTTGTTCGTCGCTGTCGCCTATAAATATAGCTTACCTTACCGTCCGTTTGTGTTGAGATTGTTACTCTTACTGATTTGAGCTTTCAGATCTACGGTACGTTTAATGTTTGAAAGTCAATATCCATTTGGTTTTATTAGCGGCCGCCATCTTTCTTCAGGCTTCAATCAATCATCAATCTATCGCTGTCAACGTCTCTTTCAACTATTTTATTCACCATATGATCGCTGGATAAACGGATTACTCGTTGACGTGCGTTACGAATTTTGTACATGGAGATCCTAGCAATTTGTCATCACTCTCATTAAACTTTGCATGATACATCTCTACTTACGAGGAGAATTCATGAACATATTACCCTGTGTCCTTCATGTTCCTGAACTCGATGTCTTTATATTTTCTCTTTTATGTGTACAAAATGTCTTGAATTTTTGTAATCGGTTTTATACAGTTATAATTAAAGATATTAAGTAAATGTCTAGATCTAAAGAATCGTAACAAATACTCTGCTTGGACCCAATTACAGTCATTTGCGTGCATAGTGGTGATAGTAAAATAATGGTGTTTTTTGTCTTTCTTTTTTATATGGGGATAATAAAACCATTAACATGATTTTTTTTTATGCATTCACGACAGGTCTTTCTACTATTTTATAAATTATCCATGAATCGCTCCTGCCCTTCATTAGTCAACAGCTTTCACTCCATTAGTCTTCCACGAATTCATTTTACCATTCCCATTACTACTTATTAACTAATAGCCTTAGTGTTAATCACTTGATGGTTTTTCATCACGCAATAATATTTGTTATTATTCGCATCACACGTCATATTTATGTTTAAGCCAGCAAGCATCGTACAACAGCAGTTTCGCATTAAGTTCATGTCAAACTCTGTTAACATGAGTTGATACATGCAAGCTTTTAACGTACATTGTACGGAGATGTTAGGTTAAATAAAAATTATGGCTGGATTTTGTTGGAAGTGGAGCAACCAAAGCACCAGAAATAATCCATACTAATATTATATGTATATGCCAAGTCTGTTACCTTTTTACGCCTAAACTACTGAACCGACCGTTATGAAATTTGATAGATAGGCAGCCTGGGACCTGGAGAAGGATATATATATACTACCTTTTTGTATTTTTTTTTTCTTTCTTATTAAATACAAAAAAAAACAAGATTTTATTCTAAGCTCCCGAATAGGCTGAACTTGATGTAGCTGTCGACCATTAGTCATTACATACAACCTTAGAGAATTCTCCCCATAATTGGATACAGCTGGAAAAAATCAGCCTCATCCAAAGCAAAACAGCTCTGTAATAGCAGGATCACGAAGACCTTTCCGGCACTTCAGACGGGACAATAAAACAGCTGGTGTGACATAATGGGGACGTGGCCTTTGCGCTCAAAACAACGTGCGGTGCAGCGATGACATAACGTATATCAACGAGTTATATATATCACAATAACGCAGTATTAGTTTGATAAGAACGACGTAATAGATGAATAGGCTATCGCAGCTTCATTTGCAAAATTGTTCATAATTTAAAATGGAACTTAACAATCATAGTGAAGAGTATTGGTGGCCTCGTGGTAATCGCGACTTACGTGATGTGGGTCGTGGCTTCGAACCCTAACAGGCGCTTTACTTTGCGTAATTTATTACATCACCACTGCTCTCAAAACGATGAAGGAAAACATCGTGAGGAAAGCGACATGTCCTAGAACCAAAAATTCGAAGACATGTGACATCTCCCAACCCGCACCGGGCCCGCGTGGTAGATTACAGCCCACTCCCTCTCACAGAGGCCTGTGTCACAGCAGTGGGAACATTATAGGCTGATTTTGTTAATCATAGTCAAAGACTAGAAGGCTAAATAATTCATGCAAATCAGTCTACGAGCCTGTGACATCATCATGGAAGTTGCAACAGATCACAGAGTTGAACCGGAAAGGAATTACTTCTGCCATGTCTAACAAGACCCAATAAACTATCAACTACCCACCACTCCATCTTTAAACTCGTTGCGTTTGCCGTAAGTAGTTTCTAACGGGAACCGATTATTTGTAACCTCGTCTCATTTCTGCTTACATTGGAGAAGAAAGTAATTTCGATAAAATTGCGTGACACATTTCCAATCGCAATCCGAATCATTTTTAAGGATATCGCTTATCCATTGCTTCATATGTTAGAAAAAATTGTCTGCTCAACAACGTAAATAACGCAATGAATGTTGTTGAACTTGTGTGTTACGCAATAACATCCCCTCGAGAATTTTTGGCATATCTGCAATGCTGTCTGTTACGTTATCTATAGCTTTAAATTCATCAAAAGCTCTTGCATCGGCCTGGTTACCTTATTTTAAGGTCTAGCCTGCTTTTGCAGCTTCTATTTTAGAGCCAGACATATTGTGACGGCCCAAATCGTTTAAATTGTCTTTAGAACGTCCATTTAATCATTTTCCTCTAATTTGAAAACACGACGAAATGCTAGATTGGGCAGGATATAGAATGCAGCTTTCTATTTGCACTGAGAGAGCTGTTCACAGATTTATTAATGAATGTTTATTAAACTTTATACCACCATTTATAATCTTATTAAATGCTTACTATAACTACGTGTTGTCATTTACGGGCGCGTAAAACTTAAATGATTACGAGTCACTATCGGTCAAAAAGCTAAAGACCTACCGTGTCAGTTTCCTGGCAGACTGCGAATTTCTCGTGTCCAACCTGTTTGCACGTTGTAGCGAAAAAAAAATCGATTTCCCCATTGAATAGTGAACTTTAAAATGTAATGAATCAGGGCTCATTTTGTATTGATAGGATTAGTCGTTCGAAAACCAATTTCGCTCTCAACAGTCGGCGCAGTACTCGGTAATAATTCAGTAACGCGCGTGACTGCGCACATGAAAGACGTGTGCGCTACGTTCGGACGGACAATAAATCCTATTATCCGCGGCGATCGTGAATTTTGCAAAGTTTAATTTTTGTTGAACGAAAGCGTGTTTTAGCTTTCTATTTTATTCGCATTGAGTGTTAGTGCTTTGGAATATCAAAAAATTGGATTGTGGTATATCTTCTGTAACGTGAGTTTTCCCGTGAACTGGGTAAATCCCTTTACGTGTTTGCAAAACATTGATTGTTGATCACATAGGGTATTTTTTATTATCCTCCATTGCACAAACAAGCTCCCTTTGACGTACATTTCTTATTAATTTAATTTAACTACGATGTCAGATAAGAAGCGCTCGTGACAGTTAAATCTATTAACATAACTTGAGTAAATGAAAATTAACAATACGGTGTTAATTTTCTAAGAGTTGGTTTTACAATTACGGTGCACTGCGACCATGCTCTAGTTTCGGTTTCCTAATGGATAACAATGCCTGCTGTATTGACATGGTTTGTAATGTATATTTGTTTATTATAACTGCTGTCATCACTATTGATTATTTTTTTGTGGCTAACATCTGTCTACCTTCATGTCTTCGTTTACGTTTTATTAGTTCCAAAATAATCATCCTGACCACATCAGAGGGACAATTCTCGTAATTTTAAGAACGTTCACAGTCTGATCTCAGTCTCAATCTGTCAAAAATACCTCAAATTTCCCTATATTTTGACAAGTTTTTGACATTTGTTTGTCGCTGAGATGAGACTGCGACTGGATTTTGAACGTTTTAAATTGCGAGAATTGGCCTTCTGATCATTTCTTGATCCTATTTATTGTCTGCTACATTAAATACTTCATGTTTATTTAATTTTCTTCAACCTTGAATTTTAATTTGTCTGGTAATATTCTGGAGTGCAAATATTTACACTTAAAACAAATCTAGAATATTCTTGTTTTAATAGGTGGTCTAGTTAACCTTGGTTATTCAACATCGCGACAATCTTCTGATAGATTTGGTGTGATTTATGAGAATTTGTCCAAAACGGTCAAAATTATGAAGCCCCGGATTTACCTATACGTTCCTTGCTGGTGTGATTATTAAAGGAAAATTAAGAATGTTCTCGCAAAATTCGAGTTGTCATGCACTGGTAACATAACAATTAAAAAAATGGTTTAATAAATAGAAAAGCATTTCAAAGTACCTACCAACTAAAAAGAAAAAAAAGTAAAATAGAACTCGTTATCATATTTTGCTTTAATACCGATCGGAAGACATTCCTAACACCACGTTCAGCCTGCTGATTGGTGATAGCAATATCTTGATATCAACGTGGTATGCTCTACCCGTCATATTATAATCCATTAATGGCTTATTATGACACCTATGACAAATCACTGGAATTTCTTGCTTTCCAGAAATTTCTGAAAGTGATGATTAATATGTATATGGGGAAAAATATTTTATGTTTACTTTTGTGACTGAAAGTTAATATTTTTGGCGGTCTGTAAATCATGCCTGAATTTTTTTCCGACTGCCTGTGTAGCTGAGGAGAAAAATGTAAGAGTTCAATCTAAGGTCTCTTTTTTTGTGCCGAACCTATTGGGCATTGCAATATATGCATATATGTATGCTACAGCCGAAACAAGCATTCATTCCTACCGTAGCCACCTTTAGGTAATACGGGCTGGTGTCCGCAACTCCTCCACAACAATGCGCGAATTTTGCATACGAATTTTATAGTAATTATTATTGGTTAAAGGTTCAAACATCACGGTAGGATCATGCGATTAACAACACATTTAAAAAGTTGGCCCTTTGAGTCAAAAGATCTGGTCCTTTTGAGGAAAGAACCGTAAAAGATATTTATTTCTGAAAATCGGTTCAATAAAACACTTTTACACGTCAAAAATAAATTATGTTTTAAAACTAGATGAGTTCGATGTTTCCGACTACTCTGAGAAGAAACTCAGAAGGTCACAGACTCAATAATTTTAAAATCCAGACATAATCTTGTTCAAGCCTTTGTGGACCATGCAGATTAGTGTCATAGCTACTTCAATTTGACCTTTCCTAACTTACAGCATAGTTTGTGCAGCAATTTCTTCTGAAATAAAGCTTATGAAATGCCACTACACTATCACTTTACAGATGTATGGTGACACGCGTGTCTCAGTATTTCGTATCATAACATGACCACTATCTACGTGTAACTGCTTTTCTGACTCACAATTATTTTATAAATATTCTCCGCTTATTATTTCATACTTCGCTGAAACCGATTGTCACACCGGCTTATGAAACGGCATTCTGTAATATCACACTTAGCAATAAAAAAATAAGTAATATCTTCTACTTTCTTCGAAGAGAACACAATACTTGCAATTTAATTTGTAATTAAAAGTATCTGGTTCACACCTGTCATGTAACTGTCATGCTGGATATGATCTGCTAAATGACGCAATAACACGCGATCATCGTATCCAGTTGACTTCTCCCACGGTCTTTGATAAATTAAAGATACTATCCTATTGATATGATTCATATTAATACGACTAATTTCAATCGTGAAAATTATAGAGAAGCTTGTCATAATTCGGTGTTCTAAGGATTCTGTTATCGGAGCAAAATAATTCATATTTCTGATTTAAGAGAGTCTGACCAATAACTGAAACCCGTACATAAAGAATTAACATTAAAAAAAAAAACAATCGATCTACATAACCTTTTCCCAACTATGTTGGGGTCGGCTTCCCGTCTAACTGGATGCAGCTGAATACCAGTATTTTACATGGAACGACTGCCTATCTGACCTCCACAACCCATACTTGGTAATACGATACCCCTTGGTAAGAAAAGTATTCAAATCATGCGCTGCAATGCGTTAGAACATAAAGACCACTATTGTACATACATAAATGGTGACGTTTGGACCATCGCCCACCAGCTCAACAATAATCCACTTCCTTCAATAGACGTCTGTATTCACCAAACCAATAGCGCTAATAAAACCCGAAGATAGACCAACCGGTCTGTTCTGAAAAAATATTACTGTGAAAACTTGGATCAAGTTAGCTTTAATTCTACCTGATGGTGGGATTGACACTATTGACAGCTCACTTCACCTAAGTTTTCAAGTGAGATTTTAACAGCATAAACTGCCTGGAAATTGTCTCAAGGCCTTGGGCAAGCGTTTGGCAACATAAAAGCCGAACCAGCCATCTCCTATTGATTATCAATTTAGATTGTTGTATGTTACCCTCGCTGAGAATTGACGGCATGTACTAAGCGTATATGAGATGGAAGTTTTGGAAACCTTCGTAAAATAGCTGGCGAAAGTATTCTTCCTTCTCTATACCTGTCTTTTATTACTTGTAGTTTTAAACCTGGCTATATTTATCATCCTTCTTCTTCTTCTTCTTCTTAGTCGCGTACTTCATTACCGAAGGTCGTGTCCGAAGGCCTTCGTGGCTTTATTTACGATGTTCTTCCAATTCGGTCGGTTCTCAGCTCAGTGGCGTGCATTGCATAAAGGCATATAAGCAGTACCTCGATAAATCACCATAAGCCTGTCAATTACATTTTAGTGTGTGTGAAATTCACTAAATTACCATACCTAACAAAAAACAAAATCTTCAAACAAACACGCGCGACAGTAGGCAGTCGCCAGACGGCACACTCGGCTCCCGTACTATTCGCACATTGTCATTGGTCTTTACTTGTTCAAGTTAATACGACGAAATTAAATTCCTGCCTACCTATTCTGAAAACCAATGCACGCCACTGTCTCAGCTTCTCTCAGGGCGGTCGTAACAGAGAGCCCAGGGAGGGCGGTTACTTGGTCTGACCAGGCAGCGGTTAGGTCACCGAGAATCCTACTCATAATGGAGAATCATATTCATCGTACAAGTAACCTTTTTGTCAGGTTATTTAAATTAGCTGTAGTCTTGTTCGGTACCAGTTATCATCACCATCTGGTCTACTGCCAGTCAACTTTGAATACTGGAACTGGTTGCTCTAATTACAATTTGTAAAGTATTGCTGCATTGCATAATAATCTTTAAACAAGACTCAAGGCAATACCAGCAATCTAATCCGTTGTAAATGGCAACCTGAACTCGTTCGGACTGATGGCTCTGATAATGTATTGACAGGAAAATAAATGAATAAGTCTGTTGTAATGACCGAGCGAGTGGGTAAGATAAGCGTGTTATCTGGTATGGAAAGGGAAAAGCATGAAAATAAATCGTTATACCGTTTACCGTAAATTTCGACAAAAAAATTGAGGAAATAACAGCAATTTGATGTTTTGTACAGACGCCAGCACATCAAGCTACTACAATCTGTCAAATTTCTTTAATTGATTTTCAACTTTATCGCTAAAGCATTAGGTTCAAGGTTGATTGGGAAAATTTGACAATTTCGGGTAGCTAGATGTGCTGGCGTCTGTACCTCCATAACATAACATCACACCTGTATTCCCCGCAGAGTAAAGAAGAGGAGTACCTATGGTACACTTACATTTTGCGAGTTATGTAGGTACCTACTTAACGTAATGCTCTAAAAATAAACCTTACGAGGTAGACGAAAAGATTTTTACATCTGATTCGTCAAAAGTTAAGGAGATACAGGTCAAAGACTGTTGACCTAGTAGAATCAGAAACTCGTCACATAAAAGATGAAAGAACTGGCGGAGTTACTAATGAGCACAGAAAGTTTCTTTGAGCAAAGCCTCAAGCCGGGAAAACTGCTGAATAAAAGTCACTTGTGAATTATCGCACCTACATTTTCACCCATCACACTTTCAGACAGCTGGGAACGCTTTACCAAACCAATTCCCCGAGCGATACCGCCCGAAGTTTTGTTCACCCCTTAAGGCAAAATAGATTGACCATCATACAATACTCGAAATAGTTGGAGAAGGCGCGAAAGCCACCTAATTGACGTTTCACGGGCACTGTAAATCTGTATTTTCTCCTTGAAATAGAAAACTTGTTCGGTCGGCCCCTTGGCACGATTTACATAGCTTGCGCCCACCGCGGAGTCGGCTGCACCGGTGGTGGGTGTTGGACATAGCTTCGTAATTATTGTTAGAGAAATCTATGTAGCACGAGATTATTGGCATTGTATGGTAAGCATGAATGTATGCCTGATTGACTTGCTCGATTAGCTCTGGAATCCTCCAAAAGTATTTGCTTGTAATGCATGTGGGTGTATTACTGATATTATCGGGAAGATCATAACCGATGCATAATGAAATAGCTTTATAGGGTGGCAGGGAACTCGACGCGCAGGCTGTAACCATGAATGTGCATGATTCTGGACCCCAGTACGTTGAAACATAATTATAGTCGGTTTAAAAAAAAAAAATTGCAGTTCCATACTACATTTTGACCGCGTAGGTATTGCACTTTTCTATAAAACAGCTGATTTTTATTTTGTTAACCGCCGAATTTTACGCTAGGGTGTTTAGAATCATGTGCTGAATCCCTACCATCTTTTCGTGTGTTGAAACAAACCGTCCCAGTCACAATTTCATCATTAACATTACTTTTGCTGTCCCTCACCTTTGCCTGATTATACATGCACTTCTGTGTTGCGTTTACAATGCTTTCTACTGGTACTGTTTGCATTGCATGTGTTTCATCATTGTGTATGCAGTGTCTGACATTGTTTATTATACCACAACAACCAATACATGCAATTTTTTTTTTCAAGTTCCTTACGCAAGACTACTTAGCATACTAAACACCTGAATATTCTGTCAGTAGTAATGTGCGCTGCTCGACTGTGTCGGGCTTGGTTTTTGATCCATAACCAGACCAAATTTTTCTACATGACTTGTATCAAATTTTGAAGGACCGGGGGCGTGAAAATACCAAATTAACCGATTTATGAAGGTCGTTAATGAAACCCGCTTTGCCCAAAGACCACCTGACCATTTGACTTTGGCATGAGCAGTTCTTGTAACAGCAGTTGGTTCTGTCTTCGATGATTCTGCAGCCAGTTTGTCTGGCAAACAAACTTTTTTGGGATTAACCATCGAAAATCTAGATTTATTCCCTTTTAAAACCCTTGATATCGCAATCGTGACGATTGTCGTGTTAGAACTATTTAGTATTTACGCAAGAACACGTAATAAAAACGTCAAGTGTGCTATAAACGACGACATTTCCAGCTAATTCCTTTCACCGTTACTTTTGTAACGTTCGTGTAATGTCACGTCTTCTGATCGCTTTGTCATCCATCATGTATAGCACCCCATTTGTTCTTGGACAAGTTAGATTAAGGTCACGAAGTGTTGGACTTGTTCCAACTTCAATAGCTTAGTCTGGATTAATACTTGCCTATTTTGGCGGTTTTTATGTGTCTTTTGAAACGTCTGCAGTGTTATGTAATCGGCCAAGTTTATTGCGTCTTCCACTTGATATTCGAGTAAAGGAGCATGAAACTATATCCATGTTAAAAACGACTTTGTAGCTAAAAGTATTAAATCTAATTAACAGACAGTCTTGCCTCAAGAACAGCTTATAAGAGCTATATTTGAGAATAACACCGTTACCGTAATCTATATCTTAACCGTGGTTTTGAAAGCACTACATTGGGGCAAAGCTAAGCGGCTTGCCGGTCCTGGCGATGCATTACTTATCTTCTGGAAAGCCGCTCTTCTGGATACGCTCTAGATAAAGCTAGTCCTCATCTACATTCCTCTCAACATGCTAACACCTGATTACCGATACACGCGACAAACGCTATTTGGCATATAGCTGAAACAGTGCATTAGGCTTATCTCCGCTCGCAACTTGTTATATTGAACCGAGCTGAATTGATTATGACACAGTACTCGTTACGATAACACTGCTATGATAAAACTTAGCCAGGTGCTAGTGCTTACACCTTTAGGCATTTATAATATATGGTTAAACTCGCGGATTTTTGCGAATGGGGTAGGCAGAAACAACGATCCTTAAGGTCGAAGGAACCGTGGTCTTGTTACATTTTATGTGTAGTCGTTCACACACGTCCGTGTCCGGGCCGGCGACGGTGCCTGGCCTACAGTGTGGCACGGCCCTGATATCTATGGAAACCTTTACACCCTTTTGCTTCCTCTATGTTCCTAACTCGGTCGCCAGTAGCATGTGGACCCTTTGTGACATCTAGAAAATACTGGTTTTTCTGTTTTTCTATTACGTCGACTTCTGGGAGAGTTTACAATTATTTAGCAGTAGCCCATAATTGGTGGCATTGCTTAATCGAATAATCGCGTAGTTCTTTTATTCTTCTGAAATAATGTTCCAGTGTAAATGGCGATAAAAAATTGGCACAATGCAGGGTTTTTGTCGACTAATGGCTTAGTTGGATTGCCAATTAATATGAAGTAATCGCATTGCGCTAAAATAAACGTAGACAACTGCATTTGCTGTTTGGCATATTTTCAGCTAGATTCGAACTTTCGGTTGATTAAATTTAACCTAATAGCTTTAGGCACTACAAACATAATTTCAGCCAACAGCTTTAGGCACTAAAAATCGACAGATGGCGTTTTTTTGCTATTGATAAAAATCGTTACAGGTTATTAAAGCCATTATGCTGTCAAACAAATTACATATTATGCCATAATAGGCAGGTATAGTAACGTAACGATTGCCTAAACTTTTTTTTTTCATCCCAGACTTAATTGAGAGTGAAAGTCTAGAAAGAACACTGTTACTTTCAATTCAATGAAGCAAGTTTTTTTTTGTTTTTGTCTACGAGAACATCCTTAGCTATTGAGAAGTAATCTTAGCGTGTCAGGCCAGTCAGGCTATTATATTCTGTAGGTGATATACGATACCTAACAGGAAATTATAATATAAAACTTAGATATAAACCGACCGCGACAAGAGCGCTGAAAATATTCGGAGACTCGAGCGAGACGGCGATGGAAAATATAAAATATAGGGAAGAAATTCTATTGCGAAAAGTGTTCTTTATTTTGGTTTACATTAAGTAAACCCCTGAAATTACTGGTGACATATAAAGCATCATTCTTCTTGCACTTGTCTCATGTTAATTGGGGTCGTCGCACGTTGTGGAGAAAAATATAGCACTGATGAAAAAAAATATTGCCATTTCGCCCAACCTGAGGACAACCTGGGAATTGAAATCTGCACCTTACACTCGGCAACTTTACAAGAGGTGGCCTTGCAGTGGTGGCCTGGTTTAAGCGGACTTACCGAGTTATAGGATGTAGGTTCTAACCCGGAGGCCAGAGGAAACCGGCATGTCTTAGAACCAAAAATTCGAAGACATACATGATCTGGCTTCTCCCATGTTCACACAACATTTCAAAGATCTGTCATATTTCTTTTATAGATTTTCAACTTTATCATTAAAGCATGAAGTTTCAAGGTTGATTGGGAAAATTTGACAGTTTCGGGTAGCTTGACCTGCTGGCGTCTGTACTTACAAAGTCATAAAGCGAGAGAGATTTCACACAATCCGCCTACATAATACCTGAGTTATATGGACCAGTCCGAATCGGGGTCAGCGCTCGGTAGGAAACCCTGATAGCTAGATTAGCCAGGCACTGTTTTAGGACTACGCTATGCAAAGTCTGAAGTATTGAATGTGGATTTCTAGGTTCAGTTTTAAAATTCTTGTGGTTGTTTTTACTCTGGGGGCGTTTTAATGAAAAATACTACCGGACAACCAGACGTACTGCAGCGTACGATCCACACTTGGTTGATATCCCGACGAGTCGTACTCAGCGCTTCTCCTCCACGTTTATTATGCGCCAAAGTGTGGAACTCTTTCTCTGTTCCCTCCTACATTTAACCCGTCCGCCTTCTTCTGGGCACGCTCGTTCCATCATAGACCTCATCCATCGCTTTCCATCAGGCGTGATCGAGGTCAAGAGCAGGCCCGTCTAGTAATAAAAAAAAATTGCTGTGCTTTTAAGCTGTACCTGTTTTACCTGCGTACAATATTTTTGTCCAGATACGGTAGGCTGCCCATCAATGTTAAAAAACCTAGTTTAAGCTGGCCTCTTATTCTATTTAAACCCCGTACTATGCTAGGGAAATGTATTTCTTTCTTCTTTGTAGTGCAGCTCAATGTCTAAGTGTTACCACTGGCATGCGGCCTACTGTACCTGCTAAGTTACCTCTTTGGAAATCTTTAGGGCATTGACTGCCACCGCGGTCACCGGTGTCCGCCAACAATAGATTTTCTATTGTGTCTGTTGTCTGGCAGTCAACGTGTTAAATAAGTTTAGTATGTAGTTACAGAAAGGACTGCATTTCCAAAAAGGTTAAGGAAAGCTGATAAAAAAAAAATTCACTACTGGCGCGTCACCATATTTTATTTTGACGTGCAATTTTGCGATTCCTATATCGACCACATGGTAGAAACTAACTAAATTGTTTAATGTTTCGAATTGTTCATTGATGCCTGGGTAGATGGCATTTACTAATGACATTCCTACGCCTATGACCAACCTTATCAGCAAAACTAAATCAATAACACTAATTATACTTAACTGATGGAATTGTAACCAATATAGTCAAATAGACAGCGTTGTATCGATTCTCTTTAATTGACTCAACTTTCAAAGTCGAACTAAATCCGTAATAAGTATAATTCAATTATGTTGAAATAGAATAAAGGTCAAGGTCATTTGTTTCAAGTAGGTTACCAGTTGCGTCTCCATTAGAAAAGTCGGTTATAAAAACATTACTACCAGCGATCGTGGGAGATTCTTATTGTTCTTCAGAGCCTATGGTATGTGGACTAGTGAACTTAGAATGATGTAACTTGTAATAATCATAATATACTATTCTACGTTATTCTACCTTTTTCTAGTGGAAAGTCAATAAAAAAAGTGATACTAGGAAACCATGGCGGCGCAACCAACCATAAATTTTTGACAGTGCGACCATGGTTGCGCCGCCACTGGTGTTCTAGTGAGATAGGGCCCTAAGGCTCCCACAGAGAGGCACCACGCGCCTGCCTGAGCCTTTACAGCGCAGCAAATAAAAGTCGTATGATATGATGACAAACAGCGTTTAATTAAATTTCGAAATATGATTTCTAGCTCCAGCACACACATTAAGTGTATTTGACATCGAATTAAAATTTCGTCACCGTGTCGCAATCACTGGTCACAGAGTAAATATGGATTTCACTGTGTCTATCCGGGAACCAATTAAACAAATGAGCACAAGAGTAGCTGCAAGCTCTTTCAATAATTTCTCTTTTTTTTGCATCTCCATTTCAGTTACTTTGCCATAATCAGGAGTAATGGTCGCAGTATATTTTAATTTACACTGACTTTACTCACTTTTAAATCTGCCCTACTGTCTTCAGGCACATTGTTTTAATGGTCTGTATTTTCGAGACTAGTCTTCTTTAAAACCCTCTTAGGCGATAAAAGCTTTTTCTCTGTCATTACCCACAGTTCCAACAATCATTAAATATGTGTCATCTTTTTTCATTCATTCACTGAACATTTACAACTTACAAGTTAATATGACTCACACATAAAAGTAATCAAATCGGAAATTCTTCATCGTAATAACGCTTCCGTTCATCCATATGGAGTATAGCTTCAACGGTACTGGTACATGAAGTGTTACCGTTTGAAAGTCACGTTTGACAAATAATGCGATTGGATTTGAATAGGTTGTGCGCGTGCTACGCTACTCAGCTCATGGACTCTAGACGTTGGTATTTTTATAAACGAGATGGATCATCATTTCTTAGGAGTGCTTCACGCATGTTCGAGTCGGCGGCATATTCGATAAGGCAGTATTTGTTGAGCAATAAAATATGTATAAAAATGTAATCTGTGGAGATAAATAAACATAATTTTATTTTGTTTATTTATTTTATTAATAAAACCGACCCGAAACAATTAAGACACATTCGGCTTGTATTCTGCTCGTGCCGATCGGCAACCTGCCTTCTGCATCTACCCTCGTCCCTCGCTGAATCATGTTCGAGTCGGCTCGGCACAACTCGAGCTAAGCCAAGCGGCTTTTCCCGAACAACTTCATCACCATCTGCCTAGCCTTCTTTCCAACTATGTTGGGATCGGCTTCCAGTCTATCCGGATGCAGATTATTTCCCGAACATATCTACATAATAATTATATGCGATTTTGCTGTGACGAGTCATGTGATCAAGTCCCAGCCGAACATGTGTGTAGAACTCCTTAACACTCAATAATAATATCATTGAGTATAAATATGGTTATATGCTAGACGTACAGCTCGTGCGCACGTATCGTGCGATATCATTTAATGACCAATCAATCATGATGCTCTTATCGACTAATGAGGCGCCTGTCATTACTTAAATGACGCGCATTTTGAAGAAAATACTAGAATGTTATACATTACTAGCTTTTGCCCGCGACTTGGTCCGCGTGAATTTTCTTGGTCCCCCGACCCACCCCGTCGCATAGCGCATCGTCCGTCAGCGCTATTATCTTTCGCGCGCTTAGCGTTTTTTCGGAATTTCGTTCTTTTCGCTCTGCTCCTAAGGGCGTGGGCTCCTAGCGTGATGTTAAATAGCCTATAGTCTTCCTCAAGGATTGGGCCATCAATGGCAAAACGAATTTTTCTAATCCGACTGGTAGTTCCAGAGAAAAACGCGTTCAAACAAACAAACTCTTCAGGTTTAGTATTAGTATAGATATAGATTTCATCTTATCGTGATTATTAAAGTTATGAATGAGTTACATCACAGTTATATAAAATTTCCATCGGTATCCCAATTCATTCCTAACTTAGGACGAGATTCGCCAATGAAACTGGACGCGATCAGCACAACTAACCGCGTTCAAAAGGTGTCCAATATTCCAGAACAATCATGACACTAACAGCTCTTGAACGCGGTTTAGATGTGCTGATCGAAATTCGCTCTTAAAGTCTTAAATCCTTGCAAGCATGAAAAAAAATTGACATATAATATATAACATTACAAAGAAGTCCATTCGACATTGTAAATCCAGTGTTCCAGTGCATAACCACAAGTTAGTAGATGCATTTGCTCAACGAAGCGTGTTCACTGTGTTTAGAGCCCAGAACACTAATATCGGAGCCTGGCTGTAATTCTACGCAAACTGTTATAGTAAATTAAAGACGCTTCGAGACCCCTCGTAGGTTTAATAGCAAAGCTGTCACTATTTATGATGATGGTATCTCTATTGCTATTGCTCCACTTGACTACGATACTGTAACGGTTACCGTAGAACATGCAATGCAGCTTAGACTGAAGACTATAACGTTAGGAGACTTGAATGTAATTGAGAAACGAAACATGAATGGGAAATGTCTTGGGAATTATGGGTTGAGAAAACATGGCACAGAACGCAAGACTAAAGAAAATAAAGGATAGAATTAGAAACAAGTAAATAGTTAAAGAATAGCTTGTATATTGTTGACTATACTATGATAACGTAACGGATGAAACGATGAATGGATTGTATGAAAGATGATATCATCTTTCATACAATCCATTCATACTGAGAAGACGACTGATATAGAATAAGAAGACATGCTGGCGCCGATGATGGGTGGGAGAGTGATGATTATGTCACAGATGTGCAGAATGTCAATCAAATGACATGCAACCTTCTCGCTTCAGGAGTCAATAAAGGAACTTGTTACCTGTTAGTGCTATCTACACGGCCGATCTTTAACCCGGTTTTGGTAATCAAGCTTCTAATTGTGCTAATGCAATTAACCATGCAATGCATGAAAAGAAACGTCGATACACGTACCTCATATTATGTAAATAAATCGCTCTAAATACTATCACCATTCAAACTAAGTACCTCAATCATTCCCTCTTCTATAGCTTTCACTGGGGCCAATAAAATGGTTGTTTATATAAATTTTATTATGATTACACGGTTCTCGCCTTGTCACACAAACCATTCAACGGTTCATTCGTTCCTTCGTTCAGTAGGTCAGCTCATTCTGCGCCTGCGACTCGTAAAAGCACCGAGTTAGAATTGGGTTGAGTATGTGTGAGGAATGTGAGGATATGATGTCACCGTATGTTATGTTTTACGGTTTGACAAGTGCGCAGAATTTTGAAGTAACCTTTACAAATTGTTTGCTAAGAAAAAACTTAATATCGAAAGCAATCGTAAGTTTATGAAATATCAAGCACATTGCAAATATGATGAGGCTACAGATAAATATTGAAAATGTATCTCACAAGAGTACTCAAATATAGCAGGAAGGCTATCAATAAATATTGCTTTAATAAGACAAGATAGCAAACAGACTTTGAGAGAATTTGTCCACTGTAATTTAAATGCAAACCAACCATCTATATCTTGCGCTTCATAATTGTTTGTTTTCTTTCGCGAATAGTTTGATGTTGGTAAATTATTTGTTTATCTCTTTATCAACACCTATTGCGACTTGCGGTGGTGTCAAATAAACATTGTATTTATTTTTCAAACACTTTTGGTACTCGCAACCGCATGGTGCAATGAAACATTTAAATATGGCCAGCTTATACCTAATCAGCCGTATCAACCAGGAACCAATAAACAGAATATTCAATTAACTACCCAGATTGACCCATGGACCTCGCAGCCATCCACAATGCTGTCACAATTATACCTGGCTGCAGATTTCGCCATGCTAAGACAATGGGCAGTAAACACAAATAAACAGTAGTATTGCAGTTGCAGCGACAGTTGGTAATGACTCGCCCACTACCCGTGGGCGTGCGTGGGATTTGACTTAGCACCGTTCAAATGCGGTTTCAGTATCCTTTTTGTGGTTATTAAGTTCTGGTAGCAGCAGAGAGCAGATTAGAGCAGTGGTTGCCCAGTGGTAACGGCCCTGATGTGGTCGTGGATTCGAACCCAGGCAAGCGCTTTACTGTAAATAATTTCACCACCACTGCTCTCAAAAAAGTGAAGGAAAACATCGTGAGGAATCCGTCATGTGCTGGAACCAAAAATTCGAAGACATGTGACATCTATCAACCCGCACTGGGCCTGCGCGGTAGATTATAGCTAACTCCCTCTCGAAGAGAGGAGGCCTGTATCCCAGCAGTGGGAACATTATAGGCTGATTATGTTATGTTAAGTTATGGTGTAACCATTTTTGTCACATGGTCGTTCGGTCCTCTTTCTCGGTTTAAAATGTAGAAATTCTCAGACTCGGAAAATCATTATTGCGAACTAGCTTTTCCCAGCCAGTCTGCCAGAAACCGCCTTGCTCAGACAAACTGGTCCTAAGATCGTTAACAAGCACACGATACATTCGCTCATCTATAGCACGGCAAGATTCTAGTTTGATCACAGGTGTACCATAAGTCCAGAAATCTGGTCACAACAAATACATTTCATTTTAGTTTTGACGTAAATAACCCTGATTAATTTCTTCCTCCGGCTGAGCGTGAAGAATTTCGATAACCATTCATCTTGAGTTGATGATATGATTGAGAAACAAACTTCCTTAAAGATTTTCTCATAGTTATCGCCTAGGATTGCATGTCAAAACTACATTCTCCACCATTTGATTTGTTAGTGCCAATAAATTGCTGGTGGATTTTGATTAATTATTTGACTGTTCGGCTGCAGCGTAGATTTATGATTGCAACCGACTTTGGTCCCCTTTTCTTGTTTGTGGGACCTCAAAGTCAGCGGTAGTATAATAATCGTTATTTTTATTCTTGTAGAAACTATTCTTTGGTGTGCATAGGTAAGTTTTGAATGTCTCCGCGGTCAGTCGAATGTCGATGATTTTTATTGCGTTTTGATAAAATTCCTTTTTGCTATTTCTGTTTGCTTTGTTTCAAGAATATTTTGTAATGGCAGCATTTAGCAAGCGACACAAACTTGTAGGTATCTAAGTAAATGAAAAATTGTGTCTTGTAGAAAGGCTCCCGCGAACAGCCGCGACGCGATTCTAGTAAAACAATTTTTATTAAAACTTCATAGAATTTGTTCTACCAAAATCGTGTCGCGCTTCTCTGCGGGGCCTTTTAAAACTGTATAAATTGTGGGCACGTTAACATTAAATGTCCTTTTACATTAAAGGACAATAACCCACAGTATGCCACCTGCACAGTTATTTCTTGTTTTCAAACTTAAGTGGCACTTAAAAGTGGTTTCATTGCTAATAGCATTTAGCAATACTTTGCCAATCACTCAAACTGGGATTATATCTTTATATATGTCCTAATTGCTAATCAAATGTATTCCTAGATAAGTATCACAATTTCCTTTGGTGCTTGTAACTAATCAGTGTAGGAACTCGAATAAAACTGAAAGGAAAGGAAGGTTCTTATTAAAGGTGGAGACGCCAATAAGACAATAAATGAAACTACACATATCTAATGACATTTCCAGTCTACATACGAAAATTCAATCAAATTTTAGAGTCACTATAGCTAGTCGGTTGATCGGCAAAATCCATAGTCGATCACTACTATGTATTTAGTTTGTTTGAATAAATTGACCTTTTTATTTCACGGATAACACGTTAAGCCGTTGCTCTCCGCTGTCATTCGTAGATCTTTGATAGTCGTTAGGGGTATTCAGAAGCCCGAAAGTCTGACAACCAGTCATGCCTAGGGGTATCGTGTTACCCAGTAACTGGGTTGTGGTGGTCAGTTAGGCAGTCGCTCTATGTAAAACACAGGTATTCAGCTACATCCGGGAAAGGGCTAGGCCGATTGATTGATTTCGATGTTAGGATTTATTTTATAGTTTTAAAATACTCTTATGCGTTAGTATTGCCAGTGTCTTCATTGTATTGTCTCCACATTGTCATACCAAGTCAGAAATACAGTACTTACCTAGTACCTACCTATTCCGTTAGCTCATTGGATGGATGTCGTTACTGCAAACCAAGGCTATAGGATACGAAGTTTTTTCCGTACGAATAGCTGACTTTTTTTGCGACATTCCGACGATGCAGGGCGTCGGATGCACGACTGAACCAGCTAATAATATCTCTCTCTACCTAGTAACAGACTGTGTGGAGGATCAGCCATTACACATTTTTGCGGATACTTTTTTATTTGAAGCCTGTTTTTGAAAATCAAAAATTTTTACATGTCGACTTTAGTGAATTTTTTTGTTGTTTATGTGGTTGGGTTATGTTCCGTTATATCCTCCTTTTTTAATATTCCTGTGTATGATTTTTTAAATTATATTCTTTTCGTTTTGGCACTAAATAAGTTGATTTAGATTTTAAACGTTTTTTTTTTATAGAAACTTATGGTCTGATTGGCAAAGGTAGGTATTAATAACAAATTAAGCACAAATTAATATCAGATTCCGTAATGTGTTCTTCCTAGGTGATGCAAACAATCGTGATGCATTATTATAGAATTCATTGTGACAGGATGTAGACACGAACAATTAAACGCACGATATGAATATATTTATAACAAAGTATTCATTACAATGATTGTAAACTCGATTGCTTTATCTGTATCATCAGTAAGATGATGTGAAGTAAATGCTGTTTTTGTTTTCAATGTTGTCATTGTAAGTTAATCTGTTTTACGATAACCTTTTCGTCATCCATTCAGATGCATCTAAGTATTTAGAAGATTGGCAGCAGACACCAACGTTCTATAAATAATGTTGCTGTTTGACATTATTTGAGTATTCATTAATTAATTCATAAAACTTGAATAAACATAAGAGTCATTAATATACAAAAAAGTATATCAATGATAATAACCGTTAAAATATCAACTCGGTATATATTTTTTTTAACATTTGGTTAAATATTATTTATATTTTATTTTATATATATTTTGACTTCAGACAAATTCTGATTAGTATGGAAAATATAATGCTCTTTGAAAAACAAAACGTACTATGCAATGCCTTATACATTTTTATCTGTAACTTACAGATAAAAAATGAAAAACAATGGAAAACAAATACCAACACAGACAGTCAAAACACGTTTATAAACATCAGGTTCCAGTAAAAGAAACCGCTTGCCACCCTTATTACCAAACGTAGTTAACGTGTGCACCCTCACCAGCTAGCTGAGTATGCAACCTGTCCCGCCCACCGCGGCCGTTGCCCTCGCGGCGAAAGCTATAGTATAGCAGAAGCTTATAAATTGATACCAAGTAAATGATCCGCGAATATTGCACCAGCTGCCAGCTTCGGTGATGGAAAACGAAAGTTCTTGATCGATGCGTCGTTAGTTCTCTGTGTAATTTGTTGTGAAGATTATTTACATTACATTTAACGTACTACAGTATAGGTATATTGAAGGGGCTCGTGGCTAAATAATAACAGTCGCACGGCTCGATTTTCAAGGTTAAGCAACGCTTGCCGAGGTTGGTCCGTGGATGGGTGACCATCCATAACATACTGAGAGTTGGTCCTGGCTGTCATTTGTAGATCTTTGACAGTCTTTGCGGGTGTACCTACACTTTTTCGAACTATTTTGGGGTCGGCTTCCAGTCTAACCGGATGCAACTGAATACCAGTATTTTACATGGAGCGACTGCCTATCTGACCTCCACAACCCAGTTACTAGCTTACACGATAACCTTGGTAAGACTGGTTATCGGATTTTTGGGCTTCTGACGACCCATATGGCACCAGGTCAGTATAAAAGTGAAAATTAGAAAAAAAATGAGAGCATGATGACTGTGATGTATGTAGGTAGGATAAATATTATTATTCTGAAAAGTTGAACAGTACAAAATCGTTACACATAAAAAGTTTCATGATTCAAATTACAAGAAAACCCTTTCATTTCTACAGATCTAGACTACTAACAGCTTGTCACTCTCGAACCGTCACCTCAAACAAGATGAGGTGACCCATTTCCCAAGTCGACCCGTCTGGCTGGATAGCCGATACACTTTGCTCCACTTTCATATGACATGCTTACTAGTCGTTCTAAGAATATATCTACGACTAAGTACAGCACCCGGCCATTCATATACTTGTACAGCCGCACGGGTCGATTGATCAGGTTAAGCTACACTTGCCGCGGTTGGTCTGTGGATGGGTGACCAACTTTACATACCCAGACCCCTCCGTGGCGGAAACCACGTTAAGCCGTTGGTCCCAGCTGTCATTCGTGTATCTTTGGCAGTCGTTGTGGGTCGTCAGAAGCCCCAAGTACCAAGACAAAACGCCGATAAAAATACGTTACTTGTATGGAGAACCCCCTTTGAATTTTTAAATTGATGTTATTTTTATTATTTGTCCCGACCCGCCTTCCTATTGATACAGATACAGATTATAAGATACAGCCCGCTGACGGACGAACGGACGAATAGCGCAGGCTTAGTAATAGGGTTCCATTGGCACCCCTTGGGTATGGAACCCTAAAAATGGAATTGCCCCTTTTTGTGACAGTCTCTTTTAAAAGATAAACGTGCAATTTAACGCCTTGGTTGGGTACTAAAAATAGTCTTTTATGGCAGTCTTGATCAGAATCAATTACATAAATAATTGATAGTTCTCACTTACGTGTCTTATTGGCTGCGCAGTGACAGCTGCACAGGTTTATTTGAAACTGTGTTTTAACTGGAAATATTATTTCTAGGACTAATAGTTTAGGTATTAAGTAGAACTTTTTAACTAAAAAAGAGAGAATCTCCATTGCAAAAAATATATTTCTCTTTAGTGCAATCCCTATACACGGTGTAAGGGAACATCCATGCACAAACTGTTACCATGAATTTGATTCAGTCAGTATACATGATTCTAGATCCCTCAGCATAGAAATTCATCGTCGGTTATTTAAAAAAAAAAATAACTTTTTCATATAAAACTGCAATACTTACACGGTCAAAATGTATGGAACAGCAGATTTTTACATATTTACCCCTTTATTCACAAACGTTACTTAAACTTAAGTAGTGATTAGCGACTGTTTAACCATACATTTTTGACGTTTAAACGTCTCTTTAACTTTAGTCGTGGTTTGTAAATAAACCCCTTAAAAACTAACGAAAAATTTCACCGTTGATGAGTCTAGAATCTGATAGTACTGAATTCATGCTAGCAGTTTGGGCGTCAATGCCCGCCACACCCTGTATAGTAGGTACAGACGCCAGCACATCAAGCTACTACAATCTGTCAAATTTCTTTAATAGATTTTCAACTTTATCGCTAAAGCATTAAGGTTCAAGGTTCATTGGGAAAATTTGACAGTTTCGGGTAGCTTGACCTGCTGGCGTCTGTACAACTAAGCCTAATCCTGATTATTCACGTCCACATTGCAACGAGTAAGTTTCGAACTCACGACCTCTTGCTCCCACGATACCATGTTGTTTCCAAACCCCGCTATTTATTAGCCCAGATACAACAACAAATTCTAATTTAACCACGCTAGAACCGAACAGAATTCCTAGCGGCCGCGATCACTTTACAAAATCTACGTCACCCTAACGATATGCTAATACTATTCAATATTTCATAGTACATAGATAACAGTGGTTATTAGACGGCTTTAGACACTAGGCAGGCTTTATTTAATTAGTTTATTGCCCGACTGATAACTAGACGGTTGGGGCCGGCGTCCTCTGGCGGCACGGTACGGGATTTTTATGCGACGAATAGGAATATAACATAATAGTATGGCAATAAAATTGAAATTTCAACGATAGTCATCTATTATACAATAAATAAAATTGAAGTGTTTCGTTTGCAATGTCAAAATAACAGCTTTTAACTAAATGCCTTAGGCATTTAACAAGACATAGAACAAAAATCACAATTCTTGAAATTTTTGTCTGTCTGTTTATTTTTTCGGGATTATCTCTGCAACGGCTGGACCGATTTAGACGGGACTTTCACTGGCAGATAGCTGATATTATAAGAATTAACTACTTTCCGACATCCACGCAGACGAAGCCGCGGGCAGAAGGTGAATGAAACATAAATTTCAATGTTAATCATCGTAGGTACAGACGCCAGCACATCAAGCTACTACAATCTGTCAATTTTTTTTTAATAGATTTTCAACTTTATCGTTAAAACATTAAGGTTCAAGGTTGATTGGGAAAATTTGACAGTTTCGGTTAGCTTGACCTGCTGGCGTCTGTACTAAACAAAGCTGCAGAATGTTTAGGCATGCCGTGTCAGTGAAATTTAAATTTTATTGTAATACGATTAAGTGATATTCCTATTTGTCGCATAAAAATGCCTTGCTGTGCTGTTGCCAGTGGGTACAAGCTCTTACTTAGTTAGATACAGAATAGTGTTGCGACTTGCGTAATACAACTTGGTTCGACTGCGACCGCTCGGCCAGTCGTTATACGAATTTAAGGTGGCAAGCCAATCGGATATTTATCCGAAAAGGATAAATATCCGATTTGTTGCTTGTGTATTGCGTTTGTTGTTTAGTAGTTATTGACAATGTTGTTTTCGCCTTAATTTAGTGTACTTGTTTTGTTAAAGGGTGCTAATTATTTCTCATTTTGGTTTGTGTAATATTTGCTAATATTCTTGATAATAGCTTGGCGAATTAGTTTGAGGCACATGAAGTAAGTTGAAGGTGCATTGTGATCTGCGCGAGCAAATAAAGATAGAATAACGAACAAATGCGTTACGTCTGTTTACATTACACCAAGCGAATGTGACCGAGCTGGTCTAGAATGAGCATTCGCTCGTTTTGTTTAAACACACCAAGAACCAGAGCAATAGCAAGAGCATTATTTTCTTGTTATTCATGATATTTTATTATGGAGAGAGCAACGAAACAATTCTCTGTCCCTGTTTACACAAAAAGAACTTGGTAAAGTCGGGATGGAATATGAATTCACTCGATTGGTCTAAACCGACCTTTACGAACGTGAGAACGAGCAAACAGTCTGTTTTTAGTCTTAACTTCTTTATTTCGTCTGTCATAAATCAAACATTTCTTCAAGAGTGCGCTCTGGATCACAATAAACTTTACATACTTATAAATATTTATTTTACTATATGCTTGAATACTTATAACTAATAGGTACGTCTTTATTTAATGTGTGTATGCTTTCATGATAACTAACATAAATATTAACATGATGATACGAGTGATAGTAGATACAAAGCTAATTAATAACAGTGACAATATACTGTAAAGTAAAAGTATTATATTAACATTTACCTATATTGTTATAAGGTTTAGATAGAAATCTTTATGTTCGTGTTTCATTGTTTTCCGCACTAGATATACAAAACTCCGTCAGTACCTGTTTGTTTTTTCTACATGACGCTTCAATTTGCATACATGACTATTCAGTTTTAGTTTTTACGTTGTACATTACTTAAGTGTACATTAAAGTAAGTGTGTATTTTTATGTTTTGCATAAAAATACACTTATTACTTAACTTATTTTTTAACTGCTGCTTGCTTGGCACACTCGGCTCCCAGCTCGGAAGACAGGCGCGATGCGACCGTGCGACGCGATTTTGCTAAACAATTTCCATGAAGTTTTCATAGCAATTCTACTAGTCGCTTCCCGCCTGCCTGCTGGAAGCCTTAAGTTTATATTCTTAATCAAACATTCGTTAATACAACAACAATTACCATAAATAATAGCTGTGTAACCAACTTCGATTTATTGACCGATAAACATAAATAACAAAGTGACTACACAATTTTCAGAACAGCTGTACTGATTCCTATCTTTTGCATTTAATTCCGCTATCGATAACCGATAATGCAGCTCCAAATAAATAACAACAAGACTACTATTGGCTTGAGGGTTTATTAGTAGATTCGCCCGAATTTACTCGCCTGAAAAGTACGAATAGTCACTTTTAAATAATATTATTTTTTCTATAGACGACTCGCACGAATTGGCACATTTTGAATTTTATCCAGTAAAGTATAGAAAATGGGACCTTAGCGCATAGAAATGATAAAGAGTTAAATATTATAAAACGTGTATTTTTTCCTAACTTAAAGTAAACAGTAAATTCGTGCGAATCGATTAATTCGCTGGCTTGAGTTGTAATACAATCAGTATTTTTTCATTCAAATTCAAAATATTTATTTGCCAGAAAATACATTGTTCAATAAATACATTCTAAAGACGTCCACTGTGACGGAACTAACAAGTCTATATGCATACGAATTATTATGCATTTCCGTGCACATGCACTGTTATGTATGTATTAGAAAATTATGTAGTTACCGTTAAGTAATTAGTGCCAATTTATGAAGCTACAGATATTTCAAACTCTATCTTGTAATTGTGAAGCAGTAGTTTACAAATTTATTTCGAATAAGCACTGTCACTTACGATTCGAATTAATTAACATCTAAATCTTTAATTGACATTTCAGTAACCAAATAACATTAGACCAATTCCCGCAATTAAAAACGTTCAAAATCTAGTCGAAATCTCATCTCAGCGACGATCAATGTCAAAAACGTAGGGAAATTAGAAGTATTTTTGACAGATTGAGACTTAGATAGACAGACTGTAAACGTTCTTAAAATTACGAGAATTGTTCCTCTCGTATGCATGACATTGACATATGAATATTAGAGACAAAGGAATAAAAAATAAAGCGTGTCTAGCAGACCTAAATCTAGAACACTAAAAAACAAACCAATTTGAGCTTGTATGGACGTACACTGTTCGCACTGTTTAAATAGGAAACGTACGTTACCACAGACAGGCTAGCATAAACTTAATTGTCATCAAGATTGTTGTATAAACCACTAATAAAATGACAATAAAGTTGCTCCTGAACAATCAGCCTGTTTGCATAACAATACACTACAATTCAATAAAACCAAACATCTTCATTTCACAACTCGCGTATCGCAAAGATGCACAGATAATGGAATCCGCGGATATTTATCCTAAGTGTACATGATATGTACGCGAGACCGCGCGTCACTAGGGATTACGCAAGTTTTCCCACGCGTGCGAGTTATACTTGTAAACGTCATCTGATATGGTACAAAGTAATCAATGCCTATTGTTTTGTTCACTCGCACTACTACACGTGGTCCTTAGTGTTACGTGTCAGTCGACAACCTTAGATATGTGCGGACTTATTATATCGAGATTAGCCACATGGCCTTTCAATGTAATAAATAGTTCCGTTGACTGTTGAGGAACAGTCAACGGAACTATAAATATAATCGTAATGTACTAAAAACAAATACGTGAGGACGTATTTATTTTTAGTACATTACGGTACGTGTGACTTACATAGTCCATTATTGCATGGCCTAAACTATTTTATAGCTCGTGTGACATAAACCCGCACTTAGGTCGCACTTTTCTGTGTAAAAATGGACTACAAAGCGTGACCTAAGCGCGGGTTTAGGTCACACAGCGCTATAAAAAAAACTGGATGAAATTGTATCTTATGATCTTCTGTAAGTAACGAACTAAGTGTATTCGAATTTGCATCAAATTACGTTCGAGTGTTAAGGCATGAAAATGTTACAAACAAACATCTTTGACAGTCGTTAAGGGTAATCAGAAGCCAAAAAACTGATAACCAGTCTTACCAAGGGGTATCATGTTACCCTAGTAACTGGGTTGCGAGGAGTTCAGATAGGCAGTCGCTCCATGTAAAACACTGCAATGGTATTCAGCTACATCCGATTAGACTGGAAGCCGACTCCAACATACATAAAACATAGTTGGGAAAAGGCTAGGCAGGTTGATATATTGCATGCTATCTGGAGCCATCGGGTTAAAAAACATAGCACGAACCATTTTCCGTTTTATTCAAGAATTACATCAACAACATGACTACATTGTAGGTAGTCTCACAATTCGTTTGAACAACAATTTCATTCATTCAATAGAAACTGTTTATGCAACAACTTTAGCTCATTTTGTGCGCGACAACGACATTGTGTTATTGGAATCATTGTTTTATTTGTTAGACGTTTTCCAGAAGACAATGCTCTGTGTTTAGTGTGTTCAAATAATGGCTTATTATGTAAGCCAATTTCCGGAACTTTATTAATTTGTTTATTACTTTCGTATTTTACTAACAAGGTTGTCTTTGGATGCAGTGGTGACCCAGCGGCAACGACCGCGACTTACATGTTGTAGGTCCTAGGATCGAACCCTGACGGACGCATTACTTTGTGTAAATTATTTCATCACCACAGCTATCAAAACGGTAAAGGAAAACATTGTGAGGAAACCGGCATGTCTTAGATCCAAAAACTCGATCAAATGTGACATATACCAACCCCGCACTGTGCCCGCGTTGTGTATTACGGCTCACTCCCTCTCACTGAGAGGAGGCCTGTGTCCCAGCAGTGGGAACATTGTCTTTAACCATTATTCTACTTGATGTAAACCGATTATGCTGAACTGAACATCTCTTTATCAAAAAGCATATAATAAGTAGTTAGTAGATGCTTCTCATAACTATGTACAGCGGGCCCATTAGTTAATTGGTCACAATTCCTTAGCGTTAGTTGGCCAATCTATACTAATTGACACAGAACAACACAGTGTCTCAACATGAGCATTTAAATCAGCCACAGTCGCCGATTTATTGAAAGGAGACACTGTTTGTACTAAACACAGCACTGTTGTCATACATAAGACATCTGTTGAATAAATTAAAAACATTTGCCTGGAAGACTGACTAGCCACGAGCGTTTCAAATCCTATAGCAGTATAAGTGCCTAAGCGTTTTGACCACGTTAAGTATAAGCCTAGTTACGCACAGGTTCTATCAACGCATTGCTAAGCGCCTAGAGTTCAAAATCCGACAGAGTGGTTTTTTGACGCGCTGGGTTGCGCTTTGTTGGATCCTCAATGCTCGGCTCAACAACGAGAGTTGAAAATCCAGTGCGTTATAAAATCCCGCCGCGATATTTTTTTTGTAGACTTGATAAGGAAATATCTGCACCTATTATGTTTGACCAGGTACACAAGATTATGTACAACAAGCCGCATTTAACGGCAGTCATTATTTATATACAAACCTATTGTCTACGAATTTTCCCACAATCCCTGTTTTGCAAACATCTGTAATACAGTTCCGATTCCTTCATTAGGTCTTACCCGAATGGACACCAACGGAGACAGTGCACAACCGAATTATAAAATAAAAAGGTGAAATAACGTGACGTGTCCACATCGCATCGCACGATTTTGTCGGACGAACTTTTTAGTGAACTACCATACGCCTCATATAAAAGAGAAGTGCGAACTCTCAGTGTGTGATATTGTCGAGTCGCACGTTCGTATCGCATCGGTGGTGTGGTGTCGTGTCGTGTCGTGATAGGTGGAGCGGCGCGTCGCCAATGCGCCGGCGGCGGTTACAGGATGTCGCCGGCGCGGGCGCTGCTGGCGGCCCTGCTTATATGTCAACTGCTGTCGTACGGTGGCCACCAAGGACTCACCAAGATATTTTGCACGTAAGCATGGTTTTTATCTTAGGAATAAGATATTTCTCTGAAAGTGTCATGATGGCCCAGTGTTTAAGGCCTTGCCTCTATGCACGAGGTTCAAATCCAGGCAAGTGCCAATGTGACTTTTTCAATCGACATCGTTTAAGGAATCGACATCGATGCTGGTGCTACTCCACAGGCACTTGGGCTCACTAATTGATCACAATTTCAATATTTGGAGGAGATGCTTCCCCGTTTTTTTGTGTCTGACATTACGAACTTAATGTTTATTTTATTCAATCAAGATTTAATTCTTGAATACTTCAATATTAAATACCTCTTCCTGATTGGTAGTAATTTTTTTTCATTCTTAATTAAATTGCTAACTATAGTTTTGTATAATTTAGAAGCATTTTTTAAATTTTGTAAATGTAAGAACCATGGATCCGTTTACTATGATATTTTGATGTTGACTTGAAAGAGCGTGGCAGTTGGGAATATGTCATGCTCACTTAAACCTCTCACTGGCGCGTGTGTTGGATCATTCGGTTCCCTACAAAATGGTTGAGCTGGATGGGGCTAATCCACGCGTCATGTTCGTGAACGGGCGCCGTCGGTTGAGACTGGTCATCTCTTAACTGCCAGGGCTTATTTTTAATTTTATATTTTAAATTGTTTCTTTATTTGGTTTTTTTTACGTTGTTCTCACATATAGAAGCAATAAGAATAATGTACCCAGGATTCTGTAATAATATCTTGATTTCAAAGAGTGTCCTTGGAGTTTCTTGCCCGTTCTTCTCCATAGAGATCTACGTTTTGGAATGGGCAACTAGCTTCAGCTTTCCGACCGACTATTTAATTTTGACAATTCAAAAGTGCCTGTAAATGGTTTATATTTGAGTTTGAAAACATCGTGCGGTAATCTGGACTGCTAGTTAATACATATAAGTCTGAAATCGCCAATCCGCCTTGAGCGAGCATGGTGATCAATGCTCATGCCTTCTCTGTTTGCGAGGCCTTTACCCTGCAGTGGAACCATTATTGGCTAGAATTTATGATGGATGGCTCTCCTATACAAGAGATGAGGAAGTTGCAAACTGTCTGGAATGCGACTTCATCCATCATAACATAATGTATGCATAGACAGCCAAGAAGTCATTGTCACACATGACTAGAATTTTTATGTTGATTGGCAATCGTATTAAAAATATAACAGACAGTTTTCACGCCGCAGAAATCTTACCGTGAAAACTTAGGTGAAGTGAGCTTGAAGTAAATTGTCATCCCATCTGATGTTGGAGATTGACAAGTCAGTTCGAGCTCACTTCACAAAGTTTTCACGGTGATATTTTACGGAATAGCATACAGCCGGTCTATTCTGTAAAAATCTCACCGTGGAAACTTAGGTGAGGTGAGCTGCCATTCCACTGATGCCACATGGATTGCCACATTTCACAGCTGGAAATGAATGAAAGGAATAGCACTACAGATATTTTTAAAAACCTAAAATTAAAAATAACAGAAGTTAGAAACATTTTTTCTCGGCCACGTCTACGTTTCGGGGTGTTTCAGTCAACTGCTGATTCATTTTTACAGCTATTTCACACAATGCTCTGCGACTGTGACCTCTATTTTAATAGTTTTCAGTCCAAGGCTCACACCTTGATTCCAAGGCCCGTTTGAAAATACTGCTTCATATTTCATTTCATGATGAATGACATATTGACATCATGTAATTTGAAACGCTGAAACTTTATATTTAACGGATATTAGATATCGAGAGTTAAAAACTGTAGATATTTTTTTGTTGTTATCGTATAAAAAATACTTCCTGGTTGTTCCAACAGGCGGTTTCCTTTTCAGAATTACCTACACTTTGGTTCGAAAGCTTTCTTATTGCATCTTTACAGCTGGAAGGAGCATAAATTTTTAATATATTTTCCATTTCAGACATCAATCTACATGATATGCCTGGATTTAAAAAGAGACTGACCTTTGAATTGTTCCGGCCTTTCTTTAGCTTATTTTTTTTTTATTATTACGTGTAAATGTGATTCCTATATCCTATTTCCAGGATAAACAATTTATTTTTATTTCATTTCTAAATTCTATGTCCATATTTTCAGTGGATTATAATAAGCATCGCGTTGAATCTTAGTTCGTTTGTTTGTCTTCAATCTGATTGAGTATCAACTCTTGGAATATTCGAACTCCCTTGAGCATAAATTTACCAAAACAGCGATTCAACTTGTGATTCAGGCTGCCGCCCACATAATATTATCCAAACTGCAAGCCGAAATATGAAACTTGTGGTGTAATATCAGTATTTTATTATTAAAACTGTACTTAATGGATAACGTATCAGTATAATATCGCAACTCTGTGTGCGTTATTACTTTTGGTAGTTGCCTGTTATTTGGTAACTTTTATTTTCATGCTCTAAGACCTTGACCGATTTTGAAAACAATAGCAATAATGATTTATGTAGTGAATTAATATCGCATCAAACTATTGTAGTGTATCTCCCGGTAGTTTGGTAACCGATGTTCGGAGGCAGGACGCCATAAAAAAGACATTAGTCGGCTAAATTGATTTTTTAGTTATGTATGATTTATATCATTAACTATCAAAAAAAAGAGCAGAGTAAAGTTGATATTAGAAGTAGAACATGTAAAACTTAACATTAATAGGAACAAATTGAGAACATTATTAACCGACCTATATCTACAGTCCGGCCGTCGAGAGAATTATACGTTACTGACATCTGTCAGTGCGATAACTCTAAAACTAATAAAGATCAAATTCGCAAAACACCTATTCGTATAAGTATGAAACTGACAGGTGTCAACGCATTCTCTCGTCGGCCGCACTATAGCAAACTTAACCATAGGAAACCCACAATTTTTTGCTTAGTAAGATTGGCTACAATTTCTAATATTTTAATTTCGCAGTTTGCAGCCCGTTCGTTGAGATTTTAAGAGAGTTTCGACAGAGTTGGACCTGGGATTACTGTTGTGGTTTAGCGAATGCTACGATATCTCTTTAATGTGATATTATAGAAATGTCATAGAATTCGACGAAGGCGTGTATTTAAACGGTATTATTTTGTCAATCCTTTTAAAAATATGGACAACAGCCAATGGATCTACATACATAGATTGGGATTTGATTTAAAAAAAATGTGTTGAATGGTACATCAAAATATTTTTGAAATCAGCCTTGTGGTTATACTCATTTCCTTCTCATTTATTTTCATTTAGGTAAGGATAGTACTCGCGCAAGACTTATGAAATATTGAAAAATCCCCTTGAAATTTTCCTTCTCGTGAAAACTAACATTAAACCCAAAACATAATAAAATATTATGTGGCACAAGGTCCTGTACCGAAACTGATGAAAATAAAAGCTCGTTACAAAATATCATAACTACAACTACGCGGTCGTTAGTCGTTAGGTAGTTGCTTCATCTGAAAATATAATGCTGTAATCATGAAAATTGTCTTCAATTACGCACGATTGAAGCGTCTCAGAACCTTGAACATAATTGATGGGGAGGGAAAAGGAGAAGAGCTTTGACTACAACGTTATTATCCACATAAAAAATATCAAACTGGATTTTAATTTCGAGCCATCAATTTTTTATTTTTGTAAGATTTTCTTTTCACTCTTCTGTTTGGTCAAGTAAATATCTATTCGAGTATTTTAGCGCAAGTCAGTTGAAAGATTGTTTTGCTTTCAACACTTTCACGGACACTTATATAGAAAACGGATGCAATCAAAGTTTTAAGTGGTTTTAAGGTAAAGGCGCAACGCGACGCGACGGTGCGAGTGTTGCGACGCGATTCTGGTAGACCAATTTCTATGAAGTTTACATTGAAAGTACGATGACGAACGATCGATAGCCCCTTTAGAGGACGGGATAAGCAGTACGTTTTTACACTATTTATCCGTGTTACAACAATATCTAAAACTGCACGCCAAAATGAACTTGTATAAATAAATTGTAAAACATTGGTCCATCGACCCTCCACAAATTATTTACCATCATACATAACCTATCTATCAGCATCAACTCTCCTGATTGTCTCAATTGCTTGTATTGGGTTCAATAATAATAAATCGCAAGAAATCTTAACGATACATTGTGTCCCATTGTCGGTTGTGTGGCCGGCAATGCGGTATGGCCGCGCCTTGGTGCCGCGAAATGGAATGCGGCTGATTTTTTTATGGGCTATCTAGTTTATGCAATGGTAATGGTGGCATAGCGATTGGGAGAATGTTTGCTGGAAATCGGATAATTGATTTGTTAGGTGTTGATTAGAATAGAATAGACATTTATTTTGCAAATATGGGTAATACACAATAGGTGTTATGATACATTAAAGCTTAGCCATATTTCACCATTCGGTATGCAAACATATATATATATATATATATATATACAACATGTCCCGGAATTAACGCACACCACCAGACACCCCAATTAGAATGTTATGGTATAATCATAATACATACACTGAATTTTTATTATTAAGTAATAAACATTGTTTTTCTCATAAATTAGATACACTGATTGTGGGAGAAAATTGTGGTCACATTACAAATCTACGCATGCAAACAGTCGCACTCGTATAAGGGTCTGGCGCAGTAGGTACTTCATCCATTTTGGTTTGTTTTGACTGTAGAGCGGAAGTGTGCCAGTAATTTACGTAGTTTTAATTATTTTTGGGAGAAAAAATTACCTATATTAAAAATTACAGAAATCGATTCAGAAAACGATTCTGAACAAACTACTTTCTTAGTGTGCATTAATTCAGTTACACATTGTATATATTAACATTACTTAAGTTTAACCAAAAGCCAGATCTATCAATCCTATTGTGGATAAATAAAATTGTTGTTAAGAATAAGTGTGGTGTGGTGGTAATGCTTCTATTACCATAATTATTTTCTCCGTTGAATATTCACGATTAATCGATTGGAATATTAAGAGAGATTGGTTAAAAATGTAATTAAACGTAGTGTTTATTATGTAACTCCGAGCTGTTGTAATGTTTAATGCAACATCAATAACGGTTTTCTTTGATTTACTGTATTATGTCTTCATTTGAAATTCAAACAGCAATATTAGCATTTTTTTTTATTAAAAAGTTTCTAATGTATTGCTTTCTGTTTTATTCCAGGTTACCTGACACCGGGCAGCCTCCAGTGCTCATATCGCTAGCAGACAACGCCAAATTGGAATTGAAGCATCCAGACGAACTACTGTTCGTCAACGACTCGGAGGAACACAATGACACCAAGATATTCTCCATCATCGACGGCGAGGCCGTTGAAGATGACGCAGAGAAACCACAGGAAGACGTGGAGAAGGAAAGCACAGAACCGCGGCTCGTGGTCAAAGCCAAGCCCATGCATGAGACCAGGCAGGTAGAGGAAGCATTTCAGGCGCCCACAGTGGATATAGAAGCCGCCACAGAATCTCAAGTCGAAGAACCAAAAGAACAAGAAACAGAAAACATTCCAGTCAAACCAGAAACTCCGCAAGAGGATATCCCCTCGTTCTCAGAGTGGGCACAAAAACAGCTGGCCGAAGCCGAGAAAAAAGACACAGTACTGAACCACTCGAGTCAACCTAGTCATAGTAATACGAACTTTAGTAGTAAAAGCACTAAATTGCGATCGAAGAACTACGCTTCGCTCGCGTGCGGCGCCAAGATCGTCGCCGTCAACCCCGAGTCGGGCTCGGCCAGCTCCATCCTGTCGCCAAACAGGGACGAGTACATGCTCAACACGTGCACCAGCCGCATCTGGTTCGTCGTCGAGCTCTGCGAGGCTGTGCAAGCGCAGAAGATTGAAATAGCTAATTTTGAGCTATTCTCATCAACCCCCAAAGATATCGCTGTATATTTCAGCGACCGGTTCCCGACCAGGGACTGGGCCAGCGTCGGACAGTTCACGGCGCAAGATATGAGAGACGTGCAAAATTTTGATCTGTACCCGCATTTATTTGGAAAATTTATCAAAGTTGAGATGCTATCTCACCATGGGTCCGAGCACTACTGCCCGGTATCCCTTTTTAAAGTGTACGGCACGTCAGAATTCGAAGTCCTAGAAAAGGAGAACTCGCAGCATCCCGCTCATATTGACGAGGATGAGGATGATGATATAATAGACGTGCCAGACATACCCGCTGCCGAGACAGAGCCCTCCAAGAATCTGTTTGGTTCCGCGAGAGACGCAGTGATGTCCATCATGAAAAAGGCGGCACAAGCGCTGGTGAAAACTGAAGTTCCTAAAAACGTATCCTCAGAACACAACGATACATCGACAGACAAAACGTACAAACGGTGTTGTTCGCCCAGCCATATTATAGTGTGTGATAATTGCAGTGAGACGCTTTACAATGAAGTGTATGAACTAATTAGCTGTAGCTCGGACAAGTTAGTGAGTTTAGTGCGCCAGGTGTTCCTCCGCGAGACTTTAAAGTGTACCGGCATTTGCCAGCCGTACGGACTAGATTTTAAAAGTACAAAGACAATAGAGTTTAGTGATGAACGCGTCGCTTATATGAATGCTTTGTTCCCTCAGAAATATTTAGCCGCCCTCTGTAATATCTTAGCTATTAAAGAAAAGAAAGTTGTTTTGAACACGAGTTTTGAAACAGAACTGAATGTTACCATGAATGTAACTGTCGATGAGTCGCCGCAAACTGTAAATAGTGAGACGAATTCAGAACTCGACATCAAACTAGTTCCAGACAAAAATACAGCTTCTGATGACGAGAAAGCTAATGAAACATCTCAATCAGAAGAAAGAACAGCGACGGAAACTGTGGCTGAAGGCACTACTGTTCCTGTTGAGTTGCCGAAAGACCAACACGAGACAGTAGATGAAAAGATCGAAGAAGTGCCCTCGATAGACGAGAAACCAATGCAAGAAGTGCTTGAAGTTTTACCAGACACCGATAAGACCACTGAAATTGTAGTAGATGAAAATAAAGAAGTTGTTCAGAAGACTGAACCGAAAAATGGTAAAACTGAAGTAAACACAGACAAATTAAAAGAAAATAACATTGTTGAAGAAGTGACTGATCCGATAATCATAGACACTGAGAACTTTTTGACGGACTTCGACCAGATGGCGGTGGACCCGACCCCCGCCGGGGTCGTCCCGTCGCAGAACCAGAACCAGGGATCGACGACGCTGCAGAAGGAATCTGTATTTCTGAGGCTTTCTAATAGAGTGAAGGTCAGTATCGCAATATTCTAAAATATATTACTTAGTTAGTTGATAGTTTACAACCTGTAAAGACAGCAGAATAATCTGTAAACCAAACCCATTGTTATGCAAACAGTCAGGTAAATAGGTAAACAATGTCATACGGAATAGCTAACATAGTGAAACAAACTTCGGCGCGTTATATAAACCGCGCCGTAGAAAAAAACGTATCTGTCGAAAAGCTTCCTTAGTCATCCATACAACACTGACGGCCGTGCCTACACACAGCGAATAAACCGTAGTTTTTCACGGCAAGAAAAACGTGTGTGTACAAAGGGCCTTAGGTTTGCCTTCATGTAATTTTCAGTTCGTGTTACAGTAGCTTCCAATTAAATGAAAAACAAATCTGTTTTGTAGAACCTTAGAAACAAACGCATTTTGTGTTATCGATTTCTTATTAATTGCGTATTTCCTACAGAAGTAAAAAAAAAAATTCAATCCTTGTTCGAGGTTAAAATTATTGGAACCAAGTTCCTTAACGCGGCGTGCGGTAGGAGTTGACTGGTAGAAATCGTCATGTAAGGAAAAAGCGTTATGTCGTCCTTGCGACTTTTTCTCTCGCCTCTTTCTATTGTATACGTGTGTATGTGCGTGCGAGTATCTCGTAAGGAACTTCGTTTCTGCCTTGGTTCTCGTTTCCCCCGACCTCACACGTTTAATCTTTTTTATATCAGTGATATTAGTTTTATTATCAGTAACAATGTCATTAACATTTTTGAATTTTCAATTTCAGACTCTGGAGCGCAACATGTCTCTCTCGGGTCAATACCTGGAAGAGCTGAGCAGGCGGTACAAGAAGCAAGTCGAAGAAATGCAGAAGACCTTCGAGAAAACAGTGCAGCAGATGACGGAGGAGCGACGCAAGAGCAATGAGCGAGAGCAGAAATACCTCGAGCAGATGACCAGCCTACAGGAACAGCTCGGACAGATGGCCGCCGCCATGCACATCCTCATGGAGGAACGAGACAGCTGGTTCGGCAACATCAACTTCTTCAAATTCATCGTATTCCAGTCTATCATCTTCGCCCTAGCTTTCTACTTCTTATCCAGAAGACGGAAAGCAGAGCCAGTCATCATACCAGTCATAAAAAAGACCAAAAAGAAACAAGACAAGTTCAGGAGAAAATCCGTCGAAGGCGTCAGTGGACACGAGACCCCTTCGGCGAAGAAGCGACGGCCCAGTGAGGAAGCGTTGCAAATAGCCAGACATACTGAGGAGATGAGCAGAGACGAAGACGACGGCGAGTGGCAGGTGGCGCGCAAGAACAGGAGAAGAAAGACATCCATAGTGCACAGAACTGGCGAAACGGAGCCCAAAGAATGGACCCGACCAGACAGTATTGGGAAGCTTCAGGACAATCCCATACCACTAGACGAGGAGGAATACTTCGCTCCGGTGTCCGAGCCGAAAGAATTCAGCGAAATCGAGCCAACCATTCCGCCGAAGCAAGAATTACCAAAAACGAATGGCTCGTTTTTCAACAACTTGAAGACGAAAACTATGAAAACGAGGCGGCTGTCGTCACCAGCTTTCCTGAGGACACTGAGCAGACAGAGTAGCAGGAGTACTCCTAGCCCTGTGGTCAGAACTGTAGAGCCTATCTTCAACGGGAATATGAACAAGAAAGCTGCGTCAGAGTCGCCGACAGGCAGTCTATGGTCGGAATCCACAGAGATATCACAGAACGGACAGCAGGAGAACGAGAACAGTGGTAACAAAAAGAAGAAAAGTCTTAAGAATATTCTCAAAAAAGTGTTTTGAGGGACATATTTATAATTTAACAGTGTCGTGTATTCCGCTTAAAGTATTAAGCGTGTCGCTATTGTAATTTATTTCATTGCGAATATTAATTTTTAAATTATTGTATATTTGTTGTTAGTAGACCTCATAGGTGCCAATTGTGATAAATTAGGGAGCCTAATTGTTAGTGTGTTAAATTTTAATTTTATGCGAAGATGTTTGCTTGTGGATGTATTGAATTGAATGGCGACAATAATGCGAAATTGGTAAGACGAGTGCTAGTCTCGAGTGGGGAACGATCGGTAAACAAAGAAACGGCATTAAATGCATTAATTTTATTCTGTGGTTTCATTTCCTTACAAACATTTTTATATCTATCACAGAAAAACAGACTTATTAACATTTTCACTGATAGTATTGTCTTGGTAGTTCAAGTTCTAATCATGTCAGATTACACTGTTTATATACAAACAATTATATTTTCAACAGTGTGGTTGATCTTGGTTATATACTCTATTTGGTTTATTATAACATATATAGCACAAATATCAAGATGCACGCTGATCAGGAGCAGAGGCTTTCGTAGTAACAAAAATAATGTATTTTATTGAAAACTAGCGGACCCGGTAGACGTCATACTGACCGAAAAAGCAGCGCCACCTACCGGGTCCAATTGTGTATACAAACCTTGTCCTGACAATAACAAACAGAATTATCCAAATTGGTGCAGTCGATCGGAAGTTATGCGCGTACATACATTTCGGTGATTCATTTTTATTTATATAGATAGATAGATATACAGGGTGGCAGGGTCATCGACGCACAACAAAGATAACCGATGAAAAATTTCAACGCAGAGGGATTCAGAATCATGTACTAAATCCATGGTAATAGGTTGCGCCTCGATGTCCCCTGCCACCCTGTATAACAAGATTTACCTTTAAATTGGCCTATGATATTCATTTAGCAACATTTACAAAAACGGAATTAATGGTTTTAGTGTACGTACGCACTGACTGACTGAGCCTAGCGAGTCAACTTGCGATTAGCGAAGTGAAACGAACGCTCTAGAAGTTTCACAACTAGCCGCACTGCGCTTGGCATTTTCGCTAGTCTAGCGTGTATCGAAGGATGTTAAGTCACTATGCTCTAAGCGCCAAGCCACCTGTCAGTGCGTACGCAGCCTAAGATGATAGTTAACTTCATAAAACACAGAAAACAACACATCAAACACACAACACATTCACATTATCAAAATCATTCTTATCACGAAATTATTTAAATGAACAAAGACAAAATATGATGGACCTGAGCTAAGGAACATCGGGTTTAAAAGGCGAGTTTTGTCCACAACGCATTAAAGGACGCATCAACCACGACTCGCGTCCACTTCACTTAAAATACTAATTAGTAATTACTAAACTTACAACAACATGACCTAAGAAAGAATAGTAACGGACTGTAAGAAATCCTTCAAGTCCACACATTTAATGTCAACAAGTTTCTTCTGCCGCGCGGCCGCGTTCAATTCCCTGACCGCCTTGTCAAACTGATCAGTATCGTAAAGTTTGTTACTGTTCGTAGCAAACACTATCTCATTAACTTCTTCATACAATTTAACTGTAGTTAAATGCTTGAAATGACGCTTTAGGGTGTCCATTATCGACTGCTGGAGTTCCACGTCGCGGCAGACTAAGTTTAGGATGAAGTGGCCTGAAAATGAGGGATTGTATGTATTAACATCACGCCTCTATTTCCCGAAAGGGTAAGGGTAGAAGTAGAGGTAATTGCACAACATATTTCGTTAGTTTGGTTTTGGGGGCGAGGCTAATACCACTAACTGCGGGGTAATTGCGTAACACTAACAGTAGCAATGGCTTTCATTTTGATAGTTCAACAACATTCATTGTGTTATTTACTTAGTTGAGCAGACAAATTTTTCGAACATATGAAGCAATGGATGAGCAATATCCTTCAAAATGATTCAGATTGTGATTGAAAGTGTGGTACGAAATTGGGGTGCTGGGCAGAATCCTAGACTCGGCTATTATTGAAAATTGCCTACTAGAAAAACGCAAAAACTGCCGGACCCCAGAATCGAACACAGGACCCCATTTCACAGTCACGCTTACGACCACTAGACCAACTATGTTGTCCTTTTGAGTATTTCCCCCAATAACACTGGCCCAGAATCGAATTCAGGACGCTCAGCAGTCACGTTTGAATCCACTAGACAAACGAAGCAAGCTTTTTAAATGAATATAGCAAAATTCCTCACCGTCTTCAGTGAGTATAGTCTTGACGTCATCCAGCACTTGGTTCTCAATGAACTGTTTGGGTGGACACGAGAGCCCCACTGTCCGGTCTTTGCTATCCATGTCAAACATTATCGCCTCGTAGTGATTACCTGCAAGATGTAAAATTAAATAAAAAGGTAACAATTTGAGATAACCAAACTAAGGGCCTGCTTCACCATGTCCGAAAAGTCACCATCTTTTAGCTAGATTAATTAAAAAAAATAGAAGTTAAACCGTAAATTATCAGGAGATAGTGAAAGTCATGAAAAAATTGAATACGTAACCAACTTAAGTAAGTTAAATAAGTTGTGTAAAGTCTATTCAAGCTAATGTTTCAAATTGATGTTATTTAAAGTTAAACAAATATCCACTTTATTTTAATGGTCATTAAGTTGATTTCAGAGTGACTCGCACTATTGAAAAAGTTATGTTTGAAGTTGTAGCGTAAACTAAACTTTATAGTGTAGGAATTAAAGTTATTTTTCCATAAACTCATATTTGTTTACATTTTTGGCAAATAAATCGCGAATACAGTTTACTCATGTTGTTAGCATAAGGTTTAAATTGCAATCAATTTATTCCTCAAATCTCATGACCCCACGCTTGTTTGCAACAACCCTATTAAGAAAAACACCTACCTTTCTTAACTTCATCCTTCAAGAAATCCAATCCATCTTTAATCTGGACCTCTAATCTCTCATCAGTTTGCAGCTCAAAAAGATTTTTAGCGACCTCCAACATCGCAGGGTCAAGGTCGACGGCTGTGACCTTCATATTGTCGTAGCATTTCCTGAGGAACATGCACAGACTGCCTCCTCCGAGACCTAGGACGGCCACGTTGGTGGTAGGAGCCCTGGATATGTGGACTCCCACACACATGAAGGAGTGGTAGAGAGATATGTGGCCAAAATCTACCACCAGCTTGGTTTTGTTTTTCCTTTTGACTGGAATAAGAGAAAGGTAGTTTTAGTAACAGTTTGGAACTTTGTCGATGTATCGAATGTCGTAATACCAACTGCCTTCAAAAACGAAGTAACATAAGCGACAGACAATGCTATACCCTGTCCATTGGGTAAACCGTGTTTTGACAGATGGAACTAGTGAATGCAGCACACATTACATCGATTGATACACTTATGATGTATGTAATAAGCCATAAATAATTCAATAAGATAAGACAGTTTATACATTTATTTTATTACGCATTTTAAAGTTAACTTTTACATAATCTGGAAAATATAATATAAATAAAAGGTTAACCGTTTTTGACAGCTGTCTTAGAACGTAGACAGCTGTCAAAAAACGGTTAACCTAATGGATAGGGTATAGGGTGTCTGTATTTCTGTCAAGTGGTTAAGAGTCAGTCACAGTTATTTAAATAACAGTGATCTTTATCGTCGTTGTAATAAGGTTGCTGTTGGGTTGCTGCCAAGTCTGTTAAAATCACAGCGATCTTTAGTGTAGCTACAATAAGGTTGTTATTTAGTTGCGGCTGTCAGAGGTAAAAGGGCTGGACTCTCAACAGTCCGTGCGAGACACGATATTAGGCTGGCATTTTAGTAGGTATGATGTTCGAATAGTACTAATTTGAATATATTTAAAAAATTGAATGATATTCAAGTGCGAAGTTATGCCACACAAAATTAGTAACACATTATTATTCCGTTTATTTATCTATTTACATCCCTAATTAAATGTTTAAATATAAAAAATGAGCTGGACTCCTTTAATAAAGATTGGTCCTTGGTAGCTCTGGACAGAGAGAGGTGGAAAGAGAGTAGGGATGCCTTTGCCCAACAGTGGGATATTAACGAATAATAAAAAAAATTGTGATCCACTGATGTCAGAAGCAGGGTCATTAGTAACATCATTATTTTGAGTGCAGAGCGCACTGTGTTTCAAGATCAGCAGAGCAAGTTGATCTTGTTAAAAAGAGCTAGAGATAATTCTACAAATAAATAAAACTAATTTTTCCTTACCAGTCTTCAATTTAGCTTCGGACTGCACCAGAAACTGGTTGTCTAAGAACACGAGCCTGCGATGAGTGGCGCCCTCTACATCCACGTCCTCCACAACAAATTCACCGGAGAACTGCGAGGAACCTTCGAATATCTTCACTCTTCGACCCACATCGCTGCCCAGTGAGAGGAATGGGATCTGGAACCATAAAAATGATCTTGATAAATAAATCCAGTTTCCTGAAGGGATTATCGCACCTTCACCTAATCCGTAAATCTGGGAATAAAATGTAAGCTGTTGTGATTGTGACAACTAAAATAACACCAATCATATCTTTTGACAAGATATTTAATTGTATGCTGGCTACACTAAAATATTATTATTTTATTATATAATAATATTTTAGTATATCGCGTATGTAGCCAGATAAATATTTATTTCATCCCTTTGCTTATGATAATAAACACCAGTTGTTTCAATAGATAGTAACAAACAATGTTAGTGTAGCGGTATTTACAACGCCACATGCGAATAACGCGTCATACTGACGTCACGCAAATCCTGCATCTCGCAAGCAGAGTTTACCGCGCAATTAGCATAGATACAATTTCCCAACATCAATGTTGGGCAATTGCCCGCCAGACACAACACCCGTCTGGTCGGAGGATCCTCCCTTTTCTATGGAGGTTGAGTGGACTTTACACCCTGTTCCTCTTACCTCTAAACTTAAAACCATAATAATGAGCTAGATCCAAGAACAATAAATTACTTAAATAAATTATCGTTAATAGGTACCTGTCCCGTCAACCCGTAGGGTATAAGCATCTTGGCGGCGTGTGCTAACTCCTCCTTCACGGCTTCCAAGGACTCGAACTTGTGTCCTCTTCGCAACACTGCCACCACCAGTCTGCCGAAACGAGCGGAGTCCTGCAGCTGACGACGCCCGGCCGGCGTGCCGAATAACCACTCTGATTCCCTGGAAGATTGAAGAGTAGAGGCATGAAGATTTTTGTAAAGTTGGTATTTTTCTGTTTGTTTTGGGATGTCTGAGGGGTTACTGCTAAGGATCGATCTTATTTCTGATGTCCAAAGAGGCAATAATGGTATAAATACAGTCCTTTCAGTTTTACCTCTGACAGCAGCTACCCAGCTGCTGTCAGAGGCCTCTTTGGACATCAGAAATAAGATCGATCCAGCAACCTTTTTATAACGAGAATAAAGATCACTGTGATTTTAACAGACTTGTCAGAATCAGCAATCCAACAGCAACCTTATTACAAGGAGTATAAAGAGTAAAGACCACTGTGATTTTGACAGTGATGCAAAATCAGAGATACGACGCCAGCACATCAAGCTACTACAATCTGTCAAATGTCTTTAACAGATTTTCAACTTTATCGCTAAAGCATTAGGTTCAAAGTTGATTGGGAAAATTTGATAGTTTCGGGTAGCTTGATGTCTATACAATAACTGTGAATGTCCATTCAATGTTTTTTTTATTGATAAATGAGCCTGCTTTTGATGTCGATCACGCCTGATGGAAAGCGATGGATGAGGTCTATGGCGAAACGTGCCTAGAAGATGCCTGTTCACTCTTGCTTTGAAGGCAAATCATCATATGACTTCTCCCGCTCTGGGCGGAGCGGGAGGGCGTGTCAGACTTTTACTGACTAAAACCCACCCGGGTACCTTCAGTTGCCTATGCCAGGGGCCACGGTATCTCTTTCGAACAACCCGCGGCCCTGGCAGGCATCGGCCCTATTGGACCCCGTCAGAGGCAGAACCGTCTAATCCGTGTCGAATTGAGGAACCTGTGCCCGGCAGGGGGAACATAATAGGCTCGTTATGTATACAAATATTTTGGTTCGTGCGGAAATGGAACCCACCACACGGCCGACTTGCCTATAAAATTAATTTGTCATCTACCGTAGGCAGGAAGAAAAACTGCGTGATTCAAATGTTTTTATACCAAAAACTATCTTTAACGTATATAAATACCTACCATCGTTTGGAGTTCATGCACGCGCCGTATTCTTGTTGATCAACACCTCTATTTTTAACCGACTGTGCACTGAACAATGTGGGCGTGGTCATGCTGACTTTAATGTGCTAGAATATGTTCGTAGGTGCATGGGTCATTAGTAGGTGATAATGGAGTATTTATTCTTAAACTAGCTTCTGGAATATCTTGTTCTCCCAACCCACCCGTCGTATCGCATCGCCCGCCCGCGCTTTTAATTCATTTTCGCCTAGCATTCCTTCCGATTTTTTTTTCTTTTTGCTCGGCTCCTAAGGGTGATAGCGTGATGTTAAATAGCCTAAAACCTTTCTCAAGAATTGGGCTGTCAAATACAAATAGATTTTTTCAAATCAGACATGTAGTTCCATAGATAAGCGCGTTCAAACAAACTCTTCAGCATTATTATTAGTACAGACGCCAGCACATCATGCTACTACAATCTGTCAAATTTCTTTAATAGATTTTCAGCTTTATCGCTAAAGCATTGAGGTTCAAGGTTGATTGGAAAAAATTGACAGTTTCGGGTAGCTTGACCTGCTGGCGTCTGATTATAAGAATATAGGTTAACGATAACAGTACCTAATTAAGTAAATGTTGATGCAAGCACGGAACTAAGTATTTTATCTATCTGTTTGTACGTTGGGATTGATCTCAGAAACTACCGTTTCTTATGACGTTTTTCTGATATAATCATCATTATCATTTCAGCCGAAAGACGTCCACTGCTGGACATAGGTCTCCCTCAAGCACCTCCACTTCGACCGGTTTTATGCTCCTAGCTCCAACGGGTTCCCGCGGCCTTCATAAGGTCGTCAGTCCACATTGTGGGAGGCCTTCCAACGCTACGTCTTCCGGCACGCGGTCGCCACTCCAGAACCTTTTATAAAGTTGTGAGGAACAGGGTGTAAAGTCCACTCATCCTCTATAGAAAAGGAAGGATCCTCCGACCAGACGGGTGTTGTCTGGCGGGCAATTTCCCAACGATTGAAGTTGGTATATATGTATATACTAATTGCACGGTAAACTCTGCTTGCGAGTTGCAGGATTTGCGTGACGTCAGTATGACGCGTTGTTCACATGTGGCGTTGTAGATACCGCTACACTTTCTTTCTTTTCTGACATTATAGCAAAGGTTCAATCAGAAAGTAGAATGATGGAGCCGGATGAAACCATAAAATAAACTGATGACGCCAGGAATCAGAAGAAGGCAATTCTATTTATGGGCCTGTGTTCCCAGCAATAAATGAATTATAATTAATACTGAATAGCTTTTAAATCTAATTCCAGCACACAATAAACAGTAGGTACTTACCTAAGCATTCTGCGAGCCAGATACTAATAATAAAGTTGAAGAGTTTGTCTGTTTGAATACGCTAATCTCTGGAATCACCAGTCGGATATAATTTTTTTTTTTTTGCATTTGGTAGCCCAATTCTTGAGGAAGGCTATAGGCTATTTAACATTACGCTACGACCCTTACGAGACAACAAAAAGAAAAAAAGCAATAAAACGAGGTAATAGCGGGGGCAGGCGTTGCAATGCGTCGGGGTGGGTCGGGGGAACAAGAAATTTCGCGGACGAAGTCGTGGGCAGAAGCTTGTAATTAATATTCGCTCCAGTATCTATTTCTGAACAACTATGATGTATGAGCGACTGCTGGCAGAGACACGGCCGATTCACATATTATATGAGCTAATCCTGGTGGCAGAGATAAGTGGACGACACCTTGCATTATTTATTAGTAAATATTTCTAAGTCTAGGTTGGAATATAGGTGAACGTAGGTCTGATTTCAAACTAGGCCTAGTCAACTCATCTGCCCAGCCTTTTCCCAACTACATTGGGGCGGCTTCTAGTCTAACCGGATGCAGTTGAATACCAGTATTTTACATGGAGCGACTGCCTATCTGACCTCCACAACCCAGTTAATATGTAATACGAACCCCTTGGTAAGACTGGTTGTCAGACTGTCGGGCTTCTGACGACCGGTAACGATTGGCAAAGGACTACGAAGGACAGCCGGGAACAACGGCTTAACGTGCTTTCCGAGGCACGGAGGGGTCTTGGTATGTAAAGATGGTCATCCATCCACGGACCAACCGCGGCAAGCGTAGCTTAACCGGATCGATCGACCCGTGCGCCTGTTATTACTTAGCCACAAACCCCTAATAGTATACAAGCACAGAAATAACGCAGTCTGGAAATTAGTTTTATGTCATGTGTTACCTGACATAATTAGAGCGTTAGAACATTCTGGAATTCTGAAAAGTTTATTATTTAGTACCTACTATTTTCAACACCAGAAAATAGTAGGTACTAAATGATAAATTAATATGACTGTCAAAATCGTATATGTAAATGAAGCAGGTTATTTAAATCATATTTATGAATTTCTCTTCGAAATAGGCCACCTTATCCTAGGCGAGATCTTCAAAGACGTATCGTGGATTCGTGGGCATCAGTGACATCAAATTTTACTCTTATAATATGTTGTATAAACGCGAAAGTTTGTGTGGATGGATGGATGGATGTTGGTTACTCTTTCACGCAAAAACGACTGAACGGATTTGCATGAAATTTGGCACACAGATGGTTTATAACCAGGATTAACACATAGTATAATTTTTATCCCGATATTCCCACGGGATCGACACTTATGCGGGTGAAACCGCGGGGCGCTGCTAGTAACTCATAAAGAAAATTAAACTTACCTAGCTATTTCTGGAAAATTATACCATAATTTGAATAAGTAGTATTTTTATATAGAACTAGCAGAATTTCAGAGCACTGACTATTTAATAGCACTAATTAAATATTAGTACTAGGTACTCAGAAATGAAATAAATTAGAGCAAAGATCGTCACTCACTGGACGCCTGAGGTAGGACATCGCCGTCGAGGTGACCACGGCGAAGCTGGGGCAACGATGTGGTAACATTTGCATGGACAACATGGCCAGAGATCACACAAGACAGGGAAGGGTTTGGAAGAAACAAGAGAAGGCCTTTGCCCAGCAGTGGGACACAGGGTAGTCTAGGCTACCAAAAAAAAAAGGCGCCAAATACATTATTACTTAAAAATAATACCTACCCAAAATTAATCAGTCTTCAAATCCTTCAAAACTTTTAAAAGAAACTCATTGAACAAACTCCTTTGAATTAAATTTTATTTTATTTTTTCTTATTTAAAATAATGCACTGCTGCACGTCCGCTCGTCCAGCAAGTTCGCCAAAAGTTTACAGCTGTGCGTCGCAGCTCTCGCTTTTTATATGAGCAGTATTTTTCACGGCACAAGGCATATACTGCGGATTTTCCCATAACATATTTACTTAATACTACTTTAATATTTTTATTTCTGATTGTCTTCTCAACATTTTAATAAACACGTAAAATTGGTATAAGGCTCTTGATTAAAATACTTACAACAGAAATCAAGCAACTAAATATTATACAGGGTGGCAGAGACATCGGACGCACAACCTGTTACCATAGACTCAGTACATGATTCTGAACACCCCTGCGTCAACATTTTTCGTCGATTATTAAACAAAAACAATTGCTGGTCAGTACATTTTGACCTCGCTAGGTATTGCAATTTTCTGTACAATAGCAGATTTTTTTTTTATATTCGACGAAATATTTCTATGCTGAGGGTCACAGTCTGATCTCAGTCTCAATCTGTCAAAAAATACTTCTAATTTCCCGACATTATGACAAGTTTTTGACATTTGTTTGTCACTGAGATGAGACTGCGACTAGATTAGAATTGGCCTTCAGATCTTTGCAGCAAACATACAATAAGTATAATTTTCTTTTTCCTATATATATATACATAAAGATCCTCTTTCTCAATAAAACAGGCCGTGGGCGATGTTTACGAGTCGTTGCTATTTTTGACAGCCATTCAGCAGAATACCTAAATACCTATGTTGTTGTTGTTATCATACTGTTTCATATTCTCGGCTTTTCCTTACTGAAATAAACAAACCTGGTAGGTGTTTATGTTTGCCTACCTAGTTCATTTATGTTCTTAGCAGATAATATAGTCAGTAGGCAATTTATAAATAGCAGTTTCTGAAAATCTCAAATGTTTACAAATACTGCTCAGAATATTTTATGTTTTTACATACATCTAAGTATTATATGTCGCAAGCAATTTCAAGACGACAACATTATCAAAATACTACTACCCGTTGATTTCATAATATTGGTCACACTGTAGCTTAATTCTCATTGGTTGATCGGTTAGTACAGTGATCGCCGTGAGGTGGCGCTATAAATTCGCGCCAATTTCTACACGTGGACAGAGTCGATTTAGAAAATTGCATTCGATTAATAAACGTGACCGTGATTTGTGCTTCAACCTACGTTTTACTGGGTTGCCCGAGTACCCGCCGTCCTCTTGGAACCCGTACCAAGAAATGATGATGATAGCCCTGTTATCGCTACGCCCACGCTCGCGCCGTCACATCCTACTTCCTACTAATATTATAAACGTGAAAGTTTGTATGGATGGATGGATGTATGTTTGTTACTCTTTCACGCAAAAAGTACTGAACGGATTTGGATGAAATTTGGAACGCAGATGGTTTATAACTAGGATTTTATTTATTTATATGATACTTTTTATCCCGATATTCCCACGGGACAGAAACTTATGCGGGTGAAACCGCGGGGCGCAGCTAGTACTATTAATAAAGCTGAAAAATTTGTTTGAACGCACTAATCTCTGGTATACTCTGGCTTTAAAAAATCTTTTTGTATTTGATAGCCCATTCATGAGGAAGGTTATAGGCTATTTCTTCTTCTTCTTCTTCGTGTCGCTGGCACGACTGAATTTCATATCTTGTTGGCCCAAAACTTTGCCACTTCCACGACGTCGACAGTGGCAGCGCAGAGGCTATTTAACATCACGCTATGGCTCTTAGGAGCCGAGCAGAACGAAAAACTCAGAAAACAAAATCATAGCGCGGGTGGGCGATAGGATGCGACGCGGTGGGTCGAATACCGAAATTTCAAGCGGACGGAAGTCGCGGGCAGAAGCTATTGTTAATAAACATTTAAACTGTATTCTTACCTGCCCTGTGGCACTATGAAGACTGCATATTTGTTGATAGCCTGCGTGCGGTTCTGGTCTACAACATACAGAGTATATCGCGGTGCATCCACGCCAGGCTGCATCAGGTCCAGGGATACCTAGAGAAAATAAAAAGAATTAATATGCTGATAAGCAGACATAATTATGTAACAAACGTGTGAATATGTGAATGCAGGTTGCAGGTTATTAATAGCACTATGTGACCTAAGTTAAGTCACGAATTTCTGTGACTTAAGTAGTTCATTTTTACAAAGAAAAATGTGACTTAAATGCAGGGTTTCCTCACAATGTTTTCCTTCACCGTTTTGAGAGCAGTGGTGATGAAATAATTTACTCAAAGTAAAACGTCTGTCTGGGATCGAACCTACGACATACAACTCGTAAGTCGTGGTTGTTACCAGTCGGCCTAAACCTACTTTGTTACCTAAATTGATTACTTATGTTCTTACCTCATTGTCTGCATCCAGGCTAGTTTTGGCAAGTCCATTAGTAACAAATGCAGTATCCTGAGCTGTCTTGACGTAAGTTTTCAACTCTTCGGGTAACTGAAGCCTTTGCATCTTGTCACCAGCCATGCAAACTTCTAATATCTGAAAAACAAATGAGTAAGGAAGATGTTATAGTGTTTTTCAGAAATGGCTAGGAAATAATTATATATAATTTTAAGCCTATCCTCTGTTTTACCCACATTATAGAACGCAATTAACTGCTAAAACCTTTGTTAAAATAATTATTTATTACAATTCAAACATGTGTTTTTATTTTATTAAACCCCTGCCCATAAAGGTAAAATAAAGATGACTACTATTGAAAACTTACCAACTGTGGCATTGGTTTAAACTTTGTAGCAACAACCACAAATACAGGTAATGTAGGGCCATCAGAGTTCTCAGCGTTCCTCTCTTCAGCGTCATGGCATCTCACAACTCTGAACATCCAGGACTTATCACAAAACGTTTCCAAAAGCTTACTAAGAATGTGGCTTTGAAGTAAAGATATACAAACAAACCGACCTCCAAGCTTCAAAACTCTTTTGATTTCAGAAAAGTATTTGTTTATGGTTTGTTGTGTTTCTTCCGTATCGTCTGGCATCAAGGCATCTAGGGTTCCTTTGTCTAAAACTACATTGAACTCTTCATCAGAGAAAGTTGTGTTCAAAGCGTCCATACAGAGGAACTTCATATTAGTTCTATGAGAATTTATGGAGTTCATCTGCTTGATTGCTACTTCTGAGACGTCTATATTAGTGATGTTCTCGTACCCAACATCGTACAGATCGGCACTGAGACTTGAGTTACCACAGCCCGTTATTAGTATAGAATCCTTCTGTTTGATGTACTTATGTAACTGTCCACATAGTTCTAAGTATTCGCCGTACCTGGAAAATATTTATTGAATTATAAGTACTGTGTATTCAGTCATTAAAGTATGATTTTATCACAAGATTGAACAAAACATAACCTACCACTCAAATGCTTTATTCCCACGTTTCTTGAAGAATTTGTTCCAGTAGTCTTTCTCGCTGAATTCTTTGTGGCTTTTAGGTAGCAAGTTCATTTTGGTTGGTTTAATAATATTTACATAAACAAAGAGAAACAAAACGCTCACACATGGATTTACTGCGTTTGTTTTTCTGTCAGCGTCAAATTCGTAGTGTAGTTGACAACTTGACGTCACAAACAGATACGTTCGAAGCCCCCATAATTCGAAGATACTACAGAAGCGTTTTATTACCTGAAATAATAACAATAGGCAACTTCATTTCTCGCTTTAGCAGACCTCTCTCTCTTTCTACCCTAAAGTAAGATACTCCATAGACAAGTTTAGGTGTGAAAACAACCGACTTCCAAAAAAGACACTACAAAGTGAAAAATAACTTTGATTTCGGAAGTCGTTCGTCGTGTCGTTGGGTTCGCATTTTCGTTGTTTGCCACAGACTTCAGACTTATAATGTAAATATCTACATTATGTCATTAATAAAATTTATAGCAACAGAACAATTTCTATGGGACTAATCTGAAAGTATATCTTTACAAATAAAACAAAATTTGCAAATCGGCTTATAAATAACGGAGTTCTGAGGTAACAAACATTAAAAAAAAATACAGTCGAAATGAGAACCTCCTTTTTTGAAGTCGGTTAAAAAAATTGGCTAGGTACTAAAAATACGTCAGTAAAGTAAACTAATATTTATCCGCTGTCTTTTTCTTGACGAAATAAAAAGAAAACGATGCACTAAATTTAGTTTAGTTTGTGAACAAGGGAATCGGCGCCACTGTCTACCGAGTAGACAGTGGCGCCGATTCCCTTATACATATATATATTATAAAGAGGTATTGTTTGTTTGTTTGCATGTGTGTAGAGGAGTTTGTTTGTTTGAACGCGCTAGTCTGATATGATAAAATATTTTTGCATTTGATTGATAGCCCAATTCTTGAGAAAGGCTATTTAATTAACATCACGCTACGACTCTTTCTGAAAAAAAAGTCCGAAAGAACAAAGAACGCTAAGCAAAAACGAAGTAATAGCGCGGGCAGGCCACGCGTTTTCAATTTTCAAAAATTTCGCGCGGAGAAAGTCGCGGGCAGAAGCTAGTTAGTCATAAAATTAGGATAGGTTTTGGAGCAGGTAATAGGATTTTTTAAAGATATTGCTTTTATAATGTTTCGCAGGAACATTTTCACCTAATTTACCAGACAGTTCTGTATTACAGAAAGTGGAAACTACTGATTTGTGAAGGAGGATTGTATAAGAGAATTTAATATATAGGTCGGCTAAAAATTGTGCTAAATGGGATGCTTCAGGAAGCATTGGACCTAGGTTATGCTGTTTTGACATGACATGACATACAACTTTTCCATGGTGCCTTGGAAGTTTTCCACGTCGAAGAACGCCAGGCCGATTTAAGTAAGGGTGTATATCTAACTAGAATCTCATGTTTTTATTTTATCCTCCCTCCCCCACATTTCCAGACCTCTAGAACCACGCTCTCGACTTTGGGGGGTGGTAAAATCGTCGACGTGTCGACTAGGAATCTGCGAATCTAGGAAGCTGCGATTCCCCTTGATTTCAGGGTCACCCGCCAGAATACCTTCTCCCAACGTAAGACTACAGTGAGGTACAGACCTGCTGATCGATTCTGTAAAAATCTTACCGTTAAAAGTTAGGTGAAGTAGCTTAGAATGAGCTGTCAATCCCTAGCATTAGTTGGAATGGCAGCTCACTCCACGCTCACTTCACCTAAGTTTTCACGGTGAGATTTCAGGTTACAGAATAGACCGGCTGATCAATACTCTGGGAATAAGAAATGGTGGTGGGGATATCCGTGCCAGAGGGAAATTCCAAGTTGTGCTGAAAGCATCGTGAATCATCGCTTCGTGATCGTTCAAGTCTACTAGGGTTGCATAATTAGCTACTAAACAGGGCGATCATGGTTATTCCCATTTTTGCAAAGATTATCTCTGTACAATTCGATGTTAAGTGCCACTCTCAGGTCTGCCGGTGTCTGGATAAACAATCCGCGTGATTGTTGAACCTCCCGGGAATGTAATAATTTTGAATAGAATCTGATGATGGTCCAGGAACCCTAGAATGTCGTATGTGACATTCATGAAGAACTGGGACTTGGTCCCGCCTTCGTTGTGAAGATAGGCTACCGCAGATCGATTGTCCGATTGAGTGAGAAGTAATCCTCCCGCTATGTTTGTCGCTTGTAACTCTAGGACTCTCAGAATGGCTAACAACTCCTTTACGTTCCTGTGTAAAAATCGTTCCTCTGTGTTCCAAACACCTGACCTGGTCTGGTTATCGAGCTGTCCTTCCCATGCTATGTCCGAGGCGTCCGTAGTTAAGTAATGTGTCGGAGGTGGAATATGAAGTGGAGATGAAAGATGGCAATGTTGAAGCCACCATTGCATCTCGTCTAACACCGAGGGAGGTAGCACATATTTGATTGGGGCTGTGTACTCGGGCAGGGAGTTTAGGAACTTCAGAGTGGACCAGTGGTTTAACCTTCCTCGGGGGACCGCAAAGCTTGCAAAGTTTAGTAGGCCTACCAGACTTTGTAGTTCTTACGGGCATTTGCCTGTCATCAAAGCATGTGTGGCTTTTTTTATTACGGCAGATGATTTTTCCGCTGGTAGTTGTTTGTGATTTGTCCAAGGATGTCAAACAATCCCGAGCTAGGTTACAGACTTTTGCGGAACAAGGACAGACTTCCCGTAATTCACTTCCGAGGATGTCTAGCGTCTCCAATGGCAGGTCCACCTGCTACATCTTGGCTTACAATGGAAACATTATCGCTATTACAATTAGGCATTCATAACTCTAAACCGCTTTTTTTTAACTTTTCTACATCTTTCGATAACTTATCGATACGTTCACGCCATCGGTTTTTAGACTGATGCTGTCGACGGCGCTTAGAATCCCTTTTCTTTGAACCTTGATTTGAAGAGCTAAATGATGATGTCGAGCTGCTACTACTGCTACTGCTCGATAATGATGATTGCCGTTCACGTAAACGCGATTTACATTTCCGCGGTTTGGTACCAGATCCGCCAGCGGTTGCAACTGGTTTATCTTGATCTCGGACCCCATGTTTAGCGCTCCTGGGTTTAGGTACACTACCTTAAAAGGGTATAATAAAACCTAAGACTCGAGCTCTAAAAGGAATTCATAAAAAAAAAGAAATACTGAGGGTAGAAAAATATATGAATCGAAAGATTTTTAACAGGTTCGCGCGCGGTAAACGAGACCCACTAACAGTTTTATTGTTATACTAATGACGGCTATCGCCGTACCCGTACTTATAACGTGCTGGAACGTGATAAAAACATTTAAAAAAAACGAACGATAACATCGTTTAATATAAAATCACTTGTGCGCTTACGTGAGTTCTTCCTTGGATGGAATCACTGATTTTATTTTAAATTAAAATATTAGTCTTAGCACTAGTGAACTGTCACGCCAGTCGCCAATGACGAACAGGCTCGAATCACCAGTTACCAGTGTTGCTATCGTATAAATCTAAGTTGCCGTATCTATGTTACTGTCGGGTTTGCCGTATTTTATAGGAAAAAGATGCTAAATTGCCGTGTTTAATTACCGTATTTAGTTAAAAAATGACCCGCGTGTTCCTCATTTGTTTCTACTCCATAAAGGTTTCTTATCGTTTCTATTACCTCATTCATTCATACTTGTCCTAGCTTCTCATTTTGACGCACATGTCGCGCGACACCTGGAATTTCGTACAGTTTTTGAATAAATCGTCACTCGCCCACTGTTGTCGATATTTCTGTTTTATATGTTTACTTTCTTTGGCTTTTTTGGCGAAGAAGGCCCTTCAGAGTCGTTAAAGAAGATAATCACAATTAAATACCTGAATATGTAATTATTTGACTCGCAACCGTTAAGTATTTAACCAGTTTAATTACGAATAAGCGCTAGATCATACTCGGCTCGTAGGCAAAGATTACTAATATGTAGCTGGTACTCGTAGGTGAAACAGTTACGGTAGTCCATACGAGTACGTGATGTCATTTGCAACCTTTTCATTCATTTTTAACCAAGGCGAAAGAGATGCCACTTTGGCGTTACAATTACAACTTCATGTTTGTAGTTGGGATTTTCCCGGCTGTGCATATAAATTGCCTGTGTACGTTTCGTTTCAATCATTACGCTAGTGAAAAACGTTTCATTTCAACTATAGTCAATTGCCGTATTTTGTGATTCGACAATGAGAGGTCTGTCGTAAGTCGTATTTTCTGAAAAAAAAAATCAATATTAGAGTTACCAGTTACCTCGCACGCCTTGTAGGAGGGGTGTGAGCGAAAGAGACAGACTACAGGGTAGAAAGAGAGGTCAGCTAAACCGGGAAATGAAGTCGCCATTTTATTATATACCTACATAGTAATATCTTCCATTCATTTTGTAAGTGGTTTCATATTGATCGAAGGATTTCATAATAGTTTGACATTGATTCGAAAAATGTACTCTGTGGATGAATGTCACTTCAATGACTGCTTTTATATCTTGTCTATCTATAGTATAAAAATTTAGGGAAGCACGTATTTTTTTATCGATAAGGACGTTTTGTTTGTGAATCGATTCTCAGTTCGCAACGTATGATATCGCATTGACTCGAAGTGTAAATGGATATTTCACAAAAAACAAACTGCTTTATTTAGAATACACGGTGAGATAATATCGTATTCGTATAGAAAGTCTTATTATCATTTGATAAATAATAAGAAGTTATAAATTATTCACTTGCTAACAAGGCAGTTGTGGTAAAATCGATGGATGCGATCTAGATGGTTCATTTTAACACGTACACGAAATGTAATCGATGAAAACACTAAACAGGTACGGACGCCAGCACATCAAGTTACTACAATCTGTCAAATTTCTTTAATAGATTTTCAACTTTATCGCTAAATCATTAAGGTTCAAGGTTGATTGGGAAAATTTGACAGTTTCGGGTAGCTCGACCTGCTGGCGTCTGTACAAAAAATTTGACACGGTTCTCATTACAATAAAGTCATGACTACATCCCTAGAACTAGGGACGACGAATCGTTCCGAATAAGATCGATTTTTAAATTGATTCCAATCGTAAGCGGTGGTATCGATTCACAAAAAAATTGAATTCTAAAAGATCGATTTCTAAAAAATCGATTTTTATTCAAGTTTGCTATTAGAATGTAAATATAAATCCATTTTATAAAAACAAGAAAGATAACATAATAAATGATTTCATAACAGTAAAATCAATCGATAAATAATTTTTATTACCATATCAATGTCAGATCAGGTAGGTATGAAAGAGGACATTTATTTCAAAATGTATTTATTATATCATGGTATGGGCATGTGTTACGGAGAAATGAGGAAAATGTCGTGAGGAGAGTTTTGAGTATGAATGTTGATAGCTTTAAGAGTAGGGGAAGACCAAAGAAACGATGGATGGAATGTGTGAATGATGATATGGTTAGAAAGGGGGTGACTACCGAGATGACGACTAATAGAGAATTAAGGAAGAAAAAGACATGTTGCGCCGACCTCAAATAAATTAGCATAAGGGCAGGAGAATGATGAATGATTTATTACATGAAAAGTTAAAGTTCCCTGCTTCATATCTAAACTTTTTAAAAACAATAGTCTGTCAAGTCTACTGGGATCCAAGCTTTTCGCTCATCACTTGCGATGTTGCCGGCAATTGGAAAAAGGCGCTCCAAAACAAAAAAAAAATGATTGGCGCTTTTCAAGGTGAAAGATTGATTCACTGGATAGATTCTATGATATGATGGTACTGCATATCGATTGCAAAAATTGATCCAATGAGCCTGACAAATCGATGTTTTGATTAATCGATCTCAGATTGTCATCGGGCATCCCTACCTAGAAGAACAGTCAGTCAGTTTTATAGAGGAATCGAGAATCGAGACTGTGTGAAATTTTTGTTGTGTTATTTTTATTAGTAGTACGTAAATACTAGGCATTTTTCATATTTTGTAGTGAAATCACAAATAAAAAATGGCCCATAATTGAGTGAAATGTCGTTCCCTGACTATAATGAATTGAAGTCTTGGCTGCAATATCCTGGTCATTGATCGTCTTGGAAAGGAAGAATACAATTAACATCATGGAGAAAATACAAGACAAATGGAAGGCTTTGGCGACGATTAAATCCTTTGATTTAGGTAAGTGTTTAACCTGAAGCATTGTTGGTAAATTGTTTTAAGTTTCCTTTAATTAAAAAATAGCCTTGAATTTCACGTATTGAAACACGTACAAAATTGTTGTCTAAAAATCGAATTCGTGTTATTGTAGTTGACGTCACTGTTTAAGGCTCAGTATGTATCAAAACAGTAAATATTTTGCCTCATTTTACCTGAAGATATACGTATTTTCGCACGCACCTACCTGCATAGGAAAATGATGAAATTTAACTAATAGTTTACTTGTATGTTAAATTAGCTGACCAGGCGTAAGACTGAAATATTGGTAGGTATAGTCGCAAAGAGCTAACATCTAAGTAGCGATAGGATCAATGTCTTTTATAGAGGAAAATGGTTTACTTGAAAGATAACCTACTCTGGTTACAAAAAAACCATATGTCCATGTTGTATGCCCTTCTAAAAGGTTAGCAGTGTAGAACTCGCTACTGGTATGCCATACTACACATATTAATGTATTGTATAAATACAAGAAGAGATTGTTATACTTAACAAGGATTCCTGCAAATTCTGTAGTTTTATCAAAGTTGAGACATGAATTAAGAGACATAATTTTTTGTATCTGTGGTGATAGTGTCCCACATTTTGTGGTGTATGGCTAGACTTCCGAAGAAAACCATGACGCTTCTACCCATCATTTGAGTTTCAGGTCCAAAACCACGGTCTTATTTATTTGGGGTCGGCAACATGTCATTTTCTTCCATACTTCTCTATTAGTCGTAATCTCTGTAGTCGCCCCCATTCTAACCATATTTTCATTCACACTGTCTATCCATTGTTTCTTTGGTCTTCCCCCACCCTCATAGCCATCGACATTCATACTCAAAACTTTCCTCACAACATTTTACTTATTCCTCCGTGTCACATATACCATGACAACCGATTTCCACACATCTTTTCAGTTACCGGTGCCAATTTCAGACTTCCTACTTATATACTTATTTTTTATTCTATCTATTTAGTAGTAACAACACATCCCTCTTAGCATTCTCATCTCAGCTGCATGGAACTGCCTTTCATTCACCCCGTTTTGTTGCCCAACATTTTGATCCATACAAGACAGCAGGTCCAACCATGGTTTTATATATCCTTCCCTTATGTTTAAGAGGAATGCGGTATTCGCAGATTGTTCCTGTGACTTGATTTCATCCATCCGGTGTTAATTTCTGTGCTTCACTGTCTGACCCATGCCCATTATGTGCAGTTGGTTAAAATCTTCTTTTAGCATAATCAGCCTAAAATTTGCCCACTGCTGGGACACAGGCCTCCTCTGTAAGAGGAAGTGGGCTGTAATCCATCAAACAGGCCCAGTGCAGGTTTGTAGATGTCACATGTCTTCGAATTTTTGGTTCTAGGACATGACGGTTTTCTCACAATGTTTTTCTTCACAGGTTTGAGAGCAGTGGTGATTTAATTTACACAATAAAGTGCCTGTCGGGGTTCGAACACACAACCTACATCTCTTAAGTCGACTGTCAATACTTGTGGGCCACCACTGCTCTGTAAATCTCCTTTTAAATAAAAAATAAAGTTATTAAAAAAAAAAAATGGAAGAATTCATGATGTTTAGTTACAACCTGTTTTTGAGAATAAACACGAGTTTATACTCAAAAACAGGTTGTAACTTGATTGCTAACTTATTATCTGATATCAGATAAAGAAGCTGGTGTAAATCGGAAGTTTCTAGAAGTATCAAATAGATAAGAAAGCCTGATAAGAAATGCAACCTTATTGAAACATGTAATGTTGTCATAAGTCTGTATCTGTCGTATTGTATCGTCAGGTATATTGTGATATTATATTGTAATATCATTACAACATGACTGTATCAGCAAAAAATCACTATGGGTGTGTATAAACGATAATATGGATTTTTTGAGCGAATTTTTGTCAGCACTGTATCTTTTGGTCAAACAATTGGTCTCATGTGAATTTTGTGTAGAACTATTTTGTGCAGAATCAGGTAAGTTTTGCTGAATAACTGGTACAGACCAGATGTTTAGTTGAGTAGTAAAATATTATAATTATACTAAATAATACTAAATTAGTATTTCAATTATAATTTTTTTGTTGGTTCTAATGTGGTCCCTTCGAGTAAGCCTAATGTTGGGTGTACTCTCAAGTTACTAACACATTTCTTGTGCAGAAGCTATTGTTTGTGCCGACAGTTTTGGGTTAGGGAGTATTGTTAGAGGTGCAATAGAGCGAGTAATTAAACAATTTTGTTTTCGAAAATTTACCAATTTTATTGCAGCATCGGGGTAACCTTGTATATAGAAACCATGTAGCTTCTGAGAGCCATGGTCCTACGATGCACCATTGGGTATCTTTTTTTCACACACAATAGTGTGAAAAAAATGGTATACCACCTTATACCTGTTTTTTTTCACATTATTGTGTTTATATACTTTGTCTCGGAAACTTCTGAAGAATTTCTAATCTGTCTTTTCCCCATAATACTCCGTTCCATGCTACGATGACGCGTTAGTAGTTTTTTCTGTTGGGTTTTGGTCAAATATATTTTGATAGGCTACTAAAGGAAAGCATAACTCAGTGTGCATAAAAAAAATCTTAAGATAAAATTCTTTCTCTTGACTTTTGAAGAATTCCTATTGCTGTTTTACCTGGGTTATTATTATAGGACATGGTATTTTTACCATTTACTAGCTTTGCCCGTGAGTAGGTTCGCGTGCTTGTCGAGTTTTATTTTAGTTGCGCGGGACCCTAATTCTTTTTCTAAAATAAAAGAATTTTAATTCTTCGTTACTTCTAATAACATCAGCTATCTGCCAGTGAAACTCTCATCAAAATCTGTACAGCCATTTCGGACATTACCCAGAACAAACAGACAGACAGACAAATATTTAAAAAGTGTTTTTAAAATTTTAAATAAGTACCATAATATACTTTCATATGCATTTAGTAGAAAGCTGTTACTCTGACATTATAAATAGACACTTCAAGTTTATGTATTTGTATGTATAGACTACAAACAGACACTTCAATTTTATTTATTTGTATAGATTTAATAAGCATCTAATAGGTAAGCATTACTCAGTAGCAGGATGTACCTATTGATAGAGAGATAAGATTGATGCCTATGACACCAATTGTATTTATTATCTCTTAGCTGATATTGCACTAGGCTGATTTTGCAAGGTGTAATGGCCTGATGTTTTAATCAAATAAGATTACTTTAGTCTCATGCATTATTTATGAAACTCATTCCTTTTTTACGACTTTTAGGGCTGATTTTTTCATCGCCAGATTCTATAATTTTTATTCGAAGAATAAAATTGACGTTTGGCAGTTTTTGTATGAAAGAAGTGTTAAAATTTCTATATTAATAAATATTCCTCCAATAAAGTAATCAGATGATTGAAAAATCGGCCCTTAGACAACAATATCGAAGTTGATAGAATTAATTGAATTGGGGAAGTCACCATCACAAAGGGGAGGGGGCATAAAAGTTGCCTAAAAAACCTCACGTGACACACTACTGGATATTTAGGGCCCGATATTTAGGTGGTGTTTTTTTTAAAGATATTCTTCCGTCCTTTCTCTTATTACACCAAAGGGCCCCTGAATATCGCGTAGTATTAGGCTTTAAAGAATGGCCTCATAACAACTGTGTTAATTGAAATATAGTCGACTCAGTTGGCAATTGCCACATTTAACGTTTGTACAGTAACGCTTCAACAATGAACTAGGTTGGCAATAACGAGATACATTTAGATTTTAGAACCGTCTCGAACAGTTGGCAATGAGCCCACTAGATCCAAGGATATTTAATTTAACCTAATGGTTTTTTCTCATTAGTCGATAAGCCCAGGGGGTCTACTCCGAAGTGGTATCGGCCAAATGTTCGGCCGTTTCCTGCTACGAACTTACTATTTAGTCCGGTCGGTCCCGATCCTACACTCCTACACTCTTTGGAATAGAGACTATGGTCTCAACCCAACTGAGCCGATCCGAACGTTTTTTCGCATTTTTTCAATAATATTCGGTTCGGTCATGTGTCGGTCCGATCCGATTCGCACTTTGCACTTCGTAGTAGACCCCCAGGTTCGCACAGGCGCGTTATTCCCGCGGCGAATTTTTTTCGCGCTTTGATTTTCAACGCTTTGCTGAGCTCCGAGAGTTGAAAATCCAACAATGTGTTTTATTGACGCGCTGGGATGCGCTCTGTTGGATTCTCAATGCTCGGCTCAACACCGAGAGTTGAAAATCCTGTGCGCGATAAAATCCCGCCGCGATATTTTAACTCGGTCGATATACAGACAAGCGGGGACTCCCCGTAGGCGGGGTAGTGACTAATGAAAGTCAAGTCGATCGATAACGCGGTCGGTACAGTCCCGATTCAAACTTTATGACGGCTCTGAAGTGTGCTACTCGCTGCGCAGTACCTGCCCCGTTACGCGGGGGTGAACTGCTGATAGGTGCATCTGTTTGTTACTGCGCAGCGACTCGCCTCATGTTACGAGCCGCCATCAAGAATCAGACTGTACACTACTATATTGGCGCCGATTCCCTTGTTCACAAATTAAACTAAATTTAAGTTCAGTGCATCTTTTTCTTTCTATTTCACAAAGAAAAGGACAAAAGATAAGTATTAGTTTATCTAGTCCTCTCAAATTAGTTAGCGCCTGACGTAAATTGACGTATTTTTAGTAACCATGTTTTTAATCACGTCTAATTTGTCAACGGAGTATCTTAATTTGACAGGACTAAACTAATATGTATTTATCTTCTGTCCTTTTCTTAATGAAATAGAAAGTAAAATATGCACTGAACTTAAATTTAGTTTAGTTTGTGGACAAGGGAATCAGCGCCCTCAATTACTTCTATATTGCAGCGATCAATGAAAATCACGAAAATCAAATGTCTTCATTTTGTCATCGATAGTATGAAGTCCAGCGTACTTGTTTATTATAGGACAGTGATCCAGTCATTTATTTTGACATATATATACATATACATATACCTAACTATTCCCTTTACACAGTCGATGTTATCGTTTGCGGTTTACGCGCTGTTCCTCTGGCACCTACCTCACCAAGTAGGTAGTACAAGTACAAACCGCGTGGTCCGAGAATATTCCAGATTGTTTACACAGAAGCTAAAAACTTCGAGATAAGGGTTATTTTCGTTCGTAAAGACTCGTTGGAGTCGTTGGGTAGAAATTCAAACTACTCAGATATTACCTTTAATTTTAATTAAACAAGGTACCGCAGGAACCGGCGTGCTTTTGTAAAAAGGTGTGCTACGCTAGGATGACGTCGACCCTTAAGGCTCCCGCAGACAGGCGCGACGCGACTCTAATGGAACAATTTGTTCTACCACAATCGCGTCGCGTCTACCTGCGGGGGAGCCTTTACTATTTATTGTTTGCTGTACAAAAGTAACCAAACAAAGGTTGGGTAATGGGTAACATGATATTATACAGTAGAAGATCCTTGGGTTAATAAACTTCTCGGTTTCTGTATGCACAAAGGTATGATTCCTTCATATTGAGGACATGTGATCATAGCTGCTGTAAATTTTCTTTTTTTTTTACGTTGCAGAGCTGACAACAATGGATTAGCAATATCCTTCAAAATTATACAGATTGTGATTCAAAGTGTGTTATGTTTAGGGTGCTAGTTATTCCTATTATCGTTTAGATCGTTTGTTTCAAGAACGGATGTACAGACGCCAGCACATCAAGCTACTACAATCTGTCAAATTTGACAGTTTCGGGTAGCTTGACCTGCTGGCGTCTGTACAAGTATTTCATACGCACAGCTTTCTCTTATTTTCTGGCTTCCCTATGCTCAATTCTGTATTATTCCCCGCGAAATCTCGAAATCTGTGACATCTACCAATCCGCACTGGACACGCTCCCTCTCACTGAGGAGGCCTGTGTCCCAGGTTCCCAGCAGTGGGAACATTATTGGTTGATTATATGTTATGAATGGGTTGTTATTCGTATTTTTTCAGTTATCAGACTAGCTCACCTCTGGTTTACCGATCTATAAAAAACATACATAACAACATACATACATATAGAGCAGACCAACGAACTCACTTTCATATTCATTATTACGGTAGATCATTCAAGAACTCCACAAAAATTCGGCCTAAAGCTACCCTGATCAATATGAAATTATTCAAAATCAATATTTCATGAAACCCTCTGACAACCGTTACGTGCAAGATGTTATCATATTGATTTCCATTAGTTATTCAGTATTCGTAAACAATAAACATTCAATGTCAGATCTGAATGCATGATAAAACGGTTTAGTGAGAAGAATTGATTTGCATTCAACTTTGAATAGGGGTGATTGAAAACGTGGAATATCGTCAGATAATCGTTTGCTTCTCAACTTGAAAGGTCGATCAAGAGGGCTTATACAATCCATTAACTGTATTGGAAATATTTTATACATATTTGCGAGTTATGGACATACGAAAAGTTATAGGCCAGATATTTGAAAAGGACGAACGGAATGGTACCTACTTCGTTCCACGGCTACTCCAAGTTGTAATAAATTACATTGCAGTTAAAGTACCTACTTCCGATGTAGATATATCTACTTCAGTTGCAATTAGTCACAGGCTGAATTAAATGATAAAATATGCAGTGAACTGACGTCATACCCTTGTGATAACAATGTTTTTATGTTCTACTTTCGAGTTACTGAAATGCCATTTGAAAACGACATGCGTAGTTTAAACGTTTTAACGCTGTGTTTTCCTTTTCCAGGGTTAAATCACAGCAGCAACCACCAGCCGGTGTTCCACCAAAGCTTGGAACAGATCGAAATCATCAACGCTGCAGCAACCACTCCCATCAGCCTTCTAGTGCAATCGCTCGTCCAACAACTCTGTTCCCTCCTAGAAAAAGATACCATCAGAGCTAACCAACTGTACAACACAATATGCGAGAAGCTGCATAGCATGAACCTCATAGATGACTCCTACGCCATGGGAGAGTTCGAAGCAATGAGGAGTCAGTACCAACGAGCTCTTTACCAGCTCGTCGCAGTCGCCAGCGGCTCAGAAATCCCAAAAAGCTTCTCAGCAACATGGCCTATAGTCCAACCTTCAGGCCTCGAGTGGTCCAGATACCACCGCGAATTCGAAGAGCTGTACTTCATAGCTGGTGGCGGTTTCGGAAGCGTCTTCAAAGCGAAACATAGACTGGATGGTGTGGAATACGCTGTCAAAAAGGTTTACATAAAATCATCAGACGTCGACTCCATCATGATACATTTGGCGGAAGTGAAAACCATCGCCAGTCTCAACCATCCAAACATAGTGAACTACAAAGCAGCTTGGCTGGAACCCATGATAGAATCCACAGTCAAGAAGAAGCGTAAATTCAAGATGGATATGGACAGCGAAGACTATTCCATCAACTCAGACCTGATATCATCTGCTCAGCCTAACATAATAACGTCGTTCAAGACTCACAATTCCAAAGAGTTATATACTCATAAAAGTCTATCCGATTTCGAAATCACATTCAAAAACTCGAACAGCTTCGCGAGTTCGCAAGAGGATTTGGACGAGTCGGAGTTTTTGTCTGACGACAGTAGCACGCCGCATGACGGGAACGCGGTCTGCAATGTATTCCCCAGCAAAGAGTTCGAGAACTGTTCCCGAGTTAACTTGAAATGGGCGACGTTGTATATCCAGATGACATACTGCCAGCAGACCTTGAAACAGTGGCTGGATGACAGGAACCTGCAAATGACTGCCACTAGAAAAGGATCTGAAGACTCGGGGTTACATCACTGCGATTCTACAGACTCTTCATCCCCGGATTTGACTTATCCTCTAGCGTGGACACATATTGATGTCCTCAAAGACATGTTCACACAATTGGTGAAGGGACTGCACTACATCCACTCGAGGGGGATCATTCACCACGATATAAAGCCAAGTAATGTCTTCGTGGCGCAGACTGAAGGTGGAGTGACAGTCCAGTTGGGTGATTTCGGACTGGCGTGTCCGTTGCAGCAGTCTCATAGTGGATTGGCGTTGGGGACGCATTTGTATGCTGCGCCTGAACAGTTGGAAGGCCAGTGTAATCCTAAGGTGAGTTACTTTGATATGTTTCAATGTAAAAAAATAATGATATTTAATTACATAACTCTGAAGTAAATTTTTTGTCGTATTCCGCAAGTTTAAGGCACAAATTTCGGCGTTGTTGATTTTATAGATGTCTTTTTTGTGATGTCTAGACTGGGTTCTGTATTTTTTTCTGAAAGGAGCTTACGCAAAATCATGCCACCGATTTTAAAGCTGACGATATTCAAAACTATGCTCCAGAAAATCTAATTTACATTTTCTCTCCTTTCAGAGCGACATGTACAGCCTCGGAATCATTCTCTTAGAGATGATAGAACCATTCAGTACTGGCATGGAACGAGTGAAGACCATCACAGACCTTCGCAAAGGCCAGATCCCTGCCCATTTGACTGCCAACTACCCTAAAATAGCCCATATCATAGGCAAGCTGGTACAAAGGCGACCAGCAAAGAGATTGGATACAACCCAGCTTTTGGAAGAGTTGAAAAATCTGTCTGAAAATAAGGATGATACTATTAAGTCTTTGAGGGAAGAACTGGCTGCAAAGGATGAAGAGATTGCCAAGTTAAAATTGATGCTGGCGAAATTTAATTATCAAGCTTAGTGTTAATAATAAAAATAGTGCTTCAAGGATCTTTTGGGGCTTCAAAGACGTCTACATGAGGCGTTGTTGGTAAAGCTTTTTGGAATTGTATTGAAAAAACAAGATGGCGGCGTTAGTTCCTATTTTGGCCACGCGCCAAAAGATCCTGGTACAGCTATATAATATGTGATTCGATAGAATGGTCGATTAGTTGTTAGTGTGCATGAGAGGTATACCTTTTTGTATCTTTTCTTGCAAGGTTTGCGAAAGTGTACTTAAAATCAGTCAGATTTTGTGTGTGATGTATTATTTCATAAAAAAAGTGTTATGGATTGACTTTTTTGTTTGTTTTATTTTAATTCTGAGTAAAATCTTCTTTGGAGAAGTTCTGGATTAATCAGCGAAATAAAATCTAATTAATTAAAAATCTTTATTTACAAAATCTAACACGCATATATAAATTATTATCTTAATCTAACGTTATTTACAGTCTTAAAATTATTTTATATTAATGTGACGCTGTCTGGCGAATTGTGGCGTGGTCGGGAGCCGACTGACGTGTGCTGAGCTTCATTGAAGCTAATTGGTGGGATGCGCAGGCGCACGCTACAGGACCGAGTCCACCGCGTGGATCACACCATTCGTCGCTGGGATGTTGTGCGTTATCACTTGTGCGTTGTTCACTTTGATGCGACCTGGAAACCATGAAGTTCGGAATGAAAAATTGTGGATTTCTTATGAGTTGCAATCAATAGACTCAATATACGCTGACATGATTATCGGTATGTTGTCCAAGACCCTAAACAAAAGTTTTTTTCCGCACTACGGAAAAGGATATGAGTTACAAGTCTTTCAGACATTGCTAGTTCAAGTGATAGTGCGATCCAAACTATTCATAGCTTATTTTTTTAAGATCTGACACTCTAATACTGGGTACACATGCAGCGACTTCAGTCGGCTTCGACTTGCGGGCGATTTTAAAATGTCACGTCGACACACAGACTTTGACAAAAAAAAACGCTGCAAACAAAATAGCTCACCAGCATTCTTCTGCAACGTCAGCGGCTTAGCGTCCTCCATGGAGTTCCGTAGCTGGTAGTACCTCATACCAGCACTGTATAACGTCCCTGGGAGCACATGCCTGGCCACCAGAGCTCGGGCACCTGTCTTCTCAGCATACCGCGCGAGTTCGGCCGGCGGGAGGCGCGCGAACGCTGCGTCCGTCGGTGCAAATACTGTGTAGGTTTTACTTTCTGGAATTAGAAAAGGTTGATAAGTCGTAAATTCGCAATTTGTTAAGGGGTAGGTAGGTACATATATTTTATCAAAATAAAAAAATATGACATTAAAGTGAAGATTCTTTCGCTATAAAATTTATTGAGCGCGTATGGTCAGCAGCATTACAATCGATTTATTTTCGTATTTTTGAAATAATTTCCCGCCATCTTCGTTTTGGCAAAGATGGCGGGACGAGCTTGACTCCTACCGAAAGGACTGGCAAAAGACAAAGTTGTATGGAAAAAGGAAAGGGTGGCCTTCGTCCTGCAGTGAGACAATACCAGGCTATGGAGGATATTAGATATCCTCCTGCCTTTATCCAAATTTATTTGGGGCGCTATTGGATTCGCTCTTGTTTGGGGGGCGGGCGCCCTCAAGCAACTTTTGTCACGGTAATTTATTTGTCTCTCATGAGAGAGACAAAAGTATGAAAGTGCTGTCTTTATCGCGTCACTATATGCGCGCACTTATATACAAACCCGTAGACTTGATGTGAGAGACAAATTAGTTGCGGAGTCAAAAGTTGCTCGTGGGCGCCTTCCCTATAAGTAAGTCATCAAATAAAATAGGTACCGACTTCAGGGAGTTTCCAATATTTTTGGAACTGAACAAATCGTCACTTTATTTGGCCGGAAATGGTATCCAAAGTAAATAAGGAGATAATAAACTAGAATTTATTTTTGTTGCCTTGTACCAATATCACTCAGAGCTTCAAATTCAAACAGTAGAATATCCCAACTGACCTGCAAGTGTCTCCGCGAAACCGCTGGCGTGAACAGCCTTCAAGAAGGTGGTGAACCGCCTGTCCCTGTCGGCCTGTAGTGTTTGCACCAGGTCACCCACTGGTAGCGGGAACATCACGCGGTCTACTGCATGCGCTATGCCCTGGAGAGAGCAATTGAATATATGTTACAACACAATATGGCTAACAATTTAAATTAGTTTCTTCCGGTTCTTCTTGAAGACGGATTCGAACAAACTTTTTAGATATAAACCTAATTGTTAATAAATTTTGATTTTTTAACAGTTCTACACTTCTACCATACAAAAACAGTCAGACGTCAGTTTTATTCTACAGATATCAGATAATTGTAGGCGGAGGGGGGAGGACAGGGTGTTGAGGCGCAGCGTGGAAGAGGCCCGTGTCCAGTAGTGGGCTGCGATAGGCTGAGTCAATTGAGATAATTGTCTGACTTTAGTAAAGGCAGCCGTAAATAACAAAAATTAAGCTCAATGGAAAAGTATAGACTTGATTTTGATATTGCTAGTGTTTACCTATTGACAATGATGTATGTAAGCCAGGGCCGTAGCTAGGGGGGGGCATCGTGGGGCAATGCCCTACCTTGAAATCACAATGCCCTACCTTAACTGCAATCAAGGCCTCAAACATCGATCACTAGCCTACGATCTACTAGTGATCGATGGCCTCAAAGACTGTCAACGGGTCACGAGAGAATGGCTGGTATGGTATTTCTGTCCTTTGAAAAAAAAAAAGAACAAAATCAGTTGATCTGATCGAAGTTCTTCGCATTTTTAATAACATGGCGAATCATAGAATTCAGCTGTTTTAAATATTTTTTATTATTATGTTTTCCTTTATTTCATTTACATACTTACAGATTATATTTTTAAATATTTTTATAAACAAAAAGATAAAAAAACATTTAAAAATATAAAAAATAGTAGCCCACCGGTATCGGGAACACGGTCCAAGCTATGCGGCTAGCGGCGGTCAGGGCTCCAGAGAGAGGAACCTCCTGACAATGCGAGCCGTGTCCAGAAGTACCGCTTTCTGAATCAAGCCCTTGATCCAGCTGCCCAACGAGAGCCTCCTCTTGGCTATTAAGCCATTGGCTGTCACGACTATCGGCACAATGATCGCTGAGTCCACATCCCACATGTCGATAACCTCGCGAGCCAAGACAAGATACTTGATTTGTTTATCTTTCTCGGCTTTCACGATGTTCTCATCATGCGGGACGGTTATGTCAACAATCATTGCGCGCCGCTCTAATCGATCCACCACCACTATATCAGGCTTATTGGCAACAATAGTCCTGTCAGTGATAATGGATCGATCCCAGTACAACGTGATATTTCCATTTTCGAGAACTGGGTCGGGCACATACCTGTAGTACGGCACCTCAGATTCCACAAGGCTGTATTTCAGAGCAAGTTGCTGATGGATTATCCTGGCTACAAGGTTGTGTTTATGCAAATACTCTCCGTTAGCTAGACGAGAACACCCGGAGATAATATGCCTGATTGATTCCCCCGGCCGGTGGCATGCCCGACAGATGTCAACCGTGCCGTCTTTCACAATAAATCTCCGGTAATTGTTCGTCATCATAACTTCATCCATAATTGCACAGACAAAACCTTCGGTTTCTCCAAAGAGGTCACCGAAACGCAGCCAGGCTACGGACGCTAGTAGATCTACATCGGGTCCATGTAGGGCCCGGTAAAAGCGTCCATGAAGCTCCTTACTTTGCCATACTTCCATGCGATCATTGGTGTCAAGAACTACTGGCTTGCGCCTGTTCTCTTTAGCCAAGGAGAGCGGGGTGAGGCCCTTGTCCACCGCGACTACATCTCGATGCATCCCCACGTCGGTTTCTAGGAAATATTCCCTGAGACTGCATATCTCGCGATTGTGGAGGGTCTTAGCGTTTAAAAAGCCTCGACCTCCACACTTTCGCGGGATGTACAGCAGTCATTACCGATGACAGTGGGTGCAGATGCATTCGATTTGCAGTCAACAGCGTCCAGACCCTCCTATCAAGGGCGTCTGGTTCGGTTTGAGTCCATTTGATTATGCCGAAAGAGTACATCAAAACCGGCATGACCCAACTGTTGAAGGCACGCACCTTGTTTCTGCCTGATAGAAGACTATTAAGTACTTTTTTCAGGCGGCCAAAGAACCGCTCCTTCAACGATTGCTTCATGTCAGTAACATTGATGCCTAACGCTTCCGACACACCCAAATACTTATAGGTTTCGGATGCGGAGAGGGCTCTAAAGTTTGTGGAATCCGAGAGTTGGGTTCCCACGGATTCCACAATCTCCCCTCGCTTTACATGCATGACCGCACATTTGTCCACACCGAATTCCATCCTGATGGCGCTACTGAAAGGTTCAGTTACTTTCAGTAGCTCCATAAGTTGCAAATTGTTGGGAGCAAAGAGTTTTAGGTCATCCATGTAGAGGAGGTGCGATATAACCTGACTACCTCTCCTCAGCCGATAGCCTAGACCTGAATCCTCCAGAAGTGTGCTTAGAGGATTCAAGGCTAAGCAGAACCAAAAAGGACTCAAAATATCGCCCTGAAAGATGCCTCGTTCGATCCTTATCGGTTCGCTATTCCTCTGAATATTTCGACATCCTGGATAGCGAAGGACCGTCCTCCATTGCCGCATACATAACATCAGGAAGGTACGCAGAGTTGCATCTACTTTATACAAATCCAGTACCCTCATGAGCCATGTATGTGGCACCGAGTCATAGGCCTTCTTATAATCTATCCTTTCGGGAACGACGAACCTGTTTTCTAATGGCCACATCAATGAGGAGTAGCTCCTTAGTACCACGGGACCCATTCTTACATCCATTTTGAGAGGCAGACATCTTACATCCATTTTGAGAGGCAGACATCTTACATCCATTTTGAGAGGCAAATTATTATAATATGTAAGTTTGCAGAAACAATATGATCTAAATTGTATTTTTGGTCGTATCTATTTACTCGTATCACCCAACAATTAATTATTACCTCACTCTCACTCAGACGTGGATCTCTACATCCAAATCTGGAAGTTCAACCATTTTGTTCGCTTGTTCTTCATCATTGAGGATTTAATAGTTCTTATATCCATGCTCATGCTCTGTCACATAAATTATTTGTCTACGAATAGCTATTGAATGTACGGACGCCAGCACATCAAGTTACTACAATCTGTCAAATTTCTTTAATAGATTTTCAACTTTATCACTAAAACATTAAGGTTCAAGGTTGATTGGGAAAATTTGACAGTTTCGGGTAGCTGGACCTGCTGGCGTCTGTACATCACTGACCTAGAGGTCAATGATATACATGGTGATTGATTTAGGAGCCCGTGCTTCGAGGGCAGATCAATTATGATATTTTTTTTACTTCCGCCCTACCTGTAACCAATGCTGCCCTACCTCAAATTCGACTCTAGCTACAGCCCTGATGTAAGCTGGTGGTTGCTGATTTTACAAAAATAAACTTTGCTATAAGATTTCCAGCAGGCGCAATAAATAAGTAAGGAAGTGTTGGCCCAGTGGTAACGGCCGCGACTTACGAGTTATAAGGTCAGAGTTTCGAATCCACAGGCACTTTACAATTTTGTATATTATTTTATCACCACTGCCCTCTAATCGGTGAAGGAAAACATCGTGAGGAAACCGACATGTCCTAGAATAAAAAAAATCGAAGACATGTGACATCCGCCAACCTGGGCCCGCGTGGTGGTACCCACCCCCTCTCACAGAGAGGCCTGTGTCCCAGTAGTGGAAAAATTATAGGCTGATTATTCAATAAATAAAATTAATTCTCTCTGACTGACGATGACGCATGCGACGCATGTCGTGAAACCGCGACACAATATGAGTCTTGCGCAGTTTCTTTCATTAGGCGTATTAGGTTAGTTATTGTGGTATCCTAGATATTAGGCTAAAACATAGAATTAAATAACAATTTCACCTGTGGTATATGAATATCCTTCTTATCATCTAGAACCCTGGCTCCGTTGATGGTGGTCACTCTGACCTCGTTCCACTCCACATCATGCATGTCATACTGGTTGACCCTCAACTGTGTGCCAGCTAGCGATACGCCCGTCATCTCGTCCTGCAGGGATCCGACGTCAAAGGCACCAGGGATCACGTGGTGGAGAAGTAGCTGGAAGTGGTAATATTTGGGGTAAGTTTTGAAGTCCAAAGAGATTGTAAGACAATCGTCAAACGATAAGCGCCTGGCAGTTTTGATTTTGTATTTTTTTAAATACTTTGTTGGTAATTTACTAAACAGTAGCCCCAACCAAGGTTCGAACGGAGCGATGGTTTGAACCGAAGTGCTTTTGCAACCTTGCAAAAAAACCTCAAAAAATCTAGTCTCCTAAATAGGTATTCATGCAGTGTTAGACTAAGCTTAATACTTACTCCACTAAGCAGTCTTGGGTTGTCACGGAACTTTTCCTCAGCCTTATCGGGACCTCCGAGCTGTACGAGCAGAGTTCTAAACGCCTTGTCAGTTGGGACGAAGATGGTGTACGGACCCGTTTCATTCAGGATCGTGTCCAACCCTGACTGGCGCAAGTACTTCGCCGTCGCAAACAGACCATTTTCTTTTAAAATGTCCACCAAACCCGGGTTGCCTGATGGCGACGCATGCCTTGCTGCGTTCAACGGAAGTGAAGGCTCACTTGTAAATGTAGGAGCAATCGTACTGGAGCCAATCACAACCAAATCGTTCTCAGAGGATCGGAATGGAGTAGTGTTAATGATCGTCGAATGGGTCGAACTGGGGAAAGTGATTCTTGGACTTTGGCTGATGCTGTTCCTACTTGACGTGTACTCAAAGGCAGGGGTACTGGATTTTGTGTTGTATCGCTCTGTGCTCGATACGGTGACGGTGGACGGGAAGTGTGTCTGAGTTTGGGCTGTGCTCCTAGAAGACTGGACGGATGGCTGGAAGTGTGGCGTCGGTGTTGTATGGGTTATGGGGACGGTGTGGCCGGTGGATCCGTGGTTAGAGGTACTGACGAAAGTCGAGTAGCTTGATGGATGGTGAGAGGATGCTGCAACGTAGTCCGTCGTTTCAGTTACCGGGCTGGCAGTCGTTGAGCTGAAGATAGAGTTCGAGATCTTCGTCTGTCCAGGCAGCTGGATCTCACCGTTCTTTATTTTCTTCAGAATGTTCTCGACTTCGGGACCTTCCTCAGTTTGTTGGCCATTAGCTTTGACACCCTTCACTTTGAAGGATCCGTCTTCTTGTTCCTCTAGAAATACGAATGTGACTTTCTTTTTGTTCTGCAGCTCATTAGGTGCCTTGACTTCTTCGAGTTTGCCGTTATCTGCCTGTTTGATAAGCTCGAAGTTTGCACCAGGTGGTAAAATGCCCTTCGTCAGATCTTCTAACGAAACTCGGCTTTCCTTTTGCGATTCAATCTGAGCAGCTGCCATGATTTGTGCCAAGTTCGAACTGTCAGCGCTGATCGCACCTTTGGGTATCAGATTAGGATTTGTTGTCCTAATTACTTCGTATTTCTGACCATTGAGAGAAATCTCGCGAGATGAGAAATTCTTTTCGGAGAAATCTGCTGGGTTTTCAGCGAGAGCTACTTTCAGCTGCTTCAAAATGTCTGGTTTCTTCAATAACTCAGCACTCTTCGCTCTCAGGCTGTCGTCGAATCCTTTAGTTTCGCTTTCTTCTAAGAGATTCTTGATTTCGTTGTAGAGTTTTGCCTTATTTCTATCTTGTGGGGGATTCCTAGGTTTTGGTTTAGGACGGGGTCTGTACCTAGGTGTCGGAGGAGATGGTGGGGGCGGGGTGGTCGTGGTCGTTGTCGTAGTCGTGGTAGTGGTAGTTGTAGGATGGTCCCTCTCGTACAACTCGACAGCTTTTTTGAATAAATCGGTCTCATGCGGCAGGATCGGTCGTCGCCTTTCAGTATTCCTAAAATAGTCTTCATAGTTTTCTGTCGTAGAGAAATTAGGAACTGATTTCGTTGCCTGCTTCTTCACAAATTCATCGTGCAATTTCTCCACTTTCTCTTGCTGCTTCTGCTGCTGTTTCTGCACAAACTCCTGATGCTTCTGAATGATTCTCGCCCTTTCCTGTAACTCTTTCAGTTTTTCCAAATTCTCCTTAGACTGTTGTTCTAGGATGTCTTGTATTTGGGATGCTTGTCCATTGGAGAATACGGGTTGCTGACCCAGATTTGACTGGAACGGGAGTTGTGCATTATTCTGAATGTTTTGGTTCTGGTTCTGATTATAATTCTGAGGGCCTAGGTTTGGTGCGGGCTGAATAGTAATGGGATTCGGCTGGCTAAAGATGGGTTGGTTAATAGGCTGGTTGTGTGACGGCGAGATAGTGGGGAGGAAGGCTTGCTGCGTAGGTCTCTGTTGGTTAATGTTAACCGTAGCGGGAATACTTGGCTGGAAGGTAGGATTCTGCTGCAAGTGTCCATTCTGGAAGGTTGGTAACGTAGGAATGGGCTGTTGCAGGATATTCTGGGTTTGTTGCGGGATCTGCCTTAGGTTTTGTTGCTGCTGATAGTTATTTTGTTGCTGCAACAATGGTGGATTGCTCGCTTGGGGATTAAATTGGAAGTTGTTGTTTTGTAAGGGTATGTTATTGGGAATGGGGATATGGTTGTTGAACTGCGGCACGTAGGATTGTTGCTGCTGTTGCTGTGGCAGTTGCTGCTGTTGCTGCGGCTGTTGCTGCTGTTGTTGTTGCTGAGGGAATATGGATTGTTGGAACTGGACGGTGGGTGAAGTGGGATTTGCGATTATTCCTTGCTGTGGTTGGAAGCCTTGTAGGGGTGAGTTCAGACCAAATCTTGTCTGATGCTCGGTGAACCCGGGATGCGGTAGCGAGGCCTGTCTTCGTCTATCGAAGTCATTCTCTACCTGGAAATAAAGGCAAGGAAACCGTTAATGATGGTAAGTATAATATTTTTAAAGAATGTGTATAACAGCTAATAAAAAATTGCTTCCTCAAACTAATTAACGATCTAACATTCTATCCTAAAGAATTTAATTCCGGCAACATTTTAAAGCTATTAATTTGATTGTCTATTGTTAGATACTGGCCAAAACACTGGGCCGAATTAAAAATAAAACGTTATTGACAATATTACATCACTCACTACATAGATAACTAAAAGACGGAATTGGCATTACGACATCATCCATTTCATATTTATTTAACACGTTTTCTATTGAAATGTTTATTTTATTACCGAAAATATTTAATGCTAATAACATGTCAAAAACACTAGGCTGTGAACGAAACATTTGCTCAGCTCTTAGTTACAAAACCAGTGTGAATTGTTGCATAAATTATGTCATGTCATATCGTACAGAATGCAAGTGGTTTCAAAATTGTACAGCTACGATAAACGGATAGTCTCTAAATGGCTGAAGTCGTGAGAATTTCTTACGTAAAGACCTGTGAAATGGGAGATAAATTCTAGCCTTTGGTCCAGGCTGGTGACAAAATATATCCAATTTATTGTTGAAAGCTGAGATTTTCTTACGGCGTTATTGCATCAACTGCGTTTATTTAATCAGATAGTTTTGAAATAACTACAACGTTAAATGGAAATATTGGAAAAGGACCAAAACAATCTGTTTATTTTGAACCTGACTGTTTAGGAGACAACAACAAAATACAATACAATACAAAACAACAACAAAATAAGTACAATACAATACAAAACAATAACACAACACAATACAATATTTTTTAACGGTAAATACGAAAATAGAAACTTGTAAGTAGAATGCAATGCCAGAAAAAACGCAAACTTGCAACATTATGTTATTTTCGACAAATATTTTTAACGCCTTCAATTCTTGCATTTACAATCTATCCTAATGAAATTCTAAACAGAGAGCCAGACAATTACATCGTTAAATAACACCTGCTTTCAACAGTAAAATTTACACTGTCGAACAAGTAAATGGATATTAAAACTAATATTTAGTAGAAGTTGGCTAAATGGCGCGTTAACTCGCAAACGCAGAGAGTGCGCAAGAATGCACTTTCTTGTGACTGATGCGTCACGGACAGACGAATCTAGTGCGAGATGCGACGCCGAGTATGATCTATGTTGCCAATTGCATTGTTGTGAAGGAAATTTTCGAGCGGGAAATATGACGTTACTGTCAAATTTGGCGGCAAAAGACTGGTTGAAAAAAATGGTTGGTTCGTGAGTCTTGCAATGTGGTATTCGGCCTTCGTCGCCAAAATGGGGGAGGAAACCGCATTTTGATGCGGATTTTCAAACAAATCTTTAAAAAAAGGGATGCTACTTAATTTAAACTACTTCACATTACGTGACTACAGCTTACCGACTACAGCTTCCGCCCATTACATAATCTCCGGCTTATGGCTAAAGTGTTTCTATAACCATCAAATCACCATACTAATATGTTAAAACATCATTATCATGAATATTAAAAAGCATTTATAGAAAGTAGCGAGTCCGCTTGAATGGCGCTCAGTAGGTAAACAATTCAGATGGCAGGAGAAAATGATTATACAACAGTGAATAATGCATACTCACGATCTGCCTGGTCGACAAACCTTGCTTGAATGGCGTTTCTATGACATTTTCGTAGACTGTTCATTTAAACTTATAATGGTAAGCAGAAGCAAATGGCAAGAGAAAATCACACACGATCAAATAATGTTAAAAAAACTGGTCAAGTGCGAGTCGGACTCCGAGGTCGCGCACCGAGGTTCCCTACTTTGTGGGTGTGGAACTACAAATTTACGGTTTTCGGATTTTTTCCTTTACTTGTGCTACATGACATTAATAACGACATAATAATAACATTGCTTCTTGCCAAATTTCATGATTCTAGGTCAACGGGAAGTAGGTACCCTATAGGTTTTGATTCCCTTGCGAGTGTCAAAAAATGCGGCATAAACGCAACATAAACGCCCGTATCTTTTTATTGCGTTGACTTAGAAGTTTGATTTTTTCACTGCACCAAGGGATTGCAGCCCTGAGTATTTGATATTAATTTAAACTGACGGATGGAACGGGGATTTAATTTGACGGAGTTCGAACCTACGACCTACAACTTGTAAGTCGCGGCCGTTACCACTGGGCCACCACTGCTCTCAGGCGCTTTACTTTGTGTAAATTATTTCATCACCACTGCTATTAAAACGGTGAAGGAAAACATCGTGAGGAAACCAACATGTCCTAGAACCAGAAATTTGAAGACATGTGACATCTACATACTAACCCGCACTGAGCCCGCGTGGTGGATTACGACCTACTCTCTTTCACAGAGAGGACGCCTGTGTCCCAGCAGAGGGAACTTTTTAGGCTGATTATGCTAAAAGTAGATTTTAACCAGCTGGTTAAAACTTCATCCATGCATGGATCAGACAGTAAAGCAAAGAATTAACATGAATGGATGAAATGGTGCCACCATTTCACAGGAACAATCTGCGACTCCTGCATTCCCCTTAAACTTAAGGGGAAGATTTATATTAAACCATGGGTAGACCTGCTGTCTTGATCAGAATGTTGGGCCACAAAAGGGGTGCATGAAAGGCAATTGCTTTTATGTGTGGTGTTACACGAATGAATAGAATAACAAATGAATATCTACATAATAGGAAGTCTGAAAGTGGCACCGGTAACTGAAAAGTTGTGTGAAAAAAGAAATCATTGGTTTTATTGATCAAATTCGCCCTAAGTCCAGCAGTATACTTCTTTCGGCTGAGCTGAAGATATGATAATGTTGTTAATATTCGATTTTTTTTATTATTTTTTTTTTTTGCTTAGCATGAGCAAGCTTTAAAATTCACTGTCATTAATTAAATACAGAAATCAATTTAAATAGTACAGCCATTTTCTTAACATCCGGGAGAAACCGTTTAGTTTAAATAAATATATAAATTTAGAAATGGTACGAAATGGTACTAAATTTAGATGGTATGTTGTAATATTTCTCTAAGAAGAATTGCAACAAAAACATGAATATTTATATATTAAGTAGATAATAATAAAAAAATATGAATATTAATAAATATTTCTGCATATTTATGACACTTGTATTCAGCTGCATTCGGTTAGACTGAAAGCCGACCCCAACATAGTTGGGAAAAGGCTAAAGTTGTAAAAATAAAAGGCCCGTTTTGACATTGACAGTTCTAGTATTCGTTTGTATGAAACTGACAGGTGTCAAGAACGCATTCTCAAATGTCAAAACGGGCCTTTTATTTTTGACAACTTTAGGCAGATGATGACGATGATTTATGACACTTGTGTGACATTTTAGTAGATAAAGCCACGACTGCTTTATAAATTGAAGAAAAAATCTGACTAAACGCTCAGTAATCTCAAATTAAAAATCTTAATTAATCCATTTATTAGGTAGGTAATAAAATAATTTGAATCCTGAAAAATACAGGGTAGCAACTAGCAAGGATATTGACGCGCAGCCATGGATACAGTACATAATTCTGAAACCACCAACGTTCAAATATTTCGTCGGTTTAAAAACCTTGCCATCCTGTTTATAAGTTTACGTATAAAACAATACTTAGTCGTTGAAATATCTATACAAATAAGAAAAAATAAATAAAAATAAAGACGTAAGTCTAGTAAATAAAATGATCCAAAAAAGAAGAAGTACTAGAATGTAGATCACGCTAGGCACTCAGTCATCTCAGCTAGATCATCGACCTGCGCAGACGCACGCAGGTGTGAACGAGACGCGACGTCACTGCGGTGAAATTACGGCAGAGACGTACATATTACACAGTATAACGTAATTCGTTTATATTAATTCATTATTTTAAGTAGCAGTTGCACCTAGGTGACTATAGTGTCATGGATTTGGGTCAAATGCGTGAGAAAGCTGTCAAGATTCGACATTTGTCATTTGTGACATAATTATGTCACAATAGTATAGTGCTTGATAGACAATAAAACGCATCTCGTTGTGCTAGAATGTTGCAAAAGGTTAGACAACACGTTAGATAAAAACGCACATTATTCTTTTTATTTGTATTTATCTTATAACGTTGGTCTCTTTAATAGAATAGAATAGAATTTATTTCCAACGTAAGTGGTAAATGGGCCAGTATTTATTAATAATTAATTGACGATATTTACATTATAAAAGCTAACATTTAAAATAATGATGTACGGACGCCAGCACATCAAGTTACTACAATCTGTCAAATTTCTTTAATAGATTTTCAACTTTATCGTTAAAGCATTAAGGTTCAAGGTTGATTGGGAAAATTTGACAGTTTGGGGTAGCTTGACCTGCTGGCGTCTGTACATGTGAAAAAATAAGCAAAATAATCATAGGGCATCAAAAAATTTTCCCGCGTCGCTGTCAACAGGAACAGATCCCAAAAGGCTGGCAGCATTGCCACGTTGTATGGCGATGCTAATTCTTTGGCCAAGAAACAGGCCAGCCCTCTGGTCAAGTGAAGAGTCGAGTAACCGCTTGGCGATATCTCGAAAAACCAAGTGGGCACCCGGACCCCATGGCCCTAGTGTTTCAACCCCAAACGGCTCGAACATATAACTCCCAATCAGGTTGGAATATTTTCGCCGTTTGAGGTTTTCTGCACCAGCAGCAGCCGCTCTAGCACAGCCCACCGTGCTTGGAAGATGGGATGGCGCAAGGGTGTCGACACATGTTGCATCCCACACCAAGGGTCTGTATAACTTCCAGGGCATTATGGTCATTCGGTCTGGTCTCTTCCCATCGTCGCGTGCCAGGCCGTTGGGTTCTAAAACAGCTGGCACGCGGGGACAAGAGCACGACGGATGATGTCATTAATGCTGGCGTGCCGTGCTATCCGACCTGCGCTCCTACTGCAGGATAGGCCATGGCCATAGGCCAGTGTTACATTTTATACCACAATTTATAGGTCCATATATATAGGATCAGAGTTACAGAGTCTGATTTTGGAGTCTTTGTGGTGAAGTTTATTTTACCATTATTTTAAACTTGAGAATGAGATCATCATCATCTGCCTAGCCTTTTTTCCAACTATGTTGGGGTCGGCTTCCAATCTAACCGGATGCAGCTGAATACCAGTATTTTACATGGTGCGACTGCCTATCTGACCTTCACAACCCAGTTACTGGGTAATACGATACCCCTTGGTAAGACTGGTTGTCAGACTTTCGGGCTACTGGCGACCCGTAACGACTGTCAAAGATCCATGAATAACAGTCGGGACCAACGGTTCAACGGTCTTGATATGGGAAGATGGTCACCCATCCATGGACCAACCGCGACAAGCGTAGCTTAACCTGATTGATCGACCCGTGCGGCTGTTATTACTTAGCCACAAGCCCCTCTCCTCTGACAAGTTTGAGATATACCCCTTTATTCATAAACGTTGCTCAAAGTTAAGTAGTGGTTAGCGACAGTTTTAACCATACATTTTTGACGTTTACGTCACTTAACTTTAATCATCGTTTATAAATAAACTCTATCATTAACTGCTGTTGGACGTCTATTTTCCAAAGTAACATACCTACCTACTAAACTAGATAAAAATGTAATAAAATGTAAAAAAAAATATCATACAATTACTAAAACTATTTGGTCACGCTCTAGTTATTATCTTTCAAACAAAAAATAGGTAACTAAGCCACAATAGACCATTTGAGACAAAATTCAGCAATCTTCGAACAGAAATGAATAGGCCTAGAAAGTTTACAAGATTTAAATTATGGCAATCGGTATGTAAGATGTGTTGTTGATCGAAATGTGATCCGCGACTGTAACAAATATGTATTTTCAAAATCCATGAGATTCAGCGATATAGCATATTGATGATTTTAATGTTTATAATTCTGTAAATACTTTTTTTTTAATTTCGTCGCTACCTTAGCGCATCCCTCTTAGGTGGCTGTCAAATATTTCGCTGTTTTGACAATTTAATAAATAAAAAAAAGGAATTTATTGGAGCTAGAATGTCAGCTGTACTTCATTCAGGATATTTGTACCTAATTTACCCACACTAAACCTTGAGTTATTGATACCTACTACCAAAATAGAATTACCGATACTATAATTTTCTGAGTTCATTGCTGTAACAATTAACTCAGAAAATTATAGTTACGACTGCCGATGACGCCACCCAGTATGTTAACCTAACCTAACTAATAAATACGATTTTTTATACGTCTTCCTACAGCTCATATTGAGGCAGATCAGTTCCAATATCGAGATCTGTCGTCATCAAAAAGAATCTCAATACCTACCTAATAGGTTGGATGTACTTACATTTCGCTAATATACGATGTCCTGAAATATTGCAAAATTAAAAATTTTATCGCAAAAGTTTGTCCCGAGGTACGAGTACGTACCCCACAGGGAGTGCCCTTAGCGTGCAGTCGCTCAGTTTTAATTAGTTTTAAGCCCTGGACAGGATAGCCGCGTGACGACTCCCGGCCACCGTAGGCGCGGGCCTGCGGGCGGAGAGCAATGGGTAGCTCCCCGCCCGATCAGGACCAGGCCCGTGCAGGACGGCGCGTAAGTGTTCCACGCGCGCCTCAAAGAGTTGTCAGCATAATTCGAGGGGCCCCTTAGGGCCGAAGCCTGCCGGGTCAGCGGGATTGTCCGAAAGGGTTACCGCTACCCCGGAACATAAAGGGCAAAGGAAGGAACATGGGTGGGTTTTAGTCAGTAAGAGTCTGACACTCCCTTCCGCTCCACCCAGAGCGGGAGGGGTCATTTGATGATTTCCCATCCGGAAAAAAAAAAAAAGGCAACCACAGGATAGTCCGGTTAAGTAGTCACGACCTCTCTAGCTGAACAACGAGATGCCAATTAATAAAAAAAATAAAAAAAAAACTTGATCATGTGCGAAGCGTTAATACGGGGATACGGTGTCATTTGAGGAACGGGCCGTGAGGATGAGTTTCCATACAAGTCAGGAGGTGCCTGCGTAACCCGCGCCATTTTTTAATGAATGAATAATCTCTTTATTATACAGGGTGGTAGGGACATCGCCACGTAAACTGTAACCATCTTTCAGCACATGATTGTGAAACCCATAGAGAAACAAGAAAATACTTAGCAGGTTATCAAAAAAAAAAAAATCTGCGGTTTCATAGAAAAATACAATACCTACGCGGTAAAAATGTACTGAAAAGCAAATTTTTTTTTTAATAACTCACGAAAAATTTCAACACACGGTTCAGAATCATGTATCGAGTCCATGGTAAAAGGCTGCGTGTCGATGTCCCTGCCATGTACAGACGCCAGCAGGTCAAGCTACCCGAAACTGTCAAATTTTCCCAATCAACCTTGAACCTTATTGATTTAGCCATAAAGTTGAAAATCTATTAAAGAAATTTGACAGATTGTAGTAACTTGATGTGCTGGCGTCCGTACCTATAGGTTAGATGCCTTCTTAATAAGTAGGTACAGGTTGTGGGAATTAATTTAACGACGACAATAAATAAACTCAATTTCTTTCGTTTAGTTTTTAATTCTCGTTTGCCGGCTATTGTATCCAGTCACATGTGCTCGTTACATGACAAGTCATACGTCAGCGAAAAGTCTCAGGTATGATAATGAACGGCTTGTAAAACATCTCATCTGTAATAGCGTGAAGTTATGTGACTGTGATCTATATGGAGTTGATTACACAACTTTCGACCATACATTAGGTCTGTGCCATGTCTACGCAGACACAATATATCTGTCATCTGTGTCTTGTTTACATTGCGCGTTGACAGGTCTGTCTAATATGTCAAAGCCAATTTGAGAGACAAACAAGTAGATCAACTTTTTACGGTAAATCAAAGACACACTCTTAGATTTCCTGTAAAAAGTTGATCTACCGATTGAAATATGTTTTTTTGTAACAGTAGGCAATTATGAAACTGATATCCAGTCAATTTCGATGCGAATTTAGTGAGGCGAAGGTTTAACTATATTTTACGTGAATAGTGAAATGTCTTGTCGTGACCCAAGTCGGAATAACAAGGTGCTCTGTTTACAAATAAAAAAATAAAAACGACGTAGATCTTTTTACAAATCTATAGTTCAATAGGCAATGAAAACGAATAATTCTGCCAAAACTGTCACTTGAGTCAAATCGAACGCTTTCTTAATTGTTTCGAATTGACACTAAAATAAATCTAGGCAATTCGTAAACGGGTGAGGTGTTGCATTAGTGAAGCAGGTAGACAGAAAGTCCGCTTTCTTCCATTTTGTGGAAACTACGAACGCACTACCATTGTTATTCACATGGTACACAGAAGTACACGACTTTATCATCGTGAAAACGTAAAGTTTATTTTTTAATGAAGCGAAAGTTGAAGTTTTGACAGGACTCATGTAATGAATGATTAATTTGTATGAGATTTTTATCTGTGGTCCTACTTATGCTGGAAAGCGTAGGTAGGAAGGTAAGGTAAGTCGTGAGTTTTGTAAAATTAAAATTGTTTTAAGTCGTGAAGAGGTTACTGTTTAAAATCTGCAGTAATTGTAGCTTATTACCCAACCTAGCCAGCTAAAAGAACCAAGAGGAAGATAAGAACAACCAAGTTTAATAGCCTTTTCTTAAAAAGAACTTAATTTGGTTTTAATTAGATTTGCATAACAGTAACACTTTGTTAAGTTTTAAAATGGCTATATTAGCCTAGTTCAGGATAGTCTATTCTTTATTCAACAACAACACAACGACTCAATGAATCTATTGTAAGATATATTTTAAAGTAAAAACTCATTTGTCCCAGTTACCCAATTCAACCCACGTCCCAATTTCAGCAAGGTACACGACAAAAACTGTTCTTCCTATACCAACCGATTAAAAAAACAGCCGCGTCTATATTATACACGCGACTACATAATTTATGTAATTACGCAGAATGTCGGCGACCTAACACAATAGTACGAAACAGAAAGCTCCGGGGAACTTGTTCATAGTGAAAGTGACGACATTCGTGAGATATTCGTGACTATAAACGAATATTTGTGAAACTAATCGAGAAGTGCTAACAAAGTAAGCAGTTGATTGATTGTATACACGAGACTCCGAGAAAATTAGTTGACTTTAATTAGGTACCAAAATTGTCTATAATAGGCTCAGAAATAAAGTTATGTTCGGTTAGGTAATAAAAAAAAAAAGAAGACGTCAAAAAACATAAACTTATTCCCGCCAAAACTAAAACAATCAAACTAATTTATAGAACTAATATATCGTACGTGTAACGCTAATTACAACAAAAGCGGTATATTATTCTTAAAGATGTTGATTAATTGGAAGCGTTGAGACTAAAGAAACAAGATTTATATATTCAAGAAATCGAAAATCGGTGTGAATGTCCGAATGATTGATGTTCACTAACGTAATGCACTTATAAGGATGTGCACATTTGTAATTGGAATACTAATTCGTATTATTCTGTTTATGGTAAACGCAATGCAAATGGCGCGAATCGCGAGGTGATGCAACTTCGAGTGTAAAATTGCGTAAATTGAGAGATCGCAGAAATTCGCAGATGGTATCAGAGCACACCCCGATGCCAGTATGTTACGCAAACGGTCGCGCTATCCCTGTCGCCTTTAGGCTCATTAATTTAATCAACGTCGAAGAAATTGCCTAGATTTCACATGTTGGATGTTGCATTTAGATCGAAACATCTGTTTTAAATTTTATTACGTGCATGACGAAATTAGAACTTGCAAATAATAAGTGTGTTAATTAACCTATTTATGACAATATTATTTCCTAAATACATACCTAAATGAACATTACTGTTAGATATAGAACCTTTCGATAATGAAAACAATGAAAAGGGAGTACTGAAATCTAAATAATCAGTAAATAGGTAGGAATCCAAACGCATCAATAAGATCGATAGAAAAAAACATTGTTAAAAGCTTTGAAATAAACCCAAATTATGTCTTAGCTATCGTGGGAATTAGATAAATATTTAAACTGTAGAACACTGGGGTCTATGTAAAGTAGGTAAAGCTAGATAACTATCTAAGCCAATTAAATCAATCGAGATGACACATAAAATAAATAGAATTACAAAATATTCACGTAAAATATAACCAGAGGCCTGTTTACCTGTTTCCTTTGCCTCTATTACAAAAGCTGTGGTTTTAGATTTGTTGTCTGTTGAGTTGCAAAATGGCGCAGTTTTCGATCAGTTATTCGATAATGTTCCGTGATGGATTTATGTAATTGTGTTTTTTTTTGCTGATGTAAGCTGTTAAAACTACGAAATGTTTAATTAAAATTGGATGTAGCTTATGATTTAGAAAATAGATTGCGTCCATAGAACATATATAAGAAATGGAAGTGTGAATAGTTTCATGTGCAACGTTGCTATTGGCATTAATTGAAAAGTACAGACGCCAGCACATCAAGCTACTACAATCTGTCAAATTTCTTTAATAGATTTTCAACTTTATCGCTAAATCATTAAGGTTCAAGGTTGATTGGGAAAATTTGACAGATTGTAGTAGCTTGACCTGCTGGCGTCTGTACAAAATAGAATAGAATTGAATAATTTATTTGTGAAACATAGTTAGTGCGCTATGTTTTGCCAATAATGACATACTTATAAATGCCTAGCAGTGCCCCGCGGTTTCACCCGCATCAGTGTCGATCCCGCGGGAATATCTGGATAAAAAGTATCATATTCTGATGTGCTATATTACTGTACAGGTTCATCAAAATCCGTTCAGTAGTTTTTGCGTGAAAGAGTAACAAACATCCATCCATCCATCTAAACTATTCTAAACCATCCGCACAAACTTCGTGTATAATATTAGTAGGATTAAATAAAACTACTAAATATTATAAAAGAACTCTAAGGAAAATCTTTGAGTTGAATTCACAGATCAACCGGAGCAAATAGTAGGTATCTACTACAACCTATTGTAAAGATAGAAAACAAAATATTTGATATTTAATTATATATTTTAACTATAATATAGCTGGTACATAGGTACATATTTTCTTATACCAAGAGCCGCGGCAACCAAATACCGCGGCATTTAAAAAAAAACCTAAGAAGAGTAATGATTACAAAAAAATGTCCGCAATTATAAGGTTCTTGTGCTTCTTAAATCCTAGCCCGTCCGTCTGCAGTATCACAAAGTACTTAGTAATAAACTCGCATCATACGCTGCGCCTGCGCAGCCAGAGGTGAAAGTAGTCGCTTGACACACGCGAGATTCACGCTTGACTGTAATTAGGCTATTAATTATCTACCACGTACGCAAAAGGTAATTAAACAATGTTTGTTAATGAAAGCTGACATTTGTATTAGTTTCCGATTTGTTTCCTTATGATCTGCAGACTATCGAAAGGCCGTTTATAAGGCATTTATCATCGTTATTGATTTATTTTTACTTTTCCTTTTGGTTCCATTTTTGTAGCAGCAAAACACTGGTCTATCATTCAATCACTAATTGCTAATGTAATTAGAACTGGTTTTAATGCTGCTAAGCATTTTCCATTTTCAGGGTTCCGTAAATAACAAGGAACCCTTATAGTTTCGCCATGTCCGTCTGTCCGTCCGTCCGCAACTTAGTTCAGAGACTCTTAGTACTAGTTTTCACTAATACCGGGTTCACACGGTTCGATTTTAGTTCATCAACTGCTAATTAAGTCGAAAGCGATTTGAACCGCCTGAACAGACTTTCAATGAAACTGAATTTCAAATTCAAAGATTTTTTGTTGTTCAACTAGTAATTCGAAAACATGAAAATCAGTTTGTTTTGTAAATAAAAACGAGAACCTCAAACTACACCAAGTGTAGCCAAATTGCCAAACCCTTCTTCAAAATAACAGCAATAAAATGCTTCTAAACTACTCAAAAAGAGGACAATACCCATCATCTCTGTACGATAACGCATAATGTGGCTCATTTATAATCTGTATTGCCCATAAACAACGTAATTCTACTTTCTAAACGTTGCATCAGTATTCATTGTTTAAGTTCAAGGCATCATCATGTTTATTCATAGAGCTTCACTACTTTTATGAATTACGCGGTTTATCTTGATTTAATTTGACTAAATGTACGTCTTTAGGGTAATTTGTTTGGCTAATTATTTCCTTAAACGTTTATGATACAGTGGCTTAGGAGTTAAGACCGCATGCAACAATTACATAATTAATTATTACTACAATTTCAATCTTTATTAATTAACTATTATAGATTCATATTTTAGTATTAGAATTATTAATAGGCTAGTAATATACCTAATCCTTGTTTTTTTTTATTTATATAGAAATATTTGTACGTCATATTATGGCAGGATATGTTGGAACCAACATTGTAACGTCTATTGTACCATATTCTAACAAATAAACATTTTTGATTTGATTTGAAGAAAAGTTTGTGCGGTGCACGTGGGGATAGCGTAGTGCGTGGGTATATCCACTTTATTCCGCGTTCTCCATTATAGTCCCGACTTTTTAGTCAATAGGTGTTCGATATTAGTCGTCATTTAGTCGTTACGAGTCGTCAGAAGCCCGAAAGTCTGACAACCAGTACCAAGGGGTATCGTATTACCCAGCGATTGGGTTGTGGAGGTCATAAAGGCAGTTGCTCTATGTTGTAAAATACTGGTATTCAGCTGCATCCGGTTAGACTGGATGCCGACCCCAACATAGTTGGAAAAGGGTAAGCAGATGACGATGATCTCATTCTCAAGTTTAAAATAATGGTAAAATAAACTTCACCACAAAGATTCCAAAATCAGAGTCTGTAACTCTGATCCTATATAATATATGGACCAATAAATTGTGGTATACAATGTAACACTGGCCTATGGCCATGGCCTATCCTGCAGTAGGAGCGCAGGTCGGATAGCACGGCACGCCAGCATTAATGACATCATCCGTCGAGCTCTTGTCACCGCCGGGGATGATGAGGTGTCCGACATTACCCCCCTTTTCTCCTCGGATAGACGCATTCATATTCCCAAAAATTTAAGAATAGTGTCTTCGTTCTCTCCTTTGATTTGTTATTTGTTGCAACGATTTCTATTTAGCTTCACACATTCTCGCCATCGGGAGTTTCCCCTAAACCATACTACGAATCAGAGCTCTAACTGTTATGAAGATAGTCAGTTTATCTGTTAAGACACATGTCTTTCAAAAATATAATTTCGACAAACACACTTCCTTTGACTTCGAGCAGAAATAACTCAGATTATGCAACAATTTTACGGATATTCCCAAGTTTATACCTGCCGTTCATATATGGCAGCGTCTTATTCACAATCAAATTTCACAAATGTGTCTATCACGCTGAGTCGTTTTGCTAAAAATAAATATTTTACAAGGCGTGTCACTGTTACATCACCGGTTACACAAACTCAGGCTTCGGTGAAAGAGAGAAAGGCGACGTATCCTCTTACAGAATATGTCCATACAGCTAATGTATTACGGAGCACGTATCAGGTTACTGCCTTATTCGTCTAGCTTGACTGGGTAGCTGTGACGACAGAATTGCGAGGTCTTCAGTTTCACTGACCTAAGGTTTCTGATCTGAAGGATGGATCAAGTCAGCATAGCTATTCACAACCACGCGATACGCTTCCGTACCGTATCGAACATCAATCAATGTTATCGTGGGAGTCTTTGTAATTTAGAGCTCAAGATTAAATGGCTATCGCTGTGTATGTATCATCACCAGATTGCGGATGGATGACGGTTTTTCATGATCCACTGGACGCACATCGAACTCGTAAAACAGACAGTTCGTTCGTCAAACGAATGTCGATGCGATAAGGGCTATTTCTGATATTCAGCAGTATATCAATGTGCAGAAGTTGCGTTTATTTGAATAAAGGTTATGATAGTGATGATGGCCAACCTACGGGGTAGTTGCGTACACTAACAGTAACAGTGGCTTTAATTTTGACAGTTCAACAACATTCATTGCGTTATTTACGTTGTTGAGCCGACAAATTTTTCGAACTTAAGAAGCAATGGATTAGCAATACCCTTCAAAATGATTCAGATAGAGAATGATAGTGTGTTACCACAGTGTGTTACGCTATTAGGGTACTGTTGTTAGAATCAATAAATGATGAACTTCCGCTGCCACAGTAGAGAAGTTCTCACGAGATTATCTTAATAACTGTCATCTAGTATGACGACGAATTGCAACCTGTCATTACTACCTATTGTACTCTATACACAATTGACTAATTGATGTGTTTGTTATAAAATCAAGTCGTGACAGTAATACATTTGATTTGTAGAACAAAGAAAGTTCTGGACGAAAAAGAAACAACATTAGCGCAGAGGGGGTCCAGTGGTAACGGCCGCGACTTACGAGTTGTACGCTTTACTTTGTGTACAGACGCCAGCAGGTCAAGCTACCCGAAACTGTCAAATTTTCCCAATCAACCTTGAACCTTAATGCTTTAGCGATAAAGTTGAAAATCTATTAAAGAAATTTGACAGATTGTAGTAGCTTGATGTGCTGGCGTCTGTACATTATATCATCACAACTACTCTCAAAACTGTGAAGGAAAACATCGTGAGGAAACCAGCATTTCCTATAACTGAAAATTCGAAGACGTGTGACATCTACTAACCCGCACTGGGCCCACGTGCTGGATTACGGCCCACTCCCTCTACACACACACATTCCTCACAGAGGGACAGGCCTGTGTCCCAGCAGTGGGGACATGTAGGCTAATTATGAAATGATGTTGATTATGACTTCATGAAAAATGGAAAAGTAAAATAGAATTTTTCAAATCCTAATGGTAGTTCCGCGTTGAAATGAACAAACTCTTCAGATTTATTATTAGTAGAAGATACCTGCATTTAAAGGAATTATGAATTTGAATATTGCATACAAACTGCTTACCAGAAAATGAAGAGGGCTGTAACTTGTGACAACGTCTGTTATATTATTGTTCGAGCACACACACCTATCAAAAATACTGTAATTTTTTTTAGAAAAAAAAAATCCTTGCCGACTCGTAGTCACACCAGTATGACAAACAGGATTTCAGCATCAATCATGATAAACATCTGAAAAGGCTGAAATTGACTTAATTTTTTACTCTCAAGTGATCGTGTTTCATCTCAATATCAAATATAAAGAGAATAAATGCAGGACTGACACGCAAACGCAACGTAATGTCTTAAAGAAATGTTACGCTTTTGATGCGTATCTAGAAGCTCATAAAAAATCTCTTATCAATTTCAAACTTAAGGCATTTATTTCAATTAAACCATTTACAGACATTTGAAATTGTCAAGGAGTCGAAAGCGTCCAGAGTACTAGCAAATAGGTAGAAACAAATCGTATCATTTAATGTTTGTTTAATACAAGTAATAAAATAATACACAATCAAGCATTACTTGTTGTGACTTATGAGAAAAGTTATGACGATGGATGTGTATGGCTAAGAAGATATGAAAGAAAGACCAAAGAAACTATCTATGGATGAATAAATAGTGTGAAAGATCAAAAAAAATGTGTTAGAAAAGGGGTGAAAACTGAGATGACGGGGTAGTATTATAAGTAGGAATAATAAGACATGCTGCGACAATCGCAAACAATTTGGAATACGGATAGGTTGGACACGGATGGTGCATGGTGATGAGTTTGTTGCTAAAATGATTGACTTTGATTCTTCTTGATCTAAAGGTATAAAGCCCTTAGGGCCGAAGCCTGCCGGGTCAGCGGGATTGTCCGAAAGGGTTACCGCTACCCCGGAACATAAAGGACAAAGGAAGAAACATGGGTGGGTTTTAGTCAGTAAGAGTCTGACACTCCCTTCCGCTCCACCCAGAGCGGGAGAGGTCATTTGATGATTTCCCACCCGGAAAAAAAAATAAAAGCCTCCCCATGTGGGTTTTTTGTCCAATTTGTAGTAGCATAAAACTTAGCTGCTATGCTTAAATGGAATTGGGCTGGGCACATCTGCCGCATGTCAGACGATCAATGGGCCAAGCGTACGACCCAGTGGGTCCCGCTTAATGGAAAACGACATCGCGGCAGGCCCAGACGGAGATGGCGGGATGAGCTGGACTCCTTTCATAAATATTAGTCCTTGGCAGCTATGGACAGGGAGAGGTAGTGAGGCCTTTGCCCAGTAATGGGACATTAATGGCTAAAAAGTATTAACAAATTTCTTGAATAGTGCGAGGAACTGGTTCAATTCGCTTTTGATTTTATCCCCATGGGGATAGTCCCATGGAAATTAAACCACTAAAATGCCGCCATGTTGGTTTATTAATCATGCGTGTATTATGTTGTGTGTTTTATTATAGTTACTTATGGTTTTAGTTCACGTGACTTGGAAATGCAGGAGTTATTTTTAAACTCGCCATTGTTTCTAAAAATACGTGTGTCAAGGTATCGTTACAGCTTTTATAACCTCCACTAATTAACTTTAATTATTTGTTACGCAATTATGCAATGCCTTATGAGCTTTCCTATACGCTAAATAACGTTCCCAGAACATTAACAATTGACCCAATTTTACTTGTTTTTAGTAGTAAAAACAAGTACAAAAACATAAATAGGGAATTGAAGAAGGAAATATTTCTTCTCTTGTCTACACAAATTATAATAATTATAATATTATTTGAACCTACGCAAGCACAAAGAGAGGAGCAGTGGTGGCCCAGTGGTAATGGACTCGACTTACGAGTTGGAGGTCGTGAGTTCGAACCCAGGCAGGCACTTTACTTTGTGTAAATTATTTCATCACCACTGCTCTCAAAACGGTGAAGGAAAACATCGTGAGGAAACCGGCATGTCCTAGAACCACAAATTCGAAGATATGTGACATCCACCAACCCGCACTGGGTCCGCGTGGTGGATTATGGGCCACTCCCTCCCACAGAGAGGAGGCCTGTGTCCCAGCAGTGGGAACATTATAGGCTGATTATGTAAACACAAAGTAATTCTTAATATTCTTCTAAGCTTTCTGCCTTTATCATAGCTATCCGTCATCATCATCTGCCTAGCTTTTCCCAACTATGTGGGGGTCGGCTTCCACTTCCAGTCCAACCAACACATACAGCGGCAACAGATACAGCGGAATACCATTATATCTGACCTCCACAGTCCAGTTACTGGATAATACGATACCCCTTGATAAGAGTGGTTATCAGACTTTCGGGCTTCTGGTACCCGTAACGACTGTCAAAGATCAACGAATGACAGCCGGGACCAACGGAATAACGTACTTTTTGGCTCTACCATAGTAACTACAGCCACAAAATGTCAAAAAGTCAAACTGTCAGGCAATCTCACTTTGCTGATCAAACTTCAAAGTAAGATTTTCGTAAATAAAGTCAATCAAAAAGTTACATCGTCTGGCGTACCTAATCACATTGTGCGTGCTTGAAAAACAAGAAAATCGTTTAAATATTTCTTTAGTCTTTCACGCGACCACGCAGATTCTTTACGACAAGTAGGTAATCATTGAACAATATAATGATGACAAATTGAGTATCATGTCATATCGTTTCCTTTTTCCGATGTTATTTTATTTGATCACGCAAATTAGACATTTGTAATAATTAAGCTTACCATCCGCGTGTCTCAATAAATATTCCCGGTGACCTACTAAAAGACTGATTTAGTTCATTCTTTCTTGAATGGAATTTTAATTCTTAAGGGGCGGATTTTTGATTCTTCATCTGTCAAACTGCCATTAGTTATTCTTCAGAAAAAAGTTATCTTAGGCTTGAAAATACGGTCTACAAAAAATTTATCTAACTTTATTTCCGTAAGTCCCAAAGACAACATTCTTGTTGCTAGCTTGTGTTGTAAGAGAAAATTTTTGTGCATTCTGGTAGTTTTCGCGCGTTGTTAGCTACCTACTGATTTTTTTATTGCTAGTTGTTTATGAGATTAGCCTAGTCTTTTCCGCAGCCTAACGGAGACTTCACCCAAAAAATAGCAATGTATCAAATATGTTCCAATTTAATTCATGATAAAAAATACCTAAGTACAATGAGGGATCTAAGGACTGCTGAAAACTTTTAAGTGAGTTTTCTCTTAGATACCTTCCCTAAATGATCAACTGATCATTCAAAAAGTCACTTAAGTAATTAAAAAACTGTGAATAGAAGACGTGGTCAATACAACACTTTCCACTATATTACAAACTACACTAAAATAGCCAATCAAGATCTAATCTTCTAGTCAGTCCAATTTTAAAGTCGGAAAATAAGTAGATTCGATTTCCGATTATTCAAATTACCGATTACGCGTCAAGATTTATGTGTATATTGTAAAGTCCCTGGTATAATCGATAAATCATTATGTATCTGGGATAATAAATAATCGATATAACACACGCGAATTTTGATATCTACTTTCGACGCATTCTGTAATAATTATCGGCCGCTTTCTTCCGGACCGATGCATAAGATGCGAGAAACAGGTTTTTCATACCGGATATGCGGATATTTTGTTTTCACGTAAAGGAAAATAACTAAATATTAAGGCTTCGTTTAATTTTTACATGTTTTTATCATAGACCTATATAGATTTAATGGTTATTAATCACTTTTTATTTCTAAAAACTTTGGAAAATAGGGAAATCATATCTACTCACTCTCGGTCCGGTGATGGCGCAGACCGTGTGCGCCAACAACAAAAACTGACAAATGCTGCCCCTCATACTGCTCTCAAAAACCAGAGCGGCTGAGTATCATCACACAACACACCACTATCCTGTCAGAGCGTATGTCCTTTGCCACTGTCTGACAAAAAAATCACTGCACGACACTATATTCCGAACTCGAATAAAAATAATTATTCAAAATTGAGCGGCAAACTGGCAAACGTCACAAGTTGACAGTCGGTCGTCTCTGATAGCGGATATACGCTGCGGCAGTCGGCACGGTAATAGCGCGAGCGGCGACCACCTGTCCGTTTTACCACCCCTACTCTTTACCCCCTACTCGTTTCGAAAGGATTCATCAAAGATGAGAATTAAAACAGACGGCAGCGCGAGACGTTAATTGAATTGAACGTTGCATAAATTGTGTACCTGAGAGTTTTGGGTCAGGTGCGTTTTGCGACTGCAGATGAAAAAAAAAACATTTTTATTTTGATATCAATTTGCCTGCCACTCTACGGTGTTTTGAAACTCCTTACTTTCTGTATTGCTATTGCATCTCATATCATGTCCTACCTAAATGGCAAGGCCACGTACCTTATTAATTTTAATTATTTTATTATTTTTGTCTGTACATGACATGACAGTAACATCGTGAGGAAACCGGCATGTCCTAGAACCAAAAATTCAAAGACAACCAACCATCTACCAACCCGCACTGGGCCTACGTGGTGGATTACGGCCCTCTCCCTCTCACCGAGAGGAGGCCTGCGGGGTAATTGCGTAAGACACTATCAGTAGCAATCGCTTTCATTTTGACACTTCAACAACATTAATTGCGTCATTTACTTTGTTGTGCAGAAATGTTTTTCGTACATATGAAGCAATGGATTAGCAATATCCTTCAAAATGTTTCAGATTGTGATTGATCGCTTATTACACAATTAGGGTACTGTATCCTAACAGTGGGAACATTTTAGGCTGATTATGTTTATGCTACATGGCAGTAATATCAATTAGCTTTTCCAACATCCATTTTGCAATAAAAATGAATCAGCTAAACCGTAAGCTCACTAACTCTAGTTAACATCGTAAATAGATGATAAAACTAAACAAATGATCAATATGATTCTTAATCATTTTAGGAATTGAAGAAACAGAGCGTGTAGGTAATTTCAAACACGAGTTGAAAGAGGTGGTCAGTCAAGCAAGGAGGAAGGGTCGTAGAACGCGTAGATGATCCGGAAAATTGAAGGAAGCTTGTTGCTTGATGATATTGGTCTATCTATGTATATCAAGATTTTCGTTTCTTGTTAATTGTCAAATAGTAAGTCTGTCAAAGAAATCATAGGATTTGGAAACCCTTTTTTACAAGGATCGTTTCTGGGACTCTTGTATCCTAGACCTAGGTACTTCCGACTATAACCAAGACTCTCGTCATCCCTTAGGTTCAGGAGCAGTCCAATGTTCCACTCCACTCTGCCCCTAAGACGGCGCTCTGACCCATTTTCCAGCTTTGGTCGTCTATTCTACGTATTTACGTGAACGTCCATTCAGGTAATTTGTTTATCTTTTGTTAATCTGCAGATTATCTCACGCATCCCAGTATGACACATCTCTTACATCATATGCATATGAAAGCAATGCTCCACCTCGAACAGCATGTGCCGCCAACCGAAAAAAAAACAATAACTGTCAAAATTTAACACCACCGATCAAAATGCAAATTAGAGTTCGGTCACGGTTAAAACCCTTGCGAGATCCATCGCAAATCTTATGGTAAAATCATTAATCAGGCGAGATATCTGCTGATGGCGAAACAACAGTAATGTTCCATGAACACAATGGCCCAAACCTCGTTGGGCCACAGCTTGTGCGAAAGAATGGAGCATATCTATGTATACTAATTGGTGTTGAACGTTTTGCACCATTTAAGTTAAAGGTATTGTGTTGTAAGGCGCGCTTCGGACGCTTTGGGCCGTGTAAAAAAAAAGCTATCTCGAGTGTCTGTGGTCGAGATTATTGGCTTAGCGCCATGAGGTTAATGTGTGGTTAAAATGGGAACTAAAGTCGCCATCTTGTTTTTTTAATACATTCCTACTGACATTTCACAAAACAATAGGTAATACGAGTATGCATGTGATTCAACTAAGGGCCAAATATTTTTGATTATAATTTCTTTTTGAGTAAGAAATTTATTTTTGTAAAGTGCAATAAAACTGTGGGAAATTCAAATATTTGAAAAGCGACGCTATTAGTCAGAGCAATTGTGATGTAAAAGTCTATGACAATAATGAATGTCACTGTTTTATGTTTTATAGGAGTGTGTTGTGATTCAGCCCGTTGCAAAGACTACAATAGTATACGCCCGTTGATAGACTATGAGCTCACACCAGGGGCGCCAAAATGGAGGGCGTTTAAGATGGCCCGTATCGGTTGGCTATTTTTAACTTTTTTATAAGTACTTTTTATACTAATTGCTTTTTTGTGTTAAATATTTTTTTACGATTATATATGGCTATGCAAATTATCGAGTAAAAATATAAAAAAAAAAGTTATTTTAGTGTTATCTTGTAAATGAAAATATAATTAGAGTAATAAAAAAAGACATACATATTCCATAATGCACAAATGTTTACCAACAACGCCTCCCTGTCGATGTCATTCAGGAGCCAACAGATCCTTGTAGCACTCCGGCTTTATCGGTGTTAAGCAGTCCATATCGATCAATTATGCTTAGAAGCAATCGATATCGACTGGTCGACGTCGATTAAGTGTGCATATGTAAGTGTGTACACGAGTGGCACGCGTCAACGACAGAAGTAACTGCAGACGTCGACAACTTGCCGCTCGTGTATTTGAGTGCGGTGCTCAACTACACGAGCGGCATGCTGTCGCCGGCAGCCGTTGACACTTGTCGACAGCTGCAGTTGCCTTTGTCGTTGAAGCGTGTCACTCGTGTGTATGGATACTAACCGCATATAAATTGCATCTTTAGTAAAAAAATATGATGTGACGGCAATTTCGTTGCCATCATTCATTTTCATTTTCCTTGCCTTGTCTAAGAGAGTGATCTCTGGTTCATGATTCAGAGCTCTAGGTACGTATTTGTAGGTAACCAAAGCATTGAAGAGTTTTAAAATATTTTTTCGCATTACTAAGCGGACGATCAACAATTCCTCTTTGTGAGACTACAATGACTTGTTTTGAAAAACAGTTATTCAAGATTTGTCTTTTGACAGCATAACAGCACATAGGCCCATACGCATTGTAAAATTAGCATCATAATTACCATCAACAACGTGCAATGGAGCGCAGTATTCTCGGTGTCATATTGACATACCAGATTCGCAACACCACACTGCGCTCGAAAACACAGACCACCGACCGCCGCCGCCGCAGCAAGCCGCTAAGCCGAAATGGGACTGGGCTGGTCACGTCTGCCGTATGCCTAATGAACTGTGGGCCAAAATAACCACCACTCTTCTTCGTGTCGCTGGCACCACTGTATTTTAAATGCTGTTTTCCCAAAACTTTGCCACTTCCACGGCGTTGTCTACCACGTCGAGCGCTGACACAGCTAGAAGGCGTTGCGGCAGACCCCGTAGAAGATGGCGGGACGAGCTGGACAAAACAAACGACTAGTGGTCTACTTTAGGCCTGGATCGAAAGAGCTGGAAGTCATGGGGAGAGGCCTTTGCCCAGCAGTAGGATGATGCAGGCTAACAGTAACAGTAGTAACCAACAACAATGAATTATCAAACAAATCATACTTGGGTGCTATTATAGTGCCTTTACGAGTAGGTAACGATTCTTAACGGCTGATGCACCCCCTGCTTGCTAATGTAGGTGGTGCAGGTCTGCGCACACACTTGTGCACTATATGTATAATGTCTCCCGTGTCGATGGCTGATCTTCGCTAGATTGGCCGCTGTGGCCGAAATTTGTTCTCGACGACTGTATTTTTACTTTGCACTGTTTTGCGAAAAATCTACCAAACTCAGTTTTAAATTGCGCCATTTCTTTGTTATATTTAAGTGATTTCATCATAAAATTGAGTTCAAAAAGTCGAAAATTATTTCTAAACTTTTGTTTCGAAATAATTTTCGAGTTTTTGAAAACTTTCGCAATCCGTCATGGCGGATATATATATATATTTATTTTCGTAATATATCATTGTTACTGTTAGCATAACAATGGGTGCTGAAATGCTAAATGTTTAGATATAATCTAGACAGCTGATGACTGACTGAGATATCGACAGTTCTTTCGACTTGGGCCATTGTTATGGGACCTAGAACCACATGAGTTACCATGTTGTGTAGGTTCCTATTTCTTGTGTGGTGATCTCATAGGCTCCATGATTACCTAGATATTATTTTATCAGTTACAAAGATTTGATAGACACTGCTGGTTGTGATGTGTGTTTTATAATTTCACCACAAATAAATGATACCTATAAATTGACTGATTTTTTGTCTATAATAATAACAGACTTGTTGCTAATTTAACATTTTGCACAAGTCACCATGAATTAAAGTACAGCCGATCGATTCTGTAAAAATCTCACCGTGAAAAGTTAGGTGAAGTGACCTTAGAGTGTGCCCTAGCATTAGTTGGAATGATAGCTCACTCCACGCTCACTTCACTTAAGTTTTCACGGTGAGATGGTTACAGAATCGCACTGCTGGTCTGAACAGAATTTCAGAGTCTGGGGCACGGGCATGGCATTCGTCGCACTATGTTTTGTTTCATTTTATTCCATTTTCTACAATAAACACAATGAGTAAATATTAAGTACGCTCAAGCTATAAAAACATTTCAGATTAAATTTCACAATTGCGATTAAAATATTCAGATATTTATAATCTAGCAACTTGTTTTTATGAAATCTTACAAATTAACGCACTTTTTTATACGTCTCTGTCACCCTTATTGCAAACAGATTAAGGTATGAAATCACTTGATTGGTGTGAATGTGCAGTTCTGTTGTTCTTTTTTCAAATCATCGCTTGGCGGGAAATCGATCAACGGGCTACGCGATTAGTAGTGGTTTTATTTGAATGTTATTGACAAACAAAATGAATTTAGGTATTTTGCGACACCCAACACTAGGTGGCCGATTTTAGCTAATAATTTGTTAATTAGTGATCAAAGCGTTCTTTAATTTAATTATTAAAGTAGAAATTATCTACTAATCCCAGAGTCACAGTTGTTTTAAGAACTTCGGTTTTAAAATCATATAATTAGTCATCGTTTTTATGTAAATGAAACAATGGAACAATCCACAAAAGCCCAATCAAGAGTTGAAGTGAAATAATGAGACAATACTCAATAGAAAAATAAACACCATTATACTATAAGTTCTAGACATTTGTATGATTCAGACGGAAGCTCATAGTATTCCTACATAATACTTATAACTATAACCCGGTAGATCCTCAGTCATAGACATAATATAATAGTGGATAGTATGATAGTAGATTCATAAATGACTTCGCCCTGCGAGGTAACACATTAACAGTAGAAATGGCTTTCATTTTGACAGTTCATCAACATTCACTGCGTTATTTACGTTGTTGAGGATACACATTTTTTGAAGATATGAAGCAATGGATTGGCAATATCCTGTAAAATGATTCAGATTGTGATTGATAGTGTGTTACGCAATTGGGGTGCTGTTCCACAAACGACGTATACTTAATGTTGTGTCCTGCGTGTCCTGTTGTCTGCACGTTACAGGAACAGATGGACGCTAGTGATGGCGCCAAACACGTAGTGGAATTCTGGGCCGACTTCATTAATTACATTGCTATCGACCCGCTAAGACGAAAATGTAGATGAAGTATGTCCATTCAAACATATTTATGAAATCATCAGAAAGTTATCATTATTTTAGTTAAACAGTCTACATTGGACGGACCAAAGTGCGTTTCGATGCCACGCAATGTAGAGATGCGTTGAAACGTGTTTCTATTAGCAAAACAACAATATCAGACCTTAATTTAAAACAAGAAATTGACCCATTATAATTGCCAAATCAAGAAACTAATTTAATCTGAAGAAAATCAATAAAGAATTACCTAGAGCATTGATAAAATAATGACATTTTCCTCATCTAAATAACTTTTTCACAATGCTATCACCTGGTGCGACTATGGCACTATAGTTAAGCAACAGACAGCCACAAGATTTCGCATTCAAGAATTAAAAAAAAAAGAATTTTTATATTCGTTACATGATTAACATCCGTTTATTATATTTCATTGTTTGAATTAGAATTTCGACTTTTGACATCTCAGCTCGTGTCGTGAGTCGTGATCAGTAGGTATTGCGTAACCGACAGTTACCGATGATAACCGATTGTCACCGAATCACCACGATTACAAATGCGCACGCGGTACTAAATTGATCCGGATCAGCAATGGAACCAATTTGGAAGGTCAATCCGTGATTGATAACGATTTCCATGCAGATTTGGAAATTAACAGGAAAGAAACTGAATAGGTTACTGATTAGAAAAATGGTTCGCGGTTGAAATTGATGAAGACTATTATGGTTTCTTAAAGTGCCATGCGTGATTTGATTACCTAGTTGCTAATGATTTTAGCTTTGCGGGGTAATGGGGTAACACACTAGCAGTAGCGATGGCTTTCATTTTGACAGTTCAACAACATTCATTGCGTTATTTTCGTTGCTGAGCAGACAAATTTTTCGAACGTATGAAGCAATGGATTAGCAATATCCTTCAAAATGATTGATAGTGTGTTACGTAATGAGGGTGCTGTTGACAAGGGTTTAGATACCTAGATGAAACAGTAACATTAAACGCGAAATACAATAACCAAACTCTAAAATAAAAAGTTTAACTTTTGGCAATGTTTCCATTGCTTGATGTCAGGGCAGGTCACAATTTTAAAGTCATACAAACTCTACTTCCCCTAGTTTCCGGTCCCTCATTTTCTTACGTAACTGTCCTTTTCTAATTTACTAAGACTTACCTAGTTTCTCGATTAAACTGTTTCCAAAGTCACCTTGAGGAAAATATCTAATAAAAGCTTTTGTCTGAAACCATAAGATGGCTATTTCCTATTGTAAAATGTAGTTATGATTCGGCTCCAGAGTATTTAGAAGTTTTGGGATGACCTGCAAAGTCTCTCAAACTAGCTCATCATCCGCCTGCCTTTTCCCAACTATATTGAGATGGGCTTCCAGTCTAACCAGAGGCAGCTGAATACCAGTATTTTACAAGGAGCTGACCTCTTCAACCCAGTTACAATACTCCTTGATAAGACTGGTTGTCAGTTTTTCGGGCTTCTGACTACCCGTAATGACTGTCAAAGTTATACAAATGACAGCAGGGACCTACAGGTTAACGTGCTTTCCGAGGCACGGAGAGGTTTTGATATGTAATGGATAGTCATCCATCCACGGACCGACCTCGGCAAGTGTAGCTTAACCTTCAAACGACCTCAAATCTCTCAAACTAAAGCTTGAACCTCCATGACAAGAAGCACGTGGAACATCCTCACATCTCACAATTATGGTAATCTCATAAACACTTTCACCGATGACCTTGCTGGGGAAAGTTGAATATCCGGCGAAATTGCATCGCCGCTCATCTTTCGCCCGTCACTTCTAAGCTCACGGTGTTTTGAAATGGCCGTGTTATAACATACGTAATGTGTTGTATTATGTAAGTATTAGTAAGAGCTCATTATATTGCTCAAGGTAGCTGATAGGTGCACAGATTAGAGCTCGTGGTCTATTTGTTCGGTCATTAATATTATTCAGCGGAAACGGTGTCTTTCTTTTATTTATTGCGTTTGGTTTATAGAGTGGAATGATTGTTAGGTGTTGTGCGGACCGAATTATTGTTAGATGATCAACTTTGATGTTTTATGCCTTTCCTGTTCTTTTCCCTAGACTCTGTGGAAGTAAGAGTTGCAAAGGTATACTTTAGACAGCAAATTCGACCCTCAGCACGCCAGACTTAATAAGCCTGCCAACGGATGCGTACTTTTTGACAGCAGACTTGATAAACTTGATTAACAGACAGGGGTTAATAAAGAATGTTATGTTTTGTTATTGTACTATTGAAACTGGTAATATTTTTGTGGCTAGAAAGAGGGTGACTACCGAAATGACGACTAATAGAGAAGTATGGAAGAAAAATACATGTTGCGCCGACCACAAATAAATTGGGATATGGCGAAGGAGAATGATGATGAAGTTGGTGGTATTTAGCAGTTTGATCTTATTTTCTTAATTTGAGTAAAAATATCAGAGGCTCAGGGTCTGTAACTGACATGGGTTAAGTATCATTTAAATGAAAGTTGACAACTTTTAATGAACTAGATTTAACGATGTACCTACGAAACCCTGTTGGGTATACCTACTTTGAATTTTATTATCAAAATTAGTTGCCTTTTAAATCTATACTAATGACAAAGTTGAAGAGTTTGCTTGTTTGAACGCGCTAATCTCTGGCGATGCTATGCGACGGGGTGGGTCGGGGAATAAGAAATTTCACGCGGACAAAGTTGCGGGCAGAAGCTAGTTTCTTCATAGCTTATAAAGTAATAGATACGCTACGATCGTTACGTGTATAGAGATCAGAAAAAAAGAAGTTAGTTGCTGCATTTGACACTATTTCTGTGCAGTAAAACAAAATCGTGTCAAGTTAAAAAAAACTTAAAAATCTTATCGTCACATTCTGTTACACAATAATTAGAACACATTTATATTTCACGTTAGTAACATTTCATAATATTTCAGGCACCTATGAAATCTCAACAAACATCTCTTTTAATTGTTAAACGAGATAATAAATATTGTAATACAATTATGCAACCATACAATCTCGTGCTAATATCAATTGTTTTTAATTTTATTTTTGACACTTACGTTTATATTTTTTCCTGTTTCAACACTTCCTTAAATGAGACAGTTACATAATTACCTGCAACAGTTATGAAAAAGTATGATTTTAATTAATTAAAATCACTTTTGTTTAACGTTCTATTCTGGGCTGAGTCAGGGAACCAGCGGGGTAATTGCGTAACACACTACCAGTAGTACTGGCTTTTATTTTGACAGTTCAACGACATTCATTGCGTTATTTACGTTGTTGAGCAGATAAATGGTTCGAAAATGCAAGCAATGGATTAGCAATTTCTTCAAAATGATTCAGATTGGAATTAATATTGTGTGTTACGCAATTTGGGTGCAGATCGCTACATAAATTAAATAATTTAAAAATATACTAGAGTCTAGATTCGCGTAGTAAATTGAGGTATTATTCAATTCGCAATGAAACATTGCAGGACTACTGATCAACATGATCACACCAAGATTATGTCTGAAGTTTAAAAGAGACTGTGACCTCTGAGTTTGTTTCGGCCTTTCTTCTCAGAGTAGTCAGATAGGAAACGCCGATCTCATCTAGTTTTTAAAAATATGATTGACGTGTAAAAGTGTTTGTACAAACCTACTTACAAAATAAAATCATTTATCATTTACTTATTTAAATACAAATGGGGTAAGCTATCCATTTGTCAAAATGTTTGACGCCTCTATGTCTGCGTCCCCCCAATTACAGAGGGGTTAGTTTAGCTAGCAACCATTTAACTTTAAGTGGCTTTAGAGAGTTTCTTTTAAGAACTTGCTAGACTTTCCTTGATAATCTCACTGAACACGGAATTGCCGTGCCAACAGCGAACGGCAGTATAATCAGCCTATAATGTTCCCACTGCTGGGACACAGGCCTCCTCTCTGTGAGATGGAGTGGGCCGTAACCTCGCGGGCCCAGTGCGGATAGATGTAACATGTCTTTGATTTTTTTTTTTTGGTTCTATGACTAGCCGGTTTCCTCACGATGTTTTTCTTCACCGTTTTGAGAGTAGTGGTGATGGAAGAATTTACCCAAAGTAAAGTGCCTGCCTGGGTTTGAACCACAGATTTATAAACCAAAGGGAGATATGGTGTGGCTGCCCAACTGTTCGAGTCCGGCTGTCGCCTTCAACTACATATGCACTACAATACGAGCACGCGCTCACTCACACTTTAACAGTCACCACACTCAACGCGAGCCAATCGCGTAACGCAGATCGCAACGTTGAGACACACAACTACATTGACAATTCTTATTGACAAATCAACGGCGCCCGCGTTTGTTTCTGTTTTGTGCATACATTGTTCGCACGCGCCACGCCTCCTTGGCATATCTCCCTTTAGTTTATAAATCTGTGGTTTGAACCTACGACCTACAACTTGTAAGTCGCGGCCGTTACTACTTGGCCACTACTACGTTACTACTTGATCTAGAGGAGCGTCTAGAGGCTGCAGTAATCTTTGCTATTTAAAACCGTAAATTACTATACGTCATTTATGTCGTTACTGTTACAATTGGCCTGCGTCATCCCACTGCCGGGTAAATAAAGAAAAGAAAGAAAGAAAAATGCGTTTATTGGCATTACACAAAATGAATACACCTTAAAACTATAAAAACAGAAAACAAAGATTATAATGCCAAAAGGGCCTCAGCTCAGCATAATGTCAGATGACAACACAAGTGTACCACCTGTCCGGGTCAGCGGGATTGTCCGAAAGGGTTACCGCTACCCCGGCCGGAACATAAAGGCAAAGGAAGGAACATGGGTGGGTTTTAGTCAGCAAGAGTCTGACGTCCCTTCCGCTCCACCCAGAGCGGGAGGGGTTATTTGATGATTTCCCATCCGGAAAAAAAAAGAAGTGTACCACCTGACGCTGATTCTCAGCTGCCACGAGTGCCACGAGTGCCATATGCTGGAATAACAAACACATAGGGAAGTGTGTGTCAGTTATAATAAAGGCCGCTCCCCATGACTTCCAGCTCTTTCGATCCAGGACTAAAGTGGACCACTGTTCGTTTGTTTTGTCCAGCTCATCCCGCCATCTTCTAAGGGGTCTGCCGCGACACCTTCTAGCTATGTCAGCGCTCGACGTGGTAGACAACGCCGTGGAAATGGCAAAGTTTTGGACCGCGACACTTTCTAGCTGTGCCAGGGCTCCACTTGGCGGTTTTTTGGCCCACAGCTCATTGGGCATACGGCAGACGTGGCGAGCCCAGTCCCACTTCAGCTTAGCGGCTTTTTGAGCAACATCAGTAATCTGTGTTTTGGAGCGCAGTGTGGTGTTGCGAATATGGTCTGTCAATTTAACGCCTAGAATACGCTTTTCGCTTTGTTGCGGCTAAAAGTTGACACAATTGGTTTTTACGGAAACTGTTGACAGTACCGCCTCTAGCAGCCGAGGCGTCGCCGTGCTCTATGAATCCTATTCCTATTTAATTAAAAAGCCTAATTTCACGGTACTTATAAATCGAGGTCGCTAGTTTAGTGCGTAAGAGTCGGACAAACCACAGTTCAAAGTCACTCTGTCAACATTTCTTTTCTCAATACTTCCAAAAAAAGATACGATTGATTGACATGTTGTTTGTTATTTAGGTTTTTATTGATTATTTCGTGTTTTTTATTTATACTTCTTTGTGCATTATTATAACCATGTCATTTAATAAGCTTCCATAATGGTGGTTTCTTTTGATAGTAAATTTGTAATCTAAGTTAACTAGGTAAGTAATAACAATTTCTAAATCTGTCAGTTTTTGTCTGATAGTTACATTGATTTTAATTTTATTATCGTTGAGCAAGCTGCGTTTTTTATTGAATATTGTTTTTTTTTCAATTGTACCTATTTAAATAGTTATTTGCTTTTAAATGAATTAAGAAATAGTACCTTGTTAATTACCGAGGGCACAAAGTGGAAGTTACAAAAGTTTAATTCGTTCATGAAATGTATAATTTTTCCGTCGTTTTTTGGGTGCTGCATTTTTAATTCTTACAGCAATAATTCTTACCATTCATTTTTAATTCATCATAGAATCGAAGTAATGGATAAATAGGTAATATATAATTATTTATTTAAATAAAAAAAACATGAACGTAAATAACAACAAATATCTGATTAATTAATAAAAAAATATATCCTAACTTAATAAAAAACATTCACAAACTAAAATATAGGTCGAAAAATTCATCCGCATCGCTGTCGACTGGTAATGTACCCAAGAGACTGGCGGCATTTCCACGTTGTATGGCAATGCTTAGCCTCTAGTCAAGGTAAAAGCTAGCCCTTAGGTCACGGGAAGTGTCAAGTAATTAGCCGTTTCGAGATTTCCAAGGTAATTCAAATTATGCACACTAGGGTTGATCTACACGATGACTGGTGCATGCATGCCGTCTGTTGGGACAGGTCAACTGAAAGCTGCAATGGCTCTTTCTTCAAACGGTCCTTTCCAAACATGGTCCTGCATTGTTGGACTCACGTAAATTCTAATAATGTAATGTTTGGACTCTAAAAGAGAACGTGACCTCTGAGTTTGTTTCGGAATTTCTTCTCAGGAATCAGTTAGCTAGGAAATGCAGGCGCCATCTAGATTTTAAAATATTGACTAACAAAATATTGACGTGTAAAATTGTCTTAGAAGATCTACTTGCATTAATAAACATTTAATTTCATTTACTTATCTAGACACATCACATCATCTAGAAGCCGTAGGTAGGTTTACATAGACATCTTTATGATTTGTCATTTGGGTTACTTATACCCTGTCCATTAGGTTAACCGTTTTTTGACAGCTGACTTAGAAGATACATATTCCAGATTATATAAAGTTAACTTTAAAATGCGTAAATAAATATATAAACTGCCTTACCTTATTTCGCTATGGGCGGTCACCGTTCTTCTAAGAAATCGTAGCTTAAGTCCGTCGACGAAGATACGGGCCCGTCCGAGAGTAGTTGATCCGTCAAAACAAGTTTCAAATACATTTTTCGGTCGGGCAAATAATATCAGTAGTAAGGACAAATGGTACTGTCATTATAAATAAGTAAGTATAAGTAACTATAAGTCTGCGAACGTGTTGTAACTTCAAGACTATGTCCCTGCCAGCACTTGTAATCACATTCGGCATGATGATGGCGAATATTTACTTTGGAAAACACGGAACACAGTACAGTCTCTTGACATTTGATATAAACGTCGAGATGGCGGCAAACGACTATTTCCGATATTGACAGCGCGGAGACTTAGTTTGCGCGGACTCTATTTCGGGACCCGAACTAATCATATGTCCGTAGGTGACACGGAGGAAACGCACGTTCGTATAGGACTTCGTGCTTGGAGAGTCCCCAGGTGAGCCATCCACCATATAGCTGTATACATTTAGTTGGCAGCGCGACCTGGCGACGCCACGACGTCGCCATGGCGTCCCGGTGGCTCGAGTCACCTCTATCTCGAATCAAGCTGTAACTGACTAAATGACTGAATAAGAAATGAAGCAATCTACTTGAAATAATATCTTCTGAAGGCCAGACTTATGATCATTATACAAAATGGTGGAAAGTGAGGACCTTCAGGCTTCACATAACAGTTTGGCAAAAATCTGACGATGAAATTAAATCATTTATTTTAATGTAATAGGTACTTAGTTTTGGGATGATGAGTCTTGATCAATAATCTAAATAATTTCGAAGGCTATTGCTAATCCATTGCTTCATATGTTCGAAAAATGTGTCTGCTCAACAACGTAAATAAAGCAATGAATGTTGTTGAACTGTCAAAGTAAAAGCCATTCCTACTGTTAGTGTGTTACGCAATTACCCCGCTATAGTGATTAAAACATAGAGCGTATAAAATTTAAGCACATAATTAGAGTTTATGTAACAAATCTTGACTGAAAAGACTGCCTCGTTGGTGTAGTGGTCGAAAGGGCGACTGCTGAGCATGAGGGTCGATTCCTATCCTGGGTTCGATTCCCAGGTCCGACAAAGTGTTATTGTGTTTTTTTGTCAGAAATTTCTCAGTAGCAACCTGGAGTCTGGCTTTGTGCCCGGTTGGGGTGTCTTCATCGCTCCTTGATCCACCTGCGAAGATATTTAGGTAAATCATTTTAGTAGGCTAAGCGAGATGGACAGGGCAGGCCATGTCTGCCATATGCCGGACATACTGTAGACCTATATAGCACAGAACTGTTGCCCTAAGACAGCGAGGCAGGGTCGAGGCAGACCACGTAGGAGATGGCGGGACGAGCTGGATAGATTCCGTCAAAACTAGAAGGAGGACGCACGGGCTCGCGAAAGATGGAAGAGTGGAGCCTTTGCCCAGGAGTGGGACAGCGTAGGTTAATAAGAAATACAAAAAAAAGCTGAGATGATTTATTTTCTTAAGTAGGTGACAGCAAGGTCTAACACCTTGCTGTTACCTTCGTCATCATCAGCATCTGCCTACAGTAGTCCACTGCTGGACATAGGCCTCTCCTATGGCACGCCATTCAACCCAATTTTCGGCAACTCTCATCTATCTGCTACCAGCCATCCTACAAAGAACGTCGCTCCACCTAGCCTGACGGCGCGACGTCCTACCTTACGTTTGTCAATTCGCGGTCTCCACTCAAGAACATGTCTACCCCAACAGCCATCGGTTCTACGGCTAATATGGCCGCCTCGTTGCCACTTCAGCTTGCTCATTCTGTTAGTTCATTATTTCACAATCACTTGTCTTTAAAGTGTATAATGTAATGCAATCTCTTTAAGATAATACATAATATTTACAGCGTGTGATGCTGTTCCGCATTCTGCAATGCATTCTAACTAATAAGATAATGATAGCAAATTATCGTGTGTGGTAATAAATGAAAGCTTTGGAACATACTTTTGTGATTAAATATGTATTAAGTTACTTCAACGAGATACGTATAGGTCTTCGACTGTTGTTTCTTTGTTGCAAAAATTGGAATTGGAATAATATTTTGGTGTGCATGTTTTTTTACATACTTCCTCGACGGCCTAGCCTTTTTCCCAACTATGTTGGGATCAACTTCCAGTCTAACCGGATGCAGCTGAATACCAGTATTTTTTGACATACTTATCTACCTAATATATAGAGGGGCTTGTGGCTAAGTAATAACAGCCGCACTGGTCGAACGATCCGGATAAGCTACGCTTGCAGCGGTTGGCGTGGATGGATGACCATCTTTACATACCAAGTCCCATCGAAAAGCACGTTAAGCCGTTGGTCCCGGCTGCCATTCGTGGACCTTTACAATCTTTACGGGTCGTCAGAAGCCCGAAAATCTGACAACCAGTCTTACCAAGGGGTATCGTATTACCAAGTAATTGGGTTGTGGAGGTCAGATAGGCAGTCGCTCCATGTAAAATAATGGTATTCAGCTGCATCCGGTTAGACAGGAAGCAGACTTCAACATAGTTGGAAAAAGGCTGGGCAGATGATGAACCAGGACAGCTCTTTCACTTTCTCTTTTTTTTGTTGTTTCTTCGTTGTTCTTAGATAATTGAAATTAAAAAGATTGTTTATTCACATAATTCCACCTCGCCAGGATCATTTTTGCCGCAAATAAATGCATTTTCTTTCTTTCTTCTTTGAGTTAATACCTCTGTATTAACTCAAAGAAGAAAGAAAGAAAATGCATTTCAGCGCTGGGGCTCTGTCTTGCATAGGGGTCGCAGCATAATGCTGAGCGATAGCAGTTATGCGTGTTTGTGACGCATGTTTCCACCAACCGTATTTTTTTTGTGTTTTATGTTCTTTTTTGCGTCATGGTTACCGCAAATAAACGTATTTTCTTTCTTTTCTCTTATCTTTTTCTTTACATGGGTAGATTCTCTAAAAGCTCACAAAAATGTCTCAACTGCCGTCAATGGCACAAGACAATTTGTCAAAACTAATGTCTAGAATCTAATTATACAATATCCAGGCTATTGTTCCTCTATCCTCCTTTATCTTTGTCTCCAAAGCCCTTGACATCCCTTCTCGGTGACAATCATTAATCACTAAATAAGTTAAAAAAATTCGTGACAGCTGAATTTTTCGTAACGGGTCACGGATATCTTCGTAATGGCCACATAAGACATAATGGTCACCGATACCTTTAGTGTGGCCACATAGACTGATGATATGAGTAGGTAATTAGTTACTTTGCAGAGAAGCTTATTTTATAATTACCAGTCAACGAGTCAACGGTGAAGAAATAGAATACACGACTAAGGCATCATAAAAAGAAATGAAACTTTTTTCATATTGATATCGCCACCAACGTGAGAATAGATCAACAATAATAGTAATTAATAACAGCCTGTTATTGCCCCACTGCAGGGCAAAGTCACTTCACATACAGAGAAGGCACGAGCTTCAGAAATTTCAGACTTATATTGACTATAAGTTCAGCAACCTAAATCGAAGCCGTGACGCGTAACACACTATCAATCAGAATCTAAAGCATTTTGAAGTAGCTAATCCATTGATTCATATGTCCGAAAAAAAATCTGTAGAACAACGTAAATAACGCAATGAATGTTGTCGAACTGTCAAAATGGGAGTCATTCCTACTGTTCAGGTTTCTTCACGATTTACCGTCACTGATGTCAGTAATGTCCAAGATATACTCAGTAGATCCTGCTGCGGTAAAATGTTAATAAAAAGCATTCCACCTCGGAGATGTAGTAGTGTTGTGCCCTAACAGGCGTTGCACAGGGGGGCTGTGCCACGCCTCTTAGGGCACACATATACATATGCAATGAAACGAATACAATTCTAAATGACTGTAGGTATATGTAAAGTTTTGAAATTCCGCAAAGCGATCGTAAAACACTCATTTTAATTATTATGTTGATTTATTAATGATAGCTTGTCAGTCAGTATTCGTATGTTTCTACATACAATCTTCATAATAAATAGGTACTGATTTATCTAACACTTATGGCGCATCTTTACGGCATGTTTTATAGTAAATAAGACGGCCAAATCGTGTAATCGTAAGTGAAGATTTTCAGGGTTTAGCAATTGGTTTCGGTATTACTGTAAAATTACAATAAGGTACTTACATACTACCTACTATCTATTTTATTTAAGGTCCATGATACAAGTTATTTATTCATGTAAACCCGATATACAGATTCAGTACGTACATGGTTCTGAATCATGGATCTGCGTTAAAAATATTCATCGGTTAATGATTCTAGTTTAGCGTAGAATTACCCCCTAGCTTAGAATTGTTTTGTCGGTTATTAAGAAAAAAAAATTGCTGTTACTTATTTTGTCCGCGCAGGTATTGCAATTTTCTATGACACATCTGATTTTTTTTTGAGAGCTGATGAAAATTTTCTACGCTAGGGAGTCTAGAATCATGTGCTGAATTCATGGTTTCAGTTTTCAGTGTCGATATCTCATGTATTACACTTATGTTATTTTTGATTAGGTAAAATAATAATTGGTCATCGCCTTCGTCAAGTTCTAGTTTATTACCATTAGGTTGGGCAAAGTGTTTTCGGATTGAAATTTCTCAGTAGCAGCTCTACGACTCTGTCTACCCCTTCGGTGTATACAGGTGATGTGTATGTATGTTATGTTAGTTACAGGTACTACTACTTAGTAGACAAAACGCCTTTAGCTAGATTTTGCTTGGTCGACAGCTTACTCGATATGCTTCGTTTTCTAAACCCATGGGCTATCTGATGAAACCTATCTACAATTTATATCTATTCGTGTATATACCTAAAGGCGTAAAACTTTCGAAACTGCCTACCATTCTCTCGGGCAATTAACGAAACAAAACTAAATCTATTAACTAACTCTATCTATTAACTATTACATAATCCGCCTATAATGTCCCCACTGCTGGGACTCAGGGCACCTTTTTGTGAGAGGGAGTGGGGATCACCACGCGGGCCCAGTGCGGGTTGGTGGATGTCATGTCTTCGAATTTTGGGTTCTAGGACATGCCGGTTTCCTCACGATCTTTTCCTTCGCCGTTTTGAGATCAGTGGTGGTGAAATTCACACAAAGTAAAGTGCCTGACTGGGTTCAAACCCACGACTTAGAACTCGAAAGTCGCGGCCGTTCCCAATGGGCCTCCACTGCTGACAAAAATATACATATTATAGAAAGCGAAAAATCACAATTTAAATTTTATGATATCAATTTCTTCTTGTATTGAAAGGAAAACATAATTTTTATGACTTCTATAAAAACAAGTAACTTTACATACATATGTATTCACCGACACGTACACATGTAGGTACTCAAAGCGATGGCATAGTACTTCCGTGTACTACAACTTGCGGTTTAGAAAAGCTATTTTATATAACACAGAACTTTTGTACAACACTTTCAACTACTTTAAACCTAATTAATTAATAAAAATAACAAAATTAAATCTTAATTTAACTAATACTATACACAAACTATACCGCAAGGTATTAATAGTTATTTGTTACTTATTATTTAATTAAGGACTGATTTTTCAATCGTCAGATAATTTTTATTCGGGGAATAAAATTGTCGTCTGACAGATTTTGCATGGAAGAACTGTCAAAAATTAAAAATTATTCCTTGGATAAAATTATTTGACGTTGGAAAAATCAGCCCTTACTCGAGTTACGAGTTTAATTTAGTCATAACATAAGATTTACATTATATAAACTAACATTTAAAATAATAGTATGTACATGTAAAAAAATAAGCAAAAGAATCATAGGTCATCAAAAAATTCGTCCGCATCGCTGTCAACAGGAGCAGTGCCCAAAAGGCTGGCAGCATTGCCACGTTTTATGGCGATGCTAATTCTTTGGGCAAGAAACAGGCCAGCCCTCTGGTCACGTGAAGAGTCGGACCCCATTATTATTTTATACTATTTAAATGAAAAAAATTTGATGTAACATGAAACTCATTCTTACTTCATTTTTCAGGCTGCTGTTATGATTTTTACTGTTGTTTATTCTATCTTTCTATCTATCTATAAATAAAAATGTAATGTTGTCCGTTGGTAAGCGCATCACTTGAGTGCGGCTGGACCGATTTGGTTATTTTCCTTTATTGTTCGAATAAGGTGTTTAGGGAAAGGAAAAAAATGGAAAATATGCGCGTAAGATTGGAAAATTCGGGAAAAACTGAAAAACATGTTGTCTATGGACAAGACAAGGTCAAGTCACCGTGGAAGTGGCAAAGTTTTGGGCCAACAAGATATAAAATTCAGTCGTGTCAGCGACACGATGAAGTGGAAGGACAACGTCTATCGGGTCAGCAACATTTTTGGTAGAGTCAGGGGCTTTTTATGCAATGCAATGGAATGTTGAATGATACAAAATAATGTACTTAAATATTCTGTCACTAACATCTACATATTATGTTCAACTTGGATTATTTTTGTGCTGTCAGGGTGATTTGATACAACTTTATAGGTACTTTTTATAGGTTTATTTTGCAAGAAAATCTTAATTTCAGCTGCAGAAAAACATATAATTAATCTCGTGTCTACTTTAAGGCATCCTTCAAACATTGATCAGAGACTAAACTAACTATGTTGTAGTTAGCCACAGTTGCCACAACACTTTTAATAACCGCTCTTTTACAAGCATACTCACCATATTCAGGTCAGCAGTACCTACGCTCTTTACACACGGTCTGCTTTCACACGGCCGGCTTATCATCACGCCACCTACACATGGTACCAGCTAGTCATTGTGCTCCTATCATCGTGAACACCTATCCTTCCCTCGTTCACATGGCTATCTATCATCGACCCTTGCGATTTCTTTGTGGTTTTACGAGTGCGTTCTGATGTTAACCGATTATCTGGTAGAGATTGTGATTTGCCTTTGTTTTAATTCTAGTTTTGTCAGTGTTATCCACCGTAATATAATGCACTAGCTTCGCCCGCGTGGAAATTATCCCACGGGAACATGCTACCGGGACAAAATGTAGCCTATGTCCTTCCTCAGGATGCTATCTATCTCCTTGCCAATTTAATCGAAATCCATTCAGTGTTTTAGGCATAAAAAGGTAACATACAGACAGAGCTACTTTCGAATTTATAATATTAGTATGTTTGACTGCCCCATTGGTCTCGTGGTTGCAAGCGCGACTGCTGACCGTGGAGTCCCGGGTCGGACATAGTGTCGTTAGGTTTTCCATTAGGAATTTCTTAGTAACAGTGCGGAATTTGGAAGTTGGCGGTTTAATACCCTCGTGCCTCGGAATGCACGTAAAGCCGTTGGTCCTGCGCCTGATCTCTCCCCGGTCGGGTCGGATTGCCGTCCCATCGGACTGTGAGAGTTACGCACACATGCACTATAATATCTCCTACGTACCTGGATAATCTCCGTTGAGATTGGCCACCGTGACCGAAAGCGGTCGACAGGCCACTATTAGTATTACTTATTATAAAAGGAGTTTCTGCCCCATTGGAAGATGGCGTGAGTTTATCTATGTTTATGTAAATACTTACCTCTTCCATATTACGTTATTCAATCGTTGTAGGAGTTAACGTAGGCACTTATTACTATTTTGATAGGCGTCTCTTCAAAGCCGACCTCAAAATATAGTCTTAGGAGATAGTAAAGGACTATATGTAACTTTGTAAATAGTGTGCTACAGTGCATATTTAAAGCATGATTTAAATCAATTAAATAATAAAGATTTAACAATTCTACATTACATGGCACTTTGCCATGTAATGTAGAATATAATATAAAGCAAAAGCATGAAGTTTCTCAATCTAGTTAGTGGGTGCTGTACTGCTCTCCTAGATAGGTTAAAAAATACTGTTTAAGAGAAACAGTTCTAATATATATTATAAATATGTGTAAAGTAATCATTACAACAAGCTACAAAATGAGAGACAGAATTAGGTTATTAAACAAAAAAATAACTTAGAATCTATAAATAGCTATTTCGGATAATACTAATTGGTGAGGTGTGTATATTGTTAGTGTGGTGAGTGTTTCGGTAATTTATGTAGTGTGTGATGCATGTATATTTAATATGTTATATAGCCATGTTCGAGTTCCAATCGTCGAAATCCGACGACGTACGAAGTTTTTCGATATCGAAAAATAAGTTATGGAACTCAAATGCTGGAACTCAAAAAGTTGGGCGGGGCACCTGGCAAGGCGCAGTGATGGCAGCTGGAGTAAGGTAGTGATCGAGTGGCGTCCAAGGACTGGGAGACGAAGTGTCGGCCGTCCAGCTGAGATGAGTGGACGATATTGTTGCCATTTCGGGTAGAACCTGGATGAGGCTGGCACAGGTGCGTGAGGTTGAAAAGAGTGGCCTATGCTCAGTGGTGGTTGGACTCGGGCTGTGGATGATGACGATAGCCATATGTTCAGCTTATATTTTTAACATAAGCCTATATTTTTTGACTGTGTTTAGTTTAGTTTGTGACCTTCCTTGGAAACTTTCAATAGCGATTCTTGCGTGAAATAACGAAAACAATAATGAAATACGACACATTGCAAAAACCTGGGTTCGAAAATTCTATGTTCGTAGCAACATAAAATTTTATTATAAAATAAAGGAGTAAATCGCTTTTGAATAAAGCCAAGTATACACATACACACACACAGTATATATAAACTTATGCTCGTGACTGTACGAGACGCGATAAATATTTTTTCTTTATTTCTTTATTAATTTGGATAAAATAATCAAGTTGACATCTTAGAGATTGTATAAAATTTCTTTCACGATGGCTTTTTGTGATAATCTACATAAAATTAATAAATAACACACTTTCCATAGCACAGCCTGTGTATAATAAAATTAATTATTCGTTCTTTTCTCTTGATATAAACATAATTTATTGAGACAGGTGCGTAAAAATACAGATTGGCGTTTTTAATATGATTTTATACCTTTTTATCACAGAATTAGATAACATTGCCTGATAAAACTTTATTGAATTCAGATGCATTTTTTTTAATGAATAATAATAAGTGCTTAGATAAACCGGTTGAATGCCGTAATTACAAAAATAAATAAAAAAGCCATTGTGTCTCGCGTGGATCCACGTTGGATTCGCGTGGATCCACGACGGGTTAAGAGTAGGAACTCTAAATAAAATAACGCAAAGTGAATAATTTAGTTGTGTTTATCTTGGTTTTCAAGCTTCCAAGTCAACCGGCAGTAGAGCAAAGTAACAAGTGTAAAGTTATACACATATTATTGTTTTATCTCATTGATTCAATATTTTAACAAACTTCGTAAGAAAGTGATAAACATACGCAGAATTCCTATTTCTAGGTCTTCAAAATTGGTAAAAATAACAAAACATGTTTTCGTTTGCAAATTGTTGGTTTTATTTTTAGAAAAATTTCGTAAAATAAAGAAAGATAAAGTACGAGTATTTAGTGCGACTCGTACAGGAAGATCACAAACTAAACTAAACACAGTAAAAAAAAAACAAACATTATTTAAAAAAAGAAACAAAAAATGAAACAGAAAGTCCTATACGAGACCAAAAGGCTCCTTTGTTAATTTCCTTTGTTATTTTTTTGCCGAAAATTCGGAGGAAACACAAGTATGGAGCTACCACACTTTTTTTTGACGTTTTGACTGCCAGGTGAGGAGATAAGTATTGAAGTTTCTTGTCTTCCTAGCAACATGACACCTTTGCCCGTTTGCACTAACACAAGGCATTCGTTGAGATGTTTCCTAGTGTAAAGCTTAAGTTTCCTACGTCAGCGGTGACCGCCACACCACATAACGATGAAAATGATGGCACCGGGGTTTGACTTTACTGTGCCAAAAAACACTCTAATAAGGAAACATCAATTTACTTTCATAAGTAACGTTTCAGTGACGTCATTCAACGGTAAATTGAAAAAATCTAAATATTTTATTTCACATAAACCTACATGGGTACTTAGGGCCGACGCCCAAAATATAACTTAAAAGTATGATAGTAAAATTGAAATTTCAATAATGATGCCAAAGGACATAAAAATCCCTTGCAGTGCCGTGCCGCCAGTGGGCACCGGCTGACCGGCCCTTATGAAACATCAGAAGCTAGGTGCACGGTTCCAATTGGTCGTTTCCTATGGAGAAGAGCCGGCAAGAAACTCCACGATTAATATTGCGGACGCTAAGTAAGTATGCGGCGGTCGCCGTAGTCTTAGGAAACCCTAGCTTTAGTGGAAACAGGCATTAGATGAACTTAAACGCAAGTAAAACCTACAAAACCTAATTTAAAACCCCCTTCCCCCGTCTTATACAACAACAAACAACTTCTCTTTTTTATTCTCACAATATTAACAATAGCAATTGAACAGAATTCCACTATAATTGTGCTAAAAACCGTAGGCTTCCGCTACGGAATCTGCTGGTACGATTGTGTACAATAGCGTGATGATATCTGGCATTATTCAACAATGCGCGGATTGTTCACAGAGCTATGCGATTAAATCGACGCGAAACAACAGGTTTGTGTAGAAAAGTGTTATGAAAATATTATAATTTATAGTGTGGTTGGTTTTCCAGCTTTTTCTTGGTATCTGAACTACCTCTAATCTATTCAAATGTAAAGCTAAGGGACTGAATGGTTTCAGGAGCATTACACACATTGGTGAATACATAACAACACAACACACAACACTAACAGCATGACTTGTTTCCCCGAAGAGTTGGGTAGAGGTGTACCTATATATATGTGAAGTTTCTTGCCGGCTCTTCTCTATAGGAAACGATCAGTTGGAACCGTGCACCTAGCTTCTGACGTTTCAGAAGTGCCCATGTAGGTTTATGTAAATTAAATATTTTGATTTAATTTTATAGTTCAACCACACTTCGCCAGTTATGTTCAAGTCTCATGTAATAGGGGGCGATCCTATTGCCATCAACCGGGCACAAATACAGACTCTAAACTAACGCTACTGAGAAATTCTGGATAGAAACCCAATAACACTTTGCCCGACTTGGGAATCAAACCCAGGACCCCAGCAATAGCGCTGGCGACCAAAAGACCACCAAGGCACGTTTGTATGTCTTTCTATATCTCCATGTGCATTTAGAAAGCAATTGAAAAAAAAAATTGCCTAATCTAGAGTGAACATGAGGCGAGTCGCTGCGCAGTAACAAATTCACCAGTCAGCGGGGGTGAGGGGTGCGGTACTGAGCAGCGAGTCACTTCAGACCCGCCTGTTTGAATCGGGTTGTACCTTTATGTGGTGCGCAATAAACAGTATTCTAACTACCTAGTCTTCTTCACAAGCACTACAACAATACGCAAGCTGGTCAACAATTAACAAGTCTGCATCGCAATCTAATTGCATGTCTTTGTTGTCAGCGCCACATTACGTTGAGTTACGATATACTACGTAACCGGGAATTAAATGTTACGAATTGACGCCACGTTAAAATATAAAAGTATTCTACAAAAGGTTCAGTCGAGGCAAAGCTCGATGGATGAGGGCGCACTTAATTGGGCAGGCGTCGTATTAGTCGACAGAAAAAGAGTCAGGCCTTTTGAACGGTAATACCCCTGTTGGCATAAAATTTTAAAGCATAATATAGTTTGGCATAACGTTTTCGCATAACTTTTATTAGCATAATAATACTGCTGCAAATAATACTTTGGCATAATGCAAAGGTTAGCCTAACTATCATTTAGTCTAATATGTTTTGGCTTAAGTCGGAGGTGCATAAATTTTAAAGGCATTTAGCATAATAGTATTTAGGCATACAATTATTAGGTATGATGTTTCCTGATATTTACTACTGTTATTGAATCATATGGGTTAGGCGAGGTGAGAGCGAAGCGAGCGAGCGGCTGCCGAGCGCCAGATCCCCTCCATTGTTGGTATTGTGGTTTGGGTTAGAATGCGTTTTTAACATTTATGCCTAATAATATTATGCGTAATGATCATTATGCTGAATTTCGTTATGCCAATGTAAATTATGATAATATATTTTATGCTTATCATTAGTAAACCCTTTTGAACACAGCAAAGTTTCTTTATTGTAGATAGATAGATAGAATACTCTGTAATAAGTACATCATCTAAATTACAGATATAAATGTAGAAATTTTACAAAGGCTGATACAATCGCGATCTTATCGCTAAGAGCGATCTTTTAAAGACAACCTTTGGATGGATTAAGGTCCTTCCTCTAATGTACTATTCAATATTGTCTCTCCTTAGAGACAATACTGTAGATAGTCTGTGGTGTACCGTTTACATGATGTAATGCCAAAAGGGCCTCAGCTCAGCATAATGTCAAATGACAACACAAGTGTACCACCTGACGCTGATTTTCAGCTGCAACCCACGAGTGCCATACGCTGGAATAACAAACACATAGGGAAGAGTGTGTCCGTTATAATAAATTGAGATATATAAATATCGGATATCTATGGCCTCAACAAACTTTCATAGATCACTTGAAAGTTTGTTGACGCACACGTTTTTTCATGGATCACCATACAACACTGACAACCGTGCTTACACACAGCGAGTAAACCGTAGTTTTTCAGGACAAGAAAAACGTGTGTGTTTAAAGGGCCTTACGGCGTTAGTTTGAAGATTGCTGCATTATGAGTGTGAGTTTGTCCCAATAACATAACATTAAGTTTACCTACATATTCGTACCAATTCATCACATCACTAAACTTTGAAAGATGTATTGTAGGATGTAGATTGCCAATTATTGTTATCGGTCTCTGCTATAGGTTTACGAGGTAAAAACTGGCAAGTCTCAAATTGCCATTCCCCAGCCGCAAAACTATGTAGACTTGGTTGATTAAATTCTGCACTCTTGGATCGTTTTGGCAATCGGACCCGAAATACTTTACGATCAGCGGGGTAATTGCATAACACTCATCTGCCTAGCCTTTTCCCAAATATGTTGGGGTTGGCTTCCAGTCTAACCGGATGCAGGTGAATACAAGTATTTTACATGGAACAACTATTTGACCTCCACAACCTAGTTACTGGGTAATGCGATAAGACCCCTTGGTAAGACTGGTAGTCAGACTTTCGGTCTACTGACGACCCGTAACGACTGTCAAAGATCCACGAATGACAGCCAAGACCAACGGCTTAACTTGCTTTCCGAGGCACGCAGGGGTTCACTAACAATTGGAATGGCTTTCATTTTGACAGTTCAACAGCATTCATTGCGTTATTTACGTTGTAAGCAGAAAATTTTCAAACATATGAAGCAATGGATTAGCCATATCCTTCAAAATAATGCAGATTGTGATTTGTGTGTTATGCCATTATGGTGCTGGTGTTGGGTACCTACCTTTTTTTTTTTTTTTTTTTCTTGTGGGAAATCATCAAATGATGATTGATGATGATTTTCAAACATATGAAGCAATGGATTAGCCATATCCTTCAAAATAATGCAGATTGTGATTTGTGTGTTATGCCATTATGGTGCTGGTGTTGGGTACCTACCTTTTTTTTTTTTTTTTTTCTTGTGGGAAATCATCAAATGACCCCTCCCGCTCTGGGTGGAGCGGAAGGGAGTGTCAGACTCTTACTGACTAAAACCCACCCATGTTCCTTCCTTCGCCCTTTATGTTCCGGGGTAGCGGTAACCCTTTCGGACAATCCCGCTGACCCGGCAGGCTTCGGCCCTAAGGGGCCCCTCGGATTATGCTGACATCTCTTTGAGGCGCGCGTGGAACACTTACGCGCCGTCCGGCACGGGCCTGGTCCTGATCGGGCGGTGAGCTACCCATTGCTCTCCGCCCGCAGGCCCGCGCCTACGGTGGCCGGTAGTCGTCACGCGACTTGGGTACCTACCTTCACTTGTCACTACTATTTGAGAAACGCAGCTGTTATCTATTTGTGATACCGATGCTTGTTTAGTAAGCCTTCTGACCTTTTCCACTTCGTAAGTAAGTTCCAGTCGGCTGCCTTAACTGAAGCTTATGGGGATTAGATTGCCTTTCACCGATACGAATCGAAGTGTCGTAAGTGTAACTAGAGGACAATCTCTAGTCTCTACGGGAGACTGGGTTTGTCGACCCGTTTGCTTTCGGAATCCTTAACCCCTTCGCTGGCCCCGGTCGTTTTACATGAGAAGTAGATCTGGTTAGGCAATCGTTTAGTAAGCCTACCGTTTGCTGAAAAGGCCAGACTTGTATCGTCTGTGTTACAATTATTATGGAGCTTTTAAACAGCTGCCAGTTACGTCTCTTGCCACATAAATCGTTTAAAGGGCCATCTGTTACGAAACGTCTGTAGATTTAGAGAATGTTTGCATTTAGGTCTGCCACTATCTGCTAAATGATCTTTAGTGTTCCGTGCTTTTTTAATTGGCCAAACGTACCTATTGCTTAAGTATTTTGTTTATTTTCTGCAATCGGCATGCCTCAATTACTGAGAAACCATCACTGATTTTTTCCATCTATGTGGCACCGGTCATCGGTCCACTCCCTCTCACAGAGAAGAGGCCTGTTTCCCTAGCAGTGGGAACGTTATAGGTTGATTATGCCATTTGTGGACACTGTTTACGTCGTTACTATCACGGGGGTGGTTTAGGGCAACTAGAGAGACTTAAGTATGGTAGATACCGAACTCGAGATACTCTCAGAAGTAAAGAGAAGACCACTACCCTTTTCTACATAAGGTCATCATGATTATCATTTCAGTCGAAAGTCTGACGACTGACCTCTTTCTGAAGTTGGACCTACCTAACTGGACAGTTTGTCCTAGGTATAAAAAATATACCCGTCCACAACTTCGAGTCTAGCGTCTCCGATCTTTGTGAGAGTGTGTATTACATGGGCATTTGACCTACTCTTTCGGAATCTCTACTGAGGTCATCGAGCATTGTACTGAGGTCTTCCATAGTCTCAGCCATGACTACTATACGTCGGCAAACCGAAGGTGATGTACTCGCCATTGATGTTTATGCGCTTTGCAGTCCAGAACCTTGACGACATCCTCCAGTGCAGCGAACAGTCGAACACTACCCGAGTATACACACTAAGAAAATATATCCCCCTTCATTCATAAACGTTGCTTAAAGTTAAGTAGTGATAGCGACTGTTTAATCATACAAGTTAACGACACTTATCTTTAATTATCTATATAGCTATATATATTTCGCAGGCAAATTGTATGATTCCGCGTTTTACAAACGGCGTCGTCCGCTTACAAATGCACGCTGCCGCTGTTTTGATTAAAAAAAAGATATATGCGTGTTACGCATGTGGGTATATCGTCAAATTGCCTTCGGGAATGTTTTACGATTGTCACCCTACTAAAACAATCAATTCAAAACAGCGAGCGTTTGTAAACGGACGACGCCGTTTGTAAAACGCGGAATCATACAATTTGCCTGCGACATATATGTGTAGATATAAATTAATTCCTATTTCTCTTGGTCACGACAATTTGAGAACGACTTTACTGATTTCATCCATTTTTTTAAAAGTTTTCTAATACTTTGTAGAAGGATCTTACGGAAAAAAATTAAGAAAGTTGCTTCACGCGGACGAAGTCGCGGGCAGAACCTAGTCGTTTATAAATGTTAAGTAAGAACTTTTATAGCACTCTGTGACCTAAACCCGCACTTAAGTCAGGCTTATCTGTAATTTTTACACAGAAAAGCGTGACTTAACTGCACGTTTAGGTCACAGGTCACACATGCTATGAAATAGTATATGATACGTGTGACTTAAGTAGTATTAATGTATTAATAATGGACTACTTAAGTCACACGTATTTTAATGTACTAAGTATTAAAATAAAACGTCAAAATGCTTGGAAGAACTTTAATCATGACGATTCAATTAGAACGAATATTTTTCACGAATAGATACATAACATATCTTGTACATACATGTTACTGGTACATATACATAGGTATAACAACCATCAGCTAGTTCCTAACATCTTCATCAACATCACAAACACGTTGTTCCACTAACTTCGTAATAGCGAGTTCAGAGATCGCGACTGGTGAGCAACTGACAGTGGATTTATTAACCAATTTCTTGCAAGACATGATATAATATTTTATAGTTGACCATTAAACGCAGCGGTTAAGTTTTAATCGCGTTTCATAAATGAAATTGCTCCGGACCCAGGTTTGTCGAAGCAAGGAAAACTGCTCAGGTGAAGATTCACAGACGACTCCGCTCTGGAGTATAAATGTGGTGCTGTTCCACAAACAATGGGACACTTAGTATCATGTCTAGCGTGTCCTTTTGTTTGCACGTTACGGGACCTGATGGATGCTACTGGAGGTGTCCAACTCGTAGTCAAATTCTGGGCCAAATCTATTTGGATTCTTAGCGTGTCAAAAAGAATTGCTAAGATTCTCTGTCTACTTAATTGCATATAACAACTGCAACGGCGCATGTCTGAACCCGCCACAGCTATAAATATTAATGAATACTTAAGTCAATTCACAGTTTGGCTTGGCCTAATCCTATAACTAATAAGATAAGAGTATATACACAATCTTAGACCATTTCCTAGGAGTGCCTAGGAGTAACAAATTATTAACTAGACTAGAAAGAACTATTTGTCAATTAATTTATGGTTTAAACATCATTATGCCAAATGAAAAGGAGAATACATAAAGAAAATAGAAGTAGATGACGAAAAGAAACGAGATCTTTGAACATAATGTGCACACACACACACACAACGGTATCGGCAAAAAGGAACGTAGAAAAAAACATAAATTAGAATCCTAACTTCATCAATATTTTCAAGAAGACAATCAAGTAAAAAAATCAAGAGTAAGGTAATTTTACCAAGGGTGCCTTCTCATCTAGGTAACTGTCAACGTTCGTTGAACGTATGGCGTAGTTGCTACGCAAAGGCGGCGCTGACGCCGCGTCTACGTGATGCTAGCGTAGCGTATACGCGGCGTCAACGTCTATCTCCACATACGCTCAGTGCGAAGACACCCTTAGGCCGAGATCCAGAAACGTTACTTGCTCGAGCTTTGACATTAACATGTTCCCGTCCTTGTATAACTCATGTTGTCTTTGTTGGAATAACGCTTAGCCTAATTATGTGCTAAGTAACGTTTATGGATCTCGGTTTTAGTACCTAACACGAAAAGCGTTAGAAAAATAAAGAAAATACATTCAAAACATAACAAATTCGATGTTTGAGTACTACTTAAAAATCTAGTACACAAGACAGACAGATAATATCATCCAAAAGCTACAGAACCAAAAGCATTTGGTCCGTTCATTTATTCTATGAAATAAATAAATATCCACGATTAGAGACGTAACACTAACGTACAGTAATATGTGCCTTAGCTATGACAGTAAAATAATTTAGGCAAGACTTAGATATTTACGTTTAAATGATTGAAGCTGGCTCAATAATACAGGCAAGCTTAGATTGCGAAATAATTTACATCTATCGATACATATAAAAATAATGTTGGAAAACTTATTAAGGGGAAAGCGCCAGGGTATCGCGCGAAATTCAAAATCAAAATATTTTATTTCACATAAACCTACATGGGCACTTATGAAACGTCAGAAGCTAGGTACGCGTTATAAATCGATAGCTGACATCAATGCAAACGGAAAATATAAAAGGACCAAACCTTGTAAAGCATCACGTTTCCGAGATATTAACGTTCAAAGTTGATCACGTGACATTCATTTTTTTTTTAACTTGGGTAAATCTTGTTGCTCTTTGAAACAATTACTCTGAAAGTATAAAGCCCTTTGAATTTCGCGGGCTACCTCAGCGCATCTACCTTATAAGTAAATAAAGGCCTTAATATCGGCCTTCTACATCACATATTATTTTGTAACCTGTTCTAGGCAAAATAAAAATCCAACTCAAAATGCAACAACACAAAGTATTTGTACTTTAGTACTTTCACATTTCCAATTCATTTAAGGCCAAACGAACTTAATTCAAAATAACTATTCAAACTATTATTTAAAAGTCAATTTCGTTCAGTATTTTTCTTAACACGTACAATATCACATTTTTATTTAAACAATAAATAATGCCGCAGCAAAGAACTAAGAAACTATACGATAATAAAATATTAATTAATTGTCAGCTACACGATAATTCAAAGAAAATCTACTCGTCTATCAACACTTGATTTAAAGCTTAGATATCTTACTAATAATGAATTTACAAAAATCTACAACATCACTATTACTAGAACATTTATAGCTAATTACCCGATTTTGACTATTATCCTATACAATTAACTATTTGACTAGATGTCTCGTTCGTATTATCATGAAGCAATAATTCGGCAATTCAATCAATTTTTATATATTTAGCGTATATTATTGTAGCGCATTCTTTTTCCAAAATGGCGTACGTCTCTTGCGATTGCTTAATGATAATACGACCAAAACTAAAAAAGATTCAAGGTATTGTAAGTTAGAAGGCTTTACTAAATCTTCCAACTTATAGGAATAATGATAAATGGAATTAGTCCAACCAGGGACCAAAGTCATTCGGACAGGAAGACAATATCATGATTTTTGTCGATTTCGTCAACATACGTACTATTGAATGATAGAAAGAGTCATATTCTTTTTCTATTAGCATAATACGTCCCACTGCTGGGACACAGGCCTCCTCTCAGTGAGAGGGCGTGGGCTGTAAACTACCACGCGGGCCTAGTCGGTTGGTAGATGTCACATGTCTTCGAATTTTTAGTTCTAGGGCATGTCGGTTTCCTACGATGTTTTCCTTTACCGTTTTTGAGAGCAGTAGTGATGAAATACATTACAAAAAGTTAAGAGCCTGTCTGGGTTCGAACCCACGACCTACAGCTCGTAAGTCGGGGCCGTTACCACTAGGACACCACTGCTCTCTTTTTCCATTATTCAATAGTATTATGTATTACGTAACATCATATTTAGTTAAGTGCATTTTATTTCACAATTCTAGTCAGGAGCCTCTAATTCCATTTACAATTACGTATTCTGTAAACGCAGTCATTTCGTGCACAGAGTTAAATTATATTTATTACTAGATAGAGCCATTCTGTGATATGAGAACGTATACCAACTTGTACTAATATTTCAGTCAACGATATTGGACAATGGGGCATCGAAGGAATTCAGTACACAAAATGGAATTTCTGGAATATCTACGTTTTCCAAAACATTGAAGGAATTATGATATTTGACGATATGATTATTAGATATACGTACATTTTTCTAACATTACACTCCTCTATGGTGTGGACCTCGATACAGTAATGAGATTATTTACAAGAACGAAAAAACTGCAGCTAAAGATTCAGCTAACATTGTAATGATGATCTTTGGCACTTTAAACAATACTGATATGTATTGTTAATTACATGACTCAAGCAAACGAAATTAATATTCAAACCAGTTATGAAATTAGAACTCAAAATTATCGTTTAAAACTGTCACACGACATTTTAAATTAAAAAGTTTCGGCCTAGATCAGGTGTGGCAACAAATTAAGCAAGTTCATTTGTTTTGATTACATTAGTATCGTCCACTTATTATATTAATCTAGATCTAGAACAATGCTCAACTAAGAATCTAGATTTCAACGTTCAGTGAAATTGAGTTTTATTGCCGGCTGCCATTCAGAGGCAGATTAAGTTTACAATACATAATCAGCCTGTAATGTTCCCACTGGTGAGGCACAGGCCTCCTGAGGGGTTGTGGGCCAAAATCCACCACACGGGCCCATGGCGGGTTGGTAGACGTCACATGTCTGAATTTTTGGTTCTAGGACATGCCGGTTTCCTCACAATGTTTTCCTTCACCGTTTCGAGAGCAGTGCTGATGAAATAATTTACACAAAGTAAAGCGCCTGGGTGTCTACAACTGAAAGTCGCGGCCGTTACAACGGGGCCACCACTGCTCTCAAGCCACTCTCTCAGTCTATGACACAATTATCTTAAACTTTTTACAAGATGCAGGCTTTAGATAGCTCCCACATAAAATAATCGCCCGATTGTTGACCAATTTTACCTGATCAAACGAGACTCGTGACATGTATTTTAGTTCAGCAATCCGGCTTCAATAATGACTTTTATATAATCTGCTGTCTAAAGCTTTGATTTCCTAAGAAAGCAGTGAACGGTCACACAATAATGGCTGTCAAATACAGAGCGTTTTATGTCAGCTTAAAATGTCATATACTGGTGAAAATGATAGGTGTTCATGACGGCCGGTATAATAATATGACGGAACCGCTTTCTACACCCTGCCCTGGAGTTGTATTCGGGAGGCACTGCGGTATCATCGGGTGCCTCCCTACCTCGGCCACATCGTTGGGGCTTATTTGTCGGAGAGGTGTGTCACCTACATGGGACGTTATGGCGGCAACCAGCGCCGCATATTGTGCGGTGTTCCACAGGGCTTGGTCATAGGCCCGCTCCTGTGGAACATAGGGCCGAGCTCAGACCGGGGGAAGACCTGACGTGTTATACGGATGACACGCTGGTCCCTGCCCGGGGGAGCTCGCACAGGGAGGCATGCTTTACCAATGCATTTTTTCATTGTTGTGTCACCATCTGACTAATGCTCGGTTCCTATAAACAAAAACGAATCGTTTTGCTTACGAATGGTAGCATTTATTATTGCCAAACTGGGCATATATTTAAATAGATTCGTAAGCTAATTTTACCTGTAATGACTACTTCCATATAGGATGGTCTTCAATGCAAAGCTATGAGGTCTTTGCTTCATTATTGGTAAAAATACAAGTCGAGTCTTCAAATTTATCAATAACGGTCCATAAATATAGGAATCGGCCATAACTAGGTACTTAGAAGACTGTTGACCAAGCCATACAATCTTTGTCACATACATTGCCATTTTCGAATAATACACAAAAAAAATGTTGCCAAAAATGTAAGAATTTTAGCAAGCGGATTATTATATGAAGTAACTCAGTTGAGCTAATCACCAGTACCTAATGGCTATCATATTGTTTTTATGGTAGTTAGATCCATAAGCCATCATGTTTGTGGGTCATCCACTCTACTCTATAGTTAATGGTTAGTTGCTTCACGGTTGCGAGTGTTACTTCGTAGCTTTAGTAAAGACTAGCTTTTGCCGTCGGCATCGCCCGCGTGAATGTCGGAAAATATCCCACGAGAACGTACCACAGGGATTAAAAGTACCCTATCTGTTAATCCAGGGTATAAACTATCTGTGCGCCAAACATCCAAATTCAGAAATAGGACAAAAATATATATTTAGTAAAAAAAATCGGCATCAGACTCGTTCCCACCTCGTAGCAATGATTTTTTTTCAAAAATATTCAATGTGCAAATGTGGTATAGATTTGATCTTAGAAAGGTTTTAGCATCTTTGAGTGAGTGGTCGTGGTTATTTTTAATTAATATTTTGATGGACTATCATTTAGTAGTAGCTCATGAATATGTGGTAGGAATAATTTGTGATAGATAGAAGATTGCCAAGAAGCTTAGGTAGTTAACATATTAAAATGGACAGCTAATTGGCTTTCTGGCGACTATTGTTTCCTTTTTTGTTTTTTTTTTACCTGTAAGTATTCTATGCTGTACGTGGTTAACAAAAGTTCGTGATGGAATATTTCCGTTAACATCACCAATGAAAATAATTAAGGTAGGCAGTAACAATGCTTGCTTTTCTTTCCGAGTAAAAGTTAATGACAACAAGCAGGAGCTCACTAGTATAGATTATTGACGGTTTTCGTCATGTGGATAGAGGTATGAGCACCAGGGTGTAAGGTTCCATAGAAAAGGGAACACCCTCCGACCAGACGGGTGTCGTGTCTGGCGGGCCAACTGCCCGACGATTGTATTTTTTTTTTATGAAAGGTATCTCGCAGTTCAATCTATGAGGTGGTCGTCTGCTTAACCGGGCTTGCCTGTGGATGCCTCAATAAATTAAGGCCTCCAGCCAGGGTTTAAAAACTTAAAAACTAAGCGACTAAGGGCACCCCCGGTGGGGTACGGGCCTCGGCTTAGGGCATCGCTGGGAGAGGGCCGCAAGGGACAGGCTGGATCGGAATTACCCCGACGATTAATGTCGCGACGTTGTATGTACGGACGCCAGCACATAAAGTTACTACAATCTGTCAAATTTCTTTAATAGATTTTCAACTTTATGGTTAAAGCATTAAGGTTCAAGGTTGATTGGGAAAATTTGACAGTTTCGGGTAGCTTGACCTGCTGGCGTCTGTACATATATGCTAGTCGCGCGCCAAACTTTGCTTACGCGTTCAGTGTGATGTGTAGTTAGCAAAAAGCGTTGTAGATACCGCCACACTATGATTGCTAGTCTCGGACTCCAATGGATGAATGGATTGATGTGAGTAAAATTACAAACCATCGTAAAGTTAAATGTGCCTCATCATGAAATTCATTATCTCTGTACCAATGTCTTAGGAAATAATCTATTAAAATAATTTGGCAATATTTGGACTATTAATATAAAAACACGATAGCTTCAAGGCTGTTATTAATTGCAACAGTTAATCCGAAAAACGGCGATAATCAAATTAGTGATAGCGCAAAAAGTGGAGCTAATCAAATCGTGGCTTTTGCATATCTAAGTCTTATCCGACCGGTCAAGGACTTCACTTATTGAAAGAACGCCTCGAAACAAATTTATTATTGCCGCGAAGCAAACCTTCCGATTTCGGGCATTTGTCATCTTTTTCAATGGTTATTAAAAGATCTCTTCAATCGGAAACAAACTTCTAATTGTTGCTAAGCAAATGTTCCGATTTTCGATTTTTGATTTGAAGACCGACGAAAATCTCAACCCACACTGGGCCGGCGTGGTGGTTATTAGTCACTAGCCACAGTAACCCACTTCCTCTCACAGAGAGGAGGCCTGTGTTCTAGAAGTGGGAACATTGTGGGCAGATTATGCAAATGTTTCAATTTCTGATGATTTTCCATGTTTTTCGCAAATTATGTTGGACAAAATTAGTAATGCTAGTCTAGTTGAACTTTACTGACTTGACATATGTAGGTAGAGGCTTGTTGACTTGATATAGGCAGAGATTGGCATGCCCCTTAATCGGTTGAAAGACACTGAACGAGACACAATTGAAGTTTCATTGTCATTACGCATTTGGGTGTTTAGTGTCCTTCAAAGCGTTATCAACTATCAGAATAAAATTACTTATGTAACTTTGTTTCGTAGTCCGCAGACCATGACACTTGGCCTGGCGGACTACTTACAGTTTATATGGCGTAGGTTGAGAGTGGTCCTTGTCAATTAATATAAGTATTTAGAATTGAATGCTTGTTTACAGTTTTTGAGCAAGAGCTTCTGAGGGGACACACTAGTTACAGTAGTCTTTATGATCGAATAAAATGAAACTTAAGTTGCGTTACAGCACAACTTCACTGGAACACAGTTACATCAAGTTCAATAAGAACTAAAAACAGATTTATACCAAACAAGTTACATCCCTACAAACGTATCGAGGCCACATCGGAGTCCTACTTGTTGTACCTACAGAAACAAAACGAAGCTGTCTAAGGCAGGCCCCCGGAGCCGAGCCTCGTTTAGGAGTCGCGTGGTCACGCGCGGCCCAGCATGGCGGCCACGTCGCCGGCTGACTGGGAGTGGAGCAGGGCCCCCCTGGTGGGTCGCGGAGGGGCCAGCCTGGGTAAGGCCAGGACACCGGCGGGGGCCGAGCCGAGAGCGCAGCCTGTGACGAACTCGTGGCGTGAAGCTTCCGTTGGAGTGATTCGCCGTTTTGGATCCCATCTGGAAAAGAATGAGACGATTAGCTGGTTCATTTACACAACTACTTAGAGAAAGGAGTTGGAGGTGGTTTGAAGTGGGCACAGGAGCACAGGGGGATCAACATCGGTGCCAAAACCTATAAGAACTGACCATAATAATCGACAACCAAGCTATAAAGAAAGCGCAATAATCATGAAACCGCAACGTTTCAATTGAATGTGAAACAAAAGTCGCCAGTCGTCTGTGGGGTGACATTTTTGAGAACAAATAATCCCATTCAAAGAGTCAGGGCCGGTTGTTTCAATCGTTTGATTAACGTAACATACATACGTACATCAAATAATAACGATTACGTAGTCGTTATTATTTGACGTACAGCAAGACCATCATTTTGTAATTGTAATTTGAAACAACGTTTTTTTTGGTTTGACCATTGTTAGTGCCATTTTTGAAGTATACGCGTGCGTCAAGTGGACGTGAAACAACCCCTCCTCAGTATAGTTGCTTTGAGTACTCGTATTTTAATAAACCCCTATAAAAATACTTGCCACTTCAAATTCACATAACGATTCACAACCTGATTCAGAGAGCCAGTATCGCTACTTGAATTTTAACACAGCCCTATAAAGCCTTGCCTCTTCATATTATGTAACATTACATCTACGAATAACAACCTAAGCCATTTAGATCTATTACTCAAATTACATAACTCGACGATCCGTAAACCATTCCGTAAAAATACCAAGAAAATGTTCCATCATAACCATATAAGGCCCTTAGGTATTGCCCAACTAGCCAGACTGCTCGCAAAAACCTCGGAATACTTCCTATTGCTCAACCCTGCAGGTTTGAACGGAAACCTGTCCACTTACAAGTAAACCACGAATAAAATCAACTTGTTTTTTTTGTATCGCAACAGCTGCAGGTCGGTTTAATTTTAATCTCCGATATGTAGAGTTATTAGGTTGATTATTATATGTAGGTATGGTGGCCATGTATGGTATCCTGTGTAGTAGTAGACAGAACAGAGAGGCAATTTTCGTATGTTTAAGAACGTTCACAGTCTGATCTCAGTCTCAATCTGTCATAAATACCTCTAATTTCCCTAAATCTTTGACAAGCTTTAGACATTGATTGTCGCCGAGATGAGATTGCGACTAGATTTTGAACGTTTTTAATTACGGGAATTAGCCTTCAGTTAAGATTTACTATATTGTTTCATTATTATTATTAAATTATTAAAGATAACGATTAACGCAGAAACCTTTTATACTTCTTTGGTTCTCTTTTAATAAGCACAAAATGCTTATATGAGTGTCAGAGGAGTTACAGACTCAATGAATTTTTTTATTTATAAGATGCAAATGCATCTCGTATCGCAAGTGGATCTCGTATGAACATTGTAAAGCCAAGTGTATACGATAATGTCTTCTCAATTTCTGATGTCTTCACAACTTCAACACTTTTCAACACAAAATATGATGACAATTCAATTAGATATTGTTTCTCAGTCCTATCTGGTCCTTTCCAAGCACTATGTCCTGCCTAACTAGCGTCCGAGTACCTTCAGTGAATCTGGATCAAGGCGATAATACTGTCACTTTTGAACCGGCCAGGCTCAGAATAGTGGGCCATTAATAATTCAAGTATCTACCTTATATGATATTATTTTGTAAGGAGTTTGTAGCTTAGAGAAATACACAACATTTAACAAATGGAAGCCCTAATTGAAACATCTGTAGATGCAGGGACTACAAAGAACAGTGTGAATCAATTGGACTGTGGAGTTAAGTTGCGGTTTTCGTGATCATTCCGTGGATCGGTGGACACTATCGATAGTAGATGTTATGCGTTTAACAAGTAACAACGGATCTAACCATCATCATCACTATCCACAGCCTGACTTCACTCACTGCTGGGCATAAACCTCTCTTTCTTGCGCCAACCCCAACGTTCCTGTGCCAGCCTCAACCAGTAGTGCTATTCTGTAGCAATCTCACCGTGAAAACTTAGGTGAAGTGAGCCGTCATTCCTCCTAATGCTTTGGGATTGACACTACTGACAACAGATTTTTACAGAAGAGCATTGCAGTGTCTACCCGCGATGGCAACAATGTCGTCTGCACCATCCATACCTTACAATTATGATAATCCCTATAATCTGGGCTAGGCACTATAGTCGACCAATTTCCTTTATACATTAGGTATTCATAGCTTCCCATAAGGAACTATCATTTACTCTCAACTGTCAAATGCCCATAAGATGCGTCACACACTTCCTGCTACAAAAGCTAATGTCGCACCTGTACGCGCGCCACGCATGCAGACGACTTAGTTAATCACTTGTTATAGGAAGACCTGTGTTGTGTAAGTACGTTTGTCAAGTGGTTACAGCATTAATGGAAGTTAGACGGACTGGCTTTGGATTGCGTAACTACTTGCTAATTTTTATTTATATTATTTCGCAAATATTTTGATTTTCGGAAATTTTTCACCTTGGGCTTTGTATTGTCATTTCCCAAGCACTGTCCAGTGTTATAATTACTATATACTAGCGACCTACCCCTGCAAGCAAGGGTGTAATGTCAACACGTCAAAGCATAGAGCGTCTATGTACGTTAATAGTAGTGTTAATAGTAGTGTATGTGTGAATAGTAGTGTAGTGTAAGGGTGTGTGTGTGTGTTTAGGGTAGTTAGTAGTAGTGTTAGTTAGTTATTTTACACATTAAATGCCTCTAAATTATGGTAAAAACTGAAACAAAATCCATTATTTAGTTTAGAAGATTTAAGCGGTCACACTGACAGACACGAAAAAAGACTTTGTATTAATTATACTATCTATAGATATAGATTTAATAAAAAAAAGAAAGAAAAAAAAAAAAAAATATTTTTTAAATATACGAATATATATATATTTTTTTAATCCAACTAATCCTCACCTAACCTTTATTGTTTTGGCTTAATCACTTATATCACTTCACTAGCTGCGCCTCGCTGTTTCACCCGCATAATACTCGATCCCGTGGGAACACCGGATTAAAAACTATCCTGTGTCCTAATCCAGGTCACATGGTCTACCCATGTGCCAAATTTCATCCAAATACCTTCAGCCGTTTTAGCGTGAACGCGTAACAAACAAACATACAACGATCTAATCTTTTCTCTTTATAATATAAGTTTACATGACAGACATCATTATTTTTATTAGCATTCCAAAAGGATCGTCTAATCCGCCAAGAATGCGGATTGCCATCTAAGTAGACATCAAGACAGCACGCACTGTCGCTCTTAGTGATGTAACTGATGGCTTTAGGCAATAACGTTATCCTAGACTAGTTCAGCTGGTAATAGCCCAATATGGCTTCTAGTCTTACTAAGCTATCATAGACATTATCGAATATGGGTTGCGCTTGCGACGAAATAACTTCATGTTCTTTGGTAATGATCAGTACGAGTTTAGTTTTGCTACATACTAACTTCGACTGCAAGTCTAAATAACTACTAAGGCTTCCTGTACTTGACGCCGGAGCCGCACCGGTGCCGGAGAGCATGTCTGTGTATACATCATCAAAAAATAAATCATTCTATGAAATAAAACTAAACTCGTCGTCATTTACCAAGCTTTTGCCCAACTATGTTGAGGTCGTCTTCAAGTCTAACCGAATACAGCTGAATGCCAGTATATCTGCCAGGGCCGCGGGTTGTTCGAAAGAGATACCGTGGTCCCTGGCATAGGCAACTGAAGGAACACGGGTGGGTTTTAGTCAGTAAAAGTCTGACACGCCCTCCTGCTCCGCCCAGAGCGGGAGAAGTCATATGATGATTTCCCACCCAGAAAAAAAAAAAAAAAATGCCAGTATATTAGATGAAGCGACTGCCTATCTGTCCTCTACAACCCAGTTACGGTGTAATAACGATACCCCTTGGTAAGAGTGGTTGTCAGATTTTCGGACTTCTGACGACCAGTAATGACTGAACAACGAAACTATTATTTATGTACTTATATTACTTTTTTGATTCATATTGCTACTAACAAACGTATACTCCAGCTGTTACTGAGATGTTCCTGATGAAAAAAAAATACCACTGGCCAACGCGACGTGGGACTCGAACTCAGTGCCGACCACAGATTTATAAACTAAAGCTCAACTGCTGCTCAACTGTTCGAGTTCGGATGTCGCCTTCAATTACATATGCACTACAATACGAACACGCGCTCACTCACACTATAACAGTCACCACACTCAACGCGAGCCAATCGCGTAACGCAGATCGCAACGTTGAGACACACAACTACATTGACAATTCTTATTGACAAATCAACGTCGCCCGCGTTTGTTTCTGTTTTGTGCATACATTGTTCGCACGCGCCACGCCCCCTTGGCATATCTCCCTTTAGTTTATAAATCTGTGGTGCCGACCCAGTGTGACGCTCCCCCACAAAAGTCGCGCTTGCGACTACTAAATCGTAGATCAACGACATTGAGGCATTCAAGCAAAACATTTGCCAAAGCATAATAACTTTATCATAATTCTATTTAGTTCATCAAACTCTTACGAAATCTGGGTGTGGTGCCAACAGATTATGAAATCCAGAACACAAGTTTAGGACATTTCGAACGGTTGAGTTATGTATTACTGCCGTAATTTCTTAATCCCTTTCTAATAGTTCAGTGGCCCGGAATTTGAGCGTAAGACCACTCGATGGCCGGTAAATGGTCTAGCTAGCTGTTTAATAAATTATCCTTACAGTAACTTAGCCCACGCATAATCTTGCGCCATGCAAAACTGCGGGTACAACAAATTAATGCGGGTCACGATCTTAAACAGTGCAGAATGTGACTGGAAAGAGGGATTTCTTAAGGATAATAGAATAGAATAGAATATTATTTATTTGCTTAAAACATGATACAAAAAGATGGTAAAATACAAAATAACAAGAGCATACATGTTTTTGCTTAACAGTTATAAGTGTACAAATTGTAAACATATGTGTATATGTATGTTATTTAGATTGTATAGAATCCAGTTCTTCTAACTGAACAGACAGCTGTGCTGCTCGGGAGTTTGTTACGCCATTTTATTTTCCCACCTAAACCAGACAAGTCAAACTCAAAGCATTTACTTCAAATAGGCACCTAAAAGTCACTTTTGAACGTCAACATCATGTTATATTGACGTCCAAAAAGTGTTGATTCTCAGCCTAGTTTGATTAAATAAAAACCCTATTTCACTAGAAAGAAAAAAAAACATCAAAATCTTAGAAGAAATCACAGTGACTAAACTATCCACTAATATTTCGTTTTAAATACAAGCCTTATCTACAAAGGTGCAAAACTTTTCTCAGATCAGTTAAACTGTTTTAATTAAAATTAATTCACTCGAATCACCATCTTTTATACCGTCCGTCATGGGAAACAAGATGGAGGTACGTAAGCTTATGTAATGTAATGTAACTTCTTTTTAATGAAAGGTAATTAGCCTACTATTGATGTATTATCAGCATATCAAATTGTTAATTATAGTTATCACAGCGTTTCCTTCTGCGGGAACATCAGTTTAATATGAAGTGTGGTTATACTCTGTTCTTTTTGCAAGCATCGAAATGACACATGCCACGTCAAAAGCTTATTTTAGAGTGATGGCATAACTTAAATCGAAAAGTTGTTTAATGGGTTATTGACACACCCAAGAAACAAAATAATGATTGTTGATCTCGTTTCAACTTTGTAGTTACGCAAAGTAATAAAAAGCTCAAAAAGTTAATCCTCTTATTTGTTGTTGTTTTAATAGTTAACTGGGCGTTCTTTGTAGATGAAGTTTTCTAACAACAAACCTAACAGCTATTTGACATTGAGCGAGGAATTGGCGTTATTTTTGCATCTGTCAAACCGTTAGTCACAAAATGAACGCAGTATAGTTACATGGGTACATAGAGATGGTACGCACTGCCGCGTCTCTGATGCAAGCCCAAGATCAAATTATCTTGTTTCTTGTGGATGTAATAAATGATGATAGATATAATAATAATTTGAAGATGAATGTTTTATAATCTTTTTTTTTTTCTGCTGCGGTCAAGAACTTATGTCAGTGAACTGAGCAGAGAGTGAGTGAACTGTCCTGTAGTCAATGAACCTATTTAGTTTGTAAATAATTATAGGTTATGTTGCATTTTTGATGAATTTATGAGACTTTCACAGAAGTGGCAGAAGAAACGACTAGTACAATACAATAAGAGAATTAAACATTTTTTAATTTGTTAAGTAACTGGTACTTGTTGACAAGCCTCCACTGTCCTCGCATACCTATTAACAGAATCAATTTGAAAACATTATAAACATCAATTATTTTTAAAACAGGAACCGTGGAGTTTCTTGTCGGCTCTCCTCCTTAGGAAACGACCAATTGGAACCGTGCACAGCTTCTGACGTGTCATAAGAGCCTCTAGCATGTAGATGTACGTGAAATACAATATTTTGAATTTTAAAGGGACATAAAGGAGATACTTTTCATATAAGTGTCTAATGATGTATGTAGGTCATCATCATCTGCCTAGTCTTTTCCCAACTATGTTGGGGTCGGCTTAATACCAGTACCAGCTGAATACCAGTATTTTACATGGAGCGACTGCCTATCTGACCTCCACAACCCAGTTACTGACGTATGTAGGTATAGACTAAAAATAAAGAAGGCCTTTGAACTATTGCAACGTTAGCAGGAGGAAATGCTAATACATAACATGGGTTAAGAATCGTAAGAAGGCAACATTTGACTCACAGAGAAAACGTCAAGTGAAACTGTTTCTGATTAACATGATGTTACATGATTAGATTAGAGTCGAGTTCGTGGTTTACATAAACACACCATGCACGACTGTCAACGTTCAAAAGTGTTGGATGAAAAGGTTATTTTTTTTTTTTTAAAAAAACCTTCGTTTAGACTTAGAACCAGTTCATAAACTTTCATTCAAACATCGCACTCGCTCGCTTCAGATGCTGGCGGAAAAGCAAAAGTTACAACAGACTGTCTGTAGTGGCGTAGTGCGTAGAGATTCGACTTCAGCGATATTCGCTAACGTGAGTAAAATAATAACATAACAGAACATCACGTATGTATTCCTTAATTGCGTAACACACTATTAATCACAATCTGAATAATTTTGAAGGATATTGCTAATCCATTGCTTCATATGTTCGAATAATTTGTCTGCTCAGCAACGTAAATAACGCAATGAATGTTGTTGAACTGTCAAAATGAAAGCCATTGCTACTGTTGCTGTGTTACGTCAGGTATATCTTTAAGCTGTAGTACACGATAATTTAAGCTCAGGAATAAAAAAAAAATATTACTACTGGGTACAGTACAGTCAAAGGAGGAAGAAAGTCTAAAGGAAATTGACGTGGGGCTGTAGCACGAATTTTAAAATTTTACCGTCACAACCAATGTCATTTATTTAGTGTTTAATTGGTGTAGTAATTTGAAATTGCCAATCTTTTAGTAGAATCAATAGCAGTCTTGGCTTGTAAAGGTACAGGGCCCATAACAACGACCAATAGAGAACGAAGATATAGCAGTCCGTGGATGGACAGTCTCTTCGAAAATGAAAGGCGATTAGTAGCTAATATGGGCAGGAGGTCGGTGACCTGTAGGGCCAGTTCTTCATACCGATAATTACGTAGCAGACGGTATTTTGCCTGAGGCGAAGTGATTATTTCATCTTCTATAAGACGTGAGTGCCTCTATGTTAATTATTCAGATGCATTACGTGAGTCGGATGTATGGCATCAAAATATAATAAATATAATTAGCCTATAATGTACCTAGGTCATGTCTGGCTAGATTGGAAGACGACTCCAAAGTAATTGGGATAAGGTTGGATAGATGACGTCGAGTTTTGTTTTATTCCATACAATGTCATACTAACTTCATCTGAAAGTCTAAATAGCTATGTAGTCAGCCTATAATGTTCCCACTGCTGGGACACAGGCCTCCTCTCTTCGAGAGGGAGTGGGCATCTATCATGCGGTCCTAGTGCGGTATGGTAGATGTCACATGTCTTCGATGTTTTTCGCCACCGTATTAAGAGCAGGTGATGAAATTAAGTAAAGCGCCTGCCTGGGTTTGAACCTATAACCTACGACTCGTAACTTGGGGCTGTTACCGCTGGGCCGCCACTGCTTCATCAAAAAAAGTCTATACGTAAAATGTAAGGTCCTGTAGAATAGAAGAATATAATAGAATGCATTTATTTGTCAGAATATTGTTACAAAGTTGTTAGGTATATGTGTTTAGATCATAATATTCTGCCGTTCCCGGCGTACACAATTAAGTTTACATACATCATTCATCATCATTTCAGCCGATAGACGTCCACTGCTGGACATAGGCCTCCCCCAAGTGTCGCCACATTGACCGGTCCCGTGCGACTCGCATCCAGCGGCGTTTACATACGTATTACAACAAAATTAAGTTATTTTTCATTAGGACTATAAAGTTTTACTTACAAATGAGTGGAATAAAGAGTTCTCAAAGACATTAATTGTGTAAGTCAAAATACAATAAAGTCAAACTAATTATGATGATTAGGCCATAATGTCAAATTTTGAGGTCAATTTTTCATTCATAAAATCTTTAGTCGAGTATTAACATATACAGTCAGCCCCGGTATCACCTTGCTGACTGGGTATTATTTTGACATGTCCATGAGCTATCGTGCCTTCTCTGTATGAGAAGAGCCCTTTGCCCTGCATTGGGACAATAGTATCATGAGCTATTTTCTCATTCTCACATAATATGTAGTTCGTTTCAACTACCAAGAGTTGAAATCTTTCGTCGGTTATTAAAAAAAAAACATATGTCTCCTACAAAAGTGCAATACTTACGCGGTCAAAATGTATCGAAGAGCTGTTTTTTTTTTAACCGACAAAAATTGTCAACGCTTTGTGTCTCGAATCGTGTACTGAATCCATAGTAACAGGTTGCGCGTCGATATCTCTGCCACCCTGTATACAAAACATGGACGTGATTGTCGTGAGTGACGGAAGCTACGTCACTACTCTACGCATATTTTTGAAGAGATAAACATTTCTTAAATAAGCATAGCAGCAATGAGGTATTTAAAGAACTCATTCATACGCAAAACGAAAAGTAAAAAGTCTCACAGAAGTATGCACATCACATCGGTTACTCTCGGGTCGGCGACGGATGATCGGCGTTACGTCACAGACGGTAACCTTTCACTGCGTGCTCAATGCGTGCGCGCAACCGAAGAATCTGCGGTTTGCGACGGAATACCGGGGAATGTGAGTAAACATGCCGTCGTGGTAAATGGGACGGTAATTTATAATGATTATGAAGAAGTAGAAGGAAAATTAATTAACTGTACCTCCGCTTAGAACCACCAAGTGGAATGCGATAGGCCTAGTTGATAAGACCATCGAGTGGGTCCGATCGGACGCTAGACTGGAGCAGTGGGAGACCAGCCTGCCGGTTACCGAAAGGATTGACTCGTATTGGCAGATATCCTATGTAGGAATAGGCATAGAGGTTATTGTTATTCAGCACGCGTAGTCTGCCCACCATAGAAAAAGGTTTTTTAGACGGAAGTATAGAAAAAATGACAGATTGTAGATTGTTTGTCATTTTGTCTATTTTTCCGTCGACAAAACCCGTTTCTATAGTAGTCATGTAACGCGTGCAGTAGGCTTAATAGGCAGACACGCTTAGGGGCAGTGTAATATCGCCATGTCGCAAGGTCCAAAAAATATAAAGACTTATTGTCAGTCAGAATGTGAAAATCGAATCTTGAAAGGCATCGGAGTAGATATGGCCATGACCTGGACCGGACTTAGTTTAGATGGATGAGTGTGCACGTTTTTTAACTGTTACCTAACGCATCTCAACATCTTAGTTTGAGAGCTGCAACACGTCACAATATGGGGAAAGGTCATTCTTACGCATATAATGTGATGGCATTATATTGTAACGTAAAATCGCGGTTTAACGGAGAAGGTAGTACGTAAGCATTATTTACGACTAATGCTTGCCTAGTGTGGGCGGACGATTTCAAAATATTTTAAGTTCACGTTTCCTCACGATGTCATGTTCATCATCGCACGTCTTTTAATATCCGGGCCATCACAAAATAACATCATCATCTGCCAAGCCCTTTCCCAACTATGTTGGGGTCGGCTTCCAGTCTAACCGGATGCAGCTGGATACCAGTGTTTTACATAAAGTGACTGCCTATCAGACCTCCACAACCCAGTTACTGCCGATACTCCTTGGTAAGACTGGTTGTCAGACTTTGGGACTTCTGACAACCCGTAACGACTGTCAAAGATCCAAGAATTACAGCTAGCCCCAACGGCTTTACGTGCTATTTAAGGCACGGAGGGGTCTTGATAAGTACAGATGGTCACCCATCCGTGGAACAACCGCGGCAAGCGTAGCTTAACCTGCTTTTGATCGACCCGGCGGCTGTTATTACTTTCCTACAAGTCACAAAACAACATATATGGGATAATATAATTTTCCTTTTACTGTCCTATCAAAATTTATTTGGGATCGGTGTAGTACATCTTTTTCTTCCATGCATCTGTATTATTTGTCATCTCGATATAGTTTATGGTAAAATATGAGCAAGATATTCTATATAGCAACCCAAGTTTCACCATCCTTCATGAATTCTTTAGCATGAATCACTAGAATGTTGTTTCTTCAGCCAAGGAAAAGGACAGTTTAACTATATAAACAACATGTTCACGTTCGCAGAGTTCGTTGCTCCACTTTCAGTTCTCGCTGCTCGCATATTTGTAATCTGCACATAATCGAGAACCGTCTACTGAGTGGCCGGGGGCTAGTTAGGTAATAAATCAAAATATACTGAATTTTACTCACAACCATACATATCTCATATGTCTGGTATCAAAATTAGGGAAATATTTCACTGATCCTCTAAAAACTTTTTGTACTTCTAATGATTAACACACATATATATATATATATATATTCCTATGTGTTCAATGATATTTTTAGGAACGCAAAATGGCGAACCCATTTTGCGTGAAAATATATGCCCTAGAATGATCATAATCCTTTATTTCAATACTAGCGAGCATTGTACGCATGCGAAGAAGGGGCGGGCCTTCTTCGCACGGTTACAATGGCAAATGGCAACGCGGTCACTCAGACTGACACAAAAAGCAACGTTTTTTAATATGTATGTCTAGATGTAGAAGAGCATCCATAAAGTTTCTTGCCGATTCTTCTCTATATAGGACCTAACATTTGGAACTATGCACCAAAATATTCAAGGGCTTTAAGTTTTTAATCATCATCTTCCTGCCCTTGCCCTGCCCTGTTACTCGGGGTCGGTGCAACACATTTTCTTCTTCCATTCTCCCCTGTCAACCGCCACGCTATCATTCACTCCCTTCGCTTTCATATCATTCCTCACAAAATCCATCTAGGTATCTATATTTTAGCCTTAAGAAGTCTTAAATCCCAAATCTGGTTACTTCATTCAGCCATATAAATGTTTTGATTTTGACTTTGGCCTCTGCATGCAGCTCCGCCGTCTGACGTCAATGCATATTGGACATGCGTATTATATCTGCATCGATGTTGAAAGTGAGATCAGTGCCGAGGTCGAGGATGCACTTTCACCCTTACTCACATTTCACGGATTTCGAACAAGCCAGTTCTTAAACCGGTGCATACGATCTTGAACTCTGTGTCTAATTATGGTAATCTTCTGATCTTTATGTTTTTCAGGTTTATATTCAAATAGACATTTCTCGGATTTTAAGTAAATCTGTGATATATGTGATTTGCGTTTCTTATAAAATTTACTCGATATTTTTAACCGTGTATTAATAAATGTCTTTACTTTCAAAAATATTATTGACAGACGTGATAATTATGGTTGGTTTTTATCGTCACTCATTAGTTTTGTCTACTGTGATTCCTATTTCTTTCATTATTTTTTTTATACGCGGTGATATTGTACAGCCGATCGATTCTGTAAAAATGTCTCCGTGAAAAGTTAGGTGAAGTGAGCTTACATTAAGCTGTCAATAGTGTCAATCCCTAGCATTAGTTGGAATGACATCTCACTCCACGCTCACTTCACCTAAGTTTTCACGGTGAGATGGTTACAGAATCGCACTGTAGTACTACTCTTATCATGACATCGGCAATCGTACTAATGAGCCATGATTAACCCTACTTTCCGGGCCTAAGCATGACAAAGCACACCAGCCCTACCATCTCTCTATTCTTCGGTCTTATCCGCATCGTCACTGTCATACGCACCTTTTCCTAACACACAACTATACTCACTCGCTTCCATATAGTAACATAAAGTTATCCACGTATACGTATTACGGCACATGACGTCGGCCCTAGCGCTTTCTCCGCTCTCACGGCCAAAAGGTCGGCTATGCGAAAATGTTTGTATCTCTCGAGTGTCTCCCCCGGCGAGATAGTGTGATTGCTTGCTTTTGATAGATGCGAGACGTGCTCTATGGTTGTAATTTCAATTGAATACATATATACTTTCAAATAGTTATCGTATTAGACGGTAATTACATTGTTGTGAATTTAAATGCTATGTTTAAAATTCTCGTTGAAGGAAAACGTGAACCTTAGAGGCTATTATAATACGGTTAGTAAAATAAATGATGCTAATAAAGATTAAGTAAAAAAACAGAAACGTAACATTAAGGTGAATAATAAAAACAGCTCCATCATCCACGCGATATAGCCGTGTGAAGTAGCTGCTATGTCAAAGATGACACTGACAAGTGACAGGTCACCTGGTTATCATTTACGAGTATCACAGTTCAAACACTTTTCCTTTCTTAGCTGTAGCAACGTGTGTGTGATGAGAAAATTGTGATAGTTGTTGAGTTCATCCTAAAGGAGAAAACGTAAAAGGTACAACTTAAAATTGTTTCAGGAAGATTCTTCTACAGTAGCTTTGTTTGTACGGATGACGTCATTAGTTAGTTAGACAGACGAATACACCTGAACTGGACAGAGTATACGAGTTTGTTGACCAAGTGTACTTACTGTACCCGTGTCTCAGGAATCTTAAAGCAGAGCATTACGCAACTGTGCCTCTTCTGTCAAGGAGAAACTATTATGACATCGGTACCAAATATTTTACCGCTAATCGTTGTCACTTTTTTTGTAAAGCGTCCTACTTAATATGCAAAACTTACAATACGGATATATTGCAAGTTTTGCATACATACATAAAATCATAATTATGAAGTTACGAACCCAGGAGTTGAGCAAAGTCAAGTGTCAAAACTATATTCGTGACCATGTCTCAAAAGTTACAGGCACTTACGAAGTCAATAAAGATACAAAACGTTTCCTAACGATTTGGAACATAGCGGCAAATGACGAAACGTTTCAAAAAGGCTTATTATTCTAAAAAAGTTAACAGATCCGTTCAAGGCAGCGACAATGGCTTGGCTCATCACTTCCTATTCCGGCTCTCGCACTTGACGCTTCTGCAAAGAGGTGTGAACTTGTAGAGAAAGTCATGTTTTTATTGCTGTCACCTTTACAATCTTAATTTCTCTTTCATTTCAAACCTTGTGTTCATTGTCTTTGAGTTCAGTTTCTATTTCCGGAACTGCATTGTTAAGTTTGTTACGCAAATGTGGGAAAATGCGAAATGTTTGTGCGCAATTGTGTGGATGCGTTTGGCTAAATTAGTTGTGTTTAGCTGCGTTCACAGATGGCTGGATTTTCATTATGCGTGAACTTATGGTTGGTGTTATGTCAATATGTTATGGGCTGTTGTCGTCAAGGGTTTACAATGGACTTGACAAATCTTTACTATGATCATTTGGAGCAGTTTCTTCGAAGTTTTTTCATGCGTAGGCATCAAATATGGACACTTAGTTTTTCGTTTTGATGAAAAGCCAATAAATGCTAATAAACATAAAAAAGAAATTTCGATACCTACGTAATTTTATAGATACAGAATAGATGCAGATAGTATTTAGACCATCATAAAGTTTATTATGTTCAACACCTGCTATTTCTTTACACAAGAGCGCTTCAGAAATTATATGCATTAAGTATAAATATTAGATACAATCAGGGTGTGAAAGAAAAACCTGCTATCTTTACAGAATCATAATCACAACCGCACAAGAAATGAAAACTAAGCGACCTCAGGAACTATAACAGCAAGTTCAAGATAAAATAAACCAATGAGGAAAGAAAAGCGAACATCAGATAGGAGTCTAACACTAACCGATCTAACCGGCTACAATAATCTAAAAGAAACAAGTTTTTCAATACTTTCTACAAACATAGATAATATGGCTTGTTATATAAATTAGAAACCGCGTATGGAATGGATGCCGCAGGAAACAGAATCAATGGCAGTGTTAAAATTCTACATATGTATATTATGATTGCATCTTGTGTAACACTTGCTAAAAGTAAATAAACTTTGTTATGTTAAGTCCTGAACACTTGACAACGAGCTAAGTGGAAGGAGAAAGGTCACGATTTTGATCAAGTGGCGCTGGAATTTCATAATAATATGCTATTAGCGCATCATCGTACTGCTAGGAATTTGATGCGGCTGTGACAGGTTCAAAGGTTGGAATTACAATTTGTGATATACTGTTTTTGACTGAGGATAATTTGCTTTTTGGGATTATTATAATCAGCAGCTGAATATATGACAATTAAGGACGTGACAGATTAAATTTCTGATTGAAGAGGACCACACAGTGTTATTGCAACATCATGTGGGACGGAATTCCTCACTAACCTAACCTCCGAATACGTTAGTCCGGGCCGTGGGGTCCGAGTGCTCATGGCTTGTTTAATGAAATCTCCAAACGGCTGGTTGACACTTCCCATGACCCAAGGGCTGGCTTCTACCTTGCCCAGAGGCTAAGTATACAGCCAGTTTTTTGGGTACATTACCAGTCGACAGCGTTGCGGAGGAATATTTCAACGCCATATTTTAATCTGTTAATAGTTAGGTTAGGATATTATATTTTTATTTCAAGAAAAAATAAAAGTAAAGATAGTCGTACTATCGAAATAAACAAAGACGCACTTTTTACTAAGCAATCTAATACGGTTATAGCAGATGACGCTTCCCATTGAGCGGGCGTTGTGTACGAGTACGCGGCATTCGCACGATTGCGCAACTCATCATTCCTTTCTCATCGCTACGACTAAACTGCGGTCGCAATTTAGTTTCCAAACATATAAACAAATCAGCATTTTTGGAAAAACAACTATAATACCATCGCCAAGCGGTTGGTCGACTCTTCACATGACCAGAGGGCTGACCTATTTTTAGGGTAAAGAATTGCAATCCAACGTGACCAGCTTTTTTGGCACTTTTCCCACTAATTAATTTTTTTATGTTCACTGAGTTTTTCACTAGTATTATATTAGTCGTACTGAAATTAACTTAATTTACTACGATAAAGTTGATATTCGTTTGAGTGGAAATAACATCAATTAGAAACGAGGATCTGAATAGACTTTAATATAACGGTCTTGTGTGGGAATTTATTTCATCCGTGAAACGTCAAGAGTTTTATACGTAATATTTAGGCAGTTGAACGAGAATTTCTGATTGGACGCGCTATATAATATGATTTGATTAATTATTAGGTTTGAATGGAAAGGTTGTTTGATTTCTATTTTAATTTTATAGTCTAGCGGGGGGTACTATGTCGGTTAGTTATGCTCATAATTGGAATAATTAAACCAAAACTGCTCTATAGCCGGAGATAAAGATACAAAAAATTAAGGCATTGCCAAATCGTTCATGTTTTGAATTAAAATTTGAAGAAATTCATTATTAATGCTACTCAATTTTTTCGATGCTATAGTTAATTAACAATTAGATAATCTAGGTCAACATTGGCCTAGATAAAACCTGCTCGAAATAGTTTTCAGTTACACAAAATCTAAAAAAAATTGTAACATTTTAATGCCAGCGTGCTAATCGCGTAAACCAACTCGCAACTTGCTACAAATTCCAATCAATCATACTTGGGAAATCTGTAATTTCCCCATTTAGAATACTAGCATGGCTTTTATGTGGATAATTTGATGGCGTGCAACCGACGATGGTCGGTATTTACAACATTTTATTACTTGTAATAATAATTATCTTCAGATGTTGTAAGTACGGTGATATAACGTGCTGGTTATGGTGTTGCGTGCTTGAAGGATGGCACTTTTATTGACATGACGATTGGTAATGATGAAAAAATAATAGGGTTTAGTAATGTTGATCTCACATAGACAAGTGTGAGTAGCGTTATTGCATTACTGTTCTGTTATGAATTGAATGAAATAATTGCCTTAATAAACGATACGTACTAGAAATTATATTGATATATACTAAAAATGGCGGCGAGATGGGCAGACGTCATTGTTGCCATCGGGGGCAAAACCTAGATGAGGCTGTCACAGGAGCGTGGTAATTGGCACACGAAAAGAGAGGCATACTTATGCCCAGTAGTCGGTGAAGTCGGGCTGTGGATGATGATACTAAAAATAATCGTGTGTCAGAACAAATTATAGAAGGTTGCAACTCCTTTGAAAATAATGTTTACACAAATATTATCCCAGGATTAGCTCCTTTGTACGAGGTAGATAATTCCTTGCGATAATTTTAGGGTTAGAAAGCACTTACTCGAGACATCTGTGCAAGAAGTGCAGGAAGGCGGGGTCGTCCGACCTCACGATGGTGGTGAGGGTGCGCGTGCCGGGGCGGCGCTTGCGGCCCTTGGAGTTCGTGATGCTGCGGGGGGAGCCTTTTGAGTCTGGAGAACGAATATTACAGATTAGAATTTGAACAAATTAAGAGTTATAATAATTCATAGAAACAGGTGTCACTATAGGACTAAAGAACTACTTTTTGATTCAAGGCAAGTGTAATTCGAAACTAATTCAATTAGCAATTATGGAATATTCATATTTTGTTTATATCCACCATGTGAGATTTCTCAAGATAACAAACTAGGGACAATATTGATGTCATCAAAATTCTTCCTTTTCGCAGTTTTAAGAGGAGAGCAAAACCTCTCGTTTGATTTCCCTTAGTGAAATATACTAAGGCCTATATTAATCACTTACCAAAAAACAGTCTCTTCCTTGTGGCATGTAGCAGCAGATCTGGAGGAGGTGGTCCAAGCAGCTCCATGATACAGGCCAGCTGTTCCGATTCGTTCTCGCCCGGGAATAGAGGGTACCCCGTGTGGAGTTCCGCTAGGATGCATCCTGGGACCAAAATAAGTTACGGTTAGAAACTAACATTGTTTTATCATCTTCCTTCCCATGTCCTAATTTATTTGGCATCGGTGCAACATGTTTTCATATACAGAGTGGCAGGGCCATCGACGCAACCTGTTACCATGGAGCACATGATTCTGGACCCCTGTATTTAGGCTTTTCGTCGGTTATTTAAAAAAAAAAAGCTGTTCCATACATTTTCACCGCGTAGGTATTGTACTTTTCTATGAAACAGCTGATTTATTTTTTGATAACCTACGAAACTCTACGCTAACATGTTCTTAATTCCCATAACACGCCCCTCATTCCACCGCACATGCATGACAATGCATGCCCATAAAATTAACAAATTAAGTTTGCTTAACCTTGAATATTTTTCTGCGTGAATTTGTATGCTGTCTTTTTATGGGCTACTTTTACTACCTATTGTTTTCTAGCAACAATTTCTACTTCATTATGAGTGTTTTGTTTCACATGGATGATCTTTACTTAACGAGATGCAAGTTTTAATATATTCATGCCATATTTACGATCATAAAACCACCGTAGCACGTAAAATAATGATAGTTAAGTATACTACATCATCTGTGACTATGGCATTGTCTTATTTTCTTATCTTCTAACTTATAAAAATCATAAATTCACTGACAGACAATGCACAGCCTAAAGCGCTGGGTCTAGAAGCATTCAATTTAGCACAAGAGTTCCTTTAATAACGAAAGTAAACACTGAGGAAGATTTTTTTTTAATTCATCTCCTAAAGGGGATGACATTTTGAATGGAAATTCTTCATTCTTGCTGATGGAAAATCCCAATGACCACAAGGCTTTGCATTTATGATCAGAAGACCAATTCCCGTAATCTAAAATCTAGTCGCAATCTCATCTCAGCGACAATCAATGCCAAAAACTTGTATAAATGTAGGGAAACTAGAGGTATTTTTGACAGATTGAGATTGAGATCAGACTGTGAATGTTCTTAAAAATTACGAGAATTGCCCCCCTGTTCTTTATAACACATTTGTACATTCGTACATACTCACAAAAAAAACAAATGAAAGTAGTCAACTAAAAAATTTCAAGCGCTTACGCATCTTCCAACCTGTTTCTAGATACAAAGATGCGTCTGTTGTTATAAAACGAGTCGTTAATGTAACGAGTACCGACCGGTAGGCGGCATCCATCATCAGTTGCGTAAAGACTACATTCTTTGGTGTCGATATCTGCTGTGCGAATCGCGAGGTCACCTTTCTCCCTCACTTTCTATAGGTAAGGATTATGGCATGCTACGATTGTTCGTCTGTGGAAAGCTTGCTTTGTATTTGTGTTCGTGTTTTGTTAATATTTATGGTTATGATTGTTTGTAGGGTCAAGCGGTGTTAGAATATCGGTTAGCTTGACTATGTATATTGGAGCATTATCGGGAGTTGTAAGGTTGCTTAGTGTTACTTTCTCTTAAGTGAAATTCAGGGTTTCATTTTCCTTATTAGTGCAGTAGTTAAGCAAGTTTCAGTGATTGTTAGGCTTTACTTGTATGGTCTATATAATTTCTCATGACATTATCTATTGTAATTTAACCCTTTGTATTTCCACGAACTACGAACGTGGATCCACGCGTGACACATTGGCTTTTTAATTGTTTCTGTAATTACGGTATGCAACCAGTTAAGGACGACTATTTAGCTTTTATCGTGTATATCAAACCTAAGTTTACATAATGTCGATGTCCGCCGCGCACAGGATGGATGGAAAGCAGCACATGAAGTGTAATTGCCGTATGGCGTTCCAGTGTTAGGATAGATATATAAATAAATAATAATCCAGATTATCAGTAGTAGTGTAACTTCTCACTACCATTTCATTGTCTCTGTCTATTTCTCTATATTTAGGAACATCAGAACGAGACGCAAGATCAAGATTACGTGGTTTCAATTTTTTATAGTAGTGCTTTGTTTGATAGTTAGCCGTTTTAACATTTTTAGAGTATTTATCTGTGACGCAATTTCCGCTTTGTCCCAATTCCTTGGTACTTCTCGAAAAGAGTATTTATTGAAAACGCTTATTAAAATATTACATAAGGTTTTTATACAATTGGTGATAGACCTCAATGCCTCAATTGATCTTACGTACAGTAATTATATTTGACACACGCTGTGTTTAACAAAACATGTTTTTGTTGCAAAATTATAATAACAATGTCAATTTTACGGTGGAGATCTTCTTGACATTTAAGTATATTGCATGTGGCCGTAGTCTTTTAAAGTTACGATAGCCTTTTTAGGGTTCCGTAGCCAAATGGCAAAAAACGGAACCCTTATGGATTCGTCATGTCTGTCTGTCTGTCCGTCCGTATGTCACAGCCACTTTTTTCCGAAACTATAAGAACTATACTATTGAAACTTGGTAAGTAGATGTATTCTGTGAACCGCATTAAGATTTTCACACAAAAATATAAAAAAACAGTAAATTTTGGGGGTTCCCCATACTTAGAACTGAAACTCAAAAATTTTTCTTCATCAAATCTTATGTAGGTACTAAATCTTAAATCTAAAATTCTTATATACCAATACTTTTGGGGTATCTATAGATATATCTTTAAAAAATGATATTGAGGTTTCAAATATGATGTACATTACCATGCAAACTTCCACCGAAAATTGGTTTGAACGAGATCTAGTAAGTAGTTTTTTTTTAATACGTCATAAATCGTAAATTTGCTGCTACGGAACCCTTCATGGGCGAGTCCGACTCGCTCTTAGCCGCTTTTTAATAAATACTGATTTCAAGTGATATTTTTCTATGTTGTTGGCATACAAGCTGAAAGCCCACCTGATAGTAAGTGGTCATCGCCGCTTGAAGTCATTTGCACGTAAGACAAAGCTGAGATATCCTTCGTGCTTGTAAATATACTGACACAATAACTAATTAGATATGGTAAATTCTTCTTAAGGCTGATTTTTCAATTGACAGATAATCTTTATTCGTGGAATAAAATTGACGTCTGACAGTTATTGTACGGTAGAACTGGTAAAAATTCAAAATTATTCCTCCGATAAAATTATCTGGCGTCGGAAAAATCAGCCCTTAATTAAATTAAATTTTATTCAAAAACATCCATCGGTTTCTTGACTGAACTTCAACTATATCCATAGACCCTGGTTACTTATCTCCTTTGGTGATCGTACCTAGTTAACAAATAAGGGCATGGTGGTAGTCACTCCGCTGACGAGCTCCTTCACAAAGAGCAACCAAACCTTATATTATTTGTTCCAAAAAATCCTAGTATCCTACTAATATTATAAATGCGAAAGTTTGTATGGATGGATGGTTGTTTGTTACTCTTTCACGCCAAAACTACTGAACGGATTGGGATGAAATTTGGCACACAGATGGCTTATATTCCCACGGTATCGCAACTTATGCGGGTGAAACCGTGGGGCGTAAATAGAAGGAAATAAATCTATTGGTATGTACTTTTTCTATAGCCAAAAACTCACCCATACTCCACATATCAATAGGGGTCCCGTACTGCAGCCCGAGTATAACCTCGGGGCTCCTGTAGAACCGCGACTGGATGTAGGTGTAGACGCGCGCATGCGTATAGCAGGAGCTTCCGAAGTCTATCACCTTGATGGACGAACTGCCTCTCGCTTTCAGCAAGATGTTTTCCTGAAAACAGATGACTTAATAAGTAACTGTGACAGAAACTCAAAATTAATGTTCACAGACTCCTTGAGGCGGTATCTACCAGTGCCCTAATTCATTATATTCAAATATTCGTTACTGTTTTTACCTAACACAAATTTATTTTATTTATATATTTAAGAATATACACACGTCAAGTTGCAGTATAAAACTCATTTACATCCGTCACCTCACACATCAGGTCCAGTTGAAAACCAGCGCCAGACACTAGTTGTCTGGCATTTTTTGCTGAACTGGGCCTTTTTGGCGCAGCCGTGAGGCACACTTTTCCTGCTAATTTATTACATCGGACTTCACACTTTTTATTTAATCTTTTTTTTATTTTATTGTCTGTTTTATCTGATGTATTGTGTGTCTTTTAGTTTGTGCCAAATAAATGCATTTTCTTTCTTTCTTCTTTCATTATGACCAGTTAATGATTCCTTACTTCGCAACCACGCCAATTCCTTACCTTATCACGACATCTGCTATTAACGTATTTTCTTTGGCACAATGGCGTGATTTGAAGTTTGAACTGTCAAAATACATGTTGTCCGTTTGGTTGATATTTCCATTCCTTGCCGTAAACAAGACACGATATTGACGTGGTTTGCACGTGGTAAGATCTCGCAGGGAATAATACAGAATTGGGGCCCAGATCATCATCTGCCTAGCCTTTTCCCAACTATGTTGGGGTCGGCTTCCAGTCTAACCGGATTCAGCTGAATAACAGTATTTTACATGGAGCGACTGCCTATCTGACCTCCACAACCCAGTGAATGGGTAATACGATACCCCTTGGTAAGACTGGTTGTCAGACTTTCGGGCTTCTGACTACCCGTAACGATTGTCAAAGATCTACGAATGACAGCCGGGACCAACGGCTTAACGTGCTTTCCGAGGCACGGAGGGGTCTCGGTATGTAAAGATGGTCACCCATCCATAGACCAACCGCGGCAAGCGTAGCTTAACCTGATCGATTGCCCTATGCGGCTGTTATTATTTAGCCACGGGCCCCTCAGCCTGGGGCCCAGATGTATATATGATATGGCAGATAATTAAGTTATCCATAAGTAACTTATTTGGTGGTGGTCAAAAAGATCATTAGTAGGTATACAAGTGTAAAAATTAGTATGATTGACAAAAAGGTTAAAAACCGTTTTTTTTAAATCCGCCATTCATAACTTGCTACTAGCCAGTATACTATTGTAGTCTTTGCTTGCTACCATGCATGACCTCCCAATAAAAAAGGTCAATTGAACGAAGTGATTCTTCATCCCGAACATAAAATAGTAGAAAAAGTTTGTACTCACCGGCTTGAGGTCACAATGTATGATGTTCTCTCCCTCTAGCAGCCTCAGACATCGTAGGAGTGAGCTCGTGAACCGTCTGATGAGGCTCAGGCTAAAACCTTGGTAGTTGTTCTTCTTTATCAGCTCGTACAGGTTGATACTGGAATTTAAAAATAAGATTTTCAGCCTATCCTCTGATTTACAAGATGTGATAAAATTTATTTATTTATTCGTCTTTGTGCACAGTAGAGGTACAAAGGCGGACTTCAACACAGCCTACCGCAGTCCATTGATGTACATAGGCCTCTCCCAGGCTGCGCCACAACACCCTGTTCTCCGCCTTCCCCATCCAGTTTCTCCCAGCCAACTTCTATATTTATTTATTTCAGGCGACGAGGGCCCATAGATAAATACCTTAACCTAAACATACATAATCTTATTTAAAATATATTTTTCTTTAGGTCGTCCGTCCATCTAGCTGGGGAGCGTCCCACACTACGCTTGCTGATACGCGCAAGGCGGTCTTAAGGGGCCTTTTACAGTCCACTAGCGCCGCCAATCGAAAAAATGTCATAACTCGTAAATAGAATCAAAAATACAAAATGTGGTCTATTATTACTGTAGAAAAGGCAATAACGTAATTTTATAACACATTGTCAACACTTGAAATATAGCTGTTTAGCTAAATCGTGCATTTGTAACAAAAACGGCCGTTTATGTTTTGAATGCACGATTTAGCTAAACAGCTATATTTCAAGTGTTGATAAGGTGTTACACAATTACGTTATTGCCTTTTCCACAGTAATAATAGAACATATTTTGTATTTTTGATTCTATTTACGAGTTATGACATTTTTTCGATTGGCGGCGCTAGTGGACTGTAAGAGGCCTCTTAACTGAATAAAAATAAAATTGAAGCAACAAGGCTTTCAGTGTTTGCAACTTTTATTGTTGCTTCATGTTATGGTATACCAACAGGCATGAAACTTGCATCGTGTGTTAGGTATTTAAGACATTTTTTTACGAAAAAAATCTAGATGAAGCATCATTAGCAACCTTTTGAATCTTTTCCATCAAGGATAATTACAGTAGTCTACTTTAATGGAAACTATATTTACGACGATACTGCGTCATATAGGCTGATATAACTTGACTTTAGTAATCCACAACAGAGCGTTACTTTAGATACTTTATGATGTCTACAGTTGCAGATGATCTTCAGAATATATATGATGTACTAGCTGCGCCTCGCGGTTTCAGCCGTGTAAGTTACGATCCCGTGAGAATTTCGGGATATAAAGTATCCTATGTGTTAATCCTGGTTATAAACCATCTGTGTGCCAAATTTCATCCAAATCCGTTCAGTAGTTTTTGCGCGAAAGAGTAACAAACATCCATCCATCCATCTAACCATCCATCCATACAAACTTTCACGTTTATAATATTATATTATAATTATATTATATACGAGTATTATCACTTTTTGTGCTTGTCTGCGTGTCCGCTTTTTCTTCTAAACTCTGCGATGGGTTTGGTTCCGGGTTACACCATAATTTAGAGTTTTTATTCCGGAACGTTTATGTTATGTTCACAGACGGTTTTGATGCCACCTGGCGCAAAAAGACAGCCTCACTGCTAAGCAGATTGCGTGGAAGTATTAACAGCATCCTGGATGTAATAAGCAGTAAGATAGACAGCCCACTGCTGTGGAGCCTCACCCAGAAGACTAAGTCTCTCTTAGTTATTAGGTACTAACATAATTTTTAAGTTCATACTAACAATACAAATGTAATGGATCAATGATTGTCTGAATAAATTAATTATATTATTATTATATTCTAATAAAATTATATAACAGAACAATCTAGGTGTTATGTCAAATCGTAAAAAACCGTCTGAGCAGAGGCGGGTCGCTAGTATTTTATAAAGCGTCTAAATAACCCATAAACGTAAATAAAGCTGTGTCTATCTCATAAAATTTTGCACTTGGCTTGTATGTTGGCTTGGTGTTCATTAGTAAATAGATTGAACAGTGTAGAGATGGACCAATAAATAAATCCTACTAATATTATAAACGCGAAAGTTTGTATGGATGGATGTTTGTTACTCTTTCACGCAAAAACTACTGCACGGATTTGGATGAAATTTGGCACACAGATAGTTCATAACCAGGATTAACACATAGGATACTTTTTATCCCGATATTCTCACGGGATCGAAAATTATGCGGGTGAAACCGCGGGGCGCAGCTAGTTGGTTAATATATTCAATAGTGTAAAGAGTGTAGATAGACCAATAAATAAATAAATAAATAATAATTTCGTCTTACCTCATAAGCTCAAAACTGATGCACAAATGGTTCCTAAAGTAGAAGTAGTCTAGCATGTGTATCACGTTGTGCGCTTGATCCTTGTCCTTCAACCTCAGGTGGTCGAGCACCCTGACTTCCACCAGCGCCTGGTGGTGGAACCGCTTCTTGTTCCTGATGATCTTGATGGCCACTTGGCTCCCTGTGCGGTGGTCCTGCGCCCTGATCACCTGGCCGAAGGATCCCTTGCCGATGACTTCGAGGATCTCGTACCTGTAGGCTATGTGGTCGTGGATTTGCTGGAATTTGAAGATGAGGATAACGTTAGTTGAGTTTTAGTTAAAGGTTATTAGTTTTTGTTCATAAGGGGTGAGACTCATTGAGATACTCCTTTAGGGTTAGGAATTTCTTTTTGGCAAGCTATGAGTTTAGGTAAAATTCTTCTTAGGGAAGACGGCCCACAGTGGTCACGTGCTGCCTTGCATACTTGCACAGTTAGGTTTCGGGGAGACCCCTTTACAGTCCCCAGAGATGTGCCCAAAGAGGCGATGCACAGAGGGGTTTCGGATCGGTCTCATGAGAGGTAAAACGGTGCCTTTTCCATGTGCAGATGGTGACCACCGGGATGGTTTTAGTGAGGTAAAAATCCCACATACCCCGGTCTTATCCCCAAAGCCCAGGCGCCTTTTGAAGGTAAGAAAAAACTCTTCTGCCTTTAAGAAATGTAACTATCATGTTTGTTATGTAAGTAGAGATTAGCGATTATATCCTATGTATTTAAATGGTATCGCATCGTCGCCAATGAATTATCAAATGTTTGGCATCTCAATAGCAAGTTCTTACCGTATAAGGACTTAATAATTCTTTCCTCGTAAATTGTTTGTGTTGGAAAGTAAATAGAAACCTTCGTTCGATGCCGTATCTGTTGGTTTAGGAAATAGTCACGTAGATATTTAATTAGCAAATACTGCCTAAGGTGTACGCAGAGCCACACACCATCACAAATCACAAATCATCCCATAAAGGCTTTTGTCAATAGGTTCCGCGATTGGAGTGTCTATAGCCACAACATTGGCCTTTGGCATTTGACCTTAGACCTTGATACCTATGTGCCCCGTTTTCGCCTAGATTTTATATATTTATTCATTTAAACGTAACCTACGGTGCTCAGACCTGATCGCTTACCGAGTTGCAAAAGTTTCGCCTTGGAGTTTGCTAAAGAGCGATGTAACACAGAATGCTGGGTGTAAAAAGACAGGATAAAATTCGGAACACCACGCTGCTTTCCAGAACGGGTATAATAGACGTAGGCAAGATGGCTGCCAGGCGAAAATGAAATTGGGCGGGTCACATCAGCGGCATGCACGATGACCGCTGGGCAAAAGTCTCCACGCAATGGGTGCCTGAAGATGGACGGCACCGCCGAGGTCGGCCAAGAAATGATGATGAAGAGGTGGCCTGGACGCGTGCCACGAAGGGTGGTTCGAGGTGGCGTAGGAAAAGGGTTCCTCGAGGGACTTGGGTGAGGCTTGCCCAGCAGTGGGACAGCATAGGCTAAACTAGTTTAACCACGCAAATATACAGAGGTGGACTTAATGCCATAAATATTTTTATCTCTAATATCGGGATCAGCTAGCACTTTATGTAGTTACGAATGAATATCGGAACTCCATTTTCCAACTAGTTTTCATATCTACGTTTGGGGGGTATAACGGAAATTAATTACACCTCTGAAGTAAATTGACAAATTAATGGACTAAAATCCCATTAGGCATTCCATTAGTGATAAGTGTATGTGGTTGAAGTAATGGTATACATGTTCAGCCTATACTGTTCCCACTGCTGGGACACAGGTCTCCTCTTGCTGAGAGGCCACCACGCGGGCCCCTTACGGGTTGGTGGATGTCACATCTTCGATTTTTTTTAATAGACATGTCGGTTTCCTCACGCTATTTTCTTTCACCGTTTTGAGAGCAGTGGCAATGAAATTAAATACACAAAGTAAAGTGCCTGCTCGGGTTCGAACTCACGTACTAACTTGTAAGTCGGGGACTATACCACTGGGCCACCAATTATCTCAGGTAAGTAATAGTATAACGTTTAAAAAAATATATATTCTTTTAGGGTACCATGACATGATTGTCAATGAATCTAAAATATTCATGTTTAGTAATGAATTCCTGTAAGCAGGTGGCTAGGTAACATTTTCGAACGTTATAAAACAAATTCCTTCGGATAATATTTCAGACAAGTTTTAGTTTTCGCACAATTAATTTAGTACAAAATCGGCTCTTTCAATTCCCATTTCGGTATCCCGTTTAAAATTCCATTTGAGTATTTATTGCTGGAGTCAGATCTGTATTTTATTCAATAACCTTTTTTTTGTAATTACTTGGATAAAAAGTATTTGGGGTTTAGGATTCAAATGAAACTGAGCTTTTCAATAAATGTTGGACAGGTAAATATTTTTTTTTGATATGGAAATATATATGTAACATGTAACAGTCGTGTTATTAGCCAACATGATAGTCCTGAAAGATAATATCGTTGTAATAATTGAAAAAGGTTTAACTGCCGAGGTAGTACCACTTGCCTATACGCTGATTATACTAATTCAAGGCCTATTGTCCCAGCAGTGGGAACATTATAATGTTCCCACTGCTGGGGCTTAGGCCTCCTCTCTGTGTGAGGGAGTGGACAGTAATGTCTACCACACAAGCCCAGTGCGGGTCGGTCACATGTCTTCGAATTTTTGGTTTTAGGCCACGCCGGTTTCCACACAATGTTTTCCTTCACCGTTTTGAGAGCAGTGGTGATGAAATTATTTACACAAAGGAAAGCGCCTGTTTGGGTTCGAATCTACGACCAATCTAAGTCGGGGCCCGTTACCACCGGGCCACCACTGCTCTACCACACTGGAATTGATTAGTCCAATGTGAGGTACATAAATTTTCCTTTAAAACTAAACAGCAACGCTTCTTGCATTAGAAATGTAGAGCTTGTTTTCTTTTGGTTTATTTTCTTGAGGTATTTTAAACAGGATCGGCACGTGCTTCTATAGTGCTCGTGGCTAAATCATAACAGCCGCACGGGTTGATCAAAGGTTAAGCTACGATTGCCGCGGTCAGTTCGTGGATGGCCATCCATAACATACCGAGACTCCTCCATGACAGAAAACACGTTAAGCCGTTGCGTTGGTCCCGACGGTCATTCGTATATCTTTGACAGTTGTTACGGTTAGTGAGAGTACTAACCATTCTGCCAATGTCTAAAGTGAATTTATAAAAGCAAGTGTACCTACATTGTAGTAACCAAAAAAATAAATAAGTAGTACGATAAAAATCTTCGATGATACATTTGGTCATGTGGGGTTAGCTCTGGTCTGAAACAACTAACATGATAGCATTCTCATAACACCACAACCTACCTACATTATCTCTCCTTCCCCTTTTCAATCCATCCAAAGGTTGTCATTAAAAGATCGCTCTTAGCGACAAGATCGCCCATTATCACCCTTTGTAAAATTTCTATATTTATGTCTGTAAGTGATATGGTGTATACATATAATAAAGTGTATTCTATTCTCACCTTATTATAGCTACCGTTTTCGTCATCAAACCCGCAGTTGTTGGGCAGGTTGGCCCTAGCCTGCACCTTGTTGGACTCCAGTCCCAGGAACCACACCTCCGGGTACTTCCTCACCTCGTTCCTCTCCCATTCTGATAGTCTTTCGCCGTACAGCTTTAGTGCTTCTGCAATGAAAGAGAGATATAACATTACTTATGTTCATTTGCTAACTGCTTGGTTATAAACCTGACAGTCCGCCTATGAAAACCTTGTGATATAGTGGCGACGCCTCTTAATTACGCGTCATAGCTTGCCTAGTTTGGGGCCAATGTAAAATCTCTGTAATTTTTTGAGCAATAAAATTTTTATTATTATTATAATCAACCTATACCGTTTCCACTGCTGGGACACAGGCCTCTTCCCGGTGAGAGGGAGTGGACCACGCGGGCCCAGTGCGGGTTGGTAGATGTCACATGTTCTTACGATGTTTTCCTTCACCGTTTGAAGAACAGTGCAATGGTGATGAAATGATTTACACAAAGTTAAGCGCCTGTCTGGGTTCGAACCTATAACCTACAACTCGTAAACTACAACTGGTATTCAGCTGCTACGATCCTTATACACTCCTTTTGTTCATACATCATAAGTCATTTATTAATTTGTTGTATATAGTTATAATTATGATGTTTCATAAAGATAATAAAGAGTGCACTACGTTAAAATACAACACTAATGTCAATATACAATACAGATGTCAAGAACAACAATAGATGTAATTTATTAGCATGTCAAGATTCTGTCATTAGATTTTTGTCTGTTATAAATTCCGAAATGCTGTAATATGCTTTGTTCACAAGTAAGGATTTTAGCCGTTTCTTAAATAAGCTCATACACGCTCGCTGGATAAACCAATTAGCGAGAAATGCGTTTAATGCGACAACGTCTAAAAGATATCATCGTTTACGAACAACAAACAATGTCATTACCAGCCTTGTTCATAATTTTATTAGATTAAAGCATAACATGTATAGTAATAACTATACTCTGTCCATTAGGTTAGCCGTTTTTTGACAGCTGTCTTAGAACGTACAGACGCCAGCACATCAACTACTATCTGTCAAATTTCTTTAATAGATTTTCAACTTTATTGCTAAATCGTTAAGGTTCAAGGTTGATTGCGAAAATTTGACAGTTTCGGGTAGCTTGACCTGCTGGCGTCTGTACATATTTCAGATTATGTAAAACTTAACTTTAAAATACGTAATAAAATAAATATATAAACTGCCTTATCTTATTTATGGCTTCTTACATACATTATAATACCGTACGTGTAACAATCAATGTATTGTGTGTTGCTGCAATCATTAGTTCTCTGATCTGTCAAAAATCGGCTCACCTAATGTACAGGGTATAATAAACATAACACAATTTAAATTTATGCATTAATGCTGTCCTCGAAGCTACCCGTTGCGTCATAACTCGGGTAATAAATCTCTAGGTGATACGTTTGACAATGACCTATATCGACATCCATCACAAATTTACAACAGACGGGATGCTGTGAGTGAAGTCAGTGTAATGAATGACGCGGGGGGTGTGGTGTGTCATGAGTATGACATATACAGATACTATGAAATATAGTACATATTTTTATCTCAAGAAGCGACGCGCGCTTTATTTGTGTTTAATAAGTGTACAAACACGCTGTGAATGTGAATCATAAACATTCAACATTCTCGAGCTCTCGGTACCGTTCGAGACAAGGACGAAATCGGAAGTGTGTTTGTGTGTGCGTGTTATTTACTGACGTCACTCATCTTTACGCATACGTTAACAGCATGTTTGTACACTTGGTTACCACAAGTAAAGCGCGCGTCATTTCGTGAGATACAAAAACTGTAAGTATGTACATGAGGGCTATAATGTAAACTTGAACGTTCTTACAGGATAAAGCAGTATATAGTAGTCTAAAGCTGTAGTTGATACTACTGATAAATGACCTATGACATCCGTCACAACAGAAGGGATGCTGTGACGTCATCGAGTGTAATGTGACGAGGTGACACGTATCACAACATAATATACTATTAAATACATGAAAGTAGTATTTTCTTAAATACATCTGTAGCTGATACTACTGTCAATGACCTATATCCGATATCCGTCGTAATAAATAGACGGGATACTGTGGCGTCACCGAATGTAATGACGCGAGGTGACACGTGTCACGAGATATCCTTTACGAAACATGTTGTGATAATCCAAGGTTAGATAATGTAACAGGATATTATTATGGTGGTATTTGTGGATAAATAAATTATAGGGAAAATGGGCTAATAGAAAGAAAAAGTGAAGGAGGAAAGAAAATACGTTTATTTACGATAAACATGACGCAAGAAAGAACGCAAACACTCTTCTGCATAACCCTTCGGGATATACAGGCGTGATGTTATGTTAGGTCTATAGGGAAGACGTAACGTAGGCCTAAAGACAGGGGTAGCCGTGTATCAGATCGAACATTCTGAAACATCATCTGCAGCAGCTAAGTGAAGATGATTCACTGCGTGAATTCATTCATAGAAAATTTGTCTAACATACCCACAGAGCAGAGATACTATCACTCCGTTTTTGACACTGACAATGAAACATAGAGGGTAGATAGAAAAGAGCCAACCCCTTACCAGATAAGGGCACGGAAGACTATATTAATAGCTTTTTTAGGCCTTGTTGACAGGCCTACGCTGTCCTCCCATACCTACGTGAACATTCTAAAAATTACGAGAATTTCTCCTCAAATGTAGAAACGTATGCGAAGCAAAGGGAGCATGCAAGGATCGTAGCAGGTCGCGTTCTGTAGTTTCTGCCTACTCCGAATCGGAAGAAGGCGTGAGTTTATGTATGGATGTACTAGCTGCGCCCCGCGGTTTCACCCGCATAAGTTTCGATCCCGTGGGAATATCGAGATAAAAAGTATCCTATATGTTAATCCTGGTTATAAACCATCTGTGTGCCAAATTTCATCCAAATCCCTTCAGTAGTTTTTGCGTGAAAGAGTACCTAACAAACATCCATCCATCCATACAAACTTTTACGTTTATAATATTACTAGGATTAGTAGGAAGTAGGATTTATGTCAAGAATATCCTTTTCGAAGCACGTGGCAAGTTGAGAAAGTTTTGCTTATACAAGCAATATACCAAGGTCAATAGCTTTGTAAACCTTTGTACGATATTGACAATGACCCACAGACACGTGCCCATCTCAAATAGGACGTCCCACGTTGTTGTGACATCATCACAGGCACGTGTCCCTTTGATATATAATACCTTTGTATCTTGTTATTTACATCGTCAATATTAGTTATATTCTGAAGCTTTGGGATGTTGAAAATGATCTACATGACTATAGATAGGAGAAAAAAAGAAAAGACGTGTATTTGCGGTAAACATGACGCTGAGAAAAAACACAATTACAGAAAATAATAAGTTGGGGTAAATATGCTTCACAACCACGCAAAACGGCTTTCGCACAGCATAATGCTAAGACTCTATGCGAGACAGAAGCCCCAGCGCTGGTTTTCAGCGACAGCCGGCGTTAAAGTGACAATGAATCTATGATGGAGACGGAGATACGTGTGTCTATTTGGTATTGTTATATGATGTCTTTGATCGTATTAATTACATATTGTATTGTATGTACGTTGGCACTGGGGTAAATAGAAACGGTAAACTAATCTGTCCATTATGTTGTTTACATGGATGCCCCATCCATGTTAACAACATATATGAGAAATTCTTATGTTCACCATTGATTGTTAATAAAACCATTTCATTTAACGGGTGTTAATTAAAACCCATTGCTATTATGTAATCTGAATCTGTCTTTGGTTAGAGGAGTATTTATATTTTTGTTAGCCTATATTTTGTCCCACTGCTGGGCAAAGACCTGCCCTTTTACTTCCAAACCTTCCTATCTTGTGCGATCCCTACGTATGAATAAAAAAACTCATGCACGGAAAATCTGTAAAACCTCAAAGTTAACATAGGTCAAGGCTTAACCGTGAACTAGAAAACGTAGGGCTGCTAGTTGCAAAGATTTTATAGGTTGAAAGTGTAATACACAATAGAAAGTCACCTAGAAATTGCAGTTGCAAATTGTAGGAAACTTGAAAGAGGATGAGAATGCCCCAAAAAAGAGACTTACTCTGAAATTTTCAGCACTAACTTTGTAATGTAATGAAACTTCTGAATCCTCGGATGTCGCAAGTACACGGTCTATTTTATGGAAAGGAATACATGAATAGCGTGCTAAGGATTCACATGAGTTAGCTAGAATTCTTATATAAAATTCTACAAAGTTATTTGTGATCTTCAGATACTGTACAGTTCCTGAACAAGTTTGTGCCTGTTCACATGCTCAGCAGCCCAATTAACAAAACACTTTCAATCACAATCCTTCACATTGAAGGAAATTGCTAATCCATTGCTGCACATGTTTGAAAAAATCGTCTGCTCGACAACGTAAATAACGCAATGAATGTTGTTGATTTGTCAAAATGAAAGGCTACCTTTGTTACTGTGTTGTGCAACTAACACGCTGATTGCCGAAAAAATCGCTGGCGAAGGATACTGCTAAATAGGTTAAAGTATGGGAGCTTGGCTCCCCTACAACCATTGGGTATCCGATACCAGCTAACTACAGTGATCAGCACCAGCGCAAGCGTGTGAAAAGGGGCTGTGACTTACAAAACTTGCCATTCTTGAGTGAACAAAATTCTTAGTTTTTGATTAATATGGCATCCGGGTATCGAGACGCATTCATTGCAGATAGAAAATTAATCAAACTAGTCTTCCAGGCAATCGTTGCCACCCCTAAACGTAGGCTATTACTTCTGAGTGGCGACCGGAGACGACTTTATCGCCTGCAGCGCGCGAGAGATGGCGCTCACGTCCGCCAATTTATTACTGAGGCCTGCTGAAATGTACCTACTGTGTACTGGTAAATTTGGTTTGTATTGATTTACACTATCTGACTGTTATAAGTTTTGATGTGATTTTAAAGTCGGTAGGAATTACCTACTTCATGCTGAATGAATCGAATCATTCCATGCTTCTTCGTCTTCTTTTCGAGTCGATGGTTATAGGTACATGTATGTATTTTGCTAAATAAGTTTTCATTTACATTGTCACAATGCAATTTCAATCATATTCACAATGTCAATTATTATCAATACTACGATTCCAATTGTACGTATTTTAATGACGAATTCATTTTAATAACATTTATACTTTTTGAAAATAAACCTTTGTCCTACAGTTTACAAACCCTATTGATATTCATTGAAGCACAAATAACTAATTTATTTTCAGCCTGTGTTGTGAAAAGAATCTAAATAAAACATTATATTTTAAGCCAGTCATAAAGGGTTCATGAAACAGGCATCCGTTCCGAAATATTATAAAAGCGTTATTAGCGTCCCTCGCAAATTCCTATTTGAATAACAAAAATTGTTATTTGACACTTTCAAATTGCTCGATTTTTATTTACAATTTGTTTTGGGTGGAATTTGATTCTCTTGAAGGTTAAAGGGCTCTTAATAAACAAAGTGGTAACATCTAAATATTGATGGGAACCTTTTGTTTAATAAAACATCAGATGGGCAATTCTCGTAATTTTTAAGAAACATTCACAGTGATATCTGTCTCATCTGTCAAAAATACCTCTAATTTCGCTAAATTTTTGACAAGTGTTTGACATTTGTTGGTCGTCGAGGTGAGACAGCGACTAGATTTTGAACGTTTTGAATTACGAGAATTGCCCCTAAGGTGTTGGATGTTTCGTATTCCGGCGCACGTCTTGGATTCTAGTGTATATTTTATTGACTGCTAACATTTGCATGAAGCCAGGCGTTTAACTGTTTCTCTTAGGCACATTCGCAGGCTGTTTTACGGTGTCACCGCTGCCTGTACCTACACCATAAAACCGCCTGCCAATCCCGCAGGAATAAATTGAACAGTATAGTTCTACATACGTACGGAGATACTATATAATTCTGTAAATATATCTACTCGAGCTTGTATCTATCATTCAAAGACCAATTCTTGCGGTACTCGGCTTACGTGGTTCCAAAATTAATATATGTATTTCAAATAATTAACTAAACTTGCTAAGATGCTTGCACAGGCACTAGTTACAAGCTAAACATAAAGGGGTTTACAATTTATAAACGATGATAAAAGTTAAGTGACGTTCAAAAGTCAAAAATGTATGTTTAAACAGTTGCTAATCACTACTTAACTTTAAACCAAGTTCATGAATAAAGGGTAAAACTGGCGCCTGCTCATACGCTCGTTCTAATAAGGTGCTGCTATAAGACTATTTTTATCTTATTATGGGTTTGTTCTTGCTGTCCAGACTATGGATCTTGGAGGGAACTTGGATTTGTGTATGTCCTCTAAAGCCTAATAATACGGAAACAAGATAAGAAATGCCAATGTAATGTGTACATGCAATTTCATTACAAAACGTTTAAAGCTTCAGTTTTACCACAGAGAAGTGTGACTAAACTCGCCAATAGTTGATCATAATGCTCATTCTTCACACTTTTCTAATTATCCAATTCGACGTTACATAAATCTGTGTTATTAACCCATTTAGCGATACGCGGCAATATTAAGTATTCTTACAAAGTTAAGTGGCCTCTAAGGACGTGGTTACGTCAATCGTAGAAAAGCGGGAAAGCAAGTCGCTTGAATTCATGTCTATTTATACCTAATGATGAATTGACAACCTAAAGCAAGTTATTCCTATTATGTTATACCTACATTTACAGAAGCAGGGCCATGGGCATGTGGATGGGTGACCAACTTGGCATACCAAGACCCCGCCGTGCCTGGGAAAGCGACCACCACACCTGATGGTGTGGAGTTCGCTAACAAAGATGGTGATCCATCTACGATTGCATCACTGCTTTCCATCAGGCGGGATCAAGCACTAGTTTATAACATTAAAAAAAAAAAAAACAGCAGGAAAGCACGTTAAGCCGTTTGGTCCCGGGCGTCATTCGTGGATCTTTGGCAGTCGCTACGGGTCGTCAGACGTCCGAAAGTCTGACAACCAGTCTTACCAAGGAGTATCGTATTACCCAGTAACTGGGTTGTGGTTGTGGAGGTCAGATAGGCAGTCGCTTCATTAAAACTACTGGTATTCAGCTGCATCCGGTTAGAATGGAAGCCGACTCCAACATAGTTGGGAAAAGGCTAGGCAGATGATGACAGAAGCAGGGCCATAGCCATAACACAATTACCCCATTTTGCAACATCATAATTTCTAAAACTTTTCAACGAAACTCATCACTTTGTCGTCCATAAAAAAGTTACAGACCTCTTAAATAAAACAAAGAGAATACCTTAATATTACAACCTTATATTGTAATGCATTATATGGAGGAAGCCCTTCCTTTGTTCCTCTCACTTTTAATGGAAAACTTGACATGACTTCTAACATTCACGTTATTATAATATACGGTGATGACACTGTAGTTACTTCGTACCACGAAGTAATTAAGTACCTACTTCGTGATTCGTGCAAATACTTTAGCAGATGACACCGCATTAAAGGTTTCAGCGAGCGACGATAAAAGCAAATAGTTCGCCTTTGAACAATATTGAATCACTTCTTTCTGCACCCTCGTTGCGTAACACAATCATCACAATCTGAATCATTATGAAGGATATTGCTAATCCATTGTTGCATATGTTCGAAAAACTTGTCTACTCAACAACGTAAACATCTCAATGAATGTTGTTGAACTGTCAAAATGAAAGCCATTATAGCCGTTAAAGCCAAAGCTCCTGATAGCAACCAGAACCATAACTAGGCAGTCAATCATTATCTTCATCCTTGCGATTCATTGCAATTCATTTGGGGTCAGCACAGCACGACTTTTTCTCCCATAAACACATCTCCATTCTCAAATCTCGTAAGAAATACGCTCCAGAGACAAGAAGAGAGACTTAGAAGTGAGAATAAACAACAAACAATAAACAAACAATAAACAACATTGAGAAAAAAAAAAATATTGAGAATGAGAGACAACGACGACAACGACGACGAGTGAGTGTTTCAGTGAGTGTGTGTGAGTGAGGTTGAGAAGGAAAAGTTTAGAAGTCACTCAAAAACACCAATTTGTTTGTTTTTCACTCTCACTCCCGCTAACGCCACTAACAACCCCGCATCCTTACTCACGATGATTGATATCGTTCGCGTGCTCACACGTGATGGTGTCATATCTTCATAGGATTGGAAATCTTAATACTTGAAAACAATTCAGTTCAGACATGGCTGACAGTTAAGACTTCACGTTGATGTATCGCCTGTTTAAGTACTCATGAATATAATTTACTTGCTCTTGTTTTGGTTTTGGGCCTTTTGTGGTATATTTATTATTAGAGAATGGTTGTTTTAATGTGAATTGGCTAGGCTATGTGCATGGTCAGAGAAAGGTTCAGGGAAATACATGATCACTTCTATGCAGGGTGGCAGGGACATCGAAGCACATGCACGCATGAATTCAGCACATGATTCTGAGACCAATAGAAAATTGCAATACCCACGCGATCAAAATGTACGGAACAGCATTTTTTTTTAAATAAAGGACCAAAAATTTCTACTCTAGAGATCTAGAATCATGAGCTGAATTCATGGTTAAATTATGCGCGTCGATGTCCCTGCCACCCTGTATTTAACCCTGAAACGGTTGAACCTCCGAGGACCTAGATTGAATACTATGACGAGAAAAATACTGCGGCAAGATATGGTACTTATTTTGAATGACCAATTTGTTGCAAGCAGTGCCTCAATGTATCGCAAAAATAACCATAATCAGCATATAATGTTCCCACTGCTGGGATACAGGCCTCCTCTCGGTGAGAGGGACCGGGCCGTAATCCACCACGCGGGTCCAGTGCGGGTTGGTAGATGTCACATGTCTTCGAATTTTTGCTTCTAGGACATGCCGGTTTGCCTCACGATGTTTTCCTTCAGAGCAGTGGTGACCCAGTGATATCGGCCGCGACTTACGAGTTGTAGGTCGTAGGTTCGAACCCAGACAGGCGCTTTACTTTGTGTAAATTATTTCATCACCACTGCTCTCAAAACGGTGAAGGAAAACATCGCAAAAATAACGAAGTAGGTACCTAAATCTTTGCCTCGTAAAGGACGATAACAGTTTGAGTAGAAGACGATAGAATTAATGTCTCATTAATGGCAATTAATCAGCTAATGTGTCATTCAAACTCTTTTTAATCAATAACATAACACAGACTAGTCCAACAACCAGGTAATTAACAGTTTATACACCAAACATGGCTAGACAAGTAATCCCGGGGGCATATTGATAACCAATCACCACGCCTCGACGACTGTTGACTGCGGTATGATTGGATGTATGTATAGCTACATTATATTATACCAATGGTACTCCCGGTCGCGTTAGTATGGACGAGAAAGCCCGTCCTAAGGGAACCTGTCGGGCCAATAAATACATAGTGTATTCTATTAGTGTGTGTTTTTTAATATTTTTGGTTTAGCTACAGTGAGTTCTATTGCGATTACTATAAGCATATTATTGTTTTTATCTTTCTGGGTCTACCTGACTTAGTTGAATGAAACGCCGAGCTACATACGTGACATGGGATTCTGTAACGCAAAGCGATTCATCATTGCCATGATTATTACAAACGGAACTGATAGTTTAACGGGCATGCTATATATACTATCAGTTTCGTTTGTAATGACGAATAAATATATCTGAAGATCAATTCCCGTAATTAAAAAAAAAATATATATATAAACATCCGAATTGAGAACTTCGTCCTTTTTTTAAGTCGGTTAAAAAACGTTCAAAATCTAGTTGCAATCTCATCTTAGCGACAATCAATGTGTCTAGGACGAGATTGCGATCAGACTGTGAACGTTCTTAACATTGCGAGAATTGCATTTCGCTGTATAAAAAAATGGTCAGCCGCCATTTTGTGCTAAAGCATAAAATGGCGGCTGACCATTTTTTTCTAAAGGAAAACATCTTGAAAAAAGTGGCATGTTGTAAAGTCCAACTCCCAACAACTGGACCCGTGTGCTCTCACAAGCAGCAGTAAGAACCTTATCTTATGTGCTCATTATTCAAACTTATGTGCTCAAAAATCTCTAGTAGTAACATAATAGCAGAAGAGAAGTAGAAACTGTTACATTTCTGCAGCGGATTAAATATGGCGTCAGCTGGTAGCTTCCCGCGCAAATTGCGTCACCTGACTGGCAAAATGGATGACTGTGTTACTTTTTAGTGACAGCCTTAACTCCCAGACGGCGAATTACTAGCGTCTTGTATTTAAACACTTTACATTAAAGTAATCAGAAAAAAAAGAAAGAAAAAATGTATCAGTAGCAGCCCGGAGTCTGGATTTGTGCCCGGTTGATGGCAATAGGCTCGCCCCCTATTACATGGGACTTAAAAATAACTGGCAAAATGTGGGTGTACTGTAGGTACACCTCTGCCTAACCCTACGAGGAAACGAGGCGTGATGTTATGTTATGTTTATGTAAAATACGTTATGCTGGATGAGAATTGGGGCTGTCACTGCGTCCAATAAATTCGACTCTGCTTTTTCAAAGTCAAAAGATTTATTGCAAAACTAACACCCAGTTTATGAATTGAGAATTTGAAAATGGTAACTTGTCAAATTCTACTTTAGTATTGCTTATGGTTTTTAAACGATAATCAAAATTTCTTACGTTTTTCGTAAATAAATTAAAAATTTCGCGGGTTACATTGACATAATCGTAGATAATGGCGCCGATTCCCTTTTTCACTAACTAAACTAAATTTAAGTTAATTGCATCTTTTTCTTTATATTTCATTAAGAAAAGGACAGAAGATAAATATTAGTTTAGTCCTGTCAAATTAGTCAGCGCCTGACGTAAATTGGCGTATTTTTGGTAGCCATGTTTTTAAACGCGTCTGATTTGTCTATGGAGTATTTTAATTTGACAGGACTAAACTAATATTTATCTTCTGTCCTTTTCTTAATTAAATAGAAAGAAAAAGATGCACTGAACTTAAATTTAGTTTAGTTTCTGAACAAGGGAATAGGCGCCAATATATTTCGTAGCATGTGGAGTTGTGTAGTTTTGCCTGCCCTTATGTTAAAGCAAGCATATTTAAAAAAAAATACCTGTACGTGAGCGAGTCATATACCAAGACCGTTTACGCATACAGATGCCTAAACGGTCTTGGTATATAAAGATGGCCACCCATCCACGGACCAACCGCGGCAAGCGTAGCTTAACCTGATCGATCGACCCGTGTGGCTGTACTACGTTCAATAACAAAACTAATAGCAACCAGACCACAAACTCGTAACAGCCATTAAGCGTTAACTTAAAACTGTAATATGACGAGTTTGCCCCAACATGCCTCTGAACTCGAACTAATTGAATAGTTTGAGTTTAGAAAGCACTTCATAACGTCTCTCTTCATTACTGCGGAGGCTGGTTAGAAGGGTCGCTGATTTGCGATAGGTTCAGTGGAGTAATACTAGAGGTTGTTGCTGTGTGGGCAAAATGGGCCAGGAGACTAGTCACGGTCAGAAAATTGGGAAAATTTTGCCTCACAAGCGCTACTGCTAAACGTTGAGAGGACCCAAGAACCCAACACCGTTCCCGGGTCGGATTAAGAAGGTATTATTTAATACATAATTGGGGCCCAAATTAGGTAGATTTAACGCGAACTATGTTTTTGATGACCCTTTCTCTTTACTACAAATAAATGCTCCAACTCCACTGCCTCGAATTTTTAACGATTCAAAGCGCCTACGCAAAGAATTAGAGCCAAGCGCACTCTTGCGAAAAGCTATTATCCAATTCCAAACAAAACCAAGTTGAAACGTCGAATCTTCTATTCTAGGTTTTAGGTGCGGTAAAAAACACAGGGACCAAAAGAATACTTCGTTTCATAACAAAACCAAAGAATTTATTCAGAAAAGGTATCCATGGAATTATTTTTTTATGAAAGCAACGGAGAACTTTATTGAAAGTTTTAAAATAATGTACTTAGATAAGAATTTTCCAGATCTTATTACTCTTGACCTTTGCTTTTTGCTTATATTTTATTATAACTGAAACTAATTTGGTACGTATATTTGAGGTTCGTAACTGCCCTCCAAAAAAATTTTTATTGTTACACATTTCAGAAATTGAGATGGAAACTTGACCTTATTCGCTCTATTATTTTACTACGAGTCTCAATATTGTATTAAATTGTTATTTTGGTACCTTTATTACAATAATTATGCTAACACTATGTTTGTTACCATTTTATATATATTATATGATGTTTTTTTTTTATTTTTATTAGCCGCTAATATCCCACAGCTGGGCAAAGGCTCTCTGTCTAGAGCTGCCAAGGACCAATCTTTATTAAAATCACTAAATAATGTACAAGTATACAATAAAAACATGTAAGTATGTTTAATAAAAAATAAAAGGAAAATAGAGGATGCTCATTGCGCATAAAAAAAATTCGTCCTCTCCGCTGTCAATATTCTTGATACAAAACTACACGTGTAACTTTTCCTGGCCCTGTTTCCAACACAAGGATCACATAACTCACACTAAAAGCCAGACCCAAAACCCGTAGGCCTAATAAATCTGAAAAATTGGCAGCAAATTCTATCTCCAACCGCTACAAGCACCAAAAATATGTAGGTAGCTACTAGGCAGAATGCGCCAAATCAGAGACGGCGGCGGTAGCGGCCATCGACGCAGCCGCGTCCGATCCAATTCGCTTAAACGCCAGTCCGTAGAACACCCATTGTGTGAAGCTTTAGTGTTATTAAATCTCTTTTTGTTAACTGAGATTCGTTCCAGCGCCGCAGCGGCTTTTTGTTGAGCGTTATCGCGAATGTGCATGTGATTTCGGTTGGCTGGATTTCGCTGTGTGTCGTGTAGATAAATTAATATTCGTTTTGTTGATACACTGTGTTTATGTAAAGCTTTTTACTATTATTCCAAGCAATGGCATTATTTTCGGAACTAGTTATCGACGCATTGACGATTTGCCAACTTAGGAAGAGAGAAATTCCGTTTATTTGTGGTAAACACGAGGCAGAGAAACAAACACAAAAAAAAAGAACAACTTGGTAGAAAATATGCACCACACCCATGCAATTGACGCTGCGAGACAGAGCCACAGCGTAAGTTTCCAGCGATAGCCGGCGATGACGCGATGACAAGAGAAATGTTCTAGCATCAAACATTTTAAAGGTTGTCAACCGATTTCATGTTGTTAACTATGAGTAAAAGGTCATGCTGAGTTTATTACTAATAATGGTGAAATGATCAGATAGTTAATCGCTCCATGTAAAATACTGGTACTCAGCTGCATCCGGTTAGATTGGAAGCCGACCCGAAAATTGTTAGTAAAAGGCTCTGGCAGATGATGACAATGGTAAAATGCTAGAACCAGCAAGTGCCTTTACATGTGAGGACCTAGTGAATTCTAGCGAAGCTGTCTAGCGGAGTGCATAGTCAGCCTCTATAATGTTCCCACAACTGGGACACAGGCCTCCTCGCTATGAGAGGGAGTGGGCCATAAGCCACCACGCGGGTCCAGTGCGGGTTGGTGATTGTCACATGTCCCCGAATTTTTGGTTGTAAGACATGCTGATGACATGCCTCACTATGTTTTCTTTTATCGTTTTGAGAGCAGTAGTGATGGAATAAGTAAAGTGCTTGCCTGAGTTTGAACTCACGACCTACAACTCGTAAGTCGGGGTCGATACCACTAGGCCACCACTGCTGCTAGCGGAGTGCGAGTAGCTAAATTTCGGTCATGACAAAACACAGTATTCACCTACCTACACTATCATTACCATCGACCTTCTAAAAAGAAGACTAGCTACTATTTCTGCTGAACCCCCTCTCGTCATAGGAAGATGAGTCAAAACAAAAGCCCCCACTTTCAAATATTCACAAGATCATTTGTCATTAGGGCTGCGCCACGCGACACGGCGCTGTTTTTTTCTCGGCCTAATTAAGTGCGACCGCGTTGACCTACATACAGGTCCGGAGACTGGAGTCCGAGGGCCTCTCTAGATAAATGACGGCCGAGACACGAGAAGGGTTCCCTATCAATATGTAGGTTTACATTGCTTATATTGCATGGTTTATGGGCACCAAGATTTATATATTTTAGATTGGAAAGCCACTAATTTTGGAGTAAACGATGTATTTGATTCTGGAAAGTTGAAAGAGGAAAGAAACATGTCACACAGTCAAAGCAAGAGTCAACAGGCATCTTCTGGGGACGCTTGTTCCATAATAGATCACATCCATCGCTTTCCATCAGGCGTGATCGAGGTCAAGAGCAGGCATTCAACAAAAAAAAAAAACTGATTTCCAATAGTCTTTAACCTTCAGAAGTACTTTTACAACATAACATAAACATCGCTTACCCTAATGTTACAACAACTAGTAGCCAAGAAGGACTTCCCATTATCTGATCACTATGCATAACAGAGGACTGGACAAGAAGATATTGTTGTCCATCGCTGATATCGTTACATATAGTTTTGACAAAATCCCCTTTTTTCCACCCACAGTTTGGTGAAAACCTCACCAAACATTTTTTTTCTCAAGAGAGAAGAGGAGGAAGGACTCAGAAAATTAGAAAAATAATGACGAAAGTGGGATATGTGGTTCACTAGATGAAAGCGCACTAACAGACAAACAGAAAGATATTGTGATTTATACTACTTATGTAAAAATACTAACATAGGACTTGAACATAACTGGCGAAATGTGGGTGCATATACTATAGATTCACATCTGCATAACGCGCGAAGTTGTGTACTACCATTATTTATGTACAACGAAACAGGAAAACTGTAATGTTTTCATAACATTAATTGCACGTAAATATTTCAGCTTGTTCGTCAAAGAGGCTTCATGGCCTTGATAGATGGATGAACGAATTCGAATGAATTCGAATTCCGGTTAAAATCCCCAGCTCTACTTTCCAGTATTTTTCAATAAACGGAGAAAAGTGTATTTTTTATTATTAAAAGCATTTTCCAGGTAGAGAGGGATATTGCTTACACGTGCCGAATGAAATCAATATTGCATAAAATAAAACTAGTGAAAGTTGGACCTTTTCTCTTTAACTTTATACTCCTTTGTAAGGAGTCCTTTGTATATGGAGCAGGTTCAATCTTCAGAAGGAGAGAGGTATCACGGCTACGTTCCGTGTAGTTGGTAAAACCTAAAATACTTTTCTATAGATACATGAACGCTGAGGGGCTTGTGGCTAAGGCATGGGTCGATCGATCAGGTTAAGTTACGCTTGCCACGGTTGGTCCGTGGATGGGTGACCATCTTTACATACCAAGACCCCTGCGTGCCCCGGGAAGCACGTTAAGCCGTCGGTCCCGGCTGTCATTCGTGGATCTTTGATAGTCGTTACGGGTCGTCAGACTTCCTGCTATATCCTGATTTTCTGAGATTTCCTGCAATTCTGATACTTATTTCCAATGCAAATCAGTTTCCTCGCTGTGTTGCCTTTTGAGTCTGTTTTTTTATCATAATTACGCTGACAAAACTCGTAAAGAATTTTCGCACATGCGTATCAAATAAAGCTACAGCGTAACGGTAGACAGATAAATATTAAATTGACAATGTTACTGCGACCTGTAACATCGTCCATGTAACCAACTTACTATGAACCCTGCTCTGCAGAGAAGGATATAGTATTGAAGGATCCAGTAGAATTTGAGATGAGACACGCTTTAGAAGTTTAGAATTAAAGCCAAACCGTTATCAAGTTGAACATGTAGATACATGTATCATACATACTCTATATACATACTCGTACATGTAAATTATTACTTAGATTACAAGACTAAGGGCTGAATTTTCAATAGACAGATAATTTTTATTCGTGGAATAAAATTGACGTCTGACTGATTTTGTATGGAAGAACTGTCAAAAATTCAAAATTATTCCTCGAATAATATTACTTGTCTGGCGTTGGAAAAACCAGGCCTGAGGGCTGATGAAAAATCAGCCCTTCAGCATCGCCAGATAACTTTTATTCGAGGAATAAAATTTGACGTTTGACAGTTTTTGTATGAAATAACCTGTCAAAATTTCAAAATTATTCCTCGAATAAAGTTATCAGATGATTGAAAAATCAGCCCTAAATACCTATAGATATAGAAATATCTATTCTATCTGTTGATTGATAGAAAATGCCTTTTTACAGTATTTTTTTTTCTTGTGCATAAAGTTTTAATCAATAACTAGCTGAACTCCGTGCCGCGAAAATGAATTACCTATCATCATTATTATTCTTTTCGTGAATTTTTCCTGCTATTTGAGGCGGAGACAAATCTAACAAATCAAAGATCAAAAATCGGTTCAGCCGGTTCAATTTGTTTTATTTATATAGAATAATACAGTGTACCTAAACAATTCTAACGCAGAAAGCACCCAGAAAACAGTCATTTCAAATTTGCTAGTTCCGTATTCAGTGTGACAAACACACCAGTGCCAGAGAGGCGTAACCATCTAAATGTGCTAGCAGCAAAATAGGATTTGTCAAATGTCCTTTGCAAGCAGCGTCATAGTGTAACGCAAAATATTAGGGCCAAACCACACGTACTACAACCACACGACGACAACACGGCGATAGGCGCTAATTTGTATGAAAATGTTTATTCACCACATGCGGCCGTCAAAACCAACCGTGTGGCTATCAAGGTCACAACGCAACCGCCAGGGAAATCGCACACTAGCGGCCGGCCACATCGCATACACAACGTTGGTCGACGCCTTCCTCTACGAAATCCGGAGTCGATTTCTCTGTCTGCAAACACTAGCCACAACGTAACCACATCAGAACTGCTAGCGAGAACGCAACCCACATATAATTTTTTATAGTTACCACAACGCAACTGCAAGAAGCTGCAGTGAGACTATTCATATGTATCCTAACTCTTTTTTTTGTCTACAAAGTTATCTTTTTGCTCCTGAATGTTTTTTCGTTGTTGCTAAATTGAATAACAGTTGCTATCCGTAGTTCAAGGAGCGCCCCGCAATCTGCTCCGCTTTTAAATCATTTCACTAGATTAGTCTAGTAGGATAGTTATATTACTAGATCGTACTCGTATCATACTTAGTTATATTCCTAGTAAGCTAGATAACCGCTTTCATATAACTATATTACGGTATACAGCCATATCACTAGGGATACAACTATATCACGGCTACGTTACTGCGACATAACTGCTTGCCCACATTTTGTCTTTGCAATATGATGTGGTTGTGGTATGTACAGACGCCAGCACATCAAGCCACTACAATCTGTCAAATTTCTTTAATACATTTTCAACTTTATCGCTAAGTAATTCAGGTTCAAGGTTGATTGGGAAAATTTGACAGTTTCGGTTAGCTTGACCTGCTGGCGTCTGTACGTGTGATCAGGCCCTAAGAATAACAATGTCAACTTGAAACTTGTCACAGCGAATCAGAGCCCTGCGTTCAGTTTGATTTACGAAAGCCGGAAGCTTGTGGCCAATGAAATCACTGATGCAGTTTAGAACGCAGGAACGTTTCATCATGACGGATATTCTGCTTCGAGTATCATCCGCAATGCGTCGAATCTAAATATTCTCTACGTAATAGATTGAATGTAACAAAAGAAATAAAGAATGTAATTGTATAAAGTTATTTTTAGATATTCTAGTTTTTACTCTACCCTGGAGGTCGGGTGGATTTTTGACCTTTGACCTTTCCTCGGCTACTGTACAATTATTTCGTTTGTGAAAACATTTCTGGTAGACTTTGAAGCTCAAAGTAATGTTCAATGTCCTAAGACGGTTTCCTTTGGCTAGATAATTTGAGGGCGCTGACCTTAAATTAAATTCAAACTAGGCTGAGAATCAGCACTTTGAACGTCGAATTTGAATGAGACAGTCCCGGCATAGCTGTCTGTTTAGTTAGAAGAACTTGATTCTATACAATAGTAAGCAATTATAATTACAAAACATTGCCACTAGCTGCGCCCCGCGGCTTCACTCGCATAAGTTTCGATCCCGTGGGAATATCGGGATAAAAAGTACTATATGTGTTAATCCTGGTTATAAACTATATGTGTGCTAAATTTCATCCAAATCCGTGCAGTAGTTTTTGCGTGAAAGCGTAACAACGTCCATACATCGATCCATCCTCACAAACTTTCGCGTTTATAATATTAGTAGGATATGATATGTCAGCTAGTACGCCAAATACCAACAAAAACATTGAAAACTATACTCAAAAAAAATTAACAATACAAACATAAACGGACAATACATTAATTTAATGTAATTTATATTTAATGTCAGATTACAATGATCCATAATGGTTAGTAACAATTGGAACTTATAAACTATGTTAATACAATACTATTTTTAGTTTTTTTTTTCTTTCTTTTTGTGCGAATATTGTGTGTTACTTAACCTGGGTCAAATAAACAATTTTTTTCTCTCTTTCTTTGAGTCTTAGCGCTCCGTCTCACATTTTTAGTCTGTATACAATAAACCTACATGTTTTACGTGCGGTTTTCAATTAGCTGTGCTGTTTCCTGAAAAGCAATTGCCTCGTCACTCGACGCTAGGATTGGCAACCTGGAAACTATCAAACGGAATACAGCAAGAAAAATGTAGGAGAATCCTTTAGATTTTCGGACTCATTCGGCATGTTCTTTCAAATTCATAGTAGGTACCAGTTGTACCTATCAAATCTCAGCTAATGACTGGCGTGGCTATCTGGGGATCGATGTAGGTACTGACGATATTGGCAAAAATACAAAAGTAAATGATATTTTATTAGAGCTGATTTTTTCAACGGCAGAAACTTTTATTCTTCTGTAACTGTCAAAATTTCAAAATTATTCCAAGAATAAAATCTATCTGTGGATTGAAAAATCAGCACTACGTAGGTTAGGAAATAAAAATATTTTAAAACTGATGAGATCGTCGTTTCCTACTCTGTAATTTTATGATTTGAAAGAGTGTCCGTGGAGTTTCTTGCCCGTTCTTCTCCATAGGTACCTACTACGCTTTGGAATGGGTAGCTTCATCTTTCCGACTGGCCGATCCCTTGACAATTCAAAAGTGCCTGTAATTAGTTTATTTGAAATAAATGCTTTGAGTTTGTGTTCTGAGAAGAAATACCGAAACAAACTAAACAGTTTCAACGAGCAACGTTTTATAAATAAAAAAGGGAAAAATCTAATAAACAAATTCGTCCCTAAATAGCCAATTTATATATGAACTCAAAATAAAACCCCGTAGCGTTATAAATTGTAGAGGACGTCCTAATTCAACCAATTCTGAGTGAGACTACAGACAGACTGGGTAGATATCATTAAAATTACAATAGGTTTATGCTCAAAGCTCGGGGCACTAAAGTTGGACTGTGTATTTGAATATGAAGTAACTAATCTGTGAAGCTCTACAACTGTTGAATATGGCTTTTTGATGAGGATATGTGTTTTGGGGGTTCAGCAGAGTTTATCTGGTGCATTAACTAACTTGAGTATGAGATTTGTTCTTGATATATTCACCTACTTGTTTGTAATACTTACAGCCAAATGTTATGTGTCGTTATGTTTTCCTCATGAATAATTATATTCTATATAAAATAAATACTAAATATTCTACATAATAGAAATAAATTGTCTTAAACCGTCACTGTAAAATATACACAATTGCCATGCTACTCAAAGTAATACAAAAAAAAACACAGATAAAAACATTTCGAAATAAGAATTTAATTATGGGTGTACCTACTATAGGTACACCTCTGCCTAACCTTTCATGTAATACAGGGTGATGTTGTTAGGTTACAAAAATATAACATGTCGTTTCACTTCTGGCAAATCTATGTAAATAGGTGTCAAGATTTTTTGATGTTTACTGTTTTTTTCTCTAGAGTGTCGTTCATATAACAAAAAAGACGGATATGCAATATAACGTGGATACTAATGGTAGCTAGGTGTTCGTAAAATAGACGCAGATGTACAGATATATCACGAAAACAAAAGGAACTTTATTAAGAAACAAACCGTCCCTAAATGTACTGTCCCTTGCAAATGGAAGCACTTAATTTTTTACGACAGATAAAGGAAGAATTGCCAACAAATGTAAAAATAAAGTCGTAGGGACAAATACATAACGTTTACGATGCTGGAGCATGGTATATATTTACATGTACAGACGCCAGCACATCAAGCTACCACAATCTGTCAAATTTCTTTAATAGATTTTCAACTTTATCGCTAAAGCATTAAGGTTCAAGGTTGATTGGGAAAATTTGACTGTTTCGGGTAGCTTGACCTGCTGGCGTCTGTACATTCAGGTTCCTTCCGCAGATGTTAAGCTTTTCTGCCTTTAATAAACAGAATTGCTGTACAGTAACGGACTTATGTATGGCTAATTTTACGCTACAGCGTGTCAGTTATAAATCAAAATTAGAGTTTCTATAATTTACAACATAATAGGTATAGTAAGGATAGGGATAGTAAGTAATATGGGTAGTAATCTGAGTGACAGGAATAGTAGAAAAAATCATACATAGATATTGCGATAAATACGCGGTAAATAAATGTACATTATAAAATATTTTTTGTGATTTTGTATGGTTGTACAGTTCTAGTGTAATGTGAAGAAATGCATTATTTTTTTTATTTTATTTTATAATCTAATCTTATTTAGTAATGTATGTAACAATTTAATGTTATTGCTAATATTTTAATGATTTAAAAATTTAATTGAATACATATTTGTTCACCTATTATAATGTTGTGACTCGTGATTACCTATTGTGACTATCCTTGTAAATAGGTCGTTGGTGTGCCTTGCTTAATAAATAAATACAGTGTCAATATTAAGCAAAGTACACTAAAACTTTGCTTAATACTTACAGTATGTTTTGCTCATTAACAGGGGATCCGCACCTCCTTTTCCCTGAAGGTATCAGGCTCCCGCCCTGAGACCTTCAGGCACTTCAGGCTTTAAGCAAAAAAAAAACAACGGGAGAAAACTCAAGTAGAAAAACGTTTTCAAAACTCGTACAAAATGTCGTCACTCTGGCTGAAGAATCATCATCATCGTCTGCCTAGCCTTTTCCTAAGTTGGGGTCGGCTTCCAGCCTACCCGGATGCAGCTGAATACCAGTATCTTACATGGAAAAATACGAAGAAGAATCATTCTCATTAAAACATATCTTTAGCCATTATTTTAAAATGAAGCACCTTTTCACCACTATTCCCTTTCCTTCCACGCCCACACACCTTGTATTACCTTCAACAACTCAAGAACCTCGCTAACTATGATATATGAGAAGTTTCCTAACCGTATTTACGTACTGAAGCGGGGACAAGTGGCTCCAATACTTGGGAACCGTTCGGAAGCTATTTGCCAAGTTGACAGCAAGGCTTCGACTGGAAGTTTCAAGTACTGTCTAAACATGTGTGGGTGAAGATAGGTGGTATTAATATATCGTGAGATTTCTGACTTTTGGTGACCTTTCCTACATATCTATCTATTGTACAAATAAATAAAATTAAAGTGTCTGTTTGTAATGTCACAATAACAGCTTTTTAATAAATGCATATGAAAGTATACAGCGTGGCGCTTTAATGGCGACATTAATTTGACACACGTATACGGTTTCGCGTCTTAGTTGTATGAATATATTTTAATTCAATTAAACATTAATATTTATTTATTTACTATCAATTTTCTAAAATAGCATCTTAGAGCAACCTGACTTAAAGAACTGTAGCGCAGGGGTCATTTGCCGGGGTCACGGATCATAACATCGCATCAGTGTAATTAAAACAAATAACGTGCAAATAGAAGGCGAATTGAAGGAAAAAGAGAGAGCCCTATGGCGACGAGCGGTGCAGGTGGAAGTTTTCAAGTTAGGTTTTTTTTTATGTTGTTATAACTTTTATGATTACCGACCACTAGCCCTACCCGTGTGTTAAATTAATGTCGCCATTGTAGCGGCACGTTGTATATGGTACTTATAACAAAATACCATATCTTTTAAATTGTTGTCTCTCTGAATGTCTGTTTATTCCGGCTAATCTCCGAAACGGTTGGACTGGCTGGAAAAGAAAAAACAAGCGACCGGCCCCTGTTTCGCTGTGGTACAAAGGCAATATGTCAAAACATTGTGATTGATAAGTTAAATATTCATGTATTATACACATAAAACTTCCGGAATAAATGCCCTAAAAATGATGTAACAACCGCATCAAAATCCGTTGCGTAGTATTGAAGAACAACGCGGTCACACAGACAGATACGAAAAGCGACTATAACATGTAGGTATAATCTGCATTCGCGATTTATTTGCCATAAATGTAAACAAATATGAGCTAATGGAAAAATAACTTTAAATCCCACACAATAAAGTTCAGTTTACGTTACAACTTCAAACATTTTTATAACTTTTTCAATAGTGCTAGTCACTCTGAAATCAACTTAATTACCTACCATTAAAATAAACTTGATATTTGTCTTGAAATAACGTCAATTTGAATCATAAATAAAATTTGAACATATATTACGTCACTTGCACATAAATGCGTTTACCCTGACTTTCCAACAAAATAAGCAGTAGAAACCTCGATACTTTCGTAAAACAAATAAAGGAGGAACACAAAAACAAACATGCTACGCGCTACGCCGTAGCACTCGCTACGCCAAAAACGAATGAGCAAAAGATCCCTTCTTCAATAAAGCAAATAGTAGTGTCGAATTTAAAATACCAAAGTGACCTTTAATCCCTCCTGAAGTATTTGTTTTTAAACTGATAATGGTGAAGCTGTTCATACTACAGACATTCTTCTAACCCGTGGGAGGCTGAACCCACGCATGTCTATCGAGTAAGCCACAAGCTAAACTATTACACAAAGTAATTAAAGTATTGTACAAGTATATCGTTCATATACAACTACTTTTTGTCCTTGACTTCTTTTATCTAAAAATATCATTCTGCTGCATAGCATGTTTTTGGCTGCAATGATAGACTGTATGTACAATCGGTACCATTTATGGCACAAAACGAGTTCTAACTTTGGTACAAGCTTAAATCTCTTGTTTCGAAACTAGTTTCATATTTCGGACCTTATTTCAACTAAGGCAAAGTTCGTAATATAAAATTGTCAACTTATACTCAAGTTTAAATTCAGTTTTTTGGATTTAGAACTTTAACTTTGTAAAAATAAAGTTTTTTTTTTTTTTTTTTATAAAACGTTGCCCCACACTAGGAATGAAACAAGGGCTCGATGGTTTAAAAGTGAGTTTTAAGAAAAACCTTGTTTTTTAATAAGGCCGAAAGAGTTTTAGAACAAGTTCAGCTTTACAAAGCGTCATGTCTGTGTGACATTCTCTCTCTATCTACAACGACCCGTATTTACGTAATTAATTTATCAATATCAATTATAAAGTCCTACAACCCGCTGAGATACCGAAGTAAGACGAGATAATTAATCACAACTCCGCTGTAACCCAGATCTGCAAACAATGGAACTATCCGATCTCGATGTAATACCGGCTCCACTCTATGGAGTAGTTATTATTTCCCTCCTGTAGCCGGCCGAGACTTCACTTCCGCTGCTAAGTTGGATCTAGGGTTGTCTTCCACGTTTATAAACCGCATTGTCTCTGTATCTGAATCCTGCGTGCTCATATGTAACTCGAGAACTGCGTCACCATTTTTAAACTCATAGAAATGTTATCTAGCTAGGTTTAAGTCCCTATCAGCAGTCATATCTGGGGCACAGCTTTTTTGTAACTACATTTTAATAAATACGTAACAGATGTACCTACACACACACACATACACACATGTATATTTTAAGTGTTTTATTACAACTGATTTTATTTTAGTTAAATTTAGTTTTTGTTTTCCTATCATGCAATAGTCACTATGTAATTATATCCGACGACCCTGCCTACTTATCTCTTTTGTTGACTGTACCACACTTTGAAAATGTCGCCACTCTGACCCGCAAGATACAGGGTCTAGTTTGGGGGGTCACCGTCCAATCTATTCTTGTAAAAATTATGATTATTAATAAATACATTTGAATTTAACCCATTGAATGCCAACTACGCAATATTACGTAGCTGGTATTAATGGCAGATGCCAACTACGCAATATTACGTATATACGCAATATTACGTACCACGGCATCCTTCTATAAATTGGTATCCGTGATGCCAACTATGTAGTATTACGTAGCAGGCCATTTGTATGGTGGCCACCGATTGTGATTTGACGGTTAACGTCGGCATTCAATGGGTTAATGTATTTCTAACAGGTGCCAAACAATAATAATTTTCGGGGAGGTGGTGTTGAGGGTGACCGAGTGGCAGTTTACAGTTGGGCGCATCGACTAACAAGGTATGAAATCGACACTTCGCTTTTTGTCTAATATCTCTAAAAGAGACCTCCGAGTTTGTTTTGGCATTTCTTCGCAGGAATCAGTCAGTTAAGAAATGCCGGCGCCATCTAGTTTTAAAATATTGACGTGTAAAGGTTCATCTACACACATCAGGGCTGTGTCCGGAACGTGACAGGGCCGTGGCACACACATGGCAGGCACTGAAGCTCCGTCGCCGTCCCGGATACGGACGTAATTATGTGAACGAGTTCATATAAAATGTACACACCGATGTCTTTTTGATCCCCTGAAGGTGTGTCCAGACCTGGCGAATGCGCCGCTCGCCAGCTTCTTGCGAACTGCGCGCGTGCATTTGATGTTCGTACGCAGCCCCTGCGCCGTCCGCGCGCCGCTCGTGCGCAAGCTACGCACCGTATTCGAGCGGCGCAGGAGATGCCCGCGTGCCGCCCGCGGTGCACCTCACTCGCTATTCTATCTTATTTTAAAAAACGGAACCTGCCACCAACGTCTTCTGTTCCTTTTAGTTTTTGTCAGTAATAAAATAGCCGATGCTGCAGCAATTATGCTAATAGCAGTCGTATGGTCCGACATCTTCAGAAGCAAATTCACAACTGAGGCTCATAGTTCAAACGCGAAAGAAGCTATGTGCGCACGAGCTGAACGCGCGCCCCACTTGAGCCTTGCCGGAGTTGCACTAGAGCGGCGCACCAAACGTAGGCTGTAACCGCACGCGAACAACAGGCGCGCAATTCGCAACACACACACCACACACCTTTACGGAGCACGGTCCGTCCACATCCCAGACACGGCCCTGATATGTGTGGATAGACCTTTAAAGTGTCTTAAAAGATCTACCTACAGAAATAAACATTTCATTTCATAAAAATTTCATTTCAACAAGCTGTGTGCCGGACGCCATTTCCCACCGGAAAAATGTCAAACTTCTAAACTAACTTTCAAACTTTAGGCGATGGATATTTTGGGAAGCCCCTTTACTTATATCGTACTTATACCCAGTCCCAAGCATCATGGCCAGACGTCGGGACTTAGTTCACGTGCGCACACAGACATAAGAGCCTGTATTGTTTGCCTACGCATTTGGTTACGACAGCCGTCTCCACGTGCAAAGCCTTGGGCGGCTTGATGAGAAGCCACACAATATCACTTTGTTTGAAATTTTCAACATTTCACGAGGTCAGAAACGTTTTACGAAACTTCCTGTAAGAGGAAAGGGGTCTTTACAACGTTGGAGTACCCTCAATTCCTACCCGAATTTAAAGAAAATTAGTTTAGCTTGTATTCTTCAAGGGTTTTGAAAGAAAGAAAATACATTTATTTAGCACAGACTAAAAAACACATACATCAGATAGCAACAAATAAAAAACAAAGAGAAAGTATAAAGACCGATGTAAGAAAATAGCAGGAAAGGAAGCCTCACGGCTGCACCAAAAAGGCCCAGTTCAGCAAAAATGCCAGACAATAGTGCCTGACGCTGGTTTTCAACTGAACCTGATGTGCGAGGTGACGAATGTAAATCAGTTTTACACTGCAACGTGACGTGTAAAACTGATAACCCTACTGCCAGTAGATGCACGTGATCTACTGGCAGTAGGGTTCCGTTAGCACCAGACGGACGGACAGCGGAGCCCTACTGCAACGTTGCAGTAGGGCTCCGCTGTCTGTCTGTCTGTCACAGGGCTGTATCTTTTGAACCGTAATAAATATACTCTTGAAATTTACACAGAGTGTGTACTACTATGACCGCTATAACAGCAAATAATAAAAAAACAAAATAAAGTTAAACATTAAAGGGAGGGACGTGTTTCTTTTTTGTATGTAGGTACTATTAAATATTGTACGGCGGTACAGACCCATTCGTGTACGAGTCTGACTCACACTCGGCCGCTTTCTTTTATTTACCTTTCCGAGTTTTTATTACTGCCCCAGATAGTATTTTAAAGTTCGTGTTTGTACATGTCAGATTATGTCAATAAATGCTACAAGAAATATCCCAGAGAAGGGCAAGAACACTTTCCAAAGAAATCGTTACTTTATACAAGCTTAGTAAAAAAGCCTCTCGATATAATTTTTCCACGTATCATCATCATCTGCCTAGCCTGTTCCCAACTATGCTGGGGTCGGCTTCCAGTCTAACCAGATGCAGCTGAGTACAAGTATTTCACATGGAACGACTGCCTATCTGACCTCCACAACCTGGGTTACTGGGTAATACGAAACCCCTTGGTAAGACTGGTTGTCAGACTTTCGGGCCTCTGACGACCCGTAACCACTGTCAAAGGTCCACGAATGACAGCCGGGACCAACAGCTTAGCGTGCTTTTCGAGACACGCAGGGGTCTTGGTATTTAAAGATCCCATCCAAGGACTAACTGCGGCAAGCGTAGCTTAACCTGATCGATCGACCCGTGCAGCTGTTATTACTTAGCCACAAGCCCCTACACGCATATCAGTGAAACATTAGATGAAGCACGTGAAAGCCTTGAGTGACGGCATCAGGATGAAGCCCCGCAAGCTATCAAAGAATTGTGTTAAATACCTGCTGACGCTAAATTTTCTATCGATCTTTGTGACATTTGTTGACCTATTTGGGACTTAATGCTCTTTTTCTGGGTTAACAGAACTGTGTACCGTCGACGAATGTCACTTGGATTAAGGCTCGTTCACGAAATGTTTAAACTGACGTAAGTAGAGTGCTTTTAGAGCAGTTTATTTAATGTACAAAGGCTACGAGATAAGAAATATCAAACTTAGTAAGTACCGTCATCAAAGGAGATAAGTAACCAAGGTCATCGGATATATTTGAAGTTTCGTAAGAAACTGATAGATGTTTTCGAATAGCATTTAATTAAATTAATAGAAAACAAACAGTTTATTTATCAACTATACCTGACGACCGTGGTTACTTATCTCTTTTGGTGACCGTACATGGTACAGTCACGAGCATAAATACCTTACAATTGCGCAACATTCAGAAGTGTTTTTCTCATGAAATAAACTAACTAAAATTGTAACTTTGAGAAAAGACCTATTTCTAAATAGTATGATTTCGAGAATAAATACCATGATCGTAACACCGGAAAATATCTATCCACATTATAAGAGAGAATTGCTTTTGAATCTTATTTAGGCAAGTAACTGCAAATGAATCTGCTGCAGGTGCTTGGTTGGTTTAAAAATCCATGTTTTTATATAGTCGAAAGTACTTAAGAGATCCAATGTCTGACTTAAAGTCTAAAACCAGAGTGCATAACTCTTTTGAGATGCACAATTTTTAACCTGATAAAAAGTTTTCCAATAAAAACAGATTTCCGTATTTTTCTTCCAACAAAAACGCCTCATTATTGCATATTGAAATAGACTCGTTTCAAAGAAAAATGAACTTGACGGCTCGTATTATGTTAACGTAACATACGAGGAAACTCAGCACAATCCCTTACTTCTGTTTCCTTCATTTCATGCCAAGCAAATATGGGGCAGAAAATGTACTTCTAAAGAACTTTTACGTTTGATGGTATTCAAATAAACGGAAAAGAATAAGGCCCAGATTTTTAATCCGTATGATATAATATCGTTGCTAATGGTCAAACAATTAACTATTAGTTAAAAAAATAATTATTAGATAAAACAAAAATTGGTCAAAAAAAACATTTCCAAAAATTTAACCATTAGTTACAATGTTTAACAATTGGTTGAGTACGCTACGGATCAAAAAACCGGGCCTTAATCTCCTTGTTCCGTACCCTTTGAAATAAGTGAAGATACTACTTATAATGAGAAATAACTTGCCAAGTTATTCAGGTCAAATTTTAAGAGGTTTGCCCTCAGGAGAAGAAACAAATTGATAGCGTGATGGATGGACCAGCGCTCGTAGGCCGCGCAGAATTAATGGTATGGTACGACAGCCTGATAATAGATGAATGATCCAGAGGGATTGCGTGAGTCGGAACTTTCCCTTAAAACCTTTTTACTGACATTGAATGTCTATTCGTCACTCTATTTTTTTTTCTCACCTCTTGAGTAAAGCTCAACGTGGAACAAAGACTTGTTGAGCATGAAGGCGCTAGAGTATTTTATTCTAGACTGAATTTACCGATAGCCGTCGTCTCTTGGCTAGATTTTAGCTAGGATAAAATATATTTAAGGGAAACAAAGAAAGCTCTATTGATCTCCGTGCGATTCCGATACAATTTAAAGTTAATTCCGGGAAAATTGCTCGGAACTTTGGGAGCGAGAGGATATTGTAGGAACTTAGTTTGAACCCTAAAGATTTAGGTAGGGATACTACAGTGCCTAATTTTCTTCACTGGGTATTTTGGATTTTATTGGTTATTAAAGCTATCCTCTCCTTTGTACTTTGTTCAGTCATCGCGAAGACAGGATGCTTGCTCTCCTAAATGAGGGATCAAAAACATAATATACTTTTTAGGCTTCCGTACCCGAAGGAAAAAAAATTGATTAAAAGTCAAAAAAATAATGAGGCCTCCATACAAGGAAAGTGTTTTTTTCGGCGTTTTTTGCTGCGGGCTGTATCAATATCAACCGTTAATAAAAATAAAATAAAGTTAATAAAATTTAAAGGGGGTTTCCATACAAGAAACTTGTTATTTCGGCGTTTTTTGCCTTGTGGTACGGAACCCTTCGTGTGCGAGTCCGATTTCACTTAGCCGATTCTTTCATGTATCCGTACCGTTTACTAATGAGTTCAGGAAAAATCTGTCGAAACATGAACTATCGTTATTTCTCATTTTTCACGAGAAAACATAAAGAAAGTATATTAAATTAACTTTAGAACATGAATAATAAATTGGAATAATTTTTTCTTTTACATCCAAATATTCAAATTTCGTGAATTCGGTTTTAAAAAACTATGAAAAAATTATTTAAATAAGGTTGAAATTGCCAATCCGCCTTGAGCCAGCGTGGTGATTATCTCATGATGACTTCTCTGTATGAGAAGAGGCATTTATCCTGCCGTGGAACAATAATAAGCTGGTATTAATATCATACAGGGTGGCAGGGGACATTGACGCGCAAACTCTAACCATGAATTCATCACATGATTCCCCCTAGATCAGATTCTTTTGTCGGTTATAAAAAAATATCTGCCTTTTAAAGTGCTATTCCTAGCGTCAGAAGTCCAAAAGTCTAACAACCAGTCTTACTAAGGGGTATCGTGTTACTTTTAAGGGGCATCGTAACTAGTTTGTTGAAGTCAGATAGGTTGTCGCTCCATGTAAAATACTGGTATTCAGCTGGATCCGGTTTGACTGGAAGTCGACCCCAACATACTACATTTTGCATGGATGTGACGCATGTCCTAACCTAACCTAACTTGTTATTTTTTTTTATGCGTCGTGTTTGCCGAACTTAAACGTATTTTTTTTTCTTTTATTTTCTTTCATACTTGGGGAAGGGTTCTTATTGTTGGCTATTTAAGGTAGATTGATTGAATACCACGTAACCTTATTCCCCATGATATAACCTGAGCCACGTTTCGGTACACTGTCAATAAACATCACACAACAAACACTTTACGATGATTGCCGTCGAATGTGCCGAAGTAGGTACATATAGGCACTATTAACTCGACTCGGAACTGGGTAAATATATCGTATTCCTGATGTATTATTACATATTATCGTTATACCTTCATTCATACTACGTCGCTTTTTATTTCTTTTTCGATACGACGCCGTTGGCGAAAATGCTTTTTGTAAAATGTAAGTTTTCTGATCTTGACTGTAGGTATATTATTTTATAGTTTACTAAGGGCTGATTTTTCCAAGACCAGATAATTTTATCCAAGAATTAATTTTGAATTTTTCACAGTTCTTCCATACAAAATCTGTCAAACGTCAATTTTATTCAATGAATAAAAATTATCTATCAATTGAAAAATTAGCCCTTAACATAAGTTTTAGCACAATCATTTTTAAAATTTCATGATTTGTAATCCATTGTTAGACGAGAACAACTGCCGACAAACTTTTATGCAGTTTGGCAGACTTTATGTATGCTATTGTTAACATAGATTCAGAAGAAAAAAAAACATACTACGTTGACGTAAGGTTTGTTACAAACATAATATTATATCTGTGGACACAATGAGATTCTATGTTTTGGGGGATTTACACTAAAGTCCGTCTCACGAAAGAAGTCTCGCGGCAATAAGTGGAACTAAACTAGTTAAAAACATTCCTACAACAACCGTCCTACTTCTGACACCTTTCTCTATTTAAGATTGTGCATTTTATTAACCTGTGCCTGTAATATGATGTCGAGATAAATAAATAAATCAATATTTATGATTCCGTCCTACGACAGTGGCGCCGCGTCTACGAGACTTCTTTTGTGAAACGGACTTTACGTCGATTTTCTCCGTGCGAGTTGGTCGCTTACCAAATCACCTCACACGCCGTTTCGCCACCCCATTTACACAGGTCGATAAAATCGCAGGTGACTAGTTCATTTTGCATCAATATGTCGACATTCATGCGGCGGTCTCAACCTTGTGTTATTGATTAAAATACTAATCAGACCTTAAGCAGTCACCACCAGGCTCCTTCTCGTCGAGTCGATGGCACTTTTTAAATTAGTCGTGCGCAGTAAGTGACCAAGTTAATTAGATTCTCAAGAGTGCAGGTGACACCTGGGACATTCTAGCAAGAGTGTTCATGTTGGGTGTCGGGAGGGTTTTTAATCCTCCAATTTGCCAAGTTAGAAGGCCTTCCAGAAGGTGGACCGATGACCTTGTGGAAGCCGCAGGAATCCGCTGGATGCGGGAAGCACAGAACCTGTCGAAGTGGCGGTGCTTGGGGGACGTCCATGTCTAGGAGTGGACGTCTGTGGTCTGAAATGATGATTTTGCCAAGTTGTGTCGTTGTTTCTGGTGTGGTATCACCACGCTGCATTTGATCTACCGAAAGCACTGGCCTAAGTTACATTTCAGTACAACCCCAATAAACCCCACAACGAACACTAAACATACACAGATGAATGTGCCGAAGTAGGTATATATAGGCACTTTCAGCTCGACTCTGCTCGTACAAATATATCGTATTCCTGATGTAATATTATTATCGTTACACTTCCATTGATACAGCGCTGTTTTTTGTTTATTTTTGGCTACGACGTAGTAGGGTGAAAGAGTTTCATTCGCATAACATAACATCCGGCCTGTAATCCCCGAAGGGTTAGGCTAAGGTGGCCCATATTTCGCTACCTATGTTTAAGTCCCATGTAATAGAGGGTGAGCCTATTGCCATCAACCGAGCACAAAGGTAGACACCGCGTGAATTGGAAAAAAATCTTAGTAGCACTAAGAAATTCGTGATGGAAAAACCCAAAAACACTTTGTCCGACCTCGGAATCGAACCAGCAGCGCTTGTGACAACTAGACCAACGAAGCAATTACATTAATTTAATGAGAAATCTGAAGGCACGCATGAGAATTCTTGATCGAAGGAGCGCATGGTAGAATTTCTTCTTTATGACGTTTCAAATGCTTATTAGCAAACGATCGGCCATATACAGGTAAGCAGTTAAAAAATCATCAGTCCTACTGCAAGGTAAAGGCGACTTCTCAGACAGAGAAAGAAAGAGCACGAGACGTGCTCTCTACGTGTTTGCGATTGAGGACCATTCAGCCACCATTGCTTTCTTCCCAGATTATCAAAGACAGTACCGATTACACTGGAAAAGTCATTGTCTGCCTAGCCTTTTCGCAACTATGTCAGGGTCGGATTCCAGTCTAACCGGATGCAGCTTAATACCAGTATGTTACATGGAGCGACTGCCTAGACCTCCACAACCTACTTACTGGGTAATACGATACCCCTTGGTAAGACTGGTTGTCAGACTTTCGGGCCTCTGACGACCCCTAAAGACTATCAAAGATACACGTATGACAGCTGGAACCGACGGTTTAGCGTGCTTTCCGAGGCATGGAAGGGTCTTAGTATGTAAAGGCGGTCACCATCCACGAACTTACTGCGGCAAGCGTGGAAAAGTAACATTGATATTTGAAGATTCGGACACCCTTAAGTGTTGCTCAATCGTATCTCACTGGAAAAGTGACATTGGTACCTGCTTGCCAGGTTTTGAACCCGTAAGGCATTTGTTTATGCGATGGGTCCTTAAACCCAATAGTCCCATTAAATCTTCGGTTATTCATTGAAAAACAGCCATTATTGCCTGCGTTATGTGTGAGCACAAAGCGAACCCATTCCATTGATTGCGGTCCGGTTACGCGAAAAAAAGGTTTTTCATTCAATTTATTACTGTCATTTTGAACAATGTAAAAAATAATGATCGAGTTTCATGAGCTAAAAATAGGCGTAATGAATAAAACTGTAAATACGTAAAGGCTTTTTGTAGTTGTTCCACGATTTTGTGTGTGTGTTGTTCAATATTCATATTTATTAAATCAAATCAAAACCTATCTACTAGAAAAGAAAGAAAGAAAATACGTTTACTTGCGGCAAACATGACGCATAAAAAAGAACATAAACACACAAAAAAAAGTAACAAGTTGGGGGTAAACATGCGTCACATTCACGCAAAACGGCCATCGCTCAGCATAATGCTAATACTCTATACGATACAGAGCCCCAGCGCTGGTTTTCAGCGGCAGCCGGCGTTAACGTGATGACGTCAACCAGTGTAGCATGCAATTATACACAAATAAATAAAAACAACAATCAAGACAAGAAATAAAATAAACCATTGCAACAAATGATTCGAGACAAACAACAATCAAAACATGAAATCAAAAACACGGTGAAAAAAATACAGTTCTCTACACGGAATAGAAATTTTCTATTCCGTGGTTCTCTAGATAAGGAGATAGGACGCTATTTTATACCCAAGAGGCACACAACTAACTCACATTAATACTTGACTATAAAATACTTTAAATTGAAAATAGTGTGTCAAAAGCCATCCCTTAAACTTTCAAAACCAGAAAACCAGTTTAGTTTAAAGTCAGGTACTTTAAACTAAACTGGTTTTCTGGTAGACCTCGAAGGCTCGAAATATAACGAATTAACAACCGTTGGCCCACTGCAGAGCAAACGTCTCTTCTTATACAGAGCAGGCACGTTCATTGATCACCACGCTTGTTCAAGACGCTTGTAATTTCAGACCACTAGTTCAACAAGACAAGACCAGGGGGTCTACTCCGAAGTGGTATCGGCCGAATGTTCGGCCGTTTCCTGCTACGAAGTTACTATTTGGTTCGGTTGGTCCCGATCCTACACTCCTACACTCTTTCGAATATTGACTATGGTCCCGACCCAACTGAGCCGATCCGAACTTTTTTCGCATTTTTCAATAATATTCGGTTCGGCCATGTGTCGGTCCGATCCGATCATTCGCACTTTGCATTTCGTAGTAGACCCCCTGGTTTCTTCATGGTGTTTTTCCATCACCGATGTCAGTAATGTCAAAGATAAACTCAGAAAGTACAAATGAATTGAAGAAATTGAGAAATGGACTTCTATTCAAAAACTCTCTTCTTCTAGGTACTTTTAATGTCTCTGTACACGATTCAACTAAATGAAAATTGATTGGTTTCCAAATCTGCAGAGCGAGTATTCCGTACCAATGAATATCTGTCGGTGCCGGGACCGGTGAACTGTCATGTTTAATATAGATCTAATTTTAGAAACTGGGTTAATATGCCGTGTTGAAACTGTTCGCAGAAATGAATGAATAGGGGAAGTTATTGACAACAGGCCTTTGGAAATAGAAACAATTTGTTAAGCTATAAATAGAACTGGCGCATTGAGTGGATTCTTTTCTGTGCGGTTTTTTTCATATCTTGAAGGATTCGTGGCTAAAAAATATCAGCCGCACGGGTCGATCGAAGGGTAAGCTACGCTTGCCGCGGTCGGTTCCTGGATGGATGATCATCCTTTACATATCGTGACCCCTCTGTGCCTCGCAAAGCACGATGAGTCGTTGGTCCCGGCTGTCATTAGTAGATTTTTCACCCTATTTTTAAGGCTATTATCCCAAAACCGAGAACTGAACAGGTTCAAAGTCCTTCAAAACTTATGTCCTCTATCCTACCTGCAGGTGTAAGCGGCCTGGCTCGAGGAGTGACCGGCGGCGGCGGCTGCGCGTTGTGGTTGTCATCCCGAGGGGGGCTGGCCACTGCACCTTCCGAGTTGTTGTTCACGGGAGGACCTGGACCCTCACCAGCTCCTGCCTCGATTTGCAGCTGCAAAAGAGGGTTGACTTTAGAAATATTAAGAGAAACGCTATATTGGCGCTTGAACACCTTGGGTACATCTTGAGTGGGTGTTTATTTCATGATGTAGCATACCACGTTAACTACTAATGAAATAAATGTGCAGGTCCCCAACTATAAGTGTCTGCATACTGGGCCGTGGGCGTTTGCCCAGCGTAGTGCAAATGACGAGTAGACGCAACACATACGTTGCGTAAACGCCTTTACTAAGCGTTACGCTAGGATTGTAACAATTGTATGATGAAGTTTCTTGCCCGTTCTTCTCCATAGGTACCTAATACGCTTTGGAATGGGCAACTAGCTTCATCTTTCTGACTGACCGACCCCTTGACAATTCAAAAGTGCCTGTAATTGGTTCATTTGAAATAAACGCTTTGAGTTGAGTTTTGAGTTTGATTGGTTTAACGACCCTATGAAAAGCAACTCTTACCCGAACGGCATGTTTATTTCTTTAAACATGTAATTCGTCATCAAAAGAAAATAAAAGAAACCGGATAAATTCCTGAACAACGACTGAAACCTAAGAATGACGGCCGTACTTATTTGTTTTCGAAGTTATATTTAGTAGAATGTCAGGCAAAGCTGCCATTAATATCACGGTAAAGATTTAAAATAAAATGGAAGTGCTAGCTAACAGATATACACGGCTACAAGAACAATGATATTCTGGCGCTCGAGTGACGTTGCGCTGTAGATAAACATTATTTTGTGTAATTGTTTTGTGAAATGTCGCTTAAAATGTATCCAAAAAACAAGATGGCGGTGTTAGTTCCGATTTTGGTCACGCGCTACAATAACCTTGTTGAGTTAAAGGGAGTAACCGCACTTATTCAGCTCTGTGCAGCTTTTGTCCATAGAAAACAACGATTTTGTATGGAATGCCTCCGCATCCGTTCTGCTTTACGAATGCGTACGCATACAAATTATGGTAGGTTTTTTCGACAGTCAAGTTAATGTTCATAAAAACTTGATGTCATTAATCATTTTATCCTTCCCGAAGTTGGTCCACAATACAACGACCTTCAACCAAAAGATAAAAAGATAAATGATGGAGATTTTGTAAAAAATAGCATAGTATCATAGCATAGGTAAAAGACTTGTAAAAAAAAAAGGGGGCGTACAATATTTAAACATACATTTTTTTTAATACTTTAGTAAAAAAACACGTTTCTCATATGGGGATAAATTAAATTTTTAACTTTATTTTATTTTCTATTATTCGTTAATAGTACTTACACACTCTGTGAAAATTTCAAGTGTCTACCTATTACGGTTCAAAGGATACAGCCCTGTGACAGACGGACAGACAGCGGATCCAGTAATAGGGTCCCATTGGACTCTAAAAAGGAAATAGGAAAAACTGGGATATTAAGACAAGCCTTCAATTTTGGCTATAATCCAAACTTAGCTTCCTGCGCATTATCGTTCAGTTTAATCAACCTAACATGGATAATAAATTACAGCTTCCCTCTTCCTCTGTGACAGAAAAAAACATTAGTACAGTTGAAAAAACTTCGACCATCAATTATATAGATTTAAACCTCTTAAAACTCCAAGGAGGTTTTAAATATCAGTGTCCGTAATGAAACGGTCCTCCACTCCGTATTCGAGCCCTTTTCGTTGCTTTAAGTTAATTACTTTCAGACTTAATTATAAATACACTTAATTAAAACTTCAATGGTTTCGCAACTTTACATAGCACGTGTATAATTATTCTGCCTTGTAATTTTCTGTGTATACACAACGGCTTTGAGTGGTTGTCACGGGAATTCTGACGTTCTCTGAATTTTAAGGTACATTTCCTATTTTGTTTCAGTTTAATGAAAATGGGGAAAATACTGGTTTTTGTAACGAAGTTCTTTAACGCAGCTAACGTAGCGAAAAAGCGTTATGCCCCCCCCCCCCCCCCTACCATGCGACTTTCTCTGCGAGATAGTTTTCATGGTTTCCGAGGGTGCTGAAGCCAATCGTGAAGTCAAAATGAAAATTCAAGATGGCGGTTGCGACAATTTTCAAACTTTTCATCATGGTGTCGTTTCCATGGTTTTCGAGAGTGCTAAAGCCGATAGCAAGGTCAAAATGAAAACCCAAGATGGCGGCTGCGAAAACGATCAAATTTTTGAGAATGAGTGCCGTTTTCATGTTTTTTGAGGAAGCTGAAGTCAATAGCGAGGTCAAAAAATAATCAAAGAAGGCAACATTTATGAGAGCTTCTAAAATGTATACTAGATGGCTCCGTATTATAGACGCGTATTAAATTCACACTTTTTTTTTGTTTCTATCTATCTCTTCCTATTATATACGAGTGTGTGTGTGCGTGCGAATATCGCGTAAGGAACTTCATACGTGTCCGGACGGGGGTCCCCCGACCGCACACGTTTTTTTAAATCATAATTTATAAGTACCTACTGCTACTGCTGATGAGCCAAATATTAAAAATGCGTTTTAAAACAGAAAATTATGTCGTCCATTCGACGTTACAATAATTCATAATCCAAAAATGGTGCAAAGCTCCGATCAATGTAAGAAAAAAGCTCCTATTAAGTTCAATGCAAATTTTTTGGACATTTCAACATCCATGGTAAAAATTACCTCCCCTTACCCCCATTACCGGCAGCATGCGACAACTACAGCACGCGATGTCTCTCTGCTTCAAAATATTATTGTATTATTTATTCTATACATCCGTATAGAATAAATTAGTGGTACAGTAACCTCCAACATCGTAATTATGCTATGAATTTAATTAGGGAAAATATGAGTAAGATTCTAATTCATATTTTTCTTTCTTCGATCTAATTAATAGGGGCTCGTGGCTAAATAATAACAGCTGCACGGGTCGATTGAAGGTTAAGCTACGCTTACTCGCGAGGCGGCAAGCCTCCTTGCCGGACTGCCACCATGGGATCTGGAGGCGATAGTCCTCGCGCGCCTGTATGAGTGGCGCGCGGAGGCACTACGCCGGGGGGAAAGTCCGCTCCCGCGGCAAATTGCTGCGGAGCGGACGGACCTCCGGCTCGATCTCATGGCAACATGGAAAGAGCGACTGTCGCAACCCAGCGCAGGGCACGCCGCGATAGCGGCGATAAGACCCCTCTTTGAGGAGTGGCTAGAGAGGCGCCACGGCGCCCTCACCTACCGCCTGACGCAGGTCCTCACCGGACACGGAAGTTTCGGGAGGTTCCTGCACATCATCAGGCGGGAGGAAACGCCCGGGTGTCAGGCCCCTCAGGGCCGAAGCCTGCCGGGGCAGCGGGATTGTCCGAAAGGGTTACCGCTACCCCGGAACATAAAGGGCGAAGGAAGGAACATGGGTGGGTTTTAGTCAGTAAGAGTCTGACACTCCCTTCCGCTCCACCCAGAGAGGGAGGGGTCATTTGATGATTTCCCATCCCAAAAAAAAAAAAAAAAAACTACGCTTACTGAGGTCGGTCAGTGGATGGGTGACCATTCCATCACATAATCCGTGCCTCGGAAAGCACGTTAAGCCCGGCTCCCGGCTGTTATTTTGTAGATCTTTGGCAGTCGTTACGGGTACCATGTACGTCTTACCATGGAGTATCGTATTACCCTGTAACTGGGTTGAGGAGGTCAGATAGGCAGTCGCTCCATGTGAAATCCCGACTGGAACACGACCCCAACGTAGTTGGGAAAAGGCTAGGCAGGTTCTAATTATTTAGGGTCCTCATCATAAGTATAAAATCGTGCTGTTTGGAAAGGAAAAGAGGCTTTTCCTAGCAACAGGATGAAAAAGAATATTTTTGAAGAAATCTTGCGTTTTTGCCTTCGATCAATAATTGATCGAAGGTTTTTGCTAATGAGATATCATTGTACCTACAGTCAACTTGATTGTTGAGGAGACTGACACACCACATCAATTTGCCGTGTTTTAATATTCAGCCATTTCATTCGACTGATAAAAAATGACTGTTATTGTGTTTTGAATTTACGGAAATAAAATTTTAAGTTGATAAGCAATTTGCTAATTAACCTTTTTGATTAAGTCTACCTACGAGGTATCGAGGAAACAGACATGTCCTCAAATACCTAGTGTCTACAGAAATCTATAGTAATAGTAACGCTGAAGAGTTTGTTTGTTTTAAATCTCTGGAACTGCCGGTCGGATTTGTTTTTTTTTTGCATTTTTGCATTTGATAGCCCATTTCTTGAGGACGGCTACATGCTATTTAACATCACGCTATGACCAGAACGAGCCCAGCTCAAAAAAAGTCTGAAAGATCGCCCAGCGAAAACGAAGTACCAGCGTGGGCAGGTGATGTGATGCGACGGGGTCGGTCGGGGAATACGAAATTCTGTAGTGAATGTGAGGTAATTTGTCAATGGCAAGGGAACCTCCAGTAACCTCAGTAACCTTTCGGGTAAAGATTGGGCCAATGAACCGTGTAGGTACCAACATTTGTAGGTTCCGTTAACAGACATTGAACTTTGTGTAATTCCGTTGGGGTTTGCTTTACTAAGTAAATATAATTGACGGAAATTACTTGCTAGATAGAAAACGTAGGTACATAGGTACACCCTACACATATACATACATATGATTCCTAGGTATTATTCAAAGTTTATAATGAACAGGTAGGTAAATATTATTGGCTTTCGTTGTACGCCTGCCTGCATCTATTTTGTATAAATCTCACCGTGAAAACTTGATGAAGTGAGCTGTGAGGAATTTGTAGGCCTTGTAGACATTAGATCTGTAGGCCATTTTTCATTTTATCAAGTACCTGGTACTTGTTGACAGGCCTACGCTGTCCTCCCATACCTACTATAATTTGAAAACATTGTAAAAGCCAGTTCAAAGTCAAAATGAAATCATTTATTTCAAATAGGCACATAAAAGGCACTTTTAAACGTCAAAAATTAAATTATTTTTAAAAGAGTAACCCTGGTTTTCACGCTGAGTTTTTGACAGAATGGATCGGCTGGTCTCCATAAATCTACATACAGGGTTATTTTAAATAGCTTGGCGCGATGGGTACATATTCATCCTATAATGTTCCCACTGCTGGGACACAGGCCTCCTCTCGGTGAGAGGGAGTGGTCCGTAATCCACCACGCGGGCCCAGTGCGGGTTGGGAGATGTCACATGTCTTCGAATGCGATGAGTATTGATATCTAACCACGAAAAAATAAAAAAATAATTAATTTGATGATTTTTTTGTGGGGTTCTCGACCGCAGTTATTATAGTCACTTGAAATAGGGGCAATTCTCGTAACTTTAAGGACGTTCACAGTCTGATCTCAGTCTCAATCTGTCAAAAATACCTCAAATTTCCCTACATTTTGACAAGTTTTTGACATTTTTCTGTCGCCGAGATGTCACTGCGACTAGATTTTCCTTCTGTTTAAAAAATCTGTTTTTTGTGTAAGCTTCACAGACGTGTATCGATATCTCAACACGATAAAACATAAGAAAACCGTTTTTCTCAAATCATTCTTTAAGTAAAAATGCTAACAGCGGATGTTGACCTCCCGAAAAAAAAAAAATTTTCTTAATTGTGTCTATATATGTATAACGGTACCTGTCGCGTCTGCGGAGTTTAGCTGGCCAATTTAAATTAACCCTGTGTGATGTTGTGGACAATATCGCTCTAGTTTCAACGCATTAATAAATTATTAGGGTTCTGCGTCATTTTTGCGCCATAAAACTCCGTTTTAAACTTCTTTTCGCAGAACAATAATATTCTTCAGCATGCCATCGTAATAACTAATTTACAATACGCATGCGATATAAAGCGGAACCATTTACATTACCTACTTGTATAAAAAATTACAATACTTTATATAAAAATCGCTACCGTGTCACATTTTTAGCGTTGCGTGCAAACCTTGTAGGTTCAATGTATTTGTTATCAAGTTTGTTGCTGACGGCCCATCTATAAAATTTTTACACTAACACAGAGTTAAAGGAAAACAGACTGGTTTTTTTTTTTTAAACGGGTCCTGCTAAAATGGCGTCCGGGACCGACAAGTGTCAGACGAACAACCGAGTATAGTGGTGCAATTTGGAAGAGGTCCACATCCAGAATTTAACAGCTGTAAATAGGCGGAGTTGATTGATATTTTATTGATTTAAATAACGTTAATGTAAAACGCCTGGTATCTCACAGTCATCTCCCTGCCCCAGTTCCGTCTTACTCGCAGTCGGCGTATCACGTCATTTTCTTTCATTTTCCACTGTCAGCCGTCACCCTATCATTTACTCCTTTTTATTACATATGATCACTCACACAATCTATCTTTCCAACTCAGAGTCAGGTACCTATTTATTTAATTCAAATAAATTTGTCAAACACAATAATGGTATACGCAACATCAAGCCACGGTACTATATTTCAACAAAAAATGCAAATAGGTACGGACGCCAGCACATCAAGTTACTACAATCTGTCAAATTTCTTTAATAGATTTTCAACTTTATCGCTAAAGCATTAAGGTTCAAGGTTGATTGGGAAAATTTGAGAGTTTCGGGTAGCTTGACCTGCTGGCGTCTGTACAATACCCCAACATATAGAACAGAAAGGAGGTATGACTACATCCACATCGCCACATGCGAACTACGCATCACCCTGACGTCTCGCAAAATCCTGCATCGCGCAAGCAGTTTTCCGCGCAACTAACATAATATATACAACGTCCCGACGTAAATCGTCGGGCAGTAGCCCACCAGACACAACACCCGTCTAGTCGGAAGATCCTCCCAGGTGATGAAAAGGGAGGATCTTCCGACCAACGACAAAGTTCACTAACTTTACACCCTGTTCATCATACCTCTATAAAGTTAACCATCACACCGGGCTTTAAGACCATTTCCTAATCGATTCACACGTCCTCGGAGCGATAAACCATTTGTCCGCTAGATAGAGACAATATTTCTGTATAATTTATTGCCCAAATGTGGCAAAAGGGTACGTGATATCATATTAGGGATGCCAGGGATATTAATTGTTCCTGTCCCGAGGCCGATAGACACATAAGCTTTGTTATGAAAGAGATGATGGAGGTTTTAATTTGGGGATGACTAACACATTTAAGTATTCGTGGACTGGTAGACTTAAACTCTAAACATTTATTTCAAGCACTTTTGAATTGAAATTGTATCGGTCAGTGATTTATTTCATCATCATCATCATCATTTCAGCCGATAGACGTCCACTGCTGGACATAGGCCTCCCCCAAGTGTCGCCACATTGACCGGATGATTGTGATTTATTTATTTATACTTAATTAAAACCGACATAGCGCGCGGAGTACCTAAGCAAACTGAAGTGGCAGTGGGGTGGCCATGTTTGTCGAAGGACCGATGGCCGGTGGAGCAGATGAGTCCTGAAGGCCAATTCTCGTAATTTAAAACGTTCAAAATCTAGTCGCAGTCTCATCTCGGCGACAAACAAATGTCAGAAACTTGTCAAAATGTAGGGAAATTAGACGTATTTTTGACAGATTATGACTGAGATCAGACTGTGAACGTTCTTAAAATTACAAGAATTGCCCCTCTGGAGTGGAGACCGCGTATCGGCAAGCGTAGTGTGGGACTCCCCCAGCTAGATGGATGGACGACCTAAAGAAGGTTGCTGGGACGGACTGGATGCGGAAGGCGGAGGACAGGGTGTTTGGCGCAGCCTGGGATAGCCCATGTCCAGCAGTGGACTGCGATAGGCTGAATTGAATTAAAACGGTACAATACCAATTACATTAATTAACATAGAAACCATTAATATTACGTTAACAATTATGTTGTACAAAAATTAATTTAAAACTAACACGGAACAATAATAGTCTCAGTATTTAAAAGAAACACTGTTCCGTGTTAGTTTTAAATTAAATTTTGCATACTTTCTGTGTATTCTTTTTATACTTTCTTTTTTTCTTTCATATTTCTTTTCTTTTTTGTTGGTTGGGATGGAGGTGCTTATACAGAAGAACGGGCAAGAAACTCCATGAAAACTCTTTTAAAATCGTTACGAAATTAATAAGGCAATATGATATTGTACAACCAATGTTCAAACATCGATATAGTCGATATGTAATACTTTTATGTGTTCAATCTTAGGGCGGGTTGCTTCACGTCCACTTGACGCACGCGTATACGTCAAAAATGGGGCTAACTATCGTCAAACCAAAAAATGCGTTGTTTCAAATTACAAAATTATGGCCTTGCCGTAATTCAAATAATAACGAGTACGTAATCGTTATTATTCGACGCATGTTACGTTAACCAACCGTTTGAAACAACCGGCCCCTATAGTGATAGCGTTACTTCATGGAGTATGACAATAATAATTATTTTCAAGTTATTGAAAAAACTATGTTAAGCAGTCCTTTACATTACCTCGTATGGAATACCCTGTATTCTAGCACATGACCTGGCAATTCACCTTTCACTAGAAGGGACGTTGAGATGTCTCGCATGCCTCTAATTTTATAGGCCTACTGCTTAGAGGCTTATGACCACACCCTTAATACAATAGAACATTGAGTTCCCAAATTCCTTCACAAGGAACTTACCGACTTAACCCCAAAAGAGCAACCAAAATTACTGCAGCAGTTTGCAAAGTTACCTTGCATTAATGTTCACAACTTCGCTCACGCTAGCAAAAACCTCAGTGCTCCAACTCCTGAACAATTGATTGCAAGTAACTCAAAAGCAAGTAAATCGATTAATAACAATGAATGATCATGAAACTTTAGTCTTGGTGCAGTACCGAATAAAGCGAGCTACTCACTGAGGGCAAAACAGAAATGCAGACATCGCAATAGGAATAGAATCAAATCTGATTTAGTATTGTGCACCTTTGCAAATATTCGTCATCATTATCAGTTTACAGAAATCCACTGCTGGATATAGGCCTCTCTGATTGCACGCCAAACAATTCGAAATTCGGCAGCTCTCATTTAATTGCCACACCAGCCACCCTGCGAAGATCTTCGTTCCACCTAGCCTTACGGGAGTTCTTCCTTGAGTTTCACGATCCGCGGTCTCCACCCAAAAACACATCTGCCCTAATGGTCTTCGGTTCTACGGCCAATTGCCACTTCAGCTTGCTTATTCTGTGAGCTAGGTCGACAACTTTAGGTCTGGTGGTCTGCCGGTTCACGTCGTTGCGGATTCGACCCCTCAGAGAGACTCTAAGAATGGCCCATTCCGTAGCTCGCTGAGCAACCTTGAATTTATGGCCCATCCAAAATTTTGTAAATATTGATGGAGAATTAAAACAAGATGGGTAGAGGCAGTACTTCAGGACTTGGTGAGAATGCAACGATGAACGCGAAATGGAAGAGGAGAGGAGGCTTACCCCACGTTCAGATGGGAACAGACAGGGTAAAGGCAGTATCTATCTATCTTCATACACATACACACAAACATAACATCACGCCTGTACTCCCCGAAGGGTTAGACAGAGGTGTGCGTATAGTACACCCACATTTCGCTAGTTGTGTTTAAGTCCATGCAACAGGGGGCGAGCCTATTGCATTCAACTGGGTACAAATCTGTCTTCATATTCTGCCATTTATTCACTATCCCGATCAATTTCAATCTATTATGTCAATAAGTGGCTGGCTATCAATCTCGCAAAACTACGGCACCTGTCCATTCGCGTTTCACTGCTAGTCAATAAGCAAATGCAGTTGAAAAATCAGGTTGTCAATTTATCAGACAGCATGAATCTGTCATTCAACTCAATCCGATGCAGAATTTACACCTCAACTTTTTTTCGATTAACTTATTATGACTCCGACTTACGAGTTGTTGGTTGTGGGTTCGAACCCAGGCAGGCGCTTTACTTGGTGTTAATAATTTCATCACCACTGCTTTCAAGATGGCGAAGGAAAACATCTCGAAGAAACCGGCATGTCCTAGAAACAAAAATTCGAAAACATTTGACATCTACCAACCCGCACTGGGCCGCGTGTTAGATTAGTCCACAATCTCGAAAAGAGGAGGCCTGTGTCCCAGCAGTGGGAACATTATAGGCTGATTATGTTATGGCGATGCTCGACGGGAAGGAATATGTCCAGCAGTGGACATCTTTCTACTGAAATGATTATGATACCGAAATCTAGATTTCGTACTCAGGCAGGCTCAGGGGTCTATCAACATCACGACACGCAAGATGTTGTATGACGCGCCAGTCAGGAGTCACCTTGAACATAGTGCAATCATATGGGCTCCTCATGAGGCGAAACATACTGTCATGTTGGAACGTGCCCAAATAAATACTTGTATTTCAAGCAGTATAGGGTATATCCATTTTACCCATTGATGTACCCTATACTATGTGTACTGGGTATGGTAGGGTACAACGCATAAGGTGCGACGGGACTTTGCACTCGCAGCGTATGTAGTGCGTAACTCTGCGTACCTACGTGTACGTGTACGTGGTACGTGTGGAGGCCGCGACGCCCGCCCCTGCTTGCTGTGCCTGCAGCCAGAACCGAGCTGGCGAGGACTCCTCTCACTAGAGCCATGCGTCTGGTGAACGAGGTTCACGAGAGGGTTAATGTATTGTGGTGCAACTTGAATGAATTCGCAAAAGCTGCATTATATGTAATATGTTATTTAGATGTAGGTTAAGATTTAGGATATAGTGGTGCCGATTCTCTTGTTCACAAACTAAACTAAATTTAAGTTCCGTGCATCTTTTTCTTTTTTATTTCATTAAGAAAAGGACAGAATATAAATATTAGTTTAGTCCTGTCAAATTAGTCAGCGCCTGACGTAAATTGACGTATTTTTAGTAGCCATGTTTTTAATCACGTCTAATTTGTCTATGGAGTATCTTAATTTGACAGGACTAAACTAATATTTATCTTCTGTCCTTTTCTTAATGAAATATAAAGAAAAAGATGCACTGAACTTAAATTTAGTTTAGTTTGTGAACAAGGGAATCGGCGCCAGTATCTAATTTTATAGGATAGCATGTAAGGCCACCCTATCGCATTGGATCGCAGATATGTAATGTTAGTTGTAGGTATTTGTGTAAATAAATAAATGATGATGACTTGTTGATGTACCGTACTATTTTATAACATATTAGATACGAAGTTATAAGTTTTTACAATAACAGACTCCTAAAGTCATAATTTCATTACTAACGTTTCTGCATAATTGCTATAAATTGTTCTGTACTGAGAACTAAGCTTTATGCTATGCTTCATTCAGCTGTCACTCGAACACGCTATGCAGATCCTGACGTGGCGTTTACTTCGACGTCAGGCCAACGTCAGCATAACGTTTGACTTCGGGAAGCTCGTTGACTAGTTACGAATTCTAGTGCAGTTTGGAGTTTCTTTTGACAACCAGCAGTCACGAATACTCCATTATATACAGTATGTTTTCTTGAACTTCCTTGCTGTTACCTTTTGATGTTTTATGGAAATACTTAATGTCAGATTGACATTGTATAATGTTCGTCGTTCTAGTTCAGAACGAGCGCACAATTTGCGGAATATTTTTCCAGAATTTATAAAACTGTTTCTTTGTAATGTATGAACTAAGTTTGAACAAGAAATTACTTGATTTAGCTTTCAAGCTGAAATAGACATTACAGAACTGATAACCTATGACTATGACTTCATGAATAAAAAATGTCGGCATGATAACATAATTTCTATACCTAGGTAGATGGTGGTATATATGAGTCTTAAATATTACACACTCAAAACCTCCATCTTAAATAGATATGATCCTTGGAGCTGTCCGTTACAACGCCGAAGGGCAAAAAAGGGTAGCCGTTACATAGCCGGAAAGAACACATTTCAACTTCATAAGGAAAATAACTCTGTCCATAATATAGAGCCTATATTGCTCCATAAGAAAACATAAAGCATCCTGTGTATATGGGATACGCAATCTTTTTTTTTTTAATGCTGATTGTTTCTTAATTATTGTATTTTTATTTTCCATCTTCTTTTTTTTTTAGGATTGTTTTCTGCTTAACCGGGCTTGCCTGTGGATGCCTCAATAAATTAAGGCCTCCAGCCAGGGCTTAAAAAAACTTGAAAACTAAGCGACTACACGCTAAGGGCACCCCCTGTGGGGTACGGACCTCGGCTTCGGGCGTCGCTGGGAGAGGGCAGCAAGGGACAGGCTGGATCGGAATTAATTCCGTCTTCACATCTAACGCTTTACTTAGGTACACCTTTTTTCCTTCCTGATTTCGTCCCCTTTCTACTTATTCTACATTTTAAAACTTCATTCACCATCTCTTTCACTCCTTGACTATTTCGTACATTCATCTCTGTCACTCGTTTATGCTTCACATCTGTCATTCATCTTCACGTCGCGTTCCACTATCCTGTCATAACTTTCCGTTCCAACATGTATAAAAACAAAAGCAATCCTTACATAAGACGCAACGTCTGTCTGTCTGTCACTCCGTTTGTTTGCTTATAACTTGAGAAACAATACAATAATCCGAATTACATGGTTACTTTTTAAGTTTATTACAAACTTAAACTCTTATTTCAATTCAACCATTAACAGACACTTTTAAACCGTCAAGGAGTATGTGTCAGAAAGTTGAAAGAAAAAGAAAAAAAGATAAAGATCTACGTTTTGGAATGGGAAACGTAGATCTTTATGGAGAAGAGCGAGCAAAAAACTCTAAGAACACTCTTTTAAATCAAGATACTTATTACAAAATCCCGGGTACATTATTCTTGTTGTTCAACAACAAGGTCACATTAAATTGGCTAGCGAAACTCCACAGATGTTGTGAGTATCGATATCTAAACACGATAAAATAAAAATAAAAATGATTTGATGATTTTTGTTTGGGGTCAAAGACCGATGATAGTGTAGTTACTCGAAGTATGATATGGGAAAATAAGTTTATTTTTGTTTTGTCGTGTTACTTAACAGACATGATGGGTATGCCTGTTCAGTATACACAAAAAAAACGATGATTAAACTGATATTTCAAGTAACTACACTACCAGCTTTCGGTGGTCCCAAAAAATAAACACATCAAATTAATTTCTTTTTTGTTTTATCATGTATATATATCGATACTTATCACGTCTGCGAAGTTTCGCTAGCTAATTTAACTTGACCCTGTACCTATGTATATGTTCTCCGACTAAGTTCTACTATACGTAAGGTAAAGTAAGACACGTTTTATTTTTAACTTAACCAGGTACAAACAAGTCAATCTGCTCAAAACTGCTTGCTGTCGACCTAGTAGGGATGTCTATGCCGATGCGCTGACTACGTCAGAACCAATTAAAAAATGTCACATGAGCCTGCAATTCGACCACGCCATTAAAAAGCTGGCCGTAGCAGTGCGTTATTTATAGTTAACGTGCAAGCTTTTACCGCTTACCGCAGCGTTCATTGCACCATCAAAACACCCTAATTGGTTCGGAACGCGGGAATAAAACGCGAATCGGGTACCTTCGGCGACCGTCGTAAAACATCGTTTATTATCGGACCAGTATGTTCCGTTCTTTATTGTGCTTTTATATACTCTGGGTGTATCGGTGTTTCGTCTGCAGAGGAATGATTGAATTTTATGGAATGTGTGTTATCAAACACTGATAAATATTGCCATAAAGGAATGTTTACGTGTATAGTCACAAAACTACTGTAAAAGTATGTGTTGTGACGAGCGCAATCTAAGTAATGATAGATAGAAAACTTCATTCCGGTCCTTTTCGGATAACCTACTGAAAATCAGCGCTGTGCTGTGGGTCCCCCTATAAATCGTAGCACAGCATCATGCTGAGTGGAAGCCTTCTTGTCACAGTCATGACGTGCAAGAGTCAATTTTTCTACTACATAGCAGAAGCAGTTGTGCACAAGCACAAGGTCGTGATAATAGACATATTTTGTTTTGTATTTTTCCTTATTATTAGAATTTATTATCTTTTTAACCCCCGACACAAAAACGACGGGGTGTTATAAGTTTGACGTGTCTGTGTGTGTGTGTGTGTGTGTGTGTGTCTGTGGTATCGTAGCTCCCGAACGGATGAACCAATTTTGATTTTGTTTTTTTTTTTTTGTTTGAAAGTCGGGAGTGTTCTTAGCTATGTTTGATGAAAATCGGTTCAAGATGGCCGCCGCCACAAAATGGCGGATTACATATTTTTTCACAACTCCCTCAATATGGATATCAAATGAAAGGGCTTGACTAGTAGAATACTATACACTATGATAAATTTCAAATCCAAGATGGCCGCCACCACAAAATGGAGAATTACAAAAAACCTGACTAAACACCAAATACATGAATTTTAAAACGCAAGAAAATAAAAGAAATTAAATAAAAAAAATTAAAGCGTCCCTACAAAGAGCATGAAATAAAAAAATAAATAAAAAATTTAAAAAGCCCCTGACATAAACCAAGTTAAAAAAAAACTGTGAAAAAATAGCCACAAATAGAACAAAAGTGGTATAAACGTGAAACCCTACAAAAAGAAAACAATAACCTTGAAATTATGACCCTACGTAAGTACGTATGAATTTTTTTGATTAAATGTGTGTGTGTGTCGCGTCGGGGGACCGCTCTAATTATTAGCCTCCCGTTCTGTTAAAGTTTAAAATAGTATCGGTCCCCCGTACGTACTTACGTAGGGTCAAAATTTCAAGGTATTTTTTTTCTTTTTATAGGGTTTCAAGTTTATACCCTTTTTGTTCTATTTGTGGCTATTTTTAATAGTTTGTTTTAACTTGTTTTGTGTCGGAGGTCTTTTAAATTTTTAATTTATTGTATGCACGTATTTCTGTGACAAATAAACCTATTTTTCTTTCTTTCATTGGGCCACAGCATAGGCATCATTCAAGCGTAGCCGCTACGTAAACGCTACCTAAACGCCGCGTCAACTTTACGTATTTTCGATACAGTCATGTCTGTGCGACGCTAGCGCAGCACATACATGTACACAACATCTACGCGACATTAACACTAGCCTACACTGAGTTCGAAAGCTCTAAAATAGACCGAGTATTGCAGTAGTACTCTAAATTCCTAGGTAGAGGTTACGAGTGCCGTCACCTCAAAATGTAGGTTAAGTACATTATAAAGACCTTATGTGGTTTGATTGCGGCATTTAGCTGCACTGGAACAACCAATATTCTTTATATAACTTCCCTTTAAAGCTTTACTATACGCGAAACCAATGTCTTACTTTTACAGGAACGTTAGTTTTACTATCTGTTTTTATTTTGTTGTACGGTTATATGAGAGACTAACTGTGCCCGCGACTTAGTTCACGTATGTCGGAAACATCATTTTTTTACGCGGAACCCTAATTCTTTTTCTAAAATAAGCCTAATTTACTCCTTATAACACCAGCTATCTGCCAGTAAAAGTCACGTCAAAATCGCGTCAACCGTTTCTGATATTAGCCGGAACAAACAGACAGAGAGACAGACAAATAAATTAAAAATTGTTTTTTTGTTTTAAGTATCGTATATACTTTCATCCTAGTAACTGGGTTGTGGAGGTCAGACAGGCAGTCGCTACATGTAAAACACTGGTATTCAGCAGCATCCGGTTAGACTGGAAGCCGACCCCAACATAGTTCGGAGAAGGCTAGGCAGATGATGAGGATGATACTTTCATATGCATTCAGTAAAAAGCTGTTATTTTGACATTATAAACAAGCATTTCAATTTTATTTATTTGTATAGACATAGATTCTAGGAGTCTAGGATATTAACTGCAGTAAATAACGTTACTGGATCCAGACTCTTATAAAACAGTTAATTACAGTCTAGATAAATAAAACTGTTTGATTTGTGTGAGAGTTAGACGCCGGGCGGTAAATTAAACTTTTTAAATCGAACTGGACCATCTTCTGGCCGTAAATATTAACTTTAACTATTAACCTACATTGGGAAGTTATTTGACACTTTGGTTACAAATGATGAATTAACAGCAGAGGCATTTGCATACAAACGGTCTTACTGGTCTACACCAGTAGGTTGAGCTGGTTATAATGAGGGTTGGCAGTGACTACAACTTCAAATATCACGGAGCTACGATTTGTCCATTGATTTTGCAATAGTTAATTTTCACGTACGGAAACCTTTTCTCATCATACCGTTTTACAAGACAAGAAAACGTTTAGTATTTCGACGGAGTATTTACAAAATAGAACCCATGTTTCTCTGCAATAGTGAAATTATCCTTTCAACAACAATTTTCTTAGTCACTTAAATAAAACGGTTCTTTTCTTCATCCTTAGAGATCGTACGTTACTCAGTGACATAACAATACTTTCAGAAATAACCGGCCAATCTCTGTAACTATGTTAACATGTAAATATAACCACCGAAGTACATAAGTGAATGGTGGATTTCCGGCCGAATACCGGAGGGAAAAAATATAAGTGATACTCGCATAAGTAGTTCTGACAACGGGAAAGTAGTTTTACCAGATTCTGGATTATATTCGGGGCATTGTTTGTGGAATATGTTGTTGTTTTGGCGCGACAAAAGTTAATAAAAGAGAAGATTGTTCTGGATTCTTTATCCTATCGCATGTTCTTGTGCTGAGTTCGAATTAAAGATGGAATCTCACCAGTTTATTCTATATTTAATACCAGCCTGTTACTGTCCTACTGCAGGGCAAGGTCCTCTTCTCATACAGAAAAGGCATGAGCATTTATCACCACGCTTGTTCAAGACAGATTTGCGATTTAAAACTTATACATACTCGTATATAAGAAACTAATAGTATAAAGAAAAATATTTGATTTTTTGATGTTTGTGTTACGCGGTATGTTTGTTGTTACGCTTTGACGCTAAAACGGCAAAACAGATTAAGATGAAAAATTTGGCACATGGATAGCCCATGACCTGGATTAGGACATAGAGTAACTTTTATCCCGATATTCCCACGGGTTCGAGACTTATGCGGGTGAAACCGCGGGGCACTGCGAGTTATCTATAAGCCCTGGTTTCCTCACGGTGTTTTTCTTCACCGACGTCAGTAATGTCCAAAATAAACTCAGAAAGTACCTAAATATGAATTGAAAAAATCACGTTGGTACATGAAACCACTACCTAGTGCACGAGAGGCGAGGCCTTCACCACAAGGCCTTCACGACGGAAAACAGTGTACTCTATGATATATATGAACGGAACCTCTCTCTAACACTATGATTTATGGCCGGTATTAGAATTTATCCTACATAATGTATATTTATCGGAGAAAATATCGTCGATCTATATATGTTCCATGTGAAAAGGCTACCCCGCAGTGCAGTGGTATGTTGAAAACCGAATCGAATTGTATGGTAAACAAACTAATTTATGCGAAAAGAGAATATCAACAAACCTGTTTGCAACTGAAAAGTTAAAAACAAGATCACTTTTCAAGCAGTCTGTTGCAGTTAGTGGTAGTGATTTTAGTTCAATCTCAGAGGGGCCATTCTCGTAATTCTAAGCACGTCCACAGTCTGATCTGTCTCAATCTGTCACAAATAGATACCTACCTCTAATTTCCCTATATTTTTGACAAGTTTTTGACATTGATTGTCGCTAGAGATGAGATTGCGATTAGATTTTGAACGTTTAATTGCGAGAATTGGCCCTCAGATTTGATGCCACCAATATGCGACATAGAATTCGACCCGGATAAAAAATCCGAGATGTCTCGAGAATTCTCGTCGTTTGGCAACACCATCGAGTAGTCTTGAGTACGCTGGCATGCCAGTAAAATGCCAAGCGCGCCACTTGACGCCTCGCCGAATAAAATCGATTTAGGAGATCGAAAATGTACTGTGTATGTACGAATGTATTCATGGGCGTTTTTCTTTAGACGCAGAATAAATGGTAACGTTTTATTTTTAGAACGGGGATTATCAATATTTTTAGATTATTGATATTTGTAATGTTTGCTCTACTCATGTCGAATAAGACACAGATAGTTCTTGTTTTATTTTTTTGGATTTATATTTGATTACTGGTTTATTTATTTACTAACTTCTGCCCGCGACATCGTCTGCGTGAAACTTGTTCCCTCGACCCACCCGGCGCATCGCATCACCAACCCGCGCTATCACTTCGTTTTCGGTTAGCGTTCTTTCTGGTTTTTTCTTTTTGCTCGGCTCCTAAAGGCTATAGCGTGATGTTAAATAGACTATAGCCTTACTCAAGAATTGGGCTACCGAAAGCAAAAAGAATATTTCAAATTTCTCCGGTAGTTCCAGAGATTAGCGCGTTCAAACAAACAACCGATTTAGCTTTATTATTAGTAAGGTAAGAAGATAGTGTAGATATAGATTTCTAAGCATAACAATTATGTATTAGGTATGTTGAAACCGTTTGTACTCCCCGTCACTTCTCCCTAAAGGTTGATTACAAAACCAGCGTCAGACAGCATCTGTCTGGCATTAATGCTGAAATCAACCCTTTTGGCGTAGAAGTGAGGCACACACAATATTGGTTGTTTTTTGCTATCCTATTTTATTATTTGTATTTTGTGTTTCATAAACTGTGTTCAAATAAACGTTATCCTTTCTTTTCTAATTACTTATATGATAGAGAAGGGAGTGAATGATAGCGTGACGGTTGACAGGAGAGAATAGAAGAAAAAAAAATTTGCGCCAACCCCAAGCAACGTCATCATCTTTCTGCCCTTGTCATGGGACAAAGGCAGATGACGATGAGTCTCATGCCGAATTGCTTGATGAGCATAAAATCAAAATGAATCATAATCAAAAGTCATTTATTCAAATTAGATTGAGAATCAGCACTTTTCGAACGTCAAAATTACATAAGACAGTCCCCCAAAACGCCTGACCTTCATAGGCTATAGCGTTGTCTTCGCTCCGTGTCCCTGGGTCTGCGGAACATGTGTTCCTTCCATACTTCTCTATTAATCGTCATCTCAATAGTCACCCCCTTTCTAACCATATCATCATTCACACAGTCCCTCCATCGTTTCCTTGCTTTCTTTGTCTTCGCTCCGTATGTTGATCTCAAATGATGATTTTCGTACTCCTAATTTCGGCTGACATGGCGGAGGTTCTAAATCCTTGCCTCATTGATATTAAAACCTAACCCCACTTACAAAACAAAGTTTTTCTTTAGATCAGCACTTTAATTGCGTAAGACACTATTGATCACAATCTGAATCCTTATGAAGGATATTGCTAATTCATTGCTTCATGTGTTCGAAAAATTTGTCTGCTCAACAACGTAAATAACGCAATGAATGTTGTTGAACTGTCAAAAGGAAAGACATTGTTACTGATAGTGTGTTACTCAATTACCCCGCAGGTTTAAACCACCGAGCCAGTTATTGAATTAAGAACCTAGCTGTTATAGAAATACAGTCCTTTATACAAAAATAACAGCCTAAGTTGCCGTTTTAGTATTAAGAACTTTGCCTAAATTGAAACAAGTTCGAAATACAAATACTGCTAGAACTAAAGTTAGATTTCGTTTTGTAATAAGTCGGAAATATATAGAATGCTCACTATTCGAAGAGTTCAATCAACCTTTTTATTTGACCTACACCCGAGCATATACATATATATAATAACGCTGTATATACTAGTACAATGTAGCTATTACCTGTTCTACAACAATTGGACGTCTTTTCATTGTTAATGTAAATTCATAACAATGAAGTTACATTATGGGTTTCATTGTTTGATAATGTCAACCGTACGTAATAAACGAAAAAAAAACCGTATGTAATCGCATCGAATTTCAAACGTAAAACTACAAAACCTATTGTGTTAACATCCCACTAAATAACAACAAAAAATAAAAACAGCAACTTTATGACCTTTTATTTTATTAAAAGGTCATCCTAAGGTACTAAGCTCGCAGCGCACTCCCAGGGCCGGGTCCTTAGGGACGCACAGACGCATTTCAACGGTACCCTCCCTTTTGCAGGTCAATATGAGGCCGTGAGCCCGTGACGTCACGGCTGACGTCAGTGCCTTAGAGGGGACTGACACTTCTCTTATTATTCTGTCAAGAGCGGAGTCTACTTTTGACTTTAATAAAAATAAAACTACTGTGATATTAGAAGTTTGAAAAGTTACAGTCTAAGTCACATGTGCTATGAGATGTTTCTTTTATGGTAAATGGAGACATTGTGTAGAAATATTGAGTGTTTTGGAAGAAACAGAATATACTTTCAATTCAAATTCTAATGTCGCTCCGGGCTGTGAGTGCCTTGGTTCTGATCCTTTTTCAAGGAGAGAGAAGGTGTTATGCTTATGTGTTGGAGTAGACGTATCGACGACATGGTATATGGGTACCATTAAAAGCATTGAACAGACCACAATCCTCCAGATACGCACAATTAAATATATGTGCATAACTTATTATACAGTTTGAGTTATTGAACAACTTAAAAGTCAACATGGCGAACAGTTGAAAAAATATGAAATTAAGTATTATGAAAGAAAGAAAAAATATACATTTATTTAGACACACAGTACACCAGATACATGACATACATCAAATAAAAAGTGTAAAGTCCGATGTAATAATTTAGCAGGAAAGTGTGCCTCACGGCTGCGCCAAAAAGGTCCAGTTCAGCAAAAATGCCAGACAACTAGTGCCTGACGCTGGTTTTCAACTGGACCCGATGTGAGAGGTGACGGATGTAATCAGATAGCCAATATATACACAACCACTAACATGAAATGAGATAGCATATTTACTGATCAGCATTTAATGAGAGTCTCGGGGTTCGTGGGTAACTAATAACAGCCGCACAGGTCTATCGATCGAGTTACGTTACACTTGCCGCGGTCGATCCGTGGATGGGTATGAGTTTAATAAGATTATTAATTAAATGTTACGGACAACAGTAGGCAGTAGAATATCAACTTTCGAAATCAAGTAGGGAACCCGTGACAGACATCCTTTACATACCGAGACCCCTCCGTGCCTTGGAAAGCACGTTAAGCCGTTGGTCCCGGCTGTCATTGTCATTCGTGAATCTTTGACAGTCGTTACGGGTCGTCAGAAGCTCAAAAGTCTGACAACCAGTCTCAGGAGTATTGTGCTATCCAGTAACTGGGTTGTAGAGGTAAGATGGCCAGTCGTTTCATGTAAAATACTAGTATTGAGCTGCATCTGGTCAGAGTGGAAGCCGACCCCAACATTGAGAAAATGCTAGGCAGATGATGATTTAATGTGTCGTTAGAAACTGAGTTATCATGTCATCGTGTAGGTAACAATCTCCTCTGAACACACATCGCTCAGAAAATCCCGATAGGTACCACATTTCCTCAAATACCAAAGCTTTTAAACCCGTTCGTTTTTACGAGATGAAAGTTCTTAGTATCGCAGATCGATCACTGGAACGAACCGTACTTGTTGCGTGGGTCAGTCCAATACATCTGTGGTATTCAATCTGACGGAATACTCCAAATATAGGCGAAAAAAGTTATCGAATGGAGGTTTCGTGCTCTGAATTTGTGGTATTGATATTTCAGTTAGTTTTGGCGGGCTGTTAAAAAGAGTGCTTGTTTGGAAGTGAATAAGGATTTTGGCTGATTCTCACCCTTGGGGGATGGGTAGTGGGGGTGATATTAAAAGCCAACCATTTACAAGATAAACAGCTACCAGCCAAGCCATGAAGTCAACTAAAGCTGATTTGCTGAGCTATTCCATAAAAATCTTACCGTGAAAACTTAGGTGAAGTGAGTAGTCAACAGTGTCAATCCCTACCATCAAGTGGAATGACAGCTCACTTTGCCTAAGTTTTCACGGTAAGATTTTTACAGAATAGACCGGACTCCGCGTCATTGTCATCAAAAAGGGGGGTGGGGGAGATTTACCGACCTTTTTTGTTGTCTTTTTTGTTTCAAGTGTAACTTAACTTATAAATGGCCTTTAACTGCATATTGTTGAAGAACAATGTTTTTATTAGCTGTAAGTTTCCAGAATAGAATTAAATAAAATAAATAAACTGCAGCGTTTTTTCGTGGCGATACCGCTTCATCGCCTTTATCTAACGGAAAGGCCATTTGCTTTACCGAAACTACATTGCAAGTTTCGATAAAATCTGTATACTAAGTATACTAAAGTTAGTAACTATTAAAACCGACCCCAACCCCTAGTCGAAACTGTAATCCGACTAAAAATAGATTGTATACCGAGTCCTTAATCCATAAAGTTTCTTTGTTACCCGATACTACTTACATCAAAGAGTTTTTGATAGAAATAGTCGGCGCTCGCAATTAAACGTGATCCTTCGCAAAATACTTGGAATTTACGAGTAGCTTTATGGATTTTATTTACATTATTTTAAATAGATTTTATGCTAAAGTAGCGGCTGCTTCTTTCTAGCAAAATGTTGAATATTATCGTTTCTGAAAGGCATAATCCTACTAATATTATAAATGCGAAAGTTTGTATGGATCTATGGATGGATGGATGGGTGTTTGTTACTTACGTGATTAGGATGAAATTTGGCACACATATAGTTTATAACCAGAATTAGCACATAGGATACTTTTTATCCCGATATTCCTACGGGATCGAAACTTATGCGGGTGAAACGGTGGGGCGCAGCTAGTATTACCTACACCAGCGGGGTAATTGCGTAACAAAGGAACAGTAGGAATGGCTTTCACTTAGACAGGTCAACTACTTCCATTGCGTCATTTACGTTGCTGAGCAGACAATTTTTTTGAACTTTAGAAGCAATGGATAGCAAAATCCTTCGAAATGATTCAGATTGTAATTGAAAGTGTGGTACGCAATCAGGGTGCAGGATAAAATATATATTATTTTTATGGTCAGTCTTTTTTGATTGAATTACAGAAAATGACTACTGCTAAACTATTTCAAGTGACAATCAAAATCTCATATTAGACGTCCCTTAAACCCCTTAGACCGCATAGAGCAGGTCGTAGGTTCGAACCCAGACAGAAAAATAAATTATTTCATCACCACTGCTCTCAAAACGGTGAAGGAAAACATCGTGAGGAAACCGGCATGTCCTAGAACCAAAAATTCGAAGACATATGACATCTACCAACCCGCACTGGGCCCGCGTGGTGGATTACAGCCCACTCCCTCTAACAGAGAGGAGGCCTATGTCCCGGCAGTGGGAACATTATAGGCTGGTTATGCATAAACCCCTTAACGGTTAGGCAGAATAGCTTGCCAACAATACGGCACTAGGAAGGCCAAGTCTGTAAGCTTTAAGCGCCAACCCCTATTGTTCGAGTACTAACACCAGGTTCCTGAAACGTATTCAATAGTATTCAATCCACTCTGTAGATATTGATTGAAGGTATTTTGGTAAACAATCACGACGGATACACTCGGACAACTGTTGGGATTTGACAGCAGTACTACTACCGCTCAGTACCCGGGGATTTGAACGATTTCATAACATAAATACTTGGTACTACAAACTATTATACCTACATTTGTATTATATTGCCTCATTGATTTGTTTTACGGCAGAGAAAGAAAATGTTTAAATGTTGTACATACATATATGTATAGGTCACGCCTTCTTTCCATGGGTGAAGGGAGAAACTACAGAAATGATAAACACAACCCCTTTTTTATTTATTTTTTGTTAGCTTGATGAATATATCGTTACGAAATTATGTATAAAAAAATGTGTCAAAGAATTTATTTCATTTAGGGCAGATTTTTCCAACGACAAATTCTTCCATACAATAACTGTCAGACGTCAATTTTATTCCGCGAATAAAAATCATCTGTCGATAGAAAAAAAAGCCCTTAAGCCATTTACTTACAGCCACTTTTGAATTGTCGCGAAACTGTAGAACAATGACTGTTATTAACAATCTGTTACATCTGTTTTCAAACTATCCCGTTGGGATAGCTTGAAAACGAGCATTCCCAAAAGGGGCAGACAGAGGTACCTAAATAGTAAACCCACAATTCGGCAGTTACAGCCCAAAATTATTAAGGGCGAGCTTATTGCCAATAACTGGGCATAAATCCATAAACACAAGTATTACCAACAAAAATCAGTCTTCAAAAAGTCAGTGTCGCGTTAAGAGATAATTCGGTATCAAGTTATACGCGTTAGCATACGACAACGAGCGATAAGAGTCGAGTGGGTGAATTTAATAAGGCCTCACAAGCCGCTGGTAATCCCTGCGATGGGTGGCTGTCTAAGGCTTAACTCGCACGTACAGTATCTGGAAGTTAGCGCTCATACACACGAGCGGCAGTTTCTTCAGCCTCCATGGATGCTGTGCACAGAGGACTGTCTGTTCTGCCTTGTGAAATGTTTGTTTAGCGAGCAGTGTCCCGTCGGGGTGTCTTCGCACCTGCGAAATTCTGCAAGTGATATCTACAACGCATTGCGACTGACGTTTGAAACGGATGGCAATGAGTCACACGGGTGACGTGGTTCCATACAAATTTGCTACTCATTAAAGACAACGACGATTCTGTGGACTGCAAGTCGTTAGAAACACTTGTATTACGAAAACCGCCCTTACTACTACGAAGTAAAGGCGCTGTCCATGTATTGCACGTATGTGTTGAGCCTAAGTGTACACCGTCCGCCCGTATTCATTATAATCATGTATGAAGTCAAACATGGGGGGAGTATTCGTGGGTACGTTTTATGAGTATGTGGGAACCTAGCAACGCCTGTAGTCACGTTTTGAAAGAAACGTATGACACGCTTAATTCAGAAGCGATTTTCTAGTAAGGGATTGATTAAAATTATAGGAAGTGTGGATAATTTAAGTTACATATTGAATTCTAAAACTAATAGAGGTGATGCCGACATAGCCCGAAGAACTGCCAAACTTAAGTGTTAGTGGGCACATTGCTCGCAAAATAGATGGCTGAGGAGGTCCCGGAGTGGCGACCGCGTACCGGAAGACGTAGCGTTGGATGGCCACCAAACCGCAAGAGAGACAGATGACCTGGTGAAGGCCACAGGAATCCGCTGGTTGCGAGAAGCACAGAATCGGTGGAAGTGGTAGTGTTTGGGGGAGGCCTATGTCCAGCAGTGGACATCTTTCGGCTGAAATGATGCGGGCTTTAAAATGTGTATTTTCTATAAAACTCAAAACAAATACAACACGTCCATTGAATATGTTGGCTACATTAATTTATCACAGTCGTTACAGCCCTTCGTGTTGTTTGTTATTTATGCGGAGTTAATGGAAGGTCCGGTTATCAAAATATTGTGGTTTAATTAAAACGTGGAAATGTTAAATCCGTTTGTTTGTAATGACTTTATCTTTCGCCAAATTGTAATTTAGAGGTATGAGGAACAGAGTGTAAAGTTTACTTATACTCTATAGAAAAGGGAGGATCCTCCAACCAGACGGTTGTTGTGTCTGGCGGGGGCAACTGCCCGACGGTTGGTGTGGGAAAGTTGTATGTATGCTAGTTGCGCGGTAAACTCTGCTTGCGAGATGCAGGATTTACATGACGTCAGTATGACGCGTTGTTCGCATGTGGCGTTGTAGATACCGCTACAGTAATTTAAAAAGCTCAAAGTATTTGACTTCCTTTAATTACTTTTGACACAAAGTATTGTACTAGTCATATACAGTTTCGTATATTCAATATTTTCCATATATTGTATAGACCAGAAGAAGAATTTTAAACCCGTATTGGTCCCGCGTGGTAGATTACGGCCCACTAACTCTCACAGAGAGGAGGCCTGTGTCCCAGCAGTGGGAACATTATAGGCTGATTATGCATTATAATAATAAAAGAGTAATTGATCCTAACTTAAAATTTAAAACCACTTTATCAATTACCACAAACGGTACTCTTTGAAATGTTAAAGGATAATTAACTGACCCAATGCCAAAACCTTTCCGATACGATTGAAATAGATGATAAAACAGTGGCACACATACAGATAGCGTGGGCAGATAAACGACTACCCACACACACAACTGTCGTAACTACCTATGTAGAAATATACGGTTTTATTAAGAGGTAATTGATATATTTAAATGCCACATTACAGCCGGCCTATTCTGCAAAAACCTCACCGTGAAAACTCAAACTCAAAGGCTTTATTTAAATTAAACCATTCACAGGCACTTTTGAACTGTCAAGAAGTCGGTCAGTCAGTAAATATGAAGCTAGTTGCCCAACCACTACTTGAATACTGAGGTTAAGGGAGCTTGTGGTTAGTTGTCATTCCACCTGATTATTCGGATTGCCACTATTGACAGCAAATCTCAAGCAAGTTGTCACGGTGAGATTTTTATAGAACAGATCGGCTGGTCGTAAATGTCATAAGCTATAAGCAGATGAAAGTGCAATGAAAAGTGACAGAAACTCATCTGAGATAGTGAAAAGTATTAACATAACCAATTAAATCCATTAGTGACTTAGATAGGAGGTCCTTGCCCTAAAGTCGCAAGACTACTAAAAAGGTTATCAAACCAGAACTTGTTATACATGGCTACTGATAATTGCCACCTAATATACTAATTGTAATTACAATTGTTTTAGACCGCGGTAATTGGCAACGGGTTTTTCACAACTCCTGCCTACCCAATTGAGAATAACTGGCGTAGACATCACTCTCACACCTCAGAATACACCACACGGCACCAAAGACTTTGAAACGGCTATAAATAGACCAAAGGTGTTTCAAAGAGTTACGTAGCACTATACCTACGAAACTACGACGGCTACGGGCGCACTACGTCGTAGTACGTCTACGCTGGCGACGCGTAGCTCGTAGCAGGGACCTACGTGCTACGAATATGTTGATAAACTAACACTATTTTATCAGTTTATGAATAATATTACTATTACATACATGTAAATATTAGTTATGTTTTTAAGTTTGCCTTTTGATAAATGGTCCTATGTTGGGCAGCAAGTTTACGGGCATATTATAATAATAACAAAATAAAATAATCATTGTTTAAAACGACAAAAACACAAAACAAAAAGATAATAATAACCAGCTCATTAAATATTCACAGTTCAATTAACTGAAACAGCGATAACAGACAACTAAAGCCGATACCATCCGCAGAGCACATCAACTGGTCGCTCAATAATATATTTCAATCATTCATGCCCGAAAATTGACATTTTCGACGCATCAGTTGAAAATTCCGTTTGGTAAAATGCCACGGCGAGAGAGAATGTTTCGACTATGTATGCAGTACCTGGAATACAGGTCTATCTCTGAATAAAAGCCTGATTGCACTTTCATTGATTACAGTGATTAGTTGGTATACAAAGTTCCAAAAGAGAAATTCAATGTTTATTTATTTATTAAACTACTAGCAGCGCCCCGTGGTTTCACCCGCATAAGTATCGATCCCGTAAGAATATCGGAATAAAAAGTATTATATGTGTTAATCCTGGTTATAAACTATCTCTGTGCCAAATTTCATCCAAATCCGTTCAGTAGTTTTTGCGTGAAAGAGTAACAAACATCCATCCATACCAACTTTCGCGTTTATAATATTATAGTAGGATTTATTTGGTGTACATTAAAGAGTTTAAAACACAAATGACAAACGTATACAGGGTGTAAAAAGACTCATCACATAACTGTCAACTACGCATTCTGTACATCAGACCAAGTAACATTGCATAAAAATAATTGCTGGGAAACGACTTTTACTTTTGGTGTGAAAATTTGCTGTGCGCGGCAGTGTGCAATTTAACACACGCAAAACATTGTGGTTATGGGTGCATGCAACGGTACAAGGTCGTGAGGGTATTTAAAGTTGTGTTATAACATTAAAAACTTGGTTTCGTAAAACAATGTCACGATAAGTTGGAAGTTTGACCTTCAGTATCTCCGTAACCAGAAGGTTTCCCGGTACGGGGAGTACAAGTGAGTCTTGGCTTCGATAAGTGTCTTTTTATGATGATCACTTTTGATGATACAAATAATGAATTTTGATTAAAACATAAATGTACTCGTACATAGTAAAATCACAAGATACAGGGCTAAGCTACTGGGGGGGCGCCCATTGTATATTTTGTAGTGTTTGATATATTTTTTACGTTAGGTATGTTTGTGGTGTACAATAAATTATATATCATCATCATTCTCCTGCCCTTATCCCAATTTATTTGGGGTCGGCGCAACTTGTCTTGAGTATGAATGTCGATGGCTATAAGAGTAGGGGAAGACCAAAGAAACGATGGATTGAATGTGTGAATTATGATTTGATTAGAAGAGGAGTGACTACCAAGATGACGACTAATAGAGAAGTATGGAAGAAAAAGATATGTTTCACCGACCCCAAAAAAATAACAAATTATTTCCACGTAACATGATATAAGCATATGTTTTCATAAAACGGTTACCATTTTCGCTACCGAAACACCTACAGATTTTATTTCTAAAACTTTATTCTGTGTGAGAGAGTCATAACTACTCATAACAGTCACTTAAATGCAAACGTAGCATTTTCAGCAAACCTAAGCTGAATATTTTTCTCCAATTTCCTTATCAAAAAGCGCAAGAAAGCTGAAGAAAATGTGACTTAAAATGTGCTGAACTTTCTGAAGGAAGTTATCTTTTTATTTTCTTTTCCTTCAGAGCACTGCAGCTTGAAAATGTCAAGGACCTGATAGTGAAAACACGAGCGCGCTTCGATTGCATTAATGTGAACAGAACCTTAATGATAAATGATTTTATTTCTGTAAGTACTGTTTATTAACTTATAGGGACATAATATAGGTATTTACATTATATAAGCTAACATTTCTGTAATGATTCTTTTTCTGTAATGATTTTATTTCTGTCATGATTTTATTTCTATAAAAGCTGATTTTACAAAAGTATATTTTATCCCTAGAATAAATCGACGTATGACAGTTCTAGTATGGAAAAACTGTCAAAAATTCAAAATTTATTTTCGGGGTAAGACTTATTCTAGGTACAAAAGTTTGGTGAAATTCACCCTAAGTAGGTTTGCTTTTACTCGTCAAATATATTTTAACTATATATTTTTACTCTGAGAAGAAGGGCCGACACAAACACACTCTCAAAGGCCGATACTCTTTTATTGTCCAGACATAATCTTAGTCAGATCATGTGAGGACTATGTAGATTGGTGTCTGAAATGGTCTCTTGAGAATTTCATCCAAATTCGTTCAGTAGTTTTTGCGTGAAAGAGTAACAAACATCCATCCATACAAACTTTCGCGTTTATAATATTAGTAGGCTCAATATTTTAATCAATGTATGCTAGGATTCATATGAATAGCTTTCTGGATCAATAATATTACAATTCTATTTTACTTGTGGATCAGTGAATGTTATGTAAAGGCCGTTGTTAAACCAAGATATTATTTTACTAGTATTTGTATTTTTATACCTAGATGATAGGGTCGTGAGAAGAGCTTCATCAAGTCTACATTTGAATAAAATCGCCATCACCCGTTACCAACTTTATATCATCATTACCTGTCAGCATCATCATCTGCCTAGCCTTTTCCCAAGTTTGTTGGGGTCGGCTTCCAGTCTAAGCGGATGCAGCTGAATACCGGTATTTTACATGGAGCGACTGCCTATCTGACCTCCATAACCCAGTTACTGGGTAACACGATACTCATTTGTTAAACTGGTTTGTCAGAGTTTCGGATTTCTGACGACCCTTCACGACTGTCAAAGATCTACGAATGACAGCCGGGACCAACGGCTGAACGCGTTTTCCGAGGCGCAGAAAGATATCGGTATGTTAAAGATGGTCACCCATCCACGGACCGACCGCGGCAAGTGTAGCTTAACCTGATCGATCGAACCGTGAAGCTGTTATTACTTAGGCACAAGCCCCCCAATTTTTTTACTAGGTATCTAATGTTATACTTAGATGATATAAAAACGTAAGAAGAACTTCTAATGTGAAGTGTACATTTGAATAAAATCTCCATCATCCTGTTACCAACTCTATGTCATCATTGCCAGTATGAATGTGAAATATATAAATTCTTGGGGACCTAAGTTGAGGTGAGATTTTCTCAACCGAATGTCACCATCATCATTTCAGCCCGGAATCACCCTGAGTATAGACCTCCCCTTTCAGCTGCCATACTTCTCGGTTCCGTGCGTCCCTCATCCAGGTGTTTCCCGCGACTACGATCGCCAAACCCCACCTGCATTTTATTTCTGTAATAATTTTATTTACGTCATGATTTTATTTTTGTCACGATTTTATTTCTGTAAGTAGGTTGGCTTTTACACGTCTAATATATTTTAAAAACTTCATGGGCTGTGCGTTTCCTATACGATTACCACTGCTGACAGATGAACGAGATTTATAAAATCCTATAATGAACAACCTAATATACGACATCAAAAATGTATATACACAGCAATATCAGAACGGTCAGCAACAAAGAAAGGAGGTATATTTGTTAGCATCGTATCGCCAAAATAATTCATTAATATGTTTACTAAGCCCCTCCAGCCTCGGTAATCCGGTAAGCTCCAATTTTGAAGGGATTACTGCCTATTGATCACGCAACTTATGTATGATAGATTCTGCCTAGAAACATCTGATTTTTGGAATAGTCAACGACCGACAACCGACAAACCAACGGACTAAAGAGGAGGAGGACTGATAGAGGTATATGTGAAACAGGGTGTACAGTTCAGTCATCTTCCAAAAAAAAGGAGAATCCTGCGACCAAACGGGTGTTCTGTCTGGTGGGCTACGATTGATGTCGGGATGTTATATATATGCTAGTCGCACAGTAAACTCTGCTTGTGCAATGCAGGATTCTGCAAGACGTCGGTATGACGCGTAGTTCGCATGTGGCGCTGTAGATGCCACATATTAATTGAATCTTGTGTGTTTCTTGAAACCACACTGGTTCAATTAATGTGGCACTGAACGTGTTGTTAAGGGGTTCCGGCGACCTTAAAAGATAAGATGGACAATTTCGAAGATCACTTTTTTTTCTCTGTTACTGAGGTATTTTAATAATTAGTCTGTCGATGTGCTAGATTCAAGCTACAACGAGCACTACTGCCCCAGACTAAGTCTGCACAACTAGTTTCCTAATGTAAACCCGGGATAAGAACCCTATACCCTGGAGTGGAACAATCATAGGCTGGTATTATAACGAAGCTACAAAACAAGATATCAATATCCACAAATAACTACGATTGCCAATAATTTAAAATGTACCCTTTTGCCCCATATTAAATAGACTTGAACTTTACACTTTCCAAGCTCCAGTTTCACGATACCATCGATAAACCGTGCTCCATTAGCCAGAATAGTCAATCAAGCTGACATTGATCCTCGAGAAGGTCTTAAACCGCCTACGCAGATCTATCTTCAGCAGACTACAGCAAAACGCATGGCATAAGGCTCCAGTTCCACCGAGAGCAGAAAACGATTGAGTGACTCGCTCTTTAATTAGTTATTACAGTCAACGGCAAATTACATCAGATATAGACAATATATGATTAAAAAGGAGCTGTGCTTTCGGTAGGATTTCCCATTGGCGAAAATGACCACCTTCCATACAATTTTTCATCCCTTATAGGGGAATTTTTCATTCCTTATAAAAGGAACTTAAAAGAAACAGAAATGCACAACAATTTTGGCAGTGTGTTGGCTGTCAGTGAATAAATGAATTTGAGATTTTTATTAAAGAGATTCATACACTGTTCTGACTGGATCGTCTTCCATTCCTCTCTGAACAAGTCACAGTCAAGTTTACCGTCTGTGAGAACGTTAACGCAGTGAGAGTGCAAGGGACATGGGACTAGATACTCGTGAAATGTTTCATTGGATATTTGATGCTATACAACGTCACTGATGTCTGTCGACAGACCTATGGCCGTTGGAGCAGACAAGTAATTGATTGGAGACCGTGATTCAGCAAGCATATTATGGGATTCTAGCTAGATGCACCTATGACTTGAAAAAGTTGGCTGGTAGTTTCAGACAGACTGATCAGAAAACCAGGTGTTGTAGCGCAGCTTGGGAGAGGATTATGTCCAGCAGTGGACTGCGATACGCTGAATTGATTTTATTTCTAGCTCAATTTGTTACTCGCTAATCGCCAGCAGTGGGACCAGTGCCTAAAGCAATAGGTGAGTGTTGGAATCTACCGTAGGAAGATCAAAGTATGAGTATATAGGTAAGTCGTAAGGTCGTAAGTACCAAAATAATCTAGTAGTGACATTTACGGACTGCGTGGGAGGACCAGTAATGTGTATAGGTACCTATAGTTTTCATTAACACAGGGGGGCTTGTGGCTAAGTAATAACAGCCGAGTCGATCGATCAGGTTAAGCTACGCTTGCCGCGGTTGATCCGTGGATGGGTGACCATCTTTACATACCAAGACCCCTCCGTACCTCGGAAAGCACGTTAAGCCATTGGTCGCCGGCTGTCATTTGTAGATTTTTGACAGTCGTTACGGATCGGAAGAAGTCTGACAACCAGTCTTTCCAAGGGGTAACGTTTACCCAGTAACTGGGTTGTGGAGGTCAGATAGGCAGCCAGTCCATGTAAAATACTGGTTTTTTCAGCTGCATCTGGTTAGACTGGAGGTCGACTCCAACATAGTTGGGAAAACTGCTAGGCAGATTGATACTCGTTTATTGACAGTAAATGTATTTGTACGCCATGTATGGCAGAATATACTGTAACCTATCTAGTCTATTACATTTATTAGACCGCATTTCGCCAAACAAATATAAGTTTATGTGAGTTACTTGAAAATTGTGGCGCGTGGGACGTCCGCCCACGTGTATGTACCAACAGTATTTTTGGCAGGATATAAAGTAGGGATACCAAGTCCTTTTGTAGCCAAAAAACTATCGGACGTATTCAATTTTATCTCTCAAACGTAGTAAATACACAGAGGCTAAACACTAAGTAAATATGTTTGTACAATATTGTCATATTGGATCAGAATCGAGTTTAGTGGAAAAAGGAAAGGAAGGCGTTTGCCCTGCAGTGCATTTATGCTAAACTGGGCCTATTTGGCGCAGCCATGAAACACACAATACAGTTTTAAGTTTTTTTTGTGTGTGCCTTGCTTAACCTGCGTCAAATTTACTTATTTTTTTGCTTTTTTTTTTCAGTGGGACAATACAGGCTGAATTATGACGATATTGTAGCACAAAAGTATTTAATTTATCTGCTATTTATAGCAGCAAATAAATGTTGATGTAGCTTCCAATTAACTTGATGCATTTTTAAATCCATTGACAAAAGAAATATACATAAACCTCTGCCTAGCCTCTTTTCAAATGTTGGGGTCAGCTTCCAGTCTATCCAGATGCAGCTAAATATTATATCTGAAATATAAATTTCACAATTTCATCTGAAATGATAGTTGACCTCATATAAATCGAAAATTTCACGGAAGCCAACACGCCAGGATGGAGTTTTATATCCAAAGTATTTTTCGGAGAATTTGCGACTGTAAACTCACTCCAGTTTTTATATAAACGCATGACAGCATTTACTTTTCGAAGTACTCAGTTTAATTACTGGGAAGAACATGAACTTATGCTTTTATTTTTATTATTATTTACTTATTATATTATATTTACCTACTAGCTGACCCGACAAACCTTGTCCTGTACAAAGGACATCATTTAAGTGTCGAACATTTTGTACCCAAAAATCAAAGTGCCAGAAAAAAAGCACTGTTTTCTTATGGGAAATTACATCCTGAGCATTTTTACTATTACGACGAAAGTCTACATATAACCCCCGGCTGCTTTTTGAGATTGAAAATGCCAAAAATCATATAGTTATAACAAGTGTTTTAAGCATTACATTTCGGTAGTCCTTATAAGAGGACAGGCCCATGTCCAGCAGTGGACTGCTACAGGCTGATGATGATGAGTCCTCATATATCACTTTCTACCTACCCCTTTTGTGTTTGGTCTTATTTATGAATTTCATGTCTTGCATAACTCATATACCACATCAAACATATTGTATGAGAGCAGCAATCAAACAATCGTCAATGTTTTTATCGTAATTTTGTATACCCATACCTAAAACTCTCATTTTCATTTTTACCATAGGGTAACAGGCTTAGGACTGGAAAAAAGGACGTTCAGTTTTTCCCGAATTTGAACATTCCCCGGGATTTTATTTCCAATTTTTCTTTCAATAATCAGCTAAATTGGACTAGTACGAACATTTTAAAACAAAAAAATGCCAAATCGGTCCAGCCGTTCTCAAGCGATGCGCTTACCAAAGAACAGCATTTCATTTTTATTTACCTATATAGTTTCTACGGTCGCTCCTTTGTAAAATACTGGTATTCAGCTGCAATCTTTTAGACTGTCGAATGGAAGCCGATCCCAAAATAGTTGGGAAAAGACTAGGCAGGTGACAATGCCATATACTTCTTTTTTGTCATGTATCGTTAGGATCGAGTGACATGTCAAAGATGCCTATACATAATCTGAATATGAACGGGTTAGCAAACTATTTATTTTTTGTTAAACTCATGCTAGTAGGGACCTTTAATTTAAAAAAAAAAATAAACAAAATTACCGAGAGCTAGATTTAAAACTACCTAATACTTATCTAAATTAATTGACAGACGGACATACATAATTGCGCGGCCACCATTACTGATTAGGCACGAGCAATGCTAGAAACAGGAAAAGGGTATCCTTTGGCGTATTTCAAATTACTGTAATTTTGTTCCTATATTGTGTAGTCTAATGGTTATCAATCATAGAACTATGCATTCTATAACAATGATAAAAAGTATTAATTAACTCGAATTATTCTAATATATTAGTAAAAGAAAATATAATACAAGTAAAACAACACAGCTGACATGAAAATTAAAACCATAAAGGCACTGTGTTGCCAGACCACTTTTTTTTTTAATTTCTTACCCTTGGAGTTTCGAAATACGAAATAAATCATAAAAACCGCATTTGGTCGGACGCCCGTCCGAATCACTAGAGGCAAAGGTATACTCACATTCGGCCTTTGCGGCAAACTATCCACGCCCATTTTGAAACACACTATCACTCATTCTATGTAACTAAAGTCTTTACAAAGGTTGTATTGTGATTGTAGTATTTTTTTTAAATATATTTTTAGCCGCAGCGCGGCAGGCTGTATGCGCCCATCACTGCTGGGGAGAAGACTGGGTGAACTAGGGATGGGCTGCGCCGGGGCCCGGGAGAATCGAGATTCGTGAAGGTAAGTGAATAGATAAATAAATACAAATGTCATTAATTTAGTAATTTAAGTTCGTGTTCTTAAAATTGTGAATTATAAATTATTATGTAAAATTATATTTTTGCCTTTTGGCGCACCCGTGACGCACTCTTTCCTGCTAATTTCTTGCATCGGACTTCACACTTTTTATTTATTTTATCTGATGTCTGGTGTGTTGCGCGTCTTAGCTAAATAAATGTATTTTCTTTCTTTCTTTCTATATTATAATTATTGTTGTTTAATTGTTATTTCTGTTCATAAAAATATTACCGTGCGCAAAGTTCCATCCAAACCATTTTACTAATACAAGATTTCCTGCATTAAAAAGATCCCTATATTCAAACTCAAATACATCTCGCACTACATTATTCCACACTGACCATTATTTCAATTATCGACAAATGTCTCCCCATCCTTAGCATACTTGATGCTGCGCGCGCCGTCCAACCCCGAAGCTGCCTCACACCTTATCTCACAAAACCAATCTAAACTACACCCTTTTCTCTTAAAAATAAAGTTTAAATTCACAATTTCCTCATCGTCCTTCGTTTTCGTTTCCAGTACAAGTTATGATTGGCAGCGATGTGACTGCTATCATTTAAACTGCAGACGAAAGTGACTTAATTTAGTTAACTTGAGCGATTTGGGCGTGATAAAGAATCTAACAATTACTTTAAATGGCAGCTTCTTATCTTAATGTCTAGGACAATCTGTGTAAGATTTCTTGTTAGGAATTCTGGGGTTTGGTCTAAATGGTTTGTTTTTTTCTAATCTTGTGGGAGTCTTAATTCTAGACAATGGTAATACGAGTAGATCAAGAGGAGACAGGAAGTATAACACTTACTTGGCTTGCACGACACCTCCAAACCCTCTGAACATCTCAAAATGACATTTGCTTATCAATTAATATCCCTACATTAACTGTTAAGCAAATGACACAACGTCAATTCGCCATGTTTTAGCCATTTCATACAACTGTCAAAGAATGGCACACACACACAGTTACGATCGCCTACCAACTAAAATCAATTTTAATTTGATAGTATAGTGCTTGTGGCACACCTAATGTTTATGGGACATGCGGTGCTAACCTGTAAGAAATTGTTACACTAACCCTAGATTATGGTAGATTGGCACTTTAAATATTTACAGTGTAAACAATTGTTGGTTGGCCAATAAAGGAAAATAAAATAAAATAAAACTTAAATGTCAATTTAGTTAGTAGTCTACCTAAATGTCAATTTAAGTTGGCAGTCTACTTAAATGACCATTTAAGTTAGTAGTCTACTTAAATAACAATGTAAGTTAGTAGTCTACTTAAATGACAATTTAAGTTGGTAGTGGGTCCCGCTTATTGGCAAACGATATCGCGAGAAACGAGATGAGATATCGCGGCAGGCCCAGACGGAGCCGGACTCCCTTGATAAAGATTGGTCCTTGGTAGCTTTGAACAGAGAGAGGTGGAAAGAGAGTAGAGAAGTCTTTGCCCAGCAGTACGACATTAACGGCTAAAAAAAAGTTGGTAGTCTACTTAAATGTCTATTTAAGTTAGTAGTCAACAATTAATTTTCCTGACTTCAATTTACCGGCGAATGACGTCACTGAAACGTTGTTGTAAAGTTGGTGTGTTTTCCAAGAGAGCATTTTATGACACGGTAAAGTCGAACCCCGCTGCCATCATGGCAGCCGTCACTGTGACCGTATGTGGTGGCCACCGCCCTTCTAAGAAACCATAGCTTTAATGAATAAGCGACTTTTCTAGGTATTTGATAAATTCCATAAACATAGGAGACATACGAAACTTAGCTGGTCAAAACAGAGGTGGATGCACCAGCATGCCAGTTCTTCACCATTTGTTAAGTGATTATTGTTTTGTTTTATTGTTTTATCTTTATAATCGAATGTAATCGAATGAATTTTAACCTAATAACTATTATTTTACTTTATTTTTTATTTCAACTAACTTATTTATCTTTAATGCAATGTTTTTAATGTGTAATGTAATTTGTGTTGTATTTGTTATTTGTTCTATGTAATTTGTAGTGCTTAATATGGGAATAAATTCCTGAAATAAATGATTATTTAATTTAATTTAGAAAAACAAACGACCAGTGGTCCACTTTTGCCCTTTGCCCAGAAGTGGGATGGTGCAGGCTAACAGTAACAGTAACGAGACTTATAATTTAGACCCTTCTAAACCCAATATAAAACATACGATGTTATCGTTTCACCACCTCGCTGAACACTTATGTCATAGCGGATAATAGTCCCCAATCTCTGAGCTTAGGCCCGTTGTACACAGCACGGTTTCTTTACCGTACGGAGTTTTACTGCGCCGCAGAAAAATCGTGTGAGCTTGTATATATGCGCTACGGCGACGGCGCATTGCCGCTCTGATCCAGCCTGTCCCTTGCTGCCCTCTCCCAACGAAGCCTTAAGCCGAGGTCCGTACCCCACAGGAGGTACCCTTAGCGTGTTGGTAGTCGCTTAGTTTTTAGTCTTTTAAACCCTGGCCCGGTTAAGTAGACGACAACCTCATAAGATGAACTGAGAGATGCCAATCCAAAAAAAAAGCGCATTGCGGTAGTGCCGCTGTGACTGTCAATAAGCTTCCATAGCTACACACGGCGAATCAACAGTAGTTGGAGTAACCACCGATGGCCGCCATGGCCCGCGCACAAAAGTCCACCAGCTTAGCTATTAACAACCATCCGACAAGCTATCGTATCGAAAATGACACATTTTGATAACCTGATTTGCCTTGCCCCCACGACAGAAAACGGCTGTCGGAAGGATAGCGGTCATCTTTTTGATTTACACTGACAAAATTTTCGGGTTTTGGACTTATGAACAGCGGTTAGAGTACTCCTACGATAACATTGACTGATGTTCGATACGGTACTGTGAGGACTTGAAGAGTCCTCTGAGGGGATCGTGGAATCAAAAAAATATAAGATTCCTTTAAGATTGTATTCGCACGACTTTACATGTTCTAGACTAAAATGTCACTTCCTGTTATAAAACAAATCTAGAAGAAACATGACATTAGCTTGAACGTTCGAATGTAACCCGCGCTAAATCATAGCCGGCCTGCATTATATGAGGTTGCCTTCGGCAGACAAACCTCTACAGTACGCTTTGCTCAAGGACTAAGTGCGTAACACACCATAGAACATAGGACCGTAGTTTTTCACGACAAGAAAAACGTGTGTGTACAAAAGGCCATACTCCCAAGTTCTGAGAAAAGGCAATTGTTGAGTAATATACGTGTCAAAGTTATTTATATTAGGTATTCGCGGCAGTCTCACGACAACCAAAAGTAAGCGGCGTGTTTTAATAAAACATGTTTTATGTTTTGGTAAGCGGATTTCACGTTCAAGTATTTTTGTGATGAATTAGATTTTGAACAGTAGAATGTTGTTCTTACTTTCGAAACACGTAAAAAATGTACACTCGTAGCACTAGAAGCTTCACGTTGACTAGTGACCTGGGTGCCCCAGCTTCGCACGGGTGCAATGGTGAAATTTAATATTAATGTATTATACACATACACCTTCAGGAATTAATTCTTTAAATGATGATAAAAATTGCATCAAAACCCATTGTGTAGTTATACAGTTATACAGGCGGACACGAAAAGCGGCTTTGTTTTATAGGATGTATAAATTCCGGGAACAATGCTTGCTACAGCCGATCGATTCTGTAAAAATCTCACCGTGAAAAGTTAGGTGAAGTGCGCTTAGAGTGAACTGACAATAGTGTCAATCCCTAGCATTACTTGGAATGACAGCTCACTTCACCTAAGTTTTCACGGTGAGATGGTTACAGAATCGCACTGCTGTTGCTACGTTTGCTACGCGCTACGAGCCGTAGCACTGACATTTGTGTGTGTAGGTACCTGCGCAAGTTTCTGAACTAATAAATGGTTTGCCATAAACAAAAATTAAAATGTTGTGTAGTCCATCTACCTAACTATGGTCTGTTTTAAAAATATCAGATTATTTTTACGCAATCACTCCCTAAGGGGAACTATACGAAAGTTGAGGTTATAAAATTAACCTCTAATGTCAAATGAAAAACATATTTATGATGATTAAAAATTAGAATTTTGGTTTGAAGTTTCAAATTATCAAATCAAAACACTTCATTGGCATGTGGTGGTGGTAGTGGTGATTAGTGATAGTGGGTAAAAAATAGTGCTGGTGGTGGTAGTAATTATACCCTGTCCATTAGGTAAACCGTTTCATGACAGATGGAACTAGTGATTGCAACAAACATTATTATGTTGATTGATTGATACACGTACGATATTATAATATATCTAAGAAGCCATAAATAAGATAATTCAATAAGATAAGGCACTTTATATATTATTTGTTTTATTACGCATTTTAAAGTTAACTTTTACGTAATCTGGAATATGTACGTTCTAAGACAGCTGTCTGCATTAACCGCTTTTATCTTTTAACTTGCACCTTTCAACACGGTTCGCAGCATTCACTTGGACACCACACACACTCAGACAGTCCAAATGTCAGGCTGCTATTGATGAACGAGGTTTACGCCAGAGGAATTATTATTCACACTATTTTTAGATAGTTTTGCTTTAATTGTGGGTCGCGTTACGGGTTGTTAGATAGAATTGTTTAAAAGTAATTTTAGGTGGATGGTTTATGATGTAAATTGATTTGTCAAAGTATGTTTCATTATTGTTTTAATTACCATAATACGTTGTTAATGACCTATACTGGAATCACTATCGCTGGAAACAGTAATTAGGAGCACTTAGTATTTTTTCGCAAATAAGATTGGTTTCGATTTTTGACTAGACTAGAAGGTTTTGCCAAAAACTAAAAATGCTGTACCTGTCCATTAGTACCAAAAACACTTTTACTTTTCTTAGTTTCGTATTCACCCTCAAAAATACAAAGGGCCCAATTCTTCAAAACAAAATGGGCGCGTAAAGACGCAACAACGGTCTAGAAACCACAGCTGCGGACCAAATCTGTACCAAAATGAAGATTGAATAAATTACCGAAGGCTATACATAACGCAATAAAGCCTCAGCTGGGAATTGTTGCTTAATCTATATTATTACGAATTGCGGATTATCTGTAGACGTAAATTACTATTAGTATTGTATTGAATTGCTGAACCATTTAGGGTTGAAACGCTAGGGTTGTGGGGTCCGAGTACTCATCAAGTATTTCGGGACATCGCTAAGTGGTTGGTCGACTCTTCACGTGACCTATTTTTAGGTCAAAGAATCAGCATTGCCATCCAACGTGGCAACACTGCCAGCCTTTTGGGAACTTTTCCCAATGACAGCGTTGCGAACAAATTTTTTGATGCTTAATTAATTCTTTTTTTTCCCTTTACATACTTGTACATAATATATATTTTTGTGTTAGATTGTGTATTGTAAAAAATACTATTAGTGTTAGAATTTAATTTAATTGTGCCTAATCCCTGTTCATTTGATTCTATCATGATTTTCGCATGAAATTCGCTGGGGCATAACTTCAATTGATAGTGTTGGTTATTAGTACTAGTATTAAGCCGCTAGTGGCTAAGTAATACCAGCCGCACGGGTCGATCGATAAGGTTAAGCTACGCCTGCCGAGGTCGGTCCGTAAATGGGTGACCATCTTTACATATTGAGAAGCCTCCGTGCCTCGGCAAGCACGTTAAGACGTCAGTTCCAGCAGCCATTCTTTATCTATGCCAGTCTGTATTTACCCTTTATCAAAAAATACCAGCGTAACACACTATCAGTAGCAATGGCTTCCATTTTGACAGTACAACAACATTCATTGCGTTATTTACGTTGTTGGGCATACAAATTTTTCGAACATAAGAAGCAATGGATTAGCAATATCCTTCAAAATGATTCAGATCGACATTAATAGTCTGTTACGGAATAAGGCTGCAAGACATCAAATGGAAAGTTGAAATTAGTATCACTCACATTTTTCATTTAAAGTTATCCCTTATTCATTATCTGCCTAGCCCTTTTTTTTCTGGGTGGGAAATCATCATATGACTTCTCCCGCTCTGGGCGGAGCAGGAGGGCGTGTCAGACTTTTACTGACTAAAACGCACCCGTGTTCCTTTAGTTGCCTATGCCAGGGACCACGGTATCTCTTTCGAACAACCCGCGGCCCTGGCAGGCATCGGCCCTAGCGGACCCCGTCAGTTTGTGCTGACATCTCTAACTGCCTAGCCCGTACCTAATTATCTTAGAATCAGCTTCCAGTCTAACTGAATGTAGCTGAATAACAGTATACCTATATTCAAATTTTATGTTTCAAATTGACGTTATTTCAAGTTAAACAAAAATCAACTTTATTTTAATGGTAATTAAGTTGATTTCAGAGTGACTAGCACTATTAGGTAAAAAGTAATAAAAATGTTTGAAGTTGTAGCGTAAACTGAACTTTATTGTCTAGGAATTAAAGTTATTTTTCCATAAACTCATATTTATTTACATTTTTCAGGCGAATATGTCGCGATGCAAATTTACATAACAACATTCTACGAAAACCTTTAACTGAATTGATACTATGTACATCCAATATCCCACCACCACTCATTTCTAGGATTTTTTTTTTTTAATACGTTGCCCCCATACTAGGAATTTCTCCTGTATCGTGGGTGCGTTTACAAACATTTAAACTCACATACACAAACAGCCAGACCCGGAATAACTACTTGTAGGTCATACAAATATTTGTTCCGTGCGGGAATCGAACCCGCGACACGCAGCGCAGCATTCAATCGCTTAACCACTGCACCAACCGTGCCGCCATATGCCGAATTCATATCATTCCCCGTTCTATCAAAGTAAGCTTCCACGAATCTACGCGGCTGTTGCATTTGATAATTGGTTATCATGAAATGAACAAAACTGTTGCAAAGGGATTCAAAGAATTTTGAATTTTTGTAAAAAGGTCTACACAAACTACTGTTCAATCAAATTATGATGATTTTACCAAGTAAGGCAGCTGGCGTTCTGTAGTTTCTTGCCTGGTATTCAGCTGCATCCGGTTAGACTGGAAGCCAACTACAACATAGTCGGGTAAAAGCTAGGCAGATGATACCAATAAATAAATATATAAGCGTAAAAAAAAATCATTTATTTCAGACAAAAAAGTCCATAGGCAAGGCAAGGTTGTTTAGTAACAAGAATTAAAAAAAGAGGAAAAAAAGAAGGGGGGGGGGGGGGTACACAACAATAAAATCAATAGGTGCGTCTACCCCGCGAGCATTTGGCACCAACCTTTCAAAAGCGCGGCTTTGTGATTTCCACTGCGAGCCAATCATTTATTTGGCAACTACCTACTATTCCTGAGAAGGCCCACGGTTACCAGTGACCTAAACAGTTGGAATCGATATAAAATATATATTTAAAACAAACAAGTCTGGTGGTAAGTAGAGAATGAAGTATACAATAGCTACCAGGACAAGAAATATTGCAGAAAGTAAACCACATTCCACAACGTGAAAGTGATTTGGATAGGTCAAACAGAGGTCGATCCGTGTTAAAATATTCAGCCGCATCTGATTGGACTGAATGCGACCCCAATACGAAATGCACCTATCCTATCCTATCCTACTATAATATTATAAAATAAAGAAAGTTTGTATGGATGGATGTTTGTTACTCTTTCACGTAAAAACTACTACCCGGATTTGGATGAAATTTGGCACACAGACAGGTTATAAAAAAATAAAAAATCATTTATTTCAGGTACCACATAACCCATATTAGAAAAATATCTTTAAATTAAAATTATTGCAAATTAAAATTAAATTAATTAACAACAGCAACACATAAATTAGATAATTCAAATTCATACTCAATCATAATTAATTAATTTACATTTACTATACAGTAGTCTCTTATAACCAGGATTAACACATAGGATACTTTTTATCCCGATATTCCCACGGGATCGACACTTATGCGGGTGAAACCGCGGGGCGCTGCTAGTACCGAATATATGCCGTAAGAATATGTAGGCGATTTAGGTACAATACCCGTTTTAGGTAACGGCATGAGTTCTTCAACCCTAGGCTCAGCACCGAGAGTTGAAAATCCAACAATGCAATAATATTTAAGGTATTTAATACTAGGTAGTATTTAATTGATCCTCTAAAAACGTATATATTTATCTTTCAGGAGTCGCAGATTGTTCCCGTAACCTGCTGCCATGTCATCCATCCCGTGTTAATTCTGTGCTTAACCGCCCGATGTACCTGTACCAGTTTGCACGAGTGAACCGAGATACCGAAAATCCAAAACAATGCAAATGGTTAGACCTGTTGTCTTGTATGGATCAGACAGAATGTTGGGCCACAAAAGGGATGAATGAAAGGCCATTGTATGCAGCTGAGTTGAATATCTAAGAGGGATGTGTGGTGTTACACGAATGGATAGAATAAGAAATGAGTACAAAAGAGAAAGTCTGAAATTGGCACCGGTAACTGAAAAGATGTGTGGAAATCGGTTGTCATGGTATGGGCATGTCATGCGGAGGAATGAGGAAAATGTCGTGAGGAGAGTTTTGAGTATGTGGCTATAAGACTAGGTGAAGGCCAGAAAAACGATGGATGGACCGTGTGAAAGATGATATGGTTAGAAAGGGGGATGACTACGGAGATGACGATTAATAGAGAAGTATTTAAGAAAAATACATGTTGCACCGACCCCAAATAAATTGAGATAAGGGCAGGAGAATGATATTCCTCTAAAAACGTATTGTCCTTCTAATGATGCATAGACATGACAATGATGTGCTGATTTTTAGTAACCTATAACATTCCTCATGAATTGTGCTATGAAATGCAAAATTAATTTTTCAAATCTGACTGATGGTTCCAGAGATTAGCGCGTTCAAACAAACACTGTCTCCACTGCACGTTGATGACATGATAAATAAAAGATTCTCTGTCGAAAGCCTAAAAACTAAAGTAGTTTCAAACATGAGCTTGTACGTGTGTAGTAGATTAAGTAATGCGAACTAAGCGATTAGTGATTAGCTTATCGACTGTGAATTATACTAACTACGCGAAAGTGGGGTCTCATTATGCAAACTGGTCGCGCCGACCTGGCTACATAATGTAGGAAGAGTTGCTGGGTGGTGAGAAGGTAAACAGATATCATAAACCAGTTAATAATTCGATTATCACTCAATTTTTAAATATTTCAACAACTTGCAAATTCGACCTTTGCCAGCAATAACGACTGTTTCATCGGCATCTCTGAATATTTTTTAAATATTTGAACTTTATTAGATAACTGATTAAATGATGTCAGATGTCTTCCCCGTAATTCGTACGCTTAATGCCATAGTCAATTTTTGAGATAACTGGTGTCAAAGTTCATGTACATAGATGGTTTTTGGAAATGGTTAATAAACTTCACCTTTAACTTTTAACCCAAAAAATCATAATCAAAAGTCATTTATTCAAATTACGAACGTCAAAATTACAAAAGACAGTCCCCCAAAAACGCCCGCCTTTCACCACTTCCTAGTGCTATCGCTGGGAAGAAGTGGCGCAACAAACTCCCCAGCAGCACAGCTGTCTGTTCAGTTAGAAAATACTTGATTGTATACAATACGTACTAGGTACCTATGTTAAGTAATTTTACAAGAAAAAACATTACAAGACACAGAACATAAAATTAAATTATTTGCCATATGTCAGCTAGCCACGCCAATATACCAACAAATATAATAAAAACTATACTATACTAAAAAATAATTAATTAAAATTAAAATGTAAATAAAAACTTACTACCTAAATAAAAGCCTCCAGGCATAAAGGGCGTGACAGCTTACATATTTATGCATTGCTGCGTTCTGTTTGATGTTTTAGAACATTTGGTTACATCGAAAGATTTGTTAAAATATCAGGGTAAACCGAATAGTAATAAATGCCATTAAATTCGAGATTAGATAAAAGTGATATTTAGTGAAGAATTCTAGGATATTTTCAAAAACATTTATAAGTTGAATTTTCTCGAGTCCCGTGAATTTTCGCCTAGGCTTTATGGGGTGCTTAATTGTTGCAAATAGGTCACACTCTCACGCCCTGAAAGGAATACGTCAAAATACAAGTCACCCTGTAGATTTTCAGAATATATTGTGTACCTTTTCATCTGTGCTAAATAAATGTTATTGCTTTTGTTTTTTTCTTTAAAATAACGGTATACTGTGGAAGTAACTATTTATTTCGACATATATAAATATACTTCATTGGCTGATTTACTCTATTGCCGAACAAAAGTTGACCCAAAACTATTTTCGAACAGGAGCATACTTATCTATCATATAGTTTAGTTTTTTGACGTAGTGTAGGTATAGCTATATACCGTACGTCAAAAATAAAGGGAATGTCACGGATTGGACGCAAGATTCTTGTGCTTTGTTGTTAGAAAATATATACCGAAAATAAATACTGTACGTTTACCTACATCTGCCTGAAAGCTACCAAGAAAAGCTAAAGTAGTGCTTATAGCAATTTAGGTAGATTTTTTGTGAATTAGATATGTTTTTTCGTTCATTTCTAAGTAATTATATCGGTAATAAAGAATAATTTAATTTGTTGTGAGTACTTACATCGTATAAAATCATGTCGAGTGTCGTTGTTTCGGTCACCTGTTGCACTGTTCTTAACTTTATTATTCCTTTTTAAAACACTTATTTACTACTCTTATTGATAATTCTTACTAAAAATACTGTGAATATTTTATTCGATAACAAAAAAACCTTATCAATTTCTGACGTTAAATAGTTATTTTTATTTTAAATGTTGGTAGGTATGCTTTTTTATAATCCGTACTCTTTTTTGAATACTTTTTTTTAATTATCGGCACAGTCCAGCAACAAATAAAGAAATATTTTAAAATGTTGGCATCGTCTGTTATATGCACCTTTGATTGCGAAATATAATCATAAATTCAAAACACAGCAAAAAAGGGTAACACTGAGAAGTTCTATATTTGAATTCTAGAGATCATACGTGTGATCATTTATTTTATGCAGTAGTTTTGTGACAGAAAACAATATTTTTCCTTTATTTTTATTGATTTGGCGAAGAGACAAGCGTACTCGCTGAAAGCGCGGTGCACACTAAGGGCGGTCGGCCGCCCTGCGTTGCGTACTTGGGCGGGGCAGGCTGGGAGAAGCGTAGATTTTAATTCAGTTAGGCACGACTACCACACGAGGCAACACTAAAACTTTTCAACTAGTTTTAAGTTTTTGTACTCTAATTATGCGACTTTGCAGTAAAGTTTTAAGTACTAATTGTATTGCTATGTATTCTTATTCTGTTATGAGTTTTTAATCCACGTTTAGAGGTGGCTTGAATGACGTGGGCGAGAGAACCCTCGTCTGAAAAGTTACGATAATTCTGAACATGAACTTTTTTTCGACTGTAAATTAAGGATAAACAAATTCAAAAATAAATAAATGAGACTTAAAAAGTGTAATGCTTATGTCGAAACAGTAAAGCGTCCTATGGGGTCGTCGGGAATAGTTGTATTTAAAGTTAAACTTTTAAGTCCCCAGAACTCCATTTTTTCAAGGAAATGTGAAAAGAAAACAAAGTAAAATAATTTGTCGCTTGCCATTCCGCGAATGGCGTAATGTTCAATTGAGGAAAACGGCGACCATTTAGAAGCACGTTGGAGAGTAGCGTAAGCAAATTAGGGTACAATATAATTTTAATATTAAACACGTTACGACCTAAATGTAGGAATAATGGCAATATCGTTACCGTTTATGTTTTATACTTTTAAATTATCATACGTACACATTGGGGTAAAGAAATAGAAATGGCCTATCTAAGGTACACCTGTTTCCTATCTATGATGTCTTGAAGTAGGTAACTAAGTAGGTATTGAAACACTAGGGCCTTGGGGTCCGAGTGCTCATCGAATTTTTCGGGACATCGCCAAGCGGTTGGTTGACTCTTCACGTGACCAGAAGGCTGGCCTATTTTTAGCCCAAATAATCAGCATTGCCATCCAACGTGGTAATGCTGCCAGCCTTTTGGGCACTTATCCCATTGACAGTGATGCGGACGAATTTTTTGATGCCCAATGAGCTCCTGCCTTTTTCTATATTTTTTTTTATTTTACATAATTGTATAATATACAATTATGTAATATAAAAAAAAATAAAGAATTAGTATAAACTGTACACTAAAATATATATTATATATTTTAGTGTACAGTTTATACTAATTCTTAATAAAAAAAAGTAATAATTAAGGGGAAACATAGATTGTAAACCAGCTGAAATATGTCCATAAAATTATTGTACGATATATAGTAGGTATTTGTTATTAATAGGAAGAAGTTCTTCCTATTAATAACAAATTTTCACTTTAGTTCTTCCGAAGAACTAAAGTGAAAATGGGCAAACAGGGAAAGTGATGATTACGAAATTTTCGCTACTGTCCACCACTACGATAAAATGTAGGTGAAGTCAACCTGCAACGATAGAAAATAATTTGATTAAGTACCTACAATCTTGGACAGTATTATTTAGGTACACATTGAAACTGTATTATTTCAGTTTCAATACCCGTATTATAAAGTGCTCTGTGTGTATACCTCAATGTGTACACATTGAAACTGTATTATTTCAGTTTCAATGTGTACCTAAATAATGCTGCCGTCAAGATTGTAGGTACTTAATCAAATTATTTTCTATCATTGCAGGCATGGGTTGATCACAGGTTAAGCTACGCTTGCCAAGGTCGGTCTGTGGATGGGTGACCATCTTATTACATACCGAGACCCCGCCGTGCCTCAGAAAACACATTAAGGTGTTGGTCCCCGCGTGACGACTACCGGCCACCGGCGCGGGCCTGCGGGCGGAGAGCAATGGGTAGCTCACCGTCCGATCAGGACCAGGCCCGTGCCAGACGGCGCGTAAGTGTTCCACGCGCGCCTCAAAGAGATGTCAGCATAATTCGAGGGGCCCCTTAGGGCCGAAGCCTGCCGGGTCAGCGGGATTTTACGAAAGGGTTACCGCTACCCCGGAACATAAAGGGCGAAGGAAGGAACATGGGTGGGTTTTAGTCAGTAAGAGTCTGACACTCCCTTCCGCTCCACCCAGAGCGGGAGGGGTCATTTGATGATTGCCCACCAGAAAAAAAAAAAAAAGGTGTTGGTCCCGGTTGCCATTTGGACCATAATATAAAAACTTTGGTGGTATAATAAATATATGTGTTTCCTTGTCACTATTATTTCTATGATATGTAACAAAAAAACATATAACACATTCTGTAATTTTAATTAATTGCAGCCAAAAATTGATACAATATTAAGAAACAAAGATTGTACAGACGCAGCACATCAAGCTACTACAATCTGTCAAATGTCTTTAATAGATTTTCAACTTTATCGCAAAAGTATTAAGGTTCAATGTTGATTGGGAAAATTTGACAGTTTCGGGTAGGTTGACCTGCTGGCGTCTGTACAATTAAATGAATCTTAGTCTGTGCGAGGTGAGGCTGACAGAGCTACCTAATATAATAGAACATTTAAGTAAGAAAGCTACACAAGTTAAGTTACTGAAAAGCTCCATCGTCATTTATAATAACAAAAACGAAACGAACCGAACGTCAATAATTTAGGACAACACAATTAAACTTTAATAAGTTTCATTAAATGTCGTCAAAAGATCAACTCCCCGAAATGTTTCAGCCGCTCTGAAACGTTCGGTTCGGAAAATATAGAGATAAGTACATTGAAACTAAATTAAAGTCTTCCGTCGTGGTATTTGGGTATCGGTAGATAATGAATATATTGAAAGTTATTGTTGAAGTTTCTTACATACCAAACATGACGCCTGTATTCCCTGTAGGATCAGGCAGAGGTGTAGGTACATACTCATAGTAGGTACACCCACAGATGAGCGAGATACACGGGTCCATTTGTTTATCAACACATCAACAAAACCCTGGACATAGTGGGTTGCTCAAAGCGCACTTGTAAAATAAAAGTTACTAAGTGGCTATAAGCTCAGGACTATGCACGGATTGAAGCTCTCCTGACTCCTATACGGTAAGTCCCTCACAGATACTCACCCAGGCGTAACACATCCCCCTAACACATCCCTTTAACACAAACATATGTACAGACGCCAGCAGGTCAAGCTACCCGAAACTGTCAAATTTTCCCAATCAACCTTGAACCTTAATGCTTTGGCGATAAAGTTGAAAATCTATTAAAGAAATTTGACAGATTGTAGTAACTTGATGTGCTGGCGTCCGTACATACAAACTACACTAAATTACACTCTATACAAACTTTATAATTGTAATTTCGCATGTTTCCTTTAGTTAAGTAAAGGACAATGGGCAAAACACTATGGGAGTTGGGCCTGCTGACCAATACACATGAGATATTGTTTTTGTGATAGGTCATAACACACAACTAACGAGAAAAATAAAAATAAAAATTAAATGTACCGGGTTGTTGTACAGTCACGTCGAAAAGTATTATTTATTTATGTTAAATATTTTGCAATTAATAATTGTTTTTTAATACCAATGAAGGCATATTACCCTAAAATAGCACTGGAGCCACTCCCAAATGCTGTTGATTGCAATATTTGCAATTTAAAACGCCTCTTATGACATCCATCGACAACTAGGTACGTATAATAATAAATACAATAAATGAAGCAACAAGTTTCCTTTTACGCATTTGTTTATTTTTCTTTACATTAGTCTATATCCAGAACAATAGAATCTAAAAATGCGGCTGGAGGGTTAAATCCTTCGTATCTAGCTAAGCCCATATACCAAACTACGGATAAAATGTGCGCACAGCTTCCCAGCGTACGACTTCCGGTCAAACAAGTACAATAATATTGTAAAATAGAGCTGATACCAGTTTGGTCTCTGTCAATTAATATGTAGCTACGATACTCGCGTGCCCTCGCATGTCGTGATTGAATATGAATTCTAATCAAAAATACTTTTGTTTGAAAGATATTAAAATCTGTCAAATCTTCTAATTGCTCGTCTCGATAAACCTCAATTATGTAAACGCCATTCCGTAAATGTTCACTGCAGTAAGACCTTGCCAGTTTCAATTGATATGTGCCCAGCGCGAAAAGGATTATTTCTTCCTCAGTCAAATGTGGAAAGTCCTCTATTTGATTTTCTTCTATTCTCACGAAAGAAATCCTTTGTCTGTTAAGATGCTTTCGCTCCACATATTCTTGCAAAATGTTAGGTGTGTGTATCCTCTCCTGTATGCGGTTTATTATTGCAGGAGAGCGTTCACTATCACTGATTACAGGATGAAAATGGTTAATTAATGCTCCGCACACCTTAAAATCATCAAACATGTGTAAAAGTGCTTTGTTGAAATATTCCTGGCGTAAAAGTTTATAGTCACGCTTAAAACGCCCGTTGACTACTTCGATTTCCCAACGACAAATTGTTACTTGTCGAGACTTGCTGGCTTGGGTAGTCGTTAATTGTGTGGCACTTCTATCTTTTGTAGGAGGGATATGACCTTCATAGTCATACATTCCAAGATTTTCGATGGCATCACGAAATCCTCTATCTAAAATAAACACATCGTTTGGGACAAGAAATACGTGCAGCGGGTGTTCTTCGTTTTCCAAAATGGAATTCAATATGGTCGCATCACTTGTTGTTGCAGCATATGGACCCAAAATATCTATTATGTATCCATCACTAGTTGTAATTATGAACGGTTTCAATAAATTGGAAAACTTATGCAAGCTATAACTCAGTCTCTGGAATAAGAAGTTGGAACTTTTTTGAATATAGACATATGTTCAATCAACTTCGTGTTTTCATGATTTCCGAAGAGATATTTCACTTTCACTCTCGCATATAGAACTTTTATTACTCTAATAGTCGAAATACACTTATTATTATTTTTGTAACAGGTATATTGTGTTATTATAATCCCATGTGGCTCCATGTGGTTAGAATTAGTGACTTTAGTAATATTTTAAAGTAATATTCTTTCACTCCTATTGAAAAACATTTATTATTTGAAAAATATTTGACATAATTAAATAAAACTTTTCGACGTAGCTGTACAAGAACCAGGTACATTTTTTTATTATTATTATTTTTCTCGTTAGTTGTGTATTATGACCTATCACAAAAATAATATCTCATGTGTATTGGTCATTAGGCCCAATTTGTCGCATTGTCCTTTGTTTAAATGTTGTTTAGAATAAGTAACCAAACGATCACTGAATTACCCACTAGTGCACTTATAATGTGTCACTAACGCATAAATAACTAGATCCCACGACACAGGGCATCCTAGTGTGGGGTCTAGCGCTACTCTATTGCACTATATCTTTAATTATTATTTTTATTTAAAATTTTGTTTTACTATCTTTTGTTTGTTGTGCTTAACAAGTCATCAAATGTGTGTCTAAATAAATTTATAAATTTATTATTATTATAACTAGCGAAACATGGGTGTGATGTAATAATAGGAGGCGAGCTTATTTATTATTTATTTAGCTGTTGCCCGCGACTGTAGGGCAATATTTAAGGCATAATAGCTGCAATTAAAGTTCTCAGTCTTAATTTAGCTGCCACAAAAACTTCGTTAATATGAGTCGTTTAGTATGTGTTAGGTGGAGTAACGTCCCCCAGCTTCCTCATTTAATACAGGCAAACCAGTGAGTTTAGAGTTTTGGGCTATAGTCAAAAAAATAAGGCATAATAGCTGCACAAGGAACTAAAAAACTGAACGCTATTACTTAAAAAGTGTTGAAACTACAATCAAAAACGTGTGTGTAAGCTGGAGTGATGTCACCCCAGCTGCTCATTCATAACTTCCAAACGAAAGAAGATGTGATTATGTATTATAGTTCAAAAAATAAGGCATAATAGCTGCCATTGGCAGCAAAATTTTCAAATCTCTGGTCAAAATACCCTATGAGTTATTAAGCCGATAAACATGTGTAAGCTGGAGTGACGGCACCCCAGCTGCTCATGACATATCTTCCGAACGAAAGAAGATATGGTTATGTATTATTACATAACCATATCTCTATAGGTTCATATTTATCTTATATAGGTTATGCAGCTATTATGCCTTAAATATTGGCATAGGTAGAATTATTCTATCACATACATATGAGGAAGCTGGAGTTATACACACGTATGAAACAATGCCAGAGCCTAGAGTTTGTTTTTTCAAGTGCGTTTTTAATCTGTGCCCGTACGAGGTCCCGTGCCGGTGAAGCCCGCGCCACGCGACCGACAATCCAATTATGTAGATATCGAAACGTGCGCGAATAGAACTCACGGATTACTCATATGCGCAGTTTGTCTTTCCGAGATTTTATAGCACGAGATGCGCGCGTGTAGTTGTAAGGGATCATTTTTCATTTTAGTTTTTAAAAACTTCCGCTGCTGGCTTTTAGATTAGTCTTATATTTCATAGGACACTGAAGGGTGAGCTCTGTTTATTGTAAGACTTCCGAAAATTTCTGATTCTTACCCTATTTTTAATTAGCGTTTTGATATTTAGTCATTCAGAAATATTTTCAGCATGTAAGTGATTAGGATGGTTCTGAAGCAGCTTAACAAGCCGCCAGGTGATGACTAAATTACGGCTGAACTCCTAAAGGTCGGTGGAAAACCAGTTCTTAAAGCCCTCCAGAAGCTAATAGATTCCGTCATACTCGAAGGTAAAACGCCACAGGCATGGAACAGAGGTATATTGGTACTTTTCTTTAAGAAAGGCGACAATGCCCTACTTAAGAATTATAGGCCCATCTCACTTCTGAGCCATGTCTACAAGCTGTTTTCAATAATCATCACGAACATCGCACGTCTCGCGTGCAGTTTTGATGACTTCCAGTACCAGCCCGAACAAGCCAAATTCCGAATAGGTTTTAGCACCGTAGACCACATTCATATGCTGCGGCAGGTTATACGGAAGACTGAAGAGTATAAACTTCCTCTTTGCTTAGCGTTTGTGGACTACGAGAAAGCTGATCGATACGATCGAGACTTGGGCTGTACTGCAGTGAGTGCAGTCTCTTCAATGGTGCCGCTGTCAGTCTAACTCCAGGACCAGACCTAGAAACCTATCTGCTGCGGGTGAGACAGGGAGGCGTAATCTCTCCATAACTGTTCACCGCTGCACTGGAGGATGTCTTCAAGGTTCTGAACTGGAGAGGGGTTGGCATCAACATCAGTGGCAAGTACGTCAAACACCTTCGATTTGCCGACGCCATAATTAGCTTCCGAAAGAGTGGGTCTTACAATGAACATGGACAAAACAAAGGTCATGTCAAATGCCTATTTAAGACCCACCCTCATGAAGATCGGAGACTCTACACTTGAAGTAGTGGACGATTATGTTCACCTAGGACAAACTGTCCAGTAAGGTAGGTCCAACTTCGAGAAAGAGGTCAATAGTCGAATCCGACTCGGCAGTCGTCCGGCCAGCGTTCGGGAAGCTACGCAAATTCTTTTCTGCAGTGTCCTCAAGACGTAAATCTTTGACCAATGCGTGTTGCCAATGATGACCTATAGCACTGAAACGTGGTCGCTTGCCACAGGCCTCATTAGAAGGCAGAAACCCACCCGAAGGGCAATGAAGAGGGCTATGCATGGAGTTTCCTTACGTGATCGAATCGGTACCCAATGAAGAGATCGGTAGGAGAACCAAGGTAACCGATATAGCCCGAAGAATTGCCAAACTTAACTCACAGTGGGCTGGGCACATTGCTCGCAGAACAGATGGGCGATGGGGCCAAAAGATTCCGGATTGGCGGCCAAGTACCAAAGATGGCCAGCAGTGGACGTCTTTCAGCTGAAATGATGATGATATAATATTTTCATAATCACCACTTCTGGCAATCAACTGATAGTTTCATCTTACTCATGTTCAGATGGGAATTGTCCGCAACTCAGTGTGTGTGTACATAAATCAGCTCCGCAGCCTTATTTCTTTCCCGTATCTTGATCCAGCAGTGTAGAACTGCCAACATCACACTCCAAGCGCGAAAATTGTCTTTAAAAAGAGACTAGGTTTTTTTTACAATTAGTAATTATGTTGCATTGAAGCATTTAGTTTAATTTATTCTTAGTAGTTTTAAGGTTAATAGCGCTTGACATTGTCTGGGAACAGTTATAAGACTTGAGCGTGACCTCGCTTCTCAGATTACTGTTCAAGTTCAAGCTCATTATAGCACCCAAGTTTAACATGGCGTACTACCGCATGTTTATAATGATCTCTATTTTATATTCAAACAGAAAATAAACTCATAACAGAATAATCAACCATTTTTATTTGAGTTATAAATAGATAACTTCACTGGACCGTGCTTAATAATTCTCCAAAAATAATAACATGGCAACCTTGTATCAAACTGTCATGTCAATTGGAATTGAAATGTCAAATCAGTAAACAAGAAATTCGTGGATGTTTGTTTTTTAACGGAATCTTAAGTGAAATAATCAATAAATAACATTTAATACTGAGTAAGAAGTTTATTGAAGTTATTTTAGATGACTCTTGGACGTAAATACCAGCAATCTTCCGGGTAAATGGTTCTCCTGCCCTTGTAGCGCTGTCCCTGTTTGGCGATGCATGAACGGTCTTTATCGTTTATAAATACGGCAAAAATTGATTTTTCCCTATTTTTAGGAATGCTGGGGAGGCTCGTAAGGTGTATTCTAACCAGTCGAAGGTCGGGACTCTATCTGGTTGCTCGTCTTCTGTAAGTTATCCCACTAATATAGAAATCATAACATTTTAACTATATGAATCACCCTTCCCTATCCTTATTAGTAGTGTGTGCTTTGAATTGTTTACTAATTGATTGCTGGTACGTCGAGGATACTGTTACTTCATACTAATATTCCAATCTATGAGGCAATAGTTTAACAATTGTCTCAACTTATGTGGTTTCATAATCTAGGTTTAAACTAGGACAAAATGTACTACTATAATATTTGTTTCTGCATGCAACAAGTGTTTTATGGAGCTAACATTACCCAAATATTTTTTAGAAATCATATTATTTGTATTGGTCTGCAGTCTGCTATAACATTTTATTAATCATATCCGGTGCGTATGTAACTTTCCCTGAATGCAACTATATATCAGTGGTCATGCCTCAACAAATTCCTTGTTGTAAAATTAATTAACTAGCATACCTCGTTCTTAACACAATCAAAAATTATCAAGACGCTACAAATGCTTTAATACCTTTATTTACAAACACTGCTGTTGTTTGAGGGGACAGAAAACATTCACATCATACCAAAATAAATGAATGAAAACAATATGTGCTCATGGTTTACAGCAAATGCACACCACACTCACTCATACATAGTACTCTTACTAACATTACCATGCAAAGTATAACACACATACATACATAAACTCATGCCTTTTTCCCATGGTGGTAGGCAGAAACTAAAGAACACCATCTGCTATGATTCTTAGTACCTACTCCCTTTCCTTGCAAAGTGAATAACTGTTTGTAAATTGCAAAAATCTGCTGCAATTATATCCAGGGGATAGGCGCTGAAAGCTGAAATACAGGCCATGACTAGTTTGGCTTCAGATGCTTAAACTTTTGTGTACTCAATCATTTTTGTATAGCATTACATTTGTATTTAACTGTACTGTTTTCTTAAAGCTAACAAATGTTAATTATAACTGAACTTCAGCATAATCAGCCTATAATGTTCCAACTTGGGGGGTGGGGAGGGAGGGAGGGAGTGCTCTGTAATCTACCTCACCATGTTTTCTTTCACCATTTTGAGAGCAGTAGTGATGAAATAATTTACACAAAGTAAAGCGCCTGTCCGGTTCAAACCTATAACCTACAAGTATTAAGTCGCGGCAAAGTGTAGGGCAATTGTAACTCTATGGGGAATTCTCAGCAGCATGTCATGAGGAATTTAGTAGGTATCTATAAATGAATAATTAAAAATAAGCTTGCCTCCTACAGGGGACTTAGGATAACTAACAAAATCTGGGTGTGGTTTAGTTACTCAACAACTCTGCCTGCCCTTCATGATACATACAAGAAAGAAGAAAAAAAATATTTAATATTTCAGTTGACAATACACACAACCAAAAAGCTATAAATAAATGAAATAAATAAATATTTTTTAATTTTTATTTATTTATTTAAGTCAGTCACATATTCGTGTTGATTGTTGGTATACATAAAAATTACGTTAGTGACCAAAGATAAAAACATGCCACAATAATACTATTAAATAACTAATATATAATTAATTATATTAATTTTTAAATGCCTTTTTGTTTTATAAAAAATATATGTTGAATGGTTCAAATAATATTATTTATATTTATAAATAAGATTAAATTGATTTTAGATCTTATTGGACATAAACTTGAAGGAAATATTTAAAAAAAAATGAAATCAATTCTAAGTACATACCTACATAAAATCAAATTGTAAAATAAATTCATAAGTTAAATCGCGGTCATCTCGTAATTACGAGGGCGACTATACAAATAAAGTCTACACACATAACATGACGCCTGTAATCCCTGAAGGGTTAGGCAGAGGCGTACCTTTAGTAAATAAAGTCTAAAAATACCCTTTACATGTACTTAGATATCACTTTGCGACATGATCGAACCACCGGACTATGAGGAGGTGTGCGACCGGCTCATGGGGGAGCGGGACCCCCTGGCGTATCCCGCGGTGGACATGGAACTGTGCAACGTGCCCCGTCGCATCCGGACCATGGCCCATGTCCTGCCTGATGAAGACCTGTGAGTATTAGTTATTTAAGGCTATTTAATATATACACAGTTCATAATTTATCGACAGTTTACAATCTCGCGAGCGGTGTTCACAATCATACGGCGACATATACAGGGCGGGAGGAATAAAGACGCGAAAAAACAGCTGTTTCGTAGAAAAGTTAAATACCTACGTGGTCAAAATGACACAAATTAAACTTATAACACCCCTCTGTTTTTGTCGGGGGTTAAAAATAGCCAAATCGACCCAGCCGTTCTCAAGTGATGCGCTTATCAACGACCAGCAATTATTTTTTATAATATACATTCAGTTACCACAATACGTGTTGCTTGCAGTGTCAGTTAGTGCAGTTTATTTCATTATTTAGCCGATAGACGAGCACTGCTGGACATAGGCCTTATTTTTTCCGGATGGGAAATCATCAAATGACCCCTCCCGCTCTGGGTCGAGCGGAAGGGAGTGTCAGACTCTTACTGACTAAAACCCATCCATGTTCCTTCCTTCGCCCTTTATGTTCCGGGGTAGCGGTAACCCTTTCGGACAATCCCGCTAACCCGGCAGGCTTCGGCCCTAAGAGGCCCCTCGAATTATGCTGACAACTATTTGAGGCGCGCGTGGAATACTTACGCGCCGTCCGGCACGGGCCTGGTCCTGATCGGGCGGTGAGCTACCCATTGCTCTCCGCCCGCAGGTCCGCGCCTACGGTGGCCGGGAGTCGTCACGCGGCTCCCGACGCCCGGAGCGTCTCCCGCGGCGGCTGGGACGGGAGGCTCTCTCCCTCTTCGTCCCGCCACCTCCTTCGCTAGCATGACTGCTTCGCAGAAGGAGGCGACTGCCTCCCACTCCCTCTCGCCCCGGACCATGGCTTGCACCAGGGCTTGCACCACTCTGTTTATTCTTACATAAATAATGGTCTTTTCTTTCTCGCCTCTCCCACCAGCGCTAAAGCCCCAATGTTCGTGAGGGACTGCATCCGGTGCTACACAACGGACTACACAGTCGTGGAGTACAAGTATAGGGCTCACTCGGGCTCCATGTGCGGGCGCGAGCGGCTGGGGGAGCGCCTGGAGCGCTTGCACGCGGGCCCGCGTCACCAGTATGAGGTGGACGCCGAGCCCAGCGCCAGCACTGAGGAGCCCCAGGTAAGAGAGGGCACAAATACCATATAACCTGAGGGCCACAAATTTGTACGGAACCCTCGGTGCGCGAGTCCGACTCGCACTAGAACGGTTTTTTTTTTTAATTCCATTCAATTGTAACCGTTGTTTTGCTGTTGTAGACTTAAAAACAATTTATATCAACAAACAACTACTAAAACTCATTATATGTAGATATTAATTATTAAGAAGCGTCTTCTAAAACACTCAACAAAACTGTTGTTTACTAAATCTTACTGTGCAATAAAAGATGTTTTAAATGACAAAAGTTTCAATGAAATGTCGCTGTTTGTATGTAAATTGAAATTATTTTGTTATCATAGTTGTAATTCTGAATGTTTTATATTATTATAATACCGTTAATATAATATTTTTGATAATTCATATTATAACAGCATTACATTAATGAATATTTTTTCGATGTGTTTGAATTTTTTACGTTAAGAGTTAACACACCGTTTTAGAATAGAATAGAATACTTTTTATAATACCTACTTTGCGAAGAGTTCATACAAATATTAGAAAAATCTGCAGGCTGTAAGGTAAAATTTATCGGGACCGTTTATAAAATCCATATAATCTAACATTACAAGCAAATAAATAATTTCTTGTTCTATCTACTATCCTCAGTCTGAATCTCAATCTCAACCATCAAGCGGCCGTCAGTCCGTGGCGTCAATGTCCTCATCATCTTCCTGCAACGAGACCCTCACTCCTCGCGGCTCCTGGGCCAGCCTGGACCTTCGGAGCTCATCCTCGGATCCTCTGCTACCTGACCTCTTTGAGAGGAAACCACCAGAACAGCTGGATGCTGTCAATGAATCCAGGAGGTAAGCAGCTTTCCAAAACACAGATATTAATAGATTATCCTTGGGTGCACTTGCATAGTGCGTTCAGGGATAAACGTTGATTAGTGACTAATTTCATTAAAAGCGTTTAACGGGCCTCTGCGAGTTGGCTTCGGCCCCTCTTTACACCTTCCAAAGATGACCCCAGGGTCCTGAGATATGTCAAAGACACTTTAAATAATAAACAATTAGCCTGTATTGTCACACTGAGAGAGAGAGACAGAGCAATGGTGGCCCAGTGGTAATGGACCCAACTTACGAGTTGTAGGTCGTGAGTTCGAACCCAGGCAGACACTTTACTTTGTGTAAATTATTTCATCAACACTGCTCTCAAAACGGTGAAGGAAAACATCGTGAGGACACTGGCATGTCCTAGAACCACAAATTCGAAGACATGTGACATCTACCAACCCGCACTGAGCCCGCGTGGTGGATTATGGTCCACTCCCTCTCACAGAGAGGAGGCCTGTGTCCCAGCAGTGGGAACATTATAGGCTGATTATGTATTGTCCCACTGCAGGGCAAAGGCCTTAGGCCTTTTCTTTTTCCATGTATTCGATCCTGAGCCAATATGTACTTATCCCTCATAGGCGTCAAGTTCGTACCGCCATCTGCGCCTGAGTCTTCCGCGATACTTAACTTTAAGAGTTATAAATATTTTCAAAACTTCTCATCATCTTTTTGTCTCCTTACCTGTAGGTTAGAAAACCGCCAGGCTGATCTGCTAGGGTTGTATACTCCATACCTAGACGAGGAAGAGGCGGTGGAACGAAGGTTAGCTGCTGAAATGCCGTGCGAGATCATGGGCCATAGGATTATGGTGGTCTGCCATCAATTGAAGTGAGTATAACATTTTTGTTGGTACGGATGCCAGCACATCAAGTTACTACAATCTGTCAAATTTCTTTAATAGATTTTCAACTTTATCGCTAAACCATTAAGGTTCAAGGTTGATTGGGAAAATTTGAGTTTCGGGTAGCTTGACCTGCTGGCGTCTGTACTATTCCTCCAAGTAAACACATTATAACATTATTATTCATTATTTACTGCCTAGTTGCTACTGCTAAGTATGACGTCCTGCGGGGTAACTGCATAACACACTATCAGCAATGGGTTACATTTTGACAGTTCAACAACATTCATTGCGTTATTTCCGTTGTTGAGCAGACACATTATTCGAACATATGAAGCAATTTATTAGCAATATCGTGTGTTACGCAATTGGGGTGCTGGGTTCAATTCCCATGTCAGGCAAAGTGTTATTGAGTGTTTCCCTCATGAATTTCTCAGTAGCAGCTCAGAGTCTGGATTTTTAACCCGCTGATGGCAATAAGCTCGCCCCCTATTACATGGGATTTAAACATAACTGGCGAAATATAGGTGTCGGCGACAAGACCCTATCTGAGTACCAGGGCGCAAGTAGTGACGTTACCGCTACGCACAAAAAGTAAAGTAGAAATTTTAATCTAGTTAGAAACTTTTAAAGATATTTATTTCATGTTTTTTCTTATATTTCTAATTAGTATTTAGCTCAGATTTGTTGTTAGTTTTGTATTCCAAACAAATGAGACTGTTTTTGAAAGGATTCTTACAAGTGTAATTTTGTTCAAGTATATTTACGTAACTTGAAAACTCACTTTTTTGTTTATGGTTAGATTTTGATAATTTTTGTTTTAAAGGATAGGTCTAGATATAAAACGAATATTTCCGTTTGAATTATGAAAATCGGATCATTAGTTTAGAAATTACAAGGGATTTTGTATAGTGAAAATGTGTCGACTCACTTTTTTGACAGTTTTTGTTCTAGAAACTTTTTATTATACATAGTTAAGTTATATAGTAAGGTTTAATTAAGTAGATGGTTATATAAGGAACATAATATAGTAAAAATTGTAAGGAAATTCTATAAAAATAAATAAAATAAGGGGCTTGACAGATTTCGGCTTAAGAAAAAAGTAGCATGAAAAAGGGTTCAAAATACACGGCTCTCTATAAGGTAACGTAAGCCGGGTATAAATAGAGCGCAATTTGCGACGAAAAGTCAGTCACAGCTCAGCCGTCGAAGAGGCAACACCTACAAAAGAAGCCGAAATCTACAAGCAACATAAGTAAGAAAATTGGGTGTTTTTATTTCACTACCTATCTCTGCAAAGCCTTCCGAGCCGGTATACCCTTATAAAACGGCTACGCATTCAGGGGTGCGTGGGACGTGTGCCACCAGCAGAGTCACTCGACTCAGTGAAGGGAAACATACGTCAAAACGTGGGAGACTGTCCCAGGTACGACCGCAAGGTACTGAATATACCCCGGTTGTCCGCCACAATAGGTGTACCTACTATATGTACATCTCTGCCTAACCCTTCAGGGGAAACAGGCGTGATATTATGTTGTTAATAATTTAAATAAGGATAATACTACTTTAATTCGATGTTTACTTTACAATTTATCAAAATTAGAAAGCAAGCATTTTGTGTGTCATTATTATCCTACTTCCTACTATCCTACTAAACGCGAAAGTTTGTGAGGATGGATGGATGTTTGTTACTCTTTAACACAAAAACTACTGAACGGCTTTAGATGAAACTTGACAGTAATATAGCTTATACATCAGAATAACACATAGGGTACTTTTTATCTCGATATTCCCGCGACATCGACACTTATGCGGATGAAACCGCGGGGCGCTGATAGTAAACATATAACTTTAAATCCCTGGTCTTAATTTCGATGCTTATTTGATATCTATCAAGTTGCTACGAACATCTGTCTATTTAAAAAAAAATCGCGCCTGACTATGCAATCTGTAGTCATACGATGTCAAAAAACATAACACCACTTTTCTAGCCCTGAAGGGGTAGGCAGAGACACATAGTACACCATAGTACATAGTGGTATATCATTGTATTCATTTATTTCATGTCACCTGTCCATTCCAGGCTAGAACTAGACGTGGAGCCACTCTTCGCAAGCATGGCCGTCTACGACGCGAAAGAAAGGAAAAAAGTATCGGAGAATTTCTACTTCAACCTGAACTCGGAGTGCACTCGTCAGATGTTGTCCTCCCACGTCCCTCACGCCGACCTCTCGACCCTCAGCCGGAGTGCCGTCTTCGACATTCTAAACCCTTCGCCAGATATGTTCCTAGTTGTTAGAGTGGAAAAAGTGCTTCAAGGTGATGTCAATGAGTGCGTTGAGCCGTATATTAAGGATGATAAGGTTGGTTTTTGCTTAATGTTTTTAAAAACTACTAAAGAACTAAACCGCTAATTCAGTTAAAATTTCTTCTAGGTATCGTCTAGTTTAAGATAAACTTAAAATGTAGGGTTTAAAAAAAAAAGGAATGCAATGAATGTCTTTTGATACGTTAATTACATTAGTTTTTTTTTTTTTTTAACTTGGGTGATTATAACAATCTAAACTTTTATATAACACAAGCATCATCTGCCTAGCCTTTTCCCAACTATGTTGGGGTTGGTTTCCAGTCTTACCGGATGCGGCTAAACAATACAAGCGTTGGCCCTACAATATAACTGGCCTAAAAACTGTAGTGCTTAGTGATTTCTGCCGATATTTATTTTTAAGTCAAAATTTGAAATCTAAAAAAAAGGGATATGAAGATTCAAGATACTATTCATCTATCTTTGTAATTTGTAATTGTATGGTGTGCAATAAAATAAAGAGTATTCTATTTAACTTTCCCCAGAACCGCGAAAAAGTCCGCGCAGGCGCGGCGGCGGCATGCTCTCGGCTCGGCAAATACCGCATGCCGCTCGCCTGGAGCGCGGTATCTCTGCTCAACATACTGAGCGGCTCCAACAGCTTGGAGCGAGACCAGGACAAGGACAGCTTGTCGAACTGTCCTAATACTAATAGCTTGGGTAAGTTAATTTAAAAAAATTGGTTAGTAACCGTAACTACATCTTGTTAAACGGGTTGAAGGCCTAAAACAATTCTAAACACCCTATAAAGGAATAAAAATAGTAATAAAGATTGAAAAGGTAAAAAATACTTTCGGAGTTTGGAACAATAAACTGAATGTCATACATGACAGAGTTCAAATTCCATTGTGCAAACCAAACATTTTTTATGACTTTTTCTTTTTTATTACATACTAGCTGCCCCGGCGACCTTCGTGCCGCCTCGGAATCCTTTTTTTTTTTCTTTTGTGAACTATACAAACCTTGTCCTGACAATAACAAACACAAAAAAAAGGAATTATCCAATGTGGTGCAGTCGATTGGAAGTTATGCGCGTACATACATTTCGGTGGTTCCTTTAAAAAATTTAAATATGGTCTTGAGTTCATACGTTATAATTTTCCGGGCAACTTGTATCATTTTTCTTTTCAAAAGAAAATATTTCGGATTATTACGAAATTTTTAAAACAAAAAAAAGTCAAATTGGTCCAGCTGTCCTCAAATGATGCGCTTACCAACGAACGGCATTTAATTTTTATTTATATACCTAGATGGTCACTCAAAACGGTCGGTCGGGTCGTCAGTAGCCAGAAAGTCTGACAAGTCTTACCAAGGAGTATCGTATTACCCAGTAACTGGGTTGTGGAAGTCAGATAGGCAGTCGCTCCATGTAAAATACTAGTATTCAGCTGCATCCGATTAGACTGGAAGCCGACTCCAACATAGTTGGGAAAAGGCTAGGCAGATGATGAGATGGTCACTCAAAAATCTACTTAAAATACGTGATTCTAACGTAGATAGTTGAGAAAGTGGCGATGAATGTTTGAAATTATGAATTACAGTACAGTTAAGCTTTTGGAGACCCAAAAGATATTCTCATAAAATTCCTTCAGGCCGAATTTCCGTGACCAATCTCAGCAGAGACCAGCCTTCGGCGCGGGAGATGTTATAGTGCACAAGTGTGTGCGCAGCAGACACAGGTGCACTCTCTATTTTCTCACTCTCATATATTCTCTTAACAAAGTAATAAAGAAAGAAACATGTGAAAACTACTGGTAACTATAGATTTCTCTATTTTAATTGGGCTGAAAAATAATCCAAAATTGTATTCAATTTCAATGCTGACCTGGGAACTGTTGCAGAAGGTGCATCTGGTAATTGGCTTTAATCATAAATCTTACGGCCGAATTCTCAAACTTATCTTTAAGACGTTTTGCTAAATGTTATTCTCTCTACAATACGCCTTGAAAGTGACATAGACCGTATGATACTTAATTAAGTTGCGTTTGAGAGTGCGGTCTATAGATTGTGTCAAAATTTCATCGTCATGTAGAAATTGTCTGCCAACATTAACGTGTTTGTTTCTGTTTGTGTCGAAACAGAAACAACTACTTCCTTGTGTAGCATTAAGAAACTTTTTTCCATTCTTGCCTAAATTCGCTCGAATCATTAAAGAACGTGTCATATCACATTTACAAAATCGAATTTAAACTACTAATAGATATAAGTATTATAAAGTTTATATTACGCATTGTTTGTTTGTAAGAGGTAATCTGTGGAAGTAAAGATCCAAATTTGTAGCGGTATCTACAACGCCACATGCGAACAACGCGTCATACTGACGTCACGCAAATCCTGCATCTCGCAAGCAGAGTTTACCGCGCAATTAGCATAGATACAATTTCCCAACATCAATCGTTGGGCAATTGCCCGCCAGACACAACACCCGTCTGGTCGGAGGATCCTCCCTTTTCTATGGAGGATGAGAGAACTTTACACCCTGTTCTTCATACTTCTATAGAATTCAAAAATTGCTTTCTGTACAAGCAAACCCGTGCATAGCAATTGTATTAGTTTCATGCAGACATCGACGCGCAGCGAATGAATTGAAAATACGTATGTAATTTGAGTTAGCGATGAGCCGATCTATTCTGTATAAATCTCACCTTGAAGACTTTGGTTAAGTGGGCCTCAATAGTGGCAGTGCCTAGCAACAGGTGGAATGACAGCTCACTTCAATCAAGCTCACTTTACCAAAGTTTTCACGGTGAGATTTTCACAGAATAGTACCGCAGTAGTCGCATAGAATTCGTTTGGGCTAATACCCAAAGGACTCATTCGCCGCGAGTGGATCATTTGTCATAGTGATATGTTCGTTCCCTCACGCCCTCACCCCCCCGCAGACCGCAAGGCGTCGTCCAGCAGCCTGGAGCAGCTGCGGCGGCGCGCCGGCGAGGTGGGCGGCTCGCTCACGCGCAAGGGCTCCATCGAGCGCCGCGCGCCCACCCATCACGCCGACGACCTCGCCAACCAGCTCGACACCTTCAAGCCCATTGTTATTACTGTCACCAGCTTTTTTAAACAGGTTAGTAAGTTTGTTTTTAAATTTGAAAAATGGTAGGTCCTTATTTATTCTTTGAGACAATTTAAAATCTGTAGCCAAGTATAATAATCAGTCAGTGACCGACAATCCATATAATTTGTCTGCACTAACTCAAATTAAATAAATTGTTCATTCTGAGACAAACTTACTTTTAATGTGTGTTTAACAGTGTAAACTACACCATGAACATTTTGCACTTTAGTGCACCTAAGAATCCCCTTTTCTCTTTTAATTATTGTGTCGCATCAAAATCCATAAATTATCGCACACATGTTGGTCTGATACCCGCTACCATTGGCCAAGGAATAACTCAGTAAGTTTATTGTATTTGTTTATTAGGAGACGGACAAACTTCGCGACGAAGACCTGTACAAATTCCTAGCTGAGATCAAACGACCCAGTTCCGCTCCAAAGAAACTTAAGTGCATCCCCGGTACATTGAAGATCGAAGTCTCGCCATGTCCTGATGAAATGAAGAATGGACTCACTCCAGAGCTTGCCAAATTGCACCCTTATGGAGGTAAGATATAGTTCAAATTGGTCTGTTGAGCACAGCCTAGCCGGTATTGTGATATTTTTCTCAGCATTAGTTGATTTATTATTTTTCGAAAAGATCCTAAAGACAAAATTCTCCTTATTACAATTTGACGACAGTTTATCGTGCCATAGTGTATGAGAATAGGTCTATTTAAATATACAAGCAAGGACACAAAGATCGTCACAACACAGTGACAACCATTCTTTACTTATTATGACTGATGTATCATCTACCTAGCCTATTCCCAACTATTTTTGGGGTCGACTTCCAGTCTAATCAGATGCAGCTGAATACCAGTATTTTACTTGGAGTGCCTAGCCCTCCTCAGCCCAGTTACTGAGTTACAAGATACCCTTTCGTGAGGCTGATCGTCAGACCTTCGGGCTTCAATATTAATAATTTACCGCCTATATTTTTCTTTATAGACGACAACGTGCGTCCCTGTAAAGAGATCCTGCCGTTCCCGACGCACCCGCCCGCCATGCCGCACTACCAGTACCGCAACCTGCTGTACTTGGCGGTCAAGGAGATCAACCTGAACGCGTACACCTCGCGCACTGGCTCCGCTAGGAATATTACTGTGCGTTTGTTATAAAGCCTAACTTACTTAATGTGTGGTGTTAAAACGATAAAGAGGGGTATTGTACCACACTACAAGGTTATTTTGGCGCGTGGCCAAAATCAGAATGAACGTCGCCATCTTGTTTTGTCAATACAATTTCTGGAATACAATTTCACAAATGTTTACCATCAACGCCCCCTGTATTTCAGGAGCCAAAATATCCTTGCGCAGGCCAATTCAAACTTCACGGCAGCTCTGCCGAGTGTTCCGAGCCGCCATCAAATTTGAAAATTGAAATTGAAATTTGAATTTGAATCGGGCTGGAGCACTCTAGATTCGAAAGACCTTCAGATATTAATTCTGTGTCGCTGCTAGACAAAGGTTTACGACTCACAGGTTTTTCATTTTCAATTGTTTTCTGTTTTGCTTTCGATGCAGTTCGATAAACGCCAATCAAGTCGTCTCCCTTAGCTTCGGAGTTGCCTCAATATTAAACCGTGCATAATTCTTCAAACAGGTGCGAATACAACTGATGTCGGGTGAGAACGAAGAATCAGCTCTACCAGCTATATTTGGGAGGAGCTCCTGTCCAGAGTTCACCAATGAAGCTTACACCACCGTGCTGTACCATAACAAGTAAGATAACTTTCATTTACTTAAACAATGTTTTGGCTTCCTTTTATAAGCAGACGAGATAAGAGCTACAGGCGCGTTGTTAAACAACTTTGTGTATCCTGTGAGCGTAATTCCCTTCGGTTTTTTGAGAAGTTGGAATTTGTCCTATTTTATGGGTGCATATAGTTACACATACATATAATATATATTGGTCTGCGCGAGAATTGAACCTGTGAAATATAGCACAGCAGAAATGAAAGCGGATGTTTTAGAGTGCTAAACCATCCTACGTTTCTGGCATCTACTGAAAATGAGCACAAGATTTGGCCTCATCCGTATTTTTCATCTTTTCCAGGAACCCGTCCCTCTACGACGAGATAAAGCTGAAACTACCCGCCGACCTGGGCGATCAACATCACTTGCTGTTCACGTTCCTACACGTGTCGTGTCAGAGGAAGCCTGTAGCTCCCGACCAGGAGAAGAACTTGGAGACTCCTGTGGGATACTCGGTAAGAAACAGAAGACAGAGCTTGGAACTACGAAAAAAGGCTATAAAATTAAAAAGACGCTCATTTATTGTAAAAAGCGTGCATCATTAGAAGCCCAAAAGTTTTTAGAGGTGTATATATGAGAACAAAATTCCATAACGAACGTAACTTGTTCTCCCCAGTGGCTCCCCCTGTGCCGCAACGGCAAGCTGACGTGCGGCGAGTTCGGCCTGCCCGTCATGCAGGAGGAGCCTCCCGCCAACTACTCCTACATCTTCCCCGACGTGCAGCTGCCCGGCACGCGCTGGATCGACAACCACAAGCCCATCTTCAGCATCACGCTCGACGCGCACACCACTGTGCATCCACTGGTCAGTGAATTCATACCTTTTTTTGGTAACCTAGAAAAACAAAAAAAAATAAAAAGCATTGTGTGGTTTTATGAAACCACGGTAAAAGTGAAACTTTAAAAAAAAAAAAAAATTAATAACAACATTTACATTAAACACTGACAAAAACAAACAAAATAGCGTGGAGCACTGGCACAAATGAGTAATAGTCTATACACCATAGAGAAAGTAAAATTATCCCTACTCCGCGGCCGACCGTCACGCGACATGCAACACAGACGACAGAAGTGTGAGACGATGTAATAAAAGTTTCACTTTAAAAATTTTACCTTTATCTAAAACACTAATATGCACACACACACAATCATTAATTTTAACTTTACGTCGGCTCTGAAGTGCGCAGTACCTCACCCCACACTGACACGTGAAATCGTTACTGCGCAGCGACTCGCCGAGTGTTCCGAGTCGCCGTAAAATTTGAATCGGGCTGTATCAACCGTTTCATGTGTAGCTCACGTTCAAATAGTGTGCTCACATTGAAATCTAAAACGGCCGAGATACCAAACATATTCAACGTTTTCACGTCTCTGACAGGATACTGAGCCCGGCAGACCTTCAACCTGATATGTAACAATACTATTTTGTACTTTGTTTACAGGATGGATACATAGAACGTTTCGCTATGGCGTGCGAGGCGGTGCAAGAAGGAAACATTCCGCCGCGCATCGGACTTTCGAACATGGAGTCTGAACTACGCGCTAGGTAAGAAAAAGGGTTCATAGTCTTGGTCTTTTAAGTATGTTATATCTTAAGCTTTGCATATTCAGCCTATACTGTTCTTACTGCTAGGAGTCCCAGCAGTGGGAACATTATTGGCTGATAACGCGAAGCTCCCAGTTTGGGACACAGGCTTTCTCTTTGTCATACTGAGTGGCCCGTAATCCACCTCACGGGCCCAATGCAGGTTGGTGGAAGTCACGTGTCTTCCCTGAATTTCATGAGCGACGTTCCTTTTCCACCTTAGACCGATTTGTACAATTCTGTCTTTGTTTCAGCATAACCGAGCTGCCCACAGCCAACGTGGAGGTCCTGGCGCGCTACGTGCCGGTGCTGCTGGACAAGCTGCTGCACCTGCTGGTCGCGCCGCCCGCGCTGGCCGGCCACACGCTGAACATCGCGCAGGACGTGTTCACTTGCCTCGCGCACCTCTTCACTGATATATCTGTGAGTACTCATCATTATCACCATGATCATCCACAGCCCGACATCACCCACTGCTGGGCATACGTCTTGTTTTTGTTTGCAGCCACGCCCCATTTCTAACTTCTGTACTGTGTGATGACTAATAAACGAACCTGCCAAGAAAAATAATGTGGAAAAAAAAGGATTGTGTGGTTTTGTGAAACCACGGTCAAAGAGAAACTTAAAAAAAAAAAAAAAAAAAAAAAACAAAAAAAAAATACATTACACATTACATTTACATTAAACACTGACAAAAACAAACAAAAAAGCGTGGAGCACTGGCACAAATGAATAATAGTCCCTATCTGTAAAATTATCCCTACTCCGCGGCCGACCGTCACGCGACATGCAACACAGACGAAAAAGTGTGAGGCGATGTAATAAAAGTTTCACTTTAATAAAATTACCAGGATCACCATCAAATAAAACTCTTTTCTATCTAAAGTCGTGCCTAAATATTTTTCGTGAAGAATTTCTTAATTGGTCGAATAAGAAAATGCTTACGGCTTAAAGTCTGCCTCAGTACATTTGTGTGCTTGAAGAATTAAATAAATAAGACCATATCACCTCTTGATACGGTGCTAATATCTCTATCTATCTATCTTATACTTGCAGAACATGAACGAAGGGGCTACCTGCGACAACCATGGCCGCAGTGGTCTGATCACCACGTATATACAGTACCAGTGCACCATTCCACGACCCTCGCTCACTGACCGGGATATAGGACTGCCGCTACCACCTGCAGGTATGTGGACTTTGAATAGGTAATGTCCACGTGGTTCTCGTAATTCATTACTCGACTGACCCTAAATTAACATACAACTCTTAGCAAAGTGACAGTGATAGCATAAGTACTAATGGGCGTGACTTGAAATTGTTTTGCGTTTAAAGCCGTACTCGTGCACGCACGAACGAACAAAAACATGAACCACAAACATTGTGTTCGTTATTGGTACGCACGTGCGAACAAAGTGTTCGATGTTCGTGATCACCATGTTTATGTGCGTTCGTGCGTGCACGAGTTTTGTCTCCCCCTGAAGAATCCTGTAGTTTTAAAAGTAAAATCCCGCTTGAAATGTCTCGTCGGGCGCACTTATATACCACTATTTATGGTTTTAAATAAGTATGTGTATTTGTTATAGTGATGACGGATGGCTCATGTAAGATTTTACATGAAGAGCTGGCACTGCAGTGGGTGGTAGCCAGTGGTGCTACCAGGGACCTTGCTATGCAGAACTCATGGTAAGTTAATAAATAGTTCTGCTTTGTACTAGTACTATTTTGAACTTGTAAACTAGGTACTATAAAGTCAGCATAATGAACAAATTTTCTCATAGTATTTGTTCTTATTTTCTCATAGTATTTGTTCTTATTTTCTCATAGTATTTGTTCTTATTTTCTCATAGTATTTGTTCTTATTTTCTCATAGTAATTGTTCTTATTTTCTCATAGTATTTGTTCTTAATTTCTCATAGTAACTGTGTGTGTAGTATATTAACTTTGTGTAAAACAAGAGATTTATTGCAAAATTTCTGTGTTGGTCCCCATAGTAACAATTATTAGGTTAATAACTCATTGTATGGGAAATATTTGATGTACACTTTTTTGTATACGTTTTTAAACAAAAAATAATTAATTTATTATTATGGGCAAATACTTTTGCTCCTTGAAAGAATGCTAATGACTTCAGTTAGACGGTATTGATGAACCAAACGTCTAAACATATAATATACTTGTGTAACAAGTTAAAACGCAGTTGATGTTTTACACTGTATTTTGGTAGTTTGTAGTGGTATACATATATAGCAGGTACAGAAAACTTCGTATTTTGTATATAGACTAACAGTACAGGGAGCGGGACCCCGTGCGTGCGTTCGCGTATTACTGGTTCTCAGAGCTGTCCAACCAGAGAGATTGAAGCAGACCGAGAGCGCAGCGGATACTGACTGCGTACGCGGCGGTGGTCGTCTTTTATGTGGCGGGCGGGGTCCTCGTGCGCGGGGGGCCACGCCCAGTGTGGCGTGTAGCGTCTCCGTTGTTGTTGTTACACTTGTACTTTATGATCGTGTCCAACCGCAGGGCCCTGTTCGAGCTGATGGTGAAGTCCATGGTGGAGTACCTGTACTGGAGCGGTGCGCACGAGGCGCGGCGCAAGGCGCGCTTCCCCGACCAGTTCACCGACGACCTCACCACGCTCGTCAACAACGTCACCACCGAGATCATATCCAGGTGCGACCACCCGACCCATTGATGCAAATTACGAATAGAAAAATTTTATTCATACATATCAGGATTAAGAAATTGCATAAACCATTTCTTTTGATTTAAAACATAACTGAAGTATTCGCGATCATAAAACATGCAAGTAGAACGGTAAACATTTCACACATATTGTTAAACTCTATTCTGAGAGTAGTGTCGTTTAGTAAGAGCAGGCGCTTACTAGGCGGCATTATGCGGCATGGAACGCAAAGCAACATAACATTTGTATGCCGAAACCTTCCGCGGCTCCTTTCACTATTTAGTCATAGGTTCACTTTTAAAGTCCTATCCCATTAATTCAACCTGTTTACAGCTGTTTGAAGAAACGTGATCATAATCTATATTAAATTAAATTCTGTCCGTTGGTAAGCGCGTGCAGCCGTAGGTCCAGCCGTTCTTAAGAGATGCTTGAGAACGGCTGGACCGAAAGACAAAAGTGGAAAACTTTCCAGGAAATTTTTCAATTTCGAGAAAAACGGATCATCCTTTTTCTATGGGAATTTTGTATGAACTCAAGACCATATTAAAATTTTGAAAGAGCAACGGCCGTCGGGTCCGCTAATTTTCTTGTCACTATTCCACTTTCTCCCCAGATATGGCAAAGACAGCCGCCTCACCCAGAGCCTGAACAACAGCCTGGCCTTCTTCCTGTTCGAGCTGCTGAGCGTGATGGACCGCGGCTACGTGTTCAACCTCGTGCGCACCTACTACAAGCAGATGTGCGCCAAGATCGCCTCTCTGCCGGATGCTGTGCCGCTTGTGCACTATAAGGTAAAGGAGATCAATCAATCTGCCTAGCCATCTTTGTGACCACCAGAACCCAGTCATGTTACCCAGTACTGGATAAAACGATACCCCTTGTAAAACTGGTTGTCAGATTTTTGGGCTTCTGACTACCTGTAACGACTGTCAAAGATCGATTGGGACCAATGCCTTAACCACTCTGCTCGACTAGATTATGACATATGACATATCAGCTGGCTCGACGGGATGTTGCGAATTAAGTCATGAAATTCAGGAAGTTACATCAACTTTCAGCATTCAAATTTATGAAGAAAAATATGTTTCCGCGCTATTTGTAGCAAATATCTTTAATTATATGTTGTGGTCGGTCAAACTTCGTTAATCTACTACGAAAGTTGTATAAAATAGGTATTACTGCACCTATCCAAAAGGTATACAACCTCTTGCTGAAAATATGCAAAAGGGAAAAATAAAGATTAGCCATTTTACTCGTAGACTAAAATTTGCAATAAGGTGTATTCTTTGCACCGCAAAATGGTGTAGTAAAATTACGATAAACATAATTAGGGGTGGCATTTCCCATGCATGTAACAGAGGGTTGAAAAAATCTATGCACGTAAGCGTGTGAGGGTATTGTTGGATCTCATAATTAAAATTATAAAGATGTTTCTAACTGACTTTGCTTTTAAAGTCAACCGTTTTTGAGATATGGGATATTCTCTTTTACAACCGCAGAATTAACTTTGTTTTTTACAGTTTTTTCGGGAAATTTTAAGAAATACAAACTTATTTTTTCAGTCGATCAAATTAATTATGTGCATTATACAGACGCCAAGCACATCATGCTACTACAATCAGTCAAATTTCTTTAATAGATTTTCAACTTTATGGCTAAAGCATTAAGGTTCAAGGTTAATTGAGAAAATTTTACAGTTTCGGGTAGGTTGACCTGCTGGCGTCTGTACGTGTGTAAATGTTCATCCCAAGTACGAGACCTTTCATTATGCGTGGTCCGACATGCACTTGGCCAGTATTTTTTTTTAATTTCGTTGAGTAACTACCACAAAAAAGAAACAATTTCTATTAGGTATTCAAGTAAACTAATATAAATAAAAACTACCAAGCTCATACAACTATGACCTTGGTAATTTTTATTTAAATTCGTTTTTTTTTTGTTTTGATATGTCGGTCGGTCGTCTGTCGTGACGTCACCGTACGCTGTCGATAGCGTCTGACGCTTTAATTCCCCCCCCTCAGCTGGCCTTCCTGCGCATCATCTGCTCGCACGAGCACTACGTGCCGCTGAACCTGCCGCTGGCGGGCGGCGCGGGCGGCGTGTCGCCGGCCGCGTCGTGGCAGTCGCTGGGCTCGCAGTCCAGCGCGCCGCCGCGCCACGCGCTGGGCCACGAGTTCCGCTCCCGGCACTACCTGGCCGGCCTGCTGCTCACTGAGCTCACTAATGCGCTGGATTTGCAGTAAGTACACACAGAACAGTAACCTTCAGAGCCTTCATGAATTGCTCACTGACTCTGAGCAGTGATTGGATTAGGAGTGCAATTTAGGATCAACAACCCCAAACAATACAGTCAGTATCGACCCCACGAAAATCCCGGTATTTTGTAATTACGAAAACCATTTTATTTATTAAAAATTTTACATCAATGAAAATGGGGGCCTCTTTTTACAATTTTTAAAATCAATTTGTGTTTGACATATTTTTATTTATAAATCGATTTTGAAAACAAATAATAATAATAATAATAATAATAATTTTATTTATTTTCCCATCACAAAGTTACACTAAGCCATTTTATGCAATACATAATAAAGAAAAATTTAAAACTAACTTTGTGAGGGACTGGTGCCTGATGTAGGTATGTACAACAACCTGTATTACAGGTCACCAGGGCCCTCCCGCGGCTAGTATGCTAGTTATGGTATTAGTTTAGCATTTCGCAGTGAGCAAAAGTGAAAGCTTAGCTAAAAGAAACTAATACTAAAAATAACAATTCTAAAACAAAAGTAAGACATAAATAAACAATTTATACTGAGGATATTCCAGAACGTGAGAGAAACTAATAATAAAATAAAAATAACAATTCTAAAACAAAAATAAGACATAAACAAACAATTTTTTTTTTTTTTTTTTTACCGAGGATATTCCAGAACGTGAGTGTGAATGCTAAGTTGATGTGTGCTTGATTGCAATTTTATGTGTTTGAGTGTTTGTGTGTGTGTGTGTGTTTGTGTGTGTTAGAGTATAAGTTTGAAATGTCTGCAAGTTTAAAAGAAAACGAATGAAACAGCCGAGTAAAGGATCAGAATTTATCTGAGTGGGACCAGGAGATTTTCAGTTTGACAATAGTCAAGAGTTTTCAGGTATTTAGAGACAGCAGCTTTACACTTAGATTTCAGTTGTGGGTAAATTAATAGCTTGCTGTTCAGCTTGTTATAAAGGTATGGGCCAAGAAAGCAGAAGAAATTATGCGACAGAGCTGAATGTAAGGGTTTTGTTACACATACATTGCCTTTACGGCGCTTGTCTTTTTGTAGATCCGGGTTATATTGCAACATTGTATGTTGTTTAAGGATAGTTTGAAGGATGAAAGATTGTCTGACTGTAAGAACATCCCATTTTTTGTAGAGGTCCACAGTCGCGTAACGGAAAGGGAGACCAGCGCCCACCTTAAGAATTGCACGTTGGGCCCGCTCAACCTCAATGAGGTGGGTTTTCGCGGCGCCACCCCAAGAAATTATGCAATAGTCAATCAATGATTGACCTAATGCAAAATACACCATTTTAATAGTCTGTCTGTCTGCCGTGTATCTTAAGGTTTTAAAAATATAGATTAGTTTTCGCAGTCGAGACACTAGGGCCTTTATGTGTAATTTGAAAGTGAGTGATTGATCAATGACTACACCGAGGTATTTTAGATTGTCAGTTCTTTGTAAAGTGGGACAGGTGCAATCACCAATAGAGAGTTCAGATCCACAAACATGAGCTTTAATGCTAAGCGAGTCTAGGGGCAGAAGGTTCGTTCTATAGGCAAAAGTTACATATTTTGTTTTGGTAACATTTAAAGTCAACACATTGCTTTTCAGCCACGCGTTGACACGAGTGAACCCCATCTGCGCGATACCGAATACCTCTTCCCAGCTATCACCACTAAATATTAGGGCAGTATCGTCAGCAAACGTAATAATTTTGCCCTTTTGGAGTTGGAGTTGACAGAGATTATTTATGTAAATAAGGAACAAGGTGGGCCCGAGTATACTGCCTTGTGGTACACCAAATTTAATAGACCGCTCCTCGCTTATCCTCTGGTCAATTTTAACTCTTTGCCTTCTATCGGTTAAGTAGTCCTCCAGTAGTTTTAGGGGTATACCTCTTACGCCAATCGCCTCCAGCTTTTTAAGTAAGAGTGGAATAGAGACTGTATCGAAGGCTTTAGCCAGGTCTAGGAACACTGCCAGGCATTTCCTTCTACCATCTAAGCTGGAGATTATGTTATTCAAAAGCTCGTGTACTGCGTCGTTGGTAGATTTACGACTTCGAAAGCCAAACTGGGCGGATGAAAGGAGCCTGTTGGTTTCGAGGAATTTAGTAAGGCGACGATTGATCAGCCTCTCCAAAATCTTAGACATAGATGGCAGAATGGAGATAGGACGGTAGTTATCGACACAATCTCTATCCCCACTCTTGTGAATCGGCTTAATTAAAGCTGTTTTAAAGGCCCTTGGAAAGACTCCTGTTGATAACGCTAGGTTACAAGTATGGATAACAGACGGAGCAAGGAGGTTCACGTATCTCCTAATTATTCTACTAGATATAAGATCAATTCCCACGGCACAGTTATCCTTTAGGTCCAATATAAGCTGCACAATTTCTTCTTCGTCGGTAGGGAAGAGTGCAAAAGAATTTAGGGGGGGAGTGGTAGACTGTTCACCAGGTATATCATTTGTAGTTCCTGAAAGGGTAATTTGTTCAGCAAGCTTTTTGCCAACATCAGCAAAGAAACTATTGATGTTGTTAATAATAATATCAGGGTTGTCAGGTGTTATGAGACAGCATGCATGATCAGAAACCTCATTAGCGCCATTCATTCTCCTAATAACCTCCCATAGTTGTTTCTTGTTTCCTTTTGCATTCTCAATCTCTTTCTTCTCGTATGCTCTTTTGACTTTTTTTATTAGATAGTTGCAAAAATTGCGATAACGTTTATACGTTACCTTAAGAATCTCATTATCTTTATCCCTTTTCAGTTTCTTATAAAGGTTGTCTCTATTTCTCATGCATTTTAACAATCCCCTAGTAATCCAGGGTTTGCCAATGCGTTTTCTTTTTGGGATTTTAACTAAGCGAGTGTTATTTTTAATGGCTGAGGATAAGTAGGTAACAAGCATGTCTGTAGCTAAGTTGACATCATTACACTCCAGAATAGGCTGGAAATTGATTTTCTTAAAGCAAACATCCAGGGCATCAAAGTCTATAGAGTGGGATGCTACATTGCGATATTCTAATCGAGCACTGCGACTAAAACTTACAGCTACACTCTCGTGATCAGTAACTGATGACTCGATGATAAGGCAAGTAGCATCCATGTTGGTTTTAATTATAATATGGTCAAGACACGTGCGTCCATGTGTGGGTGAATTGTGACCAGGGAGCATGCCATGACTTGCTAGTACATTGAGGTATTCATTAGCACGTCTATCTACGGTGTTTGGCCCTATGTCGATGTTTATGTCACCACAGAGGATTATGTTTTTAAAGCTGGTTAATTTAGATAGTAAGGTGTCTAATGAATTTATAAAGTTGGTAGTATTGGGTTGACTCGGAGGACGATAAATTCCAATAACACAAGTATCTGGTTCCAGTTTCAGGAGAAGACAGTTGGCGTCTTTTATCAAGGGTTCTTCGATTGTTACTGGCAGGTGTTTATTGTAATAAATGACAACTCCCTCATTTTGTGTTTTGTGAATGGTTGAATATGAGCGGTTATAGTAATCAAGAGTCGGTACATTCCTAGCTAAGGGAAGCCAACATTCTGTAAGGACTAGAATATCCCAAGAGATTCCCGACCTCTGGAGAAGTGTTAATAAGTTAGGCATATTACAAGAGATGCTTCGAATATTCTGAGACAAAAGATTGAGTTTGCAATTAGTAGAAATATGATTTTCTACATCAGTTATGTCACAGGAGATCGATTTAGCTACTTGAAGAGAGTCCAAATCCGAGTTTAATGCCTCAATATCTTGCATCATGATTACCATTACAATAATAAAATGCCAGACAGAGTCACGAAATTATCGTGACGACTGAGGGTATAATAAAAAATAAGTAAACTTGGACTTGGTACATATGTAGCTATGCGATTGGACCTATGACAATACCTGACTAGTCGAGAGGGTACACTGTTATTATTAAGAATGCTGATAGATAAAACTTGCAATGTTAAGATGTACTGAGTAGTGTAGACGTATTGTAGAATATGTGATTGTGTAAAGATAGATGTAATTCTGGAATTCAAATAGACGTAATTAACACTAGTCGAGGGTAAGCTAAAATTATTACATAAACAAAGTAAGAAGTGCTTAAAAGTAGTTACGTAAGTGCAATAATGTTTTGGTATATCTAGTCACAATGTAATTTTGTTTAACTCAGACTCCGTTTCAATACGAACACGTGAAGAACCCTCTTCTTTCTTCACATAGATCTTCCCGTATGATGCCCAGGAAGCAACGAGTTTTTTGTTTTTCACGCATTGGCGAGCCAAGTAAAACAATTTTCTTGCTTTGTCCGTCAAGTACTCGGATATAAATACCGAACGCAAATCGCCAGGAAGCTTCAGTTGTTCCGTGTTCAATTGCGGTTCATTTTTATCGCGTTTAGATTTGTTATATGATATAACTTTGGAAATAATTGATTCCTTCCGAAGGGTGGTAGTAAAATCTACTATAATAGCTTCAGACTTAGTGCGAAAGATGTCGCGTATCTCAGACTCCTGAACGGGATCTTCCAGTCCTAATGTCAGGCCAAGTTTCAACATTACATTAGACAAGACTTTTTTATTCTCACCTTCTAACTTTGGTAGGTTACGAACTTCAATAGTTGTACTACGCGTGTTTTTCTCATAAATCTCGAGCTGATTTTCAAGGTTGTTTATTCGGTTTTCGTATTGGCTATTTAATTTTTCCAAACTATCCACTTTTAGAAGAAGTTCTTGATGCTGGGATGTGATAGTTTCAACGGATTTTTTAATTTCTTGATTTTGTGACATTATTGTGCCTAAGGTAGCATTTAGTAATTCAAATTTTTGGTCTTGCTGAACTTTAAGCTCAGCAAACATAGTCTTTATTTCAGACATGGAGGACGAAGGTTGCTCTGCCAGGTCACCGAAAGTTCTCTTTTGACGCTTTGTAATAAAATAGCGATCCTCAAAATCTTCTTGGTTGCTTTGTGTATTGAGGGCTGAATCCGAATTATAATGAATAGCCGGGGTAGGTGTAGATAACTTCTGGTCGGAAGTAGTTGGAGAGCGCTGTACTGACATTGTTGCGTTGTAAAAGTGGTTGGTCCCCAATAAATATACTCCAATACTTTTGTCGAAATAAGCCAACAGGTGGTTGATAACAGCTGGGGAATGCGAGGTGTGTAACCTTGACCAGCAATCACAGATACCCTCACTTTTGTAAGGCACAACACAGCACTTTGTTTTAAATCTACTTTGATCCACTTATACACGAGATCTCTATGTACAAATTTGTCTTTACACAGGTTTGTTTTTAACACAGTTGTCCATGCGATTTTATAAGTTTCAACTTCGTAAATCTGTTTTAGACTGGTTTTAAAAAATAAAAATGTAGGGAGCACACGAAAACACGACTGCTCGCTGCGAGGGTAGAGGGGGTGAAAAATGCTTCTGTAATGTGTGTATTCTGTGTGTGTGTGAAGCTTTGTCTGTCATAGTGTCTTAGCATAATGCTAAGCGATGGCCGTTTTGCGTGGATGTGGCGCGTGGTTTCCCTTAACTTGTTTTATTTTTATGTGTTTATGTTCTTTTTACGCGTCATGTTTACCGCGAGCTAAGTTTAAGAGCAGTGGTGGCCCAGTGGTAACGGCCGCGACTTACGAGTTGTAGGTCGTAGGTTCAAACCCAGACAGGCGCTTTACTTTGTGTAAATTATTGCATCACCACTGCTCTCAATACGGTGAAGGAAAACATCGTGAGGAAACCGGCATGTCCTAGAACCAAAAATTCGAAGACATGTGACATCTACCAACCCACACTGGGCCCGCGTGGTGGATTACGTCTCACTCCGTCTCACCGAGAGGAGGCCTGTGTCCCAGCAGTGGGAACATTATAGGCTGATTATGTATTATGTATGTTTACCGCAAATAAATGTATTTTTTTTCTTCTGTAACTAAAATGTTCAAAATGGCGGTTATGCGGGCGAAGCCTTGGGAAAGTACTAGTATTTGCCCATGGCTTCATATCGACTGTTAGCAACTCTATGCCGTAGTAAACTGCATTTACTACTATAGTTTTACAACAGGTTCGGATGACAAACCTTATACACGCGTTAATTTTTTTTAAACGACCTAGTGTGTGAGACGTCTTTATATCGTGGTGCTGACTAACTCACTCAAATCGGTTGGACGCTACAGTACTCGTTATATCACATGGAAAGCGAGTTTTATGGAGAGCGCCCACGAGCAACTTAGTTGCCCAGCAACTTTTTGACTCTGTCGCTGTCTTCTCCCCGAAACTTGGACGATGCGCACACGGGAGCGACAGCAACGCTATTTTTTTTTGTTGAATTTTCGGTTGAGCGACAACTTTTTTGCTGCCGTGCGCGCAGTTGTATTACAACCTTTAGACGGGCGACAGTTACGTCCGAACCCGCGGACAAAAATGCCTCCCAGCTGTTGCGGCGCTACATGCGCGCACTTTCATACAAACCCGTAGACTTAATGTGAAAGACAAATTAGTTGCGGAGACAAAAGTTGCTCGTAGTTTTGGATTATATTTCATTCTAAGGGCGCCCGCCCGCCGTATTCCAAAATTTCCCCTGCACCTACCAGGAGCCCAGTCCTGCAATGCGCGGCAGTGAATGGCGTGCTGTCCCTGCTGACGGCCCACGACGCGGATCCGCGCCTTTCCGCGCCCGACGTGAAAGCGCGCGTGGCGGCGCTGTACCTGCCGCTGCTGGGCATCGTCATGGACGCGCACGCGCAGCTCTACAGGGGCTTCACTACTAGCAAAGGTAATAAATAATAGGAAAAGTTGACAAAATCACTGTCTTTATTCCAATTTATTGTAGGACGGCTGACGGGGGTTGGGGTAGATGTGTTCTTGAGTGGAGACCGCGAATCGGTAAAAAATAAGGTGGGACTCAGGCTAGGTGGAGCGACGATCTTCGCAGGATGGCTGGTAGCAGCTGGATGTGAGTTGCCGAAAATCGAGTTGAATGGCGTGCAAAAGGAGGGGCCTATGTCCAGCAGTGGACTGCTTTAGGCTGATGATGATGATTGTAGGACGACGCAGCACATCTTTCCAAAATGGCTTTAAAAAGCACCTTAGGAGCCTTTAAAAAGGTCTTGTCCTATTCGGCATTGAAGCAACACTATCAACCAAACTCATTGAATGTTCTTTTGCAGAGGTACTACAACTGGACAGTGAAATGGGACAATTTGGAAATCTATACACCGCGTCCTCTCCTGAAGGTGACTTTAAACAGGTATGATACTGTTCCTTATACACCTGCATTGCACCGGCAACCAACCCGCATTGGGCCTGCTTGGTGGATTATGGCCTACTCCCTCTCATCGAGAGGAGGCCTGTGTCCCAGCAGTGGGAACATTATAGGCTGATTATGTATACACCTGCATGTTGGAGTCACATTGTCTTTGTGATATTTATCCCAAATAATACCCCATTTTTCGAATTTTTCCCCCAATTTATTTATTAATTATTTTATTATTTATGTACGCACAGTAAAGCAGATATAGGTACGACATATACTATAAGTACATAGGTACTGCTTATTTATTAAGAAATTTCTTCCAGCAGACCTGTGGATAGTGTGTGAGAACATGAAGAGAAGAATATGATTACGACTGTTTATTTTTTTTATTATGGTTTATGTTATTTTGTTGTTCTTCCAGAGCGGCCGTCCGCCCTTCAACAGTGAGACCAGCCGCAACCTGCTGATGTGCCTCGTGTGGGTGCTGAAGTGGGCCGAGCGCGGCGCGCTGGCGGCCTGCGTGGCCGAGCTGTCGCCGCACAAGCTGCACTCGCTGCTGGCCCTCATCGACCTGTGCTTCAAGTGTCAGGAGTACAAGGTACAGTACGGAAGCGTATTGAACATATAGAGGCAAACTGACAGTGAGAAATCGGCGAAGATTAGCCGCAGTACACAGCTACAAACGGCCTTCCTGAAAGAAAACAATACCGTTAAGTTGTATACAACATTACAAGCGCTGGTCTCCCGCAGGCTTGTGTTGAGCACTTTTTGCATATAAATACGTAATTCCAATTTATTGTTCAAGCAGACAGTGATCGAAGCGAAGTAGTTCCCTTTCGCTTTACGTAATATGTATGATTCCCATGGTTGAAGTCAAGAGATACCCTGTATTTTCTGGTAGGTACCCAATCGGCAGCTCACAAAATCCTACTGTCCGGCATGACATGGTTTTTTAAGGGTACGAAAAAAAAAAACGAAACCTTTTAGTACAACATATTTTTTTAGTCCCAGAGGTTTTTCTCGAGATCAATGCGGCGCGTGGGAATTTAAATTTTGACATAGGGTTAGGTCTCGGTGACGCACACGCAGATCGTGTCAGTCAGTCAAAGACTTGTATTTAGATTAATTTTTTCAATAAACAATCATTATTTTTCAATACAAAAACCTGATGTTATCATTAACATTCAACGTTACTCAACAGGGTCGCAAGGAGATAATGAAGTGCACGCAACAGAACGTGCGCAAGACCACGGACATCAAGTCTAAGTTAGAAGACGTCATTCTGGGGCAGGGCTCCGCCAGGAATGACTTCATCATGAGGAGGAAAGGTCAGTCGGTGATAGCTCAATGTAGTGCTACAAGGATCTTTTCGTGTGTTTACAAATGCTTCTTCATCGCAACACTGGTACGGAGTTGTGCCAAAGAAGCGTTCGGGCAGATAAATTTAAAATGCGACGGACGACGTATGATTTTTTAACTCACTAGAGTACTTTTTACTATCTAGTAAAGGCATGAAAAAGCATTTTACTTACCAACAACAAGGGTGATCCCTTGTCTCGTGTGACCGGGGGCGTTGTTGGTAAGTGAATTGGAATTGTATTGACAAAATTAATTTTCGATTTTGGCCACGCGACAAAAGAACCTTGTAGCATTGTAGATAGCGTATAAGCAAACTGATTTTGAAGTAAAAAAAGTAAAAAACTTTTATAATTCTGCAGCACATTAATTGCTGTGGTGTTTTTGTATACCAATGTGTGCCATGTTCTGCATACCACAAAAGTTAGGCATATACCTTTTTTCTGCCCTGGCCAAATACCTATTTAGGATCCTTCAATTACCCATTTTTTATTGAAACAATTTTTTTTTTGCAATTACTCACATTCTCACTTATTATATTTATTCAATGTTAAAAATTGCAATTTCAACTCAGCGGAAATCAATGTCAAAAATGCAGGTAAACTAGAGGTACTTTTGACAGATTAGGACTGACAGTAGAATGCGGACGTTCTGAAATATATGGGAATTGCCTCCTCTGATGTCAGATATCTCTGCAACAGCGACTACGTATGGATGAGAGCGCCAAGTCCCCGTAACATGTCCAAGCATGAGGGTCTATAACTTGTGTATTTCGGGCGATATAACTACAAAATGTAAGATAGGTGGTGGGTCAAGCGTAGGTGCGTGTCGGCGCGAGCGCTGGCGCAAGGACATGTGGCGCGGCGGGGCCCGCGAGCCGGGGGCCCCGGCCGCGCCCGCGCCGCACCTGGCGGGGGCCCTGGCCGCTGAGGTGGCGCTCACGCTGCTGCACGCGCTGGAGACTATCGTGCAAGTACGTGCGAAATAAAATAACAATATCGATTATTACTACTGGTCTAACAGAAAAAAATTAATAAAATCAAAATACGATACTCGTATGATATGGTAAAAAACTCTTTAAAAATAACACTGACGAGCTATATCAAAAAGCAAATAACTTATCATGAAGTATTTACAAAACCATGCCAGATAGCTTCTTGTATGCCACACAAGATAGATTTTTTACTTCATGAAACTAACTTGTGTGGTTTAGGAGATATTTGGATTTCTTTAGGCACTTTGCAAGTGACTTTTTTATGTTGCTCGTCAGTATGTATTATGTAGTTTTATGTTTAATGAGTCCAAAATTGGTTTGTTGGAAGAGGTGAATATGTAAGAATTCTGTTGCAAAACCCTTCCGGGTGTTATAGATGTTGTTTTTCTAATATTTTAAGCTTAGTGGCCCAAGATGAAAAATCTTCATATTTTTTTTACGAAAATAATCTTTGTTCTTGTGTGTCCAGTCATGCTGCAACCTGGAGTGTGGTCAGAGCGTGTGCAGCGCGGCGTTGCAAGTGGTGTTGCGAGCGTTACAGCGCAACCAGAGCGTCGTCGTGTTACAGCACATGTTTGCCACTGTGCGAGCGCTCATCGTCAAGGTAATACATCTCCTGGGAAGGAAGGTTCCTTAAAAAATAACTTCTGGTGGTGGTTCACACCCGAAACTCGACGTCGAGGAGAAGTTTCGTCAAGTCATTTTCAGTGTAGATATGTTGAAGAAAACCACGAATCACACCAACAATTTAAGTCAAGTTTAACTTTTCAAGCATATATTTATTTAGGTTTAAAGAAACTTTATTCTCAATGAAAACATAACATGTCACTTACTTAAAAACAATACTAATCATAATTTAAATTTACAAGAAGTTCGACATCACCAGTTACAGACTAATCAACATATCGGGAACCCGACCCACCCAACATCAACATATCGGGAACCCGACCCACCCAACGCATTTATTTCTCCAGAAGTCTAACATACTGGTTGAGCTGAGTTTTAAATGCATTGAATGAGTGTACATTTCTTATTCGTGAGGATATTTTGTTATAAAGTGGTGCTCCTTCAAATATAAGCCTTTTTGCTTTGGTAACACCAGTAAGCTTGCTCGTCGTGTGCTCCGTTAAGTAATTTGTTTATATTGGGTAAGTATAATATTTTTGTGAATGCTTTTGTTAAGAACTTTTCTAATGAAATTCATGTGTTATAAATATATATGTAGTTGTTTTATATTCATTATTTTTTGTCGTTATATATTTTACTGGTTGATGTTAAGTATGGATAGTTAAAAAGCATTTTTATCAATTTATTTTGGGATATTTGAAGTTGTGACAGTTTTATTTTTGTAGCATTGCCCCAGATTTCAATTTAATATAGTAGATGTGGCTTTATTAGGATTTTTATTTAGATTAGTAAATCATTATGTTTAAATTACAAGTTTGTATAAACTGTTTTTGTAACTTAATTTTAGTTTTATCATTTTGCGAAACCTTCGCCTGACTTAATAATTATTGTTTTTCCTCATAGGAGTGAATAATTGTATTGTTTTTTAATTAAATAAAATATAAATGTGTGGTAAACCATAAGGGAAACATTATGGATTACCAACATTTATATTTTATTTATGGTATGATAAATGGTAGGTATTATATTTAATTTATGGTATGGTATGGTAAACCTTTCTGCCCCCCAGCTGGGCTGGTCGTGCTGCGGCGAGGAGTCGGGCATCTGCCGCGTGTTGCTGCGGCACTGCGCCGCGCTGTGCGCGCCCACGCGCGCGCACGCCTCGGCTACCCTGTACGCGCTCATGCGCCAACACTACCAGCTCGGGAATGTGAGTACTACTACCGGCTTCATTAATAACGCCACTGTTACAAAAAAAAACTTTTAACGTTAAAATTCACCTTAAGGGCTCACATCACATCGGCTTAACAGCATAACCATCTTCTATTAACTTTTATGCCGGACTAACCACTATAATAGGGATAGTAACATCTTTTTTATTTTAAACTCTAAAAGTCTCTAAAAATATTGTTTCTACTGTAAAAAGACAAAAGCTTAAAACAACCATAAACATTTTAAAATAACTGCTAGACCAAGACGCACTATCACAGAAGTGGCGTCAAGACTCTAACTCAAACTTCATACAAAAACAAAAAAATCATCAAAAAAATTTCATATAAATTGTCCGTACCGCGCTACAAGAAACTCGAAAACTCAAAGCATTTATTTCAAATAAACCGACCCAGTCAAGTCAGAAAGATGAAGCTAGTTGTCTATTCCAAAGCGTAATAAGTACCTATGCTAAAGAACAAGCAAGAAACTCCACGGACAGTCTTCACTCTTCTCTTCTCTTCACTCTCAAAAACGGGAATAATACTCGCCAAAAAAAAAACTTTTAAACCATGTAGCTTCTCTATATTTCTATTGATTTTACACATTTTTTCGATCTCATTTTACTTTGCCTTCTTTAATACATTATCTGTCCGAACATTTCTAATAATACAGTCATCATCCCTTTTAATGACATCTTTCACTTTCTATCCGTAGAATTTCAGTCGCGTGAAGATGCAGGTGACGATGTCTCTGTCCTCGTTGGTGGGCACGTCCACGACCTTCAGCGAGGACTCTCTGCGCCGCGCGCTCAAGACCATCCTCGTGTACGCGGAACACGACGCTGACCTTACTGACACCACCTTCCCTGAACAGGTAACTAATGGGTGGAATAATAATAATAACCATATTTTTTTTCAGACTATCGGTGTAACTTTCTTTGATTTTAGAATACTTAACTAGAACTATTGAAAAAGTCTGCGCGGTCGCAAACTGAACTTTATTTGTGTGTGGGGGGGGGGGGGGGGTAATAAAGTTGCTTTTCCGAGAAAAAATGTTCGTTTGCATTTTGGAAAGTTAATCACGGACGCAGTAAAGGGGGTCTACTACGAAGTGCAAAGTGCGAATGATCGGATCGGACCGACACATGGCCGAACCGAATATTATTGAAAAATGCGAAAAAAGTTCTGATCGGCTCAGTTGTGTCGGGACCATAGTCAATATTCGAAAGAGTGTAGGAGTGTAGGATCGGGACCGACCGAACCAAATAGTAACTTCGTAGCAGGAAACGGCCGAACATTCGGCCGATACTACTTCGGAGTAGGCCCCCAGGTCTATCGCGATGTCGCTACCCTGATTAGAGACACTTGTGGACTTCCTGACAGTCGTAATATAATAATACCAGTACTATTATTATCCTACTACAGGGCAAAAGCCTCTTCTCACACAAAGAAGGCACGAGCATTGATCACCACGCTTGTTCAAGACGAGCTGACGATGACAAACTTATATTAACTGTGAGTCCAGGTTCCCCACGATGTATTCCTTCACCTCTGTCAGTGATGTCCAAGATAAACTCGGAAAGTACATATGAATTGAAAAGTCACACTAGTACTTGCCCGGATTTAAACCCAGAGCCTCGGGAGGCGAGGTCTTAACCACTAAGCCATCACGACTTTAAGTAAAACACTCGTTATAAGAAAGCTGGTCCACAACCAGGTTTTTTTGAAGGAGTCAAGTTTATCTCGCCGTCTCCGTCTTGATCCATCACGATGTCACCTGGTCCTGCCATATACACGGTGTAACATTGACGGGACATCGATGCGCAAATTGGTACCATGAATTCCGTACATGATTCTAGACCGGCGTCTATCTCCTGAGGGTCCCTCCTGTCCTCCATAAATTGCGACACACGAATTTCATGATTTGTGGTCTACAAATCCACGACCGTACTTTTTACAGGTCACATATTTTGCCATTTTAAATTAAACCTTGTTTATTGATAGAATTGGTAATATTTTAAAGTTTTTCGTTGGCGTTGAAGTTTTGAGTTTTAATACTTTAGATTTATGTGACGTTAAGAAGCTTATGCCTAATCTCCCCCCCCCCTATTGTCACACGATGTCACACCTTGTTGGCCCCCTCCCTCCCCCTTAACGTGTGACGCAATGTATGGATGGTGCCTGATTGTCTTCTATAATTTCCAGGTGAAAGACCTAGTGTTCAACTTACACATGATCCTGTCAGACACGGTGAAGATGAAGGAGTTCCAGGAAGACCCTGAGATGCTGCTGGACCTGATGCACCGCATCGCGCGAGGGTACCAGCACAGCCCCGACTTGAGACTCACCTGGTTGAATAATATGGCGCAGAAGCATATGGAAGTAAGGAGATAAATTCGGCGTTGGTTTCTTAAAAAAATAAAATCCAGTACTTTAAACTGTACGGTACCCACAACCACAACCCATACTTCTGCACACACAGTTAAAAGTGCTGGATTTTCGTTTATATTTAAGTTTTTTTTTTGGGTGGCTTATGTTAACGATACAAAAATAATAGTAAGGTAATTCAGCTAGTAACAACCCTCCCTGCTAGCAGTTATTTTGATAAAGAGATTTCTTTTGGTGCAGTACTTTTACGAAAATATCGTCGTCTGTCAATCTGGCCTATCCTAAATCAATTTGACTTATATTTAGGATCACTTCCAGATATAATTCGGGCGTTTCACATTGCCCAAACGCGATTTCGAGAAGCTTTAATCATTAATAAGCATTGCAGAAATAAAAATTCGGCACTTACTAGGTACGACAGCGTTTTCTTTAGGAGCGCTCTCAGTTGGACTTATACGAAAAACGTGCAAACGTGTTGCGCCGACCCCAAGTAACGTGGGATAAGGGCAGGAAGACGATGATTATGCTCTCAGTTGGACTTATATACCGCGGGATCCAGATCTTATAATCTTAATGTAATGAATGGGATATTCTACAAATTCCCATTGAGAATCCCCATCAATGGGGATTTGTGAACTTTTTATTCACAAATCCCCATTGAAGTCTCATAGAGTACATAATAGGGATTTGTGAAAAAAATTATGGTTTTCTGATATCTTATAAATATTACGCATAGGTACTATAAATTGTGGTCGAGATAGTGACTATTAGTTAAATTAAATGGGATAAGGACAAGGGAATGATGACGATTATCTTGTTCTAGCGCTCAAACCACACGGAAGCTGGCATGTGTCTGATCCACGGCGCGGCCCTCGTAGCAGAACAAATGTGTGCGGGCGGACGAGGAGCTGCCTTACTGCAGCGAGTCACGCATAATGCATTGGACGAGAGCTGTGCTGATGCTCTGCATCATCATCTCACGCATCTTGAGCTGCAGGTATACCATACTCCTCCTGTTAGAGCATCGAAGTACAAACAATGTGAAAAAAAAAATAGGATCCTTCTTGCCAGAAAAAGCAAACTTTTCTTACAACAAAATACCACAATTAAATACAAATAACCTGGTTCTCTGCCCACCAGGCGCTACTAGAGCACGCGGCCAGTGAGCTGATGACTGCGGGCATGTACGAGACTGTGAACGAGGTGTACAAAGTGCTCATACCTATCGCGGAACAACACAGGGACTACAAGAAACTCGCTAACATACACAGGTATACAACATTCAAATATTACAATAAGCTCGGAATACACGTGCTATGTAGTAGCACAAAAGGAATGTTCCTTAGGCATGAGGTGTAAAATGATCGTATGATAATTTTACACACGCGAAAAGTATGCTATCATCATCATCTGCCTAGCCTTTTCCCAATTATATTGTGGTCGGCTTCCAGTCTAACCGGATGCAGTTGAATACCAGCCGGTTGATTCTGTAAAAATCTCACCGTGAAAAGTTAGGTGAAGTGAGCTTAGAGTGTGCTATAGTGTTAATCCCTAGCATTAGTTGGAATGACACCTCACTCCATGCTCACTTCACCTAAGTTTTCACGGTGAAATGGTTACAGAATCACACTGCAGTATTTTACATGAAGCGACTGCCTATCTAACCTCCACAACCTAGTTACTGAGTAATACGATAACTCTTGGTAATACTGGTTGTCAGACTTTCGCGGGGAGCATCTGTGGCGTAACAATAGGGTGGCAGGAGGGGCAACATGCCACGGGCCCCCAGCCAGGGGGGGCCCCGGCCCGAGAGGGCCATGAGCGTAGCAGGATCCTAACATTAGTATAGAAATGCAAACTTTTTTCGACCACTAGACCAATGAAGAAGTCAGGTATTACATTTTGTAGGGAAAATTACGAAATCTACGCAAACGAAAACGCGGTCGAAGTGCCAGAAAAAAAATTGTAACGTTGATTGAGCTTCTTTACATCGAGGAAGGGCCCTATCCCATGAATTTGCCGCGGGCCTCAAAGGGTATAGTTACGCCACTGGGGAGCATGCTATAAATAATAATAATAATATCCCAAGGTGTTATAATACAATTTACGGGACCAAGCATGCTACTTACTAGCAAACAAGAATGCTTTTTAATAGCATGTTTATTTCAAATTAAGGATCGAAGAACATTATTATAAGTATTATTTCAGACTGAATGTACTTTTCATCTCCCAGCAAACTGAACGAAGCCTTCACCCGCATAGAGCAGCTGCACGGCAAGCGCGTGTTCGGCACGTACTTCCGCGTGTCGTTCTACGGCGCGCGCTTCGGGGACCTCGACAGCGAGGAGTTCGTGTACAAGGAGCACGCGCTCACCAAGCTGCCCGAGATCTTCAGCAGGCTCGAGGTTAGTCTACGGAACCATAGAAAAAGAAATACTGCTTCGTGTAATGAAACTGTAGTCTGTTCCAAAACTCTCGTATTTTTAAGAACATGCTCATTGTAGTGTGCCTCAATCTGTCATAAATGTGTGTCTCCTGTGGACTCAGGAGGCTGTTGAGTTTAAGTGAGGACTATGCAGCTGATCACGGACTGCTGTATAATGTAAGAAAGAGTCAGTGTGTGGTTTTTCAAGGTGGGCCTAAGAAAGTACTGGAAATGCCACCCATAAAGCTGAATGGCTCACTTTTTTTTTTCTTTGTGTATGACTGAATTATGTAACTGAATTGAATTAGTAGATTGTGTATGTAATGTGACTGAATGAGTGTATTTTTTGTAATCAGTGATACTCGAATTGAAACGATTATTTTTTTAATAAATATTTCAAAATGTCCTAAATTTTGATCTCGTTTGTCGCTGAGATGAGGGTGCGATTAAATTTGAAAGCATTCAGCTTTCAATGTTACCCTAACAAATACAGCTTTGAATTCTGGGGGTTTTGTACTTTTTTAAGATGGCGATGTTAGTGCATAGAATTTGTACATAAAAGTGTTATCTTTCTTCCGCTTCCATACGAAAGATTAATTCGTTTTCTATGACAAAACAAAAATAGCAAGACATCCCCTCCCCCACACCCTGTGTTAACATTATTTCTGTCCCTTTATTCACTTATTTTTAAAAATCGTTACGTCACTTTCCAGGCCTTCTACGGCGCCCGCTTCGGCGTTGAGAACGTGGTGATCATAAAGGACTCCAACATAGTAGACGTCAGCACGCTAGACGCCGACAAGGCGTACATACAGATCACATACGTGGAGCCCTACTTCGAGCCGCACGAGCTCCGCAAGCGAGCCACGCACTACGAGAAGAACTATAATATCAGTGAGTTGAGAACTTTACGAATGACAAAAGCCACTAATACAGCGTTAAAGTTAGAATTGTATATAAAAAAATGAAAATATGTATATTATTTAGCTACATCCACAACATTTTGCGTCCACAGAGCGCTTCATGTACGCCACGCCGTTCACCGTGGGCGGGCGCGCGCACGGCGACATCGCCGAGCAGTGCAAGAGGAAGACCATCCTCACCACCGCGCACCACTTCCCGTACGTCAAGACTAGGATACAGGTAGCTAAATAAAGTAACTTTAAGTACTGTAAAATGTTGTGCAAAAATACTGAGTTTTAATTCCTTATAAACTAGATGCAAGCTAGAATGGAAAGCGAAATAACGCCTGATTCCATAACTCATTTAGTACTCACCATAATTACGTAACACACTATCAAAATCACAATCTGAATCATTTTGAAGGATATTACTAATACATTGCTTAATATGTTCGAAAAATTTGTCCACTCAACAACGTAAATAACGCAATAAATGTTGTTGAACTGTCAAAATGAAAGCCATTGTTACCGATAGTGTGTTACGTAATTACCCATCTAGATAAGACGCTGTTTAATTTACCTGGCAGTTAGACTTGCTTTTTAAAATAATAAAATAAAATAAGATTATGGTTATCATTATAATCGTATATTTGTGTCGTCACCATTCGTGTAACCAACAGAAAAATGTGTGATTTATCCATAACCCTTTCAGGTTGTCCAGCGAACACAAATAATTTTGACACCCATCGAAGTCGCAATTGAGGATATACAGAAGAAGGTATTTTTGCCATTATTATTTTATTTATTTTCGGAAGGCTTACATACTAATTACGTTATAATAATATGAAACTAAATTGCTAATTACAAGGCTCCCCAGATAAATACAAAAATATTACTCATTCATAGTCTAAGTTACATCACTTATTCCCTCAAAGTTGGTTTATTTCGTTTGTTAAATTTTAAGCCAATCTGGACAACAAACGGTTCAAGTGCAGGCATTATAATTAACTAACCACTGCGTAAATTGGATTTACATTATATCTCACCAATACATTATTTGCTACATTGTTAACCACTTTCTACCCGCGATTTATATAGGTGAATAAACTATAATATATATTCGGTAACATAATTGTATAATATCAGATCAACGAGTTAGCAGCAGCGACTAGTCAGGAGCCGGCGGATCCTAAGATGCTGCAGATGGTGGTGCAAGGCTGCATCGGTACCACTGTGAACCAAGGACCTCTCGAATTAGCACAGGTACGAACCGACACAACTGTTGTGGATTTTGAAAATTTTAATAAGTGTATAGAAAAACCCCGTATAATGATAGATGTTCTCTCTATCAGAGTGATTAATCAAGATCTTCATATTATGTGATTTTAGGTTATATTTACAAAATGACTCCCGAAAGACACTGTAAATAAGAATTCGTTTTTTGTGTCACAGGTATTCCTGGCTCCGGTGGCTGAAGGCACACAGCCTCCCACGCGGCTAACGAACAAACTACGACTTGCCTTTAAAGATTTCTCCAAGAAGTAAGTTGATCATAGATATTTTACCATAACTTATCAAAAAACTCGGGCAAGTTGTCGATGTAAACTTGTAAAGGGTTCAATGGAATAGGAGAAGAATCAACATCAATGTGACACAAGCCAAAGCTATACAAAAGCTATTAGGGGCTGCTCATTTATTACGTAAGACGATTTGACGGGGGAGGGGTCCAAACAAGTCTTGTTTTTTCTTACGTGGGGGTGGGTTATTCTCACGTAAGATCACAACCGAAAGCAAAAATTATAAGTTTAAAAAAAATTGCTTTTTTCTTTGCAATTTTGATAGATACTGATCTTACGTAAGATTCAAAGGGTTCATTAATCTTATTTTTTCTTACGAAGGGAGGGGGGGGAGTCAGATATTGGTTGAAATTATCTTGCGTAATAAATGAACAGCCCCTTAAGTAAGATTTGGGAAAGCGCAAGCCGCCTATCATACAGAAATGAAACTTGTGCAGTTGTGCGCATCACGCAAAAGACACAGATACGTTGTACTTTTTCTTAAAATCGTTTTAACTTCACAAAACTCACAAGTTTGTACGCATCCTATGTTCAATTAACTTGCAGGTGTCACGACGCTCTTCGGAAGAACAAGAACCTGATCGGTAGCGACCAGCGCGAGTACCAGCGCGAGCTCGAGCGCAACTTCCAGCGCTTCACGGAGAGACTCGCGCCGCTCATACAGGCCACGCCCGGACATGTCGCGCAGCTCAGGTAACATTATCATATTATCTGTAATCTTGTCAACTAGATAAGGTTTCATTACTTCAGCAAAAGGATCTCTACCACACGATGCTACCCACCCATCTTATGTCGTGGGGATGAAAGGTTGAAATTTTGTTTTGAAGAGGGAGTTTGTTGGATTTGTTTTTGTTATTTCAACACGAAAAATAAATTGCATCTCTTGACAGTAATGATATGTATGTGTCGGAAATTGTTGGATTGTCTCCTGTCAGTTTTATTAAATAAGTCGCAGACTTGTGGCAGTTGCGGTCATAAAATGTGCGAATAGAACGGTGAATCCGTTTGTAATCCCGTCTCTCTCCCACGTTTTGTGGCTGCCACTTCCATAAACGTTAATTTATGCCATAATGGCCAGCTTGAAATAATGTTTAATTGTTCTCATTACAGCAATGGACTGAGCAAGCACGACTACAAGTACCAAGCTTGAGGCGATCAAGATTAAAACGAAGCGAAACACTATATTACCACCGTCGAAGTACCTAGTAATTATATTATCACTATAATTTTACATATTTATAATTATATCACATTATTTAACTCTTGTTTGTATTACTAGTGTTATTAGGGTTGTATCGCACTACCACTATTCGCGACCGTTCCACAGGACTGCCTTGTCGAAAATGACACGTTTTCGTTTGTCTTGCCCTCGACAGCAACTACCTACCTAGCTGTACAAAGAATAGCGCTCGTCTATTTGATTAAGGGCTGGTTTTTCCATCGCCAGATAACTTGTATTCGAGGAATAAAATTAACGTTCGACAGTTTTTTCTATGAAATAACTGTCACAATTTCAAATTATTCTTCGAATAAAGTTATCAGATGATTGAAAAATCAGCCCTTAAATGATAAAAAATCGGGATTTGTGAACAGCGTTTGGAGGACTCCTTTCATAACATTGATTGGACGTAGTTAAGCAGAAAGGACAAAAATAACCCACAAAAATAAATTTTTGAGCTATCGAGATTTTAAGTTTAGGTGTGTATTGCTGCAATGATGTTGTATATGGGAATATTTTGAAATATTGTCACTTACGAGCAAATATACCAATATTTTTATGAGTCAAGTTGTATTACATAGACTAACGCAATTTTCGAGTTATTGGGAAGAATGTGGGTTGAGTCCTTTCTGCTTAACTACGTCCGATTGATTTTCGATTCGGCACGGAAGTGTATCGAATGCTTGTCAATAGCTATGTTGTACCTATCTGTATGTTCGCGAGTTCGCGTGGACCAGTCCGCAGCAGCCGCAAAACACGTACGTCACTTTACCGATAGGCAATCATACGAAGGAAACTAAACGTCGCGTCGTATCGGTCAGTCGACGCCATTGAGTATAGTAATATAAAGGGTAGTCGACGTATAGCCGGTTTAGCCGGTTTAGGTTAATTGATATAAAACCAAGTGGTTTAACTTAAAATTATTCGAATATTTTGAAATCGTGTATTGATTAGCACTGCGCATACGCAGCATACCCGATTCTCCGACACCAGTGCGATATTACCCTTACAATCTATGTTAAGATTTTAAGTGTATTTACTAACTTAAGTTTTTAAAGACTAGGAGATATTAATGACTTTGAATTACATCGAGCGATCAAAAATTGTAGAAATAAAAGTAAAACTAATTTCGAAGTTATCAAAATCTAACGCACAAGGAGGTAGCATGTCTTTATTGCTACATTTAAAATGGCGATGTTCTAGTGCTGTTAAACGGTTTTCTTTATTTGTGTCTGTTATTAATTGAGGCATAATAATGCCCGTTTTGAAAACTAAACAAAATTGCTCTAGTCAGTAATTCTATCTATGGGCTCTATAGTAAAAACATGTTGGGATAATAGCTTGTGAAATACTTCAGTTGAACGCTTCGATCAAGAACTTTGATTGAAACATGAAAGGGGATTGTAGATTTTTATATGAAGCCTGGCATATCAACTACCGCCACTTTGAAAAAAAATCAAAATGGCGGCCACGCATGTAACCTTTAAGAATCGAATCACCCTAAAAGTTTTATGTAATCAAACATCTATGCAACAAGATATAACCAAGTTCAAAAAATATGTATGTCACATTTCAGAGATATTTATTTACGTTCAAAGTTGATCACTTTGAACGTAAATAATATCTCTGAAATGTGACACTTTACTTTGATCTTATTATGTTTTCTGTTTGTATTGATGTCAGCTATCGATTTATATAGGTTACAAGAGGGGGCCGCCATTTTGAAAAAAATCAAAACGGCAGACCGGTAGGTATGCCAAGAATCATCAAAGCCCTATATACGTATCCACGCAGATTTATTGTGAACGAAATTGAAACAAGGTGCGAGAGCTTAACATTTTATGATCTTATTTACTTTTTTCAGTATATCAAATGAAAAGTAGTATTTAAAATGAATTCTGATTGATTGATCTAAATGTGTAATTTATGTCTGTATTAATTCCAAATATTGTATGTACTACAGAATATAGTATATAGCTGATAAGTGTAATTTCTATTTATCTGTGATTCGAGAAAAACTATTGAAATCAAAACCTGACGGTAATGGGCATACTTCCATCAAATTTAGTTTAGCAGTTAGACAATATTCCATCGCTCAGGAAAAGTATGGCTGACCAGAATGATGTTAATCAAGATTGTGCACTTTTCTAGATTACAGTTCAATTTCAATAATTTTTCTATCACCATTGTCTAGAAGACTACGAATCCTATATTTATGAATCAATAAAACTAATATTTACTATATCTCAATGTATTTTATTTCTATCCAGTAATATATCTAATATTTAAGTCCACGTTACGCTACAGTTTCGAAACGTGTGCGTCTTAGGGTGCGATCAGACCGCTGTCGATTGAAAAAAATGCCTTCAGAATGTCTTCAATTGACAGCGGTCTAGTTGCACTTCAAAACAAATTTACATCGACAAGATTCAGTAGAATAACCTTATACACATATACATACGTCTGGTGACAATAAGTTGCATTGAACCAAATCACATTGCCACTGTAGGTGCTTAGTCAATACTAAAATAAATACATTAGTATTAAATCACGTTACTTAATATTAAATACACCAGCCCACATGCAAGAAGATTGTTTGAAGCAAAATAAAACATGTGCGTAAGGATTGAGGGCCATAACCATGTACCGAAAAACTAAGTTGTCAATCAAGATTTAGTAAAAAAAATTTTAAAACCGATTCAAATATTTGTAAAACAAACTTAAATAAATGTATAGCAATTCAAAGAGTGTCCCTCAAGGCATCTCCTTAGACTTAATTAAGGATTAAAAGACACAGTTTCTAGTGTTATAACATTTGGACCATTTTCAATTCTTTTACTGTTTTACATATTAGGTTTACTAAATCTAGATGAAAAATACATCTTGTAGACATAGGCACTTGGCCGCAATGACCCTTCGAATTGCTACATCGGTTTTACAACTTCTACTATATCAAATAACAGTAGGTAATTTTTCAATTCATGGTTCCTCAATCCTTACGCACATAAATAAGAAACCTTTGTCTCACAATTATTAGTTACATAGTAGCTCTTTATATTCCAAATTATTATTATTTCTTTCTTTCGCATCTCAACAATTTCATACACAAGGTTTAATCACTTGACACAATCTTCACTTTACAAATTAATAATATATAAAAAATAATAATAATAAAAAAGAGCCCGTGATTGAGACACAGGTCTGCTTGTGATAAGGTAGTAACTATAACATAAATATCGAAAATTATTATACCATATTCGTTGTGTGAGCGACAAAAACGCATGCAACAAAAAATTTCACAGTAATAGTGAACCCCTTTAAATAAAGAATTTATAATAAGCGAACCGCTATGTTTATATTTCACCTTTTCGAGGTGGTTTTAAGTACACCCACCCTCATTTCGGCAAATACTCGCGACATAATTAGAAGTTAAGATAAATATAAAGCGATTTACATTTGACAGACCTGGCCCAAAAGATTTGCCATAACACCAAGCTACGTATCACCCAGCGAATATGGTTTACTTTATTTGAAATCAATTTCCGCAGGGTTCTAAGAAATAAACCAATTTGGTTTTCAACCTATCTAATCTTATAAAAATACTCAAGACAGGCTTGTTTCTCTTAGTCCCAGACGAATATAATTAGCTTACTGCATAAAAGCAAATTATTTCGTCTGCGGAATCGAAGTTCAACATCGTCATATCACATAAAACCATTATCTGGCCAGAGAGGGCTATACAATGCTCTCCAACTGATAGTCTCACAAATGTTAAGTAACATATTTGAAAAGATCTTATTTACAGTATGAAGCAGAGGGCTGCTTGTCAACTGTTTTGTATGCAATTTTATATGAATAATGGCTTAATTTACAGAGATATTTGCATATGAATATTGCCAATGGACACCGCGAGACGCTTAAAATCGCGGCGTTTGGCACCTAGCCTCTAAATGATCTTGAATCTGCTAGAATAACTTGCAAATTAAACAATAATAAGCTCCAGACTGACAAGGACTCCTCACTACACCTTCCAGCAGTATAGTAGACAATTTATTTGTAAGATCGGTGCACTAATTGCCCGTATTACTATCTAGAAACGAATAAACAGTTGACCTATTCAAGTCTCACATTATGCAGAACACGCCAAACACAATAGTCAAAAGATAATTAGTATAAGCTAAAGTGACGTCCACTACAGCCACAAATGACTGCACTTAAAAGCTACACATTCAGATGTGAATACATCGATATGGACTAAGTCCACAGAAGCATCTAAATCCACATAAAATTAAAACACTTTATAAAGCTACCAAATTAGAAATTGCAAAGTATGGCAACACTATTTAGAAAGTTCATCGTTATATGTCTGTAACACTGTTTTGGCGCGTTAGATGTGGCGCTGCCGTTCGTAGATCTCCATGGCGCGGACGTAGAAATAGTCACCACCATAGCGAATACTTGGCATACCACACGCGGCTCTATATCATTCAGACTCCGCCGGCGTATGCCAAGTAAGCCTCTCTTCGTAGAAAGCGATCACCTGGGGACAAGTCATAACTACTTTTTAGAATTTAGTCATAAGTCATATCTAACAATCATCTCTGCTTTTTAACCGACTTCAAAAAAGGTGGAGGTTCTCGATTCAGATGTTTATTTTTTTTTTTCGAAAGCTTATGTGGACAATCAAAGCCCCGAAGTTTTTTAAGAGAGCCCCATTTAAGGGCGTTGCTTATTTACAATTACTGTTCAATTAACTTATTGTTGTAATAATTAAATTGTAGTATAAAATAGTGATAAGAATTTAGGTGATGACAGTTCGAGTTTTATATTTCTAGTGAAAAGCAATTTTATGACAAAAAAGTTTTTTTTTTGTTTTGAGTAACAGTATTTATTCTAAAACTTATTTGCAAGTTCAAAAACGAAATCATTCATACCTGCTGTGGGCACTTAAGGTTGGCTACTTTAGCGGGCACAAGCTCGGCCTCATCAGAGTCCGCCCATTTGATTAAGAACATCAGCTCACCGGTCGCGTCCGATGCACCTGTAATAACAACGATTGGGTATAGACGTACATATAGTATAAGTGTCATTGATACATAACACAAACATGGGTTGTGTTCATTAAAAAACGTAAAATAACTTGAACATCAGTCACATTGATGAATGAAAACGTCGTGAAACACCAACAATTTTTCCTATTGAACTACTCTCGAGAAAAAAACACCATAAACTCAGCGCCGGAAATGGTCTTTTTACATACAAAACACACATTTAAACTCACATACACAAACAGCCAGACTTTTGACGAAAGAACCACACAGATTGGATTGCACCTGTCCACCCACACCCAAGAAGTGTCTGCCTCCCCAAGAATAAATGCTCTGTGTCTTACCTATAATTTTCTCAGCCTTCAGCCCCTTGTCGAAGCCCGACCTGGCCTTGTCCTTTTCTTCCTTGCGCTCGCGCTTGGACTCTTTGTGGTCTTCGGCGGAGGATACGCTGGTGCCACGCCCCTTGCGACCAGATGTTGTGTCCTCACTAGACTCACGCACACGCTTCTTGCCGCGGTCTTCTGGCTTCTTAGTTTTAGCCTGGTTAGGGAAGACATGTTATTAAGATGATTCCTTCAACTTGTTTTGCAAATTGCGAAGCTTTTAACGTTGTATGTTGATCAAAATGAATTTACGCGGCCATTGTGATAAAATAATGAATAAGTTATAACAATTTAAATCGTCAACTCGCTCGCGTCTTATTTCACAAAATAGTCTTATTGGCAGCAAATATAATTTCGAGTAAAACAGCGCCGCAATATGAAAAAAAAAGTAAGTATATTGAATTTCGCAAGCTTCCTAGATGGGTCCCCAATGCGTTTTTAATGTAGTAGACAAAAAACCTCGCATGCAAATGGGGTTAAACGAAAACGTCTTGCTCCACGCTCAAAGTTGCATGGTGTATAGAAGACCACTTTAACTAGTTTGACCAAAACCCCTGTATGCCTTCGGTATGTGCGGGGCGAGACTGGGCAGTGCAGGCCGCTCATCCGTCCGTCAACGATGAAGCCCCATCTCGTGCCACTGTTTACAACTGGTTTAATGAGTTTAAACGTGGTCGCACTAATCTCACCGATTAACTTCGTGAGGGACGGCCTTCTACGGCGACGACTGAAGATAACATCAGTGTTGTGCGGCGTATGATAGAGACTGACAGAAGAGTGACTTATCAGCAGATTCGGACAAGCTTAGGCATCGGTATGAGTCAAGTGCACCAAATCCTCCGTGAACATTTAGCGGTCAGGAAGCTTTGTGCCCGGTGGATACCTCTTAATTTGACAGAGGCCCAAAAGCTCCGTCCTGTTGATTGGTGTCGTGAAATGGTTCAGACTTAACGGAGGTGACTGACTCAAATGCTGTGTTCGACATACTTACGGGTGACGAAAGCTGGTTTTATTGTTATGATCCTGAAACTAAGAGACAGTCTGCTGTCTGGGTGTTTCCTTCCGAGGAGTTGCCAACTAAAGTGAAGAGAGGTCGAAGCGTGGGAAAAATATGATGGCCTCGTTCTTCGGAAGGACACGTCATTACGCAACAATTGTTTTAGAGGATCGAAAAACAGTTACTGCAGAGTGGTACACTAACAATTGTTTGCCACTTGTCTTGGAAAAAGTTCGAGAGAAACGACCTCGCAGTAGGATCCTCCTTCACCACAACAACGCCTCGTCGCACACCGCCAAGCAAACAATCGTCTACTTGGCGAAGTCAGACGTGGAATTACTGGGTCACCCGCCCTATAGCCCCATACCTTGTGATTTTTATTTATTTCCGAAAATAAAAGAAAATCTTCGAGGAAAACGTTTTATGGACGCCGAGGAAGCAGTGGCTGCGTTTCAAAATGCCGTCGAAGAGACCCCTAAGGACGAGTGAGCAAAGTGCTTTTTTCAGTGGTTCCATCAGATGCAGCGATGTATTGATGTAAACAGACACTATTTTTGAAAAGATTTAATAAAACTAATAACTTGCTAGTAGTTTGTTCAGTTTTTGATTTTCTAAGAACTTTCAGTGTCACCCTCGTATTACTTAACAAAAATAGGATTTAGATTATAAGGAATAATTGTTTGTACCGATAAGGGATAGGCAATAATGATTAAACCCTCCATAAATAAAATAAAAAACTTGGAGCTGCCTGTTACAGACGTCAATGCTACAGAATAGGCATAAATAACAGAAGTTTAATCTTTGCTTGAAAACGTTATGGAAGTAAAATCTTTACAATATGCATCAAGAGTATAGATAGATCAGATAGGCAGTCGCTCCAGGTAAAGTGCTGGTACTCAGCTGCATCCTGTTAGACTGGAAGCCGTCCCCAACATAGTTGGGAAAAGGCTAGGCAGATGATGATGCATCAAGAGTCTATTTAAGGCTTTGGATCAAATACACATATTTTATCTACCTCCTTTTCCTTCCTATTATCTTCAAAGGTCTTGATCAGCTCTTCACAGTCAAGGTTCTCCACAGGCTCCCAGGTGCTCTCCTCCTCTTTGTAGCCTTTCCATTTCAACAGGTATTGGATCTTCAAGTAACAAACAGTTGTCAGTTATTATAGGTTTGGTTAAAATGTTACATTATTTTAATATTGTTACACTGCACAACGACAACGGGATGTCAACGAGACCCAAGATTATTTGAACCCACGGAATAGAAAAAACAGTGGAAGTGCCCTTAGACTTCCTTAGTACGGGAACCAGTGTCGCCAAACTCACACACTTGCAAATTAAAATGAACATTTCAATACACAGAAAACGATGATATAATTGGCTACTAATTATAAATGCAACTTTGGCGAAAAGTTTATTTATTGTTGTTCAAAATTAAATCTTATTACAACTACTGAGTGTTGTTTTTATTTTAGATGTCAAAATCAATGAAGTCCATTTTTCCATGTAACAATCAAATTCGAGCAATCCACAACGAGTTCAGCTACTCAACGCTAGAGGGCGCTGTAACCAATTTACTCTATTTAGCACCCTAACGTCATTGGAATAGATGTCATATTCGTATGCACTTGTTATCTATTTTTCTACTCAGCTAGAAATGAGGACAAGATATCGATAATTTAATGTCGATGTTTGTACAATGTAATAATTAAAATCTTTTATGTAACGGACCAATGTCCGATTAGTATAAAAGGTAAAATGGTTAAATGAAACGATAAATAGTGAATTTAAACTATTTATTGTACTTGAAATAAAACATATTTGTTTAATAATTGTCGGAATTGCGTTATCTTTTTTAAAAATATGTAACCTTTTTTTGAAGTTTGTAAATTGTTTTCATAAAAATGCTCTGAACAGATTCTATGTACTTGATTTTGACGGCATCCAGTTCTGACTTCCCGTAGCTTCTATCCATTTCTCCTTGGTAAAAGGATCTTAGGGAAAACTGAAATATTTACATACTTTATTAGTATTAGTTACTTTTGAGGCCTACATCCAGCTATAAATGAACGATTGGTTTATTTGTCAGAATATGAGTACTCAAACTCCAACCATTTATTTCAATTAATCGAGAAGAACGACAACGAGCATTTAATATGTCATGGTAACGTATAAGTTTCACTATATAAATATACACATTTTATTATTTTATCGATACCGAACTATTTGAATGTGTCCCATCCCTAATCGAGTAGCGTCGAAGTTTCTAGAATGTATACGATGATATTCAAGACAGCGAGCAAGTTGATTTAGACTTTGAACAATGGACATAAGGTAGTTTTTAGTTCGCAACAAAGTTATAAATATGGTTTTGTCAATTAAAACGATTATATTGAAATATATCATAGTTTTATAATAACCGGTGATACGATACACCTCCGCAAGATACATTTTTTGCCCTGCTATCGTTTTTGCATGTAAAACTTGCACAATAAGGCATATTTGTAATATTTTTCGTTACGTTCGAGACGTCATATCACAGCAAGTAGCTAATCCCGACTGAGCCGGTGTTCGGCGGAGCTCCGCATAATTGTGACACACGCGCGATAGCTGCGTAGCACTTCCACTGTTTTTTCTATTCCGTGTTTGAACCGATTGGGACCACAGCGAAAAACAAGATTTTCAAGGAATCTCATTGTGGGCTGGTCCCATATTTTTTTTTATTAGCTTGGGTAGTTTTTAGAATTAGCTTCAATGAATGACGTGAATGTTGATGATTTTATTATAAGTTCCTGTCACTGTTTTTTATGTAGCAAGTAGTGGTATAATATGTACAATTTTTTTTTTTTAATGTAGGTAAGTAAGTACCAATAGTAAAATGAGAAAAAAAAATTAACAAAACAAAACCAGACACCAACTTCCGAAATTAGTTATTTTTCACTTTACGACACTGCACTTGACGTATTGTTTGTAATTTTTTTTATATACTGTTGAATGAGGATAAAATCAAACGATACATTTTGCATGATCATTAATTAGCAAGAGTTACTAACAGCTAGTCTGATTTAATAATAGAAAGACATCACTTAACAAATGCAATTTACATTCTTGCAAAGATTACTCGCTGGTGCACTTAAAATTATTTAAAAGACCAAGATTATCAAATGACCCTGGATATAAGTAAGAGCTTAATTTAGCACATGGAAAGCAATGAAATCTGCATAGCTATTTTTAACCATTTGACAAATAATCGTATGGAAAACGACACATTTCAATAACCTGATTTGCCTTGCAACCGACAGTAAAAGCTGTCGGAAGAATAGTGGTTGTCTATTTGATTTAAACTGACAAAATTTTCAGGTTTTTGACTTGTGAACAGCGTTTAGAGGACTCCTACGATAACATTGATTGATGTTCGATACAGTACGGAAGTATATCAAGTGGTTGTGAATAGCTATGCTAATCCATAGAACGGTATGAAATGAACTTAAACTTTTGGGTTGCACCTCAAATGTACACCATACCATTGACACTGGATTGGATGATCAGAAGGCCAATTCTCGTAATTTCAAACGTTCACAATCTAGTCGCAGTCTCATCACAGCGACAAACAAATGTCAAAACCTTGTAAAAAATGTAGGGAAATTAGTTTTTTTTGACAGATTGAGACTGAGATCAAACCAGACAGATCAGAAAATTACGAGAATTGTCCCTCAGATCACCGAGATTTGGTGTGCAGAAAGAAGCTTTTTGTATGATTTACGTGACCATTAAAAAAATTAAATAGAAGAGAATCAACCCATCCCAAACGTTTGGGACGGGTTGATTCTCTTCTATTTAATTTTTTTTCGTCCTCTTTCTTTCTTTCTTTTTTCGTCGTTTTTTACACGTGTAAAGCACAGGATACGCCACATCTCTTCTCCTGCCCGTCATGCAGACTACTACGACTACCTGCACCCACCAGGACGTATATGAGACAAATGACAAACCTCCTACAAATATTTTTTTATGGCTAGTCTTTCACATTTGCTAAATAAACATAAATGCCTTAAATTCTTGTAATTATGATTTTGTGTACCTTTGAAATTATTTTTCACACATTGACACCTTTTCAATGTCTGTGTAAGAATGGCAATCTGGGGCAACCAAATTGAAAGTTGAGGAGCTGTATCAACCATCAACCAAAACAAAGTGTCAAGACGTTACAAAGCCAACATATGAAGTTATTTTATCTAAATAACTTTATAATTTTGTTATCATTTGCCTGGTGTATGTGGTGGATTTACTCAGGTATTAATAAAGGAGGTTACCGCTTAGAGGAGAGGTTACCGCTACGGATTTTTTTTAAAGAACGTATTTTTCCTAACTCACACGCACAGGCAGGCAATCAATTTGACAAGTTGCAATTGCGCAAATATTTATTATTGGCGTCTACTCCACATAATAGCAATCGATTATCGGTACAATTATAAAATGAGGAAAATGCTGAAAATATGTCTTACCTTGCCTTTGACCGTACGTTTGTCGAGAACCTTCTCAACAACATATTCTTCTTCACTGGATCCGTCGCTAGTATTTTCACCTTTTTTGTCTTTCTTGCCCATTTTGTAGCTTTTACTGGTAATCTAATTATCTCAAACACCAAGGCTAACGTAGCGTAGCGTCACCTAAGAAAATTCTCAAAATGGCGTCTTCAAAATAAATATGGCGGCTACCGGCGGCGCCCTGCAGCAGCGACAGCCAATAGTACCCGATATATTACTTTACTCTATGGCCAATAGCAATCTACGTATAACCAAGGCTTGTTTGCCACTCAGAAAAACAATCTTTATTGTTTAATATCAATGTTTAACTGAGCAAATGCCTTACTTTATTGCAAAACAATACTTCAAGCAAAGATTAATAGCTGCTTATAAATACCATTTGCTAAAATAAAAGAACAAATTGACTGTAAATAACAATATTACATAATAAAATTTGATGAAATAAAATTTTATGGTGGCAACATTAGTAACATGTCTACCAACATAACTAACAATAACAAAGAAGATTACTATCTTATTTTCTATCTTTGTCTATTGATAACCGATAAATTCGATAAAAACATAGCATTCCGGATAAATAAGTGATGGGCGACCAACCAAAATGTGTAAGCATCTCTGTTATAGCGAGTTAATATATCTTTTTAATCGCTTTATCAAAAACATGATCCTTACTAACAAGTTAATAATTGCCACAACATTGAAAAAGAGAGAGATCACGATATCGCTCTCGTGACAAACTTCACACTTGTTTCATTCATTTTTTTCTTGGTCTATCAATCAAAACACGGCAACAGCCGTGGACCGTATCGCGAATCGCAGCAGTTTTCATTTCAGTCACCCAGCCAGCCTGTTGCATTAGGTGTGTGTTTTTCATAAGTTATCGAATCGCGTATTATTTGTGCTATTCGTTTAGAAATACATTTACAAATGGTGTTAACCGTGTTGTGTGAACTGATTAAATGACGTGTTACATTAATTGAACTGAAAAGATAACGCTAGAGGTTTTGTGTCGATTCGAGTGGTTTCAAATTGACTTTTGACGTCACGCGCGACAACCAATCGGTTGGCGCGAAAGAAAAAAAACTACACCACTGCGTGTTTTTGTTTTCGTGCTTACGAAGTTTAATGTTGGGCTGTATCGGATGGATCGTAATAGATGAACGCCTGGATTGTTAAAAATATGCTTTTAAAATGTACTGCGGACGGGAGGCCGATCAAAGTGAACGGGGCGCCGGTCAGCCACGGGAATGGAGCGAGAGGTAAGGTCCGGCTATGATTTCTTCATACCTTTTCTTCAAGTACTCAACTTTTGGTCAACCACTCTACCTTGACCATAATTATTTTTGTTTAAAACGAAACCATGGTAACTTCTGAGGCTTGCTTGTTATTGTCTTTCAAACAATAACATATTATTAAAATAGAACACAGCTCGAAGTCGGCTGATAATTATCTAGGTATGTACGCACTTACTAATCGGCTCTCATAGTCATTTAAATAATTAGGCTAACAAAGAAAACATACCAAGGAAAATAATAAACATTCCTATTGCTGCATATGTAATAAAACGAGTCGAAGTGCGTATCATAATTTGAGTAGAAATCTCGAAAAGATTATTAAAGTTCTTATGTTCAATCCCAATCATTTTCTATGATATGCTTTATTTGTTAAGCTGCTGACTGACTTCCAGTTACGTGCTAGCCTTACTGGCCTCAAGTGAGCTTCATTCAACAAACTGTAAGCAGCAACAAGTGTCAGCCATTCACGACGACCAAAAATGTAAGGTTCATATAGTAAACTTTACACAGTTAGCCAAGTTAAGCTATAAGTAAGAGTAGGAGAAGGCCAAAGAAATGATTGATGGACTGTGTGAAAGATCATGTGGCTAGAAAGGGGGTAACTACTGAGATCACGACTAATATAGAAGTAAGGATGAGTAAGACATGTTGCGCCGATCACGAATACATTGGGATAGGGGCAGGAGAATGCTGATAATAACGTAGATATGTAGGCAACTTACTAACCAATCTTAACCTTAACATTATGACCCAATATGCTGTTCAGCAAACCCCAAACCATCACCCAGAAACATCCGTTTCCGATCAAGGACCCTTTCGCCAAGTTGTCGTTTCGCTCAAAACACAACAAGGTTGGTTTTTTCGGCAATAATATGACTGTCACCTTTGGTCCAACGCCCTTGCGGCCTTCGATTGTAGATTCCACTTTCCCGAGTTTAATGTCTGTAGTGCAATTCTTAGCAGCATTAGGACAGGCCCGCTAGGCTTTTCCCGACCTTTGCAACTTCTGGGAATGTACAGCGGTGACCAACGATGATCGCGCCATGAAGCTTGGCGAGTCATTTATGTCAAGAACTAGGTTTTCTATACTCGCGACTAGTCGCGATGCGTTGTCGTTTAATGTTATTCAGAGGGCCTCAACTACGGGTTCCAAACTCGATTTTCAATAGGGCCACCATAATAACCAAAATAGGGGCGTGTCCTGAACGTTTATCCTAACAAAACGCGCCACAAAACTTGTCTCTTTTTTGAGCTCCGGCTCCTGTCTGTTCTGCACTTCTCAGGTGTACCGCATTTTTTTTTGCTCGTTATTAGCGCCGATTCCCTTGTTCTCAAACTAAACTAAATTTAAGTTCAGTGCATCTTTTTCATTCCATTTCATTAAGAAAAGGACAGAAGATAAATATTAGTTTAGTCCTGTCAAATTAGTCAGCGCCTGACATAAATCTAATTGACGTATTTTTAGTAGCAAATTTTTTAATCACGTCTAAACTTGTCTATGGAGTATCCTAATTGGAAAGGACTAAATTAATATTTATCTTCTGTCTTTTTCTTAATGAAATAGAAAAAAAAAGATGCACTGAATTTAAATTTAGTTTGGTTTGTGAACAAGGGAATCGGCGCCATTGTTCCACCAATGGGCAAAGGCTAGGGACGCCTTTGCTCGCCTCTCCCTCCAAAGTACCTTGACACAAGCTAGGTACTTGCTAAAGCTATTTCTTAGTTCCGTTCAGTCTAAGTGGCCCTTCTCTGACTAGCCCGTATTTTATTATCCTCAAGCGTCGCCATCTTATTGATTTCGCCAACTTTATTTTGTTGCCAGGTGATACGAAGGTACGGGCTTGGAATACCTAGTTACCTAGACATTTGTGTATTCAGGAAAAAAAATATTATCTAAGTCTAAAGTTCATTAACTAGCTGCCATAATAACTAGGTCCTATTAAAAACTGTGTTTAGTTAACCGAAAGCTTTACCCCAATTGCGTAACATATTTTTAATCATAATCCAAAGGATTTTTGAAGGAAATTACTAATTAATCCCTTGTTTCATATATGTTTGAAAAATGCGCCTGTTTGACAACGTGATTAACGTAATAAATTTTGTTGAATTGTCAAAATGAAAGGCATAACCATTGCAAGTCTATAACGCAATTACCCCGCTGTTCATGTTATATGAAAGAAATTGCAACATCGATCGTTGTCGACTCCCTAGGTGCTGCTGTAGAAAGGTCTAAAACCCGCTATTAAAAGTGCCACATCACCTGGTCCTCTACTACGTCGTGGATTCCTCCTAATGAAAGAAAGTACAACTTCGACCGTTGTCAACTAAGCACCGGGGAAATGTCTAAAACCCTCTTTCAATAATGCCGTATCACGATCCACTGCATTCTCGTAAAGTCGTCGTCGACGTCATACATTCCTCGAAGCTGAACATAATATTTTGCATATTACTTAATCATTTTGTATAATCGTTATCTAGATAGGTAGACACCTCAGACATCGTTTAATTGCTCACTAATTTTACTACGTTCTAAGATAGGTATTATCGCTAAGATATAAACAAGTTTTTGTATAAAAATAGACGGTTATTGGTTGTTTTACCTATCTACTTGAATTATTAAACGGGATAAGTAATAGCTTGCTTTCTGCTTGACCAATGAAAGTGTTCATTTGCATCCATTATAAAAATAGGAGCGCTGTTGATAAGTTCACGACACCACTATAGCTTTAGTTTGTAGGTACTTAAGCAATTAATAACATTTAAAAGCAGTTCAATTGTTTTAATAAGGCTAGCTTTTCTCATGTCTGGTTCCCGAGACGAGACGGCATAATCTCGTCGATGGTAGTCTAACCCGGAATTAAAATTTTAATTAATTCTACTAGGTACCTACAGTCATCAGCTATCTTAATCGCGAACATAAGCCAACTAGCTGTGCCCAGTCTATAGTTTCAATATTATTGACATGGCTGGTTTAAAAAAAAAGAGAAAATTCGAAGACACGTGAATTGTTCACTATCATTCTTCTAACTTAACAGACAGCTGTGCTGCTGGAGAGTTTGTTACGCCACTTCTTCCCAGCTAAAGCACTAGGAAGTAGCACTAATTTGAACAAATGACTGTTGATTTTGATCCTGGGCAGCGTGGAGGATTATGGTCTACTCCATCTCACAGAGAGAGGACAATAAAGTCCCAGTAGTGGAAACATAATCTAGGTAGGCTTTGTTATGTGGATGTCTGGTTCAGCCCTGGCTGACTTTGAACCTAATTGTTACAAAGAATGAGTAATCCTTGACCCAAAGGAAATGGCATTACACAAGTAACGTAACACTGCTGTTCCGTCCACAGACCACACCCATAATAACACATTTGTCTCAATTGACTGGAGCACGTGGACAAACAGCTAAGCACCGCTTATCTTTCGTAATCAGAGTTTTAATTAAACGCTAAACCAATAAAGCTCTAAAATTACGGTAGAATCAGTTGATAAGGCAGAATTTCCTTGTAAATCCGTTGGGATATATCGTCGACCTTTGTGTATGAATGGTAAAATAATTGCTACAGAAACGTTAATAAAAAAATCAACGTGTTTGCAAAGCGTTGCGCAATATCCGCCGTGTCTCGCGCAGATAAGGGATCACATTATTTCGTAGTGTCCTACTAGATTGACGTGTTATACATCTGCCTCGAGGATTGACTTAAATGACGTATAAAACACGATACACATGCATGATAACAAACCGGATATCTTGCAAAATATTTACACATTAGCGTCTCGTTCACGTTGAGTTTTTTGTTCTATATTTATTATTTTTCGCCTCTGATGTAAGAGGTTAATATTCTCTTTCTGCTTTCGAGTCGGATAACCGATTTTTAAGCAGTTCGTGGTTTGTTTCGATTAGCAGAAATTCGGCGCAAAATTTAATTCACTTTCAATCGCAATCTAAAGGATATTGCTAATCCATTGCTTCATATTATGTTCGAAAAATTTGTCTGCTCAACAACGTAAATAACGCAATGAATGTTGTTGAACTGTCAAAATGAAAGCCATTGCTACTGATAGTGTGTTACACAATTACCACTTCTCGACAGGGCCGTCTTCCACGGCATACCTGTTCTATCGATGCTGCGCATTTCGTGCTGTTAAAAAATAATGTAAGTATACTTTACTGGGAGCCAGAATCGATTATCACGTCAAATGATCAAAGTTTCTAACTGTTCATTTCATAAATAAAGTAACATCGTAGACATTATTATATCTACAAAGTGCGTCACATTCACAAGACATATTATTATATTACTTTCTATTTAGAATATTATGTAAACCTGCCATGCCAGACATTTATAGATTCTTTTGATAATAAACTGTATTCATTTCTTGTAGATCCTACGAAAAACAATTAACAATAATCACATAGTACTTACCTACAACCTACCTAGAATACTGGAAACTATGAAATGTTACTGGTAATGAAAAGAAACTATAGAGGTATGAGGAACAGGGTGTACAGTTCACTCATCCTCCATAGAAAAGGGAGGATCCTCCGACCAGACAGGTGTCGTGTCTGGTGGGCAACTACCCGATGATTCATGTCAGGCCGTTGTATGTATGCTAGTTGCGCGGCAAACTGCTTGCGAGATGCAAGATTTTGCGTGACGCCACATGCGAAGTACGCGTCATACTGAACAGGTAGTACGCATGTGGCATTGTAGATACCGCTACAAAACTGTTATGATCCATCTAGCCTTCATTCAATGAGTATGAAACTATGAACCATTGATTAATACCGTGTGTCAAAACAAACGGACTGCGAAATATATCTGCGATTTGCGTAGGTTCACCCGGATCCGATTTTACGCCTTCCAGATTTCAAACTCCATTGATGTAGGACTCCACTCCGATCCAGATTCATGAACAAACAAACAGTTTAATTATAATCGATGGACGTAATAACTTTAATATATTTATTTGGCGGGTTTATATAACGATCAATATTATTGCTATAACTAGAACATCAAAGGACTGACTTCCAGAAACGTTTTCCGACCTGATCCCCGTTGGAAATTTGAGAAAAATCAACAAACAAAATTGTTTTGGTTGGTTTAAGTTGTCGTCGGGTGATGCTTTTTGCCAAGGATCTAAAAATATTTGTGCTTAGAAAACGACAGTTAGCTAATATTCTGTGAGACGGAGATCGATTATTACTATAAAAGAAGGGTACCAACTTAACAGAAGGTAATGAATTCATTAGAATAGAATACTGTTTATTATTTACGGTCACCAAAGGAGATAAGTAACTAGGGTCGTTGGATATAGTTGAAGTTTAGTAAGAAACCGATAGATGTTTTCGAATAAAATTTAATTTAATTAATAGAATACAAACAGTTCATTTATCTAATTAAATTTCATTCGAAAACATCTATCGGTTTCTTACTAAACTTCAACTATATCCGACAACCCAGGAGAACTACTCCGAAGTGACACATTCGAATGATCGGATCGGACCGACACATGGCCGAACCGAATATTATTGAAAAATGCGAAACAAGTTCGGATCGGCTCAGTTGGGTCGGGACCATAGTCAATATTCGAAAGAGTGTAAGAGTGTAGGATCGGTATCGACCGAACCAAATAGTAACTTTGTAGAAGGACACGGCCGAACATTACCCGATACGATATTTTACCACTTCAGAGTAGACCCCCTGGTTACTTATCTCTTTTGGTGACTGTACACCATATAAATTGCAGATACAAATATAGATATTTTACAAAGGGTGACACAATTGGTCTTATCGCTAAAAGCGATTTTTTCATTATAGAGCCCAAAAAAGTTCTGGAACTCTCAGATTAATATGGTTAACTTTGAAATCTGTACATGTATAAATTAGAAATTATAAGCTTCGTTCCAATTAGCCCAAGTATAATTGTTTTGGCTTCTTTGGCAGGCAGTCTCTGATAGAAATTCAAGTACATATTATATCTAATGATTGATTTATTTAAATTAGTTGATGCTAGGTTTTGCCCGTGGCTTCGCCCGCGTAGATGTCGGAAAACGAACTACAGGGTCTACCGTGATATTTACCGAGGTTTTTATATACCTAACTATTGGTTTACGTAGCGCATGCCAGTAAAGCTCCCAGTCGGCATGATTTTCTCCGACATCTTCAACAATCATCGTAATATTTCAGCCAATTTACACAAAACCTTAAAGAATTATACACCTTAACCTTTCTCATGAATCAATCTGTCCTTTGGCGAAAACCGTATGAAAATCCGTTCGGTAGTTTTTGAGTTTATCGCGTTCAGACAGACCTATAGACGCGACGGCGGACTTTGTTTTATAACAAAATAGTGATATTCTATCTACTCGTAAACCTTCGTATTTTTATACAACCTCGAACTCTCACCTTTGTAAGGGGGCTTGATTAGTTGCTATTCCGAATTCAATCATGTAAATATCATCTACATTTTAATACTGATCAGAATTATTGTATTTACACTAGGCTCTCGTATCTTTTTTAATGTATTCAACCTGTGAACCAATTTAGTTGATAGTCAGATTTATCCGAATTTCACATTCTGCAATGGTTCGTTTCAAATGTTATGTAAACCTTTTTAGTAAAACAGTTATTACTTAACAATCTTGTTTGGTGTGTCTCATGTCGATTTAAATAAGACGCGTTGTGGAGCGACCCTCGCGTCTCAACCTATCGCCGTGTTATCTCCGGGGACCACTATCGGGGGTCAGAACAGCGCCCGCGCACTCCGCACTGTTTACAGACTCGATATGCGCACGCGACGGTCATATGATGAGCTAACTAGTTTACATTGAGTGGTTCACCTGACACGTGTTTTGGATGGTCATTGACTTGGTAATTATTTAAATCGCGTAATTATGAAACGCGAACGTCTTTGTTTTAATGAAAATTGGTTTGTTTGAGAAGTGGGCAGGTTGAACAGTTATGGATGGAAAGCTGACACTTGATGGCAAGTTATCGATTTTATGTTCGGTATTTACATTTGTTACTGACTGTCAAGAAGGCTTTTTTTTCCGGATGGGAAATCATCAAATGACCCCTCCCGCTCTGGGTGGAGCGGAAGGGAGTGTCACACTCTTACTGACTAAAACCCACCCATGTTCCATCCTCCGCCCTTTATGATCCGGGGTAGCGGTAACCCTTTCGGACAATCCCGCTGACCCGGCAGGCTTCGGCCCTAAGGGGCCCCTCAAATTATGCTGTCAACTCTTTGAGGCGCGCGTGGAAAACTTACGCGCCGTCCGGCACGGGCCTGGTCCTGATTGGGCGGTGAGCTACCACCCATTGCTCTCCGCCCGCAGGCCCGCGCCTACGGTGGCCGGGAGTCGTCACGCGGCTCCCGACGCCCGGAGCGTCTCACGCGGCGGCTGGGACGGGAGGCTCTCCCTCATCCGTCCCGCCACCACCTTCGCTAGCATGACTGCTTCGCAGAAGGAGGTGTCAAGAAGGCTTTAGATGACCTTTAGATGGCGTTTTGCGTGGATGTGACGCATGTTTCCCCCAACCTTTTCATATTTTTTTTTTTTTGTGTTTTATTTTCTTTTGTGCGTCATGTTTACCGCAAATAAACGTATTTTCTCTTTCTTTCTAAGAACTTAGCTATTGTGGATTAATTTAAGCGAGATGTACTGGGTTTTATCATGTGATTTGTTTGTGTTTGTTTGTGTAGTTTCACATTTAATCTTTCACTTCAAGAAGTCCACGGTAACCTCCACTTATTTTATGTGTTTGCCACTAAAGATTTCGTTGAATGTGAGTGCTTACATTTAAGGACACAAAGCTATTAAGATAAATTTTTGGATCTTTCAGTTTATGACATTTTTTGTATCTTCAGTTACTAACAGAATTCGCCTTTATTTAGAACAGAGGTTCTCAACATTATTTTGAGAATATATTTTTTTCTAGAGTTACTTACCATCTGTCGCAAATCTGAAACAGCTATTGCCACGATAATATTTAAACGTGTAATGTTATATAGTCGTAAGATAGGATATATAATTTTCTCTGGGTTTCTACTGCCCCCCCCCCCCCCCCCCCCCCCCGAAAGTCTCAAACGTCCACGATGGAGCATTATCGCCACGTTGAGAACCTTTCATTTAGACGTTAGACTATGGCTCACGGGCTTCGGCTTCCGTCTTTCACGGACATGACGAAACTATAAGGGTTCCGAGACGTGAACTACGGAACCCTAAAAAAACCTTATCTTTAAAAGAACTTCATATTGAAATAACTTTGAAGATTATTATTGGTAAAATGAACATGAAAAACACGAGTAGCCACAATAATAAATATACAAAGTGCTATCTTGTATCACTTGTATCTAATTAAATACATAAAAGGGAAGCCAACGATAAGATAACCAATTTAGGTCCAACATGAATGAAATGTCGTTGACCGGTGAAATGGGTCGGACTGTGGTTAATGAAAAATATTGTCTGCTGGTAGAAACTGTAGAAGACAAGGCTTTAGACCCGACATCCAAAGATTACTTCCCAAATTATACAAAAATCGGAATCTGAAAGAAGACTGATAAGACTCCTCATCATCTAGTCTTTTCCCAAGTGTGTTGGGGTAGGCTTCCAGTGTAACCGGCCAGATGCAGCTGAATACCAGTATTTTACATAGAGCGACTGCCTATTTAACCTCCATAACCCAGTTACTGGCTAACACGATACCCCATGCTAAGACTGGTTGTTAGACTTTCGGGCTTCTGACAACCCGTAACGACTGTCAAAGATCTTCGAATGACAGCCGGGACGTGCTTTCCGAGGCACCTGCTCCTTTTCTCCTATTTCCTATATGACCACTGTTTTTTCTTTTTTAAGAATAAAATTTTTGATTTACATTTGAGTCATGAATATTTCGTTGTATAATTTGTGTTTGTTTTTAATTGTTTATTCTTGACCTACATTCGAAGGCTGCTGGGGCATAGGTTTTTAACTTATTTAAATAATTAACATCGTTATTATTATGTTACTTATTAACGACATTTAAACTTATTCTCTTCTTTTTTCGCTTCTTGATTGATATCTTACTAGTTACTATCCACACTAGTTATATATCTTCAAAAGTAATTTTTTTTGGGGCCAGCTTGAACTTCTTCCTCGTGAAGCTTTTTCTACGCTTTCGGCGAGGTTCTTCTCCAAATCTCACATCTGTCTTTTTTTTTACTTCAATATGATGCCAGTTCAACGTTTTAAATATCACATTGCATCAGTAAAAGCTACCCGTAGCGGTGCCTTCACCATCAGATGTTTCATTATGGACCACTTACTTCATTTCCGTAACACCTCCCATAAGTAACACATTATGTAATGCCCCATACTGCGTTACAAATGTGAGGCAGGTTGGACTTACTTTAACATTTTACCGCCGGGGGTCTAATTTGTAGCGTGATTAGCACGTGACTGTGATTTCTATATATGCGTTTTTAGTGACTTGGTACATACACGTCCGCTAAAACTTACTTTTAATACTAGTCCATACCGAAATTGAGATAATAGAACACTGAAATTTGCGTTTCATTTTTGCCATGATTGTGAAAAGGATTTGCTTGCTAGTCTGGTACTGCTTCCAGTTCTAACCCAATCAATGATCGCGAACGCGCAAAGCGACTTATACTGGTTTGGTACATTTAGTTTCGTGTTAATACAAACTCAAACATCCGAAACCATACCACTGCTTTCTAATTAAATGTATACACTATAATTTACACATACCATATACTATCATAAGTATATGGTTCACAAGACGTCTCAGAATGTACCGTAAACCGCGCATCGGTGGTAACACTAGACTACGAAAATCACCCTTACTGCTACTACATAAAGGGGCTGCCAATTTAAAATTGATTCCACTGAATGTGCGGTCTACTGTACAAGGAAAACATTAAAAAATAATCTCAGGCAAGAAACTCCATACTCTTTTAAAACAAGATATTACAAAATCCTGGTTACATTCTTCTTGTTGCTTCCATATTGATTCCAGAGGGGCTTATTTTAAACAAATCTTATTTTTTCTTACGTGGGGGTGGGACCGTCTAGACTGTTCTTACGTAAGTTAAGTTCGTAATCGAACTTAACGTTTTTTTTTTTCTTCTAAATATTAAAGTGACAGCACCACCATTAAGCCAAGCATTTTTATCTATGATATAATTTTGTGCGATGGATCGCACAGTGCGCTGGATTGGAGGGTATGTACGAAAGGACACTAGTCATTGTGAAGATGGACGGTGGACCACGGTGGAAGTACTTAAATGAAAATACTATATTCCACTGTCAAAGGTCAATAATGATAATATATGGTGCCCAAAGATAAAAATAACACGTACCTATAGTTATTTTACTATACAGCTTAAACCTCCAACTTATAATATGCTTGTCTACATAGTGTGCGTTTAATGCATGATTTAAATTTCTTCTCGTTTAGTTGAAGAATATCGAATGGTATTTTATTATAGCATTTTACACAGTAACCCTAAAAGAAGATTTTACTTTAGACATTCTGAAACGTGGTTGTATAAAAAATAAGAATAAGTACGTAAAAACTAAGCACAGCGCATCGCAAAAATCGTCATAGATACCGACGCTGCAAATAAATTATAGTAACTTATTTTAGAAAAGATAATGATAACGCGGTGATACCATAAGGCTACAATAAACAGTGAGAGTAGACAAAGCATAAAGGCAAAACCAATAATTGTTCTAACGAATTAACGCTTCCTTCATATTGCGTAACTTTTGCGCAAGTATTTGTGGTACTAATTTAATCTAGATATTAATACACGACTCGGTGGGGTAAATTACTTGTAGCGTCATTAGCTAAGAATACGCTTTTTCATCTGACATCCTGACACGACTGACATATGCGTCGCCAGTAGAGTTTACCTAAACCAATAATACTGCTCCAAGATTTCCAGAAATAAGATATATTCTGACAGGAACCTTGAGTGAGACTCTCGTCAGAAGGTATCTCAAAAGAGCTTGAATGTAAATTATTACAGCGTCTCAAAACGTCGTGAAAAACGTGTTGTTGGAAAGCGGACAGAAGGTCATGCTTAAGCTAGGATTTCCAAGAAGAGCGGTAGCGCCACATAACGACCGCAGCGACGGTTGTTATTAAAATGATGGCATCGGGTTTGACTTTACAGTGGTAGCTTAAGTTCATAAAAAGAACTCGGGAGAGCTAGCGGTGAAAGATCTTAATGCTAAGAATTCTTTCACGAAACAAAACGAAGAATAGGATTAAAACGCACACGAAAATGTAGAATAAAAAATGTGTGTGCGTTCGATCTCTAAACGCGAGGACCTAAGTTAAGGTATGCATTAACTGTCAACATGATATACAAATGAATCTGAAGCAAGGCATGAACGGAAACGTGACAGTGTATCGTAAGTAGAGCCACCTCGTTATATGTTTTGATAACATGATTCTCTGTTAACATGCCTATGATAATAACTTTACCTATGTTATCTAGCAACTGATGATAAAGGTAGATAATTAGGTGAAATAAGAGTTGTAAATGATATAGGTATATATAAAAAAAAAGATATTCTGTTCAAAGGAGCGAAATATAATTTAAAAAATGAGAACGTTATTTGGAGTAAGGTGCTAAGCTTATTACAATTCTTCATACTATCTACAACGTGCTGCTACAATGGCGACATTAATTTAATTTAACACACGGGTAGGGCTAGTGGCCAGTAATCATAAAAATTATAACAACATAAAAAAATCGTAACTTGAAAACTTCCACCTGCTCCGCTCGCAGACATCTCTCTCCATCAATGGGCTCTCTCACTTTCCATCAACTCGCCTTCTCTTTGCACGTTATTTGTTTTAATTTCATTGATGCGATGTTATGATCCGTGACCCCGGCAAATGAACCCTGGGCTACAGTTCTTTACGTACAGGTTGCTCTAAGATGCTATTTTAGAAAATTGTTATTAAATAAATAAATAATGTTTAATTAAATTAAAATATATTCATAAAACTAAAACGCGAAACCGTATACATGTGTTAAATTAATGTCGCCATTAAAGCGCCACGCTTTATACAGCAGTTTGCATTGCACAGTTGAAAAAAAATTCAAAAGGCTTTCGAATTCATTTAACGATTATTTCGGCAATATGTAACGTATTGATTTATAAATAAAATAGCTTTAAATAGCTTTCAAATAACTTAAAATAATTTTAAGAATTTATATCATAAAAAATTAAATAGTTTTTTACGCTCTTCTGTAATATCGTCCCTATACCACCGAATGCCTCAAGGAACAATTCTAGGCCCTGTGCGTTTAACTGTAATCATTATACGAAATTATATTTTAGAATTAATTTGTTAATAACGTTACTTGATTGGCATGAAACCAAACGCTTTGATTTCTATTAAGCCAATTAGCTAGTGTTTCAGAAATTAGTTGTGTAACAATAGGTTTTGCTTCGTACCAAGTTCTAGGAACTTCCGTATACGATGCGACTCAATAAGGAAACAACAACAATACCGGTAAAAAATCTGTTATTTAATGATTTCTCTATAAAACGCACAATAGCTGACTTCTTACTAGCGGTTTTTTTTTTCACCTTGTAGATTTCATTTATTGATTTTGCGAATCGTTATCTTAAGACCTAACACAGTAACAGTGCTTACGTAGATATTGCATCAGTTTGATAAAACAGATTCACGTGATTTTTCTTTATATATGTTGAATGTTTTTATTTATATTTTTATAATTGATATTAATAATAGATAACTTATCCTCCTTGTTAGAAGTGTAGTTATTTTAAACTCATTTTATTATGTTTGATAGCTATCGTCAATTCTGTTTTACTGTTTTTTATTTGCAATATAGTCAAATTTTAATTAACTCATAAATATGTCTTATCTGAGCGTCGATGTTTGACCCACAAACTGCTTTATCTTGATTTGAAAATGTTTCTAAAGAATCACAACTTGCAGAACAAGACAGCTCGTTGGTCGCATGTTAAATTACCTCTTAATCATTCAATCTGGTGTGAGATGCGTCGCCAATAGAACTGGTCGCACAGTCTGTCACTTGTGTATGATTGCGCAAGCGCACGAGGCGGCACGGTAACAGGCCGCACGTGGTCCGACGAAGGAACTAAAATGGTTAGAATGTGGCTCACTTGTACTAGAGGTCTATTGTTATCAGTAAAATCAAATTCTCTTTAGTCGCTCAGAATAAAATCTTATTATCTCAATGACTAATTTTTCTCATAAAAGGAAAGTATTAATAACAAGATGACAAAGTTAGCGTTTCCTGTTCTTACTACTTAGCAAAGTTACTCTAATCACCATTAGCAAATTTTCTCTTGTCACGAAATGATGTATCGCTGAAGAAAATCTAATTTAGTTAATGATTTATTTTCAGCCGCGGAATGCGGACGGCACTAAAGTATAGTGATGGATCTGCTAGGTAGGCGGTTTGCTCTCGACTGTTTATTCTCTATCTCTCGCTAATTGATATTTTCAGCGTACATGTGAAAGAGATGACAAGCTTATTCTTAGTGTCGATCGAACATGCGCGGACGGCGCGTTCTAATCAACCTTGACCTTGTAGTAAATCAAGCTATCGCACTCTTAAGTAATTTGCAATTGATACACATTAGACGTTTACATTTAGAAAACATGTTAGACTAGCCTATAACAATATTGCTGGCCTTGTATATCTGACGAATTATAATTGTTTCACTTATTATTTTTAGTTTCGACAACATCGTATACAGTTTTTACTGAACCTAGAGACAGCTTTTCTTTAACAGTAACATCGTCAAACACAATCTGATCTTTTTGTGAACCAATTATATTGTCAACGTATTTCATTTGGAAGGTTCTACTAACCTTTTGTCAGCCTATATACGGATCAATTATTCCGCATAAAATATGTAGAATTGTAGTTGCACAAGCATTCAATCTCAACAAATGTCATTGGTATTAATTAATTTATGTCCTCCAATATGATTACAATAGATATTTTTAATAGATTAAAGACGGCGAATTTCTGTTTTGAAAATTATATCTATACCGTCCAAAACATTTTGTCAGAAATTCAATACTGTTCCAATAAATATCTTGGTCATTTAAATAATTGAAGTGGACGAGAATTTGATCAGCCGATTGAGAAAGACAATTTCATGGCTCAGACGCTTGACAACAAATAAACCTTGGACACTCTTGGTCCTAAATAAAGAGATTTTTTTTTATTTTGTGGAACACTGTTGTTTTTCTTTCAACTGTCTAACGTCGAGATGTCGCATTGCTCAATGTTTACAGGAATTGTTCAAAATACTGGATTACATATACATTATTATCATTGGCACGTGTTTCCCCACGTCTTTCTTCACTTGCGTGCTTATTTATGTTTTCATTGAGTACGTTTCGTCGAATGTTTTATTGTCAATTGTTACTTTTGAATTGATACCTAATAGACTTCATTTGTCTACAATTTATTTCTTTTGATTTATTTTGGTTGCAGTACTTACTGCTTTTACAATGTCAATTGGTTCGGCAAGGCTTAAAAATCAACTGCATAGCTTTGTTCAAAAATCCTCAGCGAACCAGAGGGGTAATTCCCATAATTTTATGAACGTTCACAGTCTGATCTCAGTCCCAATCTGTAAAAAATACAAAATTTTCCTACATTTTTGACAAGTTTTTGACATTCATTGTCGCTGAAATGAGATTGCGACTACCGCCGTCCGGCCGTTTTTAATTACGGGGATTGATCTTCAGGTAACGTCATCTACACATGTTTAGAGTTAGCAATTTCTAATATTCTTCTTCTTTTCGAGTTAATAGTAAATAAGTATATTATGTTAAATGAGTTGGGTTCAGTAGTATTATAATAGATAATCTAATTGTTCTGTTCCTTAAAATATGTCGCCAGTTTTCGTCCCGACAGAATTCTAGTAGTTGAACTTCGATCAATATTTTCTCACATTTTGTTAACAAACAAGTCTGTCGATTTCTTTCACTTCACTTTTGCCTTCGTGGGATTACAAGTACTTAGTCGACACAATACGATTTTCCTTTCAATTTTCTTGGTCTGTTTTCTGTTTATATACCATACCTCATCATTTCGATAAATATTATAAATTGCTCTTCGTGTCTGTGTGTCTGTCTGTGTACCCGCGTTATTCTTCTAAACTACGCAACGGATTCTTATTCGGTTGACATCACCATTTAGAGAGTTTGTTCCGGAGGGTTTATGAGTATATTACACTAATATTGAACTAAGATGTAATAAAGAAATTTTCACGTTTTATCAAGTCGTAAAAACCTTGCGAAGCAGGGGCGGGTTGCTTGTTTTTGTACAAAACAAATATTGATTTGTCGTTTGTTGTCCAACTTAGTCATTATTTTCGCAACGTTGTTTAGTCTCTTGTATTTTGATACCGTGTCACGCATTTCTTTTGCAAACAAACATTTATTATCTTTGCTACTCTTTAACCTTATTTGGTTTCTCTTAATTTCATTAATTTATTGTGCCTAATTAGATAAGCTTGCTTTATGAGTTATGTATTCAGTTTTGGTATATATATTTTGAAAACAATTGAACTATGCTTGGTCAGGTGGCGTTGAATCTTTCTAAATTGTTAAAGAATGAAGATTATTGTTACCCATGATCTATCCAATGAAATCTCCAAACGGCTGGTTGACACTTCCCGTGACCCAAGGGCTGGATTTACCTTGGCCGGAGGTAAAGCAGTGCGGCATTGCCACACGTATGTCTTACATTATATCAGTCGACAGCGATGTGGAGGAATTTTTCGACGTCATGTTTTAGTTTATTTATTTTATTTATTTAAGGATTACCAACGAGATACATTTCAATTATCTATCTTTTTCGTTATTATATGTATTTTTATTTTATTTATTAGGTATAAGTTGTTATTTATGTACAGTTCATTTTAATTCTTACTAAATAATTGTTCCCAAAAACTGGTTAGCATTTGAAATCAATTAAATAAACGTAATGTTCTGCTGTTTAGAATATATTAACATTTCTGAACTATTTTAGTATGAGATAAATGCTTTTTCCTTGTTCTTATCACATCATTTACTTTTAGAATGGACATTTATCGCTTTGTAATCTAATTCGAATTCGAAGTAACTTAGGATTGTGAAGGGATCAAGTTTAATGATATACTAGTAGTAACGGTAGAGTTCTTATCAGAAACAAGATTGTGTGAACCTCAGTTTCGGTGCGTTTCTTTGAATTAAGAATGCAGTTTTTAAATATTACTTTATGTATATTAACCGTTGAAGAAAAACAACCTAGAACAAGTTGTGTGTTACTCAAGTTTAACGTTTAATTCTGTCATTTTTTTTGTAAATAAAATTGAATATAAACTAAAAATATTAATCCAACTCTTGAACTAAATCAACCATATAAACGATGTTTATCTGAATAACCATTGAAAACACACACTAAAATGAACACTGTACTGTACTAGTAAAAATAAATAAACTAACACTTGAATTAAATTCCTTGCTCTGAACAAAAACCTTACCTTAACCAAAATCTTTAATAATATCTCAATTTGTAATGTAATTCGAATTCAAATTAACTTGGGATTCGGAAGGGATCAAGTTTAATGATATGCTAGTAGTGACGTATAGTTCTTATCAGTAATATGACTGTGTGAACCTCAGTTTCGGTGTATTTAACAAAGAATGCGGTTTAAGTATATTATTTTATGTAAATTATTATAACTTCTAACTGAACAGACAGCTGTGCTGCTCGGGAGTTTGTTGCGCCACTTCTTCCCAGCTTTGGCATTAGGAAGCATTAGGAAGTCGTGAAGAATGGCCGTTTTGGGGGACTGTGTTGTGTAATTTTTACATTTAAAAAGTGCTAATTCTCAGCCTAGTTTGAATAAACGACTTGAGTTTTTTATCCGTTGAGGAAAACCAGCTTAAATTAAGAGAATGGTACCAAAATGTTGCGTTGTCAAAGTCTTGGAATAATGGAACTGTGGGATTTGGCAGTTAGTCATACTCGAAACATTTATTTTAATTAAACCATTTACAGGCACTTTTGAATTGAAATTAAATAGTCGGTCAGTTAGTCAGAAAGTTGAAGCTAGTTGCCCATTCCAAAACGTAAATCTCTATGGAGAAGAACGGGCAAGAAACTCCAAGGACACTCTTTTAAATCAAGATATTATTACAAAATCCTGGGTACATTATCCTTATTGCTTCTATATGTGAGAACAATGTAAAAAAAAAAAAAAAAAGAAACAAATTAAAATATAAAATTAAAAATAAGCCCTGGCAGTTAAGAGATGACCAGTCTCAACCGACGGCGCCCGTTCACGAACATGACGCGTGGGTCAGCACCATCCAGCTCAACCTTTTTGTAGGGAACCGAATGATCCAACACACGCGCCACCACCAGTGAGACGTATGACATATTCTCAACTGCCATGCTCCATCAAAATATCATAATAAACGGATCCATGGCTCTTACATTTACAAAATTTAAAAAATGCTTCTAAATTATACAAAGCTATAGTTAGCAATTTATTTAAGAGATCAAAAAAAAAAATTACTACCAATCAGGAAGAGGTATTTAATATTGAAGTATTCAAGTTATAACTTAACAATCGAGACTCTTTATTTTTAGAACATTGAAAGAATATTGTATAGAGGAAAGGTCAAAAGTTTTCTGTCAGTCACTATTGCTGGAATTTACTATTTCAAGTGCACGCTACAACGTAGTCAATAAAAAGCGAATAAAATTGCTATCGCAGATCTACCTGTTGACCCTAGGGAGGGTAACGCAAATATTTACCACGATACTAAGTCTCGAGGACATTCAAATATTACCCAACCTACCGTGCAAGCAAGGCTCGTTAAGATCCCAAGGGACCAGGTAGTCAGGCAAATTAATTATTAACAAATTGACTACTAACTTAACTTGACCGTACAAATCCCAACACTATCATTCTTTGACAGTGGTTTAAAACGGCAAATTGACGTAGGGTGTCAATATAGTATTTGGACTCTAGCTTCGAACAATTATTGATCGAAGGGCTCTAGTCTCTCAGTTTTATGAAATATAAACTGTGTACATTTTGAAACTTGTGGGAGTAAATAAATAAAAAACACTACTACATACTACTACTACTACATAATATTGTCGCAACCCAGCGCAGGGCACGACGCGATAGCGGCGATAAGACCCCTCTTTGAGGAGTGGCTAGAGAGGGGCCACGGCGCCCTCACCTACCGCCTGACGCAGGTTCTCACCGGACACGGAAGTTTCGGGAGGTTCCTGCACATCATTAGGCGGGAGGAAACGCCCGGGTGTCACCATTGCCAGGATCGCCCAGAAGACACGGTGGAGGTCTGCCCCGCTTGGGCGGAGCACCGCCGTGTCCTCGTAGAGGCGATCGGCAGCGGCGGCGGCCTCTCGCGCCCGGCCCTGGTGCAAGCCATGGTCCGGGGCGAGAGAGAGTGGGAGGCAGGCGCCTCCTTCTGCGAAGCAGTCATGCTAGCGAAGGTGGTGGCGGGACGGATGAGGGAGAGAGCCTGCCGTCCCAGCCGCCGCGGGAGACGCTCCGGGCGTGGGGGGCCGCGTGACTTACAAATAGATATCGCTACCTACTGCGACACAAGCCCCCAAATTGTTATCAGTAAGTTTTCTTGTTTGACTTTACACATACCTACTCGTACTTATCGTATGCGACTGTGCGTAGATGGATATTATAACACTGAGAGATTTACAGACAAGCATAGTGTAGAAGTTTGTAAAGTTAACTGAATATTATATTATATTTTTTTGTAAAAAAAAGCACGCATTTTGGAACAAGTAGACGATAATTGATTGAAACATTGATTTATTGATTGCTACCAAAGGCATTAGATCGTGTACGGATTATAATTATTCATGCCAGTATACAGGGTGGCAGGGACATGCAAACTGAAATCATGAACTCTGTATCATGATTCCCGACGCCCTAACGTAGAAAATTTTAGTTGATATTAAAAAAAAAAACGCTGTTTCATCGAGAAGTGTGCAATACCTACCTACGCGGTCAAAATGTATGGAACGGATTTTTTTTTATTAACCAAGGAAAATAGTAGGGGTTCAGAATCATATAATAACTGAACTCATGGTAACAGGATGTGCATCAATGTCCATGCCACCGTGTATGTTTATCAAGTAACGATGGATGGACTGTGAAATATGATATGGTTAGAAAGAGACTGACTACCGAGATGACAACTAATAGAGAAGTATGCAAGAAAAAGACATGTTGCGTCGACCCCAAATAAACTAGGATAAGCGCAAGAGAATGATGATATGTTTATCAAGTAAACAAACATGGCGGCTTAGTGACCATGAAGTGAATACTGAAAAACTGTGCTAAAAAAGTCATTGAGTATTCGGAAGTTTATAAATATGTAAAGTTTATTGGATTTAGGTACTGACTGGACGACTTAGTTGTTGCTATGAGAGCTATGTAACGTTGTGTAGGTGTGTAGGTTAAAACCCCACTGTTTTTACCTACACACCTACCTACCTTTTTTTAGGGTTCCGTAGTTCTGACAAGGAACCCTTATAGTTTCGTCATGTCCGTCTGTCTGTCTGCCCCAGGTTTTGCTAAGAGACCCTTAGTACTAGAAAGCTGTAATTTTGTAGGAGTGTGTATATCAATTACGCCGACAAAGTGGTAAAATAAAAAACTGCATATAGCAATACCTATAATTCTCACTTCAGACAGTTTCAAGAGAGAGAAGGAGAGAGGTTTCCAATAAATGTTCTTTATTTACCTACAAACCAACAACAATTGAAAACCTTTATAACATGTAACAGCACTTTACTAATCCCAAACGACACACCCCCAGCCTTATGTAATCCAAACAACGACTCCAAAATTGCGTAACATACATAGTACAAATATGTAGTTAACGATTATATACATATATATACGTAAGAATTGTAGCTACACCTATGGACTGCCATATCAACACGGCTCACGGCTGAAATACCGCCTTTTCATAATTATTACGCAATGGTTTTATAATTACCATGCTTATATTGATTCTAATTGCCACAGAATACGGAATAATCAGATATGCGTATTGCGTAGTTAGTAATGGGCTGAACAAGCGTTTATTCTAATTGAAGTTACATAGGACTTGGGCTTTGTAGTACGGACGCCAGCACATCAAGTTACTACAATCTGTCAAATTTCTTTAATAGATTTTCAACTTTATCGCTAAAGTATTAAGGTTCAAGGTTGATTGGGAAAATTTGACAGTTTCGGGTAGCTTGACCTGCTGGCGTCTGTACTTTAGATGCTCCGAGAACCAAATCAATTGCTTCATGACTGACATGACTTTATAACTGACTGCAGATCTGCTAGCGTCGTGTGACGGGTCGTTGAGCTACATGATTACTGATGCATGCATGCCGTCTGTTGGGACAGGTCAACTCAAGTCTGCAAAGCAGAGCAAAGGCTCTTCTCATAAAGAGAAGGCACGAGCATTGATCACCACGCTTGCTCAAGACTGGTCGGCGATTTCAGACTTACGAGTATATTACGGCAAAATACCTTATATGCCGTTCTGAAGGGGCAATTCCCGTAATTTTAACAACGTTTACAGTCTGATCTGTCTTAATATGTCATAAATACCTCTAGCTTCCCTACATTTTTGACAAGTTTTAGACATTGATTGTCGCTGAGATGAGATTGCGACTAGATTTTGAACGTTTTTAATTACGAGAATTGGTCTTCTTATCTTAATCATTACAAGATAAAGAGTAGAAGCAAAAACGGAACGTGATAGGTAAAAATAATAAGAGACAACGGAACATATTTGACCACTATAATTGCGCACGAAACTGTTATCAAAGAGGTCTTGGATCTCGGCTGGCACCTTTATCTAATCACAATTTATCTCCAGGCCTTGACTGTCACGCCACGTTCCTAGCTTATGGCCTACTCTAAAGTGCGATAATTTTGGATTCACCACCCGAAATAGATATAACTGGGTGAATTGCTCGCGAATTTCACACCAGATGCCAAGTTGTAGGTTGTACGATACGTTTTCTTGTTTCTGGATACTTTTGTGGGTTCAGGTTTCTTAGATTTTCGTGGGTATATATTCTAATGACCAAAACGTTAAGCAGTTTTTTAGTGTACCCTCTCTTCAGAACTTTTTGTTTTAGTGTCTTCACGAATGTTGAAGCTAAATGACCAATAGTTTGTCCAGCAATGACGTCTTGTTCAACAAAAATATACATAATTGTTTTAAGTTTCATTTGATTTTAAATTAAGAGGTTGATACCTTGGTTAATAGTAACAGGTTATTTTAATGGTTTATTTGTATTAACGTTTCTTTCAAATATAACTACCGACCTTATTTTTAGAACTAAGGACTTGCGTATGACGTCAAACGACCGGTTGTCTTACCCCATATCAATGCGAAATATCTGAAATCATAACTTATTTATATACATTTTTTATTTATAAAATTATCGTTAAAATAAACCCAGTTTTTTTAAAATATGTTTATTTAAAAAAAGGCTTTAATCGCGAAGTGATTATGTCAATCTCGTAATAAACCCAGATTTTGAAATTACATAGTAAAGGACAGAATCTGTGAATTCCCAAAATCGTATGTTACTAGAAGCAGATAGAATTCAGGAAATTAAACGAGTATTTGACAAGGCCACAAACAAGCTTGCGTTAACCGCAAGACATGAAGTTTAATCAATAGCAATTTTGCATATATATTAGTAAACTGATATATTATCCCCAGGGTTAATCCAACCACAAATTGATCAACAGGTTATGTTAGTCCCAGTTTCTTTATACCTAACCTACCTAACTCGAAGCACCGATATTACCCATATCTAGCCTCTTAGCCTTCTTTCATTAATTCTGTAACCACTGACAGTCTCAGCATCCAACTCAGCCTATTGCACTCCACTGCTGGACATAGGCCTCTCCCAGGCTGCTCCATAACACGCTGTCCTCCGCCTTCTGCATGCAGTCTGTCCCAGCCACCTTCTTAAGGTCGTCGGTACATCAAGCTGGGGGGGCGTCTCACACTACGCTTGCCGATACGCGGGCTCCATTCTAGGACTCGTCTGCTCCACCGGCCATCGGTCCTTCGACAAACATAGCCAGCACATTGCAACTTCACTTTGCAGTCTCACCATTGCTTTCACACAAACCAAAACAGTTGACTTAAATTCAAAACAGACTCTTTGGTCTTCGGAGTCGCGAACACTGTTTTTCTCTCCGCGTCCGCTTGCGCCAATGTTATTATAAATGCTCTTGTAAGTATAGCGTTATGTGCTCAAAATATCCGACACTTCATTCAGAGTATAAGGACCGAACGCCCGATAAAAGGATACGTTTTGATTGCACAGACATTTATCGCTCAGACGCTGGTGATGTTTACATTGTGATATAATACGGTGTTAGATTCTTGGAATTTCAGTTTCATTTTTACAGTTTCTTTGCAAATTGATGTAAAGTTCTTCGGCCCAATTTAGATGTAGGAAGTAATTACAAGTGCGCTGGTAAATAACGAAAATATGTCCTTTGTCCGCGCTTTTTTTGACCGTTCAGCAAATAACAGTTTTTAACTATTACGCCATGGGCTCGGGTTTTGTTATCATGCATTGTTGAATACTTCCTGTTTTCTTAGTATAGAAAACAAAAAGAAAGAAAGAACTGTAAGCGAGCACGAAGTAATAGCGGGGGAAGGCGATGCGATGCGACGGGGTGGATCAGGCGAACAAGAAATTTTACGCGGTCGAAGTCACGGGCAGAAGCTAGTTACAAATAAGAAGAACTCTACGCTAATAATTATGATAGTATTAGGTATATTTGACCCTGAAGCGTAGTACGTGCTATATTATAGGGGGCTGTAATTCAATGTAAATCTATAAACTAAACAAACTCAGTACTCGATCTTTATGCATTTAATCCTTATTTGTCAACAGAAACCAAGGTTGGGATAAATAAGGAAATCTGTATAAATGCATACTTAGTCCGCTAGTCATTGCTATACGGACATGGTATTTGTTATTTGTAAATCTAATGCTTCAAAATCTGAGTGTAACAACCCTCGTAAATTCTACAAGGTTAGTAAATATAATTTGCATGGCTTCTCGTGTATACTGTCTTGTTGTCGTTGAGATGGCAATGCGTATACGCATCGTGTTGAACAAAACATTTTAGAAATAGTTTTGTTAATGTAAGCCTTCACTTTCCCATTGGGAATTATTTGCTCTCTTTAATGATGTGTAAAAGGAAGCATATTAAACTACACGTAATGATGTGTAAGTTATTTTCATTACCAAGAATGTATTAGATACTATTGTTGACAACTAATTAAGTATATTTACCCGGAAAAGGAAGCAGTTCCATGACTTATAAATGACACCGAGATTATACTAGACGACAGAAGTTTATAATATTATACTAATCTTGCCAAGAGTCATAACACTGCTTAGTGTTAACTAATATATCTACAAAATGGACCAAATTATCAGGTATACATTAACTTCAATTTTAAATGTGGTCATGGACCTCCGAGCTTGGGCACAAGCTAGTCTTCCCAATCGTATGGGAGGCCTCGGCGTCCGCAAAATTTCTAGTATTAGCTTACCGGCTTTCATATCCTCGGTCCACGGCACTGAGAAATTAATCAGGAAAATCCTAGCCTTCACACTGATTAATTTTGATTTGCCGTGCTTCACCGAAGCTATGGATTTATTTATTTATTTTATTTTTATTTTTAAAAAAAAAAACGTTGCCCCACACTAGGAATTTCTCCTGTATCGTGGGTGCGTTTACAAACATTTACACTCACATACACTCACAACCAGACCCGGAACAACTACTTGTAGGTCATACAAATATTTGTTCCGTGCGGGAATCGAACTCGCGACACGCAGCGCAGCAGTCAATCGCTTAACCGCTGCGCCAACCGTGCCGTCCAACGTACGTTCAAAGTGAAAAATCTATAAATGAATATCCACCAAATTAATACACTTCCTTTGTCTCTAACTTGTATAAATTAGAACCCGGTTTTACAGCCATTCACAAATATAACAATCATTGTAACAATTCAAACAATATCATACGACCTAGGAGTGAGTGTATACACTTGCTACTGAAAAACAAGGTTGGCTGACTGATGAAATATTAAATAATTCTTGCTGATGTTTGATTATTTTGAAGATCTAGAGATAGAGAAAACACGAGCCTGTAAAAAATAATTGTGATCAAAATTACGAAACAGAACCTCATGTTGTAGAATATATTAATTTCAAATGTACTTTCCGTTGTATTATTTTCCAATGGCTGTCGTAAAGTTGTCGAAATCTCACTTATTATTCTATCCAGCCGGAGTAAAGGAATATACCTATCTGAAAAGGTATACATTCGGCGGATTCCAAATTGTTTTTTTTTTTTATCCTCCAAATATTCTATTAGCTCAGAAAGATCCAAGACAACCGTTGCTTGACGACCGACTTCACAAGTTACTTCAAACGGACTTGCTCCATTATACCTATTCCATTCACTAAACCCCTCGTTATTTTTAATTCTTCATCTGCCTGTCCTGATCCTATGTTTACTTGGGGTCCTTGCAAATTTCGTCCATTCCTTGTCAGCCGTCTCTTAATCATTCACTCCCTTTTCATTATCTTCCCCCTTTCTTTTATTTGATCTTCCCTCGTTTTCTTTTACTTCAAAATTATTATTTGCACACCTTTAACTCTCGTCAGCCCTACAATGTTTACCGTCGCAGGCGCATCTGCGTTGTATTAGTTGCATCACAGCTACACGTGGCAGTACTGGTTGTCATCAATTATCTGCTAGGATTCCTTGAAGGTTAGCGTGTACTACGTACTACGAGGTCGGAAACCGTAGTATTTAAAAAAAATATCTGATACACTAACTCTTTTTCCTTTACAAGAGCTTAATTTCTTAGGAAATATTTTGAAATCCTTTTTGATTCAATATATATAGAGCATATATTGTTCACGAATTAAATGATCCTTTTGTGAAGCCTTTACGAAAATAATGTATTTATTTGCGTATCTAAGGTTTTCATAAAATAAGGAAACGGATAAAGACATTCCGCGAAACCCTTTTGAGTTTTTCTTTCTGGGAACTCCGGTCAAAGAATTTTGTTCAGATAAAAAGGTTTGAAGGGTTTTGTTGAGCTGATAAGGAGATTTAACCGCGAAAACAGAAATCTAGTCAAAGCAGAAAATATAAAGAGTCTATAAGAAGTATACACGTTTCCTATCATGTAGTATTATTTAATGATCGCAGGAAGAACGTGTCTTAGAAAGCGATTGCTCATTTTAACATAAATATCAAAGTAATCGCAGACGCATGCATCAGACGTCATGCAACCGTCATCGTTATCACATTCAAAATTCGAATTGATTCGACCAGATCAAGGTCGGGAGGCAATTTCAGCTCGCATCTGATAGCTCTATGGATATTTAAGATAGGTGAGATTCTGGCCATCGCCCAACATCATAACTATAACTAGATTGTTAATAATAAATTTGATTTTCGTTTCAGGTAATGGACGTTTGAAACTATTCAGCTCATCTAAGTTTTGTAAGTAGATTATAACTGCGTATATAATTTGTATGTACTTATCAATTTATCATGACGTATTTCTAAGTCTTCAACCTTGTATAACGCAGAAAATAGTAGACATGATCGGTGTGTAGGTAGTGTAAGAAAAAAAAAGATAATGTATAAAAAAAAATCGTTGAGTTGAGAATAATCTGGGCACATAAACAAAACGCCGACAAATAATAAAATAATCTCTGCGCATATCAGACAAATACGGGGTCACGATTTGATAAGCCCTTTAAAGGCGAGCAGACAGGCGCGACGCGACAGCGCGATGCAGCTCTAGTAGAACAATTTCTATGAAAACTTTATGGTAATTGTTCTACCAGAATTGCGTCGCACCGTCACGTCGCGCCTGTCTGCGGGAGCTCTTATTAGGTAATGATAACTGGTCCAAACTGGCTGAACGCCACTTTGTAATAATAATGAAGTATTTATAAGATACAAACAAGTTAAGTTACAGCTAAAAATACAATTCACAACATAAAAACATCACTGGGAAACCCCATAAAGCCATTGACGCAAGCAAGACCGGCTCGAAGAACCAAAAAGAAATAGTTTAAAGTACGAGTACTGTGCCATTAGATACACTAATGGTCAATGCGACACAAAGGTAAACTTAAATCTTCAGACCGGCAGGTACTTAATACAGTGTGATTTTTTATAATGTGCACATATCCAAATGGAATTTTAAAAAAAATTGTTTGCTACTGTGACCCTAGTGTAAACAAAACAGTGTAACTTTTAAACTAAATGATCTATCACGATGAAACAAACTCCATAATGATTGGAAGTAATTAGGCATCCTCATAAAACGAAAATCGTGGAAAAACTGCCCTCATTGAAAATAAACATGGTTTTTTTTTTAGCAAAAATCGTTTTTTTTTTTTTTTCATCAATTTTTACAATAATCGTAAAATTTCTCAATAAGACGCCCCCATTACCTTTTTTATTACTTTAAATTAATCTTCATCGTATTAACTACCCAATAGTATAAATTTCATGTTTATAACTCAAACATAACATTTTATATCAAGTGTTAAAAGATCGCACTTCGAACGCACAATTTATTGTTCTCTTAATGATGGTTTATTTGGGATGTTAAATTAATACAAAAGAGTTCAATTTAAACCATTTATTATTTTACACAAAATTTAATGCATCAGGTTCTCAAAATGTCTAACCTCGTTGCTGTAGGCACAAAGCCGCGCGAATTAAAATTTGGTGTGTCGCTCTCCTTATCATTTCGGGATCATTGCGAATATCATTCGCACAGTTTATTATGCGGTCTCGCAAATCGACCTCACTGTTGATGGGGACACTGAAGACGCGTTGCTTCATGGTCCCCCATAGGAAGTAATCAAGGGGCGTCAATCGGGTGAACGCGCAGGCCACGCTACAGGTCCTTGCCGGCCGATCCATTTATCCCGATATTTATCGTTTAAAAATGATCTTACATTTGTAGCGGGCAGCGGGCAGGGCTTCCATCCATCTGCAGAAACAGCCTTCGGCGCAAAGCCAGTGGTACATCCTCCAATAACTCAGGTAGTTCATTTGTCAATAAACTTAAAAATCTTTCACCGGCCAACGTTCTCGGCAATATGACTGGTCCAATCAACATGTCATCGATAAGACCAGCCCAAACACTTATTGAAAATCTTACTTGATAAGTCGATGAACGTTTCAGTTTCGGGTTTTCACCTGCACGGCACCATCTGTGTAAATTTCGACGGCTAGTTATACCGTCTCTAGTGAATGTCGCTTCGTCCATTCATAGTATGGTTCTCGGGAAGTTTGGGTTTGCTCTGGTTTTTCTTTGAATCCAAGTGGACATCACACACCTTGGATGCCAGTCTACGTCTTCATGTAGATGTTGCACCCTTTGGTAGTGATAAGGATGCCTTCTTTCTGCCTTGCCTTCTTTCTTTAAAATGCACTACGCTGATTTTTGGGATATTCTGCGACGAAGAGCCAGTCGCCTAGTATTTATGGATGGATCAGCAAACAAATCACTCAGTACTGCTTGTTCAATAGCCACTCATAGCCAGATCTCTACTTGATCCAAATCCAGTGATCGAAAACCTTCTGTGAACTTGCTGGAAGTTGCGGGCAGATGGCACTGGTTGCCTGTTAGGAAACGCAGCTATGTAAGCTGCGCGCGCAGCTCTGGCACTTCCTCGTCCCACTTCATAGTAAAAATGAATGTCGGCAATGTGTGCCGGGGAGAATTCACTTAAACGCGGCATCATGTAGCAGCGAACGAAAGTTAGGAAACTCAGGAAGCAGCGAACGCAAGTAACGAAACACATGCAGCAGCGGCGAATAATTCGGAGCAACTGCCTGTCTGACGTCTGTTATAATTCAAGTTCAAGGTCCTCCTGCCTCCCCGCACCCCAACCCTCGCACATTCACACCAAATTTCACAAAAAAAAAGGTTAGCTACCTGCTAAACATGCGCTGGGCCTTTCTTAAATTTTACGATTATTGTAAAAATTGATGGAAAAAAAAACGATTTTTGCTAAAAAAAAAACTTGTTTATTTTCAATTGGGGGCAGTTTTTTTCCACATTTTTCGTTTTATGAGGACGCCTAATTACTTCCAATTTGTTTACACTAGGGTTACAGTAGCGAACAAAATTTTTAAAAAACCCACAATAAAATTAAAAAAATATTTTGATTTTTTTAAATATTTTTGTCAATAAAATTAAGCATAGATTCCCTCGTTTCGATATGTGCACATTATAAAGAACCACACTGTATAAAAAATTAAGCGAAGCTTACGCTGTTTCGTTGGTGTAGAGGGCGCAGCAAGCGCAACTGCTGAACAAGAAATTTCTGGGTCCGATTCCCGGAAAGTGTTATTGAATTTTTCCATCTGGAATTACTCTGTAGCAGCACGGAGTCTGAATCTGTGCTCGGTTGATGGAAATATACTGAATAAACATAACTGGCGAAATATGTGTGTACTATAGGAACACCTCTGCCTAACCCTTCGGGGATTAGAGGCGTGATGTTGCGTGTAAATGAAGTTTGATAAATATGCCAATTCCTTTGTTCACAAACTAAATTAAATTAGCAAATTGACATCTCTTACTGACAAACAACTTAACAACGTCTGTAGGGAAATTTTAGGCATAACTAAAAGGCTGTCATTCGTGGATCTTTGACAGTCGTTACGGGTAGTGAGAAACCCGAAAGCCTGATAACCAGTCTTACCAAGGGGTATCGTATTACCCAGTCACTCGGTTGTGGATATTAGATAAGCAGTCGCTCCATGTAAAATACTGATATTCAGCAGCATCCGGTTAGACTAGAAGCCGACCTCAACATAGTTGGGAAAAGACTAGGCAGATGATGATGATGATGTCCGTCCCTTTCTTGTTTTATGTGAAAGAACAAAAAAGGAAATAGCCTTAATTAAGTTTAGCTTGTGCACAACAGGGGCTCTACTCTCATAGTCCGTCAACAAAGATACGGGCACGTCCGATCGTCGATCCGTCAAAACGAGTGTGAAATTCATTTTCTCGGCCGGGCTAAATCACATCGGGAGGAGGGACAACTGTCAAATAGTGTTGTGATATTGTCATTCATTTTTTGTTCGGGCCACAGTAATAAGATAATCTTATGTCCGTAAATGATACGAAGTGGGAAGCGCCCGTATCTTTGGTTGAAACTACGAACTAGGCGCATAGGAACTATGCCCTCTGAATCAGCACCAATATCGTTCTTCTGAGTTTTACCAAAGTTAGTCAGAAATCTGTCGACCGGTTTGCTTATAGGCAATTTATTGATAAAAGATCAATTAAATACAATACATATTGTTTAGAAAAGGTTCGACTACAAACGTCCGCTTTTAAGTGAACTATGAACTGATTAATGAGTTTAACTATTAATTGTTCGTTATTGGTCTTTGTTGGACTAATGGGCTTGTTTCACGTGTTATATGTCAATACAAATTATGTTTAGCAGTTAAAATCGAATAAAAGACAATTCCAGTGTACGTCCACTTATCAGTAGTATCTGGTGACAAGCTGATTCTAACATTACTAACTGGAGAAGAGATTCCAGCTGGGTCAACTAAGACTACTAAAATGGCGACTAAGATGACGTATGCACTGACATAAAAATATCGCGGCGGGATTTTTTTGGCGCACTGGACGCATTGCTTAGCGCTAAGAGTCAAAATCCAACAGTGTGGTTTCTGTCGCGCTGGGATGCGCTCTGTTGTATTCTCAATGCTTGGCTCAACACCGAGAGTTGGTATGGAAGAAAAAGACATGTTGCACCGAAGGATGATGATGATTCCAGCTGGATCAAGAAACATTGATTGAATATTATAACATTTTTGCTTCACCAGATGAAGCAAAGTACTGTTTCAAAAATTATTTAGAATTCTGCCTTTATGCATATTTTTCGTATCTTATATTCGTTGGGTACAGTACGTTATTGACTTGTTCCAAATTGTTGAGCAACTAATGTCAGTTCCTTTTACCATGAATTGTTTACTATCCAATTTAAGGTCCTACTCCACAGAGCACAACTAGATCAAGAAATGAAGAGAACAATACAATTTAAAAGCTCCATTCATATGCAAACCGAGATGATGCGAGTGGAAGACATAAGGTTATCGTGGACATGAATAGATATGGATAGGATATAAATATTAGTGTGTAGCGTGTCCTACTTGCAGGCCAGTGTCCACAGATGGAAAATTTTAGTAAAGTTTGATCATTTGTTCTTGGATTCGTAATCAAAATTGAGACAAAAATCCGAATGGAAACAATCGGAGGTGACGTGGTACGAAAAATGATAGCTAACTAGAACAGGACTTTTAATCATTTACATTATATTGTAGTTTCGAGCCATACATGATCTGTAGATGAAAGTCTACCTAATGGAAGCTTGTACTTACTTGATTTAAGTTCAAATAATTATCGTTAAACTCTTTAAAAGAGAGTACCAACGCTGATGATTGTATAAAATATAATTCGTGCTCTCATATAACACTCGACAAACCTATAAAATCCTAATAGTAATCATTAGATAATACTTTCCTAAATACAATTATAAACTTTGGACATTAATCTCAATTCGATTATTTCCTGAAGATTAAAAAAAGGGAATCTTGCCATCGTCTAAGAAAACTATATTGAATTGCATTAGGTTAGTGTCTTAGACAAGAGCTATAATTCTATCGCTAGAATAAATTATCTATAGTAATTTATTAACAACCTTTAGATCTGAAAGAAAACGATAATATTGCAGAAAAAGATAAGTTAGAAGTTTAACAATTCTCTCTTAAAAGTCAGTATGCTGTTGGTGTGATGGTATCGTCCCCCTTAGCAAATGCTAAGCGATCTGATAAAGTTTCATAGAAAATCTGATCTTTTCAAACAATTTGCTCGAGGTTATCAACCTTGCTTGCAGTTTCCTTATTCTAGAGCATTTTCAACCTCCACGTTCATCTAACGTGGACCGACGAGCCGCTCTGTTACATAACGTCTCGTCGTTAGCACGCACGCCTTAATTGTAATAGATAACTTAACGTAATATAGTAGTAAACAAGATATCATAATCGTCATTCTGTTTACCCCGAACCTTTGTACACTTCTGACTAAACATGCGGTGTCCATCATCTTCCTGCATTGGTGCAACACGTTTCCTTCTATTCTCCCCCGTCTACCGTCACTCGTATCGTACCGTACCGTCACTCAGAAAGAAAGATTTCTTTTATATCATCCCTCACATCTTTTCTTTGGTCTTCCTCACCTTCTCCATCCATCAACATTCATATTCATCACTCTTTTAGTTAAGTGCGTTCATCCCTTCTGGCTAAATATGCTGTGTATACTCGGGAAAATCGCTTATAATAGTCACACTAAGAAATTGGTATTTTAGAAGTATCTTGATGCGGTTCTTGGTGACTTCGAACTTATTGAGGTGATCCATCCCCAGCAGACGCATTTTTTTGTCTTTGAGTTCATTGTTAAATAAATCTGGAAAACAAATTGAATCATAGTCCGCCCGGTAGTATACTTGTTAGTCACAGTCTGACTTTGTGTAGTAAACAAGTAGAAGATGTTGTGCTAACTTTTTGTACGCTACTGCATACAATGCGTGCTAAAGCTGATGTCTTTAGGTCGTTAGTTGATACTAACCGTTTCCTGATCGTGGTGCTATTCAAATGTTGTTTTAAACTTTTTTTTGTCATCAGCGCGTTCTGTAGTCATTTTGTAAACTATATGAAGTTAGCACTATGCAGAATTGATTGTAAACAGATGGGCAGGATACAATACTATGCTACCCGCTTGAGACTATCTACCATAGGAAGCCTGAAGTGAGTCTAAGGAATAAAAGCCTTTTGCGTTTTCCGCTGCGATGATCAAATCCCAGGGTGATAATTAGGTAATTCATCATGCCTCCATTTTTTGATGTGTGACTAATGGTTAACAATTTTAGAAGTTTAAAACACAATATGCGTATTTCCCTGATACGTCAGCCGGTATTTGACTTAATCACTTTACTGGATTACAGCCGAGAACGCCGACATCGCGTGCATACTGAGAACAAGCAAGAAATAAGAATAAATTAAGAAGCACTTTTGCTTGTGCACGTACAATGCGTGCAAACAGCTCTTTGATTTAGCTGATTAATATGTTAATCTTAACTGCCTTGATTGAAGCACGCTTGATTGTAGATTAACAAGTTTTTGCACCTGTAGCTTTATGAATCTTTCTGGAATGATCATATACATATTTGGAATTGACGTTGACAGTTTCTGAAACTCGTTCAGTTTATAAAATAATCAAAATATTTTTAATTCGATTTCTCAACTAAACGTTTTCTAAAGCACTCGTAGTCCATCTGTTTGGTAAGATTAAGTTGTTCCCCAGGTCGGAATTACTTTACATTATCGTAATTTAGATGAATGGCAAGGAGAGCCGTGCCCACCGCTCGCTTCTAGGAAAAACGTCGTATAAATGCTTAATAATGGCATCCCCTACGTCACGCAGCTGCGGTTTTCGCGCAATTATCTTCAATTAAATTTATATAATGGTGTTTACCTCATTCCTACGTTGTGTTCAGTATATGTTTTGCCACCGATGCGACAACTTCGGTGTGGCGTTTGTTTCTTGTGTATTGCTGTGCGTGGATTTGTTCCAGAACATTTGTTTTTTACTGTGACTTCTTTCAATCGGACACTTGTTGGGCTGATACGCATTTTATTGTGTATTTCTGTGTTTGCTTCAACGGAATTGTTGTGAGTACTATTATCATTTATGGATTCAACAATGTCCTCAATTTCTTGCGGTTCTGCCTGAGTTACGACTCTGGTACCCGTATTATGTTTGTGATTTAGTACATTTTCAAAATATTTTCCTTGTAAGTTAATTAGGTGGTTGTTAACATTCTGGGTAACGATAAAAAAATGTATTTTCCAACGGTACTTTCGAATTTGTGGAGGGGAAGTAATGAAAACGTTTGTTTGCTATTTTTTGCAGAAGCTTCATTGGTCCTTCTAGCAAATTCTTATACAGCAAAATCTTTATACTCGTTGCTAAGATCCGCAATCATAAAAACTTATGTACTTAATGATCACTATAATATGATACATAATGCTGTTTGTTTATAAAGAAGACATTGCATCTAAGTGGAGTTGACGAGTTCATTACATGTTATCTGAATATAAACATGCTAGATATTAATAGTTTTATACAAGGTTTCTTGCAACTGTCTGGGACATTATTTTCAGTTACTGTGATTCGTTTTAATCATTGCATATTTCAGTGATCAAAGGATTGTCGTACTTACAGTTTCTGTAAGCATTTCCTGAATTCCATCTGCACTTAGCACCAGACCTTTAAACACTCTTCGTAACATAAAAAACTCGAGTAACCAACTAATCGTAATGGACCAACTGCAATCATATTCACTTCTTCCCAGCTAAAGCACTAGGATTGGATGAAGCAGGCGTTTTGAGGGACTTCCATGTAATTTTGATGTTCAAAAAGTGCTGATTCTCCACCTAGTTTGAATAAATTACTTTTTGATTTTGAAATGCGTTCTATAAACTCTGTATGCCCGAAGAGTTCCTTCGTTCGCATCATTGATCCTTTTCAACGCACTTCGAAAACATGTCAATATCATCATCTGCCTGCCTTTTCCCAACTATGTTAGGGTCGGCTTCCAGTTTAACCAGATGCAGCTGAATACCAGTATTTTACATGAATCGAGTGCCTATCTGACCTCCACAACCCAGTGGAGGCAAGGAGGGGTCTCGGTATGTAAAGATGGTCACCCATCTACAGACCAACCGCGGCAAGCGTAGCTTAACCTGATCGATCGACCTGTGCGGCTGTTATTATTTAGCCACGGGCCCCTCATGACATTGACATGTTCGAAGACATGTCAATAGCCTTAAGAGAAATAAATTCTTAGCAAACTGTCGCATCCGCCGTTGTTAATAGTATTTACGTATTCCTATCAAATGAAACTAAAGAAAACGACGTAAGCGACACGCAACTTTAGTCTTTTGCTAATATTTACTATGTAGCTGCCATGTTTACAAATATCTGCCCACGTCTTTATTTAGTTATATTATTCTAAGTTGTATGTAATATAAGTCCATTTAGAATGATCCAAAAAAGTTTAGTTTAGCCAAAAAATCTAGGTATAAGACTTCTCGTAAACATTAAACCAACGTAGCCTTGATACTAATGACTTCATACTAAGGATAACATATTATTACTAATTTCACAAGAATCACGTCAGTAGTCGTATTAACATTATGTGCATTGCAAAATTGCCTTAATTAACATACGTTTTTATGTAACTTCACGTGCAAATCGCTTAGCAAGGTAGCCATGAATCATGGATCTGTGGTACAGGGACTATTTTCGTATGGCCCCACGATAAGCGAGCAACTTGGGTTTATACGCAAAATTATCTTTTTCGAGGTACAATATTTAATTTCCTGAAATTGAGGTTGTGACGTGTGCAAAGGTTGATTAATTAGAGTTTTGCGTGATGTCTTTCATAATAATAGTTGACGTGCCTCCTCATCATTTCGAATTGTGTAAAGAGCCTCTGCGAGTTGGCTTCGGCCCCTAGTACGCCTTTCAAAGGTCCGGGACCCCAGGGTCCCGAGATATGTCGAAGACAACTAAAATAATCATTGACGTGTAAAAAAGTTTTGACGCCTTGAGAAATTGGGATATTGCTTTTTGGGTATTCCATGTCGTGAATCATCGCCATCTTCTTTGTTTTTAACAGCAACGTTAGTAGCTATCAGTGAAGCATTAAATTGATTGAATCCTAAATATATCGAATTATATACTTGGTAATTGCGAATCCCACTAATGTCTTCATCATCAAGGATCACGTTGGTAGATGCAAATACATCTCCGTCATCTCTTCAACCATCATTTTTATGAAGCATGATGGCTGTATAACCTATTACAAGTAGCTCAGTTTGGATAAGTGCCTGGTTGATGGCAATACGATCGCTCCCTTTTATATGAGACTTAAACATAACTGGCGAAAGGCGTGATTTAATTTTACGTACAAGTACTAACTCCTAAAGATTCTAAAACTTGACATCTCATGCCGATGCTACCCTTCGTGACCAAACCAATTTGTGTCCAAATTACCACTATTAAACGGACACCTATTTATTTTCGTTGTTGTCGCCTTGCTATTAAAACAATGTACCAGCCCACCGACCTTCACTACTATTGTCCGTCACTATAATTCTACCTCTTTGGTTCATCTATGTACCTACATTTCGTGACATAGCTCGTTTAGAAACGTCTTTGCTTGTAATGGATTTAATTTGAAATTAGAGAATAGCAATGTTCTTAGCGACATCTTCGTCTTGTTTGTCTTTCTCATGATGTGTCTGTCTGACTTGTAGGATTCCTTCATCATTTTCCTGTCCTTTTTCCATGTTACTTAAGGTCAGCGCAACACGTTTCTTCTCCCCTGTCAACTGTCACGCTATCATTCACTCCCTTCTCTTGAATATAATAATTCCTCACGCAATCCATCCATCTTTTCGACTTTTAGGATTGCTTCAGAGATCTTATCATATCTTACCATACATTATAATTATGTTAAGGATCTGCGATTTTTAAGTATGATTTTAAACATAAACTATTTCATATCTAGATGACGTACCTAAGCAAAGCAGGTTGAAATTATGTTAATGTGTTCCTCTTGATAGACTGAAACGGGAAAACTTATCCAACACTCTCGTACTTCTAGCCGATATCGATCTAATTGTCAAATTGCTTCGTAAAGTGTCTCTAAGGGCCCTCGCCCACGGGCGACTTTTTGTAGCGATGCAGTCGCGATGCTCTCGCGCGTAGCATCGATACAGACGCGAAGCAGTCGCTAGCTGTGTGCCCGCGCCCACGGGACCAGATTCAGTCGCGATGCAAACGCGATTTGGTCGCGATGCAGTTACGATACAAAAATACCTTGGATCAGTACAGTTGCAAGATGGACTCCGTTGAGGCAACATTAGTCACGTTGTCTTTGGTGCTGCTTTTACGTAAGCAGCCGAAGCGTAGGCAACGGAAGCAGCGTCAATATTGGATGCATCCATTTAATACCCAGAGATTACTTTGTGGACATCATGTAACAACATTCAAACAACTCAAAAATTATGATCTTAAATTCAAAAGTTGTTATAGAATGTCATATTCGGTCGCGCGTTTGTATCGATACAATCGCGATGCAGTAGCGCGTTGCAAATGCGACTAACACGCGTTAGAAGTGATGCTGTCGCGCGTTTGCTAAACGCGCGACTGCATCGCTACAAAAAGTCGCCGTGGGCGAGGGCCCTAAGAACCAGCTCCCTAATTGCGTAACACACTATCAATCATAATCTGAATCATTTTGCAGGATATTGCTAATCCATTGCTTCATATGTTCGAAACATTTATCTGCTCAACAACGTAAATAACGCAATGAATGTTGGTGAACTGTTAAAATGAAAGCCCGATAGTGTGATTGCGTATCACACTATCGGGCTTTCATTTTGACAGTTCACCCCGCAGTTACCCCGCAGATACGACTTTCATAAAATTGTTACACTAAATGAAACTTCTCCATTATTGGATTTTATGAACCGAGCATTATACGCCAACGCTCAGACTAGGTTAGAGGAAAAGTCGAGTCGCCGAGTCTTTCAAGTCGCCGTCACTGGCGCTCCACTCGCAGGAAATCGAGCATGTTAACACTGTTATGTCATTTTATAGCTAACCGCTGTTTGTGGTCCACCCATAGCAAACAATTCACTGACACGAACTTTAAACTTGTCAATAAGGATGTCTGACATTATTATTATTAATAACTTGATCCGGAATGTATCGTATTACCGTTATTGTGTTGACAGTATACATATAAGTAAAATCAGTCATTCATTCTCCTGCCCTTATCCCAGTTTATTTGGGGTCGGCGCAATATGGCTTTTTCTTCCATACTTCTCTAGTAGTCGTCACCTTGGTAGTCGCCTCTCCCCTTTCTAACCATATCATCATTCACACAGTCCATCTATCGTTTCTTTGGTCTTCCCCTACTCTTATAGCTGTATACAAGTAAAATCAGTAATTTGGTCGTTTTGCTCTGAAAGAAACGATATCTTCTATAATTTCCAAATTTATCTCTCTCAATAGCTTTCTCCCAGATTATAAAGTGTAAATTCTCACTACTTTTAAGCATGTTTCTTGGTTTAATCTGCCTAAATTTCAAGCATGTAACCTCGAAATAAATCCAAGGTTGAAATATTGTTACATAGTTATGTAATGACTATTTACCTACATTGGCACTGACTGAGAAAACCCATTTCCCTGAGTTGACTCATACGAGTTAGCTACAAGACGTTGCTACAAAAGTTAGATAATACGTAATATTGTACTGCCTTATGTATGCACATTCTTTGTTTATCTTAACACCTCTATGCACGACACTCATTACCCCATAAATTATAATTTATATCTTTTAAATTGTTAGACATAATTATAACATTAGTATTCGCATCATTGCTGTCACATCGGACGTATTCTATATGTATGGACAATAAAATGTTGTATAGGAGTTTAACGGCTGAAATAATAGCAATATGGCTATTATCTGCACCTGGCTAGACCAATTGTTTTAAACAGCTGTGTAAGGAAGCCATTGTCGTAATATTCTGTGTGGGTCGGATACATCTGTTTATATTTGATACACTTTCCTTATTATTTTGGCAAAAGTCAAATAATCAGCTAGAGTCGGGGTCAGTTGGCGTTTAAATAAATACGACGGCGACGCTATTGACGTCAATTAAACATAGGTACTGATACTGACTGCAGTGCCTGAAACTTGACTGCACAAAAATTGGGTTCTGCCAAATATTCTTCTGCTTACCTTGTCCATATTACTTGGGGTCGGCGGATAATTGTTGTCTCTTCCATTCTCCCCTGTCACGTTATCATTCACTCCCTTTTCATTCGTATCATCACTTACAAGATTCATCCATCTTTTCTTTGATTTTCCTCTCCCTCTCCATTCATCAGCTTTCATACTCATTGGTTTTTTTTTTCAATGACAGTAAATAACCGTAGTCAGTTGCAGTAAATTTGCAAAGCTCTTAATAGTGCCTATAATGTCATCGAGTTCTCAGTATAGTACTTAAGTTTAGAAAACTAGTTACATTAAATATTGACAAACCTAGTCATGAATGAACAATTATCCAAGTTTAATACCATTACAACATCAGACAACCACCTTGCCCCAAATATAAGATAAATAGAGCATCCGTGACGTAAAGGAGTGTACTCAATAAGTCTTGCAGTCATCTGTATCAGATCGTGTTACAGTGGAATCTTTGTCCGTTGCACTGCAAAAGTAAAAATAGTACGAGGAAAACTCCTAGAAATGCAACATGCGTGACATGTCTTGTTACGCATGTGCGAAGGCGGACTTTAATACAAAGAAATATATCTGACAAGTTCGAGAAATGTAGGATTGAGGAACAAGAAAATAAAGTTTTTTTAAGACGCTGCATTTGTTGATTACGTTCAATATCAACGGAATACGAGTAGTAAATCTCATTAAATGAAGTTGACTACTGACAGTAGAGATGTAACGAAAATATGTACAATATAATTTGTCCCAAAGTTTAAAGTTGAAACATCAACATTTAGTTTGCATTCTTTATACGCGCTGATTATTTTTTACGCATTTGTTTTCATAGATGAACCGGTTTTGACGTTTAACCTGCTCTGACGCAGTTAATTTCTAAACAAGTATTGATAGGGTATAGCAGAACCCGACCTCGTAGATTCGTTGACCCATCTCTTTCAAAGTCCATGTTTGACGGCTTCTACAGCGTAGCATTTATTTATTAAGTCAAGCGTGTAACTTGTAACATCAATGCATAACTGACCCAGACAAGCGTTTTAAATGCCAGTCCCACGCGCCCAATCAACAGTGTATACGCAAGTGTTACTAATAGATGGATTTTTGTTACAACTCTTAATATGTTTGTTAAAATTGACATGTCCACTACTGTGCTACTGTGTTGTTCTCTGCTTGACAAAATCCTGTCCTTTCCAACACTTGTTTACCTTTGTTTTCTAGTCTATTGTGTGTCTTCTATTCAATCAAGTCGGCCTGTCGCAGTCCTTTGCATTGCAAAATCCTTTCCTTCACTCGTTTTCTGCCTTTATCATCTAGTTAGTCTCTTTCACCTTTTTTAAGGGGGTGCTTCATATAGTTTAGAGCGTCCAATGCCACATCTGATTATTCATGATCTCTACCTAACTGTGCTCATATACACGAGCAGCACACGTCAAGGGCAGAGGCAACTGCTGCCGTTGACAACGTGCCACTCGTGTATTTGAGTACTGTGCTCAAATACACGAGCGGCACGTCACGGCTGCAGTTGCCTCTGCCGTGGACGCGAGCCGCTCGTGTGTATGAACACTAAGGACTCGTCTGTTCTTACAACTGCGTCTAACCCATCAAATGCAGCTTGCATTTTATTGCTCGCGGTATCTACTCAAAGTTATGTGTACTCCAGTGACCGTAGCTTCTTTGACAAACATGACCAGCCCTGTACCATCCCTAGTTTTTCATTGCCAACCCATTAAGGATTCTTCGGTTCTTTCCCGGCGATTTAAGCAGAAAGCGTTACTAATGAATATTAATTAGTTGTGTGCGTAAATAATGTGTCATCTTTAAACGGATTTTATAGATTATATATTTAATTTATTTATCGTGTGTACGTCATTCGAACCCGTGTAGAGTTTTTATGTTCTGTTACAAATTGGTTATTTTATCTGTTTTATAAAAAGTAACGTTTATGTAATGTGATGATTTATTTATTTATAAAATTAATCGCTCAGAATTTTAATCAAGTTGGTTTCGCTTTTTGTCCTTTACGTGTATTTTTAAAACTCTTACGGCTTCTTCTAAATTCATCATCATCAATGTTGACGTGTATCAGCTTGGTAAACATAACCCAAGTTGATCGTCTACCCAATAATTTGAATTACTTTAGACCTACCGCTTAACGAGACGGTTCCTGAGGTAGTTGCGCGGTGCGGGAGGGGTGTCAGTTGTCACAGGTTGACAAATCACTGAGCTCTCGCACACGTCATCACACCTCTCCTGCACCGCGCTACTACCTCAGGAACCGTCACAGTTAAGCGGTAGGCCGATAGCTCTGTCTAGAACAGACTTTATCGTAAATCCATTCTTCAGTTTAACTTAGAACGTAAGCCGTTGCTTACGTTCTAAGTATCTCCTTAATTAAACTTTTTTTTTGTTGCCTAATTGGAAAATTGGAATTCATATGCAATAGCTAACATGCAGACAAAACTGCTTAAAACAATAATTAAGAACAATCTCAAGACTACAAAAACTTAGTCACCACTACCATTACTATATCGTTCACATAATTGACCGCAGGAATTCATTACCGACACGTTATCATTGTAAAGTAAACCGTAGTTTGTTTACGTTAGGGTTTATAATTGTAGTGTGTGGTAGTGGGTTTTCCTCGAGAACTGAAGGTGAGCGAGGGTTGGCGGCGTGTGCGTCACAGATGCAGTGAACATTGACCAACCCTTCGATTCGTTGAAATCAAGCAAGTGTACCAACCTTGGATTAATTAATGCTTTTATGGTTTATTGTGTAAGTTCTTGTTAATGTATAAGTGTGACGCCAAGACTTAATTTTATTAGAAACTAGCTGCGCTCCGCGGTTTCACCCGCATTAGTCTCGATCCCATAGGAATATCGCTATGAAAATGATCCTATGTCCTAATCCAAGGCATGAGACCATGCCTTGGATTGGTTGAACGAATTTGGATGAAATTTGGCTCATGGGTGTCTACCCATGAGCCAAATTTCATCCAAATTCGTTCAACCGTTTTAGCGTGAAAGCGTAATAAACAAACATACAAAAAATCTAATATTTACTCTTTATAATATTAGATTAGATGATTTCCCTGGGTTAGTAACCAGTACCTATTTGAAAAATATTGTTGGTACGTAATGATTTATCCAAATCCCTTAGGTAGAACATTGATCACAGCAAATAACAAAAATATTATGAAAATCGTTTCAGCATTCAAACTTTTAATAGGTACGACGTATTTTGTAAAATACGTACAAAGTGTAAAACTCCCTATTAATATTATTCAAGAAAATGTATGTAGTAGTATGTGTATGTATGTATGTAAGGGTGTGTGTATGTGTATGTGGCCATTCATTAATTAGACAAAATTAGAAATAAAATCAGACCTGAATTTTTGGAGTTAATGATGACTTCTGTTAACAAACCCTCCACTTGAGTAACCGCAAAATTTTACATAAAAACCGGCTCGATCTACATTCAATATATTCGTTACCTACTAAGTATCAAGAAAAATACGCTTTTAGTTTTATAAAAACCAGTGTGCACTAGTTTCAAACTATATATTTTTTTTTTTTTAATTGGCGTACAATCTATGTAAATCCACAGATAAGTACAAAGATGGCAGAATCCCTACGTATTATCTAGTATTCGTTTAAGGGTTTGAAAAATTACTTTCATGCGTGTTCATTCGTTTATATTAATATTAGCACGACATCCTGTTTCGTAATATTAATTTTCTTTTTAGTCCTAGATTTTAAAACCAAGAAAGTGCCTCGGCGATCACGTAAAGCCGTTGGTTCCGGCTGTCATTCGTGGATCTTTTTGCCAGTCGTTTCGGGTTGTCAGAAGCCCGAAAGCAACTATTTACGAATATTTTACGAAGTTACTATGTATTTATTAATCTGTCGGACAACCAGCCTTACTAAGCCGCACTTATAGTAACTAGGTTGTGGAGGTCAGATAGGCAGTCGCTCCGTATAAAATAATGGTATTCAGCTGCATCCGGTTAGACTGGAAGCCGACTCCAACATAGTTCGGAAAAAGCTAGGCAGATGACGAATTATAAATAATCCATTCCCATGATCCCGCGCTTATTGTTACCATATCCGGGTTATGTATCGAGAGAGACCAGCCGATCTATTCTATAGTAGATGTAAAAATCTAACCGTGGACACTTAGGTGAAGCGAGCTGTCATTCTACCTAAAGCTAGGGTTTGACAATATTGACAGCTCACTTCACCTAAGTTTTCACAGTGAGATTTTATCAGAATAGATTGGTTGATCCTAGGGATTGAGACTATTGACAGCTCACTTGAAGCTCACTTCACCTTAGTTTTCACGGTGAGATTTTTACAGAATAGTTAGCGAATATTTAAATTTTGTAAGTGGGTACTTAAAGATACAGGTACAAACTAAAATGGACTTAATTAAGATGCTAAATTAAAAATAAATTGCTTATTAGTGCGTAGAAATTAACAGAGTGTACGAAGGGAAAGGGCTACTGCAATACGTTACTACATGACGAAGTTATGTTGTGATAGCCCAGCAATTTTCAAATATCTTTGCTATGGCAACCATTCAACAATTTATTACGTCCTGTCGAGGCGCTGACGCTTCACCAGTTTCATTCAAGCAGTGCCAACACGCGCTAATGTACATATACTAAACTTTGCTTTATATGGATTAAAACGATGGACGACTGTATCAGTATTTTGCTGATAACCCTAAATAAAGTTCCCTGAAATCTAGATCTTTTGATCTCGTAAGTTTTAAAATCAAAGGTGACACTTGAACTCTAGCTTTGATCTTTATTTTTTATGATAGAGATATGCTCCTCCTCTCCTCCCTCTTACAGAGAGGAGGCCTGTGTCTCAGCAGTGGAAACATTATTATTTATTTATTTACCCTCACTAGAACGCCATACAGCAATTACACCAACGCGGCAACGAAGCAAAAAATCACTTCAAATGCTGCTTTCCATCCATCCTGTGTGCGGCGGACATCGAACGTGTATAACGAGTATTATAGGCTGATTATGTATATGTATGTGAACCCCATACACATACATAATCAACCTATAATCAATTTTGTGTTTTTTTTTGTGTTAGGTTATGCGTATTAAACGCATAACCTAACACAAAATTCAACTAAAAAAAACACAAAATTCAACATAAATATGACACCGAAAAACCGATACTTCACAGTCGGTAACCAGAAACTTGCGCAATGCGAAAGCAGTATAACCAAAAACAACATTAATGTAGACTCAAAAACGTGTTTACTTTTATTTTTAAATGCAAATTCATGCCGCCTGGCTATTTTCGTACTACCACGTTGCTTCTAATCTTGGCTCGTCAACAAACGAAAACACGTTACGAACTTAAAACAAACACCCCAAAAATTCTTGTAAACTTTATCCGAAAGCAAATATGAGCGATTTTTGAATGTTTTTCTCTTTTTCGATGGCACACCATATGCTGTAATCGCGCGAGATTCGAGATTCGAATATTTTTAGAACTATAATGCAAAAAAATAATTGTTATTGTAGCAAACACGGTAGCGGAACGGGGTTAATACGAATTTAAGTCTAAAGGCTCGGTTTTAAGATTTATTTTAGACTTTTAAGAATACCCATTATAACTTGGACAAAACAAATTATAAACTGAAAATTATAGTATAGTATATTTTTTGTCTCCTTTACAATTTCACACGCTGTCTACATCTCTGTATCTATTGTCCTGTCTCGGGTGTGCTGGAAGAGATTTCTTGTGAAATAAGCATCACCTCTGTACCTATTTTTTCTGTTCTGTTTTTCTTGTCTGTTTATATATGTGTGTAAGTACATAAATGCTAAATAATTTTTTTTTAAAAATTATAGTCACAAAAAAAACCATAATGGGCAAGTATCTTATGGATCATCCAATAATTTACTGAACAGTACTTCTTCGAGGCTAAACAACCTACGTGTCAATCAAAATCAAAAGTCATTTATTTAAATTAGGCTGAGAATTAGCACTTTTTGAACGGTAAAATTACATAAGACAGTTCCTCAAAACGCCCGCCCTTCATCACTTTAGTGCGTACGTATTTTCTTTTTTTCTTTCTTTCTTTCTTTAGCTGGGAAGAAGTGGCGCAACAAACTCCCCAGAAGCACAGCTGCCTGTTAAGTTGGAAAAACTTGATAGTATGCAAAGAAACAAAACATTAAATGAAACGAAATTCGTTAAAACTTTTCAATTTCTAATTAGAATAATATCAGTCTCTAAAAGATAATCTTCCTGCTGTTTCATCATTATTCCAGTTATTATTTTAGCGTATTTAATGGACAATTATATCCAACCTGTTTAACAAAACAAGAGGCGCTAAGCCGTTTGGTCTCGGCTGTCATCTTTGACAGTCGTTACGGATAGTCAGAACCCCAAAAGTCTTACAACCATTATAACCTGTCTTGATAGTACCTTAAACTGGCTTGGTCAGCCAGAAGGTTACTAGAACGCTGAGGGCTCTGTACCGACTGATACAATTACCGATAAGTAAGAAGACAATGCTTGTGCGGTTCTTCATTTTCCTTATCTTCGATTAGATTATCTGTGCTGATGGTGATGGTACTATCTTGGGTCTTACCCAGCAATAACTGGGTTGTGGAGGTTAGATAGACAGTCGCTCCAAGTAAAATACTGGTATTCAACAGCATCCAGCAGGTTATACTGGAAGCTGACCTCAAAATAGTTGGGATAATGCTAGGCAGATTGATTGAATTATTGACTAAATGTACTTTCGAAAGTTATCTATTAGTTATTGGGTTATAATAACTTGATCATTGTGAGTTTGCATTTCATTGATAAGATAACAATTGTGTTGTCAGTCGTGTGTCGAGTGCTTGTAATTATTATCCTTATCTACTTCTAGCGTTTTTTTAATCAAAATGCAGATGGAGACCATTGTTACAATCTGTTAAAACTTAAGACATTGTTAATACGTATAGGCTCCCGCAGATAGGCGCGATACGACTATTAAACAATTCTATGAAAAGTTCTTGGAAATTGTTGTACAAGAGCTTCGTGCCTGTCTGCGGGAAGCCTTATAGCCTTACCAATAAAAATAACAATTGTATTCTAATTTAAAATCGAAAATAGCTGATCACAACGTTGACGTAAATCGAAACCAATTCAATGAAAATGGAACCCAATGATCACCCATTCGAGTTATAAATAAGCAAAGGCAAGTTTCTTTTCGGCCTATAGAGGTCTCGTAAAAGACTTATTAATGCAGGTTAAGCAAGCTTGTTGTTAAAAATAGTATTAATTATTATAACAGCGGGGAATTCGCATGACGTGGTGAGAGGCGATCGCGGGCCGTCGAACGTCATTAGGTTCAACGCACTCTCTTGATATGTCGTTGCAATCGATTAAATAAACAAGCGCGTCTGAATCCAATCGAATGGAATCGAATGTTGCACGGCCAGCACTATTACTGCTTTGCTGGTTAGTGTTATTTTTGTATCAATATTGTCGTCTTCGAGTTCAGAGCTTCCCGCTGGGGAAATACCAGCGTTATTTACGTCTTTTTTATGTTTCCTCCGAAGCTATCCTATCGATAGTGACCATGGGATGTTTAAACGGTGATTCGACTTTACAGATCGTCTATAAAGTAGAATAACAACAAAGACAAGACAAAAACAGTAGCAATAGCTATCCAGAGGATTGCTTACGGTCACTAGGCTAATGAAGCTATTGAACGTCCAAGCACGTCCTATTATAAGCATTTGTAGACTGCGGAGTGCAAATAATGATGAAGTGAGTGGGAGAAGAAGATCTAGGAAACGTTGATAGATTGTGTGAGAGATGACAATGAAGGAAAAGGGAGTGAACGATAAGGTGACAGAAGAGAGTAGAAGGGAAATCATTGCCGACTCCAAGGACCAGGACAGGCTTGAAGCGAAGTGCTTATCCAGTAAAGAAAAACAAACTGCAGTTACAGTATATAAGACTATGCAAGTTCGTGATTAGGTTAACACGCGCATAAATAATGACTGAATAGCAATGTTAACTCGTAATTACTTACGCACAATTGCAAATGGTACACGCTATAATTATTTAGCATAGTTGATTAGCTATTGTTGATGGTATGATACGTAGTACGAATTATAGTTGGTTCTACTGCTGTATTGTCATCATCATTAGTATTCTGAACTTCACTTTCTTACTCTGCTTTTGCTTTTGCAAGTTTGTCACACAAAGGAAGACTTGCGTCTTCAACATTAGAGGGGTAATTCTCGTAATTTTAAGATCGTTCATAGTCTGATCTCAGTTTCAATCTGTCAAAAATATCTCTTTTTGTCCCTACATTTTTGACAAGTTTTTGATATTGATTGTCGCTGGGATGAGTTTGCGATTTGATTTTGAACGTTTTAATTTATAGAATTGGCCTTCAAGTCTACCAGTCTATAAAAGAACTTGTATGATAAATCTCTAAACATTTATTTTGTTACATTTTGTTAAGACCCTTTCTTTAAGAAGGGTCCATCCATCATACTTTTAATTTATTAAAGGGTTACTGAACTGCGCTGATATTTTGGGTTCTTTACCCTTACTTACTCACAGTATGTTCAATCATTCTTATTGCGTCCTAAACTGACCTTTTTTGAGACTATTTTTAGCATCATGATGATTGAACAAAAACTTCAAACGTCTAATTTGATCTGCATTTAAAGTTTTTGTGCACCTAACCTTCGAGTGATATCAATCCGTGGTACATTGACACCACTTATATACCCATATCAATGCAACAGAAGTTACAAAATGGAAACTATGAAATACGGTTTGATGATCTTTCCTTACAGTAAAGCAGTGAAGACTACACACTATTAGAAAAAGTTTAACACCAGCACTTGCTTGAAAATCCCTTCCATTTCCCTCGCCAGCTTGTGGAAATCAAACAATATTCAATACTGACACTGCTTGAGCGAAAACGCGTAAGCGATACCAGTTCAAGTGAAATGCAACAGAATCCAATTACAAACCCTCGACATCCGCCACATACACGTGTTAACCACACAGACCAAGATATTATGAATATAGAAAACTTTTAAGCCGCATATATGCTAGAGATGGAATGGTTAGTTTGGAAACGAAAACCTGATCCCAAATATTGCCTAATTATCATAGGAAATGTTAGAGGCGAGGTGAGAGGACATGTTCCACACTCTTCACGGCATGCGGCTTTACGGCCGAACCCAATTAACTATCTATCACAAATTTTGACATACTGCAGGTAGAAAAACCTATCTATCTTTGGTTTTAACATCCCAATAATCTATGACAGTAGTGATCTGTATGATTATATTATACAGGCTACCATCGGTAGCTATCTATCAATAGGTTATTGGGTTCGGCAGTTAGCCTCTAAAAGCTCCGGTAACAGTATGCTTCGCTCTCAAACCGGATCGCGCCGGAAAAATCAATGAATGCTACCGGTTTAATCGGGTTAAAAACACTGCAGTATTTAGTAAACTGGGCTCATAAAAGTCGAGACCTAAGACGGTCCGGAAAATTCTAGGTCAATGAAAATGAATGCTGCCGTAAACGCTCTTTATTAAATTGGGCAATGTTCCACCATTTTAGGCAACTGCCACTTACCACTTATAAAAATAATTACTAATGGTAATTTTTTTCCTAAATGTGTTTTTTGATCAATTTTTAGTTTACCTAATGATATAATATCATTGCTAATGGTCAAATAATTAACTATTAGTTAAAAAAATAACCATTAGATAAACTAACAATTGATCAAAAAACACATTTCGCACAAATTTAACCATTAGTTACTATTTTTAACAATTGCTTGAGTTTAACTACGGATCAAAAACCCGGCCCTAAGTAATCAAAAAAAGAGCTTAGCAAGGACCCCTCGTCCCGTGTTAAGTAGAACCTTTTATAGGACATGATATTTCATGAATAATTCACGAGATCACGAGATCAAAAGTAGGTTAAAATGAGATTTGATGCAAAAGGACGTCCATTATCTCCTTTGCAGAAAATAATATTTTCGCGAATCGAAACATTAACAGAACATTTTTCCTCACATCCTACACTATCATATCACAGTTACAGTTATGAAACACTCCAACGTAATTCTAATTAAGGCAAACGGGGCACATGGGACGACCGATGTTTACAAACAGGCAATAATTACTGGTTCTAAAAATAAGGGCGGCATTATCTGGCTCGAGCCACCCGGCAACAGGTTGCTAGGGGCGAGCAAACACTCGCTGGCCCTTGTGGCTTGTAGGTAGTGGTGCCACGTGAAAGAACACTGGAGGGACCTGTCCTATATAAAGAACAAGACATTTTTGAGTGTTGAAAGCACCGAGGGTCTGGTCGATATACCGACCGTGTTTGTATTTATTTTTCTTCGTTTATTGTTGCGAAAATACAAGCAGCCTTTATTGTGTAAGTTTTTAACTGTCATGTATATATTTTTATGTGATAGACAATGAGTCCATTTCATGGCTACCATTCGTTTCAATACGCCTAGTACTATAGCCAAAAAATGTATTCACCTGTCGTCCTGATTCCGTTTCTCAAAAATGATTGCCATTATGAAGCAGCACATTTTTCCAACTTTCTTTTCTATGGTCACCCTGCGTGCACTTTCCCTTACTCCTCAAGTAATAGACCTCCCACTTGATCCCCGTTGCTGGGCGACGCCTCCTGAAGGTCCGATTAACTTGGCGTGCCAATAACCTGGCCCTCGTTTTATCTAGATTGGATTCTAAAAGATTGGAGGTAAATGGCGATGGTTTGAAGGTTAGAGCGTTCCTGAAATGTCGCGTGGAATCATTCAGCCGTTGTTTATTCTGGTTAGATTCGGTATCGAGAATCGATTTATCAGCCCCTGCTGAAAGTCAAAGACAAAGTCAAACCATCTATTTCAATAAGGCCATTAAAGGGCACTTTCAACGTCAAAATGTACTGTAAAATAGAATTGATTCTAGGTACCCCTTCCAAAATGTAGTTTCATATAGAGAAGAAAGGACGAGAAACTCCATAGTTACTCTTTGTAATTATAATTATATGTGAAGACAATGGGAGGCTGACAAAAAGGAGACCATTCATATTGGCCCAAAATCGAAAGTGCCGCCAGTAAAAAAAAGTTTTTTAATCTGTTTGAGACATCATTTTAAGCATTTGGTACTATAGCACCAAACCTGTGGAACCATTATTGTAGCGGCTATGTAAGTTCAAAAATCAGATTTCAAGTACATTTTACCTACACATAAATATATTATTTGAGTACACACGTGGTTAAGTATAGTGAGTCATTCTAGACATTTTTTACAACAAGTTAGTTATCGAAGCCTATTGGGAGCCCGGAGAAAATGTTTTTCGAGGAAGAATTCAATCTCGGCACGTCACTGCGAAAAGCTATTATGTTTAAATGTGTCTTTTGAAAGGATATTGGAGGGTCAAAATGCGACATGGAAAGAGCGAATGTCGCAACCCAGCGCAGGGCACGCCGCGATAGCGGCGATAAGACCCCTCTTTGAGGAGTGGCTAGAGAGGCGCCACGGCGCCCTCACCTACCGCCTGACGCAGGTCCTCACCGGACACGGAAGTTTCGGGAGGTTCCTGCACATGATCAGGCGGGAGGAAACGCCCGGGTGTCACCATTGCCAGGATCGCCCAGAGGACACGGTGGAGCACACGGTGGAGGTCTGCCCCGCTTGGGCGGAGCACCGCCGTGTCCTCGTGGAGGCGATCGGCAGCGGCGGCGGCCTCTCGCGCCCGGACCTGGTGCAAGCCATGGTCCGGAGCGAGAGGGAGTGGGAGGCAGTCGCCTCCTTCTGCGAAGCAGTCATGCTAGCGAAGGAGGTGGCGGGACGGATGAGGGAGAGAGCCTCCCGTCCCAGCCGCCGCGGGAGACGCCCCGGGCGTCGGGAGTCCATTGGAGACTACCGGCCACCGTAGGCGCGGGCCTGCGGGCGGAGAGCAATGGGTAGCTCACCGCCCGATCAGGACCAGGCCCGTGCCGGACGGCGCGTAAGTGTTCCACGCGCGCCTCAAAGAGATGTCAGCATAACGAGGGGCCCCTCAGGGCCTAAGCCTGCCGGGGCAGCGGGATTGTCCGAAAGGGTTACCGCTACCCCGGAACATAAAGGGCGAAGGAAGGAACATGGGTGGGTTTTAGTCAGTAAGAGTCTGACACTCCCTTCCGCTCCACCCAGAGCGGGAGGAGTCATTTGATGATTTCCCATCCCAAAAAAAAAAAAAAAAGGGTCAAAATGCAGTCAGCCACTAATATTGCACATGCAATATTGGAAAGAGGAGAGTAGGAATTGGTCACACGTAATGTGCGTAGTGTGGTTTTTAACCTACGCACAGTATAATCAAATGCGAGACGCCCTTCAGCTAAAGAATTGGAAGATGTTCCAGTTCGATCTTAGAAATATTATTAATAAAATAATTGAAAATAGTATTAAGTTTCTGAAGTGCTGAAGAGTCTGTACAAAAACGCCGTTTTGTCAGTCCGACTCCAGGATCAGACCTTGAAACCTATCCTTCTGCAGCGAGGTGTGAGACAAGGAGACGTTATCTCTCCGAAACTGTTCACCGCTGCACTAGAGGATGTCTTCAAGGTCCTCCAAGGACTGGAAAGGGGCATTAACATCAAAGGCGAGTACATAACTCATCTTCGGTTTGCCGACGATATCGTAGTCATGGCTGAGACTATGGAGGACCTCACTACAATGCTCGGTGACCTCAGTAGAGCCTCCGAAAGAGTGTGTCTTAAAATGAACGTGGACAAAACGAAGGTCATGTCAAATGCAACACTGTAACACCCACTGTCATGAAGATTGGAGACGCTACACTCGAAGTCGCGGACGAGTATGTTTACCTAGGACAAACTGTCCAGTTGGGTAGGTCCACCTTCGAGAAAGAAGTCAACCGGCGAATCCGACTCCTCTGGGCAGCGTTCGGGAAGCTATGCAATATCTTCTCGTCCCACATACCGCGCGTGTCTCAAGACGACAGTCTTTGACCAGTGCGTATTGCCAGTGAAACGACCTATGGCACTGAAACGTGGTCGCTCACAATGGGCCTTATTAGAAGGAGTAAAGTCACCCAAAGGGCAATGGAGAGGGCTATACTTGGAGTTTCCCTGCGTGATCGAATCAGAAAAAAAGAGATCCGCAAGAGAATCAAGGTAACCGACATAGCCCGAAGAATTGCCAAACTTAAGTGGCAGTGGGCAGGGCACATTGCTTGCAGAACAGTTGGAAGTCCTCCTACAAGGTGGACCGACGACCTTGTGAAGGCCGCAGGAACCCGTTGGATGCGAGAAGCACAGAACCGGTCGAATTGGAGGTGCTTGGGGGAGGCCTATGTCCAACAATGGACGACTTTCGGCTGAATGATGATGATGAGTATTAAAAAAATGTTTGCCATTGTTTTATTTGACCGAATTAAAATATTGATTAACTGATTAAAATAGTTTTAGGAATATGTTTACCATTGTTTTATTTGCGAGAATATTAAGCTTGCACAAGACATGGTATGCACAAAACATAGAACACAAATATACTTAAACTTAATCTATGAATGAATGAGCGGAAAATGGAACTTAACATTTTTTTTTTAATATTGCAGTCATACAGAATTACAGTCATGGCAAAAAAGTTTATAATACCTACTTAATAAGTACAGGTACATACTTAGATGATATATTTACATTTATTTCGAACTTATGTAGCTACTTATATGATGGTTCTACCACTTTGGTGTCATAGTACCAAATGCTTAGAATGACATTCCAAACGGATTAAAAACATCCTTTTCCGTTGGCACTTTCGATTTTGGGCCCAACTTTGTATGAAACCTGAATGATCTCCTTTCTAAAAGTTCTTTACCAGTTTCATTATGTCCCATATTTCTTTCAGGTGTTTTCCCAGAATTTCATATATTCTATCAATGTTTTTGTAAAATGAATGTGTAAAGTAATTTATAATATTATTACAAAGTAAAACTGTTGGAGATACTTATATTAACTCTGTGTTGAAAACTTAAATTTAGTATTGACTCAGTATTTATTATATGCTCATTTAATCAAATAATTCAGATAAGAGTCTTGTTAGGAACAGTTAAATGCAAATGAGACATTTGAGTCGAGTTTGGTAACTGCGCGCCGTTACTTGAGCGTTAAATATTATGTTGTAAATTAACAATATTATGTGACAGATTGGATTTTAACTTGCAGATTATAGAATGAAATGTCAGTAGTTCAATTTGATAACCATTTTAGCTTCCGTAATGCTACCATCATTATCATTTACCACGTCACCCCGTGGACTCTTGAAACAGATCCGATTGTAGATGGTGAAAGATTTTAAACAAATACAGTTCAGGCTTTGCCCCATATTCGACAGCCACTGTTGATAAAATGAAATCTGTATCAATATGTTTGCGATAAACGGCGCAATCGCTTAGAGACTACGATAATATTATATTATTTGTAATTGAGACAAAACAGAAGTTCTATATGCCATATACAAGTGCTATGTAGAGTCAGCGTCAGTATTGGAAGACAAGGACAAATACTGGCTGGACCAGAAAGCCAATTCTCGTTATTAAAAACGTTAAAAATCTGGTCGCAATCTCATCTCAGCGGCAACCAATGTCAAAAATGTAAAGAAATTAGAGGTATTTTTGACAAATTGAGACAGATTAGAATGCGAACGTTCCTAAAAATAAGTTAATTGCCCCTCTGGAGAATGTATCGACAAACGGGTGCTTGTGAATTTCACCCGAATGCTGACGCTTCACAAATTAGTATAGAACTACACTAAACAAAGATGTACATCTGCATAGATACTAATCTTACGACTTATCAATAAAATCCAATGATGCATAGAAATAGCAAATATAGGAAACTATTAGTATAAGATCAGCAGTGTACCAAGGTTGAATTGCAGTTATTCTATATGTCTTTATGCTATCTATTTCCGCATTCAAGTCTTCACGAAGATCTCATAAATCTTTTACCATTAGCACATCAATGTTGGCAAAAAACCTATGTTGTACATTTAAAGACTTCTCAGGTAAAATGCCCTTTTCTTTGGCACCTCCTACATGAAACCTTTTCAAATTCGTATTTATAGCATTAACATTTCTCACTTCGTTCCTGAAGTGTGTCACTGTGTCACACACAATGTTTTCTTCCAGAATGTTTTCAAACAAAACCCACTCGCAAATATACAATTTTAATTCCCGCCTAAATTCCGGTTCTCTCTAGAATTTTCCAATTTGGAGTGTTTTCTCTGACACAGGACCTTTGTAGTCCAACTTGAATGTTTATGTGTTCACAATCGGTCTCCGCTTTTCATTTGCACGTGTCACTCTTGTTTTACGATTCGACCTCGTACTATTTTCCAGTGCGGGGCATGTTTTAGTTCTGTTCTTATATTTTTGAGGACACGACAGAGGACTGTTTCGTTATGTTTAAAGGGGATTGAAGATTTTTATATGGAGCCTGGTGGTATACTTACCTGTCCGCCAACTATATAAGGTATATGCGTGACCAACATTTTGAAAGAAAAAAAAAAAACGAAATGTTGGACAGGTACGTATGTATGGCACGGACCTTCAAAGCCTTTTGTCGTGATCAAATCATTATTATACATCCAATGACTTGTCAATATAATATGGATTATCATTCTTTCATTCGACAGCCTCACCGTGAAAATCTACAGTATAAAAATCATAAATAAAGTTGACATTTGATATTTATTTTTTTGTAACAGCTTCAACTATATTATATATGTATTAATTACGCCAAAAACATGGAATTAAAAACATAAACCCTTTCTTTACAATTGATTCTGACAATCTTGTGGTTAAGAGTAATTTTATAATCACGATTTTCCCGCTCAACGCATGCTTAAAGACCGCAAAGTAAACGACTCTTAGAAACAATAATTAGATTAATTGATTTGCTGGTAATGTCTTCATTAACGTTGATGTATGGCAATGTTTGCATCCACACGGGTCAGCCTGTCTGTACGACATAGGTATGACTTGTACTATAGACTGTTTTATTCTTCGTTGCTACTCGGCGTACATAGAGGATCGCTTATGTGAGGAACTGGCTGTCATTTCCTGATTTAATTAATTGGTTTGTAATCTTGACTTGACAACTGTGGATGGATTGGAGTAATTTGAAGCAAGAGAGAATATTGAATATGTTAAAAAATCGAAAAAAAAACTAATATATTCTGACACTGGCGGTAGTAATATGACTTTACTTTGATAATTCCAAAACTGCATTTTGATTTTATTTAACCTCATAATCAGCCAATAATGTTCCCACTGCTGGGACACAGGCCTCCTCTCTTCGAGAGGGAGTGGGCTATAAATCTACGACGCGGGCCTAGTGCGGGTTGGTAGATGTCACATGTCTTAGAATTTTGTGTTCTAGGACATGTCGGTTTCCTCACAATGTTTATTTAACCTCATGAATACATATTTTTCAGTTCGTTTTGTTATAGATTATTTTATATGACTGTATCAAATTCGGCTTAGTTGATCTGGGAATTCCGAATTACCGAGGTATGGGAAAATACAGTCCAGAGTCTACATTAGAGTCAGACTAGGGTAGGCGACCCCATTAACCATAGGCAGATGATTATATTTCCTAGGAACCCAATGCCGTTAAACTGACTAACATATAAATAATATCATTTAATACCTCACAAAAGGGAAAACCCAATATATATTTAAAGTTTTGAAATGAACTTTGGACTGCGTAAATTTTTTACACTTCTTGTGGTTACCATAGATTTTTTAGGAATATATGCTTGAGAGGAATTCGTTGCGCGACATGTTTTGGTCAATCGAGTTTCGAGAATTAAATATTTCGGCTCTAATTAATAGTAAATTATAATAAATATACATACTATGTTTCCGCAATGCGTTCGCAATTGAATCAGTGATATTGATAAACCATTTAAAGAAATGAAAACTATGTTATTGTATGTACTTATTCTCGGAAAATGTGATATGAAACGATTTCATATTGTTAGTTACTTAATTGTTATTGCTTGTAATTACTTTATTAGGTACTTAAAAATCACGATAATATTCTTTTAAAAGCCTATTTATTAATCACGGAATCATCAGCGTCCTTATTTTGTAATACTATTTTATTTTCTGAAAAAGTTTTGACATTTTCAGTCTCCAAATAAAACGTTATTCGTTAGGTTACACGTGCTTGAAAAAAGGCTCCCACAGACAGGCGCCGCGCGACGGTGCGACGCATGCTTTTTGAAAGACGTGATCATGACACTTTAAAAAATTCAAGGTTATATTAATCATATCGTTTGAAACGGAACGCCGTGTAAAGGGTAAATAAAACAACATCAACACTTTTGACTTTAAATTAAATTCCCGTTTCAAAAATCAAATTCCCGACGCATAACGTCGTAAAAAATTATGAAAATAATTACTATAATATTTTGATCTTGACGCATGACACTTTTTGGTACGACTTTTGGTCATTGTTTTTTTTCTACTAAAATCGCGTCACGCCTGTCTGCGGGAGCCTTAAAGTTGTTTATCTCACATAGTATGTCAAATCACACATTTCACATGCATATTGGTCAGTCACTGCGTCATGAAGAGGAAATTCTCCTTTCACCGCCAGTGGGCCAGTTCCAACGCGGTCAGCGCACGGGCAGCTACAAGCAATGTTATACATTAATCCTTAGCAATATGGTTGGTTATTAATTGATACGGTCCAAGCTGGTCATTAGCTCATGCTATGGTCACTGGAGAGCATGTTTAAATATGCGAGTTAATTAACAAAATTAAACAGTTTGGAACCGAATGTGCAACGCTGACTTAACTTTTATATCTCTCGAAATATGGAAATCTTATGGGATTTTAATTGTATTTCTCAGAGATTAAGCCAAATATCCCGTTAAACGCTTCCTGGTTCAAGAATTTTCTTTTTATTAAATATTTATGGACCGAATTATGCAGGAATCTTTAAAAACTGTAGAAAAATAAACAAATTAAAAGAGATACCTAAAAATCTACTTTAGTTTTGTTATTAAATCTGTATTGCCACGCTGCTGGGCAATGGTCTCTCCCATAGCTTTCCTCTCTTCCTGGAGTGTTGCCTTCTCTGTCTTCTCCTTCTCAATCTCCCATCATGAACGCCTCTTCCTTTACAAACACAAAAACCATTAGAAACGATTAAATAGAATGAAAAAACTAGTGTAGGTGCCTACCATAAAGATTAAAGAAAGAGGTGCTAAAAAATTCATTTAAATGAATTAGGTCAGTTTTCTGGGTACAGCACTAGCCACGCCCACGGACACAGCTTGGTAGGGAGATCCGGCTGATTGCGATAGTGTAGGAAAATCTTAGAAATCTAGGACTTAAGACCTTTATACGAGACAAGTTTGAGTGAAGCAATGATATGGTGCAACTTGGGAGTGGTGGCCATAGCGGTAATTATTAGCGCTGTTGAGTATAGTTCTTTGAAAGATGGAGTTGATTGATTTATAAAGATCATCATTTGCCTAGCCTTTTCCCAATTATGTTGGGGTCGGCTTCCAGTCTAACCGGATGCAGCTGAATACCAGTATGTTACATGTAGCGACTGCCTATCTGACCTCCACAATCCAGTTACTTGGTAATACGATACCCCTTGGTAAGACTGGTTATCAGAGTTTCGGGCTTCTGACTACCTGTAACGGCTGTCAAAGATCCACAAATGACAGCCGGGACCAACGGCTTAACGTGCTTTCCGTACACGCACGAAGGGGTCTCGGTATGTAAAGATGATCACCCATCCACAGACCGACCGCGGCAAGAATAGCTTAACCTGATCGATCGACCTGTGCGCTGTTATTATTTAGCCACGGTCCCCCGATTTATAAAGATGATCTATGCCATAATAAGCTTTCATCCCCTCATCGATTGCCTTAAAGATGGCCTCTACAGCCTTAAATATACCGTTAAACTCCTGAATAAAACTATAAAATGTCTAATGCCCGTCGTTATCGTGCCTAAATAAAAGTGCGCTGTTGAATTTTCAACTTTCGGCGCCGAGCCGAGTGTTGAAAATCTCACAGCGTGCTTTTATTTACGCATTAATTTTGGTGTCGCCTGGTATTTGTGAAAACGGGGCATAAACGTCTTTAAATTAAGTGTCAACTTAAAACTTAATTAAAAGCTCTTTTTAAATAAATACAGCTTAACTTTTAAGTGCTTTTAAATGCGGGTGTTGTTCAAAGAAATCACCCGTACATTGACTTTAGAGAAGTACCACCTGATTGAACTGAGCTTTCCTACTTCTAATGCACATTTGTAAGTGAGCGTTGTTGTACCTACCATAGTCTGTTTCAAAAGTATGTGATGAAAATGTAAACAAACCCTGTTCAGGTTAAATTCTTACGCAAACACTCACTAAAAGGTAACATTCTGGCTACCTACCTACCGGACCGAATTGAATTAGTAACACTTTCATCCGTATTAAGAAGGTACTTTAAACCTCACCCACTTCACAATTGACAACAAATTGGCATCCACAGGTACGTTTTCCGATCCACTTGTGTAAAATGGTCAGCAGGTACGTTGGGAATAGACCACGTACGACCACTTTACGTACTTAAAACCTTAAAACCTTTTTGCACAAACTTAAACTACTGTGTCGAGTGAAACATAGCCAGTGGAGGAGGGGGGAGGGGGGGGGGGCACTTGCGTCACGAGACGGACGATCTGGGGCGACGGCAATTTGCCGCGTGCGATTGTTGAACTCGGAATGTATGCACTATATACTCTTAGAGCGGTTATATAGTAGCTTATATAGCGGCCCTAGCTGATAGTATACAGCGCACCCTCGCACAATTGTTTGTTTCCTTTTTTTTTTAGTGTTGTTGTGTCTTGATTTTGTCGTTTGGTCGTGGGTGTTTAGAAATATTGGGACTTTGTTCTCAATTTCAACGTCAAATGACGTCCTGTGGCTCTCGTCAGCTCATGCAATCTGAAAACATCTTTGTTTACTGTTTATTTCTTAATTTTATTTTTGCAAAAATCCTTAGTAGATTTCTGTAGTATATTTTGAAAAGGCTGAAAATAACCAAACATTAACATAAGTTTGTACATATTCAGTTTTCCGACTATCTATTCCCGTAATATATGTACGAAATCATGCCAAGGGGTTATCTTCTAATTGTGAATTCTGCCACTTAAAACAACAGAAGCAGTGAAAACGGGATACCAAACACGATTTAAACAGAAACAATTTTTCTCAATAACTTCGACCGGGTTATCTCCTAATGTAAATAAGTCATTACATCGAGGTCAAATAATACACATCCGGTAAAATCATATAGGTACACAATACATTAAGCTAATTACTGATTCAAGATTGAGTTGAGCGGGAAAAAAGGAAAGGGAGACCTTTGCCCTACAGTGGGACAAGCCAGGCTGATTACTTATTATTATATTACTACTAGCTGCGCCCCACGTTTTCACTCGCATAAGTTTTGATTCCGTGAGAATATCGGGATAAAAAACATATTCTGTGGTGATTTCCTGGGTCATGTTCCTCTAGAATCTGATCCTTTTAGCAGTCACTATGTACTGTGGTTCCGTAGACTAAGAAATACTTAAATCATGTCTTGTGGAGGAACCGTAGGAAAGTTCTAAGCTGACATTTTCAGACATACAAATTTAGTTTGACATCGACACTCTCAGAAAAAGCAGCTCCAAATGTTACAGAAGTGATGTAAAATGGAAAACTGTTATGGCACTAATATGCACAGACGCCAGCAGATCAAGCTATCCGAAACTGTCAAATTTTCCCAATCAACCTTAAATCTAATGCTTTAGTGATAAAGTAGAAAATCTATTGAAGAAATTTGACAGATTGCTGCGCAGCTTGATGTGGTGGCGTCTGTATATTATCTAATTAATTGTAGCCATGTTTTTGTTTTACAAAAATACACAGCATTGTAGTGTCATAACAACAACGCATGTCTCGTTTCCTTTGTCCGCACTATTTGTACTGGCAATCAGCTGTTTATTATGTAGGTATCCTTATCAGTTATCACACTGATGTTTTTACAATGTTATATTCGTTTTGTATAGTAAATAATAATAGGCTACCGAATAACTTGTAACAATATTATTTACAAGTGTCCATGGAGGTTCTACTCCATAGGAACCTACAACGCTTAGGAACGGGGTTCTTTTTTCTGAATTACCGACTCCTTTGACAGTTCAAAGTGCCTGTAAATGATTTAATTGAAATAAATGGTTTGAGTTTGAATATACTTGAAAGTTCCTTTAAGAGAATCCTTTAGCCGCTTGTAGGGTCCTTTTCACATATGTCGTCAATATAATAGGGTGAAGACAATACTTTTCCTGATCCCTTTTAAGGTTCGATACTTCGTTGAGATTAATTTCAGCAATCATCGTCAACGGTGGTTTGTTTTCTTTAATTTCAGTAGTATGCATATTTTCAGTAATAACAATGTCTTCTATTCAAAATTGTGGTCAAAACAGAAGCCTACATATCAGTAATACCACTAGACCGTGGCCAGATCTCTGCATGAAGACTTCTGCTAGTGACAATACTTTGTCCAAGTCTGCCTAAACCAGCAATTGGCAATGCCGGTATCCTAGAAAACATCACGCCTATATGCTCACATGTCGTGAGTTATATTCTAAGTCCTATTTAACAGTGCAGCAATCCTAGACAAATTGTCAGACAATGCTCAATATTCAGAATACTGTAGCAACTGCCAGTACCCACAGAACATACAAAAGTCTAATTTTAGCTGAATAATTCCCCTTTTGTTAGACAACTTGGCTCTCAGTCAAATCCTTTTGGTTATGTCATGATGTTCCTACGTGTTCCCTTGTCATTTCTGTAGCGGTTTGATAAATTGTAAACTGCTCTAAATGTCTCGAGAAATATTTATGATTACACCTTGTTGTACAAGGTTAATGTTAACGTGTTTTACATTTTTTCAACGAGTTCAAAAATAAATCACCTTAAAATAGAATTAAACGGTATGTGTTCTATATATCCTAATTTATTTAGAATTTATACAGCAAGTCTTCTTCGTACCTACATTTCTCTTAACCCTCTTCTCTCATCTCAATCCAAATCAAAATGAAAAGTTGTAGACACCCGTCTACAACTTTTCATTTTGATTGAGATGTTTCGGTTCACACCGCTCTAATTCTTTTATGAACTCACTTGTACTTTCGTACCAATGAATTCTGAATTGACTTATCACCCCAAAGCAATAACATTGGCACTGCAAATAGTAAAAAAGCTGTATAGCTCTGTTTACGACGTTTTTACTGCGTTTTGTCACTACGACGGGCCATAAAAAGTGCTCAACTTAATGTTGTATAGTAGAGCAAGTATTTTGAACGAAAATTACGCGAATTGCATTTGAATTGAAGGTGAACACAGACTGGCTTCTCTCATTTTATTGGTCAAGGAGTTTGAGGCTGAAGTTTCCCTGAGCAAAATAGCGTTGATTATTTACCTACTACCTATTTATTAGGTATACATACTCAACGTTCGCTGAAGAGTATAGCATAGTAATAAAACGAAGAAAAGCAAACTCAAACGCAAAGCATATTTCAATTCAATCATTTACAGGCTTACTTTTGATTTTCCAAGGTGTCGGAAAAAAAATTTAAGCTTTTTTTTTGCTCATCCTAAAGTGTCCAATTTAGAAGAACGGGCAACTTCATGGACACTCTTTTATGTACATCAATGAGAACTGTGCAATAACTTGGATTTATGTCTGTAATGTTGTACATGTTTTTTTTTTACAAATATATCTTTAAATAAAACAAGCTGTAGTATGTCAAATGTTGTTTTAAGTGCTGTAGAGCAACAGTACACCCATTTCTCGGATAAATGCTCTATAATCTTATTTAGAACTACTGTGTTCTCTTGTACATACTGCAAGAAAGCGTCAACTTACAATGCTACCTGTCCATTCTCTATAGAAATTGTTGGTTAATTGTGACCTCCACCGCAAGACCTCCGGGCCAACACGTGACGTCTCATGGCCGCCGCGTTTCATTGACCACAGACGTTTTCCGCCTTTTTTGTCTAAACTACAAGTAAATTACTGTTTCATAACGAAAAGTTGTTCTAGGATTGGAGGAGGAGAAACAAGAAGAAATTCACTCGAAAGTCTATTCAAATCCTTTTTTTGTTATTTCCACTAGAACGAATATCAACTTTATGATAGTAGGTATAAATTAAGTTGGTTTCAGATCGACTGGTACTATCGAAAAAGTCGTAAAAATGTTTGAAATTGTAGTGCAAACTGAAGTTTTTGTGTGGGTATTAAAGTTGTTTTTTTACAAAGACGCATATTTATTTACATGTTTGGAAATTAAACTGCGACCCAGTATACCTATCACGTTTTTTCAACTATCCACTAGGCTCTTTCTCTCTCACTCTTTAAGTCTACTGGTTAATCTCGTACAGAAAATACGTTAACTCTATATCAAATGCTTTCGTGCCATGTATGGCGAGAAAGTTGATTGAGGCAGGTTAAGTATAAAAGGGCTTGGTCTTATTGATATGCAACATAGTCTACATATAATATGTACAGGTTTGTTACTAAGTATGCCTGGTCCATTGCAATAGGCTTGCCGAAATTACTTGGAATTTAAACGGAATGGCCCAGAGGTCATAGCCCCTTTTTACGAGATGTAGGCCGTTCGAACCCAGGCAGGCGCTTTACTTTGTGTAAATAATTTCATCAGCGCTGCTCTCAAAACGGTGAAGGAAAACATCGGGAGAAAAAATGTCCTAGAACCAAACATTCGAAAACATGTGACATCTACCAGCCCGAACTGGGCCTGCGTGGTAGACTACAGCCCACTCTCTTTCGAAGAGGGGAGGCCTGTATCCCAGCAGTGTGAACATGATAGGCTGATGATGTGACTGTACTATCCTCTGCCGATCCCTGAGAATACAGGCGAGATGCCAACCCTGTTTATAATGAACGTTATAGCATTATGTCTAATGGTAACAATGGCTTCTCATTAAAAACATCGCCTAAATAATAATTTTACCAATGCGTAGGCTGAATTCTAATTTATTATGATTCTAAAGATTTCTTCGAAATGCGTAGAAAATTGTTTCTTAATTTGTCACGTATAAGCGTCTTCTTCAAATGATTGAGGTCTGTCCTCGTGATAATTTACGTTCCCGAACTTAAAGTAAATAATATGCAATGATAGATATTTATTTCGAAATCAGGGTCCTGCCATAGCGCTCAACGTATGCCATTCCAAATCCAATGATTATTACCATTATCACTATCAAATGCAAAACTAGGTCAGTCCTCGCTACATACAGTCCGAAACATAATAAAAGCGGCACGATCCACGCATTGTATAAAAAAACCTTGAGTATTTAGGCCCTATCGGTCGGCGTTGACGATAAATTAATACTGTTTTAATAGTTGCACGGTTATCGCGGCGGTAATGCCCGTGTAACGAGCAAGTAATCGTTTCATAATCACCTAGGGTTAACGATACACCTACCCTAGGCCATGATAAAATGGCGCGAGCACCACATAAACTATGAAGAATCCGGTAGCTAAACAGTTGAATAACGCTGAAAGACAGAAATTCTTAAATTCTCAAATCAAAAGTCATTTAGGGCTGATTTTTCCATCCAGATATGCCAGATAACTTTCATTCGAGGAATAAAATGACGTTTGACAGTTTTTGTATCAGATGATTCAAAAATCAGCCCTAATTCAAATTAGGCTGAGAATCCGCACTTTTAGAACGTCAAAATTACATAAGACAGTCCCCCAAAACGCCCGCCCTTGACCACTTCCTAGGGCTTTCACTGGGAAGAAGAAGTGGCGCAATACTCCCCTTAGAATGAAGTCTATGAAACGCTAGAACAGCAAAAGTCCTTAGAAGTCGGAGGCTAGAGAAAGATATGTGACACCCACGTGGCTGTGTCTATACCTGATCAAAATGGCCGTGATATATTATTCAAACTAGAATGAGTGAAAAACTTTTGTTGACAAAATTGTTCTATCTGGTCATTCTACATTAAGTAACAGTGCCAATGCCCGCTTGTTTACCAACTTTAAATTATATTTAATATGCCGAATCTTATCATAACAAACACTCGAAAACATCTCTATAATCCGGATGACGAATCGTAATATTTTTTCTCTCTTTCGTGTATAATGTTGTCTGCGAATCCAACAGCATTTTATTTAAATGTCCGGGCACGTGGCGAGCGCGTCCTTGGATCAATTTGATTACTGAAACTAGACGCAATAGCCACTATTTGTGAACTGTGAACCGGTATGTGTGGCCAAGAAACAATGCATTCTGCCGGAATTTAAATAATTGCAGTATCGACAACGTTTTTATAATGAGCCTATAATGTTCCCACTGTTGGAACACAGGCCTGAAAGGGAGTAGGCAATAATCTACCACGCGGGCCAAGTGCGGGTTGGTAGATGTCTCATGGCTTCGAATTTTTGGTTTTAGGACATGCCGGTTTTCCTTCCTTCACAGTTTTGAGAACAGTGGTGATAATTATTTACACAAAGTAAAGTGCCTGACTAGGTTCAAACCCAACCCTTGCACTCGTAGTTGGGGTCGTTACGACTAGGCCACCATAAAATACTGCTACTGAAGACGTAGATACAGCCTTTATGCAAATTTTTTGGCCGTTATATAAAGCACAACCACTTACCTAGTGGAACAGGCATTTGGGCATTTTTAAGTATTTCTAAATACGTTTATATGCTAAAATTCTATACACAGAATTTAAATTACTCTCAAATTAGATTCAATTATAGATTGAATTTCTCCTCAATGCAAGTAGTTTTCTCAAAAGCGGCCACACTAAATAGATCCGGTATACGCCTATATTATTAGTTTTTGCTCTCGTGTTTACAATTTGCTGTTTTTGTTCTATCTATTTTCGTCTTAATTGGGATTTACGTTCTACGTAGTTATAAAAATATTTGTAAACCTTTATAGATCTCGTAGCATCCTAGCTCGTAGACAATAGACCCATTTCGTAGACCCTATTGTGGTTACGTCACAATCTTGGGGTGTCTTGCCAAAGTACGCTAACCCAACGGAGTTGTAACCAAGATAAAATTCATAAGTAGAATATTGATTGATTCTCCTAGCTATAGATTATTTATTCACGATAAGAAGCCTACAATAAAATGTTGCGGTAGATCAATAAAAAATAGTCAAGACAGAAAAGAACTCGTTTGTGATGCTGGTGACACTTTTTCATTGGTAGCTTCTTTATAATATATGTTACTAGCCCCAACTTCGTCGGCGTGAAATTTCTTGTTCCCCCGACCCAACCGGTCGCATCGCACCGTCTGCCCGCCCTATTAATTCGTTTACGCTTAGCGTTCTTTCTGACTTTTTTGCTCTGCTTCTAAGGGTATGCCCTTTAGAAGCAGAGCACAATGTAAAATAGCCTTTCTTAAAAATTGGGCTAACAAATGCAATAAAGATTTTTTCAAATCGACTGGTAGTCCCAGAGATTAGCGCGTTGAAACAAACAAACTCATCAGCTTTATTATTAGTATAGATTGATTCGACATGAACATAGTATATGATAACTAATCCGGACCAAAGTATACGCTTTGAACTATTATGGTGTTCAATATGAGAATTCTATATATTTATCCCAAATACCAAATTGTAAACAATCATCAAAACCAGTTTCCAATATGTTATTCCCGGCTATCTAACAAGATGCAGCTGAACTTTATCACTAAACAGCGAATGCCATCTGACCTCAACAACCCAACTACAGATATCCTCACATATCTACAAATACTTACACCTATATTCGGCCACCCGATAACAGTTCCTCTTATAAATATATGAGGAACACTAAAATTTCAATCAGAATCGAAGTCGCAACAAGGCAGGACCTTGCTCTCTCCGTGACCCAGATACGGGCCTAATAGTGTTTACATATTTATACAGAGTATACATACGGACGACAAATCGCTTGTTTGTTTCTTATTATCTACAGCCATAAGGGTGAAGTCGTACGTTGTAACGTTTATTGTTTTGGTATGCTTTCATGTGATGTTTCGTTTTCATTTCAAGATTGATTGCTTTTTTGAAATGTTTTTTCTTCTTAGTCTTGTCCCTTTGTCCTGATGGTACTGAGTTTTGAGTTTGGTTGTACTTTTGTTATCATCCAAGGATACCATTCCTTCATGCACTTCAATTTTTTGTATTTAGCGGCTTAGTAACACCTATTTTATTTTAGTTGGTAGTCATAGCACTCCAAGAGCTACTTGCACAGAAACGTGTATATCACACACAGTGATCTCTTCTACACATTTCACTACAACATGAGAACCCGATAAGATCTTAACACAATAACTGCACTGCCGTAGTATTTTTAGCTCGTTACAGTCACGTGAAGCCACAATGACTCCTAGACCTATTGCTTGACCCCAGCGGACTACAGTTCAATATAAACAGAAGCCAATTTATCAACGTCCAACTCCCTTGCATTATCATTATCTACATGTCTTACAACGTTTGTTACAACATCATTACGAGACAATAGCTTATCACTTTATTTCTAGGTTATTCGTCATTTCGTTACCGGTGGTTTCATATTTTAATATTTTAAATTCATTAGGGCAGACATCCTCCGTTGCAGTATTCATGTATTTATCTTAGCTCACGGTCAGTAACCTGGCTTCTTAATAAATTATGCTGATAAGTGTTGTGGTCGACGCGCGGTCTGTACTCAGATTGACCGATGGTTCTGCGCATTGACTACATTGATTACATTCCTTGTTCAAAATGAAATGTAGCGGAGGTTTCTCATCTACTTCAAATTTATTATCAAATTCTGTTCATTTAATTGTCATTTGTGGTCAATATTTTCAAACAAAATATTATCAATGCAAATAAACTAATGGATTATTAACATATAAATACTAGTGACGTGATTAACATTTATTTAAATAATGAAACCAGCTACCTTTATATTTTTATATTAACACTTTGATTAGTTCACTTGAATTAAACAAATATGATAAAGACTAAGGAATGAAAGCTCGAAAATGTATTAATGTATTAACAATAACAGTAACAAAAACAAAAGTAAAAATCCTCCATAACAGTTATTCTAGTTTAATATTTAACTTTCAGTTAAGTGAAAGTTAACCTCATGGAAATTAACCATGTATAATGTATTTCGGCGACTTATTTTTATAACAGAATAGAGAAACTTCTAGAAAGTTATTATGTTATTCAAATAAACTTTTAAACGTAAATATTCTCTTAAACTTATCAAATTGTCTTAGAAAATGTTATGAAAGTTTTAAGGTCTTTATTACTGAATTAATCAAAAGCACACAAGCGCGGCAGGATCGATAGGACACCAAAAAGATGGCTGGTCATGTCGACAAAAAATTGTATTTAGTTGGTTTCATATTAAGGAATTTGTAGCTAACAAGTCTTAAGGAAAATAAAACGAATAAGGAAGCTAGAAAGTTCAATAAAACTCCGCATGAAACCATTACACAACTATTAAACAGAACTGACCATCTGATGTACCTTGAATAGGACGTAGACAACCTTGAGGCCTCTGACCTATGAAACTGATAGCTCCATAATTATCAAAGTAGTTTAAAAAATGATAAAACAATACTGTTTCCTTATGTTGGTGTCAAAAATGCATGTTGTACTAATGCTTAGACTACATTATAGGTTTCAATGTTGATTCGGCTTCAAACCCAAATGTAAAAATATATCTTGCAACATTTTATGAATATGGTAAAAACGCGAATAGGGATGCCGACCAATCCGATCATGTGTAGTCTTGCCGTAACAGTCGCATGGCAACAATTGACGTCTGTTGAGGCAATCCCTGAAACAGCAAGGCAAAGGTAATAAATAGGGTATAAGGAAAAAACGAGAGTAAATAATAATATGTAACCAGACATATACATAACCTACATTTATGATAATGATAAAAATAACTGCCTAAGAATTAGACATTGTTTATGATTGGACAAAAGTAATGGAGTTATGTAGTCGACTCAGATGGTGGTTGTGTGTGGTTGTGGTTAGGTACCTGATTATGCCTAAAATCAGTCAACACTTCCAAGTGAATGAACAAATACATTCATTAAATGAAAGTAAATAAGAAGCAAATGGTTAACTAAGTGGCAGAACATTGTGATATAAACAAATATGTCCTTTATATATCAGTGCTAGGCTCCAACGCAACTTGTACAGTTACAACTTAAAATCAATAGAATTAATTTCACTTAATATACCAAAACATTATACGTGGGCAGGCACGTACCGACCACATTTAAAATTATAACAAGATCACGTGGATCGCCACGGCACAAATCGAAATGTTCGGTGAGTGATGTATCGAGTATCGACATTATTCAAAGTTTGACCTATTCCTATCGGTATCTCCTACGTAATATTTACACACAGTGTTAGGCTTGAACCGATAAATGTTTCATACATGTCACTGTAACGGAAGCTGCGATATCAACAAACCTATTGTTTCTCACTCGACCGCGGTTTGCTTTGCAAATAAATTTTTGCTTCCTTATTCATTCGTTATATTTGCACAAGATAAATCATTAACTGCATTATATGAATATTTAATTATTAACTTAGAACCGGTTGTCGATATGACTACAAAATCAGTCAATATTTAATTTACGAGTAAAGTAGACATCTGTAAAGGAAAACGTAATAATTATTAATTTATATTATTCTATTCACACTTTCGAAACAACAGAAGTAAATTTAATGACAATTTATTAATTTGAGTAAAATATTCATATTTTGTGCTGATCTGGAAAACATACAATTTTTTTAGCACGTATAACGATTTTTATTATTATTAAAGGCCTCTCTACTCTCTTTCCACGACGAACGACGACTGCGATTTTCTATAACGATTTTTACTTGATAAAATATCGGCTCTAAAGTTCTTGAACTTTGAACAGGAAAAAAACACTCATAGACCCTTAATCAGCGTTCGACGGGGTCACAAGTCTGACCAAAACAAACAGAGTTAATCCGTGCTTTCCTGTTTTCTTCTGGGCGTGTATATGGCCAGTCAGGTGTGGTGGACTTTCACCAGGAGACGATGACGACCGATAACCGTCGATAGCTGAGGTCGCGTCTCGGCGTACCACAGGGTAACGAACTCGCTCCTATTCTATCTTGTACACATGTACACATGCACTCAATTGCGCGCCTTAATGGCCTGTCGTTTGTATCGATTCACGTCGTTCTGTTGTTAAAGGGCCGATACTTATCTGTAATAGTGCTACTAGTTAAGTAGTCGAGTCTTGGATGTTAAAGGTTTTATGAAGATTGTATTTTTGTACGTTCGTAATAGTTCGTATTGTGTATTTAACGACTTGTTGCGTTGAGGTCTTTTGATTGAATAGACATTTATGTTGCACAATTTAGAAATTGAAATTGCACAATTTTTTGCGGATGATTTTTTCGACGGTACCTATATTATAGTTTGTGAATAGTTAGTTGAGTTAGGATATAATTTTGTTATTTTTAATAATTAATTAGATTTTACATAATAAATAAATTATTTAGAAATGAAAGCGATCTTTCTACTGAAATAATACATCCTCAACTTCGGTATGTTTCAAATTCGTATTGCTTTATTTAGATGCATAGTTAATGCAAACACTTAAAACATCATTAAAACCCTCAGTCCAATCTTTTGAAGTATATGCATCACCTGCTAGGTCAGATATTGTATAAACTAAATGGTCTCATTTCAACCAAGTATTTCTTGTTTAACAACCAGGTGATATTATTCCAATTGTCACGTTTACATTTAACTTGCCAAAGGAGCCGGTCTGGTTATAAATTCGAAATGCGTAAGCCATAATTCTCATTGTTGTGTCGCTTGTAATTTACTATTATTTGAGACAGATCTAATGGGCCTTTATCAACAATAGATTTGTATTACTATATCGTACTACTATTAATTTGATTTTAAATAATCGAATCTACGCTCACCGAATTTAAGACTATATCTTCTAGTAGATACTTATTCTTGTCGACATGTAGTTAAAAGTGTTCGGTCCCTCAATTGCTTGGTAAAACTAAACTAACTACACATTAAAGTGCTCTACAATAGCTATGACGTTCAGGGCCATCAAGCATCAGCAAGATCATAATAATTTACCAGTATTTCCTCTTACCAACCGGTCCCTTCACAAGGCCTACTAAATCAAAAGAGGCTACACTACTATCTCAGCCGTCATCAAGGAACTCCACACCAGGTAATAAAATTGTGAATAAAGATTAAGGACTGAGGATAACTAGTAGCCCTAAATAAAGGTATATAGTATAGTAAAGTTTGCTAACAGTCCAGCTGTTGTTCTGTAGCAATTTGAAGTAACTCGCTCAATTATTATAAATTATCCATTGTTATTACGCTTGCTGTAGGGTTTATACCCGTTATACTAGCGTATGTTTTGATATTAATCTTACGGGTGGTATGCTTTTCAAAGTTGCTTCCTTGATTTTTCTGTTATTCTCTTATTAAGAGGTGAGAAATCTTAAACATGTGTCATAATGAAAATGTGTTTTCATTCATGTGAAACAAGTATGTATGTACCTATCTAGTAAATGTTTATAAAATAATGTCTTTAACTATACTGTTGTTATAATACCTACTGTGTTAAGCGGTCGCAGTGTTTTGACTACATATATTATGTATTGATAGTGCTCAATACACGTGGCCAGTACGTAGAGTTCCTCTCACCGAATGTATTCAAAAAGTCTTCATTGAACCTTCCTTTCTCGTATCAAATCATCCAAAAGCAAAACTGGTAACGGTAACCAGTAGAAACCTACGATAGTATCCATTGTTCGGTCTCCGTTATCAGTTCACGAGTGGACGTCAAAAGGCGAAGAGAACGCGATTAAAAATCGCAAGGACGCGGCTATTTTTAACGTTTCGCTGTGCTCGAGTGAATGTCTCGGTGCGAGGTGCGTCGGTAATCGTTGCGTGAGGTACGAATCGATACGTCTTGGTAACAGCGTTGAAGAGGATAATTTCGTTAAAGCGATTTTCTGGGACTGGATCTAGGATATTTCTCGTATTATAGTTGTATATTATAATATCTAACTTTCAGATTAGGACAGGTTTTGGTATTTCAAGTTAAATTCTATTGGTATCGAAATCGATCGATAGTGTAATTTCAGTCTCTCACTAACAATTTGAAGTCTAGATTATTTTGTTTCCTTGAACATACAGTAAATAAATATAAGCAGATATAAATAAAAAACAAGAGCAATTACTTCGTTAACAATGTATGTATCTTGGACGGGGACGATCAAATCGATGAGGGTTTTAACAAAAGCTTCCTTATTTAGTTTCATTACGAGTCATAAAAAATCAAAATAAATTATATAACAACCGCTCAACTTATTAAATAATACACTTTAGACAGTTTATTCACTTTAACAATAGACGGACACAGATACAAAATCTAACATTTAACGTTCTATCATCATCATCTGCCTAGCCTTTTTTCCAACTATGTTGGGGTCAGCTTCCAGTCTAACCAGATGCAGCGGAATACCAGTTTTTTTACAAGGAGCGACTGCCTGTCTGACCTCCATAACCCAGTTACTGGATAATAGGATACCCCTTTGTAAGACAGGTTGTCAGTTCAGTTTAGACGCAAAAAATGCGCCAAACCACAATTTGCATAGACCAATAAGTACCCATGACCCTACAACGAATTCAAAAGGAATACTAAGTGGCTCCACTTCACCAGATGTACTCACCCAAGGTCAAGTTTTACTGTCCAAATTTATTATTTCCTGTGAACCATGAAAGAATTTTATATTACAGTATAAGAGCCATTGTGAACGTCAATCATATCTGCATTGTGCATAAAATGATCGCGAGAAACATAATGCGAAAGAGATCAGTATTATAAGTGCGAAAGTAAATCTGTCTGATACGAGTACTCCGTCAAACCATTGAACCGGTCATTATGATTGACAGATAGGTAGTGGGACCTGGAGAAGGATATTATACTACTTTTCATCCCGGGTATTAAGTTATAGTAAAATACACGAAGACTAGGTCCCGCAAGGACTTTTTGGATCACAGATACGCTTTTGAAACTGTAGATGACTTTAGTGGACTTAAATTGGTTCGGTTTGAGTCTTAATAATCTTTTGTATTGTAACTTTTAGCCCTTTTGTCAAATGAAACTTGCTTGCCAAACTGTAACTGAACAGCGCCCTAATTGCGTAACACACTATCAATCTCAATCTGAATTATTACTAAAATCAGCAGTTAAAAAGCGATTGTTCGGAAGTGTCTGATCTTTATAATCGCATGTCCATCGCATCGTAAGTATATGGTTTCGTGAATCTATCAATTAACCAAACAACCAACCTTAATGGTGTAAACCATTTAGGTTATTTGTATAAAAGTCTACTTTCTACGAAATTTTAAGGTACTTAAACAGGTTATAATAAATAAATTGTCAATGACCGCGCTGAATGACTGCTTGGCATTCGAAGTATCCGACAAATTGGCTTCACCTATACGTCCAACACACATTTTAGTATTCTTAAAGGTTCAGATTATCTCACGATATTCACTTTTGGCTTCACCGTTTGTGGTCAAGTTAATAAGGGCTTTGGGTTTTAACAGTCATCGTTGTTCTGCAGTTTTCATCATCCTAGCTCTTACATTGAGTTTGTAAGCACTCTGCGTACCGTACCTACTAGTTCTTAAAATACTGCATCTCCGGAAGTTATGTGATAACCGCTATAGGTACTTGTCTAGCTGTTATGGCAATATGCCTCTGGTATGTCGTTACTTTTGAGGAGGGTCATAATCGGGAGCCCTTAAATATCAATCAAGCTTCTATGATGACGAGTTACCATTTCAACCCTTTATATAATGTAAGGAGTAAGGACGTATGTATTACATAGACGATTAATACGTCCATAACCAAAAGTGACGATAATATCAGTGCTAAAATAACAAAGTTAGAGCATAGAGCGGTAGTGTGATCAATTCGAGCGTATTTACTGCTTCGTATAAATTAGTTTTATGTATTTTGGCAGTAATATGCTAACTACTAACGATAACGGCCTTAGTTTACTTTGAGACGAATCGAACAATAATTTTGCTACTTCGCTATTCAATTATTGTTAATATAATTCAAGGCAAACAAGGAAATCTTCGTCTTCATTAATTCCACTGTCTTTTCTTGTATAGATAGTAACTCTATTAACCGCTTTGAGTATATCGGATATATCCTTTTCAAATCCAATATTGGTATTGTGAGTAATGATAAAACACAGGACATAGACGCAATCTATACCACCGCAAATACCGCAGGCCGGAAACAAGTACTTAGAACTGCACTGTGTCATTTAATAGTCGCCATTAAAGAAGTCATTGATTGTATAGCACAAATAATAAATTCATCTGCAGTACCTACTGAGGAGTTGCCGAGACAAATAGATTAGTGTCGTCTAATAGGCGGTGTACTTTGTGTCAATTTAAAATGGAGCAACGACACTACTCTGTAACGTCGCATATATGCGCATACGCTCCGATTTTCTGTATAAGTTCTCAAGTGTATCGTAGAGTCAGGTCTTGGTTTAATTTTTGGATATTGAGGTGAGGATGATTTTGGTTTTTCTGTGATTTTAGATATATGGATGGTATCCTTAAACTGCATCCTTGCTGCAAAGGTGTGACTTACAGTTTTGCTGATTCTTGAAGGCCTTAAAGCTTTATTATAATGTAAACATTATCTTGATCGACAGCACAGTGTGCAAACTCACTTACATTTTATGTATTCAGAGACGCGACCATTTTACGATTGAACATGTTATAGCATTTGGTCCATAAAATTTTGATTTCTGTCTCTAAATATCATCTTATGATTCATGACTAAGGCTCAGGAATTACAATTATCAACCGCTTCCGTGATCCTCGGTTATGTAATAAAATTTCAAGGAATTGCGATTAAATGCGAGTACCTAAATTAATTAATTCTGGATTTGCTTGTAACGATTTATGGTGTACGCCTGACTTCCAATAGGAATAAAATATGTAATCGAGTTTTTGGATCTTTTAATTTACATAGGATTTATATAGAAACAGTACATTTTAGATAGAATTCTAGTACTTAATATTCTACGATAGTGTGTACTAAAGCGTGGAATATGTCTGTCTGGCTGAACAATAAATTCACTTGTCTGACAAAGACATCGTCGTCTTGTCGTTTTAAAGCATGATCCATAACAACAAGTTTTATAACAAAAAAACCCGCCTTCTCTTCACATGGTCAATAAAAATGAATTAATTTTTATTTTCTGTTTGTCGACAGGCATGAAAATGACTATGTCCACGGCTCCGACGATGAGCGCACGGGTACACAGGAAAGTGATGCGGGCGCCGCATAAACGGGCCCACCCGGGTAAGACGCAGCACCCGGGCAAAATGGTGCACGCCGGCAAAATTGCCCACCACCCGGGCAAACTTGCACATTTAGGCAAATTCGGCAAACTCGCACACTACGCTCACAGTCACGCGCTGAGGCCGCCCGAGCCCTGTGAGAACAGTAACGACAGCGGCCTAGGACCCGATGCCGTCAACAGGTAAGATCCATGTGGTTATACACACGCTTTCTAATCCAATGTAAATACTATGGTGGCCACTTGCACGTTCTTGTGTTGTCTAATTTGGAGAAAATAACCTTAATTCAATTCAATTCCTTTATTTCAATCAACAGTTGGATCATAGGTACATTATATAAAAATTATTAGAAAAATAAATAAAAACAAGACAAAACACAACACACAATTTCATTATTACTTACAAATTAAACTGGCAAAGTCAACAAATAAAAATTAGAAATAATCATAAATGCGACATATTTGAAAATAATAACGCATATAAAAATTATTTAATAATTATCATTTATTCGACATTTCAATATCGCAAAATAGAAAAGAGAGGCAGATAATGAACAATAATGTGTTATGATTATTTCATTTTACTGTTATTACTATACAGTGTGATTCTTTATAATGTGCACATATCGAAATGAGGGAATCTATGCTTAATTTTATCGACCGCAAAAATGTTTAAAAAAATCTAAATATTTTTTAATTTTTTTTATGGAATTTTTAAAAAAAATTGTTCGCTGCTGTGACCCCAGTGTAAACAAAACGGTGTAACTTTTAAACTAAATGATCTATCACGATGAAACAAACTCCATAATGATTGGAAGTAATTAGGCGTCCTCATAAAATTGTGGAAAAACTGCCCTCAATTGAAAATAAACATGGTTTTTTTTTTAGCAAAAATAGTTTTTTTTTTTCATCAATTTTTACAATAATCGTAAAATTTCTCAATAAGACCCATTACCTTTTTTATTACTTTAAATTAATCTTCATCGTATTAACTACCCAATAGTAAAAATTTCATGTTTATAACTCAAACATAACATTTTATATCAAGTGTTAAAAGATGGCACTCCGAACGCGCAATTTATTGTTCTCTTAATGATGGTTTATTTGGGATGATAAATTAATACAAAATAGTTCAATTAAAACCATTTATTATTTTACACAAAATGTAATGCATCAGGTTCTCAAAATGTCCACTTCGTTGTTGTAGGCACAAAGCCGCGCGAATTAAAATTTGGTGTGTCGCTCTCCTTATCATTTCGGGATCATTGCGAATATCATTCGCACAGTTTATTATGCGGTCACGCAAATCGGCCTCACTGTTGATGGGGACACTGAAGACGCGTTGCTTCATGTTCCCCCATAGGAAGTAATCAAGGGGCGTCAATCGGGTGAACGCGCAGGCCACGCTACAGGTCCTTGCCGGCCGATCCATTTATCCCGATAATTATCGTTTAAAAGTGATCTTACATTTGTAGCGGGCAGCGGGCAGGGCATCCGTCCATCTGCAGAAACAGCCTTCGGCGCAAAGCCAGTGGTACATCCTCCAATAACTCAGGTAGTTCATTTGTCAATAAACTTAAAAATCTTTCACCGGTCAACGTTCTCGGCAATATGACTGGTCCAATCAACATGTTATCGATAAGACCAGCCCAAACACTTATTGAAAATCTTACTTGAAAAGTCGATGAACGTTTCAGTTTTGGGTTTACACCTTTCTTTGAATCCAAGTGGACATCACACACCTTGGACGCCAGTCTACGTCTTCATGTAGATGTTGCACCCTTTGGTAGTGATAAGGATGCATTCCTTCTTTCTTTAAAATGCATCACGCTGATTTTGAGATATTCCGTGACGAAGAGCCAATCGTCTAGTACTTATGGATGGATCAGCAAACAAATCACCCAGTACTGCTTGTCCAATAGCCACATCAATAATTACTTGAGGCGGCTCGCGAAGATCTTAATCCGAATCCAGTGATCGACAACCTTCTGTGAACTTCCTGGAAGTTGCGGCCAGATGGCACTGGTTGCCTGTTAGGAAACGCAGCTATGTAAGCTGCGCGCGCAGCTCTGGCACTTCCTCGTCCCACTCCATAGTAAAAATGAATGTCGGCAATGTGTGCCGGGGAGAATTCACTTAAACGCGACATCATGTAGCAGCGAACGAAAGTTAGGAAACTCAGGTAGCAGCGAACGCAAGTAACGAAACACATGTAGCAACGGCGAATAATTCGGAGCGACTGCCTGTCTGACGTCTGTTATAATTCAAGATCCCTTCGGCTGGCCCTACCTCCCCGCACCCCAACCCGCGCACATTCACAACAAAATTCACAAAAAAAAGGTTTAGCTAACTGCTAAACAATAGTACGTAGCCATGCGCTGGACCTTTCTTTGACAGTTGATAAGAAATGTTGGGATTGACTTAGATTGATTGACGTAGCTAATACGATGAAGATTAATTTAAAGTAATAAAAAAGGTAGGCAATCGGGGCGTCTTATTGAGAAATTTTACGATTATTGTAAAAATTGATGAAAAAAAAAACTGATTTTTACTAAAAAAAAAAACATGTTTATTTTCAATTAAGGGCAGTTTTTTCCCACAATTTTCGTTTTATGAGGACACCTAATTACTTCCAATCATTATGGAGTTCGTGTTTCATCGTGATAAATCATTTAGTTTAAAAGTTACACCGTTTTGTTTACACTGGGGTCACATGAGCGAACATTTTTTTTTAAATTCCGCAAAATAAAAAAAAAATTTAGATTTTTAAAATATTTTTGCCGTCAATAAAATTAAGCATAGATTCCCTCATGTCGATATGAGCACATTATAAAGAATCACACTGTATTAAGCATACAACAATGGTTAATGTAGTGACGGTCGAACCTCTCAGCCATCATCATCAAGATGGTGTTGGAGCTGGCGCGGACCCTGCGCACCAAGGATGTGCACCGTTTCCGCATCGTCGCACAGAAGCAGTTAATGCGCGACTCAGCGAACATCCCCGACGCACTGCAGTACCGAGGCAGCCCCAACAACATCCTGCCTGTAGGCATTGTTGAATTGGACTCGTAGGGCGCTGTACCGTTTTTAAGTATAGTTAGCCCACAGGCCGCTCGAACGAAAACAGATGCAATGCGCTCTGAAAAGAGTGTTTTTTTACTACCTTCGAGCATCGTGCAAACCTGCGAGCTATCATGTTCGCTCTAACACAGACAATGCCCTACGTTCCCGGTCCATGTCTGAATCGTTTTTTAGGTCAGAGGTTACCAGATGCCCAAGGTATTTGAAGGTGTCAACCCTATTTAGCGGTACATTATTTAACTTGATGCTAGGGATACTATCTGGACATTTACCCCTGACCCGAAAAGCCAGGGTGCAGTGGTGTCCCAGTGGTAGCAACCCCGACTTACGAGTTGTAGGTCGTAGGTTCGAACCCAGACAGGCGCTTTACTTTGTGTAAATTATTACATCGCCACTGCTCTCAAAACGGAAAATGAAACGAGCGTTGTCACACTGCACTATAGACACATTCTGTACGACACTGTTCCTCCACAATATCGCTACTCCTCCATACGTCCGGCCTACGAGCATGCCCGCCGTAGTATCCACATCTGACGTCCATCGACATAGCCATAATCAGGATCAATGTCGCTTAGAACATGTATATCATTCGGTAGAAGCCATGTTTCTTGCAACGCTATTATATCAGAGGTATGACACAATTGCCTGACATAGTCTACCGATTGCTTGACACTTTTACAATTGAAGCTAATCAATGTGTACAGGTTGTCTTTATCCATCTACTACATTCTTAGACTGGCCACGACGCGGCAACGCCTCGGCGTTCGTTATTTTGAGCTTGAAATTTACAAATCGCCTGAATATGATTCCTTGAGGCCATAAACCGCTATCGAGGAATAATGACGACGTGCTTTCCAGTATAAAGAATTGATAGGCCTTGTATTCCCTTTTAATGATGCTCCAGTCATTTTATTCTGTCGCACTAACTCACTGTTTTAAATATTTCTAATTTATGTGCTTAAATAATAATAATGGATAATAATTTAATCCAATGCATTGCCTAAGAAGACTGAAGGTTTCATGAGAGATTTAATTAGCGTGAACCCGAGCATTCGTGGGAGTTTCTGAGAGAAACTCCCACGAATGCTCGGGTGACTAAATAAACCTCTGCATCGTGAATGTGTTCATCATTTGCGTCATTTATTAGCATCGATATACCGACTGCTAAAACTAGATTAGAACTCGATTGTACTTTGTATATATACTAATATAAAATGGACTGAGATTTTAAACGTCGTCATCTTTAATGGTCGCAGTATTTATAGTGAGTATACCTAATTACAATAACTTAATGATTCTTATTGTTATTTCTTCTTGCTCTTACTGTTTAGCATTTTCTCATCCATATTACTAATCAGATCATCAGTTCAATCGTCATTCTATCTTGCCCAAAAAGTTATCCGTAAAATTCAGAAAGACTGTACTGTAAATTTTAATCATAAGTAGAAAACCTTATGTTTCAATGAAAGATGACCATAATGATGTACACAGAAAAAACTAAAGTCTAACACACATAATATGTACTTACCTTTTTGTATGTATGTGAAGAATAATCAAAATCGCTTTATCTTTTGCTGTAGCCACTTTGAACGTCATAGTTGTATGTACGTCTGTGTGTCTAGTTATCTATTAGTTACCGCTTAGTCACCCAATTTGTATAGTCTCACCATCGAATAGCTTCAGGTCTATACAAATTCTTACCCATGCGACCTTCAGTTTTAGATATCGGTACTCACGTACGTACTCACGTCCGTATGCGCGTGAGTCGCGCGTGCGTACATGTCCTTATCGATCGGTAACTACTCGATTTTATCGCTATCGATCTCTTAACTTTTGATGTTATCACTAACTAGGTTTTTATCGGGTTGTCTATTTAAAAAAAAATGCAAGGATTTCGGCGATTTGTAACTTGGGGGCTTGAGACTTTTTGATAACGTAATTTAAATAAATTAAAAACGGTTTTTCGCGAACATTCGTGAGAAAAACGTTTTTAATTTATTAAGCTTCAGAGCTGCGGGGTAATTGCGTAGTAACAGACTATCAGTAGCAATGGGTTTAATTTCAACAACATTCATTGCGTTATTTAAGTTGTTGAGCAGACACATTTTTCGAACAAATGAAGCAATGGATTAGGAATATCCTTCAAAATGATTCAGATTAAGATCGATAGTGTGCTACGCAATTAGGGTGCTGATTTCCACTGAATTTGTATAGAGATTTTCGTTAAAACTCCCACCGTCCATGCGTATTACTTTTTGTTTCGTACATTGAATGAATGATTCCGATTATGATTTCCGATTTATATGATTAATAACGCAAAAAGAAACCCCTGCAAAATCAAAATGTTTGACAACGGTACAGTTTACTTAACACACCTTAAAAACAAAGTTCTCGAAAACAATACAATCAACAACCATAAACAAGTTAATTATTTAACAATTTGACAAACACTGTTTATCCACTCATGATATAACACACAAGTAGAGTACATAACTACACATACATAAGTAATACGAATTACATAATAAGGTCACTACGCAACTAACAGTTTACGTAATGCACAATTGCGAAAAATATACGAAATATTGAATATAGTGGCAGTGGCCGTTTTATGAGTGATGTCGCAATTTGATCGGTTATCTCCTGCAGTCATTCGATCGTAAGACGTCCACTGCTGGACATAGGCCTCCCTGAAGCACCGACACTTCTACTGGTTCTGTGCACAGATTTATAAACTAAAGGGAGATATGGTGTGGCTGCCCAACTGTTCGAGTCCGGCTGTCGCCTTCAACTACATATGCACTACAATACGAACACGCGCTGCGCTCACTCACACTATAACAGTCACCACACTCAACGTGAGCCAATCGCGTAACGCAGATCGCAACGTTGAGACACACAACTACATTGACAATTCTTATTGACAAATCAACGGCGTCCGCGTTTGTTTCTGTTTTGTGCATACATTGTTCGCACGCGCCACGCCCCCTTGGCATATCTCCCTTTAGTTTATAAATCTGTGGTTCTGTGCTTCTCGCATTCAGCGGATTCCTGCGGCCTTCACAAGGTCTCCTGAAGTGATATTCTATAAAAATAAAACCGTGAAAACTTAGGTGAAGCGAGCTTGAAGTGAGCCGTCGATAGTGTCAATTCCTTCATCAGGTGAAATGACATCTCACTTCGAGCTCACTTCACCTATGTTTTCACGATTTTTACAGAGGTTGGCCCTTATATTTTTGAGATGTCTTCATATTTACAATAGCAGTTTTTAGGCTGCCTAGTTTCCAACTCCAATCTGTATTGGGAGTTAACTTATCATAGAGTGCTTTCCAGTCATTACAACAGCTATGTCTTTTGTTGAATACTCTCTTAGTTTCTTCTTCTAATGCTGAGCCTACTCCATTCCTTTCCATTCCTCCCAACGTTTATAGCTTTCTCACGTAGTGATTCTCATCATCGGTGTCTTGGCCGTGAGTGTCTTGTTTATCTTCAAGTTTAGCCAAAATAGGCTGAATACCAGCAATCAGCCTGTAACGTGGAAACTATTCTATATCTATCAATTCTGTGCTTGGGGTTGCTTAATTCCATGATTGGCAGCTATTTATTTAAAAGTATATAATGTAATACTGCCACCACTAATCCACCTGCCAATCGTTTATTTATCGTTTAATCAATTATTACAGCTAACAAACAAAGTCCCGTTTTTTGTAGCAGACTACAGGGGAAGCCAATGTTTATTCGTAGATATTTACTGACTGCTATGATTGATGATACGCTAGGAAATCACGCGATAAACAAATGATACACATTAGCTAGTAACACAAGCTGAAACTGAACACATCCTCTAGGTCAAGGCTTAGAGATTTGGCTAGACGGCACGTTTTCTTTACGGCATATAATCCGCGCCGTAGAAAAAACGTGTCTGGCAACAAGCTTTCATAGTGATACATACAACACTGACGACCGTGTCTACGCGCGGCGAACAAACAACGCCGTACAAAAAACGTATCTGTCAACAAGTGACACATGCAACATGGACGACCGTTCCTACACACGGCAAATAAACCGTAGTTTTTCACGGGCCATACTATGTAGAATCAGAAATACTAATTCCTTGTGTAACTCTACGAGTAGAAGCTGTCCTTGAGAGTTGAAGCCTAAATTATATATCTGTAAGACGTAATACATATGTCAACACAAGACTGGGCAAAGTGCCATATATCGAGAAGCCATAATGCTTAATATCAGCTGTACATGACGACATGGTAGCAATCAGTGTCTTATACACCATCACTGTGATTTTCAAATTAACTCGTACCTCTTCCCTTCATATTTCAACACTGAATGAAAATGATTCGTTGACCAATCTCTCGCTTGCCTTAACGACTTACCAATAATTTGTACACTTTCTCTTGCGCATGTGATAATGTAACATTTTAATTGTTTTCCACGTAAACAAGTTTCCGTTGTACGCCCATCTTATCCCTTGAAATCATTTGCATATTAATTTGATTAAATTAGTTTGCATTCTGTTGAGGACTAGCTTAGTCACATTACAGACAGTTGTTGGATTTCAAATTGCATTCAAAACAGAAAATTGTACACGAGAATATTGCAGATTTGGTCTGAAATCTATACTGTCATCCTTTCCATCTTTTGCAAGGTCTCTTTACTGATTTTATGAATCCCTTTAGATTTCTCTTTATTATACTTCTAAATGTGTCAGTAGAGCAACGTACTAAAGTGTACAAATTCCTGCCATAGAATGAACAGTCCAAATCACATCTGCCAAAGCACTGCATCACTTGTTCAGTGATCGGTGTGGCCAATCCGCTACCAATTTTACACTTAACATTGTACTCTTGATTAGACTAGTCTACTAGATCAGTCAGACCTCATCGCAAACGCACCTCACGCTAATATATTTTTAGCACGTTTCGCTGCACGTGCGCCTGTGTCGCCTGTCAAGCTGTTACTTCATCGTCAGGCCAATAATAACATAATAGTAATTATGTAATTAATTTATAATTTATATATTGGCCTGTCAAGTTTTAGGGGGCTGGCCTGCTTTCCGTTTGTAGCGCAAGATATAAGCTTTAGCGATATAGGCACATGTTTCGTACAATTACCATCATCGTAATGTCGTAATTAACTATGTAAATACTACAAGTACTCAATATTTGAAAAGATTACGTCTTCATTGTGTGAAATTAAATACACCATAGCATGACTCTTTGAAAATCACAACGTCATTAGCGTAGTGGTAACCTCGCAAAGGCCTGTCTGAAAGATGGCAAAAGGGTGATGATGGGAATAACTTCAATCACTTCAAATTTAACTAAAGCCGTTAATGGCGTGTGCAGATTATCGGACACTTTGGAGGAGTGGGAACACCCGGAGTTGAAAAGACGACGTGGGGACCCTGAAGCGGCTGTTAAGCTAGAATGCGACGACGCGAACGACGCGTACGCGTACCGCGCGTCGGGCGCGGCTGAGCCCGCGTCCGCGCCCGCGCCGCCCGACGCCTCCGCCTCTACGCTTGCACCAGCCCTACCCGCTCCCGCGTACGTTGAGTTTTTTTCTTAGAGAACATTCTGTTCTTGAAGGTAACATTGGATCACATTCAAAATTCATTCACAACCTGGTGTTTATGTCCCTAACGTGTACATTGGATTATCAAAGAAAAGCACGGATCCTGGATACGGGTAGATCCTGAGACTCCAGAGTGTCCTATTGACGATTTCATTCGAACTGACGCGTCCGTCTTTGTTGACATGAAAAGTGTTTCTAATCACTGGTTGCTTGAGAAGAGTTATTTTTTGCAGTGTCACGAGCATATATCCATAAATCCGCATGTTCACCGCATGTAATTGTTGCATCGTCTGTGTGTTCGTATACTGGTGACGCACTGATGCTTTATGCTTACAAATGTTCTGCTAACTGTTTATTGGGTTCCACACGATCATGAATACACATTCATTTGTGTTATTTTTACACGAAGAATTCGGAAATAAGATGCCATTAATTAAAAGTGACTAATAAAAGGTATATTTGCAAAGATGTAAAACACAAAAGTAACGTTTTTTTTTTCATGATAATCCATAGCAAGGTCGATTTTTTTTTACAGAATGCGAGCGGGTTGCAGTATATCTAGTCCAAACATAGCTGAAACTCCCGGCAAGAGGTTTCAGGATCCGTACAGATCGTGCGGGAAATTGGGCAGCGGAGGTAAACTGGCCAACAAGTACCCTGGAGGTGGAAAATTAGTTGGTGCCGGTGGGAAATTAGGGGGCAAATTGGGGGGGAAGTACGGAGGTAAATTGGCACAGGCTATGGCGCGAAGAAGGGCGCTGGCAGCCATGACGCAGGGTGGCCGACCAGGGTTAGCGGCGCCCCTGTCGAACAGGTCGAGAGACGGCACGGTGGAGCTACAGATACTGTGCCAGCCCGAGACACAACACAGAGCGAGGTAATTATCGTATTACCTTTTCACGAAACTGGTTGAATCCTTCTGAAGAATCGCGAACCCCAATCGCCTAACACACTTTCTATCGCAATCTTATGCAACATTGAATTGATGCAATTAAAGAAAATTCCTAACCCATTACTTCATATGTTTGAAAAGTTCGTCTGCCCGATAACGTTAATAACTCAATGAATGTTGTGGAATTGTCGAAATATAATGCATTGCCCTTGTGAGTGTGTTAAGCAACAATCCCTCTGGGTTTAACCACAAGCCGAGTGATAAGATATAATAAAATGATATAGTGAAAATATAATGAATGATAAGTAATCATAAAAGAATTATCATTTTCTTGGAACCCAAAGTGGTTCAAATACTTTCGTCTGACTCCCTAAATGACCATATTCACAGATGCTGGTACTTTCACAAAATTCGCAACTTGCTAAAAATGTGCAATTATATTCCAGATATCAGACTGAAGGCAGCAGAGGCGCTGTCAAAGACAATTCCGGGAATGGTTTCCCGACTGTCAAACTTGTTGGTTACGACAAACCAGCTGTACTGCAGGTAAGATCGTCGCATAAGTTTCGCTCTTTACATATTGAAACTATGATCTAATGAATCCCTTTGAAACCCTTAGGACTTTCCTTTGTGTCCAAGGGCAAATTTTTTTCCACTGCTAAAATTTGACCGAAAAAAATTGTACAAAATACTGCCAACCGCTTTGATGATTGCAGTCATAACTCATGGTCATAATCCCTCGCTACCTCATTTGTCATCATCATCATTTCAGCCGAAAGAGGTCCACTGCTGGACATAGGCCTCACCCATGTCATATCAACATAATATTAAATACGATTAGCTTAAATTGTAAAATTATTAGCTAGTTGGTAATGTCGTTGCTCAGTGGTAACTGCCAGGACTTACGAGTTTGTAGGTCGTGGTTTCGAACCCTGTCAGGCGCTTTACTTTGTGTAAATTATTTCACCACCACTGCTCTCAACAGTGACGGGAAACATTGTGAGTAAACCGGCATGTCCTAGAAACAGAAATTCGAAGACGTGGATATAAATACCAACACCCACTGGGCCCGCGTGGTTGATTACGGCTCACTCCCTCTTACAGCGAGGAGGCCTGTGTCCCAGCAGTGGGAACATTATAGGCTTTATATGCTTATGCTGCTAAGGTGGTATCGAAGGAACTGACTGCTCAGGGTACCCTGGATGTAGATTTAGGTATTGCCACTTGTGAAGGCTATTTTAATACTAAAGTGTAAAGACTAATCTCCGAGGAAAGAGTATAGATGGCCAAATCTTTTAGTTAGGTACTTCAACATATCCTTTAGATTCCTTGAAAGTCGAAGGTCAACATGTGCACGGCCATAAATCAATGGATAACATCTAGTCGTGTGTGGAAAGCCAATCTTGATGAACTGTTGTGGTTGGATTTACCATCGTTGTAATTGAGAAGGGTTAACGATATGGAAATTTCAATACTGATTCATGTAGGTGTTCGTATGTTTTATTAAAGTTTATCATTAACTAGCCTCTGCCCGCGACTTCGTTCGCGTGAAATTTCTGTTCCGCCGACTCATCGCATCACCTGCCCGCGCTATCACTTGGTTTTCGCTTAGCGTTCTTTCTGCCTCTTTTTCTTATTGCTCGGCACCTAAGGGCCATAGCGTGGGCCATGTTAAATAGCCTATAGCCTTCCTCAAGAGTTGGTCTATCGAATGCAAAATATTTTTTTTAAATCGGACCGTTTGTTCCAGAGATTAGCGCGTACAAAAAAAAAACAAACAAATTCTTCAGCTTTATTATTAGTATAAACCTATAGAGTAAACCTAATAGAGTTAGATGGATATTACATTAAAAGAGAATTAGCAAATAGTAATACTTTTATTGTTCAGTGCACCCTGAGCAGTTCACCCTGTTTACAACTTGCTGGTTAGCTAACAATGTTGCCTTTTTTTTCTTTTTTTTTCTTGTGGGAAATCATCAAATGACCCCTCCCGCTCTGGGTGGAGCGGAAGGGAGTGTCAGACTCTTACTGACTAAAACCCACCCATGTTCCTTCCTTCGCCCTTTATGTTCCGGGGTAGTGGTAACCCTTTCGGACAATCCCGCTGAAACAATGTTGCCTTACCTGAACATAATTTTCATATAGGTCATGAGAATTTTTCATTCATGTATTGCTTGTGACTTTTAAGTAAAACAGTAACATCTCGGCTGTGTCCGATCCGGATACTATGAATTGCAAACCATGTATTCCAAATTATTTGAGGGCGGCACAGCACGGCCTTCTTCTTACATACTATACATCATAGTCAGTCTTTCAGAGTTAAAATAGTTTCTTCTTAGCCAAATCCTCTTTCACTCACAATGCACTGTTGGCACTACGTAAATCAGTACGACATTTTACCGTGTAATTTTGGGATCACTTTCATGTTTCATACGGCATTTATTGTTTTCAACCGTACGAACAATGGGATGTTACCGTGATCCCAACTTTTTACTGTAAAATCGTACAGGATAGCACCTGTGAACTGCCGCTTTCTCTTATAGCCATCCACATTAATACAATCTTCCATTTCCCCAGGTATTTATAGGCACAGACACAGGTAGAGTGGCACCGCACATGTTCTACCAAGCCTGCCGGGTGTCCGGCAAGAACTCCACGCCTTGCAAAGAGAGGAAGGACGACGGCACAGTCATCATTGAGATCGACCTGGAGCCGGCCAAGAACTGGCAAGTCACCTGCGACTGTGTCGGGATACTCAAGGTTAGTTCATACTCTTGCAGAATATTGTGTTTCTTTAAGTTTTTATAGGGTAGAAGATCCCTTGAAGGTAGCTCTTTGCTCTTTGCTCCAGCTAAGGTTAGCACCCACGGCTTCTGGTAGTTAACTTCATCAGTTTCCGGCCTTTTTGGAAAGTCGTCATAATTTTGCCGATGCTTTGATGTAGATAGATAGATCTCTGTTGTCAAATCTTGTAGTACCTAACCCTTACCTTAATCAGTTGATTATTTTTGTTGAGCTGACATGTTTGACAGGGTACGTATTGTAATATCTAAAATTAAAAGAACTAACGTAAAATAACCTACGTTCAAAATCCCTAAAATCTAAATACCTAATGTTTTTAAATACCTAAGCAACTAACACCTACCTACGAATTACCTAAGTTTAAAATACTGATTGGACTAAATATCTATCATTCAAGAATATGTTTCTGGCACTCGCCGGCCGCTGCCGCGGCACCACTCGCTTCGCTCGCTCGGCTCGTGTGTTGTGTGGTCACAGTTCTAACCTAGCTGTTTCGATTTAAAAAAGATATATGCGTGTTACGCATGCGGGTACAGAAACATATAACGGTGAGGTAAACCAATTTAAGGAAATTTGTACATAGGAATTTCAAGTTTTAGCTTTATGAACTTCAGTAATATATCCATTTGACATTTTAAGCTCTCGGTATTTTGAATATATGTAAGTGAAACAATCATTAGGTATTTAGATTTTAGGGATTTTGAACGTAGTTTATTTTACGTTAGTTCTTTTAATTTTAGATATTGCAAAACGTTCCCGTTTGACAGTTGTTATTCATCAGAATATTTCAAAATCTAGTGGTAATTCTATTTATGTATAAAATTCAATTTAATTTCCTTAGAGTTCCGACTCCTGAGTCTTTACTTAGGTTTCAGATCAGCTCCAATGGTAGCAGTTCTTTGATTGTTATCACTCTTCTCCCAACAGTATTACACATTCACATATTTCTCTGCTAATCTACAAAAACCTTCCCAACCTTCCAGGAGCGCAACGTAGACGTCGAGCACAGGTTCGGCGAGTCGCTGGGCGGCGCGGGAGTCGCGGGTGGCGCGGGCGGCGCGGGCGCGGCGCACCTGTCGCGCGGCAAGAAGAAGTCTACGCGCTGCCGCATGGTGTTCCGCACCGACGTCGTCAGCGCGGCCGGACACGTGGAGACGCTGCAAGTGTGCTCCACGCAGATCATATGCAGTGAGTCGCGGTTTATTTATTTAACCATTTATGTACACACATATCGTAACGGCTAGGCAGCAGCAGCGGCAGCAGCTACGGCGGCGGCAGCAGTTAGGCTGCGCAGGCCGTTAAAAAATAGGGTAGGTAGAAGAAACACTTGGGCAAGGTTCAAACGTATAATCTTCTTAGATTTACAATAGATACGTATTAGTAGACTAGGTCGCGGGTAAGGGCACACTATCGTTCTGAGCACTAGCACGTGAAGTTAGGGAAGGTACCGTCCTTGATTCCCGGGGCACAGTAGCTTGGACACCAGGAAGCAGGGCTTACCGGCGCAGGCGCAGAAGGCCGGTGGTGCGCGGACCAGCCGTGCGTGCCTCGCACAGTTTAGCGGCGCATTCAGAGATTGTAGAGGCTCTGCCCTCAGCCTGGACGGTAAAACTTGGCCGTAGAAGCCGGGACGTAGAACCCTGGAAGGCGCGATAGGGTGCGCATGTTACTATTGTGCGAAAGCAGCAAGCCGCGCGAATATGTCCAGCCTCTTTCCCCTTTCCACCACCAAGGAACGGTATAGAGAGCAGGACATGGGGAAGCTTAACACAACGCAACGGTTTACAGGCAGAGAGTTTTCAAAGACATGGCTGTCACCGTGACAGATATAATATAAGGTTATGTATGTGACACGCGAGCATAAAACACAAGATAAACAATGCAATGATCTTAGCAGCTGGCTTGCTATATAGCACAGAGAGGCCTTGCACATGCCAGATGCAGCAATATTTACAAATTTCCGTCTCCTATGCACTGGACATCCTACAGCCGCGCGGTCTGACATTGACAACCACACAATCAGATACTACATAGGTAGGTAGATAATAACAACGGTTATCCCGTGCAGAGAATCTGGTATAATTACCAAATTAACGAGGAACTCACCTTAGATTTGGGGTAAACAGAATCTTGAGGGTCCAAGGGACCACTCCTGCTAGCTAAGCAATGGATGTTAAAATGACAGATATTTTTAGAAAATTAGTTTTGTGCAATGACGAGTGATGGCTATGAGTGACGATGAGTGATGTAACTTCCAACTTACTAATAATAAAATATTCAGCATCAGTCGACTATTTCCCGTTGAGAACTGACCACAACGTTACAATATAAGCAGACAAGAAGACCAGACCAGAATAATACGTACAGACGCCAGCACATCAAGCTACCCGAAACTGTCAAAGGACAATGCTCATGGATGTATGGAATCCCGTACCAAGCTGCATCAAAGTCAAACGTTGTTTTTTATAGACTACACTTATCATATTAACTCCTACAAACGTTCTATTTGCAAACAAAACCCGGGTTTCGGAGATTTAAAAAAAATCTAAATAACCTAAAAACTAGGTACTTTATTTTGTGTGACATGTCATACACGAACGGCCATTAATGCTCTAAAAAATGATAATCGTTTGAATAAAAATTCTATTCTCTTTTATTCTAGTTATTTTTAAATAATGTAGAATCGCCAAAGTATAATTTTTTTACATGTTATTTGAAAGACGTGATCATGACACTTTCAAAATACAAGGGTAAATTATTGAAGCGGAACGTCATGTAAAGGGAATAAAATAATATCAACACTCTTTTACTTTAAATTAAATTCCTTGTTCAAAAATCAAATACCCAACGCGTGATGTCGTAAAAAATTATGAAAATAATTACTATAATATTTTGATCTTGATGCATGAGACTTTTTGGTACGACTTTTGGTCATTGTCCTTTTCCCAATCAACCTTGAACCTAATGCTTTAGCGATAAAGTTGAAAATATATTAAAGAAATTTGACAGATTGTAGTAGCTTGATGTGCTGACCTCTTTACAAAGGTGTAGCTTATTTCTAAAGAAATGTCTTCCAACATAGCGGCACTTGCATAGCAAATGTTATGTAAAGTCATTTCAAATCAATTATAAAGAAATATTGCATAAACTTTTTTATTTTAATGATAAATAAAATAAATATAGAAAACAAAGACATGAATAATTTCGTTAATCACACTAGATTTCAAGATAACGCAACCTGTATAATGCAGTGGCGGTACCTTCATAGAAGCAAAAAAGGCTTGCCCTATTAAAATCATAATTCAGAACAATAAACGTAAAACTATCAATAAAAAGTATATTAAAAAAACACCAGTACAGGAACTCGAACTCAGACATTCATGTCATAGGGATAATAAAATTTTAAAATCCCCACTTCATTTGCCGCGTGCCAAAGTCAAAAAGTCAAATCATTTATTTCGAATAGGCACATATAAGGCACTTTTTAACGTCAAAAATTACACTAAAATAGAATTGATTCTAGTCGCCCCTTCCAAGAAAAGCAAGAAACTCCACGCGCACTGGGCTAGGTCACGGTGATATTATCTAACAGTATTGTGACTCGCAGACTCGTATGAAAAATTCTGACAAATTCCATTCACACACAGACACTTCACTAAAATACGGTACGGTCACCAAAGGAGATAAGTTGGTTACTTATCTCCTTTGGGGCCGTCGGATACAGTTGAAGTTTTGTAAGAACGGTTTCTTATGGATGTTTTCGAATAAAATTTAGTTTAATTAATAGAAAACAGACAGTTCATTTATCAAATTAATTTTCCTAAGAAAAAATCCATCGGTTTCTTACTAAACTTCAACTATATCCGACGATCCTGGTTACTTATCTCCTTTGGCGACCGTACATAATCGTAACAGTCGACGGAAGGATCACGTTTTGCTATCGCGAGTGAGAACAGTCAATGGCGAGAGAATAATGATTTTTGCAGGAGTACAACAATATAATAAACTACCTAAAGAGGTAAAGAATGCGAACTCGTTTAATATTTTACTACTACTACTTTACTAAATTAATAAATTACATTCTAAATGATCAAACACTACTGCCATAAATAGACTTGCCCTACTGTTGTGTTGCTTTATTGTGGCACCGGGTTTAGATGAAAATATACTTTTTAAATATGAATCCTTATCAACATAAATTAGTTTATGATCACAAGGAAATTATAGAGATAAGATTCGCCCTTTACAGTATGTCAATTGGTCATATAGTTTCGGAGATAATAGAAAGAAAGAAAGGAAATACATTTATTTAGCACAGACTAAAAGACACAATACAATAGAAAATTACTAAAACGCAAAATGCCGCTAAAACATTCACGAATACAACTTTCATACGCGGTTTGATGAAATTGTCGGCTTTGTCATTGCGTGATGTACGAGGGTGACACTGAAAGTTCTTAGAAAATCAAAAACTGAACAAACTAGCAAGTTATTAGTTTTATTATATCGTTTCAAAATAGTGTTCATTTACATCAATACATCGCTGCATCCGCTGCTGTCATTCGTAGATTTTTGATAGTCGTTACGGGTAGTCAGAAGCCCGAAAGTCTGACAACCAGTCTTAACAAGGGGTATCGTATTACCCAGTAACTGGGTTGTGGAGGTCAGATAGGCAGTCGCTCCATGTAAAATACTGGTATTCAGCTGAATCCGGTTAGACTGGAAGCCGACCCCAACATATTTGGGAAAAGGCTAGGCAGATGATGATGATGACATCGCTGCATCCGATGGAACCACTGAGAAAAGCACTTTGCCCACTCGTCCTTAGGGGTCTCTTTGACGTCATTTTGAAACGCAGCCACTGCTTCCTCTGCATCCATAAAACGTTTTCCTCGAAGGTTTTCTTTTATTTTCGGAAATAAATAAAAATCGCAAGGTGCGAAGTCGGGGCTATAGGGCAGGTGACCCAGTAATTCCACGTCTGACGTCGCCAAGTAGTCGATTGTTTGCTTGGCGGTGCGCGGCGAGGCGTTGTCGTGGTGAAGGAGGATCCTACTGCGAGGTCGTTTCTCCCGAACTTTTTCCAAGACAAGTGGCAAACAATTGTTAGTGTACCACTCTGCACTAACTTTTTTTCGATCCTCTAAAACAATTGTTGCGTAATGACCTGTCCTTTCGAAGAACGAGGCCACCATATTTTTTCCCACGCTTCGACCTCTCTTCACTTTAGTTGGCAACTCCTCGGAAGGAAACACCCAGACAGCAGACTGTCTCTTAGTTTCAGGATCATAACAATAAATCCAGCTTTCGTTACCCGTAAGTATGTCGAACACAGCATTTGAGTCACCTCCGTTAAATCTTTGAACGATTTCACAACACCAATCAACACGACGGAGCTTTTGGGCGTCTGTCAAATTATGAGGTATCCACCGGGCACAAAGCTTCCTGACCGCTAAATGTTCATGGAGGATTATGTGCACTTGGCTCATACCGATGCCTAAGCTTGTCCGAATCTGCTGATAAGTCGCTCTTCTGTCAGTCTATCATACGCCGCACAACACTGATGTTATCTTCAGTCGTCGCCGTAGAAGGCCGTCCCTCACGCAGATCATCGGTGAGATTAGTGCGACCACGCTTAAACTCATTAAACCAGTTGTAAACAGTGGCACGAGATGGGGCTTCATCGTGAAAGGCCAATCGAAGTCTAACATAACTTTCTTGTTGACTTAAATGACATCGAAAGTCAAAAAAAAAACCATCACGGAGATTACAAAACAATAATATTCATATCGAAGACGTTCTTCATAGGTGTTTTGAAAGGGTTGGATCTAGTATCGTTTGGTAGGAGTTGGGGGGTAAAAGGTTAAAAAGCTAGTAGGGTTTAGGTCCCCGATTATAACGCTACCCGCTACTCACTATTAAAAGGTAATGAAATACCCGCTACTAAAAAGTAATGCAAATTTTTCGAGAAATATTTTTTTTTAATCTACCCCCTTAAATCAGTTAAAAAGTGAACACGAAACGTTGAAGTGGCGATTGACAAAATCTGTCCTAGTATATTGTCCGTGGTGCAAAATGCCGTGCAAAATCATTAATCTAAAACGAAAACGTAGAAAACTGGTGCTCTGTGAGTTTATCCAGCTTCATTTGGACCTTTCATTAGTAGGACTTTTTACCCCCTTATTTATAAACGTGTCTCAAAGCCGAATTATGATTAACGCCAGCTTAACTATTTTTTTTTCATCTCTAAACTTTAAGCAACATATGCACTATATTATTATTTTTCCTTTATAGCACAACCGCCAGGCGTCCCGGAAGTGTGTCGCAAGTCCCTAGTATCATGCCCTGCCACCGGAGGCCTGGAGCTGTACCTCCTCGGCAAGAACTTCCTCAAGGAGACGCGCGTGGTGTTCTGCCAGCGAGTGGACGGCCGCACGCACTGGGAGGAGGAGGTGGCTCCGGATAAGGAGTTCCTACAGCAGGTACACAACTTTATTATATTCCGAACGGCCCACCCCAGCTTCGCACGGTTTTTATATCGAAACATCAAGATTTCTTCACGCGCAACCTGTTACCATGGACAGTACAGACGCCAGCAGGTCAACCTACCCGAAACTGTCAAATTTTCCCAATCAACCTTGAACCTTAAAACTTTAGCGATAACGTTGAAAATGTATTAAAGAAATTTGACAGATTGTAGTAGCTTGATGTGCTGGCGTCTGTACATGCAACTGAAGCCCGTGCACTGAAAAAAAAAATCACCTACCGTTCCTTAAATTTAAAAAAAAACTAGAATCATATGCTAAATTCATGGTTTCAGTTTACAAGTTGATGTTCCTGCCACCTTGTAGTGGCTGGCTTTAAGATGAGAATCAGTTATAATAAATTCCAATCTTCAGTTAACATGGTTTAGTTTAAATGTGAGTTTGTAGGACTCTTATGTTTGAGTGGATACTTCTGAAACTGATAAAATGTAATCACGTTTTAAGATTTATTGAGAATGATTGGCACCCTAATTGTGTCATTATCAATATCAATCTGAATCATTTTGAAGGTTATTGCTAACCCATTGCTTCACATGCTCGAAAAATTTATCTGCCCAACAACGTAAAAAACGCAATGAATGTTGTTGAACTGTCAAAATGAAAGCCATTGTTACTGATAGTGTTACGCAATTACCCCGCCGATATGAGCCACGACCACGAATGATAAATTTTTCCTATGCCTTAGTGGAGGTTATCCCTACACGAGTTCATTAGTAAATTATGTGTAAATTCAATGTTCTAAACACTCTGTTAAAGCGATCTGAAATCTAGCATGGTATAAATATTTGTTTTTTTTTTCACTCACCTTAGCAAGACACTGCATGAATAACACTTTCTAAACTCACAACACCCAGTTTTCCGTCTTCCAAATCTGCCAATGATTTCATAGAAAACATGCGACCTGTCCCTGCTTTGCACGGATGTAATGTACAGTCAGCTTCAAAAATATTATGTATACTCTGCCAAAGAACCATTTTATTGTCAACCACCTTTATTCTATAACATTGCATGTACCGTATAAAACACAAACACAGTATAAAATTTATTTTACCAAAACAAAGTAAACATTTGGTCCCAAAACAATTATAGACCTGATGAGTAATATAAGTTATTCTGCATAAGTCTCATAAATATGTATCCTAATAATATTATAAACGTGAAAGTTTGTATGGATGGATGGATGTTTGTTACTCTTTCACGCAAAAACTACTGAACGGATTTGGAGATGAAATTTGGCACACATATGGTTTATAACCAGGATTAACATATAGGATACTTTTTATCCCTTTATTCCCACGGGATCGAAACTTATGCGGATGAAACCGCGGGGCGTTGCTAGTACAGTAATAATTAAATAACGAGGTAAACAAATCTAAAAGCTCATTCAACTCAAAAGTTTAACTTCAATCGGCAAATTGTTTATGACATCGCATTTTCAACTAAGTACTTCTAACACCTCCTCTTGAAGTTGCAGACACACACGAAAAGCGACTTTGTTTTATTTATACTATGGATTTATATGAATAAGTGTCCGTCGTCTCCCAGACGCACCTAGTGTGCTGCGTGCCGCCCTACGTGCGCGCCGACATCTCGGAGCCGGTGGGCGTGCAGCTGTTCGTGCGCTCCGGCGGCAAGGCGTCCGAGCCGCACTCCTTCTACTACACGCCGCCCTCGCTCGAGACCGGCCCGCAGCACCCTTCGAGGCACCACACTCAAGGTAATACTAGCACAAGTAACACGGTACATGATACGCTTGGGTGTGCTTGGATACAGGGTTTTTTACTGTCAAAAGTGTGATTTTTTTTAAAATTGAAATTAGTATAAACAGATAAAAAAGAAACTTATTGATATTGTTTATTAAAAACGTGCAGGGAAAACAATATCGTAGAGAAATGAAAAAAAAAGTATATGTAATAATTTAGATAATAAAAAATATGTGTGTTCAAAAGTAATTATCCTTAAATACATCGTCACACATTGACATTAAGAAACGCATTTTAGCATTTCGTATATTCATAAGATAGAATCGTCACGTCCTATACGATGTCTAGATGTCCTCCATGTATGCACGAACATATAAATAATTACATTATACGCTTCTATATCTGTGTGCAATACAAAATTGCTGTCAAATAGTGCAAGGCTTTTGTAAACTTGTGTTATTTCATTACTCACATTTGTGTGTGTTTTAAACTGTAAAATGGGGGTAATTTTAAAAGCCAGCGGTATTTAAAAAAAAGGATGGCAAGAATAATCTGACAGCCTATTGTAGGCCTCTTAAAATCTTTGAAACTGCTTTTGCGTTTTTAATTAGCCCCAGTTTCCGGCCACGTCATTTAATTCGGACAAAGTAAAAGTTATATTTGGACAAAAAAAAAAACTGCAATATCTGAAACATATTTTATCACGATTCCATATACTTGTGGTTAGAGAATCTTTATTTACTCAAAAGAAATTTAAATTTAAGAAATTACTTATGTAATCCAATCTAATTAAAATACGAACACGAATATTGATTACATTGCTATTGTTTTCTTCTTCATTTAATTCTATCATTCTTTCGATTTACTTCTTAGGTTCTTGTATGGTGAGACAAAAATGGAATCCAATGGAATGGTGAATCTTTAACTCGTAGAACAATACACATACACATTTCTCAAAACTTTAAGGTGGTCAAAACTATATCAAATCCACCCAGCAGTTTCCGAGTTAGTAAGGACCGGACCGACAGACCTAGTCAATTTTATTGATATATATCATAGTTTTAACTGATATTTGTATTGTATAGACTTTGTCCCTACATGTTTCATTTGTGGTCGAAAATGTTGCTTGCAAAGCTATTTTTTGCTTTTTATCTAATATTGCTTCTTACCATCGAATACTAACATATACTGTAATATAAATTAATTTTAGATTATAACCTGGAATCAGAAGATACATTGCATTAAAACTGAATTTGCTTTAGAAATATTTAGTATCATTTAGCGTTTAGTACGTATCGCTTACCTTTTTATGACTTATGCGAAGATACATACTTAAACATTTATAATAATCAGCTTAACGTCAAAAAATGTAGTATATGATAAAAAATCAGAGCAATATTTTCGTTTTTGATTCTATAAATATACAAAGCGAAGTTGCTTATAAACAACTAAATTCCTTGCTAACCATAAGAATGAAAGCGTAAGCGATACAATCAAACTTAATATATAGAAACATTTGATTGCCTTATTGCATATAATATAACATGTTGCTTGGTTTTAACCACGCTTATTTACTGAAGCATGTATATAACACTGCGGTACATAGTTATATGATTATAATACTGAAAGTTAAGATATATATTTATAGAGATATTTGGAAGAAACGACTGATGCGCGAATTGCGTACTCTTTCTTTTTTCCCTTCTGTTCAAGCTAGGTCTGTCTAGGTAGCGAGCACTGCCGACGCCCGCCGCTGCCCGCTGACCGCGCCAGCACGGTACTGACACACAACACACACACAGACACACACTCATGCACACAGACAGACACACACAACACACCTTACAGAAAAAAACACACTGATACAATTTTGTTTGAACATACTTGTGCGCACTGTCGATGTTGTTTTGTTTGTTTTTAGACCGATTTTGCACTTTAAAGATTAGTATTTCTCCTGTGTTAATAGTTAAATGTTGTTAATAAAGTCATTAAAAAAAATGGAAACAACGAATATTAAACTTTGCTTACTATAAAGTATCACAATATGCCTTTAAATAAATATATTATCAGTCAAAATTCGCCTCAAACCAATAATTCTTTAGCATTTATTGACATGCCGTCGACAGTGCACTATAACCACACAAGCAAGCAAAACTCAAAACAGAAAAACACACAATTGAAAAAAATCCAAAGACGACGCAGAGTCAATGGAAAATGAACTTTATTTACTTTCACACAGAGCTCACTTGCCAGTAACACTGACCTTCGCGTAGGACAGACTGCACATCCCCCCACACTTTAGATAGTACTTATATTGCGTGTCGACCCTATGTTGTATATTATTGTGTTTTACTCCGACGTAACTGGTTTCTGATTATATTAAAAATGTGCTTGATAAAACGATATGTGAAATGTATAAGTTTACTGTGAAATTTTGACCGTTTTCAACTTGCTGCCTGGTGTTTTTAATAGGACTATCGATATCTCGAGTCCGATCACATTAACTTATCGAAATGTAGCTTAGTTCAAAACAATCGAAACTGATTGTGTTGCATTTGTAAAATGCATAAGAAAAGAGAACGATTGCCAGTTAATGAAATAAGTGTATTATTGTTTTACCTTTATTAAAAAAAAATCCTATAAGGCTGGGTCCTATTTAAAAGGGTCGCGCGAATACCCGATCGTCGCATCTATATATCTTTCACCTTTTTGTTCGGTAAACTTGATCGTGTGATTGCACCGACAGAGGGCTCTTTTCGGTTTCCCGATCAAAAAGTGACAACGATATCGTATTGGCGCGACGATCGTTACAGGACGCGGGGTAATACTTCTAAATTAGTTAAACTACTATACCAGCAATGCACGCTGAAAACGTCAGAGATTTGCACGACAAAATAGCCGGAAACGCTCTACTGTTACCAAAACGATTACTTTTTAGGAGAGGCCTACGCAGGTCCGTCTGTGGTCTGCTCTGGCGCAAGAACCAGATATCTTAGTGGATCGTTTGAGAACACACAAGCTTTGCTCGACACATCGGTTTGTCGATCAACATTTCGATGTGTCATTTGAAGCTACAGTAGCGTTATCTGATTACAATAATCTGGTTTACTTGTGTGATAACTGAAGAAATACACATATATAAAGAGATAAGAATACATACTTATTTGATTGCTTTTCATGTTTTGATAAGAATATTAACGTCCATTGACTTGTCTTATTATTTTATTTTATTAATAATAATCGCTTGATATTTTAATATTTTCAAATAAAAATCCAATAATAAAAATGTCTAGAAAAAACAAGTTTTTAAAAATAGTTAATGTTTTCTTTTTTTACATAATTTCGACATTTACTTAATATATCTTTAAAAAATGATACAATAAATATATAATATTGAGGAGTTCATATTGAATAAATAATATTTCCTCAAAAAAAAAAAATGTTAGTGTAAACATATTTTTTTACACCGAATCAAAATAGACATACATTTCCAAATTAAAAGCATTTACTGTGGAAAACACGCCTTTAGTGACCACTACTGAGAGTGCCAACATGACACGTGTAACGAGACATGCGACACATGTCGCGAGATGTGACACGTGTTTTGTAACACGTCAGATGCGTCCATAGACTAGTTACGTGTGTCAATACAACTTTAGATATCATATCGACGAGAATTCGATCCTAAAGCTAGGTTGGCACACGCTACAGGCGTATCTTCCGTAGGCAATGTGTCGCGCCAGTTATGTCGGAGCGTGCGTAGGGCGGGGTCGGCGCGTGTGCCGCCCCCCCGACGCCGCTGACGAGTGCGTGCCGCAGGTGGCGACGACGCGCGCCTGTGGGGCAGCATGCCGCCGCCCGCGCGGCCCGCGCGCCGCGCCTCCGCGCTGCCCGAGCCGCACGAGCCGCAGGGGCTGAAGAGCGAGGTACGTACCTATGTAGCGGCCATACTCAACTCGACCCAAGGTTCGATCTTCGAATGTCTTTTATTGAGGTTCAATGGAACCCAATTGAAAAGGCCTTTTTGGAGGTCAATAATTTTAGAAGAAACAAAACTGAATTGTCCATTCCAAAGAGAAGAAGGATCAGCAAAAGAAACAGAGCCGTAACTTTAAAAAAAAAATCACTTGGTTTGTACCTGACAGAAAAAAGAAAATGCACTCTCTTTTAAAAACTTCCATTTCAAACTCAAAGCATTTATTTCAACTAAACCATTTACAGACACTTTTGAACTGGCAAAATTAAATAGTCGGTCAGTTGGTCAAAAAGTTGAAGCTAGTTGCCCATTCTAAAACGTAGATCTCTATGGAGAAGAACGGGCAAGATACTTCAAGCACACTCTTAAATCAATTTTATTTTCCCTATCTGGGAAAATAAACGCTTACACATTAAAATAAAGGTTTTATACGTAAAAAAATTCCAAAAAGTCTTTTCTCTATCAGGTCGCAGACGAATCCAGTCAGCACTCGTTGGCAGACGGCGGCGAATCGTCGTGTGGTGCCGACGGACCTGATAAACCTATGAACATGTCCGATGAACTGACTGTTGTGGACCTCAGGCTCAAGTCTGAGATGTCCCGGGACTCGCAGAGCCAGGTATGTTATTCCTTTTACATTTATTTACTGCAAATAACTTTAGAATGTATATAGTCTACAATTTCTTTTTTCTGCGTGTTTTTCTGAAAAATCTTAGAAATACTTACATACAGACAGAAACTACAGAACCATTTTCTAATTTCAAAGAAGGAAGGTTTTATATTCAGAAAGACAACTTTTCATCTAATAGTAGGTACTAAAATAAAATGTCGTGCACAGTCACGAAAAGACATAAGTAGCCAGGGTCGTCGGATATAGCTGAAATTTATTAATAAACCGATGGATGTTTTCGAATAAAATTTAATTTGATAAATAAACTGTTTTTTTTCTTTTAATTAAATTTAATTTTATTCGAAAATATCTTTCAGTTTCTTACTAAACTACTTATCTCTTTTGGTGACCGTACAACTATGTTATCTGTCAATCAGGTGAGTTTCGTAAGCGGATACGAGAGTATGAAACTCTCTCCGAGCACTCCTGTGCAGAGCGAGCCTCCCTCCCCTCTGGCGTCCTTCACGCAGCAGCTGCAGGCCATACAGAACCAAGTGCAGACTGACAAGATGGTAGAAACTGTCACAGCCGCCATCTTTAACAATGACGACAACGCGCCTCAGATCTACCCCACCATCATGCAGCCCATTGATCCCATGAGACAGCTCATCTCATCCAAGAGCGTGGATTCCTTGGAGCCGGACATGAAACTCAACCCCGAACTCATGATCACCGATACCACCATGCAACAAAACGAGCAAAGACTGATAGTGTACAATCAGATGCAGAGCAGACAGGAGGAGAATTTCAACCCTTTCGGAGCCATCACCAAGCTGGAGATGGGCACCAGCCAGATAGAGCAGCGTCTGGCGCAGCAGTCCGCGCACATGGAGGCGCTGGTGGAAGACGCCATGAAGGCCACGGCCGCCATCCTGCCCGACAACAGCAAGCTGGACGAGCTGGTGAACTCGCGCGTGGACGACCACCTGTCGGGCGCGCCCGCCGCGCCGCCCGGCGCCAGCGACGTGCTGCTCAGCCCGCACGGCGCCGTGGCGGGCCGCGCGCCGCCCGAGCGCCGGCGCCTGGCGCCCGACGCCATCTCGCCCGACGTCATCCTCAACCCGCAAGTGTCGCCCAGCATGCTGTGCGACGGCGCGCAGCGCATCCTGCCGCCCGGCCCGGCGCAGGACGAGCTCATGATGATGCAGGACCAGGTGCAGATGACGTCCGTGAAGACGCCGCCCGCCGCCGTCAAGTCCATGATACTGAACGCGGCGGCCGAGATCCTCACGTCGGACTCGACCATGAACGCTCTAGTGACGTCGGCGATCAACACCGCCAATATTTTAACCACCGAGAGTGCCAACGGAACGGGAGGTATGCAGCAGACTGACTCTGCCCAACCGCCCGCGGAACCCGCCGGTGAAACTCCTCTAGTGGCCATGTCTCAGGCTGTATCTCAAGCTGTGACCCAAGCCGTATCTCAAGCTGTATCCCAAGCCGTGTCCCAGGCCGTGACCCAGGAGATGACGGCCCCAGTACAAGGACTCACGGACATGAGCGACCAAGACCTCCTCTCGTACATTAACCCCAGCACGTTCGATCAAGGTGAGTACATGGACGTATATTACAACTAGTCAGACAGCCGCGGTAATCCGAACTACAACGAACTTATTACGTTCGGATTTAGTTTAGAATATGAACACAAATTAATGTAAATATACTGTATATAGTAAGTAAGTTCGTATTTTAGTTTATTGTTGTAAGTCGCCACGCCACGTTTCGGGTTCGGATTCACGAGGCTTTCTTTCATTATCATTTGTTAAACATTCGTATAATAACTGCAGTAGTTTTATTTTAAACAATAATTTATTAATTCAGAAAAGGTTCTACTTTTTTAAATTAATAAATTGTTTCATGGCAACTTTATTTTACTTTTAATTTATATCAATTTTTGTTTGGTATATTTGAACTTGAGTTGTGAATCAAAATTTCGTTGTTTGTCGTAACGGCTAATTGATTTCCTGTACAATACTACTTGCATGTGTCACGCTCCAATAAATAAATGATAATAGTTGTTTCTAACGAATGACCAATTTTATTTATTGCAGTGTAAAGAAGCCCGCGTCGCCGATACCGGACGCACGCGCGGGACACTTTGCGTAGTGAATGCATTTCTTGTGTCGAGGGCTCAAAAGCAGTTTTTATGTGAATTTTTGATGGATGTAAACATAGAAATAAAGTATTTAGAATAGAAAATATAATCTCCGGATGTATGGGTGTGTGTCATTATGATTCTCAAGTAATTGTCCTTGGTTTACTCGTAAAGTGTTTGGACGTCAATTAATTCATCATGTGAGTCAGTATTACAGGGCAAATCAATTGTTTGGAATCGTTGTAGATCATCTAAAATGTGTGTAGCCTATGTATTTATTAGATGCGGATATACCAGACATTTGTTATATTAATGTGCTATCTATAAGTATACACTTACACCGACTATTATATTGAAAAATCCTATATTTATTATACCAATATACTCTAGGAGTGTGAATTTTAGATCTTATACATAAACGTTGTACAACTCGTGCAGTGATTTCAATCAAATCTGAATCAATCGTATGTATAATGTATTTGAGAAAATGAATAGACGTTGTCTAGTACGCATGTATTATGTATGTATGCACGAATATCGAATTATTGTAAATAGTGTCATGTTTGAGTATTTATATAATATCAGTGGCGCCGAGCGGTCCTCCATTAGATTATCCCCTGTCTGTATTAGAAATGATAATTTACGATTTCTAATTTTGTCTCAGATTACGTGAATTTAGTGAAACTTCAGAATTGGACAGCCTTCTACAGCAACAACTGCGTCGGTAATACCTGTTGATTGGTGAATCGATCAGTTCTCCTCAATATGGCAGCCATCACCGTTCGCTCAGCTATCATGAGACTGGCGCCCACTCTGGGGCTCAACCATCTCGTAGCCGATACACCAGTTATGTCTCCATCAATCATGCTGGTGGGACCAGCCGTGATCTGATACTAGCCTAAGTAACCATTAATGGGTCTACCTAAGTCTTCAATAAGTTAGGATCCAATCAATCACTTATAGGCATATTTATTGACATTTGCATGGCCTATAAAGGCTAGATTTCTTCTAGAATCCTAAAAAGTCTTGAAAATTTTTCTATTTAAATAAAATTATCATTTCTTTTACGGGTTTTTCAAGCTATTATTTCTATATAGAATCCACTGCGCTGGGATTTAGGCAATGTTACTGAGATTTTAGCATTACAGACATGCAAATAGCACTAAGAAAACTTGCTTTGTCATCTCTGTCACATTTCTTAAATCCTAATCATTGACTGCAGCCAGACATGACTAATGCTAGCAACCATTAGTGACGAAAACTGAGTAAGTTGTTATCAATACACAGTCGATAATTTCAGGTGTGGATAATATTTAGAATGTTCAACGTTGCTATCTGAGTCATATCTGCCTGCAGCCTCATTTAAATATAATTTACCTAATGGTTATTAAGTAAAGGCGAATGGTCAGTGTATAGTTTTAGTACTACTAATTATACATACATGCTGTAGTAATTTCTCATTTCCTGTAGTTTGAATTAGAAAATTAATACAGTCAAGTTTATATTCATGTTATACGCTGACTGCCTGTCTACCGCCGCGCCATCTTTTGTTCACAAGAACAAAATCCTTTACAAAACCGTGAAGTGCTTCCTGTACAACGAAAACAAATCTAAATTATATGCAAGCTTTAACGATATACATGTTTCCGAGAAAGCGCAACGAAAGTAACCCTCTCATTACTATACACAAGAGACCACTTCACATAATGTAAAGTATATTTTTATATGTTGTATATGATTGTGATATGTAAGTGAACATATTAATCAGCGTAGTCGTTAATTTTTTATAGGTTTAAGGAAATTGTACTGATGTGATGTTAGAGCAAAGAGTATATTAAAAATTATGTTATGAACATTTATTATTAATTAAAAAATGAGTTTTTTTATAGAGTCGAATGCTACATATTTGTGCCATTTAAATAAATGTAAACGTAGGTATATGTTAGTGTATGAAGCATATCGATAGAGTTCTATCAATTATTATTGGTTCTAGCCGACAGGAAGATGTAAGCGTGCCTTTAGGACATTACACATAACTTTACGACATAATTGTAGCCATAACTCAAAAAAAAATTAATCAAACCAAACTTGACCTTTTTATGGCCATTTTTCGACTTGCAACACTTATAGCGGCCATTGTGTCTAGTATAATAGAAGAAAATATACATTATACAATATTTAAATCAGGGACCATGATGCAGATATACATACATTATACCAAATAGACATTATGTATACAAAATCTACAAACATTTTATACTGATATATTAGATGCTGTATATGAAACGTACCAAATACAATGATGTCTAAATATATTTATATGTACTGTTATGAAAGCTTAGTCTCAAAAACATAAGTTAAAAAAAATATATTAAACAAAAATATACTGTTAAAATTGATACAGTTATACATCATTGTGCTTGTAAAATGTCAACATTAACTTATTATAAATTAAAATAATTATATTTACTGTCAAGTTAAGTGGTATGTAAAAAAAAAAGTATACAATACATGGTGTCGGAGACATTCATGCGCAGACTGTTAGCATGCATTCAATTGAAGCACATCATGTGCGCATGGATGTCTAGAAAAAAAAATGTTTCATAAAAAAGTGCAATCTCTACACGGTCAAAATGAATGGAACAGCAGATAAAAAAATTAATTAAACCGTCGGTACATTTCTACGCCGGGGGTTTAGAATTATGTACTGAATTCCGGTTATTCCGTTTGTCCACCCCAAAAAATCCACTCTTAAGTTGGATACATGGAAACGTATGTCCGAGAATCCAGCCTAAGCCGTTTCTCCAACTTGTCCAAGGGTACATTCTCGGACATGCGTTTCCACCTTAGGGTGGATAAACGGCGTTGTGTTCCATGCGCGCCTCAAAGAGATGTCAGCACGAACTGACGGGGTCAGCTAGGGCTGATGCCTGCCAGGGCCGCGGGTTGTTCGAAAGAGATTTTAAAAAAAGTTGGATAAACGAATTCATGTTAACAGTTTGCAACGTCGATGTCCCTACCACCCTGTATACATTTTATACAACATTTTCCAAGCATGACGATAATTTTTTCACGATATATTTGATATAAAACTCCTGGGAATCTCCAGTCTTCCTCTCAAGTGTTTCTGAGTGTGTTTTGCATTGTATCCAAGGGACATCACATTTATTGTATTTTATACTTATGTTAGTCTTCCATTTTGTCAAACATTCGCAAACCTTTGTTATAGTAAAGTGAAATATTATTTGAAAAGGAGAAGATAGTTAAGTATATAAGTTTTCGTGTTAAGTAGGAAAATTGTGTGTTTAGCAGTGGTTTGTTGAGACCTTTAAGTTATGCGTTAAAGTAATTATAATTGATTAAAGTGTATCCAAGTTAGTTTGCTGAAAAATAATCTAACTTGCTTACATTGTAAAATGAGCTCCATCAGAGTAAGTTATACTCTTTAATTATTGTATAATTGTATACAGCAAAAAATATTATTCAAAAATATTGCTCATTCCTCGATTTGTATATTTTGAAGAGCGCTTTTTTATAAAAATAGTTTTAGAATCGTTAACTATCTTCTTCGTTTGAAAGTTTCCTGTGTAAAATATAACGTATAGAATTACGTACACTGATAGATCTCTAGTCGGTCTAAATCGATGAGTGCTATTGCCGAGCGCGAGTTATCCAAGTATGTTATTTGTTTTGATGTAATTAATAAATGTTATGAAAAATATTCTGTGATTTTTATTTGTTACTCCCAATTTCATTATACTGTATGATACACACTCGTTAGCGTACCTATTTCCTTTCCGTGTTCAGTTTAGTTCAGTTAAACATGGCGCCGATACCCTTGTTCACAAACTAAACTAAATTTAAGTTCAGTGCATCTTTTTCCTTCTATTTCATTAAGAAAAGGACAGAAGATGAATATTAGTTTAGTCCTGTCAAATTTAGGTAAGTACTCCATAGAAAAATTAGACGTGATTAAAAACATGGCTACTAAAAATACGTCAAATTACGTCAGGCGCTGACTAATTTGACAGAACTAAACTAATATTTATCTTCTGTCCTTTTCTTAATGAAATAGAAAGAAAAAGATGCACAGAACTTAAATTTAGTTTAGTTTGTGAACAAGGGGATCGACGCCACTGTTGAGTAATCGACTAATGTCTGTGTATTGTATAAAGTATAAGTTGCCTGCTGTCTCCTGCTGCCGTGCTGCGTCCTACTCCTGCCGCATGGGATTCGTAAGTTGCGTCCTAAAATGGATAACTTATTCTAAGTTACTCTTTGAATATTTCGCAAATATCTCAAAAACTAGACGCCCTAGGTCAAAAATAATGAAATTGTCGTGTCCGCCTTTTATGACATCTATATTTAATTATAAATGATTCTTGGTAAGAATTAAACCGTCACCAATTGATGGATTGCCCCGAAACGATGTCAGTGACCGAGATACGTCCCGGTTTAAACTTTGATCTCAGACAACCGCGGCACGTGAAATGTAATCTACTCCCAATATTAGTAACTAATTATAAACTACTTGGGACTAATAGGGATATTAAAATCGATATGTAGAAACCGATGGATGTTTTCGAAGGAAATTTAATTTGATAAATGTACTGTTTGTATTCTATTAACTAAATTTTATTCGAAAACATCCATCGGTTTTTACTAAACTTCAACTATGTATATCCGACGATCCTGGTAACTTACCTCCTTTGGTGACCGTGCTTCTCATTGAAGTACATATTGATTGATGGTAATAGGCTTGCCCCCTATTACATGGGACTTGAAATAACTGACGAAATGGCGTGTATACTCTAGGTACACCTTTGCCTAACCTTCGGGGGAAACAAACGTGATGTTATGTTCTCATTGAGGACTGTTCCTTTTCACCTTCTTCGTGTTGCTGTCGCTGGCACAACTGTATGTCAGATCTTGTTGGCCCAAAACTTCGCAACTTCCCCGGCGTCGTCGGCGGCAGCGCAGAGGTCACTTTGAACTTACCCTTCAAAGTTCCTCGATTCAACTCGAGTTGACTACCTCCATAGTAGTCGCTGTATAATAACTCGACCTGTATACTCAGTTAGGTCTCCAGAAAAAAGTGGCTAATCGGTTCGCTGTGCTTGTTTCGATTCAGAACCACAATGAGATCCATCCGCATTTCACGGAAGGTGGAAAATTTGAATAACGGGGCTTGAACTTGTTCCTTATAAATTATAAATGATTTTATTTTTGTAATTAGGTTTGTACAAACACTTTTACACGTCAATCATATTTTTAAAAGTAGATGAGGTCAGCGTTTCCTATCTGACTACTCTGAGAAGAAAGGCCGAAACAAATTCGGAGGTCACAGCTCTCCAAATTCCAGACATATAGTATACTCCTCTTCTTAATGTACTACATTCCAGATTATTGTGTTTTACTATTTTTAATATTAACTTCTTAGGCAGCTCAGGTCTATGTAGAAGTTGAAATAAAAAAACCAACAGTATTGCAACATTGCACCTCATTTAATTCAATTACATAATCCTATTTTTACATACGTAATATGTATATGAGCGTAATATTCATAATTGCCTATTACACTAAAATTACACTAACATAACCCCGAATTACTTACACAAGAAATAGTTTCATTTACTTTACGTTTATAATAAATATTTATATATCGTTAAATGCCCATGTACGAACATAGCGTGAAGGTACAGAATAGTACGAATATGATAAGTAGGATGGCAACCCAGGCAGGTACAGTACCTGTGAACAAAAATACATAATATAGTCACTTGTAATATTAACTTTAGGGCTGATTTTTATTTTTCCATCGCCAGATAACATTTATTCGAGGAATAAAATTGACGTTTGACAGTTTTCGTATTAAACTGTCATAATTTCAAAATTATTCGTCGAATAAAGTTATCAGGTGATTGAAAAATCAGCCCTTATTAAGACGCAGCACTAAGATTCGTTTACGGAGTGGCAGGGCAGGAACATCGACGCGCAAACTGTAATCGTGAATTCAGTACATCATTCTAGACCCCATAACCTAGAAATATTTCGTTATAAAAAAAAAAAAAACCGGCTGTTTCATAGAAAAGTGCAATACCTACGTCAAATGTATGGAACAACAATTTGTTTTTTAAACCGACGAAAGATTTCAACACTGGGCCGTTCAGAATCATGTACTGAATCCAGGGTAAGAGGTTTCTCGTCGATGTCCCTGCCACCCTAATTAATTCAGTCATAAGTAGACATTTATCGTGCAAATCTAAAATCACACTGGGTAGGAAATCACAATGATTTTATAACACTTGTTTCAATAGTTAAACAACTTAAAAATACACATAATAGAGGCGTAACACGGAATGTGGATTATGATAGCAGACTAGTTATATTCTTAGCTATAAAAAACAACATAAAAATAAAGTCATCGTGTGTCACGTCATAAAAACATTGTGAATGCAATAACAACAATAATAACCGTGTCACTTAACCGGTAAGAAACCATTTTACTTCTAAATATAGAGGAGTATGTTTTCCTACTGTTTTTACTGCAGCGGACTGAAATAGGCTGTTTTCATACTAACTTCGATAAAGCTTCTGAGCGGCTGGTGATGTGGTGATTATGAAAACTTACTTCTGTTAGGCAGCGAGTGCACGCAGAGATAGTTGTCCATAGAGATGGATAGTACTGCGGTTTCTGATCAACTGGTGATGTTGCTTCTGACCAGCCGGTGATTATAAACACTTACTTCTGTTAGGTAACGAGTAGACGCAGATACAGTCGTTCACAGAGATAGACGGTAATGCGGCTTCTGATCGACTGGTGATGGCCGACTGATGATTATCAACACTTACTTCTGATAGTCAATGAGTGCTCGTAGATACAGTTGTTTACAGAGATGGATAGTTACGCGGCTTCTGATAGGCTGGTGATTATGAGCACTTGCTTCTGTTGGGCAGCGAGTGCACGCAAAGACAGTTGTGCACAGAGATGGATAGTAATGCAGCTTCTGATCGACTGGTGATGTTACTTCTGACCGGCTGGTTATTATGAACACTTACTTCTGTTAGTCAGCGAGTGCACGAAGAGACAGTTGTTTACACAGATGGATAGTAATGCAGCTTCTGATGGGCTGGTGATGTTACTTCTGACCGGCTGGTTATTATGGACACTTACTTCTGTTAGGTAGCGAGTGCACGCAGAGACAGTTGTCCACAGAGATGGACAGTAGCGCCGCTTCTGATCGACTGGTGATGGCTGGTCCGTAGCCGCGTACCGGTAGAAACTCTAGTCCGGTCACGAACATCATATGTGCGTTTTTGACGTGAAGAACTCGCTAGAAAGCAAGCGGTGTATTAGAAATTAGAATATTAACGTTTTAGAAGCTTTTTTTTTTAATACTAGCAACATTAACCACCTTGAAGTTAACCCTGAAGAATAACATTGTTTTTGGAAGCCTGATCAACTCTGATGTCAAACATGTTGAACCAGCGGGGTAGTTGCGTAACACACTAACAGCAGCAATGGCTTTCATTATGACAGTTCAACAACATTCATTGCGTTATTTACGTTGTTAAGCAGACAATTTTTTCGAACATACGAAGCGATGGATTAGCAATATCCTTCAAAATGATTCAGATTGAGATTGAAAGTGTGTTACGCAATTAAGGTACTAGTGTTGTAATTGGTTTACTAAACTAATCCCCAAGTCATACTATTAACAAAAAATTAAATAGGGTTTTAGAACCCGTGGTTAATTTTGAATCCCATCGTAGATATAAGCATAAGTTTATAGTACTTTTAGTTGGACGATTAAACAAAATATATATTTTTTTTAATAATAAGAAATATGAAGCTGAGACTGAACCTTTTCACCATTTTTAGTTGTTATTCTAGTTTTTAATAAATACACTATGAGTCTAACATACCTGCAAGCTAAAAGCAATATAAATGTCAACGGATCCGCTGAACATAGTGCCCACTCCGACAAATCTTCCGTCGTCTCGTACGGCGAGGGCCGAGAGTGACTCGCTGGCGAGGGCGGAGTTCCGCAGGGCTCCGGTGCGCGGCTCCCACGATTGTAACAAGCCGCGCTGCCGCCCCGAGCGGGTCAGCGGATTCGCTACTGTGAACATCCTGTATTCGTTCTTTTGATCTTCTATTAGGCCGAATCTGTAATTTGAGAATAATAATTAAGAATATTATGATTTTGTCAGATGAGACTAGAGGTGCGTATTAACAGAGGCGTAATCGCAGTCACTGCCAGTACTTCAGACTAATAGAAGTTTCTAATAGATTCTTTATTGAATAAAGAATGCAGGATTAAATTATAGAGAACGTTTGTACAATATATTATAGGTAATTTTGAACTGTTGAACATAGCATTGTTCAATCAATCTTCCTAGCCCTACTATGCTGCGGTCGGCATCCAGTGTTATCGGATGCAGCTAAATGAACCAATGTTTTACATAGTGCAACTGCCTATCTGACCTCCAAAACCCGAAACCCCTTGGCCTGACAAACAGTCTCGGTTGTCAGACTTTCGGGTTTCTGAGTACCCATAACGACTGTCAAAGATCTACGAATGACAGTCAGGACCAACGGATTAACGTGCTCGAGGAGGGGTTTCGAACCGACCGCGGCAAGCTTTGGATCGATCCGTGCGGCTGTTATTATTTATTCACGAGCCCCTCAAAACATTGTTATTTTACCCAATTTACGCAAAGTTAGCGACTCTAATCCGCTGTTAAAATGTCACACCAAGTTTTGCTCGAGCATCGTCTGTGTCACTCATAGCTGTGAAATTACATATCTCTTTCTTAAGTGTCGCGTTTATGGCCGGGTACTGTATCATGTTTACCTGCATCGTCTAAACAGGTACTTGTTCCCGTTGGGAGGCTGGCACGTGATCTGCAGCGTGGGCGCTCGTTTCTTGTCTGTGGCCCACAGCAGAGCCAGCCCGTCCTTAGCGATGCTCACCAGCGAGGTGTCGCACGGACTGAAGTCAAGGTCGTCGATCTATAACAAAATAGTGCGGGAAATGAGTACAGGTGGATTCTTATGGAACTTTATGTCGGCTCTGAAGTTCGCTACTCGCTGCGCAGTACCTCCCCCCTCCCCCCGCTGACACGTGAATTTGTTACTGCGCAGCGACTCGCCTCATGTTTCGAGCTGCCTAAAGTTTGAATCGGGCTGTAACATAAATTAATAGTTTAATTCCCAAGATATCGAAAAAACCACTATGGGATTTTTTCAAGAGGATATTTATTCAATAGCCTATTCCTTTCTGATACTATTTTATCAAGTTTTGTATTGATAGTTTCCAAATGTTGATTTTAAAACTATGGCTGAACATAATAATTGTGTTCGATTGTTTTGCAGATCAAATTACTATCGATCGTTTAAGAATGGAATAGAATACTCTTACTCTACAAATACTCTTTATTATGTACATCATATAAATTACAGGTATAAATGTAGAAATGCAATGGATTGCAGATAAGTTATAAAAGTGTAAAATACTGTTTTTAGATTACTCATGCAAATAAAAATAAATAAAGTACCTACAACATGCCGCGCAATCACGATCAACAACCAGTAAGTACTTTGGACTATAAGTCATTATAGCGATCAAAGGTAACCTTTGATTACATACAATGACTTTTTCAAAAGATTTTATGCATATCACACGTCGTCGAATTCGGTTCTAGGATATTTTTCCTCACGATATTTTCTCTCACCGTTTTTAAAGCAGTGATGTGAGTAAAGTGCACTTGGTTTCCAGCCCTCGACCGAGATCATTTACGTGTTTACAGAATGGATTTTCAGTGTCTCTCTCACCTCCTTAGTATGTCCTTCTAACTCGTACAGCAGTTCCATCTTAGGGAAGCTCCACACACGCACTTTGCCGTCGATGCCGCCCGTCGCCATCTGCTTGCCATTGTGGTTGATCCGGACCACCCGCTGTAGGGGATCGTTGCTGCAAATATTTAAAGAACAAATTAGTTTTGACTGCTAGTTGTCTTGTATAGAATTTTCAAAAATAATAAGTAAAATATTAAGTATAGCGCCCCGCGGTTTCACCCGCGTAAGTCTCGATCCCGTAAGAATATCGGGATAAAACGTATCCTATGTACTAATCCAGGTCATGCTCCACCCATGTGCCAAGTTTCATTCAAATCCGTTCAGCAGTTTTAGCGTGAAAACGTAACAAACAAACATACAAAAGATCAAATCTTTTCTCTTCATAATATTAGTTTAGATTTGCAGAGTTTGACTGCCCTTTTTCTCGTGTGGCACAAGTGAAGCACAGTTCATGTTAGTAAAAATATTGGCGAGAAAGAATGGTAGCAGTATTGTTACTAGAGACTTCTAGTGAGCGTATAAGCATAGCATTCTCGTTTACGTCACTAACGAATTGTGTATGCATTTTGGTGTCTAGAGACTAGAGTCAGAATAGCATTACCTAACCTGATTGCATTTAAAATGTAATAATCACTTATATTTTTACTTCGTTCAGGAGCCAGCTGTTCAAACTGCTATTGACCACCATTTGTACAATCATGTTTATTTATTTATTTAATACTTTAAGCACAGAGATGTACAGAGGCGGACTTAATGCCATAGGAATTTTCTACCAGTCAACCTAAGGGTGATGCAGAGATAAACACTGGCAGGTGCAACTGTGAAAATATTCGACAACGAATTCAATTCAGTGAGAGGTGAGTCTAGCTTCAGTCTTTCTCGACGTATTTATCTGAGGTTCCACGAACCCTCCTCGCGACATATCACGTTTTCATCAACATTCATCCTCGGCCTTTAGCATTCCACGCATGCGTGACTGCTAGGCCTCTTCAATCGCATGCCACTCGACTCGACCATCAAATATCGTGAAAATTATTACGTATTCAACAATCAAATACTTGAACTGTTAGTTACATATTCAGTATTGAGTCACTGGTACTTGTTTAATCAAGATTATCAATTAATTTTATACTTCATAAGTCAATAAATGAATCTATACTAATTAATAATAAAGTTGAAGAGTTTGTATGTTTGTTTGAACGCGTCAGATTTGAAAAATCTCTGGAACTGCCAGTAGGATTTCAAAAAAATGTTTTTCTTATTACAACCCAATTCTTGAGGAAGATTATATAAGGCTATTTAACATCACGCTACGACACTGTAGGAGCCGTGCAAGCAGATAAAAGTAGAAGTAATAATGCGGACGGGCGATGGGATGCGACGCGGTGGGTTTCACGCGCATGAAGTCGTGGATTAGCCAGTTTCTAGAGCTGGTTGTAAAATAAAAATATCGACACTATAAAATGAAGCAATGAAACTTTCTGATATAGAAAACTTATATCAATCTATTAGACATATATTTTCTCCAAGCTTGCACCTAGTTTATTGAGCTGAACTACCAGCTGTCTGTGTCGTTAGGTTCCCATGAATGAGAATATAAACAACTGCTTTGAAGATTGTACGGCGCGAGTCGCGTCCTGCGGAGTATTTGTTAGTCTGTTTGAAGTTTTATAGCACTCACTATCTCACCTTATTGATCAATAGTCTTACTCACAGTTACAGACTAAAATCCAACTACGACAAAAATGCCAACTAAAAAGGTATTTATAAACAAGTCGATCGATGAGCGAGAGTCACACGTCATTATTAAGTTACGTAATTAAGCCCCTTAGGTAAGTAATAGCAGCCGCACAGGTCGATCGATCACGTTAAGCTACGCTTGCCGCGGTCGGTCTGTGGATGAGTGACCATCTTTACATCCCGAGACCTCTCCGTGCCTCGGGAAGCACGTTAAGCAGTTGGTCCCGGATGTACATAATTCGTGGATCTGTGTCAGTAGTTACGAGTCGTCAGAAGCCCGAAAGACTGACAAGGGATATTGTATTACCCAATTACAAGGTGGTGGAGGTCAGATATGCAGTCGTTACATGTAAAATACTGGTATTCAGCTGCATCCCGTTAGACTGGAAGCCGACCCCAACATAGTTAGGAAAAGTCTAGACAGATGGTGATGATGTGGTACTTGTGAATCCAGATATACGAAAATATACATAAATCGACCCCTTGTTTATACCTTTTTAGTTCCTCCTTTGGCTTTATCGTAGTCGGGTAAATACAAAAGATAACCAAGAATGTTTAGTCAGATCGCAGTATAGAAACCCCACGCGATTCCGCGCAAACAAATATTACGCGTTCCTTTGAATGTGTATTAGGTAAAACCCTTATTTTTTGCAGTCTTATCACAGTTTACTGTTATTCCCTATGACGTCAAAGACAGAGTTCAGTATGAATGGGAAACAACTGGAAAGCCCTACATCCCATTAGAAATTCTAACATCACGTCTGTGTTTCCCTGAGGGGGTAGGCAGGCAAGGCTGATGCACATTTTGAAACCCATGAAAACTTCGGAAACATTTAGTATTGTAAAAAAGATTGAATTCCTGATACATATTTCAGTTTCCCTAAAAATATATAAAATACCAAAAATTAAAATTACAAAAAAAAAATCCTTATTTAAACACTAGGTTTTAAATAGCAACACTTTTTTTTTAATTCACTTTATCATCACATTATTTTTAGTTATGGTGATGTCAAATAAATGAAGATTCAAAAGGCAAATTAAAAATATTTTACCTCAAAATATTGCCTATCAGATTATAACATTATAGAGTTATACTCTATAATGTCATAATCTAAGTGAAGAATGTTTGATGACATATTTTTATCTCTAGCCTTCTCTAGCAGATAAATATGATCTGTTATCTCTCAGCTTCAATGAGGTAACAGACATTTTTATTGGTTGTTTTATATGGCATAACAATTTCCAAGCTTCCTACTTTACTACTTATGGGCTGAAGGTTACTGAGATGTAATTTTATTGAAAAGAAAACACACATACAACAGACATACAGAAAACATTTTATAGCTACATGGATATTATTTATGAACAAACAAATGTTATGATTGTAATACGAATGCATAGAATAGGAAAAAAAACATTTAAAACACAATGTCAATGGAATTACATTGTTCTATGTGTGTTTTACAAAAAAATCATGATTTATATTTTTTTAATATTGCATCATTATTCAATTATAATCCTTATTAGCAATGCCCTGCGATTTTACCCCCATAAGTGTCGATCCCGTGGAAAGATCGGGATATAAATGTGTTAATCTGATGTATAAGCTATATTACAGTAAAGTTTCATCAAAATCCGTTCAGTAGTTTTTGCGTGAAAGAGTAACAAACATCCATCCATCCATTCATCCTCACAAACTTCGGGTTTATAATACTAGTAGGATAGGAAATAGGATTATAGAGATTTCATAATTCTTACAGCACATGAAACTATTTCATAGTTTGAATCTAGCGAAAGAAATTGAAATTATAAGAAGAAAAATTGTTACTTTTAAGAAAGATTACTTTTAGCATTCCATAAATAGTGACAAATCAGAAGACTATACTTTATTGCAATAATACTTTTAGAAAGATATTCAGAGCTTTGTCATAATTAATCAATTTACCTGAAATCAGTCTGCACACTATCACTGGGCCTTATTTCAAATGATATTCTTTTCTCCGTAGTGTTACTATTGCTGTCCTTCTTAGATATATTGTCGTTCTCCGAGACAGTGCGCCTTCTTCTCCTGACTAGCCCGTTCTCTGCTCTGAAGCTACCTCTCCGCATCTCAGCGGCATCCACCATGCGTATATTAACTTTATACAGTTGACAATGGCTCTCTTGTCCTGCCGTTAAATAAGTCTTGTTCTGCTGATTACTTCTTACAGAACAATTCATCACTACATTCGGCCCAGTCTCATGGCGCATCACCTCTTCGGCAACGAATCTTGTTCCATTGTGTGAGAGCTCAAATATTTCCTAAAAATAAATGTTAATTCCATGTCATACTTTACACATAAAACTACTTTCTGAGTAAGTTTCAAGTCAGGGAACATCTATAGTTCATTTCTCAGAATCAGTGATCGAAACGAAATGCCTCATTACTATAACAAGTTTGTAATCATTGGAGCAACACTTGCATTTGCTAGTAGAAATTATAGTCGCGTTGAACTTTCTATGTGATAAAATTTGCTTAGGAATGCGAGAACCACAGTTTTTTGAACCGAAACTAGTGAAATTGTATTTATTAGTCGTTTCAGTAAGCAGCTGACACGTACACCAATGAAACTAAACGGAGTCATTTAATTATGGGTTTGTTAAAGTATGTACTTACAAATCCATTAGCAACGCCTGTTGCCGCGGCTCCGCCACCACCCGCGACTATTACGTGTCGATTCGTAAGAGTTTGAAGCGTGTAGAGCGGAAAATCAACCCTCGCCAGTAAACCATCACATCTATTAGGAGACATGGTGGCTTATAACATAAATTTAACCAATCCAATGAGCCTGTATCTATTAAATAACACTATCCTAATGTCAAAGGAAGCCACCTAAGTTCATTTTAATTAACTAAACATCGTATAATTGCCGTAATATGGTTAAATCTACGCGAATCATGAACAAAACTTTAGCAAAGAATTCACCACTTCCAACATGACAAAAGTCAGATTTGACAGCTGGGTGTTTACGAATGTAGCTTAGTAGTTTAAACTTTTATTTGGAATGGTGAGTTTAACTGTTAATTTTATAATTTAGAAAAGTTAAAGAAAATTAAAATCGTTATTATTTTTCACTTATTATTTTAACCCAATCATTAAAGTGACTTTATTATTTGTGCTTAACAAAGCATCATATAAGCATGCTTTATAAACGCAATCTAAAGGTGGCTGTTCACAGCTGTCATCATCATAAACCATCCACTATAACTTCGATATAATCACGAACTTATGATTTTATAATTTAATTTTAATAAAAGCGATTTGGTAATCCACCTTGGGCAACGCATAATAAATTATAACGTAACAATGCTAAATGCATAATATTAAACTGCTCCATTGGTCCAGTGACAGTAAGTGATTTAACATTAGGGCGCTAGTTTTATTCCGTCCAAAGCTTTAAGTTTTTTGGACATGAGAAACTTCATCTAGTCTGTAAAATCAGCTACTTGTCTTCTCCTTCTTCTTTTCGTGTCGATGTTACACTTCCTCGTTATTTTTAGGGTTCCGTACTCTGTACCTAAAACGGAACCCTTATAGGATCACTCCGTTGTCCGTCTGTCTGTCCGTCCGTCCGTCTGTCAAGACCCTTTTTCTCAGGAACGCGTGGAGGTATCAAGTTGAAATTAATATCAAATACTCAGGTCTGTACTCCGTTTTTGCCGCGAATTTTGACACTCGCAAGGGAATCAAAACCTCTACTCGGTACGGACACCAGCACATCAAGTTACTACAATCTGTCAAATTTCTTTAATAGATTTTCAACTTTATCGTTAAAGCATTAAGGTTCAAGGTTGATTGGGAAAATTTGACAGTTTCGGGTAGCTTGATCTGCTGGCGTCTGTACGTTAGTACGTAGGTCCCGTTGACCTAGAATCATGAAATTTGGCATGAAGCAATGTCATGTAGCACAAGTAAAGGAAAAATTCCGAAAATCGTTTTGTAGTTGCATCACAAAAAAAAAAAATTAGTTTAGCGATGACAAACTTATTTGCAGTTGGTAAAGTAACCGCGACCTCTGTCGATGTATGGGGACAACAGTTTTCCAGCGGTAAAGTTAAGTTTGTACGTTTTGGGGAGTGATTTATTGGAAAAAATCTTTGAAACTCGATTCGATAACTAAAAGTTTGTACGGAACCCTCAGTGCGCGAGTCCGACCCGCACTTGGCCAGTTATTTTTAATGGTTTGAGCCCAGTAGGTGCTTATTGCTTGTATAATCTTATTATGGTTGGCCTTCACCGGCCCGTACTAGCTAGATGGCGAGCGATGCTAGTCTGATAAATAATATCGGAAGGCTAATTCGCGTAATTAAAACGTTCAAAATCTAGTCGCAGTCTCAGCTCGGCGACAAACAAATGTCAAAAACTTGTCAAAATGTAGGGTAATTATAGGTATTTTTTGACAGTATGAGAATGAGATCAGACTGTGAACCATAGAGTACTGTGAACGTTCTTAAAATTACGAGAATTGCCCCGCAGGTGTCCCAGACAACCCTGTTTGGGAATTTAAGAAAATAGGACATTATAAATAATAAACTAGAAAATGGTATCAAAAATATTTTAATAAATAATCTGAACAAGAATTACAAGCTAAGATAAAAAAAGGTTATCCGTAATTACACGATTCTACTGAATATTCCATTAAAAAAAAAAGTTTAAAGTAAAAAGAACATGGGTCCCACTCAAAATGGGATCGAGAGAAAAATGCACGACAAAACAACAATCATTAAACAAATCTATATAATAAAGGTATAATAAATTATTGTACGTCAACAAAAGAGATAAGTATGCAGGGTCGTCGGATATAGTTGAAGTTTAGTAAGAAACCGATGGATGATTTCGAATAAAATTTAGTTTGATAAATGAACTGTTTGTTTTCTATTAATTGAACAAAATTTTATCCGAAAACATCAATCTGTTTCTTATTAAACTTCAACTACTACTCTTTTGTTGACTGTACATGTTACAATCATGAATCACTTGTAACAACATCACGCCTACATTCCCCGAAGGGTTGGGCAGAGGAGATCTTCGGTACACCCACATTTCGCCAGTTATGTTTAAGTCCCATGTAATAGGGGGCGAGTCTATTGCCATCAACCGGGCATAAAAACCAGACTCCGGGCTGCGACTGAGAAATTCCAGATAGAAAACCCAATAACACTTTGCCCGACCCGGGAATCGAACGCAGGACCTCATGTTCAGCAGTAGCGCTTGCAACCACTAGGCTAGATCAACGAGGCAGACAATCACGAATTTATCCAGACATCGGTAGATGCGTGGTAGATGAAACTCTAATAATTGGAATTATTTAGTATTATTATTTGTTTAGTATTATTCACTAATACTCTCTATACGGCCACTTTAGTATAATCATATTGAAACATTCAAATTGAATTAAGAGGTGGTTGTATCATGTATGCTTCAGTTCTATGCAAATATTTATAAATAACTTTATGAATACAACAGGATCTTGGTCAGAATCTGAACGAAATCCGCCATCTTGTTTTGTCAATAAAAAATAATTTTCACCAACAGCGTCCTCTATGTTCTATGTTACGGGTTTGGTTTAGTCCTTCAAGTGGACCATTGTGCGTGGCGCACAGCGCCCCCTATCAATGGCATCTAGGTGCTATGCCAAAAGATCTTTTTAGCCTTGTAATATTCATAAAGTTATTTAGCTTATGTATGTAATTAAATTCAGAGCAGATTTTTAATATCCGATTTATAATACTATTCACGTTACGCAGCTATAGGCACTAGAAAGGTTTTCAGAATTTTTGTCAAGAAGCGACGCGCGATTTACTTGTAGTAACCAAGTGTAGAAACACGCTGTGAATGTGTGCGTGAAGACGGAGAGCGTTCAGCGGGATTGTCCGAAAGGGTTACCGCTACCCCGGAACATAAAGGGCGAAGGAAGGAACATGGGTGGGTTTTAGTCAGTAAGAGTCTGACACTCCCTTCCGCTCCACCCAGAGCGGGAGGGGTCATTTGATGATTTCCCATCCGGAAAAAAAAAAGACGGAGAGCGTCAGCACATGACACAACCACGCACACTTTTTTTTTTGGGTGCGACATCATCGTATAACTTCTCCCGCTCTGGGCGGGGGACATGCCAGTTTACTGATTAAAACCCACCCGTGTTCCCTTAGTTACATGTGCCAGGGACCACGGTAACTCTTTCGAGCAACCCGCGACCTTGGCAGAACCACGCACACTTCCGACTTCAACCGTGTATCGGATGGTACCGAGAGTGCGCTTAAACACACTATCACAGCGTGTTTTTGTTTTTTACTTGTTTACCACAAGCAAAGCGCGCGTCCCTTCGTGAGATAAAAATAGTATGAAATAAAATTATAACATGAAATTCTTATTGTTATTCTCACTATATAAAATATTGCCATAACAGACAAGAGATGACGAAAAGTGCAAATAAATTATACAGCATCTATCAGAACGGTCTGGTCATATTTAAGGGTGTGGTGCAGACCATCAAACTAAACAACTTTCTCCATGGGACCAATATCGTAATCGCGAAAGAATTATCAACTGCCCCATACAAAACTTCAATACCCACTCGACCCTAATGTATAGGACGGCTGACTATTTTACCTTTCTGATACATGCTGTACACAAGTTTTAAGTGTATTATACCTTTGGCAATTTGTACACATTATAGAAAATGGAAAAGTAAGTCCTGTCCATTCGGTAAACCGTTTTTTGACAGATGGAACTAGTGATTGCAGCAACATACAATACATTGATTGATACAATAAGATAATTCAATAAGATAAGGAGTTTATTATATTTATTTTATTAGAAAGAAAGAAGAAGAAAGAAAAAACGTTTATTTGCTGTAAACATGACGCAAAAAAGAACATAAAAAACAAAAAAAAAACAATAAGAAAAGGTTGACATGCGTCACATCCACGCAAAACGGCTATCGCTCACGCTTTACGCATTTTAAAGTTAACTTTTACGTAATCTGGAATATGTACTACGTTCTAAGACAGCTGTCAAAAAACGATTAACCTAATGGACATTTTAATTAGAACAGAACCTCTGTTTTCTATAACACATTATTATTGTATTTACAACTTACTTCTTCCTAAGATTCTATAAAATTGTAAAGAAACATTTGTCACTGTGTGTCCTGTTAATTAATTATTTATGGGAACAGTTTTCATGGAACCCATTGCTCACTTCGACCAGCAAAGTCTTATAATACTATAAACCGGGCGTAAATATGACACCTGGTCGCTCTAGTTTTAGGCTACGGTTACCTGGAAGAGCGGTGGCCGCCACATAACGGCCGACAAGAAAATGATAGCACCAGGTATGACTCTACCGTGTCAAAAAACCGCTTTCTAGGAAACCACACCATCGTAGGTATTTTCATAAATAACGTTTCAGTGTCGTCATTCGCCGGTAAATTGCGGACGCTACGTGGCGGCCACCGCTCTTATGGCAAGCCGTAGTTTTGTAAAGACACTGTCACAGAAAAATGAGTGACAGAGCCGACGCACGACAAAAGCGTACTTTTTGTAAAACAAAAGAATTACACAATTAAATTCGATGTGCCATTTTTACGTCCGGAAACTGTCACAATACATATTACTATTTTCAGCCAATAATACTACACGCCTTCCGATGACAGAATGCGTTCTGACACCTGTCAGTTATACAGCGTGTTTCAGAAATGTGTGGCATGGCTCCGGTCATATATGATAAAATACCTAAAAGTTGGAAAGAATTGCCGCTATCGTTGTTTAAAAAGAGATTGCGATGCTTTATGACATTCAAAGCATACTATACTGTAACAGAATTTTGAATTTTTATTTAATGTATAATAATTGTTTGTTTTTGTGTTGTTTCTTGTTCTGTTTGTTAAGGTTGTACATTGTTTTATAGATAATAGTTCTATGAACTTTCTGTCTGCGAAACAAGGGGACACTGTAAAAGTATAGTATTTAGTTATAGTTTAGTGGATTTATTTTTGTAACGTTTTTATTTTATTTTTTGTAACTTTTGCATTTCACCTATTTCACTTTATCACCGTGTACTGTACCCATATTTGCAAAATAAAATATTTTTATCTTTATCTCTGTAATATTTAAGGATGTGGCACAGACCATGAAATTGAACAAGTTTTGCCATGGTTTTACCACCGTAAAAAGAATCAACTGTAGTATACAAAACTCCAACACCCACCAGACACAAATGTATTTCACATTTGTGATACAGTGTTTTTCTTTCACCAAACGACGCGCGCTTTACTTGTGTACTTGTGTACCATAAGTAAATCACGTCGCTTCGAGGGATAAAATATTATACATGTTTTACGAATTTAAACTTAATTACTTCCTAAACGTGTCCACCTGACAGGTGTCTGGAACGATTTCTCTCAGTTTTCGGAATTTATGTACCTACCTACCTACCTACATATTACTTTTTATTCTCAGCCACAATCTTTTCTCGTTTTTACAAAACGATATAAAGATCGGGTGACATTGTTTGCTAGTAGGTAAAGATAATGGATCGTATGAGGCCGTCTCGGACCGAGTCGGAACTCTGGCCGATGCCGAAGTTGAAGAACACGGACTCTGCGGCGACTTGCTGTGCGCATGTGCCCATGGGGTACCAGCCCACTTTGTTGAACACTATGCCCACTTTGTACACCTGTGGATTGAAAAGTAAGGTTAAAGATGAAAAGATTCACATACATAACCATAACATAACGACTATATTCCCCGAAGGGTTAGGCAGAGGTGTACCTATAGTACACTCACATTTCGCCTGTTCAAATCCCATGTAATAGGGGATGAGTAACTTCTAACTCATTTGAATTGTACCTGTTTAATTAACACTTTTTTGAATATGATTTAAAAAAAAAATTAAAAAATCGAGAATGTGTTTGGTGTGTTTGGTTTGAAGCAATATGAAAGGCAGTACTGGTTCACTATTTGTGAAAAGAAAGATAAAAAATCTTTCGTGCAAATGCTTTTTCTATTTCAAATTGCATCGGCAGAATAAACGAAACTCATTTCTAGAGCGTATAAAATTGAAATGGAATGCATCTCACCTTGTTCCTCTGTATATACACAGGCCTGTTGAACATGATGTCCAGCAGGTGGCGGAAGGGCACCCGGTTGGTGTAGTGCGTGTAGGTGAGGCGCGCGCCGTCGGCGTCCAGCAGGTGCGCGTACAGCAGCTCGCAGTACGAGCCCGCGCCCGCGCCCACGCCGCCCACCGCGCACGACACGCCCGACTCTTCGCTCGGGGCTTGCGTCGGCACCTGGGAACAAAATAAATTAAATAACTTTTCACACCACCTGCTCGATAATACCAAATAATGGCGCCGATTCCCTTGGTCACAAACTAAACTAAATTGAAGTTCAGTGCATCTTTTTCTTTCTATTTCATTAAGAAAAGGACAGATAGTTCAGTCCTGTCAAATTAAGATAATCCATAGAGATGTGATTAAAAACATGCCTACTAAAAATACGACAATTTACGTCAGGCGTTGACTAATTTGACAGGACTAAACTAATATTTATCTTCTGTTAATTAATTAAATAGAAAGAAAAAGATGCACTGAACTTAAATTTAGTTTAATTTGTGAACAGAGGAATCGGCGCCAATGTCATGCAAACCTAACCTAAAGTAAATCATTATAGACCTGAGGTCCAGCCGGGCCAGAACCAACAATTTGAAGATATGTCACCTACTAACTCGCACTGGGCCCGTGTGATCAGTGGGAACATTATAGGCTGATAATGCAGTTCTGACGTGTCAGCAGACTCACCTGCACTCCCAGCAGACAGATGTTCTTATCCACCATGAAGGTGACGGAGCAGTCCAGCACGGAGGTGTTGAGGCAGTCGGTGTGCTGTATGATGGGTCGCTGGCAGTATATCTTGTTGTAGTCGTTGCTGTGTCGGTCCATGTGCTCCACGCCTAAGCCCGGGTGGTTCGCGTTGTGGACGATTGAGGAGTGGCGGACGCCGACTGAGGAGTAAGGAATAAAATTGTTTATTCTGTAAGTAGGATATCGGAATCTCTTTTACACGTCATATTATAAAAAAAATAAGCTAGATGAGGTCGGCATTTCCTATCTGACTACTCTGTGAAGAAAGACCGAAACAAACTCACGAGGTCACAGTCTCTTAAAGTCCAGACATATTCTTGGTCAGATCATCTGAAGACCATGTAGATTGTTGTCTGAAATGGCCTTTTGAAGAAATTACCAGACAGATTTGAGTGGATGTCCAGTCAGTGCAAGCATTATGTCAGTAATCGTGTAGTTCAACTCAAAACTTGAGGAGCTCAACCATATAAACAAGAATACAAGATTATTTATTACAGATATGTAAAGTACATGTTTACATGCAACATGAACGAGGTGGCATAATTGATCCTACAATCATCTAGAGTCTAGATAATTGACGGAGCTATTATATCTATAGCAATGTTCATAATCTCAGATAATTAACATTCCACCGCCGCGTAATCAGTTATCTACTTTAGTCAAATGTACTCTAAGTTGATTTTTGAGTGACAATTTGTAACAAAAAGGTCCTAATAAGTTTTCGGTTGCAATGGAATTTGAACTTTGTTAACATTCAGTTTGTTGTTCCATAATTTGAAAAATTCATACTTCTATAGGCCGACCGCTTACTGAGACGTTGCCTGAGGAAGCTGCGCGGTGCGGGAGGGGTGATAGTTGTCACAAGTTGACGAATCACTGAGCTCTCGCATCACGTCACCACACCCCTCCCGCACCGCGCTGCTACTTCAGGCAACGTCTACGTTAAGCGCTTGGCCTATAGACCCAACGTTTTAGTCTGTGCGTTGTATAATCATTCATAATCATTCATTTATTGCATTTCATGTTGTTTACAGGTTGTTACATTAAGATAGTTCCAAACAATGAACCCTGCTAGGGCACAGCAATGTATAGGCGATAGGTTTTAATTAATGTCACATGCTATCATTATTCATAAAATTTGTTAATATAGATTAATTTAAAAATTATTAATTATTATTATACATTATGTCATTCTTATAAACTAAATAAAATAAATAAATTATCATTTTCACATTATAATCTCATACTTACTACAATTTATGTCATGTATTTCAGTGAATGACTGAATATAAGATTTTTTCAAGTAGATTCTAGATACATACGAGGTGTGCCAATTAAGTTCCGGGAATTTGTCAATAAAACACAAGCAAATTTAGTTACGACCAAAATGTCACCATTCATAATAGTCTCCCTCTATCTCTACAAAACGATTCCAATATTGGTCCCGCGATTAGAAGCGCCCTTGGTAATCCTAAATTACAGCCAGTGACATAGCTAGGTAACAAAAGGACCTGCAGGATAATTGTGTAACACACTATCAGTAACAATGGGTTTAATTTGACAGTTCAACAACATTCATTGCGTTATTTACGTTGTTGAGCGCAGACACATTTTTCGAAGGATCAATGGATTAGCAATACGCTTTAAAATTATTTAAATTGAGAGTAATAGTGTGTTATGCAATTAGAGTGCTGGTGGAGAAAAATGGCTAGGTCTTATTAAGTAAAAATATTATTAAATATTTTAAAAGTGGAAAGCTACTTTACCATCAGCTCATTATCGTGAACTGCACGGCACAGCTAAGCAAAGCAACTTACTACAAAGACAGATCACTTCCAGAACAGGGGGTTTACTCTCCCAGTCCGTCAACGAAGATATAAATAAGTGTCAAATTCTATATTTCGGACGGCCAAGAACACGTCGGTAGTAGGGACAGCTGTCAAATCGTGTTATACACGCCTGTAACTGCGGCTGGAACTACGGATTTGGTGCTTAGACACTGCCGGAATCGGAGGACGAAACGTAACGTAGTAAATAATAACGACAAAGATTACAATTCATAATGTAGGTATTAGGCAATAAAACGAAGTAGAAAAGATTAAAGGTTTTATTATAAGAAGATCGGACCAACCAACTAATAAAAATTATATTTATAAACTTTTTGTAGCTTTAGTTATGGCAAAAGTATCAATAACTTCGGTTAAATCCATGCTTTGTTTGTAATTGTTATTAGCGATAAATGATCCTACTTCCTACTATCCTACTAATATTATAAACGTGAAAGTTTGTATGGATGGATGGATGTTTGTTACTCTTTCACGCAAAAACTACTGAACGGATTTGGATGAAATTTAGCACACGTATAGTTTATAACCAGGATTAACACATAGGATTTTTATCCCGATATTCCCACGGGATCAGAACTTATGCGGGTGAAACCGCGGGGCGCAGCTAGTGTTTAATAAGTTAATATTATTTTTAATTTGCTAAATTATCTTTCAGCTGCTGCAGAAGTAGGCCTGTCACCGTAGCACACAAATATCGCATTGGGTTGTTAGGATAGATACCAATAGTGTTAAACCAAGTTTGGAGCTTCGAAAGACTGCGCCTAACTGCATGGTGCTCGAAAAACCACGAAATTTTCGAACTTCTCTCAGCACGTGTAGCATGACCATTATAGAAACGGGGTTTGTCGACGGAAGAATTGACAAAATGACAGATTATAGAAAAAATTCTAAATAAATCTCTCATTCTGTCTATTCTATCAGTCATTCTGTCTATTCTTCCATCGACAAAATTTTCGAAAGTTCAGTTTGAGGTTTGCTGGTCAGGGTCCGGGCGGGCCCCCTGTTCTTGAAGGCCCCTGTACACCGCCTAGCTCTCCGACAGCTACGCCACTAGATACAGCTCCGTTGTCCCCCCGTACGCCGCCATCATGAGTTCCCTTGAGGTACTCAAATATCCAGGTCTCGTCCCCAGTGTATACCCGATTCATTTAATCTCTGTCGTCGCTCTGAATGCAGGACAGCAAATCCTCGCAGTTCGATTTTCGCATGTGTTTTTGTCCATGGGTGAGAAGTTTTCGCTATTTTAAGTTTTTTTTCCTGTTTTTTGTTGTGTGCCTTGCATAACCTCGGTCAAATAAACGTATTTTCTTTCTTTCTTGCTTGGCACAATCTTTGCGCAAATTTTTCGCACGTTAAATTCTCGTGTAAACTAGTCAGACAACGCACGAATGCTTAGGCGCCGGTCAGGCGTGACCAGCGCGCGCAGACGGTCGACATTCGCGTCAGTACGAGAGGTGACGGGGCTTCACGCGGGTCGTCATCTACCAATTCTCGCCCTTCGTGAACCGCTTCGCCCATTCAAACACGCGCGTTTTCGACATGCACTCATCTCCATACACCACCTGAAATTTTCAGAGATTTTCCGAGGGTTTTTCGCTAGATCTCACAAAAAATTTGAACACTACACATTACTTGTAATATGAGTCACTCATTTTCACGACGCCACTAAAAAGTTACTTTCGAAAAACACACATAAAACACAAACACGACGAGCTATCAAGATCAAATTTCGACTGAAACCAAAGGAAGGTCCCTTCTTTCCAGACACATATTACGAACGACGCAGTGTTGCCAGTTGCCTAATTATAACTAAATTCCCGGAATTTAATTGCGACACCTCGTATATGATTGTAGAAAATAGTGCAATTGGTGCAATAGCAATTCATATTTAGTAGACGATAAAACCCCCGTTGGATGTTTACCTACCATCATGGCGCGTGGGTCTGGGGTAGGGCTGGTAGGCAGAGGGCGCGCCGAACACTTGCTCCAGCATCACGGGGCTAGGAGTATCCACCGTCAGCGTCGCCATCTGACGAAGATAAGATAAAATAATAATGTATTTTCTCAAGCATTAGTACAATACATATGGACCAGTAACCGTAGATACAAAAATCGCGTTAGGGAGGGCGCCCACATGCAACTTTTGTCTCGGCAACTAATTTGTCTTTGACATCAAGTCTACGGGTTTGTATGAAAGTGCGCGCATGAAGAGACGCGACAGGCGGGAGACTTCTGTCTGCAGGTTTGGAGCAGACCGCCGACGCAACTGTCGCCCGTCTATTGGTGGCAATGCAAGTGCGCGCACGGCGCCAAACGCGTTGCCGGCCAGCCAGTTGATGAATGCGGCAAAATTTTACGAAAAGGTAGCGTAGCTGTCGTTCCCGTGTCCTCGTGCGCATCGTCCAAACGTCGGCAAGGAGACAGCGACAGAGACAAAAAGTTGCTGGACAGCTAAGTTGCTCGTGGGCTCGTGCCCTTAGGTCGCTGTATTTAATATAAGTTAGTAGTTAAGCATTAGTATTTAATAATAATATTAACTATGTTAAAAACAACTGTACGTGCATATTGCTAAATGTAACTTGTTTGTAGACGCCTTGGGTTGACCTGTTAAGTCTACAAAATAAATCTAATAAATAAATAAATTGCATCAATACTGATATTTTGGAATGTTGTGAGGATAAATACCAATAATGTAAAACCAAGTTTGCAGCTTCGAAAGACCAGGGGGTCTACTCCGAAGTGGTATCGGCCGAATGTTCGGCCGTTTCCTGTTACGAAGTTACTAATTGGTTCGGTCGGTCCCGATCCTACACTCCTACACTCTTTCGAATATTGACTATGGTCCCGACCCAACTGAGCCGATCCGAACTTTTTTCGCATTTTTCAATAATATTCGGTTCGGCCATGTGTCGGTCCGATCCGATCATTCGCACTTTGCACTTCGTAGTAGACCCCCTGTGCTAACTGTGTGGTGTTCGGGAAACCTCGAAATTTTCGGACTTCTTTCAGTTTTTTAATTATAACTTCTAAAAGGTCAAGGACAAACGCCAGCACGGTCAAGCTACCCGTAAATGTCAAATTTTCCGAATCAACCTTGAACCTAATGCTTTAGAGATAAAGTTGAAAATCGATTAAAGAAATTTGACAGATTGTAGTAGTTTCATGTGCTGGCGCGTCTGTAGATTTTTAAAGTATACATTGCTACTACGATGTCATAAATGACTCGCCAAAGACAGCACAATTTAAAAAAAACAAAACCATCCCATGGTTTCCTTACGGACGGTTGCCTTCTTAGACAATGACATGCAAATATTAATTAAAATATTGTATGTCACTCCAAATTATTGAAAAAAAAATATCATATAATAAATGTATAGTTCTTTTTTTCAAAATATAATTTTAATAAGGTTTTAGATAAGAGTTATCTAAAATCTCATTCGAATTAAAATATGCTTTATCTGTTAGGAAATGAATAACTTCATTTTTGAATATTTCGCTGTTTTTTCGTATCACCTAATTCAGTGTTATTATTATTTCAATTCATAATCAATATTTTAGTGCAGTTTAGGGCGATATTTCATTCGGTAATATTGATTAATTTATCAAAACAGCGAAATATTGACCATGACCATGCGAAATATCTCATCTGCCTCGGCTGCACCCGGACCGGCTAACTGGATGCAGCTGAATACCAGTACTTTACGAGGATCGACTGCCTACCTGACCTCCACAACCCAGTTACTGGGTAATACGATACTTGGTACGATTAGATTTCAGACTTTTTGGGATACCGTAACGAATGCCAAAGATCTACAAATGACAGCCGAGATCAACGGCTTAACATGCTTTCCGAGCCACGGAGAGCTTTCGGTATGTAAAGATGGTCACCCATCCGCAGACCAACTGCGGCAAGCGTAGCTTAACCTAATCGAGCGACCCATGCTGCTGTTAATCAAAACAAAACTACTTAAAGATATACTCACATTAGAAGACGGCCTTTCTCCAATTAGAGATATACTCACATTAGAAGACGGCCCATCTCCAATCAGCTGTTTCCTAGGCACCCTGCAGGTCGAGAAGCCACTAGGCATGGCCACGTCCGAAGAACTAGACAGTATGTTCATGAGGACGGCAAAGGCCTCCGATTCCGTGAGAAGTGAGGACCTGGCTGGCCCTTCTGCGAACTGCTGCGGCGTGAGGGTCAGGAAACGAATCTTCTCGATAGCGGAGCGGATTGTTGGCTTGTCTGACTTTGGGTCTGTAGAAGATAGAGTCATTTAAAACAAAAAGAAAAGGCAGGAACTAGACATGCGTTTTAAAAACATGTATTGGTTGATTGGACGGAATAGGCTAGTTGACTCTTTTTTAAACTAGGTCCTAAATAGTTCATATTTGTTCTACTAAGGTAAAAAAAATATTACTACATTTTTTCAACACCTATGAAACTACAAAACTGTAATTTAAAAACAAACTCTTCATGTGGGTGCGAAAACGCTGGCCGCCATTTTAGTCCATAGATTATCTGTGCTCTGACATCATACGTACTGTAAACAAACATTTGACACACACATTTAACCGTGGACAATTTTCCAGTTTACTTTACTTTAAAAACATGATTTCAACTAATTTACATGAAAAATACAGTAATTATCGTCCGAGAATGCAAAAACACATCGATAAAGACCCCAGGAAAGTTGTGGATTAGAGTGCCTAGTGAAACAAATATTCGCAAAACATGGCTAAGACTTGCTCAAAGGGATCCTGAATCATTATCAACTGTAACTCAAATTTATTTTTGCGAAGATCAGTAAGTACCTACCAAAATACAGAAACTTTTAGTTACTTTTGAAATACTTTTTTAGGTTATTTAAATCATTCAAGGCAAAGAAATTACCAACCATTAATGTATCAATTTTTGGCAAATTTGTGCTGTCTGCTTTTGTGAAACCAACGTCCATAATGAATTTATTATTGTTTTTCAATAAAGCAAATAAATTAAGAACGTGTTAAGGAGTTTTTATCGAAATATTTATACTTGTAATAACACCACGTCAAATCACGAGTACCTACTCGTTTTGTTTACAATTTGTATGACGTCACATCATGGACGACAGCGTTTTCGGCTATTCAAATTAAAAAAAAAAACACATTTTTTAAATTGAATTTATAAATTAATCTTACGCTTTTTGTTATTAAAATCGATATATTTCGTTTTCGTAAGCTAAATACTGTAAGAAATACTCATTTATTGTATGAAATTAGATAAGTGTCAAGTAGCCTATTCCTGCATATCGATAAATAACTAAATTTTATTAAGCATATCCTTATGCCGATATGGACATATGGCATTCAACTATGGGGCTGTACTAAACCGATCAACATCAAAATTATACAAACATTCCAGAATAAGGTACTCAGGAGTATTGTTAATGCCGGTATATAAGAAATGATGACATCCATCGTGACCTAAAAATGGAACCCGTCACCAACATAATCCAAAAATTTGCTGAGGCCCATGAACACAGACTCCACCGACATGTGAACATCGAGGCAATTCAGCTGTTAGACCAAACAAATATAGTGCGAAGACTAAAACGGACAAAACCTTTAGAGTTAGTGTAGTGTAAAAAGTGTACAAATAATAGTGCCAATGACACACATAATAACACATGAACAAAGTGCTTATACCATCATATCAGACTCTAAGAAAGTGGAACGGACTTGTGTAAAGTACAATAAACACTATTCTAAGTTTTAAAATAATTATCACGTAATAAATTAACTTAGATTTAAATTGCTTATTAGTCTTATAGCCTAGATTGTAATTAATTATTAAGAATCTGGTTCTTTTTAATAAAGGATAAAAAAAAAAACAAATTAAATCACTGACAGACAAAACCGCTGGCTGTAGAAGCTTGAACTTTTGCACAAGAGTTACTTATAGATCATGACCCGGAATTAACGCACATCACCAAACAACCCAAATAGAATATTATGTTATTCTCATAAATAATCGCAACGGGGACCAGCCTTCGGCGCGGGAGATGTTATATACGATCAAGTATTTTCTAACTGAACGACAGCTGTGCTGCTGGGGAGTTACCACTTCTTCTTCCCAACGATAGCACTAGGAAGTGGTGAAGGCCGGACGTTTTTGGGGGACTGTCTTTTGTAATTTTGACGTTCGAAAAGTGCTCTCAGCCCAATTTGAATAAATGACTTTTGATTCTATAGTGCGAAAGTGTGTGCGCAGACACAGGTGAACTCTCTCTGCCCTCACTCTCATAGTCCGATGGGACAGCAATCCGACACTCCCGGAGAGAGATCAGGCGCAGGGCCAACGCTGCAACGGCTTGACGTGACGTAACTTCCAAACTCCGGGCTGTTACTAAGATACGACTACATAATAAAACAACAGAGCAGTGGTGACCTGGCGGGACGGATGAGGGAGAGAGCCTCCCGTCCCAGCCGCCGCGGGACACGCTCCGGGCGTCGGGAGCCGCGTGACGACTCCCGGCCACCGTAGGCGCGGGCCTGCGGGCGGAGAGCAATGGGTAGCTCACCGTCCGATCAGGACCAGGCCCGTGCCGGACGGCGCGTAAGTGTTCCACGCGCGCCTCAAAGAGTTGTCAGCATAATTTGAGGAGCCCTAAAGGGCTCCTCAAATTGGGCCGAAGCCTGCCGGGTCAGCGGGATTGTCCGAAAGGGTTACCGCTACCCCGGAACATAAAGGGCGAAGGAAGGAACATGGGTGGGTTTTAGTCAGTAAGAGTCTGACACTCCCTTCCGCTCCACCCAGAGCGGGAGGGGTCATTTGATGATTTCCCATCCGGAAAAAAAAAAAAGGCAGTGGTGACCCAGTGGTAACGGCTGCAACTCAAAACTAGTAGGTCGTAGGTTCGAACTCAATCAGGCGCTTTAATTTGTGTAAATTATTTCATCGCCACTGCTCTCAAAACGATGAAGGAAAACATCGTGAGGAAACCGGCATGTCCTAGAACCAAAAATTCGAAGACATGTGACATCTACCAACCCGCACTGGGCCCACGTGGTGGATCAGGGCCCACTTCCCTCTCATATAGAGGAGGCCTGTATCCCAGCAGTGGGAACTTTATAGGCTGATGATGATGGTGATACAAATGTGGGATGAGACAGTGAATAGTACTAAATAAAAAGAAGTTACGTGACTTATAGCTCACCAGGTTTCTTCTTGCCTTCGTCTGAGGGTCCGGGTAGGGGCTGGTCGGAGCTATCACTCGCCTTTTGTGTGTCCATCACAGCCTCGGGGCTGTTCTCCGCACTGCTTTCAACATTCACCACCTGGAAACATAATCATAATATGTAACATCACGCCTGTAATCCCGAAGGGTTAGACAGAGGTGAATCTACCTATAGGTCACCCACGTTTATATTTAAATCTTATGTAGTAGGGGGCCAGCCTATTGCTATCAACCAGGCACGAATACAAAGTCCGGGCTGCTATTGATAAATTCCTGATGGAACCCCAATAACACTTTGCAGGACCTGGGAATCGAACCCTGGACCTGGACCTCATAGCACTACTGCTGAGTAGCAGTAGTGCTTGCGACCACTAGAAATATTATCATAATCGATATTATAAATGCGAAAGTAACTCTGTCTGTTACGGTACTGGGCACACATGTAGACTATGACCTGCATTTAACATAGGATATGTTTATCCCGGCTAGTATGTTCGCGTGGGATAATTTCCGACCTCCATACGAGCGAAGCCGCGGGCAAACACTATAACTTTTTTTAAAAAAGTATTGAATGTGTTAGTAGTTGGGGTACATTGAATTACTTTCCTTTCCTTTTTTTAAAAAAACGTTGCCCCACACTAAGAATTTCTCCTGTATCGTGGGTGCGTTTACAAACATTTAAACTCACATACACAAACAGCCAGACCCGGAACAACTACTTGAATTAGCCTATTTGAGTCGCAGATAGTCGAACCCCAGAAACAAATCTCAGAAACAGTTGCTTAATATTGTATACTGCAACATCAAATGTTGATTTTTTAACATAAATTGATTGAATACTTTCACTTTCTCATTAGTCAGTAGCAGAAAATTATTTGCTACGGTAATTTCCATTAATTACAAGTGTAGCAAAAGTAATTACAGTTTGCAATATTATATTACAGCAAGACCTCCACATTGTAGTATTTCGTAAGTGTTTTTGTAATCAACCAATTATCTCAAGATGTCTACACAGTGGAGCATCCAATTGAATGGCTGTATAAGTTTTTGCAATGGTAATTGAAAATCTTGGCTCAATCTATACTAATACTAGCTTCTGCCCGCGACATTGTCTGCGTGAAATTTCCTGTTCCCCCCACCCGTGATGTCACAACAAATCGCCTGCTATTAATTCCTTTTGGCTTAGCGTTCTTTTTTTTTCTTTTTGCACGGCTCGTTAAGAGTCCGTTAAGCGTGGTTTTTTTTATGAACACGCTAATACTACGATTACTAGTTGGATTGGAAAAAATCTTTTTGCATTTGATAGCTCAGTTTTTGATGAAGGTTATTTAAAATAACGGTAAATGTTGATAACGGTAGTTGAAGTAATAGCGCGTATGGGCGATGTGATGCGACGCGGCGGGTCGTTTTAGTATATTGTGGAGTGTTTCGACTTCCACGCAAACAAAGTCACGGGCGAAATCTAGTATTTCATAATTACATGTATTAGTAGTACATACTTTATCCTTAGAAGTGGAAGGTCCAGGACTTTTAGACCTCTTCTCATTTGGGGGTCCATTCTCTGATGGTGGACTGACGCTTCTCTCCGAAGTCCTCTTATCCTGGGCCTTGGCATACCTCACGGCGGCCTCAAATAAGTCCAGTTCACTGTCTACATTCAAATGATCCAGAGAGAAGACAGTTATGACTGTGTTCAGCTCGACATCCTCAAAACTGCTATCGGTTAAAACCTCTTTCGTGTTTGTGCTGATTATCTGAAATGTCATGAGGATCATTTTGAGTATGAAGGTTAATGGCTATAAGAGTAGGGGAAGACTATAGAAATGATGGATGGACTGTGTGAAAGATGGTATGGATAGAAAGGGGGGATGACTACCGAGATGACCACTAATAAATTAATAAAAGAAAATGGTAAAATTTAAAATGAAATAAGACCATAAACTCGCGTTTTTAACTCATGGAGTAGGCAGAAACTGGATTCTGAATTAAGATAGATAGAATATGCTCTATTGTACTCCAAAACTTGTAACAGCTTATTAAACTTTGAAAAGTTATTGAATAGTTGTACAAGTGCTTTTTTAAATTTTATTTCCAGGATAAATGATTACTTCCTTGGAAAATAATAAAATATGTTGAGATAGTATTCTTTTAGAAATCCTATAAAACAGTAAAAACAACTCGTCCACCTGTATGCACTTATCCATAAGAACATTCTCCTCAAAAAGCCTTGCAAACTCATAGGCACGGCAGGCATTCCTTGGATACAAATCTGACCAGAGATACCGAGTGCATTCCTTCACCAGATGAGGCAGCATGTACTTCTTGGCCCCATAGCACAGCTCACAGGCCTTGTCAAATGAGCTGATGTTTATATTGTCTGTGTATATGTACCTGAAACGTTAGAGATGTAATTTGAGTAAAAAGAAGAAAGAAAAGCAAGAAGAAAAAATCATAGAAAGGTAAAACAAGAAAAAACATTTTTTTCTATTTTCTTTATGTTTTTTCTTTAGAGATTTATTACAATACTGTTTTCCTTTTGTACTCTATATTAGTTAAGAGGCCTCTTACAGTCCACTAGCGCCGCCAATCGAAAAAATATCATAACTCGTAAATAGAATCAAAAATACAAAATATGTTCTATTATTACTGTGGAAAAGGCAATAACGTAATTGTATAACACCTTATCAACACTTGAAATATAGCTGTTTAGCTAAATCATGCATTCAAAACATAAACGGCCGTTTTTGCTACAAATAGTAATAATAGACCACATTTTGTATTTTTGATTCTATTTACGAGTTATGACATTTTTTCGATTGGCGGCGCTAGTGGACTGTAAAAGGCCCCTTAATAGAAGTTGGGGCTTCAGGTATACAGTTAAATCAAATATCCCATAATTGGTTTATTACACAAATTAAAGGATCAGCAGTATTACTGTTTAATTGAATATTAATAATTACTACTCCAATATTTGATTAATCTAGTCTCTAACTGTTTGAATAACAACTAGGCATTTCAAAAACTCGTTCTATGTTACATACTCACTCTAACAGAGCCCTGAAAGCTTCAGGCTGTACATCCAATATTGGTATAGGATCATTTCTCTCTGCCATACCACCATAGAACATAGCCTCGAAAACTGGTGACGCCATCGCCAGGACCAGCTTGTGGCCAGCTATAACCACTTGGTCGGGCTCGGCACCCACCAAGAAAGTGCAATCAGACCATTGCCCTGACTTTAAAAGGTATTCTCCCCTTTGCTTTACCTCAACGCATCCTAATTGCCAATCACTAGGCATTCCCGCCATATTCTTATTTTTTTAATTAACCAGATTATGTAATTTAACGGCTATTAGGCTAGGATTACTCAATCGAGCGAGGCCAAGAAATGTGAGAAATCACTAATAAAAACAAAACAAGCTATTTTACCAAAATAATCACTTCACTCGCTTGATTAATGAAAGTGAGCATTTGTGAATAACGTTTCAGTTTTATTTGGCTGTTTATCATTCGAGAGTTTTAAATTTTATTTAAAATTAATGGCGGGAAGTGCTTAATTTAATTTTGATAGGATTATTTGGTGTTCTATTGGACAATTTTATTTAAATATTTTTTGTCGACACTGAGTTCACTCAACAGAAAAATAACTAGTATTTTAAAACTGTATTTATAAACAGGTCAGTTCATTCAGATGACTTCTAAGCAATCGTTTAGAAATACTAAATTATTTCTAAATACGTTTATCGTCTGTCTGTCCGTCTATCCAAAGTTTAACTTAGAGATTCTTGGCTGTGTGTTCAGTCAGGCAGTATAAAATTAAAAATCTGTAATTTAGCCAGGGCCGTTTTTCATCTATCAGAGGCCCTGGGCACATTAGGATAATGGGGCCCCTATGACCATAATAAAGCACTATTTTGTTGATTGACTGATAAGTGATAATTCTTTTAAAACAGTTAAATTTAAAGGAATATAATTGTATTACATAGCTACAATTTTTATATATTGTTTATTAAACATGCTGCATTCGGTAAGCCTGATTTTCAGGCGAGAGTCAAGTAGCTATCGGTTATGGTTTGATAATGGGGTAGGGACTAGGGGGCCTCAATCGATCGCGGGGCCCTGGGCACGTGCCCAGTGTGCCCAGTGGAGAAGATGGGCCTGAATTCAGCATGTTTTATACGTAGTAATCACGCGTACAAAGTTGTGTTTTATTTTAATTTTGATGCAGTTATGATGATTTTGTTTTACTCGTCTATTCGATTGTGTCTTGCAAAAATATTGACGGCTTATAATTAATGTTTTTCGATTCGGGGATCCATTAGCGAAATATTAAGCTTTAAAGTGGTTATTTTTGTTTGAGTCACGTCCTTTTCTTTGTAGGAGGCCAATAGGATTGTATAATACTATCGTCTAGCTGGTGCTAAACGATAGTATTGTACACACAGATATAGATAGACATAGATAACGCAAAAGCAACTACTTCGCGTGCCACTTCGCGTGCCCAGCTTATGATGCAGAATCATAAGTCGCCACTTTCGCGCTCAGTCCTGTGTACTGCAGGCTGGGTGAGCGTGAGTGAGAAAGAGTGCTTGTGACGTCATAGTAGGTATTCAAAAATGGCACGCTTGGTTTTTATACAGATCGTGATACTTGCGTTATCTATGTCTATCTATATCTGTGATTGTACACATAACGAAGTCAAAAGGTCTCCCATTCCATTATTTAATACGAACTTATTTTGCGGTCGTTAAAAACAATACTTTGTAATGTATGCGTAATATATTCATACCAACTACGGAACCCTTCATTGTGCGTGGTCTGACACATATTTGGCCGGTGTTTCATTTTGCAATTTGCTGAACGAAAATGTTCAATGTGTCCAACTGTCACTGTCAAAATTATTTTGCAAAGCTGTCAATGTATCGAATTTACATGAAGTTCGAACAATATCGATGTAATGTGAAAAGTGGAACGAAATAATCTCATGAAACACCATGAATCACGACGAGATAAAATCTGTGGTACAGGAAAAATTCCTATCAAGCGAACGGGTCACAGCTTTCCTGTGCGATGCCAAAGTACTGCATCCCGAATGGGTAAAAAAGGATCGGCTATTAGCAATTGTTGAGTTTGGTGATGAAAAGGCAGTATTCTGCTTGTTTACGTCATGCTACCCGCCAAAGTCCTTCACGGATTTATCTATAGAAATAGTGTTGCCGATAGATAACAGTTTTAAGTGTGAAATTGACAACAAACCTTCCGACCCCGAGGCCATACTGTACCTGAATCTGCAATCTCGTAGTAATAAGTATAAGTTTGAAATACAGATGACTCCGCGCGTGGACAACTTTGTGGACGACCTGTTCAGAGGCATAGAAGCTGTAAACAAAGTGCCAACACAGCCTGACTTTGTGTGGCTCAAGAAGTACAGTGGTAAAATGGATAACGATATACTAACCCACACGATGGCGATACCCGGAGGAGTGCCGCACACACAGACCTCAGCACCTGTAGCCATTAGAGAGAGCCTCATCAAACACAAAATGTCTGACAAGGAATATGAATACACCTTTACAAAGAAATTCTCTATATTCTGTGGAACATGGAATGTCAATGACAAGTCTCCTGTGATTCCTCTCAAGGGGTGGCTGAGTGTTGACAGGGAGCCCCCTGACATTTATGCTATTGGTTTCCAAGAGTTGGACCTGTCTAAGGAGACATTTCTGTTTGATCAAACCTTCAGAGAAGATGAGTGGTTTAATGCTGTCCTCAATTTTGTTGATAAAAGAGCAAAGTATGTGAAGGTAGAGAAGGTCAGACTAGTTGGCATGATGCTGATAATTCTTATTAAAGCCAAACATTTCTCTCATGTACGTAATGTTGTCTGTGATACTGTAGGGACCGGGATCATGGGGAAGATGGGCAATAAAGGAGGAGTGTCCATAAGATTTGACCTCCACAACACCTCAATGTGTTTTGTCAACTCCCACTTAGCAGCTCATGTGGAGGAGTTTGAGAGGAGAAACCAGGACTTCAGGGACATCTGTAGCAGGACCAGATTTGTGCAACCTAACCAGCTGCCTAAAGCTATCAAAGACCATGACCAAGTATACTGGCTGGGAGACCTGAATTATCGCATCACAGAATTAGACCCTACTACATGTAAAAAGTTATGTAATGAAAACAATTTTGCACCAGTACTAGAGAAGGACCAACTGATGCAGCAACATAAAATCAATAATGTGTTTGCTGGATACACAGAGGGAGAAATCAATTTCAAGCCCACATACAAGTATGACCCTGGAACGGACAACTGGGATTCCAGTGAGAAAAACAGAGCTCCGGCATGGTGTGACAGGATTTTCTGGAGAGGACAGAACATCACACAGCTAGGTTACAGAAGCCATCCATCATTAGACATTAGTGACCACAAACCTGTATCAGCCATATTCAACTCTTCAATTAAAATAATAGATGAAGAGAAATACCGAAAGGTATACGAAGAGGTCATCAAGCAGTTGGATAAAATGGAAAATGAATTGATTCCCCAAGTCAAGGTTGATAGAACTGAAATTGATTTTGAAACGGTACGGTACTTAGAACTGCAAGTTCGGACTATAACTATAAAGAATATTGGTAAGCTGCCTGTAGAGTTTGAGTTCATAAAGAAATTAGACGAAGCAAGCTTCTGCAAGGAATGGCTGATTGTCGAACCTTACAAGAAATGTATATGTGCGGAAGAAACATGCGAAATTCAACTCAAAGTACTTATAAATAAGACATCTGCTTGCAAGATGAATGCTGGAACAGACAAACTGTATGATATTCTTGTACTACATTTGTATGGGGGGAAAGATATCTTCATAACAATAAACGGAACATACCAAAGAAGTTGTTTTGGGTGCTCCATAGAGGTTCTAGTGAACCTCAACATGCCAATCAAAGAGGTACCTGTAGGGAAACTAATTGAGCTTGAAAATAAGAGAGATACCTGTGTATCTAACCAGTCCACATACTCTATACCTAAAGAGATTTGGTTCTTAGTTGACCATATTTACCTGCATGGCCTGAAAGAACCCAACTTGTTTGAGCAGCCAGGATTCCATTCAGAGATACTCCAGATCAGAGACTGGTTAGACAGCGGCTCCATAGACCCTATCCCTGGAAGCATCCATTCTGTGGCTGAAGCATTGTTACTGCTTCTAGAAAGTACTGCAGATCCCATCATTCCTTACAATCTTCAGTCAGTGTGCTTAAGGGCATCAGCCAATTACTTACAATGCAAGCAAATTATAATGGAGCTGCCAGAATTCAGAAAGAATGTTTTTCTATACCTATGCGAGTTTTTACAAGAGGCATTGCAGCACAGTGCTGAGAATGGACTCGACTCGAAAACGCTGTCGACCTTGTTCGGCGCCATTTTCCTTAGGGATAATCCGAACCAAACGCAGGAACCGCAGTCGCGTATAAATAAGCAAGTCATAGATAAGAAAAAGGCCCAGTTTGTTTACCACTTTTTCGTAAACGACCATAGTGATTTAATATTTTCTAGATAAATGAATTAATTTGTAACATTGTAATACCTGGCTGGGAAAATGGAACACTGCCTTTAAGTGCAAAAAAAAAATATCCTTGCAGTTAGCCCCATCGAGTTTTTCCATTTTCCTACAAGTTCTTGTTTAGTACGCCTGCGTACGTATTGTTTTTAATTTATTAGGATAATACTCAAAAATTTCCATTAGTAACCCTAGGGAATATTTTTACTTTTATAATCACTTTTGGAACTTTTGTACCTATTTAAAGAAGTCTCACAATACGGTTTATGCTACCTATCAAAATTCGCATTTACCAATGTAATGTTTCGGCTCATTGTTTTGTACCAATTTATGAGTAATTGAATGTTCCTGCTTACGGGGGACGCGCCAAGGTAACCCGCGAATTTCATTCGCGAGCATGACATGTATGTGTTTATAGAAATTACTATTTAATTAAATATCAACCAATAGGATTATATTAACGCTGTTAGAGTTGTCAAAAAATAAAAGGCCCGTTTCCCCGTTGCCCGTCAACGAATACGCCCTTTTCTAGAGAAAAGGGCGTATATATAGGCACCTGGCGCCCGACAATCCAATGAGGCCTCCACAACCTTCAGAAGTCAGAGCAAAAGTCTCCTTGCTGCACTGACGCCACAATGTTGAGTGGGCAACATCCCTCAGCTCAAATACAGTATACTAACATCAACATAATTAAGTTAACATTAGCTCTCTCAGGCCATAGATTTTTCAAGATTTTTTGGAGTCCTAATTCAAGGGTCTTTGGAGAATTGTGACAATTTTAAAATTAATTGATTATTTTTAAAATTACATGATAAACCAGTGATGTCAAATCTGCCAAATTTCATTCTTTAAGGTCGAAACAAAATTAGGTACATTACTAAGTTTTTATTTTTAAAACTTATGATGTCATAAAGTTTGCAATAAATTTTTATATTTTAAATAATAAATAATGCATTATGTTAATTCTCAGAAAAAATGGATACGCGTTCTTGCCGAAGCTTCTATCACCATTAGATAGTCAGATTTCCTACACTAATGATACCTATATACCTATTTACCTGTACATAATCCAGCACATCAAGCTACTACAATCTGTCAAATTTCTTTAATAGTTTTTCAACTTTATTGTTATATCATTAAGGTTGAAGGATGATTGGGACAATTTGACAGTCTCGGGTAGCATGGCCTGCTGGCGTCTGTACAATATACTTGCGCTTATTCTATTTTTTCTGTAGAACATAAAGAAAGTATTTTTAGTCGCTAGTTCAACGAATCGATGTGGCCAAGTCCATTAATTTTAGTTTCTAATTAAAATCTTTAATTGTTATTTTATGGCAAAAACTTTAAATTACTACCTTAATTATCATAATGTAAAATGACTTTTTAAGAAGCTCTTTAAAATCTCAGACTTATGAAATTACACAAAATTTTTACAGGATTTATTATACGAATAGTTAAATGTTTTGTAGATATTATACTTATTGCAAAAAAGGTCCGCTTACTATTTGATTAGAGAGAATGATTGTGAAAGTGTATGTACGTTGTGTACTTGCGTGCTAAGTGCAAATTAACTGTACTTTTAACATACGTCATTTCCGTAATCAAAGTGTAATCAAGCCTTTATAAAAATGTGACAGCATTTACAATAATATTTATATTGGTGTCCATGCATAGTAGGAAATATGTATTTTACATAATTATTAAACTTAAACAAATATTTTATTATTGTATTTATTCGTTCATGTAATAGTGAATATAGTGAACTGTTAATTTATTAAATTATATAAGAATACCACAATGCGGCTTTAAATTTTATTTTCCTCAAACGTGACCAAAAATGCCTACACTGTGCACTAATAAATTCGATTACATTAAATAATTTAGCTTCTGCGGTTTTCTCGGTATGACAGTATGACTAGCAGTTCTGCTCACCCCTGTACTAACAACAAGACAAGGAAGAGAATGGACAGACACCTAACAGAATTCAGTGTCATCAAGTTTCAATAGATGGCGCTGTGTCTAATTGTGTTCAATGTTTTGCAAAAAATAACAATAGATGTCGCTAAGTGTAAGTAAAAATTAATTAGTTTCCATGCGTTATCAATTTTTATTGTTTTATTTTAATTTATAAAAGCATCCAGTAAGAATATTTCAGCATAAGGAACGGGATTCGCAAAAGCATAAAAAGGTTTTTTATTATGACTTGCAACATCATGTTTTTTGAAACGCAGCTTCCTAGATCATTGGTCGATGAATCGAATGTGACAGCGCCAGATTTGAATTCAACCAATCATGTAGTTGCATCGAACGGTTTGTCAAACAATCTACGAGAACTTCATTTACGAAAGAAAACGTCTACCATTAACTCATATCCTGTCTTTCTTTAGTTCAAATTTAATTCAAAATAACTGTTGCAACGGCGTTAAGAGTTATAAAGATTTTGTGTCGAACATATCCTGAATTAAATCTTGTTCGTCCTTTGTGTACAGCGGACGTGTGAATCTTTTGTAAACCAACGTCTACTACCAGTTCAAACAAAGACAACCATGGAAGTTGAAGCCGCTAAATGTAAGTTGATTTTATTATTATTGATTGTTTTTTATTCCCATAGGAATCCAGAGAATATTAGAGCACACTATTGCTAAAATAATTAACAAGATAATTTTTTTTTTTTTCTTGTTGCAATCATGATCATTTTGTTTTTTTTTACCGTGTATCTGATTTTCGTAAATTTTATTTATTTCTCAGTAGTTTCACTGTGGTATACCTATGTTCCTGGTCTAATGATTGTAAAATTACAGTGCTTACCTAAGTACCTATTTGAAAAAAAAAAAGACAAATACGACTGCGACTTTTATAAATTACATGTTATCCTACATTTACTTGCTATGAATAAAACCCTTTCTAGCAGTAAGATTTATCTATGAAAATTGACTTGATGATTGATGAAATAAGTAGGTTTAATGAAATAGGTACCCCGTAAGGAGAGGGGTAAGGATTTTCTTGTCCTAATTGGTGCCGCCGTAAGATTAGACAACCTACCTCAACATAATTTATATTAGGTACTTACATAGTTTACCTATGTAGGTAATTTATATTTGTTCTCGCCTTCGTGAATGATCTAGGTACGAATAAATTCTATCCTCGTTATTCGGGGTGGTCATCAATTTAGAGGAGTCACAGGGTCCTCTCGGTAATCCTAAAGTCGTAATCGTCAGGCAGGACAGGAATTTACAAAACCGGTTATACTCTGGTTCCGTAGATAGGGGACTTCATTCATTATGTACCTACATGCTTACGTAAATTTTCGAGCCAGATGTAAAAAAATAAAAAATCCTGAAAGGCCTGCTTGACCTCGGCTGACTATCATTAAGTAAATAAGACTCGCGCCTTTTTGTCGGTGCCTATATTTAGGCACCTACTTACGTCTGTTTATAAAAAATGGTCGAGCTACCTATCTTCATTAGATTCATTATAGGTGCGTACCTAATACGATAGTTTCCGTAATCGAGATTACCGCCTTCAAGCAACATTTCTATGTAGGAACTCTTTTGTATTGTTTCTCTACCGATTTTTTCCTCTGACATCACAATTCAGTTTTTTTCCGTAAGCAGAACGATGTTTTTGACAGAAATAGGTAAGTAGGTATGTTGATAAAAATTTCATCAGCTGATTAACATAAATAACTTACCGGAATAGATAGCCTTTTCACCATCCCGGCGAACACGCTCGAAAGCATATCAAATGAATTATGTTTTGAATACTTAGATACCTTATTAATTACGTAGGTATTCCATTATCATCCTGACCTACCTACTCTTCTATTTTACTTTTTCTATCATAAACAAAGATCCGACTGATTGATTGTTGAATCCGACAGGATAAGTTTTAATAGAATAACCTGTTGTAAGTTGTTTATCGATGTTTTCGTCATCGCACACTCTAGTCATATTATTACCTATCATCACTTCATGTAAAAATATATCTACAAAAAACGTTAACGGAAATCTGTCTAGACAAATTCCCATAAGATTATGGTAGTTATGAGAGCAGTCTGTAGAGACAGGTCTTTCTCATCTTCTGGCAAATGAAGTCTACCATATTGTGCAGAAGGCACGTGGCAGTCTTTCTTTGACTTTCTAGATTAGGTACAAAAGGAACGCTAAGGGGGATGCGCTAGGTAGCCCGCGAAATTCAAATATTCTTAAGTTTTTTGCAATTGGCAAGATCAGTTTTAATTCTGTAGTCATATTTGTTACGTTCGCGAATCAAATGTTAATCAACGTTCCACATGACACTGACTTGACAATTGCAAAAAAACGTAAGAAAGTTTTGAATTTCGCGGGCTATACACTGCGCTTCCCCCTTAACGGTCCCCTTAATTGGCAGTTTGCTGCAAGCTGCAACTGCAAGGCGCAAGTAATTGAGTTGAACTTCGAATAAAACCTGTTTTTGAAAGCAGCTGTTCATTCGCTTTGTAATAATCCCTTTGGATTTTAGGATGATAATAAAGTCCTGAGAGATGTAGGGTGACCTATTTCCAGCCGGACTACAAAGAAAGTGGGTGCCTGCCATTGTTTTCTTCCGCGCAGAATATTTTACTGGTAACAGAGAAATGCAAATATGGAAATAATTTTGCTTCTACGTTGTAATCTATCAGACTTGAAAATAATAAGACCGCACAAATCGTTTCTCTAATTAGATTATTAACATTGCACAATAAATCATTCCTTTATTATTTGTGTCTGGGAACAGCTATAAATCACACCCAGTATGTATTTACAATCTACAAGTTCAATGCTCTCCGCTAACTGGTTAATTGTAAGTCTGTTAATATTTTAATAACCTTCAGCAATTTGTGCTCGACAAAATTCGCAGTTTGTCATCATTTCAGCCGTTAAACAAGTTTCAATTTACCGGCGGCGGACGCGCCAGTAAGAAAGTTGTTTTTTCGTGGGTGTGTGTCATCCTCTGTTCCAACGGACGACGACGGTTGGTTGGCAAGGACACTGCAACCGTTGCGGTGACTCACGCACAGCTCTTCATCTCTTCCTACATAACGAGTTTGTGCCATGTTTTGAACTTTGAAATACCTGTCCTTTTAGGGGACGCTAAAGACGGCTAGCTGCACGTAAACGACCGGCGTCGTATGTAAATAGCTTCGTTGTCGACATGTAAAGAAACTTGTTCTTAGTTCCGGCGTTTGTACGAAGGATACGTACTCCTTTGTTTACATAGCAAGACTTTGTTTTAGTTTACGTTTTATTATCCCTAATGAAGTTAAAACGGCTAAAAAGGGATCGTTTTACGACTTTATAAACCCCACTAAAAGCAGTGTAGTGACCACGCCATTTTCTCGTACCACACACTCCATTGTTCTCATTTAATCGTCCATGAAAATGTAATATTTTCTTTTCTCTATTGTCCTGACCGCATTAGTCGGCGAATGGCTGGTGTAAACAACCAGAGCTTAATGAAACTGCTGAAAAAATCGTCCCGACAATAGGCTTTATTAAATTAACTGCCGTCGACGTTACTGTAAAAAGCTGTTGCCAAATACGCTTCGATGTTTAAATTTGCCGCGCAATTTAAAATGTTATTAAATTGACACTAAGAGGTCCCAAATCTCGGAGGGTGGCGTTGATTAAAAGCGCAGGAAGCGGGTAGAGAAAAGCAATAGCCCCACAGAGGCGGATGTAAATTCCAATACGATACAGCAGCGGTGTAATATCTCGAAGCAAGCCGCTTAATGGGCCGTTACGGGGCGGAACTTTGTTCATTTCTGAAAGAATTGGTGCGGATTCGACGCAGCCCCCTATTTGGTTGATATCCGACACATTAACATGACAATGAAAGGAATCCTCGGCCCACAACGCCGCACCTAAAGCAAACATTGACCATTGTCCATGACGGAGCGTAAACAACGTTATTACAGTCAACGTACGGATATCAAAAGATAAGACAAATGATAATGTTCTACCTACCTTTTATGTCTAAGACACAATCTGCTGCGTAGCTCATTATAAAGTCTTGCGATAAAACAAAGCTCTCAATACAGCTCGAGGTTATAAAGAACAGCAAGATCGAGATTTTATTAAAAGGTTCGTCATTGAAAAGAGGAACAGGAAAGCGACTGAAAAGAAAGGCAAATTGAACACCTTTTCAGTTGGCAATCTTCGTTGCAGTTACGGTACTTTTCCTGATTAGATTTAAACAAGGGGGAGTTAGGTCGTCCGCTAGGTCAATCTAATTTGCCCGGTTGCGGTTCAAATAGTTTTTCTCAGGATTTTATTGTCGATCGATAACGCTTTTAGCGAAGTGCTCCTTTCAAAGGCCTTTTCGTAACTAGTCAAATGGATTAGTAAGACACGAAACTTTCTTCGAGTTGTATCAATCAATCATTATAATGAGTAATATTAGATTTTGCAATGTGCGAAATTATATGCAATCAAAGTAACCGAACGTGTTGCTGTCCACCTACACTGCTTTCTAGATTCCCAGTGTGCTGTGCGACCGGGTTGTTTTTGTGGTCTCTTTGCTGCACGCAATGAAAGCTGGTTCGAGCGTACGTTGCCCAGAAAAGGCAAGACGTGGGCGATACTTGCCGGCCCACGCCTTCCACACTTACCCACTACGCCGAAATTCCATTTTGCCATTCATTATTCATCGGGGGAGATCTATTGTGGCAGTTTGCTGCGGCATGACTAATAGATCAATGCATTCGGGTCATCAAACTTGGTGCGTTTTGTTAGCGCTTCAGTTAACGGTTAGCAGAAATGCGACTAACACATGTTCGCTATAATTACAACAAACGGCCGATGGCCTTGCTCGAGACTAAGGACTAATAATACTAAGTTGGAAACGTGAAACTTCTGGATCCAATGTTTGTTTCCTTTAGTTTACTCTTAACTTGATTACACCATTCCCGGTTCGAAGACAAAGTAAATTAAATTATTTCATGTGTTCGGTAAACAGAATTATTTCGAAACGTGCCTCTGAAGAAACATTAAGATTTCATTTTAGACTGTCATAAATTATTGTTTATATTATTTTGTACATTACGAATTGCCACGGGTCTTTATTTGCTGTCTTGGCTCTCGTGTGACATAAGAACAATATTGGGATGAACGGGAATATAATAACATCGTATATTTTTTGTGCTTCACTCCGGTCATAATTTGATACTTATTCCTAACTTCGGCTATTTGTATGAAAATCAAATTAGCTTCGAAACCCTCTAATGTTTTTATATTACCCCCTAAACCCTAGGCGTAGGTACACAAAGTTATTGCTTACAGCCTTCCAGTAGTACCTACTACCTACGGATCTTAAAGGACATTTCATAGCCCCCTATCACTATAGTACATCGGAGTCGATCATTAATTTGGACTTTATTGATGTCATAAATCCGACCTAGTAGCGGTTTTAGTAGTCATTTTATTGTTTTCATGAGGGACTAGCAGTCTGCCCTCGTATAAGGTCAACCAACTACGCACTATTATTGCAGAATTCTTTTCACAACTTTTTCAAGAATTGTGCTCTTTCTCAAGATGAAATCGCTGTACAAACGGTTCGTCTACCTCGGTTTCTCTCACGGTATAACAAAGACGTGCAGACCTCTCGGGGCTGCGTTGTCCTTGAATTTATTGAGATGGAACACCACGTAAACTCTCATCTTTTAGACACCACAGAAAAATTTCCTCACACAAAGGAAAAATGGGGAGAATTTTTGTTCATCAGATGAATTTTCAATTCGTGTGGAGTGTCCGTTGAGGCGGAAAATTTGGATGTTGCCCAAAACATTTAATCGTATTCATTGCGCATGACCTAAGCGAGTCGGGGTGAATAATCTATAGTATGCAGAGCCTACATTGCGATTGCCTAGCGGTTCTGCACACAACGGTACATCGTACACAGATGAATGAAATATCACTGAACTCCTCAGCTGCAAAAAATGTGTAAATTCAGGCCAAATTATTTTGTAAAAGAGCCTTTCGAAAGATCGATTGTTGTCTGAAGCAAGGAAGATTATTATCTCGGGTACAGCCGTGTACTGAACTTTAATGAAGCCATCTAATTGGTCTATCTAGGCGTAGTGGAACCAACTACAGATTTTAAATTAAGTTTTCGACAGTGTTTTTGGTAGCTTCCGTATCGTAACTTAAAATGTGGAATTTTTTGTCAGATAATTTCATTGGCTGTAGTGATTGTTGAACAATCCCACCTCTTAAATTACAGGGAAGAAGGAAGACGAAGCACCAGAAGTTGTTATTCTGTGAATAATCAGGCATCAGTTTTACGAATCAGACTTGATCATTGCAGGACTTTATGCCATCTTTAGCGAATTGTATGTTGTTGTTGTATTGAATGTTGCTGATGTTAATGTATTCATAGACTTAAATACACTCCACCTTCACAAGTGGTGGATGTTTCGTGCACAGGATATGCATATCAAAAATAGATACGGCTTATGGTGGTATGCAAAACAGGCCCTAAGGAACTGTCGTGCTTTAGTGTCGTACCGAGACTGCATGCTACAAGTTCCTTATCTAGCCTGCTAAATATACTTGCGGTATATTTAGGGCTCCACCGAGTTTTGAGACGGAACTTTTTTGTTTTGACTTTGGTTTTCGAGTACCTATAGATCTAAGGATTGATGAAATTGATGATGTTGTTATTAAGAAGTTTAAAAATACTTATACGTATTGATTTTTTCAGTGACTTAGCTTATGACGTAATGAAACTGCGGAGTAATTGCGTAACACACGTAAGGTTTGCATATTGACAGTTCAACAACATTCACTGCGTTATTTGTGTTTTTGAGCAGACAAATGTTTTAAACATATGAAGCAATGGATTAGCAATATCCTCCAAAATGATCCAGATAGTTCTCTTAAAAGTGTGTTGTTCAGTTAGGGTTCTGGTTGCGGGCAGAATAGGGCAAAAGGGCTAAAAAACGAAAAGGTTTATGATTCTCCAGGTAAACGTTAATTTGTCCGAGGAGGACTTTATATTGAATTTTAAATTAATGGAGGTTCTAAATCTGCTGTGAGTAAAGTAATCTATTGAACTCTTGGGCTTTGTTCAATAGAGACTGAGAAAAAAGAACACGCCTTGTGTTACAGGTTTTGCCAGCCCAAAGATTTCTGTGCGTTTAAAAACAATCAAATGGCTGTCTAAGGGCCGGTTTTTTGATACGTAGTTAAACTCAACCAATTGTTAAAAATAGTAAGTAATGACTAATGGTTAAATTTTTGCAAAATGTGTCTTGATCGATTTTTTTTATCAAAGTCAAATAATATAGATATTTCAAACTAGTTTCTGCCCGCGTGGATGTCGGAAATTGTCCCACCGGAACGTGCTACCGGGACAAAAAATAGTCTTATGTCCTTCCCAGGGTGCCATCTATCTCCTTGCCAAATTTTATCGAAATCTGTTGTGATTTAGGCGTGAGAAGGTAATATACATACAGGGTTACTTTCTAATTTGTAAACCCTAACCTATAACGTCAACATTTACACGAAAATAGAATTGTTTCTAGTTGCTCCCTCCAAAAGGTAGTTTCGTATGGAGAAGAACGGGCAAGAAACTCCATAGTTACCCTTTTAAAATGTTTTACGATATTTTGTAAAAATGTAAAAGAAACAAAATCCATGGAAGATGGATACTTTATTAATTTAGCCCATCGTTATTCACACTGAACAACTCAGCATAATCAGCCTATAATGTTCCCACTGCTGTGACTGCCTTCTCTGTGAGAGCGAGTGGGCCGTAATCCACCACGCGGGCTCAGTGCGGGTTAGTAGATGGCACGTCTTCGAATTATTGCTTCTATTACGTGACGGTTTCCTCACGATGTTTTCCTTAACCGTTTTGAGAGTAGTGGTGATTTAACAATTTACTGCATCAGAATAGAAAATTTCTGTTCTGATAAGTTTTGATGCAAGCTACGGAAGGCAAAGACTCCGTGTCCAGTCGGCCCCAGCCACTTTCCAGTTACCAGCTACTTGTTCTATACCCCATCTTTCAGTTTGTCGTCTTCATAAACTCATTTAGTTCCAAATTGATAGGAAGGCAGAGACTTCGTATCCAGTCGGCCCTAGCCACTTACCAGCTACTGGTTCTATGCCCCATCCTTCAGTGTGTCGTCATTGTAAACTCATAGTCCCAAATTGATAGGAAGGCAGAGACTTCGTATCCAGTCGGCCCTAGCCACTTACCAGCTACTGGTTCTATGCCCCATCCTTCAGTTCGTCGTCATTGTAAACTCATTTGGTTCTAAATTGATAGGAAGGCAGAGACTTCGTATCCAGTCAGCTCTAGCCACTTACCAGCTACTGGTTCTATGCCCCATCCTTCAGTGTGTCCGCCTGACGCAGGTCCTCACCGGACACGGAAGTTTCGGGAGGTTCCTGCACATGATCAGGCGGGAGGAAACGCCCGGGTGTCACCATTGCCAGGATCGCCCAGAGGACACGGTGGAGCACACGGTGGAGGTCTGCCCCGCTTGGGCGGAGCACCGCCGTGTCCTCGTGGAGGCGATCGGCAGCGGCGGCGGCCTCTCGCGCCCGGACCTGGTGCAAGCCATGGTCCGGAGCGAGAGGGAGTGGGAGGCAGTCGCCTCCTTCTGCGAAGCAGTCATGCTAGCGAAGGAGGTGGCGGGACGGATGAGGGAGAGAGCCTCCCGTCCCAGCCGCCGCGGGAGACGCCCCGGGCGTCGGGAGTCCACTGGAGACTACCGGCCACCGTAGGCGCGCGCCTGCGGGCGGAGAGCAATGGGTAGCTCACCGCCCGATCAGGACCAGGCCCGTGCCGGACGGCGCGTAAGTGTTCCACGCGCGCCTCAAAGAGATGTCAGCATAACGAGGGGCCCCTCAGGGCCGAAGCCTGCCGGGGCAGCGGGATTGTCCGAAAGGGTTACCGCTACCCCGGAACATAAAGGGCGAAGGAAGGAACATGGGTGGGTTTTAGTCAGTAAGAGTCTGACACTCCCTTCCGCTCCACCCAGAGCGGGAGGAGTCATTTGATGATTTCCCATCCCAAAAAAAAAAAAAAATCCTTCAGTGTGTCGTCATTTTAAACTCATTTGGTTCTAAATCGATAGATACGCAACTACCAAGTTTACTAAGCAACTACAGTAACTGTATTTCAATAGTGGCTTTCTACGAAATTGAAATTATTTTCGCTTCAAGTAGTCCGGAGGCAACGGCCTCAAGGTGAAGGTTCTATAACTGGAAGTTGTAAAGTTTTAGGGTTCCGTACCTGAAGGCTGCCAACAGCACACTATTAAGGCTCCGCTGCCCATCCGTCTGTCTGTGACAGGGCTGTGTCTTTTGAACCGTAATAGGTAGACACTTTAAAGTGTGCACTACTATGGACGCTATAAAAACAAACAATAAAAATAAAATACAGTTAAAAATTAAACGAGGGTGGGTACAAGAAACGCGTTTTTTATCGGCGGTTTTTGCTTGATCTTCGTAATTGTACGGTGGTGCGGAACCCTTCGTGTGAGAGTCCGACTCGCACTTGGCTGCGTTTTTTTTAATACATAATAATACTATCAGCAAAGGTCAAGATGTGTTATCGGTCAATGAGTTATTTACTTTGTTTTTCCTTGTTTAAGTATAACGCAATTGTTATGCATATGAGTGATGTAAAAAGGAAAATATTTAATTAACTGATCATCTAAAAACTTATTTTACCTTTTAATGATGGACACTTTTTAAATGAATTTATTGTGTTTGCTAAACGTTCATGCGAAATTGTGGCTGTACATATTAAAGTGTCTGTTTGTTATGTAAAAATAACAGCTTTTTACTAAATGCCCATGAAATTATGAACGGTACTTAATAACAAAAAAAACATTTTTTTTTAATGATGTAGGTCTGTCTGTAAACGGCTGGACCGATTTTGACGGGACGTTCACTGGCAGATATCTGATGTTATAAGGAGTAACTTATGCTGTTATTTTAGCAAAAAATTAGGGTTCCGCGCAAAAAAAATCGAACCAATGAAATCCAATTTCTTTTCCGAGACCCGCGAATGAAGTCGCGGGCACAGCTAGTGAATATCCAAAACATTTTGCGATACTGATGCCCTTTTTTTAAAATAATTTAGGCTTTTCTTACAGTTAGTCGCAGTAATTAAGCTAGGGTACCCCGACAAAGCTAGAAATTGAGGTTCACAAAAAGAGGCGCAATCATTATATTAGTGTTCAATAATATTTTTAGTATCGCAAAATAGGAATTATTTGAGGATCGATATAAAAGGGACATATTTGTATATGCCATGTATTTACTCGTCATGTATCTATGCCGTCAGCCCTGGGGTCTAGGATTTTCAAGTTCACCAAAAATCCAATACCGTAGCGATGTGTCATGTGAAGCTATTTTTAGAACATAATAATGTAAGTGCCGTATCTTCTAGTCCTTTCACGTTTACAGAGAAAATGAGAAATAAATTGATGTAGGTACGTATCTACGTGTTATTATCTCATCTTGGTCTGTGAGTCACCAAATACATTTTTTCTACAAGGGTAATTTGTCGTATTATCTGTTACTCTTATAAAACGAAAGCAAATTAAATCAATCTAAAACAGTTACCTATTCATAATATTATTTATCTCTCATAAGAGTCACGAGCTCGGTCCCTATAAACCAAAACTAATCGTTCTGCTTACCAATGCTATAATTTTTTATTGCCAAACTGGGAATATAAATGGATTCGTAAGCTAATTTTACCTGTGATAGCTACTTCCGCGGGAGCTTCTAGCGGGAGAGTCTACTATGCAAAGCTATCAGGTATTTGCTTCATAATTGGTAAAGATACAAGAGTCTTAATTATAACCAACTAGCTGTTGCCTGCGACTTCGTCTGCAATCCGGGATGAAAAGTAGCCTATGTCCTTCTTCAGTTCATGGTCTACCCATGTGCCAAATTTCATCCAAATCCGTTCAGCCGTTTTAGCGTGAAAGCGTAACAAACAAATACACATTCGCATTTATAATATTAGTTACGATACCGGTCCGTAAAATATAGGAATCTGCCACTAAACGCATTAATTTAGTCTTCCAGACAATGTTAATTACAATTGTCAGGCACCCACATACAATAAAACTTCAGACAGCTAAAATAAACCACAATAAAATTATTGTTGCCAGGTTTGTCGAAGCTAACTCGATGTGCAGCTAATTATTCTGGGAATTTTGAGTCACCCTTGTTCACAGTAAATCATTGTAATGTAGACAACTCAACCAGTGTAGGTAGTGGAAATGTACATATATTTCTATACACTGGCTTCTGCCCGCGACTTCGTCCGCGTAAAATTTCTTGTACTCCCGACCCACCCCGTTGCATGGCATCGCCTGCTATCACTTCGTTTTTACTTAGCGTTCTCTTTGACTTTTTTTCTTTTTGTTCGGCTCCTACAGCTCCTAGCGTGATGTTGAAAAGTCTTCCTCAAGAACTGAGCTGACATGTGTAAAAAGATTTTTTTAAATCCGACTGCTAGTTCCAGAGATTAGTGCGTTGAAACAAACAATCTCTTCAGATTTAGTATTAGTATAGTTTTCCAAAATCAGCTAAATCCAACGTCAGCTAATTTATTTACAGCCAGCTATGGTATCATTACAGGGGTACCTAGTTATTGATTTTGCGATTTCAAACTACCTTCAAATCTGCTGTTAATGCAAAATGCACTTTCATTTCTCTGATAATATCGTTAATTAGGTTTAATGTCGTTCAACTTGGAAGCTTTTCTCTTAGCTATTAGTTTATTTGGAAATACCTGTTCAAAACCTTGACGAACAAAACGAACGAATGTGTTGAGTCACCTCTCAACAACTTCAAATCGTCTAAAAAAAGCCCCAAGTGAGAAAGCCAACGATATCTCATCGCACTTACACAAAATAAACAGTTATGCATAGTATAGGTAAACCCTAGACAGGCCGAAACTTGTATAACACGGAGCACAGGCAGTCGGTACAGCAAAATCAATACCAACTGATATTTATTGGCTTTGCTCACGGGCACCGAATGCACGGATGTCGGGACATCCGCGCCAGATATTGCGAACATCTGTTAGTGTTTGATACACGTTCATGCGAAATTGTAGCTTTACATATTAATATAAGGACGTCGTAAGTCCTGGAACTCCTGGAGATAGTGGTCTTAGTAATTTAAGGCAGGATCTTGGATCCCTATCATCTTGAAGGGGAGGTAGGCTATGATGATAAATGATGATATTCATTTCTGTAAATTGGTAAAATAAAAAACACTTTTACACATAAAAAATAACTTATGTTTTAAAACTAGATGAGTTCGGGTGTTTCTTAACCGATTACTTTGAAAAGAAAGACCGAAACAAACTCGAGGTCTCGTTTAAAGCTCAGTCCAATGAAATTTTGCAAACTGATGACCAAAAGTTCTCCAAATAGCTTAGTTACAGAATGAGTAATTTCATTTCATTCGAGTAAAATATCGGTTGACGATCTTAGGCTTCGAAAAATCGTTTTCGTGTCAGTCTACATCGAATATCACTTTATACGTTGCCTTGATATATCCTTAGCAATTTTCTCGACTTTTCCTTGAAACATGCTGATACTTGAGTTTTTCCGGCTTGTCATCGAAAAATTGCGATAAGCTGTCTCGTATGATTGAACTCCAGTGATATGGCATTCCTTTCGCAGAAAATCTTTTGCTGGTGGTTATACAACTACTACAATTTATTCAGTTTCGTTCTAGTTTTAAACCCTTTTCTAAAATAACTGTTTCTAATGGCACTACGCATTGCTGAACTGAAAGGTTTAAACAATACATTGTTTGCGTAAAATAAATACAACTACTTTTCTCTATTCCGTGACAACACTCAAGAAGCTTTGCTTGACAAAAGCTTTCACAGCTCTTTAATATTTACTTCGTACTACATTTGAGGAGTCTTCAACCAGTCTTACCAAGGGGTATCGTAATACCTAATAACTGACTGGGTTGTGGAGGTCAGATAGGCAGTCGCTCCATGTAAAATACTGGTATACCGGATGCAGCTGACCAACCAACCCCAACTATGTTGATGATGATGATGACTACATTTGAGGAGTCAAAATGGAGTCCGCTTCAAATTCAAAATATTTTATTTTACTTCTACCAGTCAGTCCAGTCCAGCCCACTAAGGGGTATCGTGTAACCCAGTAACTGGGTGGTGGAGGTCAGATAGGCAGTCGCCCCAGGTAAAATACTGGTATTTAGCTGCATCCGGTTATACTGGAAGCTGACCCCTAACATAGTTGGGAAAAGGCAGGTAGATGTTGATTACTTACGGGCACGTCAGACTTAGTTAGCTGCACGGTTCCAATTTATTTCAAACGGCCAGTAGCTTCTCGGTTCCACTTCCGCTCCCAAAGCTCCCTAATTTCAATATGCCACTCAGTTTCACGCCGATCAGAATTCACGTTTTCACGCCACACTTGGTTCAATTACTTGGAAGTTGGCTGCGTTCTAGACCATACGGGTCACTGATCAGCGATCACTAACACGCTCTGACGGCAATCGTGATTCTCATAAGTAAAACCTTCATTTTGCAGACAAATTAGTTTTGCATGTTTCCCGTCTAATAGGAAGATTGGGTTTTTGAACTTTAAAGGCTTCAAGTAAGAAATATAAGGGTTCAGATCCATCTTACTACGTGCAAACCACGTTAATCAACCAACCAACATCCATGTCAACCGTACGGACAACATGTATTTTGGTAGTTCAAACCACGCCATTCAAATCAAACCAAAAGTCATTTATTCAAACTAGGCTGAGAATCAGCACTTTTCGAACGTCATAATTACAAAAGACAGTCTCCCAAAAACGCCCGCCCTTCGCCACTTCCTAGTGCTATCGCTGAGAAGAAGTGGCGCAACAAACTCCCCAGCAGCACAGTGTCATTGTGTCATAGAGAATACGTTATTAGAAGATGTCGTGGTAAGGTAAGGAATTGACGTGGTGTCGAAGTAAGGAATTCTCAAGTGGTTATTGTAAATTAGGGCCCTGGACCCACTTTATATCCTGTATTCGCCACTGCCCTTTTTTTAAATGCTGCCGTCGTTAAGTAATGGAATACATTATTCTTTTTAGCGCGTCGACGGCATCTAAATTGAGTCGGCCCAGAATTAGGCTAAGAGTTTGGCTTCTTCGCTGGAGTACATTTTTATCATCTTTCTGACCTTCAGTAGTCCTAGACTATCTCAATCCACAGCACAAAGGCCCAAAATTATACGAGCTAAATATACTTACAAAATATGACTTTGTCTTACTTCAAACCTTGTACGAACAAATAATGTTCCTCGAATCTGCTTTATAATTTCGTATTCATGGTCTAAGTTTTATTACTCCGAGTATCTCGAGCCCCCTTACCGCGGACTCGCTGACTCGTAAAATATGCGTCTACTCGTCTACAAGAGGATTAAAAATAAAAGCTTGTAAAAAACATACGTTTATGATATAAAAGCTTACTATATTATTCTTTTTATGTTAACTATCCTCTTATTTATGCTATCTTTTCGGATTTGGATCAGGTAGGAAGTCATAGATGTATAAAATCAAGGACAAATTATGCTCATGTTAACCAACTTTCAATAAGAAGATATTAAGTACAGTACTTGTCTTTTCAAAACACCAGTGAGCAGTTATACTATTGCAAAAACTGATATGTACGAGTATGAAGCTACGGATAACTCAAAAGGTTCTAAGTATGTAATTATATAGATATACATTGTGTCAGGTTGCAAGCTCGTCACTTATCTTCAATTACAGAAGTAACAATATCCTTTATGTGGTATCAGTAAACTAATTACTTGCATGATAAGCAGGTGGCTACTACTGCTTACAATTTGTCTTTTTGTTCTTGGAACATTGCTAGCATACTGCATACAGAAATTGATATGAATAATATTTTTATTAACGACACAGAATACACAGTAACGCAATACAGTATGAAACATATGTTAATAATATAAACAAAGAGAATAAAACTTTGTATGTAACGAGGGCAGCAAAACATGATATTTCGAACAAAGAAACCGTTATCCTGATTCGTCATACACTTGTGATTAATGTGAGCAATCTAGTTCAGAACATCGACGAATAAAAACGTATTATTTTTATGAAGAATCAGTTAAGGTTTTTGAAATTTGAATATTTTTGAGAGTCTGCGTACCTAGTATCATCTTGAATTTGACAACGTACTATTTTATAACACTCAATTGTACGGTGTACCTACCATTTTATTATATGCTAATAAATGGTGCAAATTGCTAGGGTACTGGATTAGATTTCAGGATAAGCACACATTGGGAACGGGACATCTAATCCGTTCATAGTCATATCGTGATGATTCATTTGATTGTTGACTTGCCTCCCAAAATTATTCTTCTTGTTTCATTGGAGGTCAATGTTTCGTACTGATTTAATCATTGATTTTTTTGATAGCTTCTCTTCATATTCAGGCTACAATGACCATTCATCGACCAATTAATGCGTTGGACCTTGGCAATTAACCGCGGCAGGAGTAGGTTTGGCTTCAGTTCTAACGTTTCATCCTCTGACCGAAGACATTGCGGTTTTTGGCTTCACATTAACCGCTGTGTTCCAATTTAATCTAGCCTCGATCAATCTTTATTTCACATTATTCAGATCCTTTATTCGTTCTGTACTTATTGATTTTCCGCGTATCCTTGAGCCGGCGAGGTGCTCCAGCCGTAGGTATAGTTCTCACCTTGAGAATGTAGCACAGAACGCGAAGTTTGCAAAGCCTCTATAAGCCGAGACTACATACTTAAGATTGTACAAAGAAGGGCTCAGCTTCAAATAATAAAGGAGACGCACATGTACAAAAAAGTCTTAATCGTACAAAGCGTCTGGCCTTGATCGATCCATGTGCGTGTGTCATTCTCTTTATAGCTTTTGTTGGCGACGGTCGTGCTGTGAACCTCTTTTATAGCATTAAGGGAAGTCCGTTTGTGTAGACTTACTGCTACCTGCAGCCGTGCGGTGGATTAAGGTTAGACTAGGGATAATCTCGTCCTTACTTTGTACGCTTGTTTTCAAAAGGATATATTAAGTAATTTAGATTATTTTCTCAAGATAGTGAAAAGTAAATAACGCATAGCAATCAAAATAAATCAAGTAGAACGGAGGGGGCGAAAGGGATAATAAAGATGTTGTCATACATTGAGGGTCATTATAATATGAACCCTCGATTTGGTCCCTTTTGGTATTGAATGTCGAGAAATAAGAATTGACGTCCCTCCCACGGATGTCTGTCTGTCGAGAACTACATTACGGTTTTATGGATTACTTTTTAATGTCTGTGCGATCAGCGATCGCTCTATCTGAATCTGAATGTTACGCCGACTGAGCACGCTTTTTTGTTTAAGTGGTTAGGTAACGCTCAATTTGCAATAAGTAGAAAATAAATGCTATGAATAATAATGATGACTGGCCGCGTCTTGCGGGCTTGTATATTTGAAATATTACATGAGATAATAGACATAATGCGCAGTTCCATAAAATGACTAAGACAAAATACAGTTATTTCAAATCTTAGCACCAACGAAGGTCGGGAAAGTTAACGTGACAAACCCTTTATTTGGCTTAATTTTGAAGTTTGTAATCGTATAATAAATGTTGATAGAGGAAGAGGGAGAGGAAGACTTTGGTCTTCCTAAAAGATGGATGAATTGTGTGAGGAATTAAATGAATGATAACGTGACGGTTGACATAATGAATGAAGACAGAAGAATGGAAGAAGAAAACGTATTGCGCCGACCCCAAGCAACATAGGGCAAAGGCAGGAAGATGATGAATCGCATAAGATCTTATTTAGGCTGTTCCTTTCTCTCGTTTGTTCTAAAATTTTCAGTTTAAACATGAGCTTCGTGATAATTTCATCTTAACATAACCTAAACCTTTAATATAAGACGGAAGTATTAATATATTTCGAAAGCGAAAATCTTTAATAATTCTGCGAACAAATTTTCCTTTTCGAACTCGCCGAAAGTTTACACGGTCCAGATGGCTTGGAATCCGACATGGCTAGTAAGTGATAGCCATATGGCGTTCCAATCTCTTTGCAAATATTTAAGCTCGACACTAAATCATAGCTAAACCTTCTTCTTACAACCAAAACGCCGTATCATCCTTGTAAATTCTCTTTTTATATTCTCCTGAAGAGTTGTAAAATGAGGTTCAAAACTTTACAACAACTTTGGCTCCCCCTAACATTTCAAAATTATCGCGTTGTCTACTTCTATTTCAATATTTCGTACACATATTATATTATCATTACCTGTACAGAAACATCTAGTTGTACGAATAAAAATACAGCTGCGTTGTCTGAATAATTTATAAGTCCTAGTCAATATTAATGACGTAACTTTTCAACTCTGATTACTTATCTTCGAACGTGGTATCCATAATTAATATCTAATCGAGAGAGCCCCTTAATTATCATTATTTTGTTTGGGAATTTAATGTTGTCAACGGCACCCTTTAATTGGTTTTAATGTCTCCCGCACCCATTAATATTGCTTTATTAAAATTTATTGCACGCAACGCGTTCACTGTACTGCTAGCTCTATCAACACGTAATCTCTTTACATTTCTTACAGTATCTCGATCCGCAGTACACAATATGTTGCCATTCCAAGTTATTTAACTCACGTCTGTCGGCCTCTTCTACTCGTACTTACTAAGTTACTCCGGATGTCTAGGTGGACGTAAACTGGTCAAATTCTTCAAAGATAATGCCGAAAACATTCAGCGGGATAATGTTGGAGTTGGAGTTTGTGTTAGGCTGTGTCTGCGTCAAAATACCGGGTCGGTGATGTCTAAGCATTGCTTGAAACAAGGCAAAATCGATACTGTTGCCGTCGCAGGCGGACGCGCGCCGCTGGCTCCGAATTATATTCTCAGCCAAATCCAGCCGGCACGTGACCCAACTTGTTGCCGCTCCGGAGAGAGACAAAGCTACATTATTATAGCTAGTAATACGCTGGTGGTGACATCGTGGCCACCGATGGCGGATTATTGACCATTATCTTAAGTGTCCCATTTAAATTGTTTGAAGCACCATTGATACCATTATGGTCCCGGTTTCACTTTACAATGATCGTTTTTATGTATGTTGGTATGATAGAAAGTATGACAGCCTAAGAAGAGAATTTACACCCATGAAGATGAGTCGGAATGATTATTATCTCATATGAGCGATTTTTTCAATAGTAATTGAATGAAACTTCATGACAAATAGCTATATGGTTGAATAATATATCTTGAAATAAGAGCCTTATTATTATCGCTACCGCATCGCTTGTGAATGTGACTGCAGTCATGCGCTGCACGTATAATAAGCGTCTAAGCAAGAATTATTAATCTTGTTGCCCCACGTTGGGCGCTATCCTGTCGTCTATATTAAAACGCTTTTTATAAAGCCACTTAAGTGAATTTGGCAATCGGGGAATATTGTTTTTGTTAAAAATCCTGACAAGGAAGCAATCTGCCCAAACTAATTTTGTTTATGAAAGTTAGAAAATAATGACGTCTGTTAAGTTAATCTTATGTCAAAAGTTTCCTGTAAATAAAAGCCTCAGAAAAGTTTATTAGTCACCTCTCTGCGTTGAGTCGACGACGAACTTTTATTTTTTATTGAGGAAACTAATTTATCACTGCGGTGATATGATCTATGGAACGCAGTCGTCGAGGGTAGACGGACTACCGGTATTATCTTGAACTTCATGTTCTTTTGATGGAGTGTTCGCAAATTGTCGGGGATTTTATGTCGTCCCCTAGCGTAATACATTTCGTGAATTTGCATTTTTATACGGTACCTAAGGCTGCTCTTAAGTTTCTTGTAATTGCGGGGATTACACTACTTGTGTAAACCAGTACATGAACTTTAGTGTAGGTTTGGGTCTCAGTTGGTCAGCAAAACGCTAGTAGTTGTCATTAGGCACGGTTTCTAGTGACGTCAGCCAGGCGGACGCCAGCCTTGGCGGTATTTCCACGGCTGTGTCGGCTCCTGCCCGCATGCAACGGTCGAACGAGGCTTGCTCCTGGTATTCCCAGTTATTACCGCAGGGGGACGCGGTCTAGGGGTTGTTGGCCGGAATCGATCCGCCGCACCACGGCCGGTGTTACCGGTGCACGGGGTTACGACACCATCACCACTGCAGTCTTCCTATTTCATTTCTCTCTTGCGCTGGACTAGGTAAGCCGTTTCACTAGCTGTTTCGGGACTCAATACTTAACCTCACTTTGCCCCTTCTGCGAAAATGTCCTTCGGTGTTTACGACAGTGTTGAACATCTGAGAGGTGTCGGGTAAGTCATTCAGTGATAGATTTTGAGAACAGGAAATCAATCGGAAGCAAATCGAGTGGCGAAACAAATTCAGCGTGGCGTTGCCGGCTGTTAATTGGCTGCGGGTGGCGGCGCCGAGACGGCGGCGGAACCTCCGCATGGAGACTCCCTCGCGTGCCCTCCCCACGCACGTGCCCGCCACCCCCCGACAGCTCGGTGTTTTTATGTGCGAGAAGTCCGTCGAGACCCGCACGAGTCTGGGCGGCTCTTAAATTAGTTTGTCTTCCCCGACCCTAGACCTTGTAGTTGCTAGGTGCGGTTTTGGACCACTACCCGTCATGTCCTTGGTCAATCTTGTCAATTCTCACTTGAGCAGCTCCTACTTCTTTGGATATTAGATGTCACTCATACTTAGGCGTTTTCTCTACCGGAGATAGATATCTTCCTCTTCCACAAAGAAAATTAAACTTAGTTTGAAATCTCATACCCTTCTCACATGCAGGGAGTTGACGCGACGTAATACATGTCGTGGGTGACATTATTTTTCCATTTGGTAGGCTTATTTTCTTGTGCGGGTTATCAAGTTAGGGACGGTAGCGCGCAAGGGGTGGCTGCGGGGTGGGTCCGCAGGGCGGGGGTTGCGGGGCGCGGGGTGAAGCTATCGACCGGCTGCCCTCCCCCCGGCGTAGCTCAGTTTCCGGGCGAGAGTCGCGCAGTCCGCCAGCGCCGCGACGCGACTCCGTCACACACGTTAGATAGTCAATTTGATCATCACCATGTTGATAGGGCTCGTTCGGGACTCGGTGATGCAGTGCTTCTGCCACTCATGCCGCGCGCCTGTTCTGCCTGCAGGTTGGAAACACCACAGCTATGGACGAATTCGTCGTAATCATCACAAATTCGGCCGGCGACGCTGTTGCTACTCTCGCTGCGGAGACAAACGCCCTACACTGTTATCTGGCTTGAAATTGTTAACGAATTCCAAATCTTATGTCAAAATTTCGACACACTTACAGGGAAGGCAAAAACCGAAGGTAACCTCTTTTAACTGTCAGCTCCAGCTTCTCCAATTGGTTTAAGTCTGTCAAATTGAAGGTAACTAATATTAATCGCTGCTGCTTTGTGCTTTCTTGGTCAGTTAAGTATCAAAATTTTGTTAGATGTCTCAGATGTCTGTTATTGAGTCTTCATGGCCGCCGGCCGGCCGGCGGGGGGAGGGGCACCGGCCGGCGCCTTTATTTAAATTGCATCTGACGTAAATCACGTGACCCATCGATTACGAGTAAGGGCCAGTGTTGTTGATGACAATCGATGTCTCCCAAGATCCCAACGTGATGATAACAATGTGGATCAAACGTCGATGACTTCTTTACATTGTTGCGTCTCGAAGAGTCACAAGATATTGGCAGTTATGTAAGGTACTATTGCGATGTTTGACAAATTACTGCGACTACAAGGAAAAAACGCAAAATCATTATCATTTCGCTGTCTCTGGATATGGAAAAACCTTATTGTATTATGCTGTCTACGACGTTGATTAGTTTTTGTTCGGTTTTTCAGGGCCTTCTGAGAGCTGAATCATGTTCGAGCCTTTCCAGTTTTACGGATACCTGTCAGTCCGTGCCGGCCTCACTACAACTATTGATTAAACATTACTGCATAATGTCCACCATTTTGTACCGGCTACGAATCGCGATACTGTGGCACGCGTCCACCATTCTGCGCAGAGTACTAACCTAGTACTTCTGTATGAAAGACCACCAATCTAAAATTAGAAAACCCTTTCAAGAAAATGATTTCTTACATCTTACGTAATGGTTTCAGATTCCGAAACATTCGAGCAGTTCAAACATACTTGTCTGGGGAATTCGGAAAAATAGTTGTTTTCACATAATATCGTAGGCTTGATTAAATTATGTCACGCAATCGCGACATAATCACTTTAGCGGGCCCTTCGTAAAATGTTTTGGTATTTTATGCGCCACTACGCACGCATTTCAGGACCTCGTGTCGCTTTATTATTGCGGGCTTGTTAACTAACGACATTTTTCATACATTTCGACTTTTATGCTGGTCATTAGTCAGATTGCAAAACGGATAAAAAATCGCTGATTGCGCAAGAATTTGAAATATTTTTTCATTTGCCAGAATATTTCACCGACTTCTGCTACTTAAAATCATACTTCATTCTTTTTTGGAGTCGACGGTTGTAACCAAGAATTGAGTCATCGATTTTTGTCACATTAAAAACAGTAGTCTAAAAAAACATGGGACCGGAAAGTAGGTTTGAAACTGACCCAGACGATATGCCTTCTGAATTATTGATGTTCGAAACATTAAACGATTTACGATCGATTTCCACTGGGTAGGTATAACCAAGTACGGGCCTTGATATTCAACTTCATGGCTTCAAAGACCATAAAACATGGGCTTTACGGACCATACCGATAGCCTTGGAAATGCGAATTTCTAAGAAGGCAAATTCTTGCTGTAATTGTTCTTTACAGTGGCTATGAACATTCCATAGCGCATTTTACGGCTGGAATTATTCGTGACGTGAAATAAGTTCATAATTAACGCTCTTACGGTTACCTAATTAATCATCATCGCATTATTCGCTCCGTAACGTCATAGTTATAATGCTTGTCAGTAAATTTCAAATGTGTTTGGATGAGCAGACACGCTATTGTGATGTGACAACAGGGGACTCGAGACTCGAGATCACATAATTGTTTAGGGGACGATTATAACACTGGGTTTAATTGGCTTAACAAGTCCTGCACCCTTTGTCGAGGGTGCGGCAAGGCTTACAGATTTTGATAATCTTTATTACCATGTCGTTTTGCTTAATAAAAACATTGCTTTTACATTGTGATGAGCGCGTCAAATGGATTTCTGTCGTTGGGGTTCATGGTTCCTAATACAAAAAGAGTAGAAGTTTACGCCTTTTTTATTAAGAGTTGAGACGACACACGTTATTGATCCCGTACGAGGGTTCAACAATGCTATAAAAACACACGTTTTATCTCATGCATGGGATCTAAGGCGTATTACTTCTATAATAGAAACCGGAACATCGTACGACTCAAGTCAAGGTTTTGCCGATATCTAGATTTAGAGCCACACATGTCCACAATGATGCATTGCAGGTGCTTACAAAGTTTGCGTGTTCCAAACCATTCCAGCCACCAGCTGTCTCGGCCAACTTGAGAATTTGCAACTGAGCTGCTTTACGACTAGCAGTAACTTGAATAATTTCCACCTCAACTCCGCACTTAGTCGTGAATGGATTTTAAAAATAACATTTTTGCATTTTGCGGGGAACGCTATAAAAAGGGGTTGCACACAAAGTCACACCCATTTTCCTAATGAGCGTAACTCGTAAAGAGGACGTCGGTGCCGTCTCCGCTATTCTGGAATGTTCTCGACGCTGCATAGAATATATCTCTTGTTTCTGCATCGCCTAGCCGCCGCATTTGCGTCGTGTTTAAAACACTCGTACGTGCCAACGCTCGTATTCCCAGCGGTAGTAAATTTACTTTCAGCTCTCCCCTCAAGGGTTTTAAAGCCAGCCTTTAAATATTTTATCAGGTTTTCCACGTTGTATCGTGCGGCGCCGGAGGGGGCTGCCCGTCGACCTTTCAGTTGTAACTGCCCCGTTTGTATTCGATTACCATACTTTTTCTGCTTTATTGTTTTTATGCACGTTCATTAAATTGCTGTTGTATACGATGCTATACAGCTGCAACTCTTTGAATATGGATGAAAAATTATTGATTAGAATTCTGAAGCAGAAGTGAAACCGTCTCGGGTTCAGTTATGTTGTTTTTTGTACATATTTTATAGTAAAGCGAAAGTCTTGGAAGTCACATGATATGACTTCATGCAATACTTTTGTCTACTCGTTTATCAAAACCTTCTGTAATCTTCTGTATTTATAATCTTGATTGAATTAAGACTACAAAATATGTATAGGCATCTCTTGAAAAGTCTGCAGTTGGTCGTGGTCTAGATTTTTCATTCGCATCAATCAGCGCGGCAGCGTCTGCCGTTACATAAAACAACTAGGATTGGAGCGGTTTACCGCAATGATTTCCTTTACTTGGCAATTTGTGAAAATCGTGATGAAGGGAGACTCAATTACACAGGATTGAGGAGACATCTCATGACGATTGTTTTGACGTGAATTATTGCGAAAGTTAATTAACTTTTGATAAATAGCCCTCTCGAGACGGTCGTGCTGTCACAAATATTGTTTTCGTTACGATTGTTTGGGTTTAGCAAGCTTGGATTTTAGGAAATTAATTTCGTGGGGCGCAGGTTTTTTGTTTTATGTGGGTGTTTGGTTTGTAATGAACACTAATTAACGTTAATTTATCATTCCGTCTTCCTGACATATTAGTGGCATCAATGTTCTGTCGAATTTCAGAATTTTGGGAGCTCGCATTGTTTAAAAAAAGAAATCTCCCCGCATACCCAAAATTAACACGGTCTTACCTTGTTTAAACTTTATCCATGAATTGGCTGAGAGTTAAAGTTTAAAGTAGACTTAACACTTTGTATAGAATGGTGTCCCATCGTCTGCTGTGTAAACTGGGACTTAGCGCTGCCGTGAGGGATTATCCGTATTTGCGGCGAATTTCGCCGGCTCTCCGGCACTCCGGCATTCCCCTCACGTAGCGGCCTCATCTCCCGACGTCGTGTCGACGTTATTACCTCGATACTATTACCGAGATGTCCCCAACAACATGAGTTGGGGCCCAAATATCTAATAAATGACTATTCATTTGCCACCTCGACTTTTGGTCTTGGAAGTTTGACGTCATCTTGAATGGAATGGTTTTTGAGGACATAATGATAATGCTGGTTTGTAAGAGCTATGCAGTAGAAGGGCTTTAGAGTTTTCAGTAACATCAACTCCTTTTACTTTAAATTACGCTACATTTGCAGTCATTTTAGCTTCATCATTTGACCTTGAAAGTTAACCTTTGGTGTCTACATCACGTAATTTGATAGAACTAATCCTTTGTCATTACTCAAATGGGCTGAAAAGGTTATTCATGTATCTTGTAAAGCCATAAAAAAAAATTTCAGGAAACGTGGATCATAAAACTACTTTTTTTATTACTACGATGCATGTCATTACTTATTAGCTCGAAGCTCTATCTACTCTATGTCAGTCATTAGCTAGAAACATGTTATGTGGACTGCGACATTTTCTATCGATTGTTTGTTCACCACAATCGATGCTTTTACCAGTCACGCGAGCATCGAATGTCGATTCATTAAAGCGTGGGTCCGAATGTTCGTCAAATAAACATTAGGTGGGTCGATTCGGTCGACCTAATCGTTTTTCGATTGTCCGTTAGTGTTGTTTGGGGGACTGTTGACTTGGCAATGGAGGCTCGACTTTTGGTTGTATTTGCAACTGCTGTTTCGAGGTCTTTGAAGTTATCTGTTTTGTTTTTTGGAGCAGGGCGGATTAATTTAGCATGTTTGGCTTTCTGGAAAAACTGTGTTAGATCTTTTTTGCTGGCACAATTTTTGGAAGACTTCCTAGGGAAAATTGTCGGTTTTGCCAATTAGTGTACCACCTTTTCAAGCCAGAGGATCAGTTTGTCTCCACGGGAGTCATCATCGTCGTGGGCTCTCGAGCTCCGCTGACAGCCTCTTTCTGTCCCTAGCTCACCGACGGTCGGCGCCCGTCAAGAAACCAGTCGGCAAACCCAGGACCAAGCAACCGAAGAAGGTCAAATTCATAAGTAAGTGGTGCTTCACAGGCAAACAAGCATTATGAATTTAGAACTAAGAATCATGACAATCAGTTGAGGTAATTATAAAATCGATTTGATACCGATTACGGCTTGGCCCCTTTATTACCCCCTTAACTGTAAGATTAGGTTCTAAGTCGACGACTCTTTTTACTAGGGATTCAAAGTAAATAAACGATAAAGAAACCATAACGGAACAGCAGCCTTAAACCCAGACAGTTAAAGTTGAAGTTAGTACTTACTAAAATGCTTAATTTCAAAAGATATAAAATACATTAAATTGTAGCAGACAGTCATTTGGACATGTTTCAATTTGGCTGCCAAAAAAGTTGGCTGTTTTAACTCAACTAAGTGCAGTGACAAAGAGGAGATGCCATTCAGTGTGACTGCCAAAGGATTTAGAGCTTACCCTCTTAGTCCTTATCCAGCTCATGCAGGGTGAAACAAATTCTCTTTAACAGACTGTCACAGTAAACGACGTAAACGAAGTGCTTGTTCTATACACACATTTTTTACGTATCCAACTCGTGTTAGATATGTCGTGCGCGCTGTGTAAAAAGCTTCTCACATCGAAGATTGCAAACTTCGCTCGCGTTTTTTTTTTCCGATTGGGGCAGGGATAGACTCGCAAGTGCTTTTCACGCCATTTGACATACATTATCACTCCATTTGCCTACAACTCTGTGTGCCAGGCATATACAGAGTGAGATCCCTTTCCAAGATAGTACACAACCCCGGGCATGTGAGCCCCCTTTGTGTGGCGGCCTGGCGGGTCAAGAGTTTTCACCCCTTTTAAGTGAGTTATTGTTAGTTTTGTATTGTGCGCGTGTTTGCTTTTTTTGAAGCCCTTTTCACGTGGGAGAGCGAAATTCCAACACTTATTTAAGACCCTTGACGCCTTGTTTTACCCTCTACGTTATACATTCTCTATTATTCAGGAAATCTATTTCTCGGGAGCAAAAATAATAATAGGTTTCTGCGTGAGCTTTGCATTGTTGGAAATGTTGAAACGTTTTCAGCGCGAGCTTTTCCAAGTAGGATTGATCAAATATTTATGCGTGTAACCCTCCCAACCCCTGTATCACAGGGCTGAGTCACTTGTTTTCATACAGATATAGTTTGCAGACACAGTCATACCCTGAAACACGATTGTAACGCAATTGGCGTGACTCATAGGGGGGCAGTCGAGAGTCCCGAGTCTCCCCCTAGCCTCCTAATAATTAAACAATACAGCATTCCTTTCCCAAGAAGTTTACCCGACCTTGAATATTACAGTAATTTACCCCTTACCCCGTTGCGTTTTAAGAATTCCATCCCTAAACGTTGGGGGCGGTAATTTAATGAGTTTAGCGAGTGTATTCAGATGGGGACGTTAATTAACGCCTTTAAAATTACGGTTAATTTGTGAAATATTGTAAAGGAAATTAGTGGGACGGTTTGTGAGATGAAATTGGTAATTTGGGGGTTCATGGGAGTTTGATAGCATCTACAGCTTTGTGTTTTTAGTTGTTATTTATTATGTCGAAACTCAATTATGTTTGCATAATTTATTATGGTGTATAATTATCAGCCGTCCTATACATTGGGGTCGAGTAGGCATTGAAGTTTTGTATGGGACAGTTTATATGTTTTTCGAGATTACGGTGTTGGTCCCATGGAGAAAGCTGTTCAGTTTACCCTTAAATATGACTACACCTTTCTGATACAAACAGTATAACCGTATAAAATGCCATTACATTGCGTGGAATTATAGAATATTCTAGAAAATTTTCATAGCTCTGTTGCAGCATTCCCTCAAATTATTTAAAAAATAATTTGGGCCCGAAACATACCGCGGGGCCTTCTGTGTTCAGGGTCACGCTGGCGGTCGATTTTTGGACATGTATTTACATAGAAACGGTTCTGTGTAAGCTGCTTGCAGTCTATTCGTAGGATTATGTTCATAATTGGACTGTTTAGGGTAGCATAGATATTTTGGGCTTGTAATGAAATAGATAACTTTCATTAGAGAACTCGGAATGTCTTCCTAGGGACCAAATTATATACAAGAGAGTATTGTCGAAATTCAGATGATGTTTTTTGGAGTTTTTATTTTATCAATGCAGGTCCTATCATTGAGTAGGTAGGTGCTTAATTCTTTTAGCTGGAATATGATAAAGTAGGACCATGTATAGCTCTTTTATCAGTTGACAGTGATATCTTTGGTCAATTGCAATTCAAAATATTTTAGTTCATATAACCCCTGCCTACGCACTTGTGACGTCAAAAGCTAGGTGCAAGGTTCCAATGGTTCGTTTCCTATGGATAAGAGCCGGCAAGAAACTCCATAAAATGTAGGACTATGCGCGTTACTACATAATCTGCATTCGCGAAATAGTTGCCAAACTAAACAAATATGAGTTTTTGGAAAAATAACTTTAATTCCTATACTATGAAGTTCAGTTTACGCTACAATTTAAAAAAAAAAATTATAACTTTTTCAATAGTTCTAGTAAAATAAAGTTAATATTAGTTTAACTTGAAATAACATCAGTTGGAAACATAAACTTTAATAGACCTTACATAAGGTACCCGGGTACCCCTGCATATTGCAACCTCTATTGTTTGGTCAGCGTTCGATCAGAGCGCACGATTATTGCATTATGCGACGCTATTGATGCGTGGTTCCGTCTCAATGTACAATAGTGACATAACTGTTACGAAGTCATTGAAAAGAGAATTTTTCATTGTTATCGTATCAATTCAATATCTATTATCATTTCTTCAGCTGCAGTCAGTATTTACTTACAATGAGGGTGAACTTTTAAAATCAACAGTACACCTGTACACTGCTGCACTGGTAGCTATGCACGACGAAATATCCAGCTATACATTTCCAGTATAAGCTGACTTCTCATTGTACGAAAAGACTATAAAATGGTAGGTCGAAAGAAAAGAAAATGTTGGTTATTTTTGTAATTAGAAGAACAAGAAGGCGGCATTAGTTCCTATTTCGGCCTCGCGTTAAAAGAGTTTATAAACATTAGAGAGACATTTTTACCACTCTAAAGACAGCCCCCTAATTGTCTAGCACACTATCAATCACAATCTGAATTATTTAGGATATTGCTAACCCATTGCTTCATATGTTAAAAAATTTTGTCTGCTCAACAACGTAAATTACGCAATGAATGTTGTCGAACTGTCAAAATTTAAGCCATTGCTACTGGTAATGTGCTATGCAATTACCTCTCTGGAGACAAAAAGAATGAACGTTAAAATACTAGAGATAAAAAAAGAATTACGTATACCATAAAAAGTAATTTATTTATCCATTTATTTCAGGCATCAAGGCCTGAAATAAATGTTAATATAACTTAAAATTACTATAAATACATACAACATTATAATTAGGCCAGAACTTTCCTTGAGGAACTTCTCGGGATCATGTGTCGGAACACGCACCACGAACGACTTGAAGTTCGAGTTGAGACGCGACTCTACCTTCTCGACCCTCAAAGTTAAGTTGGACTTCACACGCATGTACTCCACGATCTTCTCAACCTTCGTGGAGTGAGGCAGTCTGGACACGTACAGCTGCGTCGTCGGGATTGCTGGACGCAGCAGTATGTTGGGTCCAGCCTGCGCGGTGCCGCACTGGTTCTGACAAGGAGGCTTCTTCTTCTCCAGCTTGATGAAACCATCCTTGTCGCACGTGTCCTTCTCTGGACCCTGCCTTTTCAAATCTTGTTGGGTTTCAACCGGCTCCGTTTACCCCCTTTTGGTTTTCCCGCTAGTTTTACCTGCGAGTTCTGCGACTCAGCAGGCTTATTAGCGGCTACTATTACTGCGTAGGCTTGTTTGGGGGTCGACGAACCTACACACGTCGTTGACTCTACCTGTGTCGAGGCAGGGACGGCCACGGCATGCGTCAACGCCGCGTAATGTATGATGTTAACACGACAGAAGCATAATTACCTGCTATAAGTATGAAATATTAATGAATGACGATCGATGAACAAGCATAGAGTCATTACTTGGTGAATAGGTGACGATTAGCATCAAAAATTTATCTACTCAACAACGTCAATTACGCAAAGTTGCCATAGGTACCTTAAGTATTACGGAAGGCGTCCATTGCCAGTCATCATCTGCCTAGCTTTTACCTAACCTAACCGATTGCAGCTGAGTTCCAGTATTTTACATGGAGCGACTGCCTATCTGACCTCTACGACCCAGTTACTGGTTAATACGAAAACCCTAGGTAAGACTGGTTGTCAGACTTTCGGGCTTCTGACGACCCGTAACGACTGTCAAAGATCCACGAACGACAGCCGGGACCAACGGCTTAACGTGCTTTTCGAAGCACGTAAATAACGCAACGAATGTCAACTTGTATTGTTGAATCCAAATCGCGATGTTGCCATAGCCACCTTAAGTGTTACGGAAGACATTCATTGCCAGTATAGTACCCATAAGCATATAATATTTAGCTCAGTAGAAGGTATTAACAAGAATATAAGTTGTATCCACTGTCTATTTACAAAATATTAACACTATCTTCACAATTTCCTTTACCTCACCACTCTTGTATGTTTGTGGTATTCATACCACATACCGTATTGATACCAGATAGTGTATTAGAAGTATCTAATGTATGAAATCAATTCTGTAGTACTTCTGAGATTTATAATAGCCATATTAATGATTGGCACCAAGTCTACAAAAAACTATTGCATTAAACTAGATACTATTATTATAAACAATAATGCCAGACGGCTGGTTTATGACGCTGATTCAGGTAATCCTCTCTCTCTCCTCTAGGTCAAAGGAAGGTGGAACAGTCCATATATACCATGGCTGTTACTATAACTTTTCTCACAACAATTGGAGGATGACGGCCATGAAAATAGTGTTCCAATGAAATACACTGTAGGTGTCTGGCCGACATTGGTCACATATTTCTTCCTCTTCAATTTCAGTCGTCAACAAGCACTGACTTCAACCTTTCCCTAACTTTACACATATTGTTTTGCTGCAGCTACCGAGATCCGCTGCCAAGAGATGTCGAAGGGTGGTCTGGCGTACGAGGTGATCCTCGCCGAGCCCGTGGGAGTGCCGGTGCCCCGTCGTGCCGACTCCCCCGAGAAGACGCCCTCCGTTGAGGAGATCCAGGAAAAGCTGAAGGCTGCTGAGGAGAGGAGACGTGTAAGTAGAAGGGGATGGGTTTTAATGATGTAATGCCGAAGTTTCGGCCACCAGACTTTTTGAAAACTGCTCGGAATAGCGGAACAATGTTTTATTAATTTTCCTCTGACTAATTGGTGCTGGACATATGCTCCTTATGCACAGCCGCTCGTTACCAGCAAGTCTTTATGAATACTAATGAACTTTGAAACAATTCATTTTCTACAAAGAGCTTTCGTAAGCGGATTAATGTAGCTAATCCATGATAGATCTACCTATATGCTATGAAAATACAAGTAACTTATTATGTAGGTATAATAAGTTAGATTATATTGACATTAGTCACAAGTTCTATTTTATATTTGAGTCTCTTCAGTCTGACTCCAGACCACGATACAAATAGCCTTTAAAACCCCACTACCATAAAAACACTCAACCCCCCACAGAGTCTGGAAGCCAGTAAGATGGCCGCCATCGCCACAAAGATGCAGAAGATTGAAGAGGCGTCCCGTATTCGCAGCGAACAGACCAACAACTTCATCGTCAACACCAAGGAGGCTCTCAACGCTAAGATGGAGACGCATGAGGAGAAGCGCGAGGCGTACATCAATGAACTGCGCTCGCGTCTGAAGGACCACCTCGAGGGAGTTGAGAAGACCAGGTAATAATACCAGCATATTAGTGTCCCACTGCAGGGCAAACGCCTCTCCCCATACAGAGAAGGCACGACCATTAATCACCACGCTTGCTCAAGATGGGTTGGTGATTTCAAACTAATATTGAACGACCAGGTAATACCTCGAGAATCCTACTAACACAATCAATGTGAGAATGTGTTTGTTGGTTTGTCCTTATTTCACACAGCAACTGATCGATGATTTTTTGCATAGATGTAGTTTATGAGCCGGCGAGTGACATAGGCATATACTTTTCATCCCCGAAAAACGCACGGTTCCCATGGACTAGAACTCGGAAGCAGAGCCGCAGGTAAAGTAGGATCACCTCGAGGGACTTGAGACCAAGTTAAGACATGATGGATGTCAAAACGGTATATGGTAGTCATCTATTAATTTAGGAAAGTATCTTCCATTAAAGTTGAAAATATATTTAAAAAATTAAGGACGTACTGCTCATTGGGACTGGCTGCGCTACTGCCTGCTTATTTTAACGAAGTTTTTGCCCATCGCTGCTCAGGAACATAGATCAAATAATGGCATATTTTCTCCATTTTATGCAGGCCAGCCGTTCGTTTGGTACAACTCTGTAGGTTATGTAGCACCTAAGCAAGCTTGCAGAAAAGTGACGTATGAGAACAAAACGTTTTGCTCTACTCTCTCATCTAAACAATACAGTACATCTTCTTACTTACTCCATCACTTCGAGAGTTACAGCATCACTAACATGTTTGTTCCCCATACCCTCAGGCTGACTCTGGAACAGCAGACGATGGAGGTCTACAAGGCCATCGAGGAGAAGATGAACACGGCCGCCGACAAGCGTGACGAGAACATCAAGAAGATGCTTGAGCGTCTGCGCGAGCATGTGAGTTACACTACTTTTTTCAATGCGATGCTGGAAAATGAGAGGTATGAGGAACTGAATGTAAAGTTCACTAATCCTCCATCCTCCAAGAAAAGGTAGGATCCACCGACCAGACGATTGATGTCGGGACTTTGTATATAAGCTAGTTGCGCGGTAAACTTTGCTTGCGCGATGCTGGATTTCGCGTGACGTCAGTGTGATGCGTAGATCGCATGAAAGAAGAAAAAGAAGAAGAATTCAGGGAGATTTCAGTTAAGAAGAATTTCATGCTAACTCCAGGTCCTAGGCCCTAGAATAAACCTTACGTAAATCTCCCTTTATTCAGGAGGAGCAAGTAAAGAAGGTGCGCGCGGGCAACAGCGAGCGTTTCCAGCAGCTGGAGAGCGCCATCCAAGAGAAGCTGCAGCAAGCTGCCGACCGGCGTCTGCTCATCGAGGCAGAGCAGAAGGAAAAGCTGCGTAACCATGTGAGTGGGGGTGGGAACTGGATGTAGTGGTGGGACCAGGTGCTTTTGTTGTCAGTCAGGTTTAGTGGTCGTTGCATAGTGTAGCTATGTTTTTATTAAGAATACAGTTTACCAACAACTCCTTCTGAGGTCGCACTCTCGAATAATACTCATTTTTTTTTCTCATTCACTTTGAGATTCTAGGGCGACAGAAAGTCGTACGAACCTATTAAAGTGTGGTTAGTTTGGGAATTCGGGAGACGACTGCTATCGTGATCGTGAGCATTTTTGTGGAAGAAAATGTCTTCCGGGAGAAAGAAGTTGACAATTATATATTACTTCTACTTGAAACAGAGTGCTGTTGAAATATCCAAAATCAATCAACATAAAAAGCAATTAGCACTGTTATGGAGTAGATAAATTAGTCTATACCGTGGTAAGATGGTAAGCTCCTTTTGGTACGCTGTGGAAACATCAAAATTCTAAACCTGATTGACAACAAGGCCCCATGGCAAGCCTGGAGTATGTGTACCTCGTTGTGACCTTAGGTCTTAGGTGTTCTGTTTGTGTGCCGGCTGCGGCGGTTCGAACTAGTTTCAAGCGGATCGTGAGGTAAACAAAATTGTACTCGACACTTTTCGCTGGGGGGCTTCCAAATTATTAGTTTTTTTTATTCTGGCAATACAAAGCACATTGCATAAAGGTGTGCCTAGTTCAGAATTGCAATAGATCGGCTGTTGAGCTATTGTTGCTTTTAAAATTAAATTAGTTGGGGGTCAAATTGGCTTACACGCGAACTTAGAACAAAAACCAAATCAAACCGTTTCAGCCATTTCATTAAAAAATATTTTTATTTCAACCATCTCTCATTTACATAGCATGTGTTGCATGATTGTTTTTATGTTTTCTTTTTCTTTTTTTGATGCGTAAAAACGCAGAGCCTTAAGCTAGCCGAGGCGCGTTCGGCCGCGTCCGCGAAGGTCGAGGAGATCACTAAAGACATCGAGAATAAACTGACCACTGCCGAACTGAACAGAGAGAAGGAGATTCAGAAAAAACTGGACTTCGTCAAAAAGGAGGTTTGTTGTCGTGTTTGATTTGTGAAGCGTGAAGGGCGCTATACATCCGACTCGAGAGAAAAAAAGAAGGGCCTATAATTGGCTGACCCGACAGACGTTGACCTGGCCAAATTTCGATAAATCATACTAAAATCCCATATAAAAAAGCACAACAAAACACGTCAGGTTTTCCCGAATTATTTAATTTTCCTAGCAACCTTTTGCAATTTTTCCTTTTCTAAAAACGCTACTCGGAATATTGCCAATATTAAAAACATAAACAAAAAACAATTAACTAACAGATTATTCGGACGCAAATATAAAAAAAAAAACCAAATCGGTTCAGCCGTTCTCAAGTGATGCGCTCACCATCGAAGAGCATATCATTTTTATTTAAAAAGGTGATATAAACCATACTCAAATTTTAAAATCGCATTGCCATCTTAAATTCGCAAAGAGGAATCCGAAAAATTGTGTCTAAATATTGACTGAACTGATTTCCCAATTCATCGTCATCTCAGCTGATGATATATGTACGGACGCCAGCACATCAAGTTACTACAATCTGTCAATTTTCTTTAATAGATTTTCAAGTTTATCACTAAAGCATTAAGGTTCAAGGTTGATTGGGAAAATTTGACAATTTCGGGTAGCTTGACCTGCTGGCGTCTGTACGTACGTATAGGCCTCGCCACAAAAACCGGTTCAGCCGTTCTATACCTATACTTCGACTTTTATTTGTATTCAGTAACTTGACAGTTGAAGGGTTACCAGATTTTGACAAAAAAAAAAGATAGTGAGGTGGTCAAGAATGAACGAAATTGAATGAACTTAAATAATGTACTTGAATGCAAACTTTTTATATTTTTAATAACTTGTCTTAAAAACACGATATGTATACACTATAAAAAATTGTAGAATTTGTTAAATATTTTGTTTCTCAGTAGTACAACTTAGTTAGAATGTATTGATTATTAGCCACTCTTGAATGTATTTTTTCTTCCAGGACATACATGGAATTGTTTCAATTTTTAGAATATTCGACGAATTACGAAAATATTACGAATATTTAAAGTTTTATTTAAATTAAACCATTTTTATCATTCATTCTTTACGGAAAATCGTTCACTACCCCAACACAGTTTTAGGGCTGATTTTTCCATCGCCAGATAACTTTTATTTGAAGAATAAAATTGACATTTGACAGTTTTTGTATGAAAAAATTGTCAAAATTTCAAAATTATTCCTCGAATAAAGTTATCAGATGATTGAAAAATCAGCCCTTAGTATGGTAAGATTATTTTTCTTTGAACTTTCAAGTTACTGAATACAATTAAAAGTCGAAGTATATTCTGTAAATATCTCACCGAAGACAAAGGTGAAGTGAGCCGTCAATAGTGTCAATCCCTATATTCAAATTTTATTGGTTACAAATTGACCTTATTTCAAGTTAATATCAACTTTATTTTAATGGTATCTAAGATGATTTCAGAGTGACTAGCACTCTTGAAAAAATTATAAAAATGTTTGAAGTTGTAGCGTAAACTGAACTTTATTATGTAGGAATTAAAGTTATTTTTCCATAAACTCATATTTGTTTACATTTTTGGCGAATATCTCGCGATATTAGATTAGCATCAGCTGGACTGACAGCTCACTCTACCTTAGTTGTTACAATGAGATTTTTACAGAATAGGCCGGCTGTTCTTCCCCTATCTAGCGGATTCCTGCGACCTCCATCAGGTCGTTGGTCTTTCACCAACGAAGTGGAATTTTTCAATGGCAAAAATATAATAATGTTATTGTGTCGCGCTTGCATGACTTGCGTGTGTTTTCAGGAATGTAATAGCGAATCAGTTTGGCGTATAGCGTCCTTCAATGTATTGCTTTTCATCATTGTTAAATGGTTTTTCTATTCAGTAGCTCATATTAATTGAACGTGACTGCTTCAAAATTTCTATAATGGTCTGCTGAATCGTAAGGCAATTTGTACACACACGTTTTTCTTCCCGTGTACTACGGTTTATTCGCTGTGAGTAGGCACGGTCGTCAGTGATTTACGGATCACTGGAGGCTTATTGACAGAAACGTTTTTCCTACAGCGCGGTTTATACACCGCACCGTAAAAAAACCGTGCCGTGTACAAAGGGTCTCAGGGCAAACATGTTATTAGAATTTGGTGTGTGGCAATTTGATTTGTATCATTATGTTATGTAAAATTACATTTAGATACTTAGAATTTTGCATCTACATACTTTGTTTATAGATTGACTTGTTCCCAAGAGTATGATCACTGAAAAGTTTAAGAGCTCCCCGTCTTGTCATTTATTGACTTTTGACTGAACATGAAATCAAGCAATTCATATAAGTTGTATTCTTATGTCCGTACGTATGTCCCGCAGGAGCGACGCGCAGAGATGGTGCGACAGAACAAAAACGCGCGCGTGGAGAGCTCGGGCGCCGCCACGTCCGGCTAGAGCCCCACACCGCACCGCGCACGCCACGCACACACCACGGCCACATGACGACATGACCACATGACCACATGACGAGCCAAAAGACTCATATCCACAACTCACCAAAAAAAACAACATGTCAATGTCAAATATCAACGCCATCAATGACAGTTCGTTAGAGTGTTGCCATGTGTTAACATACTTTTAGGGTTGTCGGAAATCGCACGTCGTTTAGACGGTCGCTTAGCGAGCGTTTGTGCGCTCTATTCGCATTTATGTAGTGTACATCTCTGTTATTGTTCAGTTACAAAGGTTTTGGAAGGTTTGCGTCGACAGAAAACCAGTGATGGATTTAAGCTTCACTGGTTTTTAGCGACACAATGGATGATTGAAAAGACTTCATAAATTGCCATACATTTCCAAAAGACAAGTTGGCTTCGTTGGAACATCTTACAGGTATTTGTGATTGCAGTGCTAACACGTCTTTTGATGACAATGTTTGTAATTCATGATGATAGATTTAAGGTCTTTTGGCTGGTCCAGTAGCAAAATTTGTACTTCGGTGTAAAACGTGGAAGCGCCATTTAGAAGGCCGATACTGCGTCGGTGTTGTAACATGTAAAAATATTGTGATAAAAATTATAAAAAAAATATATTTCTCTAATATTGCACACCGTACAGCATCCTCACAATATTTGTGTTACACCCCCTGACGCGCTTACTTTGTGACACCAAATATGTCCCTCGTGATCATGCTTACGACATCTTTGATTCTAAATTGTAATTAAGTTATGGATTATTTTCACCAATATTGTGGCAACATTGCTATACACTTTAAATAACAATAATTATGGCCTATTTCAAATGATGTACTTAATTGAATATGTCTTAGACGTGATCCTACTAAGAACCAACTTTTAGTATGCCAATTGAAAATTTTATCTCTATTACTTCAATGATTTCACTTCATCTGTCTTGGCATTCTAAAACTTGGACGTTCGCATTCAGGGTTCTGTACCTAAAAAGCCGCATATTTGCCTATTATTTTTATATGATTAAATCTTAATTTTCTAGACTACCGAATTTAGCAGAGGCTAGCTATTTTTTTTTTAGTACGGAACCCTCGGCAAATTAAATGAATGATGAGATTTGTAAGCAAGCTGGCGGGACGAAGCTCGATGGTGGAACGTGAAGTATCCGTAATCGTTAGTTATAGACTTATATCATTATTTTTAATGTTTATCATACGCAACAGTATTTTTAGGGAGGTATAATCTAAATTTAAGTTTTTATCATGTTCTTATCATTGTATCGCCGTAACGCTATTAACTAACTGCCCATTAATAATTACTTTGATTTGTATTGTGTTGTCGATGAGTTAGGAAGACTGTCGTGTCGCGGGTTGTTTGTGGCTGCGTTTGTTTCGTCAGGTCGGTCGTAGCTTGTGCTCGGTGCAGCCGATGCGACGCGGACTGGCGGCCGCCGGTCTGTCAGTCCGCGCGACGCCACAACATCTAGTCTACAAGTTTAAATTTAAGGCGTAACTCACTTCCTTTTATGATCTCAATCGGTACAATAAACATTAAATAGAAGGATTGTTATTTCATTAGTTAACCAGCGGAAGTGCCTCAGTATATCCGGTAATTGGCTCTTGGATAATATCAATAAAGTGTAACGTATAAAACTGCCTTCATAGCGTTTTATATTTTTTTAATTGTAGATGGCGAGGGCGCCGGGCCGCCGACGTAATGGTGTGTTGGACACAAACCGCTTCTGTGATGTTTTTGCTCTAGTGATATTATGTATCGTATCGTTCGGTTAGGCACAAAATTATATCGACACGGACGCACCGTTCTGCGCGTTAGCTCAGGGCGGGAGAGATACTACGCGGGTTTGTCGCTCGACTGTTTAGTGAGAGTATTCCTGTATTTTATAGTATATTTTTGCCATTCATTTAGCGTCGGTCTGTTTTAACGTCAAAGATATGATAATAATTGTATATAATATTAAGAGATGATGTATCGTTGCTTGGCGCGAGGAGCGCGGCGGCGGCGGGGCGAGCTGCTTGCCTGCTTCGACTATGTTACTAACGCTGATATGAGTAAGGGAACTAGTTGTAAGTTACTAGCTTGTTTCTCGGTAAAGAAGTGTAAACCTCTGACCAATTTGCCTTGGGTATTGTGTAGCCTTTTAGATTCTCACGATCGAGACGAATCATGTATAGCGATGCAACATATAGCTTTCAGATAATTATATTATTGTTTTTCGTAATTTTTGCGTAATGTTAGTCACTCTCCTATCTCTTATTATGGTGTTATTATCGTTAATTTTTATATTTTATGTGATTAATTATATGAATGTGCTTCAGTTTGTGAGGTATATGAAAATTGCTGTTTGAAGTGCAGGCAACTTTTGTAGTTTCATTGTCGTATTAAATAAAGTCATAAATACTAATAAATAAGTCTTTTTATAACTCTCCTTTCTCCTATATTATAGCTTAACTGTTGGACATGCAAGAAAGGTGGATGTATGTACAGTCAACAAAAGAGATCAAGTATGCAGGGTCGTCGGATATAGTGGAAGTTTAGTATGAAACGGATTGATGCTGTCGGATAAAATTTTATTTAATAGAAGACAAACAGTTCATTTATCAAACTAAATTTCATTCGGAAACATCATCGGTTTCTTACTAAACTTCAACCATATCCAACGACCCTGCATACTTCTCTTTTGCAAACTGTACCTAATTAACACCGTCCTACCCACCCTGTTATAGAAAAAAAACTACAGACTACCAAAAACAAACTGCAAAGTCAAAATTGTCTATGGATCTGTAGTATAGCTTTTTGCCACCGACTTGAAATTAAGTTATTTATTACTTTGTAGTGTTTGTTTTGGAAGTTATTTTGTTGTTAAAAACTTGTTTATTTTTCACTATGTTACCTGTCCCACACCAATTCGTATCCCACTACTTGCTATATTGGAAACAGCCTTGATAGGAAGTATTATAAAAAAGATGCATTATACAGTTATCAGAAGTTGAAATATTGAAATAACTATCTACGACAATGTTATAAACACGGGAATGTGTTCCAAGGGTTCATAATGTATTATCTATGAAGGGCTCCAAGTGTTCAGCGGGATTGTCCGAAAGGGTTACCGCTACCCCGGAACATAAAGGGCAAAGGAAGGAACATGGGTGGGTTTTAGTCAGTAAGAGTCGGACACGCCCTTCCGCTCCACCCAGAGCGGGAGGGGTCATTTGATGATTTCACATCCGAAAAAAAAAAGGGCTCCAAGTGTGTATAAATTACGAGGGAGGCCTCTTGCTCTGCATCTGAACAGTGAGTGACGCACATAACGAACTTAATTATATTATTTGACTCTGACATAAAGCTTATGGTAACGAAACGACACTGATGTAAAATCAGAGGTAAAATAACTGTGAAAAGACAGTCATTGTCGGTACCTATGGTTTTTGTATTGTATGCCTTTGATTACACTTTCGGAGGGTTATATTATATTTGGCGAGTTAAGGCTGAGTTGATTATAAGGTGGGACAGTCGCGCCGCAATGCTGTCAATACCCAACACCCACCTTAGACTATTTAACTTAAATGGTCTTAGAATATCTACATATTTTATAGATTCTCGGGATCTGGTTTTTTTTTTATTAGTATTTAGCATCCTCCTTTCACTCTAGCTAGAAGATACCCTGAAGATTAGATAGAGACCCTGGCATCCCAAAAAGTTAATCTATTGTAATACTGGCAACGTTAAAGCAAAAGGCCCGTATTCTAGTCGTCATCATCATTCAGCCAAAAGACTGTCATCGGCCTTCTCCAAGAGTTCTACATCGACCGGTTCAGCGGTCGAATTCAGCGGATTCATGCTACTTAAACGCCTAGTACTCCAACTTAAAAGAAATGTCACCAATCAACGACGAAACGACGACATTCGAAAAATCGAAAATGTCAAAATAAAAATGGCTGCGCATCGTGTATTCATTCCGCGCAATTGTTGATTCAAGATTTTACAAATTGTTACCCATAATTATTGGCATTTTTGTGTTTAATTATATCTATCGGATATTATAGTTAATAAGTTTCGTGTTCAAGTCGTGTATTAATACAAAATGGACCCAAACAAAGATGGTAAACGCAAGAAAGATAGAAACAGTGATGATGAAGATAGACGTAAGGAAAAGAAGTCTAGAAGAGCACGTTCGAGGTCCAGATCACCAGCTGAGAACCGCGAGAGGGACTCCAGACGCAAACGAAGACACTCCAGGTCGCGGTCACCGGAAGGGCCCGTCAAACATGAAAAACGATCTGACGCAGCAAAAGATTCCGAAGTAAAAAAAGAGGCGCCACAGCGACGTACCAAGGAAACAGACATGCTGAACACTCGAACAGGAGGTGCATACATCCCTCCTGCACGTCTCAGGATGATGCAGGCTCAAATTACAGATAAATCTTCAATGGCATATCAAAGACTGGCTTGGGAAGCTTTGAAGAAGTCGATACACGGCCACATCAACAAAATCAACGTTGGTAACATTGGTATCATTATCAAGGAATTGCTGAAAGAAAACATAGTTCGCGGTAGAGGTTTGTTGTGTCGTTCAGTGATACAGGCACAGGCTGCTTCACCTACATTCACTAATGTTTACGCTGCCCTAGTAGCCGCCGTAAATTCTCGCTTTCCGAACATTGGAGAGTTGCTTCTAAAGAGGTTGATGATCCAATTCAAAAGAGGTTTCAAGCGGAATGACAAACCTATTTGTATATCATCAGCGTCATTCATAGCTCATTTGGTAAATCAGAGAGTAGCACATGAGATCCTAGCATTAGAACTGCTCACACTTCTTGTTGAGACACCTACTGATGACTCAGTTGAAGTAGCCATAGCTTTCCTGAAGGAATGTGGGCAGAAACTGACTGAAGTATCTTCTAAGGGTGTCAATGCTATATTTGAGATGCTGAGAAACATTCTGCATGAGGGACAGTTGGACAAGAGGGTGCAGTACATGATTGAAGTTATGTTCCAAGTGTGGAAGGATGGTTTCAAAGATCATCCAGCTTTGATTGAGGAGTTGGAACTGGTGCCTGAGGAGGAGCAGTTCACTCATCTCATGATGCTGGATGAAGCTACAGATCCACAGGATATTCTGAGTAAGTTTTTCGGCTTAATATTTAGTTATGTTGGTATTGAGAAGTTGTTACAATAAAATTGTCATAAAGATAAGGAAAAATATGTAGGAAAATGACATACAATTTTTCTACTTTACATATTTCACAATCAATATTGCATAAAATCCAGAACCTACTGATTGTGAGAAGACACTGGCTGCTGTAACCGTGTTTTGTTACCAAGCGCGGGAGTCAGGGTTTCACGTACACAATTTTTTTTAATGCCAATAAATTATTTATTATTATTATTTAGATGCTATCTATTAAAAGGAATGGAGCGATGCATTAGTCTTTGCTTTACTGATTTTTATTAACTTGTACTGCTTTTGTCCAGCAGTGGGACAATATTAGTTGAATAAAAAAATCTTTAAAAGCTAGTTGTAACACAATTGACATTATTTTCCAGATGTCTTTAAATTTGACGACAAATATGAGGAAAATGAACTTAAATATAAAATACTGAGCAAAGAGATCCTTGGCTCTGATGCTGAATCTGGTGACGAAGATGGTTCCGGAGAGAGTGGCAGCGACGAATCCGAGGAAGATGATGAAGATGAGGCTCAAAAAGAAGTCACCATCATTGACAACACAGAAACAAACCTCGTAGCTCTACGGAGAACAATATACTTAACTATCAACTCCAGTTTAGACTTTGAGGAGTGTGCTCATAAACTTATGAAAATGCAATTAAAACCAGGACAGGAGGTAGAACTCTGTCACATGTTCTTGGATTGCTGCGCTGAGCAGCGGACCTATGAGAAGTTCTACGGGCTGCTAGCACAACGTTTCTGTAACATAAACAGAATATACATAGGTCCTTTTGAGGATATATTCAAAGATTCTTATGGTACAGCACATAGATTGGATACCAACAGACTGAGAAACGTTAGCAAGTTCTTTGCACATTTATTGTTCACGGATTCCATTAGTTGGGAAGTATTGGAGTGTGTGAAATTGAATGAGGAAGATACCACGAGTTCCAGTCGTATTTACATAAAAATATTGTTCCAAGAACTGGCAGAATACATGGGGCTTAAAAAACTAAATGATCGCCTGAAGGACCCGTGAGTTAATATTGTCTATATTACAATTATTTATTTCGTATTTTATAGAGAAAAGGATGCTAGTAAGAAATCTGCTTAAGAGGTTTGAAACTGCTTTTCAAATTGATAAGTTTACCTCGTCACTACTTAGCGAATCACAGAATTATACTTACTGACACTGTATTGGTAGTGGCGGCATAAAGTGCCAGTAGTCGGTTTAGCTGTGGTCGCTTTCTTATGTGCAATGGCTTTGTACCTTGAGGGCTCATAACTTAGAAACTTAGCTTCATATGAAGAGGAAAGACGAATTTTCTTGCCCATTAATTTTTATTTAGTTGGCCTGCCCAAGCACAGAATTAATCTATGAACTTCATAGCTCTCTTACTACTCAATTTTTAAAACACTTCTAATATATGGATTCAGATATTAAGCGCCCAATTTAATGTACTCCATTCTTTCCATTTCAGGACCCTGCAGAGCGCGTTCTCTGGCATCTTTCCGCGCGACAACCCAAAAAACACGAGGTTTTCCATCAATTTCTTTACTTCCATTGGTCTTGGAGGTCTGACGGACGAGTTGAGAGAGCATTTGAAGCAGATGCCCAAGGTCTGTAATCTTATCTTTTATTATAGCATGTAGTGTGTGTGTTTATGTGCGGGAGGTCCGTAGCTACTACGTAAGCTGGTGCTGACAAGGAACCGGTCTAACTCCTTGTCATCAGATATGTTGAAGCGTATAAGCAATCATATAATGGTAAAATATAATGTCAAATATGTCAAGAAAATGATAAAATTATGTTCGTGTCTACAAGGCATTTATTAATGTTGCCATTCAACTTCATCATTTCATGGTATGTTTGAATGACGACACTACATTAATCCAACCTGAATTCGCGTAAATAACACAAATTCCTTTTCATATTTTAAAACACGCCAGATTATCTCTGTTTCCGCCGGTTTGACCCCTTAGTTAAGAAATGGATGATTTTGCACTGCCTGCATCCATAATCTACATCACACTAGCTTATTTTATATATATTATTATATTGATGTTTCGTTTCAGAATGTGCCGGCACCAATATCAGAGATCAAACTAAACAGTGACTCCAGCTCAGAATCCAGTTCCGACTCGTCCAGTTCCAGTAGCTCTGACTCCTCGTCCTCCAGCGACAGTTCCAGTGGTTAGTTTATTCTTATTTGCTTGTATATGTATGAATATTTAGACAAATATTTCGTTTTCTTACCAGTTCTTAGATAAACTAGATGTTGCCCACGACCCTTTGTCTGCTATCTAGGATGAAAAGTAGCCTGTGTCCTTGTTCAAGCCCTAGGCTAGTTTCATAACGGTTGGTTCCGTATTTTAGGCATACAAGGGTAACAGACTGAGTTATGAGTGATGTGAGTTTCTTTATAAGATAGTTTGGATGAGTGGAAAGGTGAATGAGTTAGAAAGTATAATGTAGCTTTTGAATTTTTTCTACTTTCAGATGGTGAGACTGAGAAGACCAGTAAAAAGAAGAAGGAAAAGAAATCTAAAAAGGATAAAAATAAGGAAAAGGTTCCTCAAACACCTACCGAGGAAGCGCCAGAGAAGCCTGTTGAAAGATGGGGTCACGACGGCTTCTACGATACGTACGGCAAAGACGCGAAACGGATGGAAAACAGGCCTGATATGCGCCAAGACAGGGATAACTTCGCCAGACCACGGGACGTAAGAAGAAATGACGATAGAATGGATCAGAGAAACGGCGATGATCAAAGAAGGAGATTTGACGAAAATGAACAGAATGGCGATTATAGGCGACGCGACAATGACAGGGGACGGCAAAACGAAGATAGAGGCAGATCAGATGATGACAGAGGCCGGAGAGGCGATGACAGGGCAAGATCAAATGACGATAGGTTCCGAAAAGACGATGAAAGACCAAGAGATGAAGACAGGGGTCGCAGAGATGATGACAGAGGCAACCAAAACGAGGAAAGAGATCGAAGAAATGATGAAAGACCTAAAAGAGATGACAGTAGAGGTCGGAGAGATGACGACAGGCAACAAAGAGACGACGGTAGAGGTCGGAGAGATGATGACAGAGGAAATCAAAATGAGAGAAGAAATCGAAGGGATGATGACAGACCACAAAGAGATGACAGTAGAGGTCGAAGAGATGATGACCGAACGAGGCCAAATGAGGACAGAAACCGCAGAGACGACGAAAGGCCACAAAGGGAAGAAGTAAGAGGCCGTCGAGATGATGACAGGCCACAAAGAGATGAAAATAGATGCCGGAAAGATGATGACAGAGGACGTAGAGATGAAAGATCCTTGAGGGATGAAAATAGAGAACGTAGGAATGATGACAAGCCACAAAGAGACGAAAACCGAAGCCGTAGGGATGATGACAGACCACAAAAAGATGACGATAGAGCTCGTAGGGATGACAGACCAACGAGAGATGAAAATAAGGTCCGCAGGGATGATGATAGACCACAAAAAGATGATGATAGAGCTCGTAAGGATGACCTACCAACGAGAGATGAAAATAAGGTCTGCAGGGATGATGATAGAACACAAAAAGATGATGATAGAGCTCGTAGGGATGACAGACCAACGAGAGATGAAAATAAGGTCCGCAGGGATGATGATAGACCACAAAAAGATGATGATAGATCTCGTAGGGATGACAGATCAACGAGAGATGAAAATAAGGGCCGCAGGGATGATGATAGAACACAAAAAGATGATGATAGAGCTCGTAGGGATGACAGATCAACGAGAGATGAAAATAAGGGCCGCAGGGATGATGATAGATCACAAAAGGACGAAAATAGAGGTCGTAGGGATGAAGATCCGAAAAAGCAAAATGAAGAAAGAGTCCGTAGAGATGAAAGACCACAGAGAGATGAAATTAGAAATCGTAGAGATGATGATGAAGTAAGAAACCGCAGGGAAGACGATAGGGAAACGAGAGGACGTAAGGATGACGATAGAGCACGGAAAGAGGATGACAGAGCTCGTCAAGATGACGACAGAGCACGTCAAGGTGACCGAGGTTGCAAAGATGATAGAGAACAACGAAATGATAATAGAGTTCGTAGAGACCAAAGGGATGATGATAGGGGACGGAAAGAGGACGAAAGAGTACCCAGAGGTGAAGATAGCAGATATCAGGATGATGACAGGCGTAAAGAGAATGATAGAAGCCGTAAAGATGATGATAGAACACGTAAGGAAGGTCGAGGTGACGACGACAGATTACGTAGAAATGACGACAGAGGGCGTGCAGACGAACCCGAACCTTCCAGAAAGAATAAGAAAGATACAGAAGCTAGAAGTGGAAGAGACAATGAAGAACCAAGAAGTAGAAAGAAAGATTTGGAAGAAAGAACCGATCGGGACAGCTCTAGAGACAGTCGAAGGAAAGATAAGAACAATGACAGACAAAAAGAGACTCGCGATGTTGAAGACTCTAGATCTAAGAGAAAAGATAGAGACAGCCAAAGACACCAGAATGGAGACGAAGAAAATAACGATAAACGTAGCAGAAACAAAGTCGAATCTGAAGATACAAGACCAAAAAAGATGGGCACGAAAGCCAAACGCGAAAACGAAAGTAAAAAGAAGGATAAATCTAGAAAAAAAGGTAAAAAGAAGAATAAATACAGTAGTGAAGACGAAAAACCAAGCAGAAAGAATGAAAAGAAACGTACGAAAGATAAAAAGAGAGAAGTTAGCGATAGTGACGATTCGTCTTCCACTTCTTCGTCGTCATCATCATCATCATCTTCTTCGTCATCGTCTTCCGATGATGAAGATGGGAAGGTTCCCAGCAGATATTGGGATACTTTAGATATTAAGAGTAGGGAAGAAGCTAAGGAAGCGGTACGTACAAAGAAGGTACGGTCCTAGTATTCTGCTAGCCCTAGCTAGATTTCTTGTGGTATGAATAAAAATGATGCAGAGAAACGCCAGAGGGATTTTTTTTAATATTGTGATTTTATATCATTTCGTCGCCTTTGATACAAGGGGCTTTATTATCCCTGCACTGATGAATACCCATAATATAATTTGTTAAAATAAATATCTTAGTAAATAATGTAAAACGTGCTTTACGTATTTTATTTCCGATTTTGTGGAAGAGATAACACAATTTTACCAATATCAAATGATCTACCCTTCTTAGACCACCAAACGCTGGAGATTAATTACCACTATCAGCCTATAATAAAAAGAAAGAAATACATTTATTTGCGGCAAACATGACGTATTACATTATATTATTACGTTCCCACTGCTGGGACACAGGCCTCCTCTCTGTGAGAGGGAGTGGGCCGTACTCCATCACGCGAGCCCAATGCGGGTCAGTAGATGTCACGTTTTTGAATTTTTGGTTCTAGGACAAGTCGGTTTCCTCACCGTTTTAAGAGCAGTGGTGATAAAATAATTTACATAAAGTAGAGCAAAGCACCTGCCTGGGCTCGAACCTACGACCTACAACTCGTAAGCCGCGGCCGTTACCACTGGGCCACCGCTGCTCACCAACGCTAGAGATTAACCTTTTGAACGCCAGAGTATAAACGTATCGCCGTACCCCTGACGCCAGGCCACTTTTCTGTCAAATGACCTTCATAAAAAATAGGGATTCCAAAACTTATATCGATATACAACTGAGTTTTTATTTTCGTCTTTAATTTTCTAATAAACCGTACTCACGACACTGAAATTTTATTTAACCTGCCACTATATTCCAATATAGTAATCTTTACACAGCATTTAACAGAGACTATCAATGAAAAAGCAGATATTAGAAAACTAAAAAAATATATTTATTACAATAAGGTTACAACACTATTCAACATGACTTGTCATGGTATTGTGACAATGGCGTTGCTTGCCAGTCAATTTTATGAAATTCTCGCATCGAATTAGGGATGTAGCAGTGTACACGTTGGTTATCGATTCTAATAAGTAAGTATTCTTTTCTAATATAATACCTATCCATATCTAAAATACGCAAGGATTTTAATGTAGTAATAAAAAAAAATTGAAATCAGTATTTTAATTATTGTTTTTTTTTACATGTAAAAAATACGCAGAAATAATTTAAAAATCAACAGTTACATATACCTAATAATTATTATTACGAATCAGTCATAAAATATCACAAATCTTTAACAAAATGTACCTAATAATATACTAGGAAGAACATCAGTTTAGTACCTAATAATAATAATATCTATTTTGGGTTCAAAATTAAAATCACAAAATTCTATAAAGCTTTTTATTTTTCCTTATAATTATTATCAGAAAGCAAAAGTTATTATAGTTCTAAACTTTATGTCCGCTGTTTTTAAACGACAATCTATGTACCTATATACTTCGGAGCGGCCATATCGGCCTGGCCACGACTCCGGTCTAAGCCAAAGCGGTAAAGTGTGTAGAATAATAATAAGTACACTAACTGGTTCCGTCTTAGTAGTATATTTAAAATTAATCATTTTTTAATTAGGTTAGCTTACATATTAGGTGCATACTATGATTACTACCTTTATTAATGCATACCTATGTAGACAGTGTGCGCTGGTCTAGGTACGATATTTTACTCATTCGTAAGAGTTATATAAAAAAAAACAAGAACAATAAGGTCAGATAATATTTTCAACGATTGATTCATATCATAAGTAAATCTAATAAAAGAGAAAATATTTCAGGTGCTTATCAAAGCCTGTATCGTTCTTCTATAATAGTGTGAGTTATTTTTTGAAAAAAAATCGTTTAAGAAATTACTGACCTGTTTTTGTCCCTAATAAATAAATTAAAATGTTGATATAACATTTTTGATCAATTTTTAAAATAATTCACCTCTAAATCATCTTCTTGTATTGATTCCGCTTCCGAGAACTCTTCGCCATCTCAAATTCCTTCTAATATTCGAAGAAGTTCTTCGGTAGTCATTACACTCATGATCACGGTTTATACTATAACTAACTTACACGATATTTTAATAATAAACAAATACAAAAAAAAAATTAAAGCACTTCACTAAACTTAATCGCCTGCGCTTACGACGTCACCGCTGTGTCATACATTTATGACTATGGCGTACAGGGGACTGATAATATTGGTTTGCGCTAGGGATGCGCAAGAGATGAGTTTAACAAGTGTCGATATTAGACATTTGCATATTTTATTTTTGATTGTGTAGCTAGAGGCACGGTAGTATAAGGCTAAGTAGTTTTAAAAATACGTTTTATTTCTCCTGATACCAACTTATACACAAATAAAATACTCTGGACCAAAATTTCATATTCATCTTCTTAAGTTTTTATTGATTTTACAATCATATGTCACAACACTAGCTGTCACATATAGCGGACTACGGCGTGTGGGGGACTCCTTTTATACGCGTTTAACATCTACTTTTAAAACAACAAATTTCTCGATATTGGTGGTTTATTTATATTAGTTTCATGAAATACAATATAGACGGAAGCTTAAACTTTTAAATTATATAAATAAAAACACACAAAAGAAATGATTAAATAGTTTATTTCATAATATGGTGCGACGTGTATTTTGTCATCTATTTGTGACGTTGGCGTTCAGGGTAAGATTTCGTTTGTCACGTATATGTGACAATGGCGTTCAAAAGGTTAAACAGTGAACTTTATTTTAAAGCGTTCGTGAAAAATACCTACTCATTTATTCCTATGTATGTATACTCTTTCGAAAGAAACTTTCAAACCAACATTGACATATTGACAGCACAAAGGTGTCAAAAAGGCAGAATCTAACCATTTCTGCGTATTGTGTTTCCTTCCTCGTAAAATTCACTAATAAAAACATCATGGAGCAAGACAAGATGGAGTTTCCTTGTATGGAGACGATCCTGAAATCGGAAACAAGTTTAAGATCTACAGCCTCGGCTGATCAAGCCATAAAAATAAAAGCGGCATCCGCCCCTGTTATGCCTGGTACCCCATCGGAAAAGGGGTTGGTAAAGCCACAGATATCTGCCCCATCATATCTGAATTCACTGCGGGAGAACGGTGACCCACCGTTCAGGAAGCCAGATAAAGAGCCCAGGCCTTGTATTATAACTGGCAGTATCATGAACGAAGCAGAAGCTGTAGCCATGATTGCAGCTGGTGAAGCTGATAAGGAGAACGGACTGAGAAAGTTCTTAGGTAAACTAGGTGTCTTTCGTACTATAATATCACGTTTGTTTATGGGATTGGCAGCGTTCTACAGAACACATACACTTCGCCAGAATTATTGTGATGTCCCTAGTAGTGGGGGCTAGTCTATTGCCATTAACCCAGGTGAAATCCAGACTCAGAACGACTATCTACTAAGGAAGGATTTCGTAATGAAAAACAAAAAAAAAACTACTAAAGTGACCAACAAACTTTTTTTCGTCTCATAAGTCTACCCGATTTATATTCGTTGGACTGCCGGTATTCAGCAACCCATGATTTCATAATATTATGAAATAGTTGGTAACTAATGAAACTAGTAGGTTATGAAGAAACGCCGCCGCCAACATTCAAATGCATTTTAATTTTTCTAGGTGACTTCCTAGTTCAAAAGAACGTAATAGCGAATTACTTCTTGTCTGAGAAGAACTTTCTTATCAGTCTGTTGACGGAGACAATCGAGTACGCAGCTCAGCGGGAGTTTGACGCGTTAAAGTTGTCTGTCCTTATCACGATATACCTAGCTACGCATATGTACTTCAAGTGGTATTACTGGCAGTCACCGACGGCCGTCTGGAACTATTTCAAGGAGGTCATGATACGCCATACCATTGATGTACGTAATCAGAAAATGTTTATTTCATTTGCCCTCCGAAATTGACTAAGACTAGAGGAGGCTATTGACTAAGTAGTCACAGAAGTTTTCATTTCATTGGCACTCCTGACTTCAAGACGCAGTTCGATTGCTACCCACGTGCACTTAGCTTCGTTTTCTATAAGTCTGTAAGCAGGATCATATAAGTGCGACCCACGGTCACGCACGATACATATGTGTGCTATACGAATGAACCCACGCAGCTATTTCGTCAGAAGCCAGGTGCATTCTGCGCAGCAATAGAATTTCACCTTTAGACAAATTATATTATGTATAAAATCAACTAACACCTGAAGCTGAATAAATAGCTAGAAACAGTTCAAATATCAAAGCTCTAAATATTTTTCCCTACCCTTTTATTGATTTCTAGGATACTCCCGACGGTGAAGAAGTCTTTGGAGCGGTCGATTGCTACGACATAGTCTCGCACTTCCACACGGTCTACTTGAGCAACTTGCCGCTTGTACACATCGTTACTTTCGGGACCCAAAGAATTAAGCTGCTGTGGCCTTTCAAAGTAAAAGTATAGAAGTGTTATTATAACCGATTTGCTTACAACGATTCGTCAATTATAGGTAGTGGAGTCAAAAATAGCCTTCCGACTCGATACCACGAGTCGGGAGACTATTTTTGACTCTACTACCAGCTCGGGATTTGCTCTAGTAATAAGACTTTTCATCAAAGTTGACTGTTTGTGTTGACGTGTTGTATGGAGTTATGCTTGACTGTGGTAATTATATTTAATTTTAGGTTTTTAGTTCCTAATAAATCTCTAAATACAAATATTCAGTTTTATTCAAGACGAGCTCACCCGATAGACATCCTGTCCAAATTAAACAAAAAAACTACTCAAAACCCCAAAGGAAAAAAGATATTCAGTTGTTCCCTTTAAAAAAAATCTAGCAACAACTTTCCCAATTTTTCTTTCCAATAAAATAATAATAATTACCTTATTACGAACGTCTCTTATGAACATTCTAAAATAAAATAATTGCCAAATTGATCCAGCCATTCTCAAGTGCTTACCAACAAACAGCATTTCATTTTTACCAGACTACAGAAAAGCCAATAGGAGGAAGGGTTATGACTTTATTATTATATAATTATAGAATATTAATAGGGAACCCCAAAGGTAGCGATATATGGTAATGATTGTGCAGAGACTAACAGATATTAAAATAAAAACAAAATATTTCATCACTTAAACATTTATTAGCCATTTACAACAGCAGTCTTCAATTGCTCTTTCAAATGTTGAGGCAATTTCTTTTTCTTTCTTTTCCTAACTTTTCCTTCAGCAACACTCTCTGCCTTCTTATTATTATTGTTAGAGGGTTTGTTCTTCTTTTTCTTTTTACATGACAAAGGATTAGGGTTATGTTGCTTCTTCTTTTTAATGGGGATTTTTGGCGCTTCTACTTTTTCTTCAACACCTAGAACTTTTTTCATTGTTTTAAGTGCTTCATTTTGTGTTTCAGTGATAAACATGTGTGGGTTACCTTCTAAGCTCTTACCGGCTTTAGCATAGCTGGCTGTTGATGGCTTTTCCAAAGTAGGAGATTTGTTGTGGAGGTACAGAAGTGGTACACCCGCTTTTTCCCTAAGCTTATCCTGTAAATCCCTATCCTGTGTTGCCAGGATGTAATGTTTGTCATTTTTTCTACCAATCATAGACAATATGCAGTTGGATCCACCTATAGGCTCTTTGTGATTGCATTCATGAATTCCAAATTGCTTCAATATAGTTAGGGCTCCATGAGTCTTCTTCGCTATTTTCTCTGTTTCAATAATAATGCATCTTGTAGTCAGTAATTTCGCTTGTGAGTTCAAATATTTTGGTATTTGTTCTCTAATGTTGATTTGTTCCTGAAAAAGTTATAATTATCGGTAAATTTAGACCATTAAGGTTAGATTAATTTTGATTGATATTATTTGATATCAGAGATGGGCAGATGAGCTGGACCTCTTTAATACAGATTGGTCTTTGACAGCTCAGGACAGAGAGAGGTGTAAAGAGAGTAGGGAGGCCTTTGCCCAGCAGTGAGACAGTAATAGCTAATAATAAATAAGTTGAATTATAAAGTGAACTGGTCATGAAGATGCCACATTCCGGCCCCTAAATTCAGCATGGAAATAGTTGATTCTTAAAAATATTGATAAAGTAGAGTGGAGTTGATTAATAAAGCTAGCTTAACAGAATTACTGAAGTAAATAAGAATACCTAGTTTTAATTACTGCTTGCTGGTTCAGGGAAATTCTCCTGCCAGCGCATGCTCTGTTCTTTGAGAGTGAGGTGGGAGTCTGCACTATCGGCCTCCGGGTCGGGTAGCTCTTCCAATGGGACCTGGATATCCTCATGTGGTAATTGCTCAGCTCGCCATTCCTCATCCACTAAGTCTATCAGACGACCATTGCGGCGGTACTTGCTGTCCATTCTGTGTACATTTTATTGTTTTTAGGTATTGGTGACGTGTTTGAGAAACAAATTATGTAGTTTATAAAAAACATTGTTTTTTGCAAGCAGTAATTAAAACTAAGTCTTCTTCTATATCCATGTGGTTACCTATGTTATTGTTATTATATTAATTCTTTTATGATGGGTTAGTTTTAAATGGATAAAAAGAAGAAGACTTACTTTAAACGCAGCAAAGCAAAATGTGCCGTCGAGCAAGACTTGGTATGGCTGGTGAAAACCGTAGTTGTTGTAGTAGAACTTTAGATATTTCTGAACCTTTTTGTATCTAGTGATCTTCATCTTATGAAACTATTGTACGAACCTGTTAAGTATGAATAAAACCACCGTTTCACTACGTAAATTCACGCTAGTAATAAATAACCACAAAATGCGACGAACATTGAAGGAATTCGAAATGTCAGACTGACTGACACAGACACAATGTCAATTTGCAACAGATTAGCAAGACTACCCGATATATTACTTTACTCTATGCGTTCCATCTTCTATGTTTACTCGTTGATAGACACTCACTATTCACCACCGAAGTAGACGTTTACAATAATTTAGATTTGGACTTCGGGAGTAGGTGTAGAAAAGTTAACACACAACTTCATAAATCTTTTTAAAATAAAATAATTTTTATGTATTTTATTTGCTTTTAAGTAGGTACAGTATTTTGTTGAATAAACTAGTGGTTTGGCACCTAAAACAAAAGCAATCGTACTTATAAGTAATTTGCATATTTAGTAGTTATATTTTATATTTATATTATTTTTATTTTATGTTATCTGATGATGATTCTTTTTACTCTGCCATTGATTCCACTAGCTCATCCGCTGATGCAAGTTTCAGCTCCTTAATTGACACACTTGGTGACTTTGTACGTCGGTGCTTCAGTCAATAGAAACGTCATTCGTTAAATGTTTGCCATATAAACACGCAAAGTATCCCTAGTCACTACAGTGATCTGTTGGACGCCTTTACTGACACCAATGTCCATGCCGTTCTGGTTTCTGAGAGTTGGCTCAAACCTCATCTTCTCTCCACCACCTACTCTCTCCCAGGCTTCACTCTTATCCGCAATGATAGAATTGGAAAGGGAGGGGGTGGTGTAGCTATCTATCTTCGTAGCGATTTTCCTTTTAAAATCATTACCTCATCTCCCTCACAATACCATGCTTCCGCTGAGTATCTCTTTTTGGAGGTCTACGTCAAAGGCGTCAAGACCCTTCTTGGTGTATTGTCCACCCGCCGTTGACTATTTTTCCAACCTCGAATTGGCGCTTGAATCCATAGGTTCAGAGTATGCACATTGCGTCATCATGGGCGATTTCAACAGTGAAATTGCCCATCACACTCCCCGATCCCGTAAACTCCTTCACATCATTGCTGAGTCCGTTAGTCTCCATATCCTTTCACTGCAACCTACCCATTTTAACATCTCAGGCGATGACACTTGGCTCGATTTAATTCTCACCTCCGCACCCTCCCTTGTTTCCTCTCATGGTCAGTGTCCCGCGCCTGGATTTTCCCATCATGACCTCATTTTCCTCTCATATGTCCTAAAACTACCTAAACCTATCCCAAAAGTCCTGCACATGAGGTGTTTTGCGCGCATGACCGTTGAAAGGCTTCGTCAGGATGCATCAGACCTCAATTGGGAACACCTGGCAGCGGCGACAGCTGTAGACGAAAAACTGCGCATTTTCGAGCGGGCGGTCCTTGCTCTCTACGACAAATACGCTCCTGTTAAACAGATAAAACTTCGGCGTCCTCCTGCTCCTTGGATGACGACAGGTGTGCGAATGGCGATGAGATGCCAGGATCGGGCCTTTCGTAAATTTAAAAAGGATCGCAGTGAAGAAAATCGTAACTTTTTCAAAGCTGCTAGGAATCGGTGTAATCAGATGATACGCAACGCTAAACGCCGCCATATTCTTGAGAACATATCTTCTTCTTCACCTGCTGATATCTGGAAGTTCCTTGGTACTCTTGGTATCGGCAGACCACGGCATGTGGATTTTCCTAATACAATAGGCCTTGATGATATCAACCGTCACTTTACAACCATTTGTCATTTGGATCCCCAAATGTTGTCCCAGACGGTTGATTTCATTACTGGCTTAGCGAGTCCCATCATAGAACCATTTCACTTTTCTCCGGTGACCTTAGACGAAATTAAAAAGATCATTCTGTCCATAAAGTCCAAGGCTGTGGGCTGTGATGGCATCAGTCGTAGTATGGTCGTTTGGATCCTTGATAGCCTTCTCCCTCCGATTACCCACATCATTAACTTTTCTCTTGATTCCGGACAATTCCCATCCCTGTGGCGTATGGCCTATGTCCGCCCACTCCCTAAAATTTCAAATCCCTCCCTACCCAGTCATTTTCGACCCATTTCCATTCTCCCATTCCCGTCTAAAGTGCTCGAGGCCTGTGTGCACAAGCAGTTTACGGGGTTTGTTCATCGGAACAACCTCGTTAGCTCGTTTCAGTCTGGGTTCAGGCCTGGGCACAGTACAGCCTCTGCTCTCCATAAAGTGACTGGTGACATTAGAAGGGCGATGGAGGATACTAAAGTTACCGTTTTGGTTTTAATTGATTTCTCCAATGCCTTTAACGCCGTCAGCCACGATATTCTCCTTTCTATCCTCTCTCACTTTATGGTTTCGTCGGTGGCCTTGGAATGGTTTTCTTCTTATCTTCGGGGACGTCAGCAGTCGGTTCGCGTTGATGAGAGCTCATCGAATTGGCGTGACCTGGATGCTGGTGTTCCACAAGGCGGTATTCTTTCTCCATTATTATTCTCCATCTTCATTAATTTTATAACTCAGTGTCTTCGGTGTTCGTATCATCTATATGCTGATGATCTTCAATTATATACAGCTGAGCGGGTAGAGGGTTTATCGGACGCTATAGCAGATGTAAACCGAGACGTAGATGCTATCAAAAGGTGGTCTGATAGTTTCGGGGTGTCAGTAAACCCGTCGAAGTGTCAGGCCATTGTAATTGGAAGCTCACGCATGATGGGTAGGGTGACGCTTAGCTCTCTTCCACCTCTTATTTTCAATGGTACCGTCATACCTATTACCCCTACTGTGAAAGATCTCGGTTTGCATCTTGACTCAACGCTTAGTTGGCAACGCCAGGTCTCTAGTGTTAGTCAAAGGGTCAGCGGAACTCTGCGATCCCTGTATCGTCTGAGGAACTTTTTGCCCGCCAAGACGAAGACCATGCTTGTGCAGACTTTGATTTTCCCTATAATCGACTATGGTGACGTGTGTTACTTTGACTTGAATGCGGTTTTGCTGGATAAGCTCGACAGATTGCTCAACAATGGTATCCGGTTCATATTCAATCTCAGGAAATATGACCATGTGTCGAGCTATAGGTCTGAGCTCAAATGGATGTCCATTCGCCAAAGAAGAGGTTTGCGCGCTTTGACTACGCTTTTCTCCCTTCTCAACTCTCCCACTCCTCCTTCTTATCTCGTATCTCACTTTCAATACCTATGTTCTTCACACGCTAAGAATCTGCGTTCTTCTAACAATCTTCTCTTACTCTGTCCTTCTCATACGTCTGACTTTGTTCATTCTTCTTTTCATATTCAGTCCATTCTTCTTTGGAATGCGCTTCCCCTTGATATCAGGACGGCCACCAGTCGGTATGCATTTAAGCGGAAATTGCAGAGTTATTTTCAAAACAAATAGCGGAGAGTCATCTCAATATCTCTCTTCCTTGATTTTGTATATACCTATATATATATATATTTATATATATTATAAGTTTGTATTATAGTAATAGTATGTATGTGTATGTATATAACCTATTTATGTATTTGTTTACCTAGTTCTAAGAGTTTTTTTTTATCATTGTCCCTCTCAACCAAAGCACCTGCCATCTAATCTCTTCACCACCCTTGGTTGACTGGTAGAGAATGCCTAAGGCATTAAGTCCGCCTTTGTACGGACGCCAGCACATCAAGTTACTCCAATCTGTCAAATTTCTTTAATAGATTTTCAACTTTATCGTTAAAGCATTAAGGTTCAAGGTTGATTGGGAAAATTTGACAGTTTCGGGTAGCTTGACCTGCTGGCGTCTGTACCTTTTTTTTGTGCAAAAAGATTAAATAAATAAATAAATAAATTTAGTAATAATGAAAGAACAAGAACGCCACATTGTGTAGATATTTAATTTCGTGTCAAAATCCATTAATATCACTCAAAAATTATTAAAATAAAATCTTTTAAATTGTGTGGCTTTGTTAAAAATTCCTTTTTTTTTAATGAATTTTTACTAATCTTCATGGTAAAGCCGTACTACAAAATGAGTTAACGGTGAGCTAAATAAATCACAGCATTCAATAATTACGTCAGTGCTAAATTTTAAAGAAATAAAAACCACTGGACTCACTATAACCTTTTTGTGAACGCATACAAAGACGATTCTATGCATTTAAATTGCATATGCATCCATATACATATTATTTATTTTTACGTCTTAAATGTTTGATTACAACAGTATTTAGTGTTAAGTATTTCAAATATATTTTATTTTTGTGATTTATATTTTTTGTGCTATCATAAACACTCATCAGATTTTTCTTAAAAATGACGTATACATAACCATAGATATTTTTTTGTGAAATGAAACGTCTCGCTCGCTCTCTCGCTTCCATGTTTGTTCGTGGTCATTTTGCATTTCTGTGCTAGATTTTCCAGTTTAGCATTTAAAATTAATGATTTTATTCATTAAAGTGTGTAATTAATGATATTTTCGGCGATACGGCGACCTCTTGAGGATCTGTCGCCCAAGGAAAAGTGCAAAACAGCAGTATAATAACAGGGAGGGTACGTCTTTCATGTCCTTATAATCAAGTAAATGCGTCATTTTATCGAATATTGTTGAGTGTTCATGAAATGAGAAGATTAGGTGTATTGTTCTTCACAGTAGTCGTCAGGACAAACTGATCAAACGCGTAGATGACTACGTCGAGCGCTTTTATGACACAGCTGATTCCGATGAGGGCGTCTGTAGGTAATTTTTAATAGTCTGAGTCGAAGGAAACGCTGTGATACGGGCATAAGCGGTTAGTCATCATCATAACAGACACGTTTTTGGTGCGCGACAGATAAATTGATCGAGAAATTATTTTATGTAGGTCCGGCGAACTGCGCCGAATAGTAGCTGATAAAGTGTCATTGTTTAATACCTTTTGTTTCTTTGTGATTCCGCGACGATACGGACGTGGAGATAACAATTTCTTGTTTACCGTTTTAAGCCAGTCTTTATTACAGTCGCTCTCGTAGTTCTCAAACCTCAAGGTTTGATAAAAAACAAATTAAGTTCTTTTTGATGTGCATGGGTGATTGATCAAGTTTTAAGTAGATAATACAAACCTTGTCAATGGTGTCCAACTGTGTTTTTGTAGGACTTTTATCTGGTAAGTACTGTGTTCAAAATATATACAAAAAACCTTCATGCATTAGGTAACTGTTATCAATGTAACCAATATTTACATTGCCATTTCCAGAACTTTTTTCCCCAAATGTACAAACAACAACATACAAAATGGAAATGATGATTTGTCATAGTCTGTTCTAATAATTTTTTATGATCATAGTATTATTAACTTGTAATGAAGTGATTCATACATGGTAAAGAGTACATAGGCTGTCGTCCTTGAGTAAATAATTATTTAATTTCACATACCCTTTATCTGTGGAAGATTTCAGAGTAATTATAGTTTTATCATTATTTAGGTATCTGAGTATACAAAATAAATAAGAATTCATTCTTTTCTGATGTAAGATTTAGATTTCATCATACTATTAACATATTAGATAAACATTCCAAAATATGATATGAAGATACATATTTTAATAACAAGTAGTATCCAGTTATAGCACTCAAAAGAGGTTCCAATGTGGTCTGGGTTGTAGAGGTCAGATAGGCAGTGGCTCCATGTAAACAACTTGTATTCAGATGAATACGGTTAGACTGGAAGCTGACCCCAACATATGTGCAAAAAGGTTAGGCAGATTGATTGATGGTCTGATGGATTAAAATCCGTATGCTGGAGTGTACATTCTAAGCTTTAGGTTATATAGATAAACATATGGAATCCCCTAGAGGGGCTTGTCGCTAAGTAATAAAAGCCGCACAGGTTGATCAATCAGATTAAGCTACCCTTGCCGCGGTTGGTCCGTGGATGGGTGATCATTTTCACATACCCCTCCGTGCCTCGGAAAGCATGTTAAGCCATTGGTCCTGGCTGTCATTCGTGGTAGCCCCAAAGTCTGACAACCAGTCTTACCAAAGGGTATTGTATTACCAAGTAACTGGGTTGTGGAGGTCAGATAGGCAGTCGCTCCATGTAAAATACTGGTAGTCAGCTGCATCCGGTTAGACTGGACTGGAAGCTAACTCCAACATAGTTGGGAAAAGTCTAGGCAGCTGATGATATGGAATCCCCTATTTTGTAGCAGAAATTTGAATTAATTTATTGTCTTGAGTTATCTACACTTCCAACTGACCCACAAATTTTAAAATACAATGTCACATAAGATGACACCATTCTTTATGCCACTCTTTCTTTTTACACAAAGAAAGTACATCAAATAGTTTTAACATCTTGTACTTGTTTACATAACAGAAATGTCAAAGACATAACATTATGCAATGCGAAACATCATTATTTCTACTGATTAAAGTCACACTTGATTTCATTTAAAATAAACTAAAATCTAGCTGTACTCCTTTCAAGTGATTAGTATGTTTTTCCTGGTTTCATTGATGGCATGAACATAATCATAATGAATTTATTAATTATAATGGCATTCTTTATTATGGTTTAGTTTATGCAAAAGTATTCCTTCGGTTCTTGCTTGTAGAGTTGAATTTTATGTCAATAAAATGTAGGTGGGTGTTTATCATACTCTTAAAGGCATTACAGTAGGTCATTGTAAATAGAGCTGATAGGCACTGGATGGACATGAAACTACTTAGTAGAACAGGCATTTTATCAGACTACTATCTTCTCTCCGCGACTTCGTGCAGGTTAAATTTCTTGTTCCCCTGACCCACTCCGTTGCATTGCATCACCTGTGCTGTTACTACTCTTAGCATTCATTCTGTTTTTTCTCTTTTTGCTCGGCTTCTAAGGGTCCTAGGGTGATCTTAAATAGCCTATAGCCTTCTGCAAGAACCCTTCTCCCCCATGGGGGTAGGCAGAAGCTTCTAAACGTCACCTGCTATGATCCTTACATATACTAAACTAGTCTGTGTTGTCCAAAATCGTGTACATTGGTATCTTTTAACATCAATATTGAATAAACATCGTTTTTCAGAAAAGTAAAAGTCTGTAAAGTATTTTGGCTGTAAGATTTCTTTCTTAATACAATTTGTGTCAGTAGGACATAATTTGATAAATATTCTCACTATCATACGACTGGCATATTGTTACTGTTTCCTGAGAAAGAGGGCAGTCATTAAGAGTCATTGACTGCGGCATTTCTTTTCTTCTTCTACCTTTGTTTGTGGTTTATCTTAATGTTCATAAACCTTTCTTTCTTTTCTTTTTTTATCTTGTTTTTGGTAAGGTAAACAAACAGTAAATCAAAGATAGTTACGACCTCTTTGTAAAACAATTTTCTGTGTAAGTACATTACAAAGTTCATTCAATTTTGCTCATTGCTTTTTCACCTCTCCGCTCATTGTCTTTTTTTGTCAGACACTGGTATCCCTCCAACAGTCCAGTTAGTGAATATGATTAAAAGTCCAAGTACAGTTGTACATGACTGTTCTTGTGCTGAATTCAGAATCATTCTTAACTCTAGAGGAGATCGTATCTCTTTCACAATTAATAAAGAATATAATAGTGATGCCTCCTTGGTCTAGTGGTCGCAGGCACTACTGCAGAGCATGAGGTCCTGGGATCGATTCCCGGGTCGGGTAAAGGACCTGGAATTTCTCAGTAGCACCCCGGAGTCTGGATTTCTGGCAAAAAGGCTTAACTCTTTAGTGAATACGAATGAGCTTATCTAACTCACTATAAATAAAACTGCTTAAATTTATTAGCATTGGTTGTTAACCAGAATAATTAGCGATCATTTGCATTTCCTGTGGAGACTGTTGTTGTCCTTCCTGTCTTTCATATTCATTGTATTTTTACGCCAACATTATAACTGTAGTTAGTATAGAAATGTTTTCATTTTAGTTATGGTTTTTATAGTTCCTTGTGATTTATTCGTTCTCTATAATATTTCCTGCAGATTATGTCCCACTGTTTATTCCCCTCCTACTTTTTCCTCTTATGTCTACTAAATAAAATATACTATTTCCTTGATATCATTTTACAACTAATATTTTTTCCCTCTATAGGCAAAGTTTAAATTCGACCAAGTTTACCTTTTGTTTTTTTTTGTTCGCCTGTGCTGTCTTACTCAAAAACGCTGGGCTACTAGTAACGCTGGGCAAAAACGTCCTACTACTGGGCAAAGGCCTCCACTAAATCTTTCCAGGACCTCCTTTCCCGCGCCACGTCGAACCAGCCCTCATGGTACGCGTCCAGATTGTCTCGCCATTTCTTTCGAGACAATTATGATAAAATTTAGTACCTATATATATTTTAAACTTGCTTAGTAATAATAACACACAGGGTCTTGCCTGTGTGTTATTATTACTAAGCAAGTTTTCTACTCTTGTAGAAAACTATGGGGGAGACCTTTGCCCAGTAGTGATATCTTAATACAAAGTTACGGTATTTTAGTGCAAAATTAAGAGGTTTCCAATGCCAGTATAGAATATTATACAGTGCCCTCCAAAAGTTAGCTGACATTTTTCCACCTCTGCTGTGACACACCAACCATAGTATGATTTAAAATTCTAGTGATCCAAACGTTTGAACTGCTATAACGTTTTCATTGACTAAGTGCTGAATTTTCCTTTCTTTTTGATTTTTATTTAGAATTTTTGACCTTTTTCCATACAAAAACTGTCAGATGTCAATTTTATTCCATGAATAAAAAATATCTGTCGATTGAAAAATCAGCCCTACAATAACTACCTTTGACTTATCATAAAAAATCATCAAGCAATCCCTTAGGAGGACCTGATTATTTTAAATCGTTATGTGGCATCACAGCTAAAGAGGAAAAATGTCAACTAACTTTTGGAGGGCGCTGTCGGTATTATTAGCAGTGGTCAGAGATAGCTTCGTAGTTGACGCCCATAAAATAGTATTGTTATCTCCTATCATAATATGGAAACTGATTTAAAAATTGAAACACGTGTTTTTGGGCTGTCTGTTACCATGTGGTCCTAGATAACAGTAAAAGGCGATTGAGACATTCAAGATAGAGGGGAAAGGAGGGGGAGGGGTGGTGTTATTTTCATTGAGGGTTTATTCATATACTCTAACAGCAGATAATGTGGTAGGAAGTTGCTTTCTAAACAGATTTTGGAGGTTAAATAATAGTCAAATCAGAGCTCTCATTCGTTTATTAGAATGCGCATACGCATCTTTCAAGGCTTTTGAAAGGCATATCCTTACTTACGCTTTAGTCTAAATAGTTTTGCAAGGTAGTTTATTTCTATGTTCTTACTGAGATTTTAATAAGACTAAAGATGATATGGCTAGGAAGAGGGTGGCTACCAAGATGGCGACTAATAGAAAAGTATACAAGACATGTTGCGCCGACCCCAAATAAATTGGGAATGAGAGGAAAAGATAGATAAATATTAGTATGCATGGGGGGAGCCTTGTGGCTAAGTAATAACAGCCGCATGGGTCGATCGATCAGGTTAAGCTATGCTTGCCGCAGTTGGTTCGTGGATGGGTTTACACACCACCTTTACATACCAAGACCCCTCCGTGTCTCGGAAAGCACGTTAAGTTGATGGTCCTGTCCTTATTCGTGGATCTTTGACAGTCGTTACGGGTCGTCAGATTCCCGAAACTGACAGTCTTACTTAGAAACTGGGTTGTGGAGGTCATATATGCATTCGCTCCAAGTAAAATTCTGGTACTCAGCTGCATCCGGTTAGACTGGAAGCCGACCCCAACATGTTGGGTAAACGCTAGGCAGATGATGAGCTGTAGTGTCCTCTTGTCTGTTCCATAGTTCCAAAAGCAGGTGCAATAAACCCTTAGCTAGATGCATAACAGTCTGATATGATGATAATGAATACTATGTACTTGTTTAGCGCAATAATGTCAATAACAACTATAAGTCAAGTGTATTTTCCTCTCCTTGTGACACTAAGAAAGAATTTTCACCAAATTAAGTCGTAATTTTCATGCAAACTACTGAAGGTTACTTGTGTGAGCTGTTCTGTTCTGGTCAAGGACACATTTATTTCAATATATTATTTAAGCTTATGTTAAGAAATTAGTTTCGTTTTGTGAAGTTATTGTTGGAGGTAACTGTAATTAGATTAGAATAATTTTATTGATGACTTCGTCCGCGTGAAATTTCTTGTTCCCCCGACCTCCCTCGTCGCATCGCATCGCATCGCCCTATTACTTCGTTTTCGCTTAGCGATCTCTTTGACTTTTTTTCCTGGTCTTTTCTTTTCTTTGGTCCTAGCGTGATGTTAAACAGCCTATAGCCTTTCTCAAGAACTGGGCTATCAAATGCAAAACAAGTTTTCAAATCCGACTGGTAGTTCCCGAGATTAGCGCGTTCAAACAAACAAATTCTTCAGCTTTATTGTTAGTATAGATAGATAGTAAACAACTTTTAAATATAATGAAGTTGGAGGTTTCTCTGTTTTGTTTTCTATTTTGGTAACCTATGAAAACTGATATTTTTCAGAAGGCATATTTTTCCTTATCTGAACCAATTAACAACTGAGCGTTACTTATCCCGGCGCCAAAGACGCTGGGTCATATTGACCCGAGGTGACTTAAATCTGTCATTATTCTTTTTTACGCTGATCGAGCAATTTTAGTGTTTGTGTAGCTGGAGATACGCTCCTTCTAACCGAACCGCAAACACAACGAGATATACGTGCATCAATTCAAAACGGGTATATATGACCCAGCGTCATCGCTGGCGTAGTATTTTTGTGACATACTTTTATTAGGTCATTTTAGTATTTGTTGTCTTGTTCTTTTTTAAGTTTTTGTTAAATATTGCACTGATAGACCACCCTGAATATTTGCGGTGTTAGAAGAGTCGGGGTCTGACGAAGAAGGGTTAAAGTCAGTCACAGAAAATGTCAAATATGACCGCCTCAAAGGGATAAGAAGACATCTAATACTTGTAATGCATGCCAGATTTACATGTGCCCAGATCATTTGATTCCGTACTGCAATAATAGCAGTAGTTCTATGTCTCAGAATGAGGAAGTTGAAGACTGATTTGCTACTATTATTATGATAAGAAGTTTGTTTGTTCTCTATATTATTATGTACTATTACTAATTTATATTATTATTTAGAATAATTAAACAAAAATTTTAAAAATATTAATGTTATGTTTTCAGAGTTGATTTTGCATGCGCTATTAAGAAATCTAGTAAAAGTTTGAATTATAAAATATTTGGATTTATTTCTTTTTTACGATATATGCAAAAAACTCTTGTATAATAAATAATTATTCAAATTTAGATAACTTCTTAAAGTTCGTGACAATTACTCGATAAAATCTGGGTCATGATGACCCGGTGTCATCGTCGGCGTAATTATTTTCACGTCATTTGCCCCGGGTTAAATGTGTTCTTGGCAATAAAACTTAGACAATTTTACAGACAACAAACATTTTATCGAGTGGAGATAGCCACTCACGAAGTCGATAAAAGCTTTTTATGTTAGCAAATAGACACAAACAGCCTAATAGGATGACTGCAATAGCTCTGTAGTTGCGATTTCAACCACTAGATTAAACCGACTCAGTTACGACAACTACAACCACAACTATCCACCACTTATCATCACCTGCCTAGTCTTTAACCAAATACGCTGGGGTCGGCTTCCAGCTTAAAAGTATTCAGCTGTATACCAGTTTTACATGGAGCGACTTCCTATCTGACTACCAACAGGGAGGAGGTAGACAGATGGGCAGTCCCTTTAAACCCTCTCTGTGTAACCCTTCGTAGAACTGTGTTCTCTGAAGGGTTAGGCAGAGTCGCATGTTATGTTATGACAGCCCCGTTGGGCTATTAGTCGCAAGCGCTACTGCTGAGAATGAGGTCCTGGGTTCGGTCGGGCAGTGTTATGAGGTTTCTCAATAGCAACCCGGAGGCTGGGTTAATGCCCCGTTGAAGGCAAGAGGCTCGCCCCGTATTACATGGGACTTAAACATAATTGGCGAAATGTGGGTGTAGTATAGGTGTGCCTCTGCCTAGCCCTTCGGGGAAAGCAGGCGTAATGTTGTGTGTTATGTTATGCTAACATCTTCAATTTTGCAGGCGATGGCGACAAACAGGAGCGGTGCTGCTCAGCGGCCGAACGGCGCTCCACAAACGAAAGTATGCCAATTCAAGCTGGTGCTCCTCGGAGAGTCAGCAGTGGGCAAGTCTTCTCTGGTGCTCCGCTTCGTGAAGGGGCAGTTCCACGAGTACCAGGAGAGCACGATCGGCGCCGCTTTTCTCACGCAGACCGTCTGTCTCGATGACACTACCGTCAAGTTTGAAATTTGGGATACGGCGGGGCAGGAAAGGTTGGTGTTGTGTTTTTAGAAGTTTTATTTCCATTATTCTTAAAATATACGTACAAAATACAAAAAACATATTAAATATTTAAAAATAATGGTTCGTCGGTGTCCAAGGCTGGCACAGGAGCGTCGTCATTGGCACAAGAAAAGAGAGGCCTATGCCCAGCAGTGGGCATCAGGCTGTGGATGATGATGGTGTCCGAGCTTCCGGTGGCCTAGGGCTCCAGAGACAGCAGTAGTAGAGTAATCGCAAAGAAAATTCGCAGTAACTAAATGCAGAGGTCAACATACTTTTTTTTTTTTTTTTTCGGATGGGAAATCGTCAAATGACCCCTCCCGCTCTGGGTGGAGCGGAAAGGAGTGTCAGACTCTTACTGACTAAAACCCACCCATGTTCCTTCCTTTGCCCTTTATGTTCCGGGGTAGCGGTAACCCTTTCGGACAATCCCGCTGACCCGGCAGGCTTCGGCCCTAAGGGGCCCCTCAAATTATGCTGACAACTCTTTGAGGCGCGCGTGGAACACTTACGTGCCGTCAGGCACGGGCCTGGTCCTGATCGGGCGGTGAGCTACCCATTGCTCTCCGCCCGCAGGCCTGCGCGAGGTCAACATACTGGAGCAAACAATCTGTATCAGCGTTTTTCTCTAGCCGTAAATAAACTATGTTCTAGAAAGCAGTAATTTCTGTTGTTGTACTCTAGAGTTGGGCCCTTGGCTACTATTCTTGAAAACATATTGGAGCGTCTAATGTCATGGCTCATTGGAATGGTGTTATGTAATTGAGCCTTCAATATGTTGCCACCATATTTAGACATAGTATGTTAGGTTTATGTCATTGATAGAATATTAAGTGGAGCGATCTTGTGAAGGCCGCAGGAACCCGTTACATGCGAGAAGCACAAAACCGGTCGAAGTGGAGGTGCTTGGGGGAGGCCTATGTCCAGCGGTGGACGTTATTCGGCTGAAATGATGATGATGAGCAGTGGTGGCCCAGTGGTAACGGCCCCGAGTTATATTGTAGGTCGTGGGTTCGAACCCAGGCACGCGCTTTACTTTGTGTAAATCATTTCATCACCACTGCTCTCAAAACGGTGAAAGAAAAGAAAGAAATAAAGAAAATACATTTATTTAGCACAGACTAAAAGACACACAATACACCAGAGACATACATCAGGTAGCAACACAAAAATGAGGAAATCTGTATGTCTTAGAACCAAAAATTCGAAGACATGTGACATCTACCAACCCGCACTGGGCCCGCGGGGTAGATTACAGCCCACACCCTCTGGAAGAGAGGAGGCTAGTGTCCCAGCAGTGGGAACATTATAGGCTGTATACTAAGTGGATCTTAAGAGGCAGCTAGAATTATTCGCTACTTTAACTACGTTTGTTTTAAATTAACCGAATTGCTAGTCGCAGGCGGTTAACAATACCCAGTAGACAATTTATTTTTCTACTAGCAGCGCCCCTCGGTTTCACCCGCATAAGTGTCGATCCCGCGGGTATATCGGGATAAAAAGTTCTCTATGTGTGTTCTGATGTATAAGCTATATTACTGTAAAGTTTCATCAAAATCCGTTCAGTAGTTTTTGCGTGAAAGAGTAACAAACATCCATCTATCCATTCATCCTCACACACTTTCGCGTTTATAATATTACTAGGAAGTAGCATCTCATTACTTATTTAGCCTCCCATTTATTTTGAGGCGGCAATTACCTCCCACAATCAGTGTTTTACTCATAAACAGCGATTGACAATTAACACCACAGAAAAAAAAACAACATTCCAAAAATGCAGTCTTGAGGAAAATTCTGAGACAAATGGAATCGATAGGCCTTGAGTTGTAACTACAAGCTAAATACGTCTCATAGGCGGGTAATACAAAGAAAAGTTGTTGTTGAAGGTTACTTCTTAATCATTTATTAATAAATCTACAACCATAATAATATTATAAATACTAAAGCAACTCTGTCTGTCTGATTATTGCCTTTTTACGCCTAAATTAGGTGGGTAGCCTAGGACCTGGAGAAGGACATGGGATATTTGTATATTCGCTTGCGTACATCTTTTAGTCGCGGGCAACAACCAGCAAAGAATAAGTAAGAGCCGGCGCCCCCTCCCCTCCTGCCACCTCGTAAAATGGGAAGATCAATTACTAGCTTAAGCCAACGACTTCGTCCGCTTGAAATTTCTTTTTTAACATAAAATATAAAATATGACACTCGGCAATACTGTAGCTTCGGAATCGGATCAGTAGTTCAGAAGATTACCCCCTATATACAAACAGCTTTTTCCCCCTTTTTATAGTATTAGTATAGATATTCTGTTAGTGCAAGTGGTGGTGGTGATAGTGACGTGAGGATTATCTTCCATAATCCTAATTGACGCGTCAATTTTACTGAAGTATCTCATCATCTTATTCGCCTAGGTTTTACCCGATGGGTTCAGTATCAGCGGGATAGTTGCGTAACACACTAACAGTGGCGATGGCTTTCATTTTGACAGTTCAACAACATTCATTGCTTCATTTGCGTTGTTGAGCAGACATGTTTTTCGAACATATGAGCAATGGATTAGAAATATCTTTCAAAATGATTCAAATTGTGATGAATAGTGTGTTACGCAATTAGGGCGCTGGACTTATTTTCTGCAAGGGTGACTACATGCAAGAAGGTCGTCTTTAATTTTAAACGTATTATAAAGTCTGCAATTTTATCAGATTATTATCGGTTTTACAAAACCCAAGGTAGGCAATACCTACCAGGGAGCGGTGAATACTTATGCGAATCCCGCACCTCCGGCCATAGGCAGAGGTGGAACACCGCGGTGGTTTTAGGGGGTAAGAGTCCGACATACCCCTCCGTCACCCCCACGATGGAGGAAGTCAATGAGGATTTCCACCGCGAAACAAAAAAAGGCACTATCTACCAGATAAATAATTAATATTTATTGTAATATGACAGATAATCTGGATAAAAACTTAGCTAGTGGGGCTAAACCAGGCCTTGGGATTATGCATTTTTCCCGGCTTGTATAGTCCACCTCGTAATTGATTTACCACATTTGACAACAATTTCTCACTAGACTAAAACTTCACTAACGTTGAAAATACCTATTACAAAGATCCTTGACGGAACGGCAGCAGGTTGTGGACGTGGAGCTGTGTCGAAAACTATGCTCCACTTCCAATCCTGCCCTCTGTGCCCCAAAAGGTGCAGTCAAAGTGACCTCTGCGCTGTCATTGATAACGCCGTGGAAGTAGCGAAGATTTGCGCCAGCAAAATTTACATTATTGTCGTGCCAGCGACACGAAGAAGAAGTTAGGCAAATAGACCATGTCTGTCGTTTTACGATGTGCAAGTACCATTCAATCTTAACGTGGCTAAGCAATTACGAGGGCGACTACACATCAAACCAAGAGCCTCAAAGATTCCAATCTTAATTAGCGCAAGGACGCCTTCTAACTTTATATTTATCTTCCACAGGTATCACAGCTTAGCGCCGATGTACTACAGAGGTGCGCAGGCGGCGATCGTCGTATATGATATTACTAATCAGGTAAATACTAGCTTACATACATACAAGTACGATTCTTGGTAGGCAGTGACGTATAGAAATGTAGACTTATCAAGTTTTAAGTTGCATGGAAATGATTAATGTTAATAATTTTAATCCATTTATCTCAACGCGCACAGGAACACACTTTGTGTTCCTAAGAGGGGAAAAGAGGGAAAAAGGTTTTGTTTACGAATCTAGTATTCCAGACTTTATGATGGATACACACCTAAGTGGAAATTCTCGTAATTTTAAAAACGTTCACAGTCAGCGGGGTAATTGCGTAACACACTATCAGTAGTAATGGCTTTCATTTTGACAGTTCAACAACATTCATTGCGTTCAGTTGTTGAGCAGACAAATCTTTCGAACATATGACGCAATGGATTAACAATATCCTCCAAAATGATTCAGATTGAGATAGATAGTGTGTTACGCATTTAGGCTGCTGATCTGTCTCAATCTGTCAAAAATACCTCTAATTTCTCTACATTTTTGACAAGTTTTTCAAATTGATTGTCGCTGAGGTGAGATTGCGACTAGATTCTGAACGTTTTTAAGTACTGGAATTGGTCTTCTGGTATCTAGAACGTGTCTAAATTAAACTGATTTCAAGCGATCCGATTGGCTGTTGTTAACTCTGACAAACAATTACCGCTGTTGATATGCGTTTGACAATTTTTCTCTGGAGGTACGGGACTATTTGTGACTTCACCCTTTAATGTAAACTTTTTGCACCTTGCACTCTTTTCGGACCTGCATATCAAAAGCGTAGGTACTAGGTATTTATCTGCATTCAGGTTTAGATGACCTAGACTAGACAGTTATAGAATTCTCTGATTCATTCAAACTATCTTATCGGTCAAGTAGATCAACCGTATTATTTAGACGTTCTTGATTCAGAGATATGTGCGTCCGGTTCGAAAGTAGAATATGTAGTCCACAAGTTGCCATTACTTGTAGCCTAAAGACGTTATAGAAAAGAAATATAAAAATATTTTAAAGAAAAGAAAATCAAGACAAGTCAAGAAAACTAGTGGTACTACTCCCTAAACACGAAAGCCGTAGTGTTGGGCGAAGTTACGGACGCTTCCTACTCCGAATCACTTATGTACAGACAAAAGATTAGTTCGGTTTCTGAACTAAGAATGAATGACAACACGATTTGACAGCTGTCCCTACGCCGGTTGTCTTTTTGTCTGTTCGAAAAATTGATTTTGGCTTTAGTTTTTAGGGATCAACTACTTTCGGTCGGGCTCATGTCTTTACTGACTTAGAGAGAAGACCCCCATGTGCTTCTTCCTTATTATTTCTTTTGATGACCTTACATACATATTATTATGACTAGTGTAGGTCCAGCAGGCTTTTGCCTACAAGGCGTGAATCAGACAAAGCCTACCCTACACTATCGCATCCCGAACTGAATGGCCGTGAACAAAACTAGTTCAAGTTTAAAAACGATTCGACTCGGTTCAATCGTAACGGCGTACATTAATCGCAGTTTTATGCTTAAATCGGTAGGAAATGTAGTTTTACCATTTTCTATGATGTGGTTTACAAACCGTTGTTGACTATGGGCTTCCAAAGAGATTGACAACAGCAATGTAATTGTGTAACACACAAAGGCAATGCCTTTTATTTTGACAATTCAACAACATTAATTGCGTGGTTTACGTTGTCGAATTTTTCAAACTTATGAAGCAATGGATTGGCAATTTCCTTCAAAATCCGTATGATTTTGATTGGAACTGTGTTACGCAATTGGGATGCGTGTATGTGAAATATTGTGGTTATAATAGGCTCTGAAATAAACTGATCTCTTTTAATTTATAACTAAACAAAATCATGTCATCATGACACTGATGATACCCTCTCTTTCCAGGGAATGAAAGTATTTTTTTAAAATAATATATTTTCTGTTAACCAGCATTATTTCTAAGACTGGATCGACTCAATAGACCATTGCAATCTTATAGCCGAGTAGTTTAGGGGAGGCCTATATAGCAGTGGACGTCTGTCGGCTAAAATGACAATGATGAGCCAAGTAATGAAAGTGAAAAATACAACCCAAAAATCAAACCAAAATTCCTCGGTCCCACTAACAGATGCGAATAATGATTTCTAACGCAAAAAGTATGTCAACAATCGCACAACAATAGCCGAATAGCCGCGAATGACAACATTCCTCCTTGAATGACAATACCCGTACGTTTTGTGCCCCACATGGTCAGTTCGATGGTCAGTAGGCAAAGGTCGGCCATGTTTGCTCTCCGTTTAGTGACAGCGATGTAATGTAACTGTTTTTTGGATAGAACTTAAGGTGCTCGTACATTGGAGTGTGACGAGAGAATTGTCCGAAGTTACCTTTCCTTTTTTTTTAAGTTTCGGAAGTCGATGCCAACTTAATCAAAGACAACTTATATTTAAAATTAATTCGATGATATATTTTTTTGCATTTGGAAGTGAACCATCAAATGATTTTACTTTGGCGAGTAATAGATAATTGGGGGGCTTGTGGCTAAGTAATAACAGTCGCACGGGTCGATGGACCAGGTTAAGCTACGTTTGCCGCGGTTGGTCCGTCGATGGGTGACCATCGACGGACAACCGCGGACAAGCACGTTAAGCCGTTAGTTCTGGCTGTCATTCTTGGATCTTTGACAGTCGTTACGGGTCGTCAGTAGCCAGAAAGTCTGACAACCAGTCTTACCAAGGGGATCGTATTACCCAGTAATTGGGTTGTGGAGGTCAGATAGGCGTCGCTCCATGTAAAATACTGGTACTCAGCTGCATCCGGTTAGACTGGAAGCCGACCTCAACATAGTTGGGAAAAGGCTGGGCAGATGATGAGTAATAAATAATTGTATGCACTATAAAACAATTCAAAATCGCAAAAAGATTTTTTATCTCTTAACATAATCTGTGACACAGTTTTTCTGAAGTATTTTCACGGTCTTATTCCGTTGATAGGTCGGTGGAGTTCAGTCAATTGTTCGTCATTGTCACGGCTTGAGGCATTTAGATTAGCCCGGAAATGTGACCCACACTATAAGGCACAGCGTGGGGCTGGGAGGGATAAGATGTGTCCATCCAGGAGTGGAACAATAAAAGGTTGATTAAAGAAAATATGATTATTGATTTTATATTGATAGATAGGTAATTGGGTTCCGCCGTAAGTCCGTCAACGAAGATCGGGCCCGTCAAAAAACAAATGATAATTCAAATTTTCGGACGTGCAAAAACACACCGGAATTAGGGACAACTGTCAAATTGTGTTGTCAATCATTCTTAGTTCGGGCGCCGAACTAATCTTACGTCCATAAGTAATACGGAGAAGAAAATGCTCGTAATGTCGGCCGCAACTACGGATTTTGTGCTTAGGGAGTAGTAGAACCCCTAGATAGGTGGTTTATTTCGAGATGACGGCTGAAAGAGATGTATGGAAGGAGAAAACATGATGCTCAGACCCCAATAAAATCAGGACATGTGAGCATGACGATAATGATGAATTGGTTTATCATCATCCTCGATAACAAACAACATACAGGCTAGCAGGGACATGGACGCGCGAACTGAAACCATGAATTCAGCACATGGTTTTAGACCCCTTACCGTAGAATCTTTTTGTCGGTTAGCATAAAGATCTGCTGTTCCATAGAAAGTTACCTACGCGGTCAAAATGTATGGCAGAGACAATTGTTTTTTTACATAACCGATGAAAATTTTCCAACGGAATCATATACTATCGCTAAAATCTATATCCGACCTCCGTAAGGACTATTCCCGCTTGCAGCTCATATTATTAGTCGACTTAAAAATTATCCTCTTTTGTTTTACTTTAGGACCCACCTGTGTTCATCATGTGCACAGGATTTTGTTTTCAAAATGGTCAGATATAAGTTTTGACGATAATACTTACTGAATCCATGTCCGTCGATGACCCTGCCAGCCTGTATAACAAACATCTTTTCTAAAGATATTTCTTAAGAATACGTTGTAAGACACAGTTAATTAAATTAGGGTCATTTTCCCATAGATGCTCACGAACACGATCGCGTCACGGATAATTAGACAAGCGACTAAAAGTAATGTCTTCACGTGACTAGGTTTTTGTGTCTGACTTCGTGTAGAATAAATTGTGAATGCCAAGCGAATAATGACTGGAAATTAAAATCTTGGCTCTTTCTGGTTCTAGTAACTTTAAACGCAAAATATTTTCTGATCAGTTTAATAATCAGCCTATAACGCCCACTCCCACTGCTGGGTCACAGGTCATCGAGAGGATCGATGAGAGGGAGTAGGCCCACAATCACAATCCACCACGCGGGCCCAGTGCGAGTTGGTAGATGTCATTATGTCTTCGAGTTTTTGGTCCTAGGACATGCCGGTTTCCTCACGATGTTTTCCTTCACCGTTTTGAGAGCAGTGGTGATGAAAATAATTTACACAAAGTAACGCGCCTATCTAGGTTCGAACCTACGACCTACAACTCGTAAGTCGCGGCCGTTACCACTGGACCACCACTGCTCCTGGTCAGTTTACTTGGCATGTAATAGACGTGAAACTATAAATAAATAATTTATTTTTTATAGACTGCCTCGTTGTTTTGTAGTTACAAGAGTTACCGTTGAGCATGAGGTTCTGGATTCGGTTCCCGGGCCCGGTAAAGTTTTATTAGGTTTTTCTATCCGGAATTTCTCAGTAGCCGCACAGTATAGCAGTCCGGACCCTGCAGGGTAATTGCGTAACACACTATCAGTTGCAATCATTTATGTTGTTGATCAGACACATTTTTCGAACACACGAAGCAATGGATTAGATGCAGTTTAAAATGTTTAAAATGTTTTTTAAAATTCAAATAATGTCTTCTTTCAGTAAAATGTTCCATCTGCAATATTCAAGGTACTTTCCCTCCATGTGGCATATCCGTGGGACGCCCTGTATATGTCAAATACGGTTTTATATTCTATTTATTGGTATTATGATAAGATATTAGTGTGGCTCTAGACATTTGTGACGAGCGCTAATCGTCTTATCTAGGAAGAAGAATATCATATAGGTACCTACATGTTACAATGCATATTCTTATCTCGCACATGAATGTTTGATATTATGATAAAGGGATGTTGTGGGCTTTACATGTGAGTCATATAGTTTTTAGCATAAACTGAAAGAAAGAGCGTCCCTTGTACCTGCAGGGTCAATTAGCTAGCTGAACTCTGCAGACGTTAAATAAAAACAAAAAAAAAAGATTTGATGTTTTTTTAGGGTTCAACGAGCGCTGCTTGTGTTGTTATTTGAAGTATGAGTTCAGAAAAAATCTGTTTACTTTAGTTTTGTTATTTTAAGATATCGATACCCATCACTTCAGTGGAGTTTCGCTAGCTAATTTTATTTGACCCTGTATAGGTCTAAGAAGGCGTTGTTGAAATTTGTATATCTACGGGTAACGTGACATGGATTCATCATCATTGATGGGTATGTGGAGTAGGGACGTACGAGTATTTACATGAACATCCCAACTTTGTTTTTATTAATACTTACACGCCAGTGGGCGTTGTCCTTTAGCGGCATTGGAGCGAGCAATACAGCTACTATGCCAATTGGATTATTTCACGTTTTTGCGAATACTAGCATATTAGCATTATGCTACTAGACACGACTTCTTCTCTTGTAAAATTAATATTAATCTTTAATAGACACTGCAGCCTGTCCCTTCCCTTGCCCATCATATTTTTAACATAACATAACATCACGCCTGTATTCCTCGAAGGGTTAGGCAGAGGTGTACCTATAGTATAGTACAGCCACATTTCGCCAGTTATGTTTAAGTCCCATGTAATAGGGGGCGAGCCTATTGCCATCCACTCAGGGCTGCTACTGAGAAATTCCAGATGGAAAACCCCAATATCACTTTTCCGGACCTGGGAATCTAATCAGCGTCCTCATGCTCAGCAGTAGCGTTTTTAATACGATTTAGGACGTCCTTCGCAGTTGAATAAAATTAGTTTGCAAAAATCTATAAATAACTAATAACGTAAACGTATGAGGAAGTATAATGTATTATTTTTTTAACAAAAAGAACGAAAATCGTTTCTTAACCATAGTATACACAGCAACTCGTACTTTTCCTTGTGGCTAACTAACCGTAGATACCTAATGCTCTACAGATGAAATTGAATCCACTGGTAACCTAGTTAGCCCCCCGTGGCTTCGTCCATGAGGGAGATGTGACTACTTTTATGTATAACTTCTTCTATATTCTCTCGTATCGACAAGCTATGCGATAAGCGACAATAGCCCATTCTGTGATAAAAATATTTGTAACCACATAGTCTGTTCCAAAACTGTCGAATAAAAGTGTAAACAAACTTTGTGCAGGTTAAATTCTCTCACAATGACTCACTAACAGGAATTAGTAACACATTCATCTATATTTAGAAGGTTTCAACTTTATATCTTTACTTTTTCAAGAATAACATTATTATTTTTGTAAGAATAACATTATTAAGTAGTATTTGAAAAATCCTCGACGAAAAGTGAGGTTATAAAATTAACCTCAATAACATTTGTCAAATGAAAAGCATCTATAAGGTTATTTAAAATTACAATTTAAAGTTTAATTATTCAAATACATAATCAAACCAGATTACTCAATTTTATAAGTGGCACTACAAATTTGCATCTACATTCTACATTTACGTTATCAAATCCATGTTTACATTTTCTTCAGATACTTTGAGTAGTCATCGTCCTGCTACCAACTGGATAATCAGCCTATAATGTTCCCACTGCTGGGATACAGGTCTCTTCTCTGTGAGAGGGAACTACCTTCATATTTTTATTACAGCATTTCATAGAGTTTTTCTGAATGTGCTCATTCATATGAGAAAAGAAGGTGATTTCACAATACAGTGGCTCTCTTAGGCTGTGAGCAGCAGACAAAATAGTTTATATTTTTGACAGACTTGTTTGTCTTGGTTTCAACGACATAATTGTTATTTGTTATCATAGAGCGATAGTCAGTCTTGGTTATGTCTGCGATTCGCACGGCCTTCAAGCGATCTGCTCCGTGTAGAATTCTATGATATCGCTTAAAAAGTAAACAAAATTATATCAAGTTTAGAGCAAAGTGGTAGCTCGTTCAAAGAAATGCAATACAATCGTGCTGATACGCAGACGGTTATCAAGTTAACAGATAACGGGACAATTATAAGGCACGATCCCTCGCCGAGCCCCGCAGACATATTGTACATTTATCTCCTATGTTTCATAACTGCCTGGTCATTGTTCTTGGGAGCTTGGTACATTTTTCAGCTAGTTGACTGGAGCCTAGTATGTGTTTTTTAGAACATTCTGTTTTTCAGCGTTCTGTTTTTACCTATAGCAACATTACTGTTAGCCTGCATCATCCCAACTGCTGGGCAAAGGGCTCTCCCCATGACTTCCAGCTATTTCGATCCAAGGCTAAAGTGGAATACTGGTCGTTTGTTTTCTCCAGCTCGTCCCGCCATCTTCTACGGGGTCTGCCGCGATCTGGCTGTGTCAGGGCTCTACGTAGTGGTTATTTAGGCCACAGCTCATTGGGCATTATCTTAACATTTATCTTCAATTTTATGGGTGCCTGATTTTTGTACCAAAATATTACTGGCCAAATGTGGGTGTGTTATTGGTGCACCTCTACCTAACCCTTCGATACAGGCGAGATGTTGTGTTATTTGTTATTAAAATAGTTTTTCTGATTGTACTAAATCTATATCTTATCCTGACTCACAGAATGTTATCTTTTGTGTTGCATTGGTGACTACTTATCTATTAGCATATTAGTCTACTGTGTATTGTCTGTTTGACATGCTTCGAATAGGCACAGTTAATGTAACTTTCTGGCTCTCCTTTGTTTGACAATCTAAAAACAATTTGCGGGGTTGATTGCGTTACACATGGTTTACAACGGCAATGCCTTTCATTTTGACAGTACAACAATATACATTGCATTATTTACGTTGTTGAGCAGACGAATGTTTCAAACATGAAGCAATGGATTAGCAATTTACTTCAAGATCTTTCGAATTGTGATTAAATGTGCGTTACGCAATAAGAGTGCAATCAAATGGGCAATGGAAACTGCATTCACGTACCTAATAAATAGTAGGATGAGTTCGGGAACATTTCAACACGTTATATCTAATCGCTAAAATAATACAATTGTAAAATGTAGTAAAATACCCGTTATTGTTCAGAAATACTTCGTCATGGTATTCAATCACTGAGGTATAGTTTAAATGTCTGAAAATTTTGCATTTTTTTTTTACTTATTCCCAGCGAAAGCACTAGGAAGACCACTTCCTAGACGCCTGTCCTTCACCAGAAGGACATGCGTTTGAGGGACTGTTTTATGTAATTTTGGCGTTCGGAAAGTGCTGATTCTCAGCCTAATTTTAATAAATTACTTTTGATTTTAATTCATTTGATTTCATACGATTTGAAATATTACAGGGTTTATATTTCTATTTTAAGCAGGTATTTCCCTGTCTGAGGTAAGAGTCACATGGTAAAATACTGAAATAAATTTATTAGGTACAATCAGGAGACGCAAAGCCTTTTAAAACTGCTTAAAAATAAGGATAATTTTTAGTATTCAGACACAAATGTTCATTACAGCGATAACAAGACCATGAAATTATTAACCTAGAATCCCCCATGCCCATAAATGTATTGCAATATCCAAAATATTTTGTGTTTTACTATCTACTAGCTGACCCGACATACGTTGTCCTGTCCTAACAATAGTTTATAGAAAGTTTATAGGAAAAAAGAGTTTCAGTTTTCCAATCCCAATTTTCCGTGAAACTTTTCCAATTTTTCTTTCCCTAAAAGCCTTATAAAAACAGCCCAATCGGTCCAGCCGAACGGCTGGTCTCAAGTGATGCGCTTAACCTGTTACCATGGATTCAGTACGTGATTCTGAACGACATTTAATTTATCCGTCAGTTTAAAAAAAAAAACGCTGTTCCGTTCATTTTGACAGTCTAGGTATTGCGCTTTTCTATGAAACAGTTTTATTTTTTATAACCGACAAAAATATTATACGCTAGGGGGTCAAGAATTATATGCTGAATTCATGGTCACAGTTGACGCGTCGATTTAGTAGGACTGAACATTTTTTTTTGTGCGAATGGCATCTCGCATTCAACCTATGAGGCTGCTTAACCGGGCTTGCCTGTGGACCCCTCAATAAATTAAGGCCTCCAGCTAGAGCGGGGTGTGGGGTGCGGACCTCGATTTAGGCCGCCGCTGGGAGAGGGCAGCAAGGGACAGACTGGATTGAAATTAACTTACAATACGTAAAAATCAACATATTTTTAATACGGTTTGGTTATTTCCGTAGTGAACTAGTGATAATCAACAGGCCAATAGATAATAAATAAAATATCGAATTCGTTATCAATGTTTTAGTTGGCATACATGTCAATGAATCGTGGGATTACCCGTAGTTAAGGGAAGTACTACGTCACCACCAATGGCTAGTGCGATGACTCATTTGTATCGCAAATAATGATAAAACGAAGCAGGAGAAGGTATGTAAGGATCGTGGCAGGTAGCGTTGTGTAGTTTTTGCTTATTCCCGTGGGAAGGTGTGAGTGAGGCTTTTATGCATGTGTCTGTATAATTATAAAATCGGGGTCCAGCCATGAACTCCTGAGGAGTTGAGATCAAACCTGGGATTTAACAGGATCGAAACTAGATCTTGCATCTAAGAATTCCACGGTTTTGGTCAACTCTTTTCTAGATATAATTTTGTTTCTGCTTTACAATCGTCTGGTAATTGTAGCATAATAATAGGGATTCTAGAGGTCGTAGTGATCAATGCTCGTGCCTTCTCTGTATGAGGAGAGGCCCTTGCCCTGCAGTGGGACAGTAATAGGCTGGTAATGCTGGTTTAACTCTATGGTTAACTGGGAGTTAATTTGCGGTCTGAGTTGCGCAGACAAATGAGAGAGAATTTTACATGAAATTCTACAACACCTTCGCAATCCTTTGGGAGTTGCAGATGTATATCTGGTGATCTACTTAGCTTATCGGTGGCAAAAAGTTTAAACATTTTCGGCCCAAAATTCAGCTGCGCGAACTCAGCTCACTGACGCTGTCATGAGATCACCAGATATGGGGGCCTACTCCGAAGTGGTATCGGCCGAATGTTCGGCCGTTTCCTGCTACGAAGTTACTATTTGGTTCGGTCGGTCCCGATCCTACACTCCTACACTCTTTCGAATATTGACTATGGTCCCGACCCAACTGAGCCGATCCGAACTTTTTTCGCATTTTTCAATAATATTCGGTTCGGCCATGTGTCAGTCCGATCCGATCATTCGCACTTTACACTTCGTAGTAGACACCCTGGTTTGGTTTAGTGAACTCGTGATAACACACCATCAGAGTTACGGGTGACCCCTCAAAAAAAAACCCTTATGAAAATATTTCCACGATGTTATTATACTTACTTTATATTTTACACCGCGGTAGGCATTCAACCACTCATTTTGGTTGCGGTCAAAACAATCCTGTACAAATGGTATTAAACAAGTAAGTCTTCGCGAGTTCAAGGGCGACAGACAGACCGACAAAGATAACGAACGTACATAACTGTCATACGTATGTGCTATAAATATTTACTGCACACAAGTGAATGTACTATGTGTGGGAGAGTACTTGTTTAATTGTATACAAGTGTAACGGCCGGAATCTTAAGAAAAACAAGTTTGAATTGGATTTTTTTTTAATCTGTACTAATAATGAGGCTGACAAGTTTGTTGGTTTGAACGAAGCGAAGAACGATGTATTTTCAAATCCGACCGGTAGCTCTAGAGGCTAGCGAGTCTCTAGAACTACCGGTCGTATTTAAAAAATCTATTATAGCCTAATTAACGTCACGTTAGGGCCCTTAGAAGCCGATCAAAAATAAAATAAGTCGGCAAGAATGTGAAGTGAAAACGGAGTAATAGCGCGGCAGGCGATGCGATACCCGTCGCATCGCATCGCCGGTGTATCGGCGCATCGTTAGTGAGTCGGGGAACAAGAAATTTCACGCGGACGAAGTCGCCAGCAGAAGCTAGTTAAATATATAATGTTTAATCACGTCTCTTTTTTATTCGTTGTTTGTAATTTAGTTGTCTTGTCTCTCATAGTAAAAATCAACTAGTCGGCACTGCCCGGGCCCTATATCACAAAACTTTACAAGTCTACAAAATTGTTAAATTGTAGAAAACAATGCGTAACGCAGAAATTACAAATATGTATCCTAGCAAGAGGGATATAGACTTGTCACCACAATTCACATATTTGTAAGGTTTTTTTGTTATAATTGTTTGGATTAGAATTTTGTGGGATACGGACTTGTAAAATTTACAAATCTGTAAAGTTTTGTGGAATAAGGGCCCAGGTGGTGATAGTGGTCGGAACTGGTAGAGGCTATTTTACTTAGGGCTGATTTTTCCATCGCCAGATAACTTTTATTCGAGGAATAAAATTGACGTTTGACAGTTTTTGTATGAAATAACTATCAACATTTCAAAATTATTCCTCGAATAAAGTTTAGATCAGATGATTGAAAAATCAGCCCTAAGTCAATGCAGCAGTTTACTTTTTAAAGTGTTAGGTAGAAATGCTCTTTGGAAATGGGTGTACTATAGGTACACCTCTGCCCAACCCTTCGGGGAATAACAGGCGTGATGTGATGTTATTTGTTCTACTTTCTCACTGCCGACGACTAAGGAGGTCCCATCTATTACCTTTCAATAGCTGTGTTGCTATTTCTGTATTTACGAGTAATCAAGAATAAAATATAGTGGCTTTATGTAGTCTGCCTGTACTTAATATGAATGAGTATCGTTCGATACTTACGGTATACGTAGCTTCCTACGTTGAAGTTGAACTGTAACCGTGCGTCATACCTACTGTAATCCGGAAATCAATACTTCTATTTATCTCTAATAATGACTTCTTTATGCCATAGCGGAGTCCGAGAAACAAATAAAAATACTAGCATTTGCCAGCGGCTTTGTCCGCGTGGAGGTCTGAAATTATCCCACGGAAACGTATTACTGGGATAAAAAGCATCCTATGACCGCCACGCGGGCGAATCTGCGGGCAAAAGCTAGTATATAATATTAGTTAGGAAAATAAAGTCAATTTTATTTCAGACTGATAGAATATAGGTTATCATCACAAAACGTCTGTCACATTGATAAACTTGTGGGAAAGCAGGTAATAGATAATAACTCACGAAATTGCGCCGTCACAGCAAAAACTTAACAGTTTATTAAAAAAATATGCTATTATGGGGGAAGCGCCAGGGTAGCGATTTTTTTTAATACCTATCCTCTCTGTGTAAGCTGACGTATATTTGAATTAAGAGTTTGAGATAATTTTCAAGTTATGGAACAACAAACCGAATGTCCTACTTAATAAAGTTCAAGCTCTAGGTATTGCAACCAAAAACTTGTTAGGACATTTTTGTTGCAAATTTTCACTCAAAAATCAACTTAGAATATAATACATTGGATTAAAGTAGATAACTGATTGAAATGGCGATGGAATGTAAATCATTATGTTATTCTTACAAAAACTTATTCCTCCTCCAGGACACATTCGGGCGCGCCAAGAACTGGGTGAAAGAGCTCCAGCGGCAAGCATCACCTTCCATAGTCATAGCCCTGGCCGGCAACAAGAGTGACCTGGCGGCCAAGCGCATGGTGGAGTTCGAAGAGGCGCAGGCCTACGCCGACGAGAACGGCCTGCTCTTCATGGAGACCAGCGCCAAGACCGCCATGAACGTTAACGACATATTCTTAGCTATCGGTGAGAACTTTAACAGTGAAGTATTAGTAAAAGCTCCGAAAACTGCAGACTTTCTATTCGGTAATCGGCCGTTTGATGGACTAGTCCATAGGTTCTCAAATAGAATATTTGGTTTTTAATCATGTTAATTAAAGTTAATATATAAATACGGTGCTTAAATATTTGCTCCATTTTTGATGATCAATAAGGTCTTGTGATATTGATGCTCACACATTTACTCGAATTTGTTTGATCACATGTGTCGATCGTTAAAAATTAAACAAATATTAAGGCAAACTGTCCTACAAATGAATCTGGTACGGCCCCTTGTGTAAACGTAGTAACAATGTGTAATCCCCCCAGCGAACAAGTTACCAAAGAGCGAGGGCGGCGGCGCGGCGGCGGCGGGCGGCGCGCGGCGCCTCGGCGACGCCGAGCAGGCGCGCCAGGGCTCCTGCTGCAAGTGATGCGCGGTCAGTAGCGCGCACACCGACTCACTAACATTTACATACTGTAGGAGTGTAGGCAAAACTGATCCTGTCTCAATGACGCCATCTAGCTTAATATAGCAAAAATTCATAATAGCCAAATTGGACACGGTACACTTACCGACATTGTAATTTGAAAATATTGTAGAAACCAATTATATTTTAAAAGAGTAACGGTGGAGTTTTGCCGGCTCTTCTCCATAGGAAATGACCAATTGGATCCGAGCTTCTGAGTTTCTGACATTTTATAAGTGCTCATGTAGGTTTATGTGAATGAAAAAAAAACGTGTGCATGTTCATAACGCGATACTCACACTCGTGCATAATAGAAAGAGCACCCTTACGTAACGATATCTACCAATCGACTACCGCAAGCCGCGCTAAGGAACTTCGTTCTAATCATTTAAATTTGACAACCACTGCAAGTGTTACACTGTTATTATACCACTGATTTTGCATCAGAGTAATCTTTGCTCTATTGTATTTTTTAAAATGTAAAAAAGGACGGTAAGCGAAAACGAAGTAATAGCGCGGGTCGACCATGCGATGCGACGAGGTGGGAAAAAGAACAAGAAAGGGCAGAAGCTAGAGGGTACATAAAGTTCCAACCATAAGGGGGTACTCAAATACTTAGAATTTGCCTTTGTATTACTTACCTCTCTAGTCTTTATAAATTGAATAATATAAAATATTATGTTAATACAACAGCATAATCAGCCTATAATATTCCCACTGCTGGGACACAGGCCTCCTCACTTCGAGAGGGAGTAGGCTGTAATCTACCACGCGGGCCCAGTGCGGGATGGTAGATGTCACATGTCTTCGAATTTTTGGGTCTAGAACATGCCGGTTTCCTTATGATATTTTCCTTCACCGTTTTAAGAGCAGTGGTGATAAAATTATTTACACAGAGTAAAGCGCCTGTGTGAGTTCGAACCTACAACCTACAACTCGTAAGTCCCGGCCGTTACCACTTGGCCACCGCTGCTCCCAATAACAACTTAATGAGTTACCTTTCAGTCGTTAAATATTGTTACTGACGCCGTATCTAAAACTCAAATTTCTCAATATTCCAGGCAGAACCGCCGATTGGTGAGGGCGTGCGCGCGGGTTGAGGTATGTAGTAGGTAACGACACAGCCGCAGACGCAGTACCACTCCGGCCTGCTCGTACCCGCGCCCGCGCCGGACGGACGGACACACCAGTACCCAGCTTATATCATACGAGGCAGCTGTATGCATACTGTTGTATGGAACGAGGCACACTCGTGTATTGTGCCTCGCCGTGTATAACTATTTTGTGTTGAACCAGGCGAGTGTAATAAATATATACTGGACGAGGCAGTGACATTCATTATTATGAGGTTGAACCTAGCACAGTATATGATTGTTATACAAACGCTATTCGAGAATGTCTCGTAGAGTATAAAAGATAAAAGTTGTTTCGCTGTTTTCCATCGTTTAGTATACGCCTCGTGTGTTATACATATATTTTTTGTTTCATCAACAAATTAGCGAATTGTTATCGAGTGAAGCCTCGCGGGGTGGTCTATAGCTGTATACATATGTATATCTTCTTATTTCTTGCAATATTTATCTTTAATACTGACTTGCCTCGCGGGCCTGCCTCGCCTCATATATATTTATATAAAGTGTGTTTGTCCGTCCACGCGGGCCGCATTAAAACATTATATAATACTAATAAAAAACAAGCTAATTATAAAAAATGATAACTAGTTTTAAAACTTATTTGTAACTGTAATGAAAATGTAATAAAAATGATTATATTTACTTTCGTTTGTATCAAGTTAGCAGTGCACTGTGCCGTAGGGTTACTTAACGAGATTCCTTCGTTTTAGCAGATTGAGCTTGTGTTATACAATAATGAAACATACAACAATCGCTTCTATTTCAAACGCAATATACTTCTGTGTACGCGAAATGATACACTTTAGATTCTGGTATAATTTAGAAGAAAAAAAAAACATCTTTCACAATGAAACTTTTGTTAAAAACACCTAAAAGTATGACTATTTATTTATATTACCATTTTTCCAGCGAAATTATATTGCGTTTGAAATAGAAGCGTTTAATGTCAAAATTTATTGGTGAAGGTGCATTTACATTCGTGTATCGTTACATATACATTTAATATTATTTTAATCACCTGTTCACTCGGTGTGGCAACTAACAAAAATACTGTTTTCATAAACAACATCAGTGTCGCAAATGAAATAATAAAAACCATTTTTTTTTTTGTGAAAACGAATACGTTGTTGTTTGCCACGAACGCTTGCGTCTCAATGTTCTTTTACTTATAAATGTTATTATTTGTGTCTGCACTGTTTAGTGTAATATTTAAAAATATATACATATATTTTTTGTTTAAGTTTGAGAGATCGAAAATGGGTTAAGATGTTAGGATGACAAGTATGTGTCTGCAATACGAAAACCGTTACGCTTCGTGAAATAATGTAATTTTATATAAATATAGAGTAACATTTATAAGTAAGGAGTTTACTTCCTTAGGTAGTCATGGTACGATGATGGTTCCATGTGACCCGACGCCCTCTACCGCTCCACGTAAGCTTCGCTCGCCACTCTTCATCTCCACATGTCGTAGTAGGCTAGTGTCCGACACCTGTTCACTAATCGTTTGTCACTGGATAGTTCACTGCAATTCCGAGCGGAGTATTCCCCTATGAGTGTGTCAATCGGGAACATTCCCATTGAAATGTGTCGGTTGGGAATAAGTCGTGAGTAAACGGGAATCCCTTCATAGTACTAATAATAAAATCAATTCAATCCTCGTTGAAATGTGTAGGTACATTCATCCATACATTATTTTAGTTCAAAATAATATAATATGGCATAGTTATTTAATGAAATAGATTTACACTTCTCAGATAGGAAGTTATATAGTTATTTTTAAAACATTAATTATTCGATGGATAAATTGTTCTATACATATTATTAATTATTATGTATATTGTCTTGTATAATTTATATTTTATAAGCAAAATGTAAACGGTGGGGTCATTAATGTCGTATCCTTTTTTTTATAATCGCATTCCATACAGGGAGGACTCACTGGGGCCTGCGGAACCCGAAAGTTAATAATGTCGATAATTGTAGGCTGTAGACTTGACATCGATCATTTCTCAGATAGTTCACACCTCTATTTGTCGATATATACTGCGAGTACTTGTAGCGTTCGCCAGTTCGCCTATCGTTCTTAAATCCAGATTCTAACACCTATTACTGATTTAGAATGTCGCTATAACTATGTATTAGCAATATTAAATATGTATTGCTGTGTGAACGCAGTCAGTTTTCGCTTGTATCGTTAATTTCCTTTGAAGGCTTGCATCACTCCTTAATTAGCAATTTATTATTTATCTATAAGAAGGATAGGTACCGTGTAACATCTGCAAGAATGGAATAGGTCCTAACGCGTCAGTTTTGTAACTCTATGAGATCAGCCCAAGTCCGTCGTGTTGTTGGGGATTAAATTGTCTATAAAATTGTTGGTACGCAAGTGCCAACTATTGTATATTAATCAAAACTTATAGATGAATTTGAGGTCCATTTCATGGTATGCCGTCGTCCAGTTTCCGTCATTTGTATGGTTACAGTCGTGGCGTACCATGGAATGGCGCAGTGTTATTGGCAGCGTTGATCGCGCCACTTCTTCACACTATGAAACACTTATCTATGGTCCGACCTTTAATTAGCTGCAGTAAAATGACACTTACTGTTATTTCGTTAGATATTCGAAATTGACCAATTCTGATTTAACCGTAAACAATCAAATATTCTTTTTATTGATCGGATAAAAATATATGTTGTAGTTTCAAATCAGCGTAAATACATAGTCTATTAAAGATAATTTTGTTTCAATTAGAAATTGCTCAATGTTTTTGTTGTAAACTTATATTATCCTGATTTTCATTATAAATTTTATCCTCTTTTATAAAATCAATTTAACATGGACCGATTTTGAACTGAATGTTACTTGAATGAATCGATTCTTTTGTCACATCACTATTTAAATTTCGTTAAAAAGTGGGAACACAGAAGCTGTTATTTTACTGCAACTAATTAAAAGTCCAACCATAAATCCTTGTATTACCTTGCCACAAGTGCAGTAGTACTCGATGTAGGCAGTTCTTTGTTCAACAAACTACTTATTTTAATCAATCTATTATCTTGTGGACTTATTCCGACATAGGAAGCGGCAGTCAATATTGAACTTTAAACCAATGCAATACAGTAGTTGTTGCAAGCAGTTCCCAGAAATTGGTTAGTAGTAGTAGCACTGGCCGCCTCGGCCGGCCACGGACGCCGATCATGGTCGTATTGTATGTTTTTTGTATTGTGTAAATATTTTGGATTTATTAAGAATATTATTATATTGATTAAAAAAACATTGTAAATGGATGTGTTTTGGGCGTTTTATTTATTATTTTCCCTTCTCCTGGTTCAATCAACAACTCATCAGAAATATCATGTCCTAGCAAAGATACAACGTATAGTAGTTTCATCTCACGAAGGCAGATGAATCGTAACAACATTTTGTTACGTGAGTTTTGAGGTCGAAAAAAAGTCACGTAACCCGCTTTCGTGAGATAAAATAACTATACCCACAGAATGTCTACGAACAAAGGACAAGTCCCAGTGCATGGACTAAAACTAGGTACTGGTTCCATAGGCTCACCAAATGCAGCACCCTGATTACGTAACAATCAATCACAATCTGAATCATGTTGAAGGATATTGCAAATCCACTGCTTCATATTTTCGAAAGATTTGTCTGCTCGGCAACGTAAATAACGCAATGATTGTTGTTGAACTGTCAAAATGAACGCCAGTGCTAGTGTTGCACAATTACCACGCTGGTTGACGACGACTTCAATCGGTTCTTGTTTTTCATTTCGATGGATCTCTTCAACGCACAGAAAGCATTTCAGATTTGTCACGTGAGAACCTTTTTTTTTTTTTAGGTGGGAAATCGTCACATGACTTCTCCCGCTCTGGGCGGAGCAGGAGGGCGTGTCAGACTTTTACTGACTAAAACCCACCCGTATTCCTTCAGTTGCCTATGCCAGGGGCCACGGTATCTCTTTCGAACAACCCGCGGCCCTGGCAGGCATCGGCCCCCGTCAGTTTGTGCTGACATCTCTTTGAGGCGCGCGTGGAACACAACCCGCCGTTGACTCGGGCCTGGTCCTTGCCGGGCGGCGAGCTGCCCATTGCTCGCCGCCCGCGCCTACTGTGGCCGGGAGTCGGCTGGTGACTCCCGATCACGTGAGAACCCTTCGATGTTAATCAAGACTTCGCACAGAGCCGTAAGTGGACTTTGGATTGCCATCGTGGTGAAAGGATAAGCCAATTGAAATTGCCCAGGGTAAGTTCGACGTATACCGGCTCTGTAGATATGTTTCTCGGGAGGCTCCTTTCATCACCCCAACAAACATGATTGTTGCAATGGCACATGAGGGCTAAATTCGAAACTTTGGGTATCAAAAAAACCACGACCTCAATTTTGAATGAAAACAAACTACATCTTTTTATTTTTGAAAAAGCTTCTGTCTGGATCAGGAATCGAACTCGATCCCTTTTATGAAAAAAAAAACACCTAGTATACTGCTAATACCCTCTTATTGTCATGAATAACATCAACTGTTTAAACATACATTTTATCTGCCAATAGCTTGTCATACTTTAGTGTTTTATGTAAAATTTGAGCAAATTTGAGAAATTAGACGTCGCGTTGTGGAAATGCCGCGAACTTGTGAGCTGTTGAGGGTTAGAATGAAACAGTAGTTTCAAAGGAGCCACATTAAAAAGCCAGTAGTACAATAAATTACAGTTTATTTCATTAAGTTGAACATTTACACGCACTAAGACACAGTTGGTCGCTGTAGATACGATACATCAACACTTATGGCACTTGTCTAGTGTTCCAAGGATATATTACAGTTGAAAAGTGAAATTTTAGGATAGATCGGATCGACGCATGTGTATGGTTCATGAGTCGAACCAGCAAGATCCAGCGGAAATGATTTTTGGCAGCAACATTTTGTAATGGTAAATGTGGCATGTTTTTCTGTAAATCAAGTTCAGAGATTGCTTTTTGATGGCAATAAAAGATTTAATTTGTAAACATTGTTTAACAAGCATTGCTGAACATAGATTTAATTGCTTATGTTAATGAATATGAATCGCACTAAAATAGATGTTCTCATACGGCCTACCAACTTTTTAAACAATGTTTATCCATTTAAATACATATCTTAAAATATATTTATATTTTATGACTAGTCTATGTATTGAATTACATAATGCATGTTATGTGCAGGATAATATATACGTAATTAATCTATTCGATATTATGTAATATCTTTGTACAATATTAGAGAAGGTACATTTACATTTTTTACAATGTTTGGTCACATGGCAACACTAAAGTTGATACTTAGTAAGTAGTTCTGTTAGATTCCACCAGTGAAAAGATAGCGCTAGTTGTAGTTTAAAATACAATTTTATGACTATATTAGACTGATTACATCCCACCGTGCAAAGTCGTCTACATGATTAATTTATACTTCATTCAAGTAGTGAGAGAATACTTTACGAGCACCAAAAAGCAGCTTAAAAATTAGGCCATAGTGTAAATTTAAAATAACATTTAAATAGCAATTAATTAATAATTTAGATCTAGTTCTTACACGACACGTTTCGACGAAACGCATCAATATCGAAATAGCTCATTAACATATTTTATAAATCTAAAAACACGAAACATTCAAAGCACAAAAGAATTTGAAACCGGCATTATTTCTATTTATAACTCAGGTTCACAATCAGATTACAATAGTTCATTAGTTTAACGAGCCTATACCAGCATTTAGTAGTAAATAAACATTGTTATTAGGCATATTTAAAAACTTGGTAGCGGTTTATGCAAACGATCACTTCTTTTTAGTGAACTGTTTACAAAGATAATCGACCAAGACATTTAGACAACCGGATGTTAATTCGATCCTGCGATGGCGTCAAATATTGGGTGATAAAACCTCTAAAGCAGAAATTACTAGCTTCACTCAAGTGAAGGTTCATTTTTGTTTCATTCTAGGTTCACGTGACATCGACAAAATTAAAAAGAAATGAACGTTCATCTGCTCCTTTCATTTAATTTTTTAATCATTCGGTAGGCGAATGAAAGATGTCGAGTGGCGAAATCCATCGTTAGATCGGTTTGAAGAATTAATTTTTCACTTTTGATTTATTTTGTGTTCAGACGTTCCTCTTCGAGCGAAAGATGCCGAATAAAAGGTAAAAATGAAGCCTGATATCGGCTTTACGATCGTTTAATTACCTTGGTCGGCTAGTATTGAACATGATGTGTATATTAAAGTACATTTACATTCCCTCGAGAATGACGGAATCTTATTGCTTATTAAGTATATTGTGCATAAACTCTGCATTTACTATCCACCCAACTTTTTAAACCTCGAGACCCAGGCGTCACAACCGCCTGATCAAGTGTCCTTTACATACTTGAGCTATCAAACCGTACGGATAATATAAATATGATCGAACCGAGTCAACATTTCACTATAATAGCCTTCGCTCCGCTATGCAGAACGAGTATTTCTCCTGTTTGCTGAAACACGAGTATCTGTCCAAGGTATTTTCAAATCTTACCAATTACATTAAGTACTTGATTAGTTGATTTTGAGAACGCCTATAATGCCTTTAATCTCTGTGATTTGATAAAATAAACTCCGTGAATTGACTGACCACGTCATACCTATGACAAATACATAACCCGTCTTGGCAGTCGGGCAAAAAGAAATACGTTCCAGCGGTCTCACATAGAGGAGGCCTGAGTCCCAGCAGTGGGAATATTATAGGCTGATTATATACATATCTAATTAGTCTAGCCCAATCATTTTTCCTAGATGTTACCCCCGCGAAGTCTTTACAGTGAAATTATTACTACAGGCCTACCGTTTAAGACACGTCTGTGAAGGTACGGACGCCAGCACATCAAGTTACTACAATCTGTCAAATTTCTTTAATAGATTTTCAACTTTGTCGCTAAAGCATTAAGGTTCAAGGTTGATTGGGAAAATTTGACAGTTTCGGGTAGCCTGACCTGCTGGCGTCTGTACCACCGCCTCTTTCAAATTTTCTTACGATTTTTGCAGATTACATTAAAATACGATTCGCGACCGCAACAAATATATATTTCCAGAACAACACTAACTCTCTAAGTTAGAATTGGCCGTAAATATCTTGATTTCATGAAATAGTCATTTAATACTTTCTGTAATTTGAACTTTTATGATTTTAATGACCATAATTCTGCAAATACATATTTTTTACGATCGCAAATCATATTTTGAAAAACATACAACCTAATACTGACCTACAATAACAAAAACACATAAAAGAAAATTCGCGGTCTAAGGCACTTTCGCCTTAAGCGGTAGGCCAGCCGATCTATTCTGTAAAAATCTGACCGTGAAAACTTAAGTGAAGTGAGCTGTCAACAGTGTCAATCCCTACCATCAGCAGTGCGATTCTGTAACCATCTCACCGTGAAAACTTAGGTGAAGTGAGCGTGGAGTGAGCTGTCATTCCAACTAATGCTAGGGGTTGACACTACTGACAGCTCACATCAAGCCCACTTCACTTGAGTTTCCACGGTGAGATTTTTACAGAATAGATCGGCTGTATGTTTTTTCAACCAGATGTTTCAACGTACAGTGATGCTCAAGTAAAGGAACAATAAGCCGAGTTTTCAGAGCTCGTCATCGAAGTGGTCGCCCATGAGGTCGCTGCCGTAGTCCGTGGCCTCGCTGCCGACGAACACGTCGTGGTGTAGCAGGATCTCGGCGAACGTCAACAGGTCATCGTGGTCGTCATCTGCTGACACGAACAGGTGGTCTACTTCTTCGTCTGCTATTTCGCTGGAAAGACAAGGTAAGCTTAGTGAGGAAGACGCGAAAGACAAAAATAGAATACATATAAACTAGCCAGGCGCAATGCCGGAATGCAGGGGACTGGGGAGGCCTATGTCCAGCAGTGGACGTCTTTCGGCTGAAATGATGAAGATGAAGAGGCGAAATTTATCCAAACATTATACAGGACCAAATTAAATTAGTTAGTGAAACTCCGCAAACGTGATGGTAACGATGAAGCAACTGTTGCGTTTATTTTTATGTATATCGTGTTAAGCTATCGATACTAATCACGTCTGTGAAGTTTTCATAAAAAATAAACTGTGTTTTCTATACACACATAACATCACACAATCCCCGAAGGGTTAGGCAGAGGTGTACTTATAGTAGACCCATGTATCGCACACTCACACGTGTGTCTGAAATCACAGATCGATCGGTGTGTGTGCAACTGTGCAGTGTGGTGTGCACACACAGCACACCATCCCACCACCTCACAATGCACACATTTCGTTTTTTTAACTATTATTTTAATTAACTACCTACACAGTAGATATATATATCTATCACGGAGTTTCGCCAGCTAATTTAATTTGACTTTGTAAATAATCTTAGCTCAAAAACGATGATTAATCGCTGAACATACATGGACAGTAATTTAGAAAAAAACATTTATATCCAAGGGATGTTTTTCTTGTACCTATTAGTTAGATCTTAACGGGTGTGTACACTTGTACAAGTTCCTGTCCTGTTGTATTAACTTTTTTGCACTGGACCATACCTGGGAACCTTCTGGTTACGGAGTTATTGAAGGTCAAAATTTTACCAGAACAAGTTTTTAATGTTATAACAATTGTTTAAATACCCCCACGACGCATGTACCGTTGCATGCACCCACAAACAGAACATTTTCACACCAAAAATAAAAGTCGTTTCTCAGCAATTATTTTTGTGCAATTTTACTTAGTTTGATGTACAGAATGTGTAGTTGACGGCTATGTAACGGGTCTATCTACTCTCTGTATATGAAAATCATGTAGGGTAGTCTGAGATACTCCTTAAACAATATCTTTGGACCCGTATTCGCGAGCCACCGAATATTGCTTCAGTAAATTGCCTAATCATTAATTAGTCCTCATCATTTTAGCCAAAAAACGTCCACTACTGAATATAGGCCTCCCCCAAGCATCGCCGAATCCAACGGATTCCTGCAACCTTCACCAGGTCATCGGTCTATCTTGTAGGAAGCTTTCCAACGCTAAGTCTTCCGGTACACGGTCGCCATTGAACCTAGTTCTCAATTGAGCGAAACCGCGCTCTAGCATAGTAGTTTCATACTACCATATAATCCTGCACTAAAGCAATTGGATACGGTAAATGATGTTTAATAGCTACAAGAACGTTCGACTTATTCGAATGTCGAGCTGATAAGAATAATTGAAGAGATTTTCCAGTGATATAATTAAACAAAATTGACTTAAACATAACTGGCGAAATGTGGATGGGTGACCTACTCAGGGTCAAATTAAAATAGCTAGCAAAACTCCGGGTACATGATGGGCACATATATCTAAACATAATAAAACAAAAAATAAATCAATTTGATGATTTTGATTGAGTTATAAACATGCAATTTTTATTATTGGGTAGCTAATACGATGAAGATTAATTTAAAGTAATAAAAAAGGTAGGTAATGGGGGCGTCTTATGAGAAACTTTACAATTATTGTAAAAATTTATGAAAAAAATAAACGATTTTTGCTATAAAAAAACATGTTTAGGTATTTTAAATTGTGGAATAAAACAGTTATTCCACAATTTAAAAAAAGGGGGTTTAAAAATTGAACAAAAGCAAACTCCATAATGATTGGAAGTAATTACTTTCAATCATTATGGAGTTTGTTTCATCGTGATAGATCATTTAGTTTAAAAGTTACACCGTTTTGTTTACACTTTGTAACTACTAGCGAATAAAATCAAATTGGCTATACAATACTCGTACGACAAAGATCTGCACCCTAATTCGTAACACTTTCAATCACAATGTGAATAATTTTGAAGGACATTCCCAATCCATTGCTCCATATGCCCGAAAAATTTGTCTGCTCAACAACGTAAATAACGCAATGAATATGTTGTTGAATTATCAAAATGAACTAAAAGCGAAAAAAAAATTACTAGAATTGAATTTGAATTGATTGGGAAAATGATTTTTATGGGTTTGTGTTCTTTCTTTGCGTCATATTTTCGTTCGTCGTATTTTCTTTTCTTTCTTTGTTTTTCTTTGCTACTGTTAGTGTGTTACGCAACGACCCCGGTGGACTAGAAACAAATATTTTGAACCATCCTTAATGCGTCCATATAATGAGCTATTTTACCTGTACCTGAGTGTGGGACCAAGAAATTAAATAAAAGACAGGATTACACACTTATATTAATCCATAAGTCTAGGTTTCCTCACGATGACGTGTAAAAGTGTTTGTACAAACCTACTTACAGATAATAAATCATTTATCATTGATGTTTTCCTTCACCAATGTCCAAGATAACTAAAAAAAAATCCAATTTTCACATTGGTATTTGCTTGGTTTTGAACTTCGTGCACGGGAGGCAAGCCCCTTAACCACTGCGCCATCACGACTATCAGACTTGATTATGTGCACCCAAAGAATGCCTGTTTCATTTACCCCAATTTCAGGTGCCTCAATAATAATGAAAAATTAGTAATGGATACACTTACTCATTGTCAGGTATAATCCAGGCGCGTATTTCTGAGATGTCGATGAACCCGTCCTTGTTGAGATCCAGGTCGTTGTCGAACTTGTCCTTCTCCGATATCAGCCAGCTTTTGTCTTGCTGGTTACCTGTTGGGACAAGCGACATGCTACGTTAATTTACTTTCATTATCGCCGAATGGCTGTGTCATTCTTATCACTACACACACACACACACACACACACATATCTTTACTTTCTGCGCCTCTCATCTCAGACGTAAAAGCGTTGCGTTATAATACGAGTAAGATAATAATAATACGCATTCAAACTCGAAACCATTTATTTCAATTAAACCTGGTACTTTTAAATTATCGAGGAGCCGACCAGTCAGAAAGATGAAGCTAGTTGTCCATTTCAAACCGTAGTAGGTTACTTTACTATGGAGAAGAACAGGCAAGAAGCTCCATGGACACTCTTTTAGATGTCTTAATTCATTGGAGTCCGTATTCAAATACATTTACATCAATCAATGCAAGTACAGCATGCGAGACACCAAAAGTGTGTCAACTGCTAAAGATAGATAGTACCGTATAATTGACCTAATCGTTATTAATTCGTTCGTCAGTGTTCGGTTACACTCGGATTGGAATAATAATAAATGATAATAGAGGCGACGGATATGTCGCCGATTGAATAATTGAATTGCATTGTATTTAAGACTAGCTGACCTGATAAACCCTATCCTGTCCAAACTCCAATATTTCATACAAAAATCCAATAGAAAACAGGTCGTTTAGTTTTCCCGAGTTTTAAACTTTTCAGTTTTTTCTTTTCATAAAAACCTTATTCGGACTATTACCTATGAACATTTAAATCAGTAGTCGGTCTCAAGTGATGCGCTTACCAAAGAACAGCTTTCCTGCTTTTTTTTATTTTTTTTCCCTTTGATTATAGATATGTACCTAGTAGCTGCGTCCCGCGATTTCACCCGCGTAGGTTTCGATCCCGTGGGAATATCGGGATAAAGAGTATCTTATGTGTTAAACCTAGTTATAAACTATGTGTGCCAAATTTCATCCAAATCTGTTCAGTAATTTCGGCGTGAAAGAGTAACAAACATCCATCCATACAAACTTTCGCATTTATAATATTAAGTAGGATAGTAGGATATGATGCTCGTGATTATAGATATATGTTGTTTTTATTTTTCCTTTATTTACATATAAATTATATTTTTAAATATTGGAATATAAAAAATAGTAGCCCACCGGTATCGGGAACAAGGTCCAAGCTATTGTCAGGGCTCCAGAGAGAGGAACCTCCTGACAATGCAATGCAATTTTTCCTTATTATTAGAATTATCTTTCTGTATGCATGTGTTTCCGTGACAAATAAACCTATTTTTCTTTCCTTTTTATTTATATAGAAAAAGATAAATATCAGTAGATGACACAAATGGAACAGAGTTATGTTTGTGTGTGAACGAATCTTTGTCTGAACGAATTTGGATGAAATTTGGCACAAGGATAGACCATGACTTGGGTTAGGGTTAGGGCATAGGACTTTTTATCCCGATATTCTTACGGGATCGAGACTCATGCGGAAACCGTAGGGTGCAGCTATTTAAAAATATGTGTGACTGTCATTTTATCCGTAGGTATCGTAGGAACAGGCCCGCCGCTAGCTACTTAGTAGCCCGCGTGCAATACCGATTATGCCGCCCTACGACTACTTATGCTGAGTTTTGTCAAAAAAGGCTATTCTATTTAATGTTTTCTCAATTAAATAAGTTATTGCTAAAAAAGCCAAATACATCGGTAAATGTTTTTAACTCGTCGAATCTATCCTTTAAATTGTTATTGTCTGATCTAGGACTTCAAAATAAAACTCTACTCTATATTTGATTTTGGGGTCTACTAAAACTTCCATCACTGTGTTCATATTGAAATTTTGTTGGTTTTCTTCTTGGACGAATTGTATTTATTGGTGGGAAATCTGTTTCTACATTGAGCCTGTGAGCCACTTTGGAAGCTTCTGCTAACACCATTTCAAAGTGTTCATCAGTACGATATTCTGTAAACTTTCCAATCAACTTATTTAACAAATTTATGCAGATTTGATTATTCATTGTGGGGCTCTGCATCATTTTGCTCAGAGCATAAATTTCGTTTAAAATATCGAACCAAATAAATCTATAATTTTGAATGTTCAGAGCAAGTGCAAGCAATGAGCTTTGTGAGATGTAGTACAATCCCATTCCAAGGAATCACCAGATATTTCCAGCAAAGCATCAAATATTTTTTCGAGGTGATACCGTAATGGTTTAATCGCATCAATTTTGTTAGACCATCGCGTGGCGCTTAAAGCTTTTAATTTTAAATTTGGTAAATGTTTGCAAATTATCGACCACCTTTTTGTAGATGATGAAAAGAAAACGTAAATATCTTAAATTATATTAAAGAAATTCAAAGTTTCGTGCGTAATATATGCTGCATCATTCACTATCAAATTAAGACTATGAGCCGAGCATGGGACGTAAATACGCGGTTATTGATTTCCTATTATATATATTTTTTTTTTGTAATCCATTGTGTTTTCCACGCATATTAGAATCATTATCATAACCTTGACCACGTTGAATGTTAAGATTTAATTGTGAAAATAAATCTAAAACAAAATTTAATAGACTTTTACCTGTGGAGCTGGTGATCGGACAGAAACCAATGAAATGTTCACAAATCGCAACATTTTTGGTTTCATTATTTAAAACATTACAACTGTAATTTTTTCTGTGTGACTTACATCGATCTCAGTCTCAATCTGTCAAAAATACGTCAAATTTCCCTACATTTTGACATTTGTTTGTCGCCGAGATGAGACTGCGACTAGATTTTGATCGTTTTAAATTACGAGAATTGGCCTGCAGGTGTGCTATCTAATATAATGGAGAAATATTTCGATTCTCTGACTTTGTTCAATATATAATTTTTATGTTTGTGCCGAGCAAATCAATTATTTCATTTTGAATTTGATCTCCTAAATAGTGAGTCATACGACTTGAATTCGAATCGTACCAGGAAACGGCAGAACATTCGGCCGATACCACTTCGGAGTTACTATTTGGTTCGGTTGGTCCCGATCCTACACTACTACACTCTTTCGAATATTGCCTATGGTCCCGACCTACACGCATTTTTTAATAATATTCGGTTCGGCCATGTGTCGGTCCGATCCGATCATTCGCACTTTGCACTTCGTAGTAGACCCCCTGGTTCTTAGTAGTACCTTCTCTTGTTTTACTGGACTCTCCTTCTGAAGAGCATACATCTTTTTCTTCAGACAACTCCACTGCTTCTTGATTTAAGGCTGTGCTTGTTAAAGCTAATTCATCATTTTCTTGACATTCCGGTTCCTTATTTTCTGGTTTGTTTAAAAATTTCATTGTTTTTTTCCATGATGCATTACATTTCTTATTCTGTAGGTGGGGTGGGTATTATGACAATGATTTTGAATATTACGTGATGAGTCGCTCGATTTGCCGCCCCCCTGGACGTGCCGCCCGCGTGCGGTGCACGCCTTGCACGCCCGCTTACGGCGGCCCTGCGTAGGAACTGCATCCTAATTACGTAACACACTATGAATCTCAATCTGAATCATTTTGAAGCATATTGCTAATCCATTGCTTCATATGTTAAAAAAAATGTGTCTGCTCAACAACGTAAAAAACGCAATGAATGTTGTTGAACTGTCAAAATGAAACCCATTGCTACTGTTAGTGTATTATGCAATTACCGCGCTGATATCATATAAGACATATAAACATAAACGCACACCTTCTTTCCAAGGAGGGAAGGATATTCAGAATATAATCACACATTATTATGCACCAACCTGTAAAATATTTTGTACATCATATTTAAATATTTTCTTCCTTGTGGGAATCGAACAAGTAAACGATATTAATATATAATTTAATACAAAAATAATAAAAAAAACAAGTGCACTCCGGGAGTGCCGGCAGAAGTGAAAACTTACCGTCTTACGAATTTTCGATCAGGTCACGTGTCCTGATGCGAGTGTAACATTTTTTACCCATTACAAAAAAAGTGTTCAACGCCGCTAAAGAAGTTTTCACTTCAATAAATATACACTATACATTACATATAATTAATGGACGACAAGTATTTGGTTAGTGTACTCCTTCAATTACAGGAGACAACAGCATGCACCATAAAATGAACAACTAAGCTAACAAATTAAATACCTAATACATTATGTATTATACAAGGCATGCCTAAGACATTATAATAGACTTTTTTTTTAAATAAATTATTTATCGTTTATAAAAGTTTGGTGGTGGTAATATTTATTATATGTCCTTATTCATTATTGTATATGTCCTCATAATAAGTAAAAGTAAAGTAAAAATTAATTTATTTTCCACATTAATCAAAACACAGTACAGACATTATTAGAATAAATTGAGTAGACTGGAGCTTAAACTAGGGCAGCCCTGTATTTAGTATCCGCGGGATAGTTGCGTAACACACTAACAGTGGCGATGGCTTTCATTTTGACAGTTCAACAACATTCATTGCTTCATATGCGTTGTTGAGCAGACATGTTTTTCGAACATATGAGCAATGGATTAGAAATATCTTTTAAAATGATTCAAATTGTGATGAATAGTGTGTTACGCAATTAGGGAGCTGGACTTATTTTCTGCAAGGGTGACTCCATGGTCGCCTTTAATTTTAAACGTATTATAAAGTCTGCAATTTTATCAGATTCGGATCGGTTTTACAAAACCCAGGGTAGGCACTATCTACAAAGCCTGCAGCACAGGCGTAGGGTAGCCAGCCGTTCGGTGTTCTTTTGGAGAGTGTGCGCGGGAATTACATGACTTAATTCCGCCATCACCGTTCCATCATCGGACAACCCGTCGCACGGCGAGTTTCCACCCTTACGTTGTTGAAACTGCTACGATCCGGACGAAGCGTTTCGCCTCGTCGTTTATACCGCGAACATCGAAGGACTGGAATAATTTGCCTGCAGCGGTTTTCCCGTCCGATTATAATTTAAGTGTCTTCAAGGCTAGAGTGAATAGGCTTATAATAAATTAGTGCGCTTTACCATCAACGATTGCATCACTGCTTTCCATCAGGCGGGATCGCAGTCAAGCACTAGTTTCTTATCATTAAAAAAAAAAAAGAGTTAGACAGCCCCCCGCATGTAAAATCAGTTTTTGTATTAAAAACTTTACTATCGTCGTAATAAAGTTCAAAATACAGGTGCGATGTTTTGAGTTTCGACTAAAGTTAGGACCCTCCCTTTTGTAATAAGAGGGATTTATTGACTGCTCATTATTTCTTAAGATAACGGTCCTACGGTAATGTTCGACAAGCGAGTCTCCTCACAAATGTTATTGTTGCTAGGGGCAACCGAGCAAGTGAGCTAATGAAACAGTAACGGCTATGTTTACACAATACATGCGCATGAGTCTCCGTATGCTTTCCTTATTCATATGTTTAAAAACAAAGAGAACTTGTTATTTATAAACTCCACACATGTACACACACCAAACAAAGGGAACAAATATATTGGAAAATTTGGAAATATTACGAACAAAATTATTGCCTATTTTTTGTAGAAATTTTTACTTGTCATTGGTCTAGTGGTCGCAAGCGCTACTGCTGAGGACGAGGTCCTGGGATCGATTCCCGGGTCGGGAAAGTGTTATTGGGTTTTTCCATCAGGATTTTCTCATTAGCTGCCCGGAGTCTGAATTTGTGCCCGGTTGATGGCAATAGGTTCGCCCCCTAGTACATGGGACTAAAACATAACTGGTGAAATACGGGTGTACTACAGGTACATACACCTCTATTAGGTAAAATTCTACATACCAGCAGACCCGCAGCATATTATAAGTTGACTAGCTGCACCCCGCGGTTTCACTCGCATAAAAGTCGATCCCGTGGGAATATCAGGATAAGAAGTATCCTACGTGTTATTCTGAGCTGTATTACTGTAAAGTTTCATCAAAATCCATTCAGTAGATTTTGCGTGAAAGATTAACAAACATGCATCCATCCTTACAAACTTTCGCGTTTATAATATTAGTGGGATGAACAGGCGTAAAAACTGTTTGTTTTCACGACGAACGACAATTTTGTAGATATCCAGTCAATTTCTATGAATATTATAAAAACAGCTGCTTTTCGAGTCTGTCTGTGTGACCGCTTAGTCCTTGTACAACTAATTCGATATGGCAACATTGTGGACCAACCCATGGGACAAATTCACTGTGTTTACAGATTATCGATCACGGCATACCTAATCAAAATTCTGCAAATTCTGTCTGAACGACCACTAGAAATCTATACTAATAATAAAATTGAAGAGTTTGTTTGAACGCGCCAATCTCTAGAACTACCGGTCGGATTTGATTTTTATTTTTTGCATTCGATAGCCTAATTCTTGAAGAAGGCTATATAACATCACGCTAGGCCCTTAGGAGCTGAGCATACAGAAAAAAAGGCAGAAAGAACGCTAAGAGAACACGAAGTAATAGTGCGGGCAGACGATGTTCAAGAAATTTTACGCGGACAGAAGCTAGTTATTAACAAATAACAGATATATTATTATCGTCGTTATAAATATTAACTGTTTGTAATACAACGACATTCGAATCGCGAGGTGGGCGTTACCTTATCGTTTAGAAGAAATGTGTTTTCTTTTGTGGAAAACGCAACTTAATATACTTGAGCTTAAAGCTGAAATTCTTGAAATTAAATAACATTACCCGTGAGTATTTGTATATATACATATAACTCGACTAATTCCTTGAAAGGCATACTAGAGGTCATTAGCAACAAATTTAGTCCAATGAACTAGGGTTCAAAACTGGATGGTTACCGAGCTGTGTCGGTTCTTCGATTTTTTTGAAATTTTCTGCCTTGTTACAAAAAAAAACGATTAATTATGAGAAAAAACTACTCCACTCGAAAAATATAATTGATACTTTTCTGAAAGTTGAAAATGAGTGATCATTTAAAAAAAAATGCTTGCAAAACTTACATAATCTCAGAAACAAAAGGTCTTTAATAGCAATTTTTTTTTTTTAACCGTCCAGTTTTGGCCTCTAGTTCACTGGACTTCCATTTGTTGCTAACGACCTCTAGTATAACCCCTTCCAAGGAATACGCTGAGTTTCCCTGTCACCCTGTATATGTATGTTCACATAAATTTTAGTATTACGTATTTATTTAAGTATACTTATGTAATTTTTTTTTGCATTATATTTAATATTTTATTTTTATACTTCACACGTTCATATTTTGCTCTTCTTGTTCTCACGCACTATTGTCTACATTTCTTTTTTACTTCTCGTTTAGCAGGTCTGCTGGAAGAAATTTCTTAAGAAATAAGCATTACCTTTGTATTCAAATTGTAATTATGTCATATCCCTATGTATTTTACTGTGTGTAGGTAAACAATAAAATAAATAAAAATAAAATAAACATCCTACTGACAGACATTAGTTCTACTTCGTTAGGGTAAATTGAGTCTTATTTCTCAGTAGCTTGAGTTGAATTTCGAGTGTTATCAGTTGCTTCGATGCTGCGTCGCGTTTCGATGGTGTGAGATGAGCCTTAATTGATATGTTATTGACATTTTATTTGATGTTATTAAAATTGTAACGTCATGTCAATAACACATATTTCTGCATTGTTGTTATTATTTATTGATCATCTATACTAATACTATAAACAGGTAAAATTTGTTTGTTTGTATGTATGTAGGGGGTAATCTCCGGAACTAACAGTCAGATTTAATAAAATCTTATTGCATTTGATAGTCCAATTCTTGAGGAAGGTTATAGGATATCTAACATCACGCCTACGACCCATAGAAGCCGAGCAAAATAACACTAAGCGAAAACGAAGTAGTAGCACGGGGAGCGATTGAATGTGACGCGATGGGTTGGAGGCCGAAATCCACACGGACGAAGTCGCGGGCAGAAGCTAGTATTATATAATGTTATAATGACACGTAATATTGTTTCCAGTATAATTTATATAAAATACTAATAAATGCTAAAGTAACTCTGTCTGTCACCTTTTTACGCCTTAACGGCTGAACGGATTTCGATGAAATTCCTGGGTAAGGACATACAATACTTTTTATATTGGTCGTACATTCCCGTGGGATAATTGATTCATGATTTTATTTCTGTAAGTAGGTTTTTACAAACACTTACACGTCAATCATATTTTTAAAACTAGATGAGATCAGCGTTTCCTATCTGACTACTCTGAGAAGAAAGGTCGAAACAAACTCAGAGGTCACAGTCTCTTTTAAAGTCCAGACGTAATCTTGGTCAGATAAACGTCAAAAGAGTAACGTTGGAGTTTCTTGTCCATTCCTCTCCATACGAAAACTACCTTTTGAAAGGGGCGACTAGAATCAATTCTATTTTAATGTAATTTTTGGCGTTCAAAAGTGCCTATTTGAAATAAATGATTTGACTTTGACTTTGACATGAGAAGACCATGTAGATTGATGTCTGAAATGGTTTTTTGAGAAAAGAACCACACACATTCATAATTTCCGACCTCCACGAAGCCGCGGGCATAAGCTAGAAATTTATATAAAAAAAGTGCTGGAATAATCCGCAGATTGTACTTCAGTATACCGTGCGGTTGATCGAACTCGTTATCATCTGCTTAGCCTTTTCCCAAATACGCTGGGGTTGGCTTCTAGTCTAACCGGATGCAGCTTACTCACCTCTCTCGCCAATATACTCGTTGAAGTCGATCCGTCCGTCCTTGTTGGTGTCCTTCTCCCTCAGGGTCTGGTTGATGAGGAACTGGTGCATGTCTGCATGTTCCTCAGGATTGGTGAACACCTGGAGATAGGGAGTTGGTCAGAGACGAGATATCGTCAGGTGGTAAGGAGAGTAACATGTTACAGGGCCTGTTTTAATTAATCTAGCGAAGCTTCACAAACATGATGGGTATCTGTGTGTCCATATTTGCGTATCTGCGTACATTAAGCCTTCAGAAATTTGGCAACGTTGCAAACATCATCTGCCTGCCTTCTCCCAACTATGTTGAGGTCGGCTTCCAGTCTAACCGGATGCAGCTGAATAACAGTATTTCACATGAAGCGACTGCCTATCTGACGTCCACAATCCAGTTACTGGGTAAGACTGGTTGTCAGACTTTCGGGATTCTGACGACCCGTAACGACTGTCAAAGATCCACGAATGACAGCCGGGACCAACGGCTTAACATGTTTCCGACGCACGGGGGGGTCTCAGTATGTACCCATCCACCGGACTCGACCGGGTCTGGACCAACCGCGGCAACCGTAGCTTAACCTGATCGTTCGACTCGTGCGGCTGTTATTCCTTAACCACGGGCCCGTTGCAACGTCGCAAACAGCTATCAAATATTTCGCGGTACTAAATGATATAATTCTTAGAGAGCAGTGGTGGTCCAGTGGTATCGGCCGCGACTTACGAGTTGTAGGTCGTAGGTTCGAACCCAGACAGGTTCTTTACTTTGTGTAAATTATTTCATCACCACTCCTCTCGAAAAGGTAAAGGGAAACGTCGTGAGGAAACCTGTATGTCCTAGAACCAAAAATTTGAAGAAATGTGACATCTACCAACCCGCAATGGGCCCGCGTGGTGGATTACGGCCCATTCCCTCTTGTGTCGACATTGTAGGCTGATTATCCTTATGATGTGAACTGACCTGAAACTCCTCCAGATCCAAAATTCCGTCGCTGTTAGCGTCGGCCACTGCCCACATCGCCTTCTCCTCTTGCAGTAGCTATAAGATAATTAATCACAGTCACAATGTGTACCCACATTCATAATAATAATAATGAACAAAGATTTATAGTACCAATTAAACTTTTAAATTGATCTGTTGATGACCCAGTTCTCATGACAATAACAAAAGATCTGACTAACAGTGTCACTAAAAAGTTCACTAGTCTTTTCCCTTTTCACTATTTTTATGAGAATTCAGAATAATTGCCAATTGGCAATTTTAATTAGAGGGGCAGTTCTCGTAATTTTAAGAACATTCACAGTTTGACCTCAGTCTCAATCTGTCAAAAATACCTCAAATTTCCCTACATTTTTGTCAAGCTTTTGACATTGATTGTCGCCGAGATGAGATTGCGACTAGATTTTGAACCTTTTTAATTACGGGAATTGGCCTTCAGTTCGTTTGTATGGAGCGCTGGCCTGTCCGTACACGATTTATGTATAGTCATTGTGTAGGCAGAGCTAAGACAACACTGCCCTGCCTACTGCTGCGGGTGAAGGTGTCCTTTGCTTCTTTAAATAGTCATCATCATCATATTGCCCTTATCCCGATTTATTTATTTTACCATTTATACACATATATAAACAGACAAGACACATATATAAATATACACATATATAAACGGACAAGAAAAACAGAACAGAAAAATAGGTTAGTGCAGAGATGATGCATATTTCACAAGAAATCTCTTCCAGCACACCCGAGACAGGACAATAGATACAGAGATGTAGACAGCGTGTGAAATAGTAAAGGAGACAAAAAAATAATACATAAAATCAAAAACAATTCACTTAGAAAACTAAACATAAATTACGAGAATATACTAACATACATACAAATAAACATACATACATACTTCTAAAATAAATATCACTGGAATGATAATAATTATATCATACTCAAAATAATAAATACATACACAACTATGATGAAGTGGACAGATAGTGTTCTCTTACTTTTCTTTTAAAAACTGCAACAGTTTGGCAGTCCTTACTTGGTATCGGCGCAACATGTCTTTTTCTTCCATACTCCATTAGTCCTAGTCACTCCCTTTCTAGCCAAATTATCATCTTTCACGATAGTTTATGTAGTAATTGTTACTATTTTTTGCCATTATAACAAGAACAGATGGGCTGCCCAGTCACAAAATCTACCCTGCTAGGCCCACTAACAGTCTTTAGTGTACCTACCAGGCCTGAGTCCCCAGCATCGTCGGGCCCCACATCTTCCTCCGAATCCACTCCGAAGGCGTCGTGCAAGTACTCTTGCCACGTCACGGCGCCGTCGCGGTCCTCGTCGGCTTCCAACAGACGCTCCTGAGCCTCCTCGCGGGATAGGTTACTGGAGGAGGAATAGACAATTTAGGACAGGATTTTAGCAGCGACTAGAGACTAAGCTGTTGATTTAATAATTAAGAGAAGTCCAGCCAACTAACTATAATGAGATACATTGCGTTCACTGCAATCTAACATTGCAAAAAAACTGTATACCAATCTAATCATCATCATCTTCCTGCCTTTTCCCAACTAAGTTGGGGTCGGCTTCCAGTCTAACCGGATGCAGCTGAATACCAGTATTTTACATGTAGGGACTGCCTATCTGATCTCCACAACCCAGTTACTGGGTAATACGATATCCTTTGGTAAGACTGGTTGTCAGACTTTCGGGCTTCTGACGACCGTAACAACTGTCAAAGATCCAAAAATGACAGCCGGGTCCAACGGATTAACGTGCTTTCCGAGGCACAGAGGGGTCTTGGTCTTGGTACGTAAAGATGGTCACCCATCCACAGACCAACCGCGGCAAGGGTAGCTTCACAATCCCCTCTCCAATCAAGTAAACTACATTATTTGAAATAAACAGAATGTAACTTACTTGGTAAATAGTTAGTTTATTTGAGTTGCTTTCAAGTGGTTAATCAATGAATAAGTGAGCAAAAAAGCTGAATAAACAGAAAACGTCTTCAGTGCCACAGTTTAACACAAGTAGGTAAGTCAATAAATACCTATTAATATTATAAAGGCGAAAGTTTGTGAGTGTGTTTGTATGTTTGTTACTTCTTCATGCACAAACGCCTGGACCAATTTTGATGAAATTTGGTATGGACGTAGCTGACACCCTGGATTTACACATAGGCTACTTCTTATCCCGATATTCCCACGAGATCGAAACTTATGCGGGTGAACCCGCGGGGCGCAGCTAGTTGGAAAAATACTACACATTGTACAAAACAAAGTCGCTTTTCATGTCTATCTGTGTGACCGCATTGTGCTTCTAAACTTTACAACGGAATTTTGACATGAATATTGAATATATGTCATAGTAAAGAAATTAATGTTTTGTCAAGTCTTTAAACCATGCGAAGCAGAAATGTTATTAGTTTAAACCCATATTACAAAGAGAGAAGATTTGATTCTTTGTAAGTTTGTTTGTTATGCTTTTACCCTTAAACGGCTGAAAGGACACATGAATAGATCATGACCTGGAGAAGGACATAGGTTACTTTTCATCCTGGATCATAGACAAAGTTGCAGGTAACAGCTAGTATTTTATAAAAAACATTAATCTTGTAAACTCTTGTTAATCTGTCATGATGATAAAATGATAGTATGGTCAGAATTGTAAGTAAAATCACTAGTAATGATTTTTAAAAAAATCATTATTAAATGATTTTAGCATAGAGCAAGTAGAATGTAACAATATTTCCAGTTTGAAACCTTTTTTCTTCTGAAGAACTCCTAATACCTAATATTAATCATTTAATGATTTCAATGTCTTATTTCATCATCTATAGGTATTCGTTATTTTGTTAACCTATGCACTGGGGGATCTCTACAACTTCCCCGTAATGACATAACATTAGTGATTTACGATTTCTTAGTACCTTTTAATTTATCTTAAGGCATGACAAGGGACCCAAGATTTTTTTCTGCATTAGTGAAGTAAGTGAAGCTTCATAAGTTCAGTTATATTTATTTATCATGAATGGTAGGGAATAAAATTATTTTCAAAATTTATTACCTGCCAAGCATATACTACAACTAGGTAAAGCGGAACAAAATAATATAACATTGAAAATGTTACTATGCGCAAAAGGCTTCCGTTATATTATTATTTTGTTTTAAGTATTATGTTTCTACTACACAACTAGGTACTAGGAGAAGTCACAACAACCAAAAATAAAAAGTAAATTCGTAACAACTTACATAAATGATTTTAAAATCCAATGTTTGAGTTCAATTCTGTCTATTTCCTGGTCGCCGTTCAAGTCCATCTGGGGCAGCAGCAGCGCCAGGCGCCGCTTGGCCTCCTCCGAGCTCAGCTTGTCATACTCCTCGGCCTCACGCACGCTCCCTGGGGAAAAGTAATAAGTGAAGCCTAACACTACAGGCACCAAAATAAACAAGGCTTTCATAAGCGACATATCGACGCGCGCCGACCGCTATCGCAGTTCTTATCAACTGAGCGAATTGTTGCAAAATCTTGCGAGCTAGCCGCCGGTCGACGTCATAACATAAAAGCAGTAGTAAGAAAAATACTGAGTTGTACCTAAAATGGCCTCGTGGTCGAACTCGGAGTTGTGTCCGGAGTCGCCGTAGTGCTCGTAATCCCTCGCGCGGAAGCTCCCATCGCTCTCTCGCTCCAGGGTGTCCACGCTGTGCCCGTGCACCGCCGCCGAGGCACAGTACAACAACATGTTGTAAGTCAAAAGAACACTCAAGAAAAACTTCAAAGCCATTTTATTGCACTCCGTTACAAATTTAATATTATATTATGACCTTGCTTTATGAGTTTATTATTCAAATTTCATTATAAATTGTTTATTTTTTATAAATAACATTCACGGAGAAAAAAAGAGACTATGCAATTATTTTGATAGATGACACTTGGTTTAGTGGTGTTGCCATTAGCCATTACAATTTTAGACATTTTAATTTATCATTTTGAAAAGTAAGGTTTTGACAAATAAAAAAAATCTTTGTTCATCAAAATCAAAAGTCAATACATCGCTGCATCAGACGGAACCACTAAGAAAAACACTTTGCCCACTCGTCCTTAGGGGTCTCTTCGACGGCATTTTGAAACGCAGTCACTGCTTCCTCGGCATCCACAAAACGTTTTCCACGGAGTTTTTCTTTTATTTTCGGAAATAAATAAAAATCGCAAGGTGCGAGGTCGGGGCTATAGGGCGGGAGACCCAGTAATTCCACGTCTGACGTCGCCAAGTAGTCGGTCGTTTGCTTGGCGGTGTGCGACGAGGCGTTGTTGTGGTGAAGGAGGATTCTACTGCGAGGTCGTTTCTCACGAACTTTTTCCAAGACAAGTGGCAAACAATTGTTAGTGTACCACTCTGTAATAACTGTTTTTCGATCCTCTAAAACAATTGTTGCGTAATGACCTGTCCTTCCGAAGAACGAGGCCACCATCATTTTTCCCACGCTTCGACCTCTCTTCACTTTAGTTGGCAACTTTTCGCAAGGAAACACCCAGACAGCAGACTGTCTCTTTAATTTCAGGATCTTGTCAATAAATCCAGCTTTCGTCACCCGTAAGTACCTATGTCGAACATTTGAGTCAAGTCCGTTAAATCTTTGAACCATTTCACGACACCAATCAACACGATGGAACTTTGCGGCTTCTGTCAAATTACGAGGTATCCACCGGGCACAAAGCTTCCTGACCGCTAAATGTTCATGGAGCATTTTGTGCACTTGACTCATACCGATGCCTAAGCTTGTCCGAATCTGAAATAGCTCTACAAAAAAGTCCACGACACCACATTTCTATCTTTTATATTTAGTGTATGAGTTTGGCAACACTGGTTCCCGTACTAAGGAAGTCTAAGGGCACTTCCACTGTTTTTTCTATTCCGTGGTCATATAGTTTCGGAGATAATAGAAAATTACTAAAACGCAAAATGCCGTTTTTAAACATTCACAAATTTATACAACTTTCATTCAATGCTTTGTGCAGACGTTTTATTCATTTACCCATAGATGGCGTTGTACAAATACTTCATTTTTCTGACTAGCAGCGTTCATACTTCGGATTGATGACACTGTCGGTATTGCACTGATATTCTAAAATATCATTGCGGTATTGTCATTGGGTGATGTAAATTGATTGGATGTCGTTCTATTGATTTCTATTGGTTTTGGTTGTTTTAAATACTTCGTTCCTTCTCCTCTTCGTAATTCTGGTTTACGATTGTTTCTAACTATCTCAAGTTGAGGTAATAATAAATCTGAAGAGTTTGTTTGTTTGAACGCGCTAATCTCTGGAACTACCTACCAGTCTGATATGAAGAAATATTTTTGCATTTGATTGATAGCCCCCAATTCTTGAGAACATCACGCTACGACTCTTTGGAGCCGAGCAGAAAGAAAAAAAGTCCGAAAGAAGAAAGAACGCTAAGCGAAAACGAAGTAATTGCGCGGGCAGGCCACGCGTTGCGTGGTCGGGTCGGAGGAACCAAAAATTCCACGCGGACGAAGTCGCGGGCAGAAGCTAGTCTAAAATAAATTATTACTAAGAGGGCTTCACTATCACGAATCCTCTAACATAACCCTTGTTAACTCGGAATGCGTGGATACACGGGCCGGGCCACATACATAGCTGGCAGACATTAAACTTACAATGGGGTCGAGGCCTTGGGAATGACGGATGAGCGGATGCAATGTATTCTATTAGTAGGTAGGTATATCTACCCACTGATTGGGCATATCTCACGTTTGTTGATTATAATCCGACATACTAATGATCAATCACGATTTGACTAGACGATAGTATCTCGTTCCTGTGCAGAAAGAACATAGCACATTTGGTATTAAACAGATGGTCAGAGCAGTTTAACGATCGATGAGGTATTTAGTCTCATTTAAAAATAAGAACAATTTAAGTTAAAAGAGCGCTTCACCATCTACGATTGCATCACTGCTTTCCATCAGGCGGGATCGCAGTCAAGCACTAGTTTATAACATTAAAAGAAAAAAAAAAAGAAATATTTTAATAAACCCCTTTTGAGCATGTTTAGAACAGTTTATTTCAACAAATTGTTAGCTGCCATCACGATCAACGTGATCCTGCGTCCTGTGACGTGGTTGGGGTAGGCCACCAGGAACTTGGACAGGTGCTTGCGAACCTCGCCCACCACCAGCGGGAGATGTCCGCGAGTGTCCTGATTTGCGACGTCCAGGTTTATTATAGCTTCTTCTAAGTATCTGTAAGAAAAAAAAAATGAGCAAATAAGCATGTACTCGTGTTTAACTGTTAAAAAATAAAATACAAAAAGACACACGAAAGTTTTCGAGTTACAAGAAAAGTAACGGACAGACACTAGATAACTATTTTGAAGTGGCAAAAACAAAACGCAATTAAAAAATTATATGATCAGACGATGACACTATTCTGTAGTATGTACAGACGCCAGCAGGTCAAGCTACCCGAAACTGTCAAATTTTCCCAATCAACCTTGAACCTTAATGCTTTAGCGATAAAGTTGAAAATCTATTAACGAAATTTGACAGATTGTAGTAGCTTGATGTGCTGGCGTCTGTACATTTTAATTTTGAAGCATTGAATAATGGAAAGATTTATAATTATTTGATGTTTATTTAATTTCCTACCATTTGTCAGAAAGGTGTGGTCATGGAAACTGAACCATTTTCTCCATGGAACAAACATCGTAATCACGAAAAAATAATCAGCCGTCCCATTCATTTGGCTCGAGAAGGTATATTAAAATTTTGTATGGGTTCATAATTTTTATCTTAACCTGCACTTGAGTTGCGTTTCATGCAGCATGTCCGTCGCGAGCTGCTGTACGAGTGACAGTAGCACATGCTGCTGCAAGCTGCAGGGCGCTGCGAACACCTGGTCAGGGTCTACGGCGCGACAGGCAGCCATCACGAGAGAGAGGTCACCAGCCGACAGCGCGCGCTCGAACGAACCGTTCACGTCGCCCTCCGCAATCTGCTTGTTGATCAGCGCTATTTGCATCTAGGAAAGAAGACCTTAACATAACATCACGCTTTTATGTGCTGAAGGGTAAGCAAAGGTGTACGCTGCTCTTATTTTGCCAATTTTGTGATTCGTATTGTGGCGACACGGCGACCCCATAACGGTGAACAATACCTGATTCTGGGCTATACTAAGTTTTTTCAAAGTTACTACTGCGAAGTTTTGGAACAACATCAACATAAGTTTCATGATTGTGGAAGAAATAAATAGCACTTTGCCCAACTCTGATATTAAATCGAAGTCCAAAAGTTCTTGGTTTTTGGTGTCATGGTGGAGTGGATCATTTTTTTTTCACTTTCTCTTTTTTAGAACAAAGAAATAAAGGGCACATAACATCTGCCTGTATTTCCCATTTCCACATTTCGCCAGTTAGGTAGGTACGTTTTAGTCCTATGTAATATCGGGCGAGCCTATTCATATCAACCGGGCATATATACATACTCCGGGCTGCTCATTCTTAGCAGTAAGTAGCGCTTGCGACCACCACACCAACGAAGCAGAAATATAGTAGTTGAATAAAATTATGTTTATTTCTGTAAGTAGATTTTCACGTAAGTTTATTGGTCAATATTTTAAAACTAGATGGCGCCGCCCAGTTTCATAAAATACTCACCAGCTGATCGATGACAGACACCTCAGGACTCGCCGGTTGCGGTGGAGTGTCCGGTCCGTAGTCGAGCGGAGGCACGGGGGTCTCCACTACAACCAGGGGCTTCGGGTGGGATCGGGCCGACAACACGTCTGCCACTTTGTTGCGCCATTCGTTTAGTTCTTTGTGGAGTAACCTGTTTTAAGTTCACATACATAACAGCATGCCAGTAATTACGCCGAAACGATCAGGCAGGATAGTGTTTAACCAGAACAACTACTACCACCAACTACCAACACACCAACCACCACCTAACCACTGGTGGTACTCGTGGTTGGACTACCAACTTAAATTGTCTCGTCCGTACATTCAAATCACAAATGTCATTCTTTGACAGTTATATGTAATGGCTATTAAAAATTAATGTAGGGTGTCAATTGCTTGGACGTTGGGAGTCACCAGCTGATTCTCGGCCACCGTAGGCGCGGGCTTGTGGGCGGCGAGCAATGGACAGCTCGCCGCCCGGCAAGGACCAGGCCCGGGTCGACGGCGCGTTGTGTTCCATGCGCGCCTCAAAGAGATGTCAGCACAAACTGACGGGGTCCGCTAGGGCCGATGCCTGCCAGGGCCGCGGGTTGTTCGAAAGAGATACCGTGGCCCCTGGCATAGACAACTGAAGGAACACGGGTTGGTTTTATTCAGTAAAAGTCTGACACGCCCTCCCGCTCCACCCAGAGCGGGAGAAGTCATATGATGATTTTCCACCCAGAAAAAAAAAGGGTGTCAATTGCTTCATAATTCATATCCCTGACTGAAAATAACATCACGCCTGCAGTTACGCCGAAGGGACCAGGATCAGGCAAAGGACGGTGTTTACGTTGTAACTACACCAACATATTGCCAGCCGTATTAATTAAAGTGTCAGCAACTTATATCGAAGACTTTTTCCAACCCAAGGATCGAACTCAGAACTCCACGCAACATTCACGCAACGGAAAGTACCTACTTAGTTATAAAATATGGCACGAAAGAGAGAGAAAGTGTATGAAATCAAAATCAAAAGTCATTTATTCAAATTAGGCTGAGAATCAGCATTTTTCGAACGCGTTATGAAGTTGGAAACTGTTGAAAATGAACTTTTAGAATTACTTACTACATATAAATACCTACAGGCTACGAAACTTCTCGTTGCTTTGTTTACCCAAACTGTGACAGTTGATCTTTATAAAGAATGTTCCGTTAATCTTGAAAAAGTAAACAAAGAAATGTTACTATCGTGGGTGGTTTGTTTTTGTTTGTTTTATTGCGATAACTCAATCCTCAGAAATGTAAACTCAATAGTTATGTAGATTCGATGACATCTTTAATGTTGCAGGAACCACCTGAGCGCAATTCTCGTAATTTTAAGAACGTTTCCAGTCTGATCTCAGTCTCGTCATCGTCTGCCGAGCCTTTTCCCAACTATGTTGGGGTTGGCTTCCATTCTAACTGGATGCAGCTGACTACCAGTATTTTACACGGAGCGACTACCTTTCTGACCTCCACAACCCAGTGACTGGCTAGTACGATACCCCTTGGTAAGACTGATTATTAAAGTTTCGGGCTTCTGACCTCCCGTAGCGACTCCTACATAACACAAAGAATGACAGCCGGGACCAACGGCTTACCGTGTTTTCCGAGGCACGGAGGGGTCTTTTTATGTAAAGATGGTTCACGGACCAACCGCGGTAAGTGTAGCTTTACCTGATCGATCGAACTGTGCGGCTTTTGTTACTTTGCTACAAGCCACTGATCTCAGTCTCAATCTGTCGAAAATACCTCTAATTTCCCTACATGTTTGACAAGCATTTGACATTGCAGATTGTCTTTGAGATGAGATTGCGATTAGATTTTGAACGCTTTTAAAGATTACGAGAATTGTCCTTCTGGATGAGAGACGCACAAAACTGCGACGAATGGCAGGAAAGAAAGCAGAGGTACCCTGCATTGGCTGACTCTGAGCCTGCGCTGAAATGATGATGTTAATAAAAGAAAGTTAAAAACTTAAACCCAACGACGACAAAAACGTCAACTAAAATGTATAAACAAGACATGATGTCATTTTTTTTATTATGTTGTCTTATTGTATGAAATTGCGTTTTTTTCCCCATTTACCATTACTTACTTAAGTTTTTTATCGGATATAGTGCACGAAAGATGTCGGAAAAACGTCGTTAGACTATTCGGGACGCCAGCACTTGATAGAGTCTAGCTTGAATTCGTGGGAGTCGACGAGAGCGCTACAGAGCGGTGTGGAGCTCTCTTGACCATTGGACATCGTACGGACAACATGTGCTCAGAAACTGTCTCGCGTTTCGTATCTAGTGTGTCGGGTACAGTGTGTCATTCGCTAGTGTGATTAATTTGTTCGTAAAATTATAATGTGATTTGAACTGCAAACGGTTTTTCTATTGCGCAATTATCAGCACTACCCATAGTACGCTCACAGTAATTAAAATATGACTGCTGATATCGAGACACAAGTACCTTCTTCGTCATATAAAACTCCGTCTCCGTCATATAAACTTAATTAATGGTCCAAGAGTACGGACGCCAGCACATCAAGTTACTACAATCTGTCAAATTTCTTTAATCGATTTTCAACTTTATCGCTAAAGCATTAAGGTTCAAGGTTGATTGGGAAAATTTGACAGTTTCGGGTAGCTTGACCTGCTGGCGTCTGTACAACGAATAGTTTAGGAGTTATGATGAAACAGATGAGCATAATCTACATACATATCCTGTGAAAATCAACCCTCCTTTGGCTTTGTCGCAATCGGGTAAAAAAAAAATGAGATGTTATTCTTACTCTTCAACAGTGCACTGCAGCGTATTGACCAGGTCCTTGCCAGGGTCAGCCGAGGCTTCCAGCAAACATTGGTGGCGCTCTAACGCGCGCCGCAGGGCTCCGGACGTCTTGTATACAGACTTAAACAGGGATGATGACTTGTCTTCCACTGTCGTAGGAAAAAAAATAATTATAAGGTCTTAGGCCAGACAAAATGCTTCATGTCGTAAGGAACAGACGCGGGGACAGGGTTTCAACATTTTGAGTAGGCGCCGCCGCGCCGCTCCATAGCGGCACAAGGCAAAGCTACGCGCGCACGTGTAGGTACTTACAGTCCTTTCAAAGCTACTTTACCTCTGACAGCAGCAACCTTATTGTTATGAAAATAAAGATAACTGCGATCTTTATAGACTAGTCAGTGGCAGCAACCCAACAGCAACCTTATTGTAACGAGAATAAAGACACTGCGATTTTGACAGTGATACAAAATCAGAGGTAACATAACTGTGAAAGGACTGTGGCTTCGCTGCGTATGAAAATGTAGGCGGATCGTCCACTTCGACTGACTGCGACACACGGCCAATACGCACGAAACAAATGCTGGCAAACAAATGAAACGTGGTAAACCTTTCCGTGCACATCCTACGTACATACAGTCCGATTCAAACTTTATAGCGGCTGTGAAGTGTGCTACTCCTACCTGTGACCAGGACGGGGAGGGGCTCCAAAAATCATAAAGTTGCGACGTAATTTATGTATGGCCCCTAGAAGCAGTCCAGATTACGCCTGTATTCGGTGAAGGGTTTGGCAGAGGTGGCATGGTACTCCTGCATGTCGTACGTTACGTCCAACAGCCATTAAACTTAAAATTTACTCACATTCAAAAAACGCCTGCTCTACAATCTTGTTTATGTGTGCAATGAGGCGCCGGTGCGAGCGCTGCAGGACCGGCAGGTACAGCTTCGACATGTCGCGACTGAAACACCCGCCGATCAGACCATGCAGTGACTCTGCTGTTGCGCGGACCATCTGCTCCTTTAACTCCTGTGTATTTTACCGAATTTTATAATCAGCCTATAATGTTGCTCCCTCTCATCGAGAGGAGGTCTTTGTCCCAACAAAGACCTCCTCTCGATGAGAGGGAGTAGGATATATTCCACCACGCGGGCCCAGTGCGGGTTGGTAGATGTCACATGTTTTCGAATTTTTTTCGTTCTAGGACATGCCAGTTTCCTCACGATGTTTTCCTTCACCGTTTTGAGAGCAGTGGTGATGAAAATAATTTACACAAAGTAAAGCGCCTATCTGGGTTCGAACCGACGACCTACCGGACCTACAACTCGTAAGTCGCGGTCGTTACCCAAGGGCCACCACTGCTCTTCGAACCGAATTAATTATATAGACTTCAATTCAATGACCAGTGAAATCTGGTGATGAACACCACAAGCATTATGGCGGGATTACGTGGCAAAAGTAATTCGTTTTTTTTCCCCTTAGAATTTATGTTCTTTTTTTCTTTTACTCCTCATTGAATTGCTTCTGTTTCAACATTCATTTTACATACCCACACAAATAGTCAACACTGGCTGCAGGCCGGAAAAAAAAGGAACGCGCGGGAATCAAACCGCAAAACGTAGCGCAGTGGCACTGCTCCAACAGGGCTGTCCATATTGGATACATACCTAGGTATCGTGACAAGAGAGTTAGTACAAAATATGATTAGGTACCTAAGTATATGTATAAGCTTACCTCGCTCTGCAGGAAGCTAATGAGATTGTTTCTGATCTCGCTGTCGAGGGATACCTCCTGTCTCGACTCGATGGCGTTCAGTAGACTCCTGGCGCGGCTGTTCACAATTTCATTGTCTTCTCCATTGGATTCTACTACACCCAGACCAGTCATTCTAAAGAGCATAATATTTATTAAGCGAGCATCCATTGAAACTCAAACTATTTATTTCAATTAAACCATTTATAGGTACTTTTGAATTGTGAAAGAGTCGGTCCGTTAGTCTTGAAGCTAGTTTACCATTCCAAAACTTAATCTCTATGGAGGAGAATGGGCAACACGAATATTCTTTTAAATAAATATAATTATTACAAAATCCTGGGTTTCTACATTATTTTTGTATGCAGGAACAATGTAAAAAAATTTATGAAAAATTGCAATTGAAAATAGCATTTTTTTTGTTAGCAATTTTTTATGTATTTTTCACTTAGCTTCGCTTTACAATGTACGAAGATGTCGGCGGGAGCACGACCAAATATGTGAGAACCAGTAGGTGTACCAATGCGAAGCAAGCAAACAAAGGAATCGCGCGTTACCTCTCCGTGCACATCCTACGCAGCAGTAGAAAAATGCCTCTAATGTCGTCAAGCGCTTTAATATATTCATGGCTGGTATGATAATTATTTATTTATGTTGTCGGCTACAATTTGAGACTTGCTTTACCTACTGGGAACAATAAAATGTACGTACCTACCTAAGATAGGGCTTAAACAGTTACGAAAAGTACTTAGCAAACCTTTGAGCAATAGCCTCCTTGAGCATATCGACGAGCATCTGATTGTGCGCGAGCTCTGTCTTCTCCAGTATCAACTTAGAGCATCGCAGCTCTTCCTTCATGGTCGTCAGCAGCCTGCACTGTTCCAGGAACATATCTGTCAGTTGGAGAAACGTGTTATGATCGTTTTTTTTTTGCTTTTTTAAAGTAGGTAACACTGTACCTAGCTAGATGATACTTTATTCACATTCCAGTCTATCCTAAATATTAACGTTAAGTGAGAAATTTAAATATAACATAAACTCAACTCAGCATAATGCAGTCCACTGCTGGACATAGGCCTCTCCCAGGCTGCGCCACAACACCCTGTCCGCCACCTTCCGCATCCAGTCTGTCCCAGGTCCCAGCCACCTTTTCTAGGTCGTCGGTCCATCACATCATCATAACTTAAGCTGCCAAGTAACTATACAATTTAGAAATCAAAGAAAATAATGGATGACGTGCCTAACATTTTCATAAAGTTTTCACGGTGAGATATTTACAGAGTAGATCGGCTGGTCTGTAGTTCCTACTCATACTTAGTTGAAGAACAAACAAAAGATAGGTATTCTATATCTTTGGTATTGTGACAGCTAGGTAGATGAAAAATTTTACTTACAATGCTAACTAAATTGGAAAGTGATATTGGTAGTTACATGAAAAAACGCCGAACTGAAAGCCGACCCTAACAGTTGGGAAAAGGCTAGGCAGATGATGATGACATGAAAAACGTAACAACTTCTTTTCACTGACGCTTTTGTGCGGCAATAATCTAAACATACCTACTCCGGTTTTAACATACGTCTACTTTCCTAACAAGTAACCTACGTACAGTCCTACAGCTACCAAACAATGCACTAAGGTGAAACTTATTTCGGTACTCACCGCTCAACCGATCAATCTTCTGCTCCATCACAACGAGCATATCACTATCTATCATTTTATCACAGATTCCGCTGTCCATGGGCCGCTCATCGCTATCAGAGTGCATGCACAGCTCGGCAGAAGAGTCGCTGAACGTGCTGTGGACAGGCCCGTTCTTCTTAACCGTCATGTTGATCGGATGCTCTTCGCTGTGCAAAGAGTTTAACGATCGACATCTCCGATATTCGGTATTTACTATTTGAGGCCGATTTGGATCCATGATACAAAGATTTGGTAATGCCAACGTATTTTGCACTTTGATAATTTCGATGTGAAGGCTGACTGGTCTCAATTTTGACACATTTTTCGATCTACCCTCATACTAATTGCGTTGCCGCACGGTGTTTTTTTTTTCGAATTAAGTGACCTGGCTACTGAGGCCTTTAAGTCTTTTTTTTAAGATTAATAGTTAAACGCAGTTTGTCGTGTTCATACTTCCTTGCATTCTATTCGCGTGCTCGACCTAAAAAAGGACGCATAAAAGCCCGCGAATGAGATATGTCCTTTGGTGCTTTTATAGCATTTCCTTACTGTATTTTAGTATTAAAATCAATACCGAATAAATAAAATAAGATATACATATTGAATGTGAGTGGTAAACTCTACTTGATTCTGTAGGTAGTGTGAGGGAACAATATCGCAAAAAAGAAATAAAAAACATAGTTTATTACAAATCAAATACGCATTTATTGATAAAGTGTATTTCTTAGAGTAATACTATCAATGTCAAGAGTACCTACCTAAAGCGTCGACAAAAATAATAATCTTATAAAAAAATAACATGGACCCCCCACTCGATGTTACAGCTAAAGTAGAAAATGACTTATTTACTTGTATTGATGACACACTGTTATAATTACTAACGTGACGATATTATCGTGGACGACCACAGCTTTACGATAACACACACATGCTTTGAAATTAACGACGTCATAACGTTGGGTCGTCGGATATAGTTGAAGTTTAGTAAGAAACGGATTGATGTTGTCGAAATTTAATTTAATTAATAGAAAACAAACGGTTCATTTATCAAACAAAATTGTAATGGAAAACACCCATCGGTTTCTTACTAAACTAAATTCGTGGTTACTTATCTCCTTTGGTGACTGTACGTGGACGTCCACCATAATATCGTAAAGTTGGAAAATATAAAACCGCACATTGGTGAACGAAAACCATACTTAAATTCAAACATTCATTCAGAAATATCAATGAACGATTCACTGTTTACTCAATTAATATCAAATCACACAAGTCTGTTAAGTAGTGTCAGTCTGTGTCAATATACGATTGACAATACTTATTAGCAATTGACTATATGTACTACCCTAACCTAGAGACTAATTTATACGAGGGAAATTAAGGAAACGGTTATTAATCAAGATTTAATCCGCGTTTTTTTGGGTTACAAAGGTTTTCCAGGTAAACTTTCAGAATTTATAGAACTTAGGTGCGAAATGGCGCGTCTACGTAAACGCGTTTAATGCTGGCACTTGGACAATAGCAAATATGCGATACATCTGTTGAAATAAAGTTAATTTTGTATTAGTAAAATGACGCGAATATTTTAGTCCATTAGGTACATTTTGTGTCAAAAATCAGAGCGCTCTTATTGGACCGCAGCAATAGCCTTTAATGCTCCTATAAGCACTTTTGTTCATACGGTACTGAATTAATAGAAAACTGCATCAGAAAAACATGTTACAAAACTGAGATATCGTTTGTCCCTTACAAACGTTCAACGTTGAGAGGGACAGAGTGAGGAGCCCAAAAGATACAGCGCATTCTAACGTACACTAAGAAAATTAAATAGTATCAACAATAAGCGAGCAGGCTGCCATGTCGTTATAGATTTAGACACTTCCAAACCAAGCACAGGTCCACTTTGAGCAAGATAAGCACCTCACGCAAGCGATCCTGCCACCTCTTTTATTTTAAAGGAATGTCAACACTTTCTTGCTTCTGTACAAACTATACTATCACCCTTTCAGACTCTTTAAGTTGTTATATACTAGGTCTAAATCTATGGCCGTTTCAAACATACGGCTTCGTACGTTATTCTAAAATAATTCAATTATTGTTGTTCCTACGAGTTACTTAAATTTGTTGGTATTTCTGACTTCGATCATCGCAAGGAAGGAATTACTAATGAAATAAAACAAATATTATTTTATTTCGCACCACACTGACAAAAATAAAAAGATCTTTTAGAAAAATTACTTTTAGTTGTTTCAAAATGGTATACGAAGCCTAACGTTCAGAGGCTACTAACGCCATAGCCTGCTTATTACGTAATAATATAATATATATTCTATACAATTTGTGAGGTTCTCACATTTGTACACGTACACATAGTCGTCGATGACATACTATTTTAACACTCATTTTCGTAAACAATAGATTTAAAAAGTGTAATTGAAACAAAAGAAAACCTAAAAAGGGTTCATTGTCTTTATTTATAATTAGCTGACCCGATAGACGTCGTCTTGTTCAAGTTTCAATCATTTATACAAATATCCCAAAAGAAAAAAGGACATTCAGATATCTCTAATTTAATTATTTTTTTCGGAAATACTTTTCCAAATTTTCTTTCAGTAAAAACCTAATTCTGACTCTTACGAACATTTTAAAACAAACCAGCTAAATTGGTCCAGCCGTTCTCAAGTGATGCGCTTACCAACGAAGAGCATTTGATTTTGCATTTATATAATATAGGTAATCAAATTCAAAGCACCCCATTACTAGTTGTCAGTTATGTCAATTACACCTTGTATTGAACACGTTATATCAATTTTATTCGAGAATTATTATTAGTTTTACACATTAAAAATTATACACATAAGTTCACGCCAATATAGACCGCGACACAGGATAACTTGCGAAATGTGGATGTACTATACACCTGATGCTTACCTTTGAGGAAAGTCCCAAAAAGGGTATAGGCAGATGTGTATATTACATCTACAAGGGGTAGCCAATTGCCTTTAGCCGGGCACAAAATCTCCAGGATGGTAACTAAGGGGTTTATTTATAAACGTTACGGAAGGTAAGCAACTTAACCATACATTTCTGACGTTTAAACGTCTCTTAATTTTAAGCAATGTTTATAAATAAAGGGGGCTAATGACACTGGTCTACCCCAGATCTAACCCAGTGCGCTATGCTCAGCAAACGCAATCATGGCCATTGAATCCACAAGTCTCAGTCTCATCAGTAAAACTAATATAATTCCCAAACAAGCGCTATTATACCTCAATCAACCAACTTTCAAACATCTGACATATAATAAAAGTATATAATATTTATGTATAAAGCGCTCTATAGTAACAATACATTAAGTTATGTATACTTTTCAGTGTGCCGACCGCAGTAAGGTCACTTAATTCAAATAGTAGACAAAACGGCTATAATTTATACTGGGGGAGTCTATATTCTATGGCCTATGGGGAATAAAGAAAAAGAAAACTACTATTTAAATTGTATGATCTCAAATATAGGCGTCAACGAGCCTGTTTCGAGGAGGGTTTCTATACACATTGATAACTCGACTTGCTGTGAGACTTAGGGCCAGTTTCTCGAACAGAAAACATCGAAAATGAATGTGACAAATTGTCAAGCGCGCGTAAACTGCTGCGATTAGCTAATGATAATTAGCTCTTGTTCAGAACGGGCGAATTTTGCCGCTCCATTTTCTTGAAGTTCGCGCGTAAACTGGACGCAACAAGGAGTTAACAACGCGCGTATCACATGCGAGTCGAGAGTCGGGTGAAGTGCACGCGATTAACGCGCGTAGTTTAAATTCGTGCGATGCTTGTGCATGCAATGTATTGGTGACCAGTACCTCACCAACGCACATATGAGTTCGTGCGAAACGATTCGCAGCGAATTCGCCCTTTCTGTACAAGGTCTTAATTCAACCAATCGTAGCAGTTTTAGCGCCCTAGACCATTTGTCATATTAATGATGTGACCATTTTTGTTCGAGAAACTGACTCGTAACATTGAGTTGTGTTTTAGTATTCGACTGGGAACTCTGTACATGGAATATTTTTGCAGCAGATATATTTGGGATTTTTCGACCTCGAAACATGCCTCTGGTTACACACATGAAGTTTAAGTAACTTTGCCGATACGCTCGATCTAGCCGTAACAAGTAAGTTGAAGAAGACACAAAGATGATTGTGTATCTCCTCGGAAGTTATAGACGTAGAAAGGAGAAACTTTACGCACACACGAGCACTTTAATCGTTTAGTAGTTCGTGCGTAATTATAAAGTACTTATTACTGATTACGGAACCCTAAAAACCTTGTAGATTTTCATAACAAGATGCACCTGTGCATATAATATCGTGTGAGGTTCTGTAGGCCAAGCGTATCGTACAAGCATGTCAGGGAATTCTATACTCTATTTTTAAGTGGCACAGAATCTTATTTCACTATAATTACTTTGAATTAACAGTCAAATTGCAGCTGGATTCGCATTTACAAACACGTTACGTGGCAGAATGTACAACTGTGAAAGAATGACAGTTTAAGTTGGTAGTCAATGGCGCCGATTCCCTTGTTCACAAACTAAACTAAATTTAAGTTCAGTGCATCTTTTTCTTTCTTTTTAGTTAAGAAAAGGACAGAAGATAAATATTAGTTTAGTCCTGTCAAATTAAGATACTCCATAGACAAATTAGACGTGATTAAAAACCTGGCTACTAAAAATAAGTCAGGCGCTGACTAATTTGACAGGACTAAACTAATATTTATCTTCTGTCCTTTTCTTAATTAAATAGAAAGAAAAAGATGCACTGAACTTAAATTTAGTTTAGTTTGTGAACAAGGGAATCGGCACCAGTATGTTTAACAATTAATTTCCCTACTTTAAATAGTCATACACAGGTTCGGGAACGTTACATTTGTAGTCACGTATCTGCTTGTCAGTAGATATGGTCATGTGAACCCAGCTCCATATCTTGTACAGGGAATTAAGTACCTTAGTTACTATTCTATTGTTTCCTACAAACTCATGCACTCAGTCAAGTCATCACACATCAGACTAGCACGTATTGGTGTTTCGATATTTTATATGAGCTTACAAATAACTGGAGACAGTCTTTATGATACCATTCTCTGAGAAGCGCGAGGTTTTATGTATGTAATATGTTTTATATTAAATACTAATGACGTAAGTATGATTGGCATTTCCAAATGTAATGACTCTAATATAAAATGGTCAATGCTGAATGCGTTTAGACGTTTTTTGAGTAAGCTCTCTTTGATTTTCTTTGATGTGTTATAAGAAGGTATGGAGGGGCTAAATGATAGAATAGAATATTCTTTATGATGATTATTTTTCTTTATGTTACCAGCCGCACGGGTCGATCGAAGGTCGCGGTCGGTTAGTGTAGGGGTGACCATCTATTAGATGTAGAGTCCTCCGTGGCTCGGAAAGTACGTTAAGCCGTTGGTCCCGGCTGTCATTCGTCAGATCTTTGACAGTCGTTACGGGTAGTCAGAAGCTTAAAAGTATGACAACCAGTCTTACTGACCAAGTAGTATTGTGTTACCCAGTATCTGGGTTGTGGAGGTCATATAGGCAGTCGCTCCATGTAAAATACTGGTATTCAGATGAATCCGAAATGACTGGAACCCGACCCCCACACAGTTGGGAAAAAGCTACTTCGTATATGGGCGCGATCCTCAACACTGAGGGAATGACGAAGGAGTTATTGATACCAAACGTCGTCCATTGACTACTTTATACTAGAACCAAAAAACCCTACATTAATTTCTACAAAACGAACCGTCAGCAATTATAAATAACATAAGCTCCTCGGAGATTACGCTCCTAAATAAAAAAAAGAACACTTTTTACAAGAATCATCAAACTTAAAACAATGGTACGTCTTCTTGTCGGAACGCATGTCAACAATTTATCCTAATCACGTAGTCCTTATAATATCACATTGTAGCAACTGTCTGTGTCGAACTATACTCAAGCTTACACTGGGGGGATACTACTGGGGGGATACACTGGGGGGATACTACTGGAAGGCGTTATGTATACAACCTTAGTATCTATTTAACCTGAACCTGAGAAAGTGGTCATTGTACTCATCATCTTAATATATATAATTCTTCTGTAGATGTGTTTGTCACCTAATTTCTCCTAAACGGCTGGACCGATTTGGATGAAATTTTGTGTGTATATTTCAATGGGTTCCTGGATGGTTTGAAAACACAATTGGACGTAGGTAGCGCTGCTTTTCCGGGCAGGACGACGTCTGCCGGGTCCGCTAGTAATATTATAAATTCGAAAGTAACTGTCTTGTATGTTACCTTTTCACGCCTAAACCACTGAACGCATTTCGATAAAATTTGCCAAGGAAATCGCATCCTGGGGAAGAACATAGGCTACTTTTTGCCCCGGTAGCACGTTTCCGTGGGATAATTTCCAACATCGACGCGGGCGAAGCCGCGGGCAGAAGCTGGTTATTAATAACTTTTATTAAGTGAGTAAAATATTAAATGACAAAAAAAAAAAACAGGCGTCTTCATACATTTTATGATCATCAACAAAATGTATGGAGCAGCAAATTGATTTTTCGCGATTCATGATTGGTTATGTAGAAGCTGTTCATAATGATGAGTACAAAGACTGCTTTAAAAGTTTAGGGTACATAAAAACTAAGTTTTTATAAAAGATACGTCGGAAGGCGTGGTGACAACTCGCTGTTATAACAAGTGATATAATTTCGATAATGATATGAATCTTTGTTTATTTTAATCGTATCATGACCAGCCTATAATGTTCCCACTGCTGGGACACATATCCGCCACACAGGCCCAGTGCGGGCTGGTAGATGTAACATGTCTTCGAATTTTTGGTTCTAGGACATGCCGGGTTCCTCAGGACTTTCCCCGACGTTCCTTTCACCGTTTTGATAGCAGTGGTGATGAAATAATATACATAAAGTAAAGGACTTGTGTACCACTGGACCACCACTGCTCGTCTTAATCACACTGGCGTCTAGGCCACACACCGGATGCCGAATTCTATCAAAAAGAGGCTTAATTTCGGGTCGGCGGGATTTCGGTATATCCTGAAAACTAGTCCCGTGGGAAATCCCGGAAAAAATTAAACACGTATTTGACTAGCAGTAGTTTCTTAAAAAAAAAAAACGGTAATGTGGTTCTAGGCAAACTGGATCATTAAAAAAGTCGTTGTCACCTTCGAATCCCGATATATCTTTAATAAATTACAAGCACAATATTACAAACACATCACTCACTGCAAATTAACTTGATGTCACTGTTATATTGTGCCGATCGCTACGTAGGAACTCCGAATGTGATGTGTGGCGAGGAATTTGAATCACTTAGAAAAAATATTTGTGTTAAATATACGAGTAATTGTTAAAGGTGTATTTTGAATATATATTTTAGAATCAACAATCATTTTAAACAAATCAGAAATGTCTTTTAGCGTGGCAATTGTTTACCTATCAATTTTTGTAATTATAATTTCTAATTAGAGATAAAAAAAATATACATTAAAAAACTCGTATATTTAAACGATAAATCAGTAAACAAATGGAATGTTAATGTGCGGAAGAATCAAAATGACTGTCGACGACACTTATCGATATGTATTATAAAAATGGCAAACGAAAAAAAAAAAACATAATTACAGCGAATTTACTTTTTAGGCAGGATTTATAGGTACTTGCATAAAGTAGCGAGTTTTCCGGTACAGATCGCTGCAGGAAAGAAACGGTTACAATGTGTTAACTGTTTCTTTATGTGCGAGTTAGTACGGGGCTATATCACCCGCACCGATCGGTACCGACTCGTCTTCATTGGGAACCCGCGTCTTTTTTAATAAGATAAGACGACACAGTCGCAGTTTCGCCTAATTACAGCACTACACAAGACAGCCCATTTGTTTACACGCGCGCACACACACAGTCTATCAGTCCAACACAGTTAGACAGGTCGGCGCGCCGCCCGTCAGCCGGCCGCCTTGACCAGCGCCTCCGTGGCCATGAGCAGCATGCGCAGCTGGCGCGCCAGCGCGTGCGCCGGGTGCGCCGACAGGAACGACATCAGCTGCTTCTGCAGCTCGCGCACCACGGCCGGCAGGTGCTCGCGGGTCACGGGGTTGGACGTGTCCAGGTTCATTACTGCTTCTTCTAGGTATCTGTAATTCGATGGTTTAGTTTAGTTTTCTTTTTTAAAACGACCGATTCCTTCGATAATTTACTGAGCATTTGAAATATTATTACGGTAGTCTGTTGGTCGTATGCGCTACTGCTAAGCATGAGACCCTGGGTTCGATTCCCGGGTCGGGCAGTGTTATTGGGTTTTTCCATCTGGAAATTTTCAGCTCGCGTGGCCAAAATCAGAACGAACGTCGCCATCTTGTTTTGTCAATACAATTTCTATGACATTTCACAAATGTTTATTAACAACGCCATTCGAGTGGCAAAAGTTGCTCGTTGCAGTGTACTTCCGTGGTCGCAAGAGCTCTATATTAGATCTTATCTTCGCGAGTTCGTATTTCCGAAGATCGGGGCCGATGATTCCCGAGGCGCCCAGCCCCGCTTACCGGTGCTTGAGCGGCGTGTCGCGCTGCATGTCGGCGGCCAGCTGCTGCACCAGCGACAGCAGCACGTGCTGCTTGAGCTTGCAGGGCGGCCCGAACACCAGCGCGGGGTCGGCGGCGCGGCACGCGCACATCACCAGCGCCAGGTCCGACGCCGACAGCGCCTGCTGGAAGGCGCCGTTCACGTCGCCGCTAGCTATCAGCGACTGGATCTGGGCGACTTGCATCTAGAAGAGGATGAGGTTTTAGTTTGTGCTGTTGTATAATTTTTGGGTGGTATTTGCTGACGACTAATTCTTGTAATTAAAAACGTTCAAATTCAAGTTATTGAAGTGTGGATTGTGTGAGGCATATTAAAGAAAAGGGAGTGAATGATAGCGTGATGGTTGACAGGGGAGAATGGAAGAGGAAAACGTGTTTCACCGAACCTAAGTAACATGGGACAAGGACAGGAAGATGATGCTGTATTTTTGACAGATTTAGACTGAGATTAGAATGAGAACGTTCTTGAAAATACGAGAATTGCCCCAAGTGTCATGATTTGTACAGTACAGCCAGCAACATAGGAAAATGACCAAAAAGTCACATGCATGAAGATTAAAATATTATAGTAATTATTTTCATAATTTTTACGACATTACGCGTCGGGAATTTGATTTTTGGACAGGGAATTTAATTTCAGGTAAAAGTGTTGATATTGTTTTATTCCCTTTACATGACGTTCCGTTTCAAATGATATGATTAATATAACCTTGAATTTTGAAAGTGTCATGATCACGTCTTTCAAAACACATGTAAAAAAATTATACCTTGAGATTCTACATTCATTAAAAATAACTAGAATAAAATAGAATAGAATTTTATTTAAACGATTATCATTTTTTTAGAGCAATAATGGCCGTCCGTGTATGACATGTCACACAAAATAAAGTACCTAGTTTTCAGGTTATTTCGATTTTTTTGAAAATGTCCGAAACCCGGGTTTTGTTTACAAAAGTATTTTTTGTAGGAGTTAATATGATAAGCTGGTCTATAAAAGACACGGGTACGTACGGTACGGGTTTCCATACATCCATGAGCATTGTCCTTTGGTTAACACTAACTTTTAAACGCAAACATTTTATTTTTCGCGATTTTTTAAAAACGGCGGACCTTCTCTATTCATCTGTATATTCATCGATATGTTCGTCAATTTTGGACCGATTTCGAAAATTCTCTGGTAGAGGAAGCTTGCGTGGTAGGACCACATACATTTTACAAACTTTGCTTGGGGAGTTTTTGAGTTAGCTTCAATAATACGTATGTTTTCCACGAAGTGTTGATGATATTTTAATAACCTCATGCTACTGATATTTACAAAGCACATACTCGTAGTTGGTATAAGAATGTGTGTAGGGTACCCCAAGTTAAAAGTGACAAATATAACTTTTTTATAAAAAAAAACAAACAATCAGCTCAAATTAAACGTACTTATCAGAGCCAGACTAACTTAAAAATTATACAAATGAAACATTTACAGGAGCCAATTATAATAAAGTTTCATTACAAATAAATGAAGTATGGTACGTTAAAATAGTCATTACTGATAATATACAGAGTGTACTAAAAAGGTGTGAAAACAGAAATAAAGGGTGTGGTATAAATCATCAAACTGAACAACTTTCTCCATGTGACCAATATCCTAATCGCGAAAAAATTATCAATCGGATCGAGTAGGTTTTGAAGTTTTGTATGGGACAGCCACATAAAACTTCAAAACCTACTACGATCTAAATGTATGGGATGGCTGATTTTTTTTCGCGATAACGATGTTTGTTCCGTGTAGAAAGTTGTTTAGTCTGATAGTCTGTAGCTGTACCACACCATTAAATTTGACCACATATTTCTGATACACTGTATTTATGAAAACTACTGCTACTTATGATTTTTAGTAATAACGACTTTAGTGAAAACAAAATACAGTCAGTATCAGAATATTATACTTGTAGGAGAAAAGGTAACGATTCTTGGACGCAATTTCTTGGAACATTACGATGTGGTCTCTGGAAGAATTACGAAAAGATAGTTTTTAAGTAAATATCTACTTAATGGAAATCATAAATAGCCTGGGCTTTCCCCCCTCTTGGACATAGGCCTACCTCCATTCCTTTCATAGCTCGCGAGCTCCTTCCAGTTTTGGCGGAATTTGTATAGCTTATTCCGCCATCTTCTACGTGGTCTATCGCGACCCCGCCTCACTGTCTCAGGGCACCAGTTTTGTTCTATCTGGGCCCATAGTTTGTCCTCCCCAGTCCCATTTAAGTAGAGCAGCCTTTTGAGCCACGTTAGCCATGTTTGTGTTGGAGCGCAGTATTGTTTTGTTAGAGCTAATAAATGAAATGAACAGAAAGCTACCTGTCGGTCGTGCGCCTGTTGCGAGTGCGGCGTGGAGGGCGAATGCGCGCGCGACGCCAGCGCGGCCGTGCGCGCCTGCTCGCGCCACCAACTCAGCTCCTTTTCTAGTACACTGTGAGAAACACGTGATGAGTTAATTTGTTATAAAAAGTAGTCATTTTCTCAATTAGCGACGTTAAGATGATTTTGTTTTATTATTATTCTTGAAGTTCAAAGTGTACCACAGAATTTTTTATGTTAACGGTTTGGTAAATAGGGTAATTTGATGAGGAATCGCTATTATTATAACGCTACCCAGCATTTATACTAGGACTTTTAATTAGCTGCAGTAAAATTACAGCTTATGTGTTACTACTTACTACACTTTTTAACGAAATTTAAATAGTGATGTGACAAAACTATCGATTCATTCAATTAACATTCAATTCAAAATCGATTAATTTTCAATTGATTTTATAAAAGAGGTTAATATGTTTTTGGTCAGGTAAGTAGCTTGTGTTTTTAGGGCGTGACGAGGCTCTGAAAGCAAGTTGATAAAACCATATTTACAAAATTAACAAAGTATGAGTATTACAACATATAAACTCAAATACAGTGGGTTGCCAAATCCAAATAAATTGGGATAAGGGCACGAGAAATGTAAATAGGCTTTTCTCAGAGACTAGATATCTGAAAGTTAGGTCCAGGTCTAGGTCTTATTCTAGGGAACCTGGATGTACTTAAAAAAACTAATAAATTACGGCTACATAGCCCACTTAATTGAGATTGTATAGTTTGAACGATTTCTGTGCAAATTCACTATTCGAGCACAATTTTGGTGCGAACTAGTACTATTAACAGGTACAATATATATGAATGAAACTATAACGTATATTTTTTTCCGACCAAAGAATATTTGATTGTTTAGGGATAAATCAAAACTGGTCAATTGCGTTCCATTTACATCACTAGTAGAAATAATGTGGCCATATAGTGTGGTAATCTATCGAAATGACAGTAAGAAGTGTCATTTTACTGCAGCTAATTAAAATTCAGACTGTAGTTGTTTCTCAGTGTTTTTAACCATAGAGAAATATCTTCAATCAAGCACAAAAAAAAAACAAAGCTAAGCTATGTCGTAATAAATACTTTTTTTTTCTTTCAATCATATCAATATGTAGCGGTATCTACAATGCCACATGCAAACAACGTGTCATACTGATGTCACGCAAAGTCCTGCATCTCGCAAACCAAGTTTACCGCGCAACTAGCATATATACAACGACCCCACATGAATCATCGGGCGGTTGCCGGCCAGACACAACACCACTCGGAGGATCCTCTCTTTTCTATGGAGTATGAGTGAACTTTACACCCTGTTCTTCATACCTCCATAAACAAGGGCTACTCGGCCACACTCCACTATGTTACCTGTGCGCAGTGTCCCGGATGACGTCGGCGATGTGCAGGTGCTGGTTGTTGTTGTGCGCGTTGTGCAGCGCCTCCGCGTGTCGCTCCAGCGCGGCGCGCAGCCCGGCCGCCGCCGCACTCCACTATGTTACCTGTGCGCAGTGTCCCGGATGACGTCGGCGATGTGCAGGTGCTGGTTGTTGTTGTGCGCGTTGTGCAGCGCCTCCGCGTGTCGCTCCAGCGCGGCGCGCAGCCCGGCCGCCGCCGCACTCCACTATGTTACCTGTGCGCAGTGTCCCGGATGACGTCGGCGATGTGCAGGTGCTGGTTGTTGTTGTGCGCGTTGTGCAGCGCCTCCGCGTGTCGCTCCAGCGCGGCGCGCAGCCCGGCCGCCGCCGCACTCCACTATGTTACCTGTGCGCAGTGTCCCGGATGACGTCGGCGATGTGCAGGTGCTGGTTGTTGTTGTGCGCGTTGTGCAGCGCCTCCGCGTGTCGCTCCAGCGCGGCGCGCAGCCCGGCCGCCGCCGCACTCCACTATGTTACCTGTGCGCAGTGTCCCGGATGACGTCGGCGATGTGCAGGTGCTGGTTGTTGTTGTGCGCGTTGTGCAGCGCCTCCGCGTGTCGCTCCAGCGCGGCGCGCAGCCCGGCCGCCGCCGCACTCCACTATGTTACCTGTGCGCAGTGTCCCGGATGACGTCGGCGATGTGCAGGTGCTGGTTGTTGTTGTGCGCGTTGTGCAGCGCCTCCGCGTGTCGCTCCAGCGCGGCGCGCAGCCCGGCCGCCGCCGCACTCCACTATGTTACCTGTGCGCAGTGTCCCGGATGACGTCGGCGATGTGCAGGTGCTGGTTGTTGTTGTGCGCGTTGTGCAGCGCCTCCGCGTGTCGCTCCAGCGCGGCGCGCAGCCCGGCCGCCGCCGCACTCCACTATGTTACCTGTGCGCAGTGTCCCGGATGACGTCGGCGATGTGCAGGTGCTGGTTGTTGTTGTGCGCGTTGTGCAGCGCCTCCGCGTGTCGCTCCAGCGCGGCGCGCAGCCCGGCCGCCGCCGCACTCCACTATGTTACCTGTGCGCAGTGTCCCGGATGACGTCGGCGATGTGCAGGTGCTGGTTGTTGTTGTGCGCGTTGTGCAGCGCCTCCGCGTGTCGCTCCAGCGCGGCGCGCAGCCCGGCCGCCGCCGCACTCCACTATGTTACCTGTGCGCAGTGTCCCGGATGACGTCGGCGATGTGCAGGTGCTGGTTGTTGTTGTGCGCGTTGTGCAGCGCCTCCGCGTGTCGCTCCAGCGCGGCGCGCAGCCCGGCCGCCGCCGCACTCCACTATGTTACCTGTGCGCAGTGTCCCGGATGACGTCGGCGATGTGCAGGTGCTGGTTGTTGTTGTGCGCGTTGTGCAGCGCCTCCGCGTGTCGCTCCAGCGCGGCGCGCAGCCCGGCCGCCGCCGCACTCCACTATGTTACCTGTGCGCAGTGTCCCGGATGACGTCGGCGATGTGCAGGTGCTGGTTGTTGTTGTGCGCGTTGTGCAGCGCCTCCGCGTGTCGCTCCAGCGCGGCGCGCAGCCCGGCCGCCGCCGCACTCCACTATGTTACCTGTGCGCAGTGTCCCGGATGACGTCGGCGATGTGCAGGTGCTGGTTGTTGTTGTGCGCGTTGTGCAGCGCCTCCGCGTGTCGCTCCAGCGCGGCGCGCAGCCCGGCCGCCGCCGCACTCCACTATGTTACCTGTGCGCAGTGTCCCGGATGACGTCGGCGATGTGCAGGTGCTGGTTGTTGTTGTGCGCGTTGTGCAGCGCCTCCGCGTGTCGCTCCAGCGCGGCGCGCAGCCCGGCCGCCGCCGCACTCCACTATGTTACCTGTGCGCAGTGTCCCGGATGACGTCGGCGATGTGCAGGTGCTGGTTGTTGTTGTGCGCGTTGTGCAGCGCCTCCGCGTGTCGCTCCAGCGCGGCGCGCAGCCCGGCCGCCGCCGCACTCCACTATGTTACCTGTGCGCAGTGTCCCGGATGACGTCGGCGATGTGCAGGTGCTGGTTGTTGTTGTGCGCGTTGTGCAGCGCCTCCGCGTGTCGCTCCAGCGCGGCGCGCAGCCCGGCCGCCGCCGCCGCGCCGCCGCGCTCGGCCGCCGCGCGCGCTGCGGCCTCCGTGTTGGCTGCGACTGCACGCGCATACAACAGGAACAAACAAATTATTTGGCACAACATCGAGGAACACAAAAAAACGAAGAACGGTGATCAATTCCAAACGTCCAGTTTAAATACAATTTCTATAGTTTTCAGGAATGCTGACGCCGTAAATCGTCTCAAGTAATATTAGTTAACACACCTTCCAATATATCAATAAAAGGATAACAAACGTATTATTAAAATCCTTAGAATGGCCTTTCCTTTGGTGTCCCCCTTTAACCCTAACAGGTTATGGGCCCAGAGCGCCAAGCCAAAGTGAGAATAAATAATATAAAGGGAAAGTGATTGGACACTAAATAACAAAAAGTAATCTTAGTGCGAGTGTTTAAAAATGAAGATATAAAAAAAAACATTAAACTATTTGATGGAGAAAAGTATAGCGTATGAGAATTTCTAATTCGTAATCTATCAAGTGAACTTGAAGTTCTGAATGTTATCGACGATGAAGCTCTGACGGAAAGAAGTGATGAGTGGCTTAAAACAATGCATCAGCTAAGAATTCGATTACATAGTTCTTGTTACTCATTAGTTGGCCTTACTACAGAACAAAACACCGCAAAACAAATTTTCGCGAAGATTGATTCTATCTTTGAAAAATTTTCTTTTATTAGTTATTTACACCAAAACTTACGTTAAAATTAGCAAGAAAAACGAATCTTTGGTGGCTCATAACTGTTTAATGCTTTTTATTTTACTATTCTGTTTCCGCACCGACAAAATTAATAATAATACAGAATGTACATCCAAACAAACAATTGAACGAAAAATGGACGTAATATCACCTTCCAATATACAATATGTAACAAAAATCCTGTCCGATCCAATAAAGGCGTATTCCTGTGTCAACATACGTACTTGAAAAAATTGTTATAAAAATGTAACTCATAAAAACCAAAAGTTATTGATTTTTAATTTTTATAATCCATGCGAAATTTAACACTGAATATGGCAAATTTTTATAAGTTGACAACACTCCACCCGCCGGCAAAATCTTTTTTTTTTTACCTATTTTTATTTCAAAGAACACCGCCCTATACTACCGCGTCGTGGACACTCTTTCAACTAGTCGCAGACTCTTTTGATGTCGCCGCCTAGTTACCTACCGGCGCGCTACTTGTTGCTAGTCTTTCGTGGAGATAGCATTCGATCGGACGTCCGTACGTATCAAGCGCTGTCGTTTCGCGAACAATGTCGTATTCTAATCAGGAATATTTTAATATGTTGATGTGCTTAGGCAAGACCGACTGCAATTATGCAGCTGCGCGTAGAACGTACGAGGTGCGTTTTGCTAATAGACCAGGTGTGACAGTACCGTCGGAGCGTGCGTTCCAACGCATAACCATGTATACACCACAGGCAGTGTTCATGGGCACGAGTCGCAGGCCACTGATGCTGGAAGACCACGAGAGCGCAACGTGGAAATTGAGGAACAAGTGCTGGATATGTTTGCCGCGGACCCCACGCAAAGTACACGCTCTGTTGCGCGACGATTAGAGACAAACCACATGCGGGTTTGGAGAGTGCTGAAGGGAGATGGTCAGCACCCTTATCACTACCGGCGGGTTCAATCCCTTCTGTCCACTGATTACGAACCAAGAATGGAATTTTGTAATTGGAAAGTCGAAGAAGATGAAGGTTTTTTTAATCGTGTGCTTTTCTCCGATGAATGCTCGTTTGAGAGAACTGGTGTGTTCTGCCACAACGAACACGTGTGGGCGCTCGAAAACCCGCACGCTATGAAACCAAGTCATTTCCAACATCGTTGGCGTGTTAACGTGTGGGCTGGTATCCTCGGCGACCAAATTATTGGTCCATATTTTTTTAATTCCACCATGAATGGTCCCAACTACCTGTCTTTCTTGAGCGAAGAGCAAAATGAAGAGTTGGATGATTTACGAGGTGCATTCAATAAGTACCTAACCTCATCGCCAGAGGGGGCTGTAGTTTCAAAACAGTTTTACCACAGTGTAGCACATTCTTTTTTAATTCTTTTTTCAAATTTTCATTCCAATCCCTTCATTTGTTTTAATTTGACAACTTATGGAAGCGAACGTGTCGATCGGTTTTACAAAAATGGAAAAAGAGCAATATCGTTCGGTGATTCGATTCCTATTTTTGGAAGGGAAAACGCGCATCGAAATCAAAGAGCGCTTGGATGCTGTGTACGGTGACTCTTCTCCGTCGATGGCCACCGTCAAGAATTGGTTCAACGAGTTTGCACGTGGCCGTACGTCGGTTTTTGATGAACCACGTCCAGGTGCACCGAAAACAGCTGCTACGGATGAAAACATTAAAAAAATCCATGATCTCGTATTGGCAGATCGCCGATTGAAGGTTCGGGAGCTAGCTGAGACTGTAGGCATTTCAGAAGGAACAGTGCATCATATTCTTCACGAGGAACTCGGCATGAGAAAGCTGTCGGCGCGATGAGTGCCGCGTTTACTCACACCAGAAAACAAGCGCAACCGTGAGACCACATCGGAGACGTGTTTGGCGCTGTTTAAGCGGAATCCAGCGGAGTTTTTGCGTCGTTTTGTGACCGTCGATGAAACCTGGATCCACTGGTACACACCAGAGACCAAGGAGCAATCAAAACAATGGATCCAGACCGGGGAACGTGCTCCAAAGAAGGCGAAAACTGTAAAATCGGCCGGAAAAGTTATGGCCACCGTTTTCTGGGATTCACAAGGTGTGATCTACATCGATTACCTCGAGAAGGGTAAAACAATTACAGAGCTTTACTATGCCGATTCGACGCCGAATTAAAGAAAAAACGACCCCATCTGGCGAAGAAAAAAGTGCTGTTTCACCACGACAACGCACCGGTTCACACGTCTGCCGTTGCCATGGCCAAATTGGTCGAATTACGCTACGAATTGCTGTCCCATCCACCGTATTCTCCAGATTTGGCCCCTTGTGACTTCTTTCTGTTTCCTAATCTGAAAAAATCACTCGCCGGGAATAGATATGGATCAAATGAGGAGGTCATCGCCGCCACGGAGGCCTATTTTGCAGAGTTAGACAAAAACTATTTTTCGGACGGGTTAAAAAAGTTGGAGCATCGCTGGGCTAAGTGTATCGAACTAAAAGGAGACTATGTTGAAAAATAAATTGCCACTTTTGCAAAATTTTCGTTTACTTTTTGTATTTAATGAATGACCCTCGTAGACCTCAATTTCCATCGCTCAATGTGGTTCCAACATGACGGCGCGCTACCACATTTCTCGCGTGCGGTGCGCGAGTATTTAGATACTCAGTTCCCAAGGCAATGGATCGGTCGTGGGGGACCAGTTTCGTGGCCAGCACGATCACCCGATCTTACGCCTCTGGATTTTTATTTATGGGGTCATGTTAAACAAATAGTTTACAAAAGAGAGTGCTATTCGGAAATCGAAGTCAGAACTCGGATTGTGGCAGCTTTCGATTCACTTAAATCGGACACAAGCGCGCTGCAAGGAGTACGTGCAAATTTAGCAAAAAGGTGTCGAATGTGTATTAGTGTTGGAGGTGGACATGTGGAGCACGATCGCCGAAGTATGCAACAAGAACAAGTGAACGTTTTAATAAACTAACACCTGCAGTCGGTAAGTACATTGCCAAAAGCACATAACATTTAAAAAAAAAGCCCTTATCAGGACTACATTTAATTTAATTAATTGTTTCTTGACAAACAGAATTAGGTCAAAAACACAAAATACAGAGAGTATCTGAAATCCGGATTACTATGCCTACAAAACAATATCAGCTGATACCTACGCGCACCGCGCGCGTAGCGTAGGTATAGGTATGTTTGGCGGCACGCGACAAAGCGCGGTTCATGACACGGGCGGCTTCTTTGACACAAAACTGTAGGTACGTTACACGTGAACTTTGTCCAGCAATGAGTGTTGCCTTTGATCAGTTTTTAGTTTTTATTTTTATTTAATGATATTCACTGGGGAAAAATAATAATCTCAAATCCATTAAATGATTACGTATATGTGTACGCAGTACGATGCCGAATAATACTCTTTAAGGATCGGACAGGGTTTTTGTTACATATTGTATAAATGAAATGATAAGGGTTTTAATAATCGTATTATTAAAACCCTTAGAACGGCATTTCCTTTGGTGTTCCCCTTTAATCCTTACAGATGGCAGTGACCAAAGGGCTTTGAAGATTCGTGCCATACCTACCCTGTACGATATTTTGTTTTTTTTTTTTTTTTTTAATGGCGGCCACGCATGATACCAATGTAAATCGATAGCTGACATCAATGCTAACAGAAAACATTATAAGACCACACTTTATGGGGTTTAATCTTATCTATCAATTTATAGAGGTTTCATGCGTGACCGATATTTTGAAAAAAAAAACCGCGACTTTAGGTTATAAAAATCTTCAATACCCTTTGAAACTTTTTGTCATAGGTATTGTATGTTGTGGTTCATCCTCTCAGTGTGCAAGAAAGAATACATCTATGGCCTTTTCTGTTTCAGAAATATCTAATAACAATGTAAACAATTAAATCAGAAAACGAACCTGAGGATGCCAATTTGTAGTGCCTGATATTTTTCCTCTAACAATTGGGATTAATTTTATAAAATCAATTTTCATCGACAATTTTTATTAGCGAGATATAAAATAGAAATAAAATAAAAGAAGGTTCCATTCTTCTAAATACAGATGAATGTGTTATGAATCCCCTTTAGCGAGTGACTGCCTAAGAATTTAACTTGAATAAGGTTTGTTTACACTTTCATTAGATAGTTTTAGAACAGACTATATCTATTCAATGGCCGTATACATTAGGTATACTCACACTCCTTGGTCCCGTTCTGGAAGGCCTGATTGATCTGCTTGAAGATCTGCGCGTGCGTCTTTTCCATGACTGGCACAACACTTTCGAATAACGCCTCGCGAAACGACTCGCGCACCATGTCTGATAGAGACTTGGCGATGGAAGTGCTGAGGCGCTCCATTACCATCTGTAGGGGAAGGAAAGTGTCAATGTTCTATAGGGTACTAGGGAACGCCCCGCCTTCGCGCGGTTTTTACGACTTGATAAAACCGTAAAAACCGTGTTCCTTCCAATTTTCATCGATATAGTGCAAATAGTCACGAAGTAAAATGGCTGTGTAACATTCGGACGGACGGACAGACGGACATTATAAGGGATCCGTTTTTGTTATTTGATTACGGAAGCCTTAAAAGAAGAATGGATTCTAGTCGGCCCTTCCAACAGCTAGCTAGGCACACCTTGCTGTTGGCCAGCTTCTCGATGTTCTCGCGCAGCAGCGCGTCGGTGGCGGTGATCTTGGCGGCCAGCTCGTGCTGCAGCGCGGCCGCCAGCGGCTCCAGCGCGCGCGCCGCGCCCACGCCGGCCGCCGCCGCCGCGCGCGCGCTCGCGGCCTCGCCCACGCGCGAGATGCGCTCCCACCTGCAAGCGAAATCCCATGAGCAAATCTTTATTCATGAATACAGTACATGACAAAAACAAAAAAAAAAAAAACCATAACGAAACCGTCATCTACTTATTCTGTACATCAAACTAAGTAACATTTCTTGATATGATTTATTTTTGGTGTGAAAATCCGCTGTTTACGTTAGCGCGCAATTTAACACAAACAATACACTGTGCTTATGGAGGTGAAAAAAAACAAAAAAGGTGAAACTGTCAACTTCAATATCTCCGTAACCAGGTTTCCAAGTATGGTCCAGTATAAAAAAAATAATTTCACAATGACGGGAAGAATAGGTGATTCTCGGTTTCGTTACGCGTCTTAATGCAAGATGCTGCGTGAATGCGCAGTTCATATAATAAACGTTTATAATAAATTTCGTCATGGGTGTCGTTTTCATGGTTTTCTAAGGGTGCTGGAGCCGATAATAAAGTCAAAATGAAAATCCAAGACGGCGGCTGCGAATTTTTTTTTTTTTCATAATGCTTGTCGTTTTCGTGGTTTTTGAGGGTGCTGAAGCCAATAGTGAAGTCAAACTGAAAATCCAAGATGGTGGCTGCGAAAATTTTCAAACTCTTCGTCATGGGTGTGGTTTACATGGTTTTAGAGGGTGCTGAAGCCAATAGTAAGGTCAAAATGAAAATCCAAGATTACGGATGCGAAAATTTTCAAATTTTTCATCATGGGTGTCGTTTTCATGGTTTTCGAGGGGGCTAGAGCCGATAATAAAGTCAAAATGAAAATCCAAGATGGCGGCTGTATTTTATTTTGAAACATTGGTGTCGTTTTTTATGGTTTTCGAGGGTGCTAAAGCCGATAGTGAGGTCAAAATGAAAATCCAAGATTACGGATGCGAAAATTTTCAAAATTTTCATCATGGGTGTCGTTTTCATGGTTTTCGATGGTGCTAGAGCCGATAATAAAGTCAAAATGAAAATCCAAGATGGCGGCTGTATTTTATTTTGAATCATTGGTGTCGTTTTTTATGGTTTTCGAGGGTGCTAAAGCCGATAGTGAGTTCAAAATGAAAATCCAAGATGACGGCTGCAATATTTTTAAATTTCTCGTCATGGATGTCGTGCGCGTCGCTTCGTGAGATAAAAATACTGTGCCTATCTTTATAAATAACTAGCTGCGCCCCGCGTTTTTACCCGCATACGTTTTGATCCCGTGGGAAAATCGGGTTAAACAGCCTATGTGTTAATCCTGGTTATAAATTATCTGTGTGCCAAATTTCATCCAAATCCGTGTAGTAGTTTTTGCGTGAAAGAGTAACAAACATCCATCCATCCACCCATACAAACTTTTGCGTTTATAATATTAGTAGGAAGAGTTGGAATCCTGAAAGTGTTTTTTTCTATGGATTTTTGAAACATGACAACGTCTGTCGGGTCAGCTAGCGTGAAATAAAGTTTTTAGAATAGTTGAGTACGAACCCGTCGGCCAGCGCGCTCTCGACGGCTTCCGCGGTGCGCTGCGCATGCGCCCGCAGCGCCTCATCCACCATCTCGCGCGGTGACGTCACCGCGCCGCGCAGACCGCGCAACTCGCGCGTCTGTGCGCTCATCATCTCTGTAACAAGGACATACACGTTACAAAATCAAAATCAAAAGTCATTTATTTAAATTAGGCTGAAAATCCGCACTTTTCGAACGTCAAAATTACAAAAGACAGTCCCCCAAAAACGCCCGCCCTTCACCACTTCCTAGTGCTATCGTTGGGAAGAAGAAGTGGCGCAACGAACTCCCCAGCAGCACAGCTGTCTGTTCAATTAGAAAATCGAGTGTATACAATTCTAGGTACCTATATTAAGTAATTAACATTACATAATTTTAAGTTCTGTGTCTTAGAACATAAAATTAAATTATTTGCCATATGTCAGCTAGCCACGCCAATATACCAACAAATATAATAAAAAAACTATACGTATTCAAGCTAAAGAATAATTAATTAAAATGTAAATAAAAGCCTCCAGGCATAAAGGGCGTGACAGCTTACATATTTATGCATTGCTGGGTTCTGTTCACATAGCTGTTACTGGAAGTCACAAATGATAAACTATCGAAGTAAAATAAATAAATAAGTTAATACTAATAACAATAACCTGTCAGTAAGCTAATTCTGGAGAAAGAACACAAACATTGTCTTGCGTTAACTAAGGCAACCAACTATTCTTATCGTGTAAGTAGTTGTTGATGGAATAGTATGCTTTTGAACAAAGGTTGGATTTTACTTGAGCTTTAAACGCATTGAAAGGCAAGTCTAGCAAAGAAGAGGGTATCTTGTTGTAAAAGGTTATACCAAGCCCAACAAATGAGTTATGAACCTTATGAAGCCGGTGAAAGGGGGCACGTAGTTTGTCCTTGTTTCTAGTGAATATCACTGTTTTTAGTGTACAAGTGTAAATTTTGCCTAATATATAAGATGTTGGCGAAGATGAATTGTGATGCAACCGTGAGAATACCAATATCTTTAAAAAAAACTCTTAAAGAAACTCTAGCACCTAGCTGGTAAATTGCTCGAACAGCTCGTTTTTGAAAGACAAATATATTTTGTATATCAGCGGCTTATATCGCGGGAGCGACACGTGCATTCTGTCTGACAGTGGGACAATATTTTGCAATAAATCTAAATAACCGGCCAAGAGTGAGTCGGGTTCTCACAAAAGATTCGGAACCAAAATACACGGCAATTTGATTTTTGTTAAAAACAAAAATCAGCTGTTTCGTGGAAAAGACGGTTGACCGGTTGACATGCGCGGTCAAAATGTATGGAACAATATTTGTTTTTTTTAACAACCGATTAAATTTTTCAACGCAGTGTGGTCTAGAATCGTGTAGGTACTGAATGCGCGTCGATATTCCTGCCTCAGTCTGCCTCCTGGATCAAGATTAAGTTATTAATGTCATAGTTTGTTGGGTAGACTCAATTTTTTTATGGTTTACTCTAAACCAAAAATATGTTGTTTTGTACGCCATAAATGGCAAAACATGCAGATCTACCTGTTATTTTAAGCCCTCGCACATATCATTTGATGTATACTCATGTTTTACAATAAATATATGTATATTCTATTCACCCGAACGTGATTCAGCGAGGGTAAATGCCGAACGGAGTTTGCCGAGATCGACACGAACTTTGTAATTTTCTACTGAATATATAACAAAAAAAAATTAGAATCATGTACTAAATCCTTGGTTGCGTGAAGATGTTCCTGCCATCCTGTATATTATGTAAGTCTTGGTGGGCCTGCTAATCCATATTACAGGTATTGCCTTTTTCGGGCACCAGTTTCTCACAAATGTTAAGCTTGTTTATTAGATTAAGCGCTTCCTGTCCACAGCAACATTTACGATGTGAAAATAATAACAAAAAATAATAATATAGTGACCTGTGAGCTTGTCCAGCTTGTGCTCGAGCTTGTCGAGGCGCGCGCGGTCGGCCGGCGCCAGGCCGCGCGCGTCGTCGGGCGCGCGCTCCGGACTCACTACGTTCAGGATGCTGTTCAGCGACTGGCTGCTGGACTTGTCGCTTGAAGCCTTGCGTTGGGATGCTTCCGTTATTTGAGGTATCGAGATCTGGGGCCAGGTTTCGCTGTCTGTTAAAGAAAAGTGAGATTTAATACAAACTTATTATTATACTATATTATTATACTTGTATATAAGTAGTTTATCAGCCATCTTGTTACCATAACACAAGCATTAGGTTGCTTAGCTTGGGACAAATGGTGCTGTGTGAAATGTCCAGGGATTTATTATTTATTATATTAGTACTCTCCAAATAATTAAACAGGTTATTCTTAATTATTTTAATGACAATCACATGACGATGGCATGACGTGATAACTGTGTTTGAACGGTAATACACGAAATAAACGGTGATACTTACTAGTAGTAGCGAGCTTGTGCGGGTGCGGCGGCAACGGCGCATGAGGCGGCAATGGCGCATGAGGCGGCAGCGGCGCATGAGGCGGTAGTGGCGCATGAGGCGGCAGTGGCGCGAGAGGCGGCGGCGGCGCGAGCGACGGTGCGGGCGGCGACGGCGGGGGCGCGGGCGCGGCGGGCGGCGCGAACACGTCGTCGGCGACGTACAGCGGCGACGCCACGAACAGCGGCGACGAGCCGTTCGCGACTACCACGGCCTCTACTACGGGCGTTGGATCTGTTTCTTCTTCCTGCGACGTAATAACAATACAATCTATTTTTTTACGAGTCTTTATTTGTATTAAACATGGTATAAAGGTATTATAGTCAGTTGAATATAATAATAACCCCACCGCCGTATCTCTTGACGACGTGGTGGGGCTTGCACGCTCCAATGAACTCTAGGTCCGTGCCGATAGTTTACTTTGCCGAAACAGATGTAGGGTGAAAAGCCAGACTAAGAGGGATACAATGTATAATCCTGCATGGCGACCCCAAGGACCCAATCTCCCGGGAAGATACATTAAAATTTAATAAAGTCAGTATAAAGTTCATACAGAATATTTATCAATCGCACGTAAACATAATTCATAAACGGGTCCACGTAGGAGATGGCGGGACGAGCTGGATAGGTTCTGTTAAAACTGGAAGGGCGAAAAATGGAAGGAGTGTAGCCTTTGCCCAGGAGTGGAAGAGGAAGGATAGTAAAAAAAAAAACTGTTTCAAGGTAAAGGCAGAATGTCACAGATTAATTGGACAACACGATAATTATGTAGGTGGTTTGAAGAATCAAGGCATTTTTGTATTTTGAACTTCAGTCCGACAGTTGATTCTAAGGTCGAAAGTATATTCTTTGCACCAAAAAATCATTGGAAAACAATACCCAAAAATCAATGTTTTAAATGAGTTTTGTGCTAAAATTATTGGAAACATCGTTCAGTTTCATCGTTTTTGTGAAAATCTTGATACACATACATACACATAATCAGCCTATAATGTTCCCACTGCTAGGACACAGGCCTCCTCTCTGTGAGAGGGAGCGGGCCGTAATCCACCACGCGGGCCCAGTGCGGGTTGGTAGATGTCACATGTCTTCGAATTTTTGCTTCTAGGACATGCCGGTTTCCTCACGATGTTTTCCTTCACCGTTTTAAGAGCAGTGGTGATGAAATAATTTACACAAAGTAAAGCACCTGTCTGGGTTCGAACCTACGACCTACAACTCGTAAGTCGCTGCCGATACCACTGGGCCACCACTGCTCCTGAAAATCTTGATATTCGCTCGTATTATTAAGCAAATCTCTTAGTTTCCAATAACTCTGCGTTTTGCAAAAATCCTAGATTAGATTTTCCAATTATCTTGCGACACATAAGGAGTGTAAAAAGACGCGAGCGAAAGTCACTTGTAGGTACTTCCCGTCAATGTGATTTTTTTTCCACCAGGAAACCTTGTGGTTATGGAAATATTGAAGGTCAAAGTTCCAATTTTTTTTTTTTTTTACGAAAACATGTTTTAAGTTTTATGACTTAATTTTAAATATCCACACGACCCCTGTACCGTTGCATGCACCCATAAGCATGTTTAGCGTGCGAAACATTGAGCGCTGCCGTAAACAGCGCCGTTTCCCAGCAATTATTTTTGGGCAATGTTACTCAGTTTCATGTACAGAATGTAACGTAGTTAACTATGTGATGGATCTTGTTACATCTCGTATTTACGCTGTTTTCACAGTAACCTTTGCTTGCGCGATGAAGATTTGTGTGACGTCACATGCCATGCGTAGTTTGTATGTGGCGGTACAGATGTCACCTCAGCTTGATGTGCGGTCGTGCGTACCTTGAAGAAGGGATGGTCGTTGTGCGACATGATCTGCTGCACTTCGCGACTGGGGCTGGAACCAGCGGAAGCGAGCTTACTGGCAGCTTCCGCTATCGATTCCTCCACGCAAGAACCTACAAGTAAAACATTATTTTCACACCACCTGCTAAATACCTGTCAAATTAAGGTCATGCAAAACGAACCTAAAGTAAGTCATTATAGCCCTAGGGCCTAGCCGGGGAATAATATTGTTCTGAATTTAATTATAACCCACTGGCAATAATGTGATTTCAATTTGGAACCTAAACCAAATATTCGTAAGAATTGTTTTTTTATTACCTCCTAGAAGGTGTGAGAAGTAGAGTATTCTCCTTGGGGATAAAGGTGTCTTCGACTTGGGATAGCTTGAATCCCTCGTTGCACTCAGGATTTTAGTCAATACAAGCAAACTAGCGCCGGTGACATAAGACACTACTTTATCCCCTTAGTAAAATAATCTAATATATGTTAAGTCAATGGCACACTTCATATTAAGAAAGTAAAGTGCAGACATGAACCTCTTGCATCTTTAAGATTTGTAATAATTATCATTACGACATAATTAGCTCTAACGCGAGTTTTGTAAGCTTCTCTTATCGCGTGGCAATAAGGTTACACTTTATTTGAAAGCAAGCAACGGCGGTGATTAAAAAAAAATAGCGTGGTTTTATTTATTGAGTGGCAATAAAGCGGGCGGCCCACCTGATGGTAAGTGGTCACCGCCGCCAGTGGGACTGCCCCCCATGCAATACCAGTGGCATCGAAGGTTTGTTGTCCACCCTATAGCAGTGTTGATAATCTCAGATAATTTACATTCCAGCGCCACTTAATCAGTTATTTACTTTAGTGAAATGTATTCTAAGTTGATTTTTGAGTGACCATTTGTAAGAAAAAGGAATTTGAACTTTGTTAAGTATGACATTCAGTTTGTTGTTCCATAACTTGAAAATTATCTTAAATTCCTGGCTCTACTAAAGACAAAGTTTAAATGACTCATGTGCCTGTAGTTTACACGGTCACTAATTAACTTCGAACCGGAACAGCAATAGTTAGTCTACGACACATCTACGGAGAATACGCGATGGAAAGTTCTGCGTGCTTTCGCTTTTTACCTATGCCTTGTTCATAAAGTATCTGATGAAACTGTAAATACATGGATCAGAAAATGTACTTGTCGATGCCAATTTGTAGTGCTACTTACAAATTGAGTGGTTTAATTTGATTATTTGAATACATAAACCCGGAATTCTAATTTTTAATCAGTCTAAAAATGTCTTTAATTTGTCAATTGAGGTTAGTTTTATAACCTCAATTTTCATCGATGATGTTTCAATTACAATTCATATTTTTTTTTTTTTATATTTAATCCAACTTCCTACTAATATTATAAACGTGAAAGTTTGTATGGATGGATGGATGGATGTTTGTTACTCTTTCACGCAAAAACTACTGAATGGATTTGGATGAAATTTGGCACACATATGGTTTATAACCAGGATTAACATATATGATACTTTTTATCCCGATATTCCCACGGGATCAAAACTTATGCGGGTGAAACCGCGGGGCGCAGCTAGTAATATTTATTATAAACGCAAAAATTTGTGAGGATGGATGAATGTTTGTTACTCTTTCACGCAAAAACTACTGCTTAACAGATTTTGATGAAATTTGGCACACATATACTTTGTAATGTGGATTAACACATAGGATACTTTTTATCCCGATATTCCCACGGAATCGAAACTTATGCGCGTGATACCGCGGGGCGCTGCTAGTAATGTTATAAACACGAAAGTTTGTGAGGATGGACGGATGGATGGATGAATGTTTGTTACTCTCTCACGCAAAAGCTACTAAACTGATTTTGATGAAACTCTACAGTAATATAGCTTATACATCAGAATAACACAGGAATACTTTTTATCCCGATATTCCCACGAGATCGGCATTTATGCGAGTTAAACCGCGGGGAGCTGCTAGTTGATGATATTTAAATTACAATTTAATAAGCATTATTCAAACAATAATTATTGGAACAAGTTGGCAAGATATAAAGCTAAAACCTCTAAACCCCATTCCCTAGAGCGATTGTGTAAGAATTTTACCTAAACAGGGTTTGTTTACACTTTCATCAGATAGTTTTGAAACGGCATATCATGCCGAAATGACGTCGTTCGACGAAAGCAAGCTAGAGTTGCCGTCGCGTAATTTCGGGTAGTGTGCTTCGCTTGGCGGCAGAAACAGCAGCCCAATTGCGTTACACACTTTCAATCACAATTCTAGGATTTTGAAGGAAATTCCTAAACCACTGATTCATCATAGGTTTGAAAGATTCGTCAGCTGACGATGTAGATAACGCAATGAACGTCACTGAACTGTCAAAATGAAAGATATTGCGGTAAATTTTATGTATGTTACGCAGTTGCGCCGCACGTGTTTATATTTACGTGGTTGTATTTAGCGTGGTTGTGTGTTGTGTCGCATTGTGTCCTTACCTCCGGTGGAGTTGCGCGGCTTGCTGCTAACGTCAGGCGTGGCCGACAACGGAGGGTCATCCTCCTCGCGCTTACCTGGGGAGCTGGATACAAACACACGTAGATACGGTTAAAGATATTTATTTTCGCAAAAGAATTACAAATTTCACTTATAGGTTTAGGACAATGTTATCTGCCAGTAACACTAACATTACAATAATACTTGGACTTACGTCATTTTAGCGTAACAAGCACAGATGCCAGCTGGTCAAGTTACCGGTAACTGTCAATTTTTCCCAATCAATATTGTATAATGTGTATATTGTTTTAGTTAGCGAAAAAGTTAAAAATCTATTAAAGAAATTTGACAGATTGTAGTAGCTTGATGTGCTGGCGCGTACAAAATAAATCAGGAGAAGGTAGGTTACACACAAGAAACAACACGACAGTTTTGAGCGATGAGGGTAGGGCGCAATTTATATCTTCGTATGTTCGTTTTTTGGGTATTTCTTGTGATTCTGTTACCTCGAAGTTATTTGTTTGTGATCTGGCGCTTTCCACTAAGCCATATTTTGTCGTAGTAGTTTTAGTAATACGGGTGCAGTACGTTTTATCAATGTTATTTAGTATTCTAAGTCCGATTTCTTTTAGCACTGTCTTATATTCTTTAATAGATTTTTCTTTACTTAGTAGATTCAAGTTAAAATCTCCAAAAAATACAGTTCTTTTCCTTTTGATTAAGTGAGTTTCAAGAAACTTCTGTACGTTTGTTGCAGCCTGTTTATAGGCCACTCCAGTATCAAAAGAAAGTTTGTCCAGGTGTATCCATAAAAAGTGATTGTTACCTTCGCAATGCTCTTTCATTAATTCATACTTTAGTTCGTTATGCACATATATTGACACTCCACCGCCCCTTGAAGATGTTCTATAGTTGTGTATAGTTTGGTAATTCTTGCCTTAAAGCTTCATTTTCATCCTCTATCCAGGTTACGACCAGTAATATTACATGTATAGTGCACTTTAACGTTTGTATGATACTTATACTGTATTTCATTAAGTTCCCCTGGCGCAACAAAACTGCGAACATTTACGTAAAGGAAGCTTATTGCTTTAGTTTTAGTTGTGATATTTGCATAGTTATTTGTTAGTTCGTATGTAATGAAGTTTTGCTTTGTTACAAGTTTTCCTAAGTCACTTAGTTTTTTGACTATCTTTGATGTTCCCTTTGAAAATTTTATTATTAAATCCTTTTCTCTGTTATCTTTCCTCTGTTGTAAGTCTCTAAGGTTTTTCATGAACTTTCGTTGTTGAGAAGTCTGATCAGAGTAAATTTGCACACCATCTACTTTCAGGTTAGTTTTAGTTCGCAGTATAGTCTGCAATTTCTTGGGATGAAAAAGATGATTTAAGTGGTCGTATTTTCCGTCATATTTTCGTAACACTTTTACTGCTCTAGGACAATCCGGGTATATACCGTGTTCTTCGCGTTATCCATAAGCTTTGGCGAACGCTTCTATAGCTTTTACATATCAAATCTAACAAAAGCAGTACCTAGTACTTAAAAAGGCTTCGTTACAAATATGTATATTTGTAGTTTCATTTAATGAAATTTAATTGAGCTATGCAGTAAGAAAGGGTCTTAATTTGGCCTATGTTTCCGCTTAGTGCAATTAAAATGATAAATCTATCAAGTGTTTCGGATAAAGAGATAAAGAGGCATGCATATCGGGTGATTTACGTAAAGGTATTTAGTTTGTATGAAAATTAACAAAAAATAAGAATTCATTCATGTGTCCATAATGAAAAATGCTTATTCCCATGGTCTGAGCACATGGTCGAAGTTTAGTTTATGTATATCGTCCGGAACATGGTGTATAGTGTTTATAATTCTTGCTGCTTCATTCCTTTCATGTCTCACAGGAACACCTACAATAATAATGTTCTTACCACGTTCAGCTCGGTCTTGAAATTCCTCAAAGAGATCTTCATAAATAGTCTGTGGCGTTGTTGTGCTGGTGCTGAAGAAACAAATTTTAACTGCTGGACGTCAGTTCGGAGGGATATTCTTCGTTTTCTTTAACGGTGTCCGATAGTGTACTAATTTGCGTTTGAAGACTTTTATTTTCTGCTATTAGCTCTTCGGTTGTTCATGTCTTGTAATGTTTCGTTAATAGAAGTAATATTATCATTTATTGTTTTTATATTTTGGTTCTGCTTTGTACAGGAATCCTGTAGTATTCCAACAGTTTCTTTCATTATTTCATCTTTAAATTCAGTGAACTGGCGGTCAAGTCGCTGTCAGGCGACTTTCTCTTCCGGTAAGACACATTTTCTATTTTTTCAATTTCCTTTCTTCATTTTTTCTCCTTCATTTTTGACAAATCAGGCTGAGAAGTACTAGTATCTCGAATCGAAACTGGCAAACACTGGAAACTGTCGAGTTAACGCAACTGTCTATTCGGCAAAACTGACGAATCATTGACACTGACTAATCAACGAAACTGGCGAATTAAATAAACTGACGACTGAGAGAAGCTGACCAGTGATACGCGGACTCGGATCACCTAGTGTTAGTGAAAACAGGCATTAATATCGCTAGCACCTGGCCTTACAGAAGAACATCACCAGCTATAAGTTGCTATACAGCGCGCCGCTTTAATTAATGGCGACATTAAATTAACACGCGCCTACGGTTTCGCGTTTTCGTTTTATAAACATATTTTAATTTATTTATTTACAATTTTCTAAAATAGCATCTTGGAATAACCTGTGTATTTAACGTGCACAGGGGTCATTTGCAGAGGTCACGGATCATAACATCGCATGAATGAAATTAAAACGAATAACGTGCAAAGAGTAGGCGAAGAGAGAGAGAGAGAGAGAGCCCTATGTCGGTGAGCATCGCAGGCAGTAGTTTTCAAATTACGAATTATTTTATGTTGTTATAATTTTATGATTACTAGCCACTAGCCCTACCCGTGTGTTAAATATATGTCGCCAATGTAGCAGCACGTTGTATAGCCTTCTCAATTATTTGTAACATTTCAGGCGGAAATAATGTCGTGTAAATCGCACTGAAGGCTTAAGCACGCCGAACTTTTTTCGCGTATTTTCAATCGAAGTGTTGCTAGACTAACGCCCCATATACACGATGCCAGTTTCTTACAGTAAAATTGAAGAAACAAATGACTTGCAACTTTATTTTTGCTTCAAACTATTGTAAGCCATAGGTAATTACATCGCATCGTATAAATCAGGCTTTAGTTGATTTTTAGCCGCAAGAATTAGCTGCGAGTACCTACAAATAGCTGGATGTAATGAGAGTGGGGTAAAGCAGTGACCGAGTGGCGTCCAAGAACTGGAAGACGAAGTGTCGCTCGTCCGGCGGTGAGGTTGGCGGACGACATTGTTCACATCGCGGGTAGAACCTAGGTGAGGCTGGCACAGAAGCGTGGGGATTGGCACAAGAACAAAGGTCTACGCTCAGCAGTGGGTTAAGTCGGGCTGTGGATGATGATGATGAATGGGTTTATTCATGAAGGTTTACCTGAAGGCATCAGGCGTCATGAGGTTCAGTTGCGGCGCGATGGTCGGTGACTCAGGTCGGGTACCAATCAAGCTGCCTGGCTGTGTCTATGACAACATATTAAACTTTTTCATATAAAATTGAAAAAGTGGGACACGTAAAAATAAAAACCCTACTAAGTGCGAGTCGGACTCGCACTTGACGGGTTCCGTACCAGAAGCTAAAAAAACGCCGAAAAAAAAACACTTCTTGTATGGAGACCCTTTAATTTTTAACTTTATTTTATTTTTATTATTTGTTGTTACAGCGGTAATAGAAATACGGTTCGTGAGATACAGCCCGCTGACATACAGACGGACGGACGAGCAGCGGAGGCTTAGTAATAGGGTTCCGTTGGCACCCTCTGGCTAGTTATGCACTAGCGGTTGGCCGCCTAGGCGGTTCATTTAAGTGGCCAGCCGCCTGACGCGGTTAGAATAGCGGCTGCCCGCCGTTGCGGATAATCGCGATGTAACCGCGTCAAGCGGTCCAACCGCTAGAAGGCGTGTTGGTCCATAAACAAAATGGACTCCGTCGAGGTAGCTTGTGTTATCTATTATTACTCCCGGAAACAACACAAGAAAAATAAAAAAATAAAAACAACAACAAAATAGAAACACGCAACGAATTTGGCCAGTTCGCAAGTTTTCAAGAACTGAAAAAGCCCGAAGATAAAACTGCATGAACCGCCAGTGCGTGTAAACAAGATGGCGGCTAGCCGCGACCCTACATTCAACCGCCGCGGTTGAAATTTTGTGGCGGTTATATGCGTACGACCACAAGCGGTTACATATTAAAATGCAAAAGCGGCTAGCCGCCCCCGCGGTTAACCGCTAGCGCGGTAGGAGCTCTTTGGGTACGGAACCCTAAAATTTCAGTCTAATTAAAACCTTCTTCCTATTTTGCTAGTCAAGTTGACCAGTGGCCGCCATAGAGGCAAAACTGCGGTTTAGCATCCAACATAACTTTCGTAAAAGTTTGACGAATAAACTAAGGGCCGGTTGTTTCAAACGGTTGGTTGACGTAACAACATACGTCAAATAATAACGAATACGTAATTATTTGACGTAAGGCCATAATTTTGTAATTGTAATTCGAAACAACGATTTTTTGGTTTGACGATCATTAGCGCCATTTCTTACGTATACGCGTGCGTCAAGTGGACGTGAAACAACCCGCTCTTAGTATCGTGAACACAACTTTTTTGGCGCAGCCGTGAATCACACACTATTGTTGATTGAAACATTATTTATATTTTGTTAATTTTGTGTTTCACGAACTGTGTCCAAATAAACTTTATTCTTTTATTTATTTTTTTACTTTTGTGGTTTTCGTCAACACACAACTTATATATAACTTGCAAGCTCTGAGCCGTACATCAATAGTGGTCCTTCGAGGCGGATGAAGTTAGTTCATTGTACCTTCGGGGCCAACCATAAATTACGTCAGACGAATTTCATGATCTTTTTACCCCAGTCGTTGTTGACTCCCCCCCTCCCTAGCAGCTGGTCACATTTGTGAGATTCCCGCCCTCCCTAGTGTGACATCACATATTTTGCAATTTTACACTTAGAAATTATTGAATTAAAACAGCAGTTCCGAAATTAGTTTTATTTCCATTTAAATTATTTTTAATAAAATTAACATCAAATCAAACGTTTCAAGAAATTAACAAAACAAAAAACGGTTAATTAAAGATACAAAACTTAATGATCGTGAGTCCATGGACTTTGAACCCACTCTTTTAAATTCCTTATAACTGGCATAGCAGTCACTCGTTTGGGTTGTTAATGTCAGAAACATTCGTTGTGTCAACATCTTTTTCATCCAACCATACAGCATCATCGTCATCATTCAAACAAAGAAGTTCTCTGGCACGTCTAGCACCAATTCTTTGAGGACGAATCTTCGCGATGGGAAAACTTCTTGTTGACTCTTATGTGATTGCTTGTGTTGATTAGTGGCCTTGTATGATGCAAAATATAGACCATAGATGCCACATGGTCGCTTAAACAAGTATGCCTCGACACTGGGGCAATAGCTATCATACGGAACTTGTCAAATGTGATGACGCTCGGAGATCTAAAGCTAGCTGAAGTAACAGTGGAGCAATTTTACCTTCGGAGTCAATCTTTTTCTATGGTTACATACCCGCGCTAAAGGGCGCTTAGGTGGTCGGCGCGTAACACTAGTAGAGCGAGTGGCCGACAACAATTTGAACCTTATGTTTTAGACACAGATAGAGTTGCAAATGTTTTTGGGTTTTTCGTTAATAGTTCAAAGTTCATGTTTTAACACTTAGATTATAATAGATTTTGAAATGTGACGTCACGAAATTTAGGATCCCTCCCACCCGCTTGTCACACAATGTCACTTCGTCGACCCCCTCCCACCCCCTTAACGTGTGACGTAATTTATGGATGGCCCCTTCCATTAACCTGATATTCATTGTAATTCAAACCTTATGTCAAAGCATTTAACAACTCGTCATTTGACTAGTAGAGAGTGATTGTATCGAAATAAACGACGAACACATAATAGGTATTCGTTCCGGTGTACGCTGTTTACGGCAGCGTGAAATTTAACGCACGCAAAACATTGTGCTTATGGGTGAACGCAACGGTACAAGAGTTGTAGGGGTTTAGCAATTATTGTAATTGTATGTTATAACATTTAAAACTTGTTTTCGTAAAAAAAAGTTGAATTTGACCTTCAATATCTCCTCGAACATCAATCAATGTTATCGTAGGAATATAATAGAAATAAATAAGGGATCCGCTATTAACAGGAACAAAACCCGAAAATTTTGTCAGTTTAAATCAAATGGACGACCGTTATTCTTCCGACGGCTGATTGCTGTCGAGGGCAAGGTAAATCAGGTTATCGAAATGTTTCACTTTCGATACGATAGCCTGTCGGATGGTTGTGAATAGCTATGCAGGTTTGCCAAAAAAATATCACAATGACGGGGAGTACGGCTGACGGCTTCGTTAAGCCTAAGCGTCTTTTTACAACCGTTACATGTTTACATGTTTGAAATCTAAATAGCAAATGTTGTGTAGGTACCTGCGAGCGCATGAGCAAGTTCTTGAGCTGCTGGCTCTGCTGCTGCAAGATACTGGACGCGATGGTCGTGGGCGCAGACTCCGACGAGCTGTCCTCGAGCGCCAGTTCCGTCAGATCTAGGGCAACAAGGAGGTATAGCTTCTTAGGGCGCTTGCATAAAGAACCGGGTTAATCCCTGTTAATGATACATTATATTTATTTCCGATTGTGTGATATGATGATGTGTACCGTGCATGAGGTCTGCGTGTATGGGCGGGCGCGGCGGCGTGTATACAAGGCGGCCCTCCTGCAGCCCCTTGGGCTGCACGATGTACAGGCGCACGCATACGCGCCGCCAGTCCTCGCTGCCTTCGCCACCTGAACCTTCGTCCTGGTAAAAGAAGAGTAAAAGTTAGAAAGAAAGCAGTGTTTTTTTCTTCCTTTAAGTAAACAAATAAGCCAACTAAAACCCAAATAGCAGTCAGGGGGTTAATTGTAGATCTATGTTGGGTCACTTTGTTTGGGTCGGCCCAAACAAAGTTCAGCCATAAGGTATAGAAAATATTGTGTAACAAAATGCAGGGTAGCATCCGGACTGGCCTATTGAGGAAAGTACCAGAAACAGTTTGAGCAAAGCTGTCCCAACAGATGGCATGCATCAGCCATCGAGAGCTCCGCCTCACATGTGTGTAGCACCCCTAGTGACCCTAACATTCACTCACATCATGATGCAGTTCGTAATGTATGGGCGAGTCGGCGTCGCCGCTCGATCCGTTACGATAAAGCGGCTCGTCGCTGCTCGGCTCACACTTGGTTTGCTGTTCCTCTGCGGAATACAAATAATGAAAGAATTTGAAAACTGACGAAGATATAAAAGAGTTAAGCTTTTAATACCTTCGTCAGTTTTCAAGTTCTTTTCTTTATCAAGGACACATAACACACAGAACCAACAGCTGAATCAAATCAATAACAATTGGACGTAGTTATGCAGAAAGGACTCAACCCACATTCTTCCTAATAACTCGTAAATTGCGTTAGTCTATGTAATAAAACTTGTCTCATAAAAATATTGGTATATTTGCCCATAAGTGACAATATTATTTGAAGCTGCGCTAAGCAGACTTTTGCTAAGGCAGCTATATTGAATTACTTGATAACAAAGACCAAAATAGCATACACCTTTCACTAATGTCAAGTCAACATCAACCTAAAACCTTGGTAGCTACGGAGGTTCTTACCCATTCAGAATCAGAATCAATTCTATTTTTTTGTAAATTTTGATGTTAAAAGTGCCTTTTATGTGCCTGATGAATGATTCAAGATTGAGTTACAAAGTGCACTAACGGGCAGCATGAGAGACTTTATAATAATGTGAGGGTAAGGATAGAAGACTCACCAGCATCAACAATACAGAAGCTCAGCACAGGATAAGGCAGCAGGAACTCCGAGATGCTCTTACAATATGCCATACTATCTTCAGGGTCCCGCGCCATGTTCAGCACATACAGACTCCTGGACTTGAAGTCTGACAGCAGCAGGTAGCTGGCACTCGTATCCAGCATGGCCTTGAGTCCCAAGGTGACTTCCGTGCCGACGCCAGGGGTAAACGTGATGGTTTGCAGACAGGACCAGGACTTGCATGACCAGATCTTGATGGTTGTGTTGTTTTCAGCACCGGTTACAGCGAATTTCCAGAATTGGACGCTGTAAGAATTAGGTTGAATATTTATTAAGAACTTGCACTTCGTCTGCGCAGATTTCGTACTTTCTCCTACATACCCCCGTTAATGGGAATTTGGAAAAATAATCGTGCTCTGTGAAGAAACCGAAGGTTTTGTATGCAATTACGGAAGAAGTTATAATGACGAACAATTACCGGAGATTTATTGTGAAAGGCGGCACGGTTGACATCCGTCGGGCATGTCACCGGCCGGAGGAATCAATCAAGCATATTATCTCCGGGTGTTCTCGTCTAGCCCCGGGTGATGTCAGCTATCGATTAATATAGGATTCATTCGTATCCGCCATTTTGAAAAAAAAAAACAAAATGGCGTGACAGTAGGTATGCCAGGCTCCATATAAAATCTTCAATCCCCTTTAAAATACGAGATACGTATGTTAACCCGGAGCTACCTCGCCAAACTTAGCCTATCCCTCGATCGACCCGTGCGGCCGTTATTGCTTAGCCACGACTCCCTCATTTCACAAATATGGTGTATGTAATTTGAAAACTTACTCAGTATTATAGTTCTTGTGGTTGTCTAAGAAGAAGAGACAGCTGAGCGGTTTCCCGCCGTGCGGCTGCCATTTGTGCAGGCAGCGGGGACTGCTGTCGGCGTGCATGTACACCTGCAACATAGGAGTGTGTTAAACCACAGTGTCGATGGTTAAATGGCTAAAGCCCAATTTAAATGAGTTGGTAATAAAATCCGATTTCCTCAATTTTTATATTACAATGGTAACAATGGTACTATTGGTACAACAGGGTTTAACTTTTGCTTAAATTAAAGCTAAATAACTTCTTTACAACTTCATCTGTCATGACTTTCTTCGTAGACAATGGTCAGGCACTAGTCGTCTGGCATTTTTGCTGAACTGGACCTTTTTGGCGCAGCCGTGAGGCACACTTTCCTGCTAATTTCTTACACAGGACTTTACACTTTTTATTTGATCTTTATTTTTTTGTTTTTTATCTGATGTATGTCTTTGAATCTGTGCTAAATAAATGTATTTTCTTTTTTTCTTTTTCTTTAGAATGAGTATTTTAACGTTGTATATCCTGCTCGGAAGATGGCTAAAACTGCAATTTTAAACTTAATACTCAATACATTTATTGTTTCCACATGTAAACTTAGGTAGGTTTTTACAAAATTATGGCCACTGTAGCCTGTCGGGTACAGCAAAATTAGGGAAAGACGACGAGGGTACTTTTGTGGAAATATGGCCAATGTTTGAAGTGGGTTATCATCTTGGGTTGGCTGCGCTAAAATTGTAGTAATTTTGTATACTTTAAGAATGGGGTGACTTTTTCCATTGCATGCACCTTTTAGAAGTCAAAAACTGAAAGAAGTCCGAAAATTTCGAAGTATTTTGAACACAACGCAGGTAGACATAGGGCAACTAGCTTCATCTTTCTGACTGACCGACCCTTTGACAATTCAAAAGTGCCTGTAATTGGTTTAGTTGAAATAAATGATTTGAGTTTGAGTTGAGTTCAGTTTGACAGGTCTTTCGAAGTTGCAAACTTGGTTTTATAGAATATATACAGGTGTATATAGAATAGATACCTGGAAAAACATGACGTATCCGTCGGCGGAGGCGGTGGCGAGGGCAGAGCCGTCGGGCGAGAAGGCGGCGTCGAGGATGGCGGCGGCGTGCTCGGCGGCGCACAGTGCGCCCGCGCCGCCCACGCGCGCGCCCGCCGACACGCTCCCCGCCAGCCCGCGCGTGTTCCACATGCGCGCTGGGGGAGTGTTACAGTCATTATCACAGTAGGCAAACGGGTGTAAAATCACTTAACGGAGCCGAGTCACTTATTCTTTATTCTTCCCATTATTGTAAACATTTTTTTGCAATGGACTTGGAAACCGATTAATAAAGGATTCATTCGTAGCCGCCATTTTGACAAAAAAAAAAAACAAAATGGCGCGACAGAAGGTATGCCAGATGCCATATAAAAATCTTCCATCCCCTTTATGGTACAGATCGAAGAAAGCAATTATTATATTTTTAGTTCGCCCGTCTATCTTTAACAACTTTCGCCAGGCCCAGTACCAAGACTATCCAGCTTACTTGTGGCCATTTATAAGAGACCTCAGCTTTTAACTGGAATTCACACCGTATCTTTTAGAATACACTACATGTCACTAATCAAAGACAAAAAAAAACGAAAGAAAACCAAATAACAAGTACCAACAACTAACATTTAGATTAAAAAAAAAAAAAACTGTGTGTAAAATAAATAATACTCTCTCACCAATATTATCGTGTGTGGTGAGCAGTAGCCGTGCCACGTCATCGTCAGTTGCCTCGTCCTCGTCGTCCGGTATGTACGGGCACCACACCACTCGGTGTGATGTACCCACAGCCCCCGTGTCTTCGCGGACCTCAGCCAATAGCGTGCATCTGACAGAAAACAGTTTCACGATGAAACAAGCCGTGGGCACTTCCATACAATCTTCATCCCCTTTTTAACCCCTTTCGGGGATGTATTCTCAAAAATCCTTCCTGCTAACTTCTGTTATAAAAAGCTTGTGCCAAAATTTCATGCTTCTAGACCTAGCGGTTTAGGCTGTGCAATCTGGCAGTGAATGAATGAATTTAGCATTTTTATAAAGTAGATGGAAGCGTTGAAGCGTTCCTAAGCACGTTATGCTGTTGGTCCCGGGTGTCGTTCGTGGATCTTTGATAGTCGTTATGGTCGTCAGAAGCCCGAAGTCTGACAACCAGTCTTATCAAAGGATCGTCAATCGTGTTACCCAGTAACTGGGTTGTGGATGCCAGATATGCAATCTCTCAATGTAAAATACTGATAAGCTGCATTCAGTTAGACTGGAAGTCGACTTCAACATACTTGTGATAAGGCTAGGCAGATTGCACACTGCTCATGGTGCCTCCATTAAACAAAAAGAAAGTGCTTATGTAAGCGCGTACTTTTACGAAAGTCACGACCCGCCGTCACGGCACGTCATTTTGGACCAAAATGACGTGCCGAGATGCGCTACGATCGCGCGTTTTAATTCGTATGAGCGAGATTAAGAGCAGGTACTTTGGAAGCGACCTAAAATTCGATGTGTCATTGTCAGTAAGGATACCAATGACCATTGACTTATAAAATGAGTAAGGGCTTTTTTGCTATACTGATGAGCACCATTTTTCTATCTCTGGCAGTTTATTTATTTACTTACTAGTCGCGCCCCGCGGTTTCACCCGCATAAGTTTCGATCCCGTGGGAATATCGGGATAAAAAGTATCCTATGTGTTAATCCTGATTATAAACTATTTGTGTGCCAAATTTCATCCAAATCCGTTCAGTAGTTTTTTGCGTGAAAGAGTAACAAACATCAATCTATACAAACTTTCACGTTTATAATATTAGTAGGATTTAAGGATTGCCAACGAATGGTACAAAATAAGTACGATTTATAAATGAAGAATACTGTTCAATTAATAAGTTTGTTGTGTAAATCGAAAACATACCTCAGTCCGCTGTCGGTGACTTCGATCTCATGCACATAGAAGTTGCCCAGTTCGTCTATACATGCTAGCACCACCTGGGTCTGAATGTGAGCAAACGCCAAGTCTTGCACCTGCAAACAGCACAAGCAACAAATATTAGTGATATTGGTGTCAGCGATAAGGCCGCCATTGAAGTTATAGCGCTACAAGGTTCTTTGGGCGCGTGGCCATAATCGGAACTAACGCCGAAATCTTGGTTTTTCAATACATTTTCAAAAAACAATTGCAATAAATGTATTTAGGGACTTTCATAATCACAAAGCGAGTGACAGTCCCATCGTACCCTAATACCACTAACCTTTATTATAGAAGTACGCTGGACATCATATCTACTATCGATGACAAAATGAAGACATTTGATTTTAGCCATTTTGGCGCTGTTAACAACGTGAGCGTCCGTGGAACTAATATTTATTTCCTGAGACGCTCGAGCGAGGCGCTTTGAATCGGCACAAAAAACAACTGTCATTTCATATATTATATTTAGTACAGCGTACTTGTTTATTAGAGGTCAGTGCTAAATACACACTGCTACGGATTGCATTTGCGCCATGGACCTGAACAGACTCATCGCATTATCACCATTTGGTTGAGACAGAATTTTATGGATTGTGCCTATATCAAGTTGTTCAACCCCAAGACCCCAAACATATAATTTCTATGAGACTCATATTGAACACAGTCCATCAATTTTGATGGACTGTGTGTGTTGATGTAAGTCTTCTATAACTCTAAAGTCCACACAATTAGGCGAGTTCGTTTTTTTCATCATGAACGCCCTGTTACCTGTGCATTTTGAGCCAAACGTGTTAAGTTTTGTTACGAGCTTTGGGGTTCGTGACAATTAAAACTGCCGATAATAATTGCCAAGAATAACACTTTAATTAAACAACACTAATAACAACTCAAACACACTAATTATAAAGCACAATTGCACTTAAGTCGCACTTGAAGATCGCTTTCGATGTATTCGCTTGTATCGCTTATCCAACTCGTGAGTCTCGGTCGTCTTATCCCGGCCTTATATAGTGCCGCAGATAGTTCTAGAACCCTCTATTGTAGAAACATCTAGAATGTTCGAGTACATACCGGCCCCGACTGACCATATGTCGATAGTTCTAGAAAGTTCTAGCATCGAAACTTCTGGAAGGATCTATTAGTTCTGCTACTCGATACTAGATGGCGCTAGTGGTAACTTGTGGCGCGCAACAGTATTAGAATTATATGAGTTTTTTGCCATCGATACGCTAAGAAGAGGAATAAATGTTTACCAACAGCGCCACCCTGTCAAAAGATCCTTGTAGCAGTGTATTTTGTTTTGTGACATCGCTGAAGACGAGGGTCCGTTTAAAAAGGCTATGCACATCAGCCAAGACGCCTCTGTCACGTGCTTTGTGATAGTTTATTGAGTTGGTTACCTCTCCCTTCATGCCCTTGATGAGCGCGCGCCGGTCGGTGCCAGGTTCAGGGTTGTACACCACGCGCACCATGCCGCTCCAAGTCCCAGGGTTCACCGCATTAGGAGCTGCAGGCAAAACAAAACAAAAATTTAATGAATAATATCTTAGCCCAGGTTCGACGTTTTTTATTGTTATAAGTAGTGCTTTGAGAATCTAGTGCGTAATAAAAAATCGCCTTATGAGTTGCAGGTCGTAGGTTCGATTCGAACCCAGACGGGCACTTTACTTTGTGTAAATTATTTCATCACTACTGCTCTCAAAACGGTGAAGGAAAACATCGTAAGGAAACCGGCATGTCCTAGATTCCTAGAACCAAAAATTCGAAGACGTGACATCTACCAACCCGCACTAAATTCGTGTGGTGGATTACGGCCCACTCCCTCTCACAGAGAGGAGGCCCGTGTCCCAGGCTGATTATGCAGTCTGCTTATTTGAACTGGTAGGTATATAGTTCTCAAATAGTAAGCAAGGTATTTGATGAAAGTGTAAACAGACCTTTCTCGGGTTAAATATGAAAATTGAAGTTATCAACGCCGAGTGAAGCTATTTCGAGCGTGGGAAGTGAAGTTTTTGAACGAAGGAGCTTCCCGCCATTATTTTTCTCATGCCGCGAAAATCGTTTGATTTAGTGGATTGTTATTATTTTCGGATTAATATATCAATAATTATATTATAAAGAGGTAAACTTTGTTTGTTTGTTTGTAGGGAGTAATCTCCGGAACTACCAGTCGGATTTGAAAATGTCTTTTTAAATTTGATAGCCCAATCCTTGAGGAAGCTATACAGGCTGGCAGGGACATCGACTCGCAACCGCTTGCCATGAATTCAGTACATGATTCTGGACAACCCTGCGTTGAAATTTTTCGTTGGCTTTTTCTTAATTTTTACATTTGTTTCTGCAAATTTTTTTTACTGTATAAAATCATTATTTCTATCTAACCAAATGACATTTTTAATTAAAAAATTGTAAATTCACTTGTTTCACTTAAAACAGCAATGTAAATAAAACTCGAAAGCGCAGCGCGCGGTATCACGGTAGGTAGCGCGTACGCGCGCGCCATCCGCGGAGCATTTTGATCGCGTTGTGTTGCACTCAAAAATGTAAATTTTTTTAACCGGTCTTTTCCGAGATGAATGACTTTCGTAATTTTATTTATGGCATCAGGTGTAACCTTTTCACGACGTTTGCGCTTCGATGTCCCTGCCACCCTGTATAACATTTCACTGGGATTCTTAGGAAACGGGCAAAAAGAAAAAAAGTAAGAAAGAACGCAAAGCGAAAACGAAGTAATAGCGCGAGCAGGCGATGCGATGCGATGCGAGTGGGTGGGTCGGGGAACAAGATATTTAAGGAAGAAGAAATAGCTAATACGTGTCGTGTTTTAAACACCCTCCATATAAAATAGTTAATAAACATAAATTATCCAATGATCTTTCAGGTGATTTTAAATTAGAATTTCGGGTTTTAGTATAAGTACAAATACCCCGTATCCCGTAGAAGATGGCGGCACGAGCTAGACAAAACAAACAACCAGTGGTCCACTTTAGCCTTGGATCGAAAGAGCTGGTCATGGGGAGAGGCCTCTGCCCAGCAGTTTGGGTTGATCAAATCAAAGCGCTCAATTTGTAAGTGGCACTATAAAATTTTATTGGCATCAACAGGTACGTATTCTGCAGTGCGATTCTGTAACCATCTCATCGTGAAAAGTTAGGTGAAGTGAGCGTGGAGTGAGCTGTCATTCCAACTAATGCTAGGGATTGACACAATTCACTGCTCACTCTTAGCTCACTTCACCTAACTTTTCACGGTGAGATTTTTACAGAATCGATCGGCTGATCCATTTGTTTCATTTCATTTCATTTATTTATTTACAAAAAAATTACATTGTGTTTGAAATGGTATTGTGTTTGCAATTGTGTATAGTAGACCCTATTCAAATCTGTTGTCGCATCTTAACCAATCACTGCAGTCAATCCTAGATTAACTTGACAGCATGTTTGTTAGTCTGTGTCGGTCAGTCTTTCAGAAAGTGGGTGTTACAGAGACATTGCAATTTACAATAAACTAGCGAAACCAGCAGACGACGGCGTCATCCTGCCCGACCGGGTCCAAAATAAAAAGAACTTTTTTTCTTTCAATTTTCTTCTATACAAACCTTGTCCTGACAAAAACAAACACAAAAAAAAAGAATTATCCAATTTGGTGCAGTCGATCGGAATTTATGCGCGTACATACATTTCGGTGATTCATTTTTATTTATATAGAAGAAGAAGATAGATATATTAGGATTACTTCGTAGGTGTATTTTGCAAATATGCGCGTTCATTTATCGTCACACTGTTGTTATTAATAACAACAATTTTTTTTTATTGCCTTCTACCGATGGCCATTCTGCAAAGCTTTGTGATTACTTTGCTTTAATATACTAATGTATGCTGTTGTTGCAAAATGGACTGTTATAATGGTGGTTATACCAGTCCAATTTCATATCAGTCTCCCATAGAAGTAGCGCAAGTTACAATTATTATCACATCCTGCCTTATTTAGCAGTTATTGCAGTTTAGACCTTCGCCGACCATACGCAAGCGATCAAGGGCTTTCTTTACTTACATTATTCACAAGGGCCTTACGTAATATAATGCCAGGTAAAATAATAATATAATGGATACCTAATTAATATCATATAATGTAAACTGTAATATTGAGTATGTATATTTTTTATATTTATAACCATTTAAATTGTAATGCCTTAACAGGCAACTAAGTTCTCAAAGAACCTACCTATTGTTAATATCTTCGAATTTCTGTATATGTACTTAGTTCGCAATAACGTGTGAAAATGACGACACGGTTGGTGCAGTGGCTCAGCGATCGACTGTTGCGCTGCGTGTCGCGGTTCGATTCCCGCACGGAACAAATATTTTTATCGCCTACAGGTAGTTGTTCCGGGTCTGGCTGTTTATGTATGCGAGTTTTGTATGTATGAGAATGTTTGTAAACGAACCCACGATAGGTACAGGAGTAAAAAATTTTGCCTAGTTTTTTTACAATTGGACGTAGTTAAGCAGAAAGGACTCAACCCACATTCTTCCTAATAACTCGTAAATTGCGTTAGTCTATGTGACGAGATGTCAGCGAGCAATGGACAAAAGTGTCAACATTTTTATGCATGAGTACGTGTCTTTTGACTTTGTGTACCTTGTCTTTTTCGTTTTTTTTAATTTATTATTATTATTATTTTTTTACTTGTAATTGTGCGTTTTGTTTGTGCAGAATAAAATATCTTTCTTTCTTTCTTTCATGTAATACAACTTTACTCATAAAAATATTGGTATATTGGCCCATAAGTGACAATATTTCAAAATATTCCAACATAATTGCAGCAAAACACACCTAAACTTAAAACCTCGATAGCTCAAAAATTACTTTTTATGGGCTGAGTCCTTTCTGCTTAACTACGTCCAATTCATGTTGCATTGCATGCATTTAGACGGATAGTTTGTGTTACATTTCACAAACCTGAGGGTCTACTCCGAAGTAGTATCGGCCGAATGTTCGGCCGTTTCCTGCTACGAAGTTACTATTTGGTTCGGTCGGTCCCGATCCTACACTCCTACACTCTTTCAGATATTGACTATAGTCCCGACCCAATTGAGCCGATCCGAACTTTTTCGCATTTTTCAATAATATTCGATTCGGCCATGTGTCGGTCCGATCCGATCATTCGCACTTTGCACTTCGTAGTAGACCCCCTGTTGACATGATTTAATATAATGCTGGGTGCATTATATTAAATCATGTTTATTTCTTCTTCCATCTTGTTTGCATGTGTATTTTACTCTGTATCAGAATATTTTACTGATAAACAGTCTTAGATTTAAATAAGTATTATTTGTACAAATTTAAATAATTCCCCGCCCCGCCGCGTCTGCCCCGTTGGTCTCGGGGTCGCAAGCGCGACTGCTGTGCATGGGGTCCTGGGTTCGATTCACGGGTCGTGCAAAGTGTTATTGGGTTTTCCATCAGGAATTTCTCAGTAGTAGCCCGGAGTTTGGAAGTTGGTGGTGTGATACCCCCGTGCCTCGGAAAGCACGTAAAGCCGTTGGTCCTGTGCCTGATCTCTCCCCGGTCGTGTCGGATTCCCGTCCCATCGGACATCGAACGATTTAGAGATTAAGATTTTACGCGAATGCGGTGATGCTCAAAAAAGAGTGTTTGATGTTGCTCCTTATTAGAGACTTCGCTTATTCTACTAGTTTTAGGCAGTAAATCTATTTCATTTAACTAGTTTTATTATCATATTATAACAGTGGTGGCCCAGGGAGAGCAGTGGTAGCCCAGTGGTAACAGTAACAGAGTAAGTCCACTGGAGACTTACGAGTTGTAGGTCGCCAACACTCTCTCTGCACTCTCTGCTCCTTTACTCACAAGTAAAGGAACAGAGAGTGCACCTGTGTTTGCGCACACACTTGTGCACTATAATATCTCCTGCGAACCTGGCTAATCTCCGTTGAGATTGGCCACCGGGACCGAAATCGGTCAGGGCGATTATATATTTTTTTTAATTAATAATTCATAAAACAATCCCATAGAATTTTCCAATTTTCCCGGCAACTTTTACAAAAAAATTTTACGTTACAATCTGCATATGCACAACCACATATCAAGCTATAGATTTCCAGTATAAGCTGACTTCTCATTGTACGAAAAGCCTATTCAGTGCGAGGTCAGCTAAAACTGCAAATGTATAGCTTGATGTGTTGTTGTGTCTACCTACATAAATATGTTTATTTAAACATATTTTTAATTAGTGCATTAAATGCTATTAGCATATTCAGCCTATAATGTTCCCATTGCTGGAACAGGCCTACTCTCTGTGAGAGGAAATGGGCCGTAAACACAGGCCCAGTGCGGGTTGGTAGATGTCACATTCCTTCGAATTTTTGGTTCTAGGACATGCGAGTTTCCTCACGATGTTTTTCTTCGCAATTTGGAGAGCAGTGGTGACTAAATTAAATACACAAAGTAAAGTGGCTGCCTAGGTTTGACTCACAACATACAACTCGTAAGTCGGGGCCGATACCAAGGGACCACCACTGCTCTCGTGCTCATGTTTACCCCCAACTTGTTATTTTTATGTGTTTGTGGTTTTTTTTATGTTCATGTTTGCAGCAACTAAATGTATTTTCTTTCTTTTTTGTTTCTCTCTTAAATGCTATTGTTAATAAGTAATTAGCTTTTTTGTAAATTATTGTTTGCAAACCAAAATGGCAGAATGTATGTACAAAGATTCTTAAACGCTCTCTCCATTCAAACATTCCACATAAATAAATATTCTATTCAAATCAATGTCATACCTTTGATAGAGTATGCCAAGTACTTCCCACTGGTATGTATAGCCAGCAGCTGCCCGGCATAGAACTTGGGCTCCCAGTTGTAATCCACCAGGTTTTTAAGCTTCACTTTGGAGCTGCCATGGTCATGGTTTCCAGCGTTGGTGTTCACCATGACATTGGTGGAGAACACCTCCGCACTGCACACTCCGTCTCCATCGGAAAACGATCTGGAATAGAGCAGTTATATGAATAACCCACAATATCGGCATGGAAAGATAATTTTGGGACAATAAAATGGTTTAGCAGTGCAGGGCTTTGGGTGAAATGAAACCATTTACCCATGAGATGGTGAACAAATGATTACTGGGTATATTAGTTTATTTTAGTGGTTTACTACATGAATAGGTCCTAATTTGGATTAGGCAAAAAATGCACTTATAAGTTCTCATTTTAAAATGTTATCAACTCCATTCCAACTCAATTGCAATCAACTCCATTAGAAAACTAGACATATTAAAATTGGAAAAAATGCTATGTAATGTGGGATAAATTTGAGAGAAGAAGAAATTATTACCTAGTAAACTGGAATTACTACAGGAATTTGTAAGCTAATGTCAACTTTTGCCCCAGATGCAACAAAAATGTGTCATAGGGTGTTTTTAGGGTGTTGTACAAACTTTCACCATGAAGTATCGGAAAAGCCCACTAAGGGTTGATTGTCTACGTGAAATTCGGGCATGTTATGCGGATGTTTAGGCAACAGGTTACAGCAGTTTTAGCAGAAAAAATGCAAAAAATATACAGGGACACCACCTAATATAGCCTTTACTAGACAGAATACACTTAGAAGGTAGTATTTATTTGCGTAAGCACTTTATCAAAAACGAAATTTAGTTTCAGACTAATGTCACTTACATAGTTTGAGTGGCATCCGATAGCTTTGGAAGCATTGTTGTTGGTGCCATTATTGAGCTAATCTTCCGCTTTCCACATGAATTTCAGAAAGTTTAGCGCAAATCTACAACAGAATCGTAATTGCAAAAAATCATGCAAATATTACAACAGCAAACCGCTGATGCCGACCGACATGAGAATGCGTTTTGTTTTTACATTTCGCGTACTAAGTGTCTTCAACATTGGTTTAAATACTATTGTTTGATTTATTTACACTTAACTAATTTATAATTAAAATACGATAACTACGATTGTATTTAAATAAATCAACTCCCAGGAATGCTAATAATACATGATAACGCATTTATAAAATTGAAAAAAAAGAATGTTAGGAATAACGAAACGAACAATGGACCAGAAGGAAGACCGTTTTCAATTACCGTGAGTGAAGTAAGAAGAAATTAGTACTAATAATATACCAATAATATCGGTGAATGATACTTAACTTATGAAATATATTTTCATGTCCTAAAATAATAGTATTATCGATATTTTTCTAATAAAAAAAGTGTTTAGATAATGTTGTCAATCCAAATTTTGACTAGCGCATTAAGCTACAGACTGGGCAAAGAGAACAAGCCATTTTTAGTTGACTTGACAGGTGACAGGGCAGTGAATTGATTTTTTCGAAAATGGTAAGAATTAATCGTAAATATTAAATAATTTTGTTTGATATCGTTAGGGAAACCTGATAACTATGTTAACAATTGTTTCAGTCATTAACAGACAAACTTACCATGCTTATGGCCCGGCCGGGCGGCGACAATGCCCAGAAAGATGACGTGCCTTGGTGGATGCGCTACGCTGGTCGGGGACTTGGAACAGTTGGCGGCTTCAGTTCGTATTATTTTGCTATAAATTATATACGATACACATGCCACATTGAAGTGTCGCGTAGAATATTTCGTGTGCGCCAACAATTAGGTGGAGTTGACCAATAGATCAACAGTATTATCTTATCTTTAGAACCCAAATCAGTACCACCCTTGATTTTAGACAATGAGCCTGAAATAATAAACAGTTATGAGCTGTAACGTATTGCGTCTTAATTTCTCTGACAATGGGATAATTGTTTGTGCATATTTATTTCGAAAGTGTTCCTCAAGATAATTGGGGCATAAAATTTACACAATTACCTACTTAAAATATTAATGACTGCATTATTATGATTACATACTTAAACACGAAGTCTAGAAGATTAATCTAATGCATTTATGATATATAACTTTATTAATATTTATTTTTGTAATGAAAACCACATACTTAATTTTTCTATAACTTGTGTAATTTTATTGGTATCTACATAATTATATTGCATGACCTACTGTCTGACCCAATAATATTATTGACTACAACGCAATTGAGCTCTCTAAAATAGGGTTGAGCTACATGATGACAGATTCATGCATGTCCTCTCGGGACAGGTCAACTCAAAGCTGCAATGGCTCTTTCTTCAGGAGGCCCTTCCAGACATGGTCCTGCATTGTTAGAGTCACGTAAAATCTTAATAATATAATGTTTGGACTTAAAAAGAGATTGTGACCTCTGAGTTTGTTCAGCATCTTCTCAGGGACCAGTCAGCTAGGAAATCCCAACACCATCTAGTTTTTAAAATACATGTCAATATGACATGTAAAAGTGTCTTAAAATATCTACTTATAGGTAATACGGGCTGGTGTCCACAACTCCATGTCAATGCGCATATTTTGTGTATGGGTGGCAAAATTGATTAAGTATTCAATCCAGCCCAGCTCGTCATGGAAGGACAGCAACGCCTTGATCTTACTGACTGTCTCACCGAGGGTACCTGGGTTACCAAAGTCCTTTGCCGTGTCTCTAAAAAAGATCTATAAACATAAATAAACATTTCATTTAATTGAAAACAAATACAACAATCACCTGCTCAGTTAACTACCTTATCTTTGAGCTCATGTAAATAACAACTGTCCTCAAATTCAGTGTACTTATAATGATTTAATTACTTACATGCACTGAGATTGACGGTCTTATGACTAAGTAACTAATAACAGCTGCACGGATCGATCGATCAGGTTAAGCTACACTTGTCACGGTTGGTCCGTGGATGAGTGATATTTAAATAACAAGACCCCTCCGTGCCTCGTAAGCTTGTTAAGACGTTGGTCCCCGCTGTCATTTGTGGTTCTTTGACAGTCGTTACAGGTTGTCAGAAAGCCGAGTCTGACAACCAGTCTTACCAAGAGTTATTACCCAGTAGGGCACGCCACAATTGCCGCGATAAGTCCGCTCTTTGAGGAGTGGCTGGAGAGGCGCCACTTCGCCCCCCGACTTCTGCCTGACGCAGGTCCTCACCGGACACGGTAGTTTCGGGAGGGTCCTGTTCAGGATAAGGCGGGAGGAAACGCCAGGGTGTCACCACTGTGTGGATCGCCCGGAGGACACGGTGGAGATCTACCCGGCTTTGGCGGAGCACCGCCGTTTCCTCGTGGCGGCGATCTCGTGTCCGGCCCTGGTCCAGGCCATGTTACGGAGCAAGAGTGCATGGGAAGCCGTCACCTCCTGCAAAGCAGTAATGCGTGCAAAGGACGAGGCGGAGCGCGTGAGGGAGAAGCAATCTCTGCGCCCTCACGCCCCTAGTCGCCGCAGGAGACGCCCTGGACGTCTGTAGTCACCAGCCGACTCCCGGCCACCATAGGCGCGGGACTGCGGGCGGCGAGCAATGGGCATCTCGCCGCCCGGCAAGGACCAGGCCCGGGTCGACGGCGCGTTGTGTTTCTGGCGCGCCTCAAAGAGATGTCAGCACGAACTGACGGGGTCCGCTAGGGCCGATGCCTGCCAGGGCCGCGGGCTGTTCGAAAGAGCAACTGAAGGAACACGGGTGGGTTTTAGTCAGTAAAAGTCTGACACGCCCTCCCGCTCCGCCCAGATCGGGAGAAGTGATGTAATGTGAAGTGAGAAGTATGATGATTTACCACCCAGAAAAAAAAAAGGTACATATTACCCAGTATCTAACTGGGTTGTGGAGGTCAGATAAGCCGTCGCTCCATGTAAAGTACTGGTACTCAGCTGCATCCGGTTAGACTTGAAGCCGAACCCAACATAGCTGAGACAAGGCTAGGCAGATTAACATGCACTGAAATTAATGCCTTCATAGAGTTGTTATATAATATAATGCAAATTACTATGTGCGAATTTTGGCCCATCGCGTCCCCTGACGCGTCCGATCGCTCGCCCATGCTACTACTTACTACTTCGTTTTCGCTTAGTGTTCTCTCTGACTTTTTTTCATTTTGCTCGGCTCCTAAGGGTCGTAGCGTGATGTTAGATAGCCTATAACCTTCCTCAAGAATTGGACTATCATAGACAAGAAAAGAATTTTAAAAATCTGATTGGCAGTTCCGGGGATTATCCCCTACATACAAACAAACAAACAAATTTTACCTCTAAATTATTAGTATAGATAACAATGTCTATTGGGTCAGTTAGCTGGTTACTGGTTTTAATATCTGTAACAAAAAGTGAAAATTCCAGTTCAAGTCTTGAAATCCAGTTTTATTCTATCATTATGAGTCTAAATTAGATAAAATTAGCTGTGTCCGCGACTTCGTTCGCGTGCATGTCGGTAAAAGTTGGATTTCATGGGTTTTAATATTTTCTTTTGCCTAAGTTCCCCCCTGTAACATCAGCTATCTGCCAGTGAAAGACCCGTCAAAATTGGCCAAGCCGTTTGGGAGATCAGTCGGAATAAACAGACAAACATTTGAAAAAATGATTTTTTATTAAAAATACCGTATATACTTTCATACGCATTTAGTAAAAAGCTGTTATTTTGACATAACAAACAGACTTATTTATTTGTATAAATTAACCAATTTTTACCGAGGGCATTGACCATTAGCAATAACACTGGGATCACCAACCTCTGCTAAGTATGGTGGTTCTTTATGTAGATAATTTATTTATTAGTTTATCTATGGATCTACCCTAGAGTAGAAATCTTTCGAACAATTTCAAAGTACCCACATAGCATTTAATAATTTTCCGGAATCATGTACTGAATCCATGGTAACAGGTCCTGGCCAGGGTGGCCGTATAAACAGACAAGAAAGTTAACAAAAAAATATGTGCACACAACGACATATTAAGCTATACATTTCCACTTTTAGCTGACCTCGCATTTCGTACAATGAGAAGTCACTTTCAAACTCCGTGCTGTTACTAAGAAATTTCTAAACCTTAATAACAGTTTGCCCGATCTGGGAATCGACCCCACGCTCAGCAGGCACGCTTGCGGCCACGAGACGAGGCGGCATGGGCACGAAAACATTGTTCCTATTCATCCGACTGGGGCGATCAATAGGTTTATGAACATTTTCAAATGACATTAATAGTACTTATTTAAATTATTCAAAATAAGGTATTCAGTAAAAGAGGCATATGATAAATATTTATGAACCCCGATGAAACAGGTTTTTTAAATAAAAATGTATCATTAATTACATTAATTTGTGACAAAAATTGTAAAACCAGTTCCCTTAACATTGTTTAACTGATAATATCAAATGTCAAACGTAATCAGATAGTCAATCTCACACTAAATGTATTTGCTTGTAATGAAAATAAAGCAAATGTAGTACTAAAAGCATTGATAGTCCTCATTAAAAAAAAAAAAACAATCTTAGTTTATATGCCCATAAAATGGTTGGTTATTATGAACTTTATGTCCTAAGTATCAAAGGCAAAACTAAAAGAGAAGGTTTAATTAACCCGATGCAGCAGGGTCGTTGCGTAACACACTCAGTAGGACTGGCTTTCATTTTCACAGTTCAACAAGATTCATTGAGTTATTTACATTGCGACCAGACAATTTTTTCGAACATATGAAGCAATGGATTAGCAATATCCTTCAAAATGATTCTGATTGTGATTGATAGTGTGTTACGTAATTAGGGTACTCTGGTTAAAGACTAATAAAGAGCCTACTTATATAGTTCTAAATAATAATCGTTTCAAAAAAGTTAGAAAATAAAATTAAATAAGTTCAAAGGTATCAGAAAAATAAAAAATAAGTATGATAAAGACTTAGTAGGTACAGACGCCAGCACATCAAGCTACTACAATCTGTCAAATTTCTTTAATAGATTTTCAACTTTATCGCTGCAGCATTAGGTTCAAGGTTGATTGGGTAAATCTGACAGTTTCGGGTAGCTTGACCTGCTGGCCTCTGTACATGGTGCACACAATATCAATGTCATAACAGATTTGTGGTACAATAATTAATGTTACATAACCAGTTTAGGCTGTACTTTTGATTGTACGAAAAACCTATACAATGGGAGGTCAGCCAAAACTGGAAATGTATAGCTTGATGTGTACCCACTCATACTGTCAGTATTTCGTTTGCACTAAATTACAAGATAGAATAAATTCAACAAAGGCGCCAGACCACCCAGAATCAAACGTACAAAAAAATGTTTTTCCAGACTGCCACTTCTACTATCAAAATAAACATTATAATCACATAAAGAACTTATTTAGGCAGATTTGTATATCAGAGATAACAACTGATAACATCTGGCTATATTAAGTTTTTATGTTCATTGATATTAAAATTTAGGCGTGTAGAACATTATTATTGATGTTCCATTGATCTTGGCATTGTTTTTTGTAGTCAGTACCCTAATTGCGTAAGGCTGCGTTCAGACGACACGCGCCCGCTAAGCGCACGCCACGCACGTCAGCACCCGGGTCTAATTCGCTTTGAATTTTTTTGTAAATAATTCGAGTCTTATGACACATCAATAGATCTCAAATTGCATTTATCGAAGTCCAACCTCGCACGCCACGCGCCCGCGTCGCGCCAACCCCGCGCTCACCGAGTGAGAGATTTTGCGCGTGCCGAGCGCGGGTGTAAGGCGGGCACAACGCGTGTGCATGGTCGGCGCGTGCAGGCTGAACACGGCCATACACACTTTCAATCACAATCTGAATCATTTTGAAGGTGCGAAAAATATAAATATTCGAATAATATATATTGATGACACGGTTGGCGCAGTGGCTGAGCGATCGACTGCTGCGCGTGTCGCGGGTTGATTCCCGCACGGAACAAATATTTCTATTGTCTACAGGTAGTTGTTCTGGGTCTGGCTGTTTGTGTATGTGAGTTTAAATATTTGTGAATGCATCCACGATACACCAGGAATTCCTAGTGTGGGGTAACGTTTTTAAAAAAACAAACAAAACAAAACAAAATATGTCTGCTCAACAACGTAAATGCTGCAACTGCAATGAATGTTGTTGAACTTTCAAAATGAAAGCCACTGCTACTGTGTTAAGCAATTACCCCGCCGATGTCGTGGGTGGCTGTTTTATAGATTAATATTCTTTGTAAAGAGTTCTCATTTGACCAATTTACCACCAAAACCTATTCTGCACGCACTCTGCTGAAAGCTGACTTTTTTAAAAGTGCATAGTGCTTATTGTTGTTATACTTTTCTATCGTGCTTGTTAGTGATCCTAAGATTTTTACTACTTTTTCTGATTTTATCCGTGAGAACCTGTAATTGGTTCTGTCTCACTCATATGTCTCAATTGATAGAAAGTTTCGGTTACTATTTTTTTTTAAATATGCCTAATATTTAGGCCCCTAATTTAGCAGGATACTATATTATATAGTAGGGTTGGCAACCCTAGTCAGATAGGCAGTCGCTTCGTATAAAATACTGGTATTTAGCTACATCCAGTTAGGTCCGTCCCGACCCTTGCTCGAGTCAGCCCGCGCCGGTGAGCCTGTAGTTCTGAATACGTCCCTAAATAATTCCGATCCAGCCTGTCCCTTGCTGCCCTCTCCCAGCGACGCCCTAAGCCGAGGTCCGTACCCCACAGGGGGTGCCCTTAGCGTGTAGTCGCTTAGTTTTTTAACCCGTTGAACGCCGTTAAACGCCGCAGGAGAACTAAAGTAACCGACATCGCTCGAAGGATTGCTCAGCTGAAGTGGCAATGGCCTATACCCAGCAGTGGGTGTCGTGCGGCTGATATGATGATGATGATGATGATGAACGCCGTAATTACAGACACATTTAAAAAGCCATTGTATCTCACGTGGATCTACGTTCCGGCATACAAAGGGTTGGGCCCTGGCTGGAGGCCTTAATTTATTCAGGCATCCACAGGCAGGCCCGGTTAAGCAGACGACAACCTCATAGGTTGAATAGCGAGATGCCCTATCGAAAAAAAAAATGCATCCGGTTAGACTGGAAGTCGACTACAAAATAGTTGGGAAAAGTCTAGGCAGAACTTGTAATGCAGTAGAAATGATACGACCTTGGTACTATTATACTCATTGTATGGCAGATTGGACATGTGTGGTCAACTGGTCTCTCTCGACGATTCGGGCATTGTGACCAATTGTCGCGTGTGTAGGAAGGTCGTTAACCAAAACTGTAACGGGTTATATTTAGAATATATCTTATGTAGCTAGCTGTGCTATACGGTTTTGATTCTATGGAACGCGCGAAATCATTGCTCTAAAAATGACAGTGACTATTCATGGTCTCCTATGTTATAGTCTGTCAACAAGAATAGCATATAATTATGCAATTAAAGTAAGCAAAATATTGGTATACCTGTTTATATATATCTGAGTTATATGTTCGAGCCGTTTGGGGTTGAAACACTAGGGCCATGGGGTCCGAGTGCCCACTTGGTTTTTCGAGATATCGCCAAGCGGTTAATCGACTCTTCACGTGACCAGAGGGCTGGCCTGTTTCTTGGCCAAAGAATTAGCATCGCCATACAACGTGGCAATGCTGCCAGCCTTTTGGGCACTGTTCCTGTTGACAGCGATGCGGACGAATTTTTTGATGCCCTATGATTATTTTGCTTATTTTTTTTTTTTTCATGTACATATCATTATTTTAAATGTTAGCTTATATAATGTAAATACTTAATTCCTATTTAAATAAAGTATTTTTTCTGTACCTAGTTTTTAAAAAACACTACTAGTGTTTTTATCATTGTTCCTCTCAACCAAAGCACCTGCCATCTAATCTCTTCACCACCCTTGGTTGACTAGTAGAGAATGTCTAAGGCATTAAGTCCGCCTTTGTACCCTTTTTGTGTGCGAGAGGTTTAAATAAATAATAAATAAAAGGCTGTCGTGTGCAAAAGTCCGTGGTCGTGAATTTTGGTTGACCTATAGAAACTTGTCAGTTGCATGACTGACAAGGTTTAAAATATGGCTCAATAAGTATCGCTCTACTGATTCCGCGTTCACACTTGGCAAAGTAAACGCTACTTTATGATTCGTGCCTCGGTGGGTGTCGTAAATAGCTACTAAGGGATGGATGACGTCATAGGATGGCAGGCAACTAAAGTATTACATCAGAGGATGGCATAACGCCATCCTGTCTGACTCCTTATATTAACGCCAACTGCGCTCGCCAATATTTCTACAGCTTTACGGCATATTTCTTTTTTACCATATTAACGGTCAATATGAAGCCTATGTTCGGCAGTGGATGTAATGAGCTGGTGGAGAATAAACATGTATTCTATTGGTGGAAATTTAAATGAAGTACGTGAAGCACTTTTAGACATTATCTTAGAATAGAATAGAATAGAATACTCTTTATTGTACACCATACAAATACTAAATTTTGAGTCTCAGACCTATATCCTATGCCTACGGGGTTTCTGGGTATTATATATATTCACAATACGTAAGCCCACTGGGGCTGGGGGTCGTGCGGTCCATGGCCATATACGGGGCCCCGGTGTGGGCGCGTTCACTGCGGCGGCGAGCCGCCCACTACCTGAACGCGCCCCAGAAGGTGGTAGCCGTAAGGCTAATCCGGGGCTACCGCACGATCTCGCGCGAGGCGGCAAGCCTCCTTGCCGGACTGCCGCCATGGGATCTGGAGGCGATAGTTCTCGCGCGCCTGTATGAGTGGCGCGCGGAGGCACTACGCCGGGGGGAAAGTCCGCTCCCGCGGCAAATTGCTGCGGAGCGGACGGACCTCCGGCTCGATCTCATGGCGACATGGAAAGAGCGACTGTCGCAACCCAGCGCAGGGCACGCCGCGATAGCGGCGATAAGACCCCTCTTTGAGGAGTGGCTAGAGAGGCGCCACGGCGCCCTCACCTACCGCCTGACGCAGGTCCTCACCGGACACGGAAGTTTCGGGAGGTTCCTGCACATGATCAGGCGGGAGGAAACGCCCGGGTGTCACCATTGCCAGGATCGCCCAGAGGACACGGTGGAGCACACAGTGGAGGTCTGCCCCGCTTGGGCGGAGCACCGCCGTGTCCTCGTGGAGGCGATCGGCAGCGGCGGCGGCCTCTCGCGCCCGGACCTGGTGCAAGCCATGGTCCGGAGCGAGAGGGAGTGGGAGGCAGTCGCCTCCTTCTGCGAAGCAGTCATGCTAGCGAAGGAGGTGGCGGGACGGATGAGGGAGAGAGCCTCCCGTCCCAGCCGCCGCGGGAGACGCCCCGGGCGTCGGGAGTCAAGTGAAGACTACCGGCCACCGTAGGCGCGGGCCTGCGGGCGGAGAGCAATGGGTAGCTCACCGCCCGATCAGGACCAGGCCCGTGCCGGACGGCGCGTAAGTGTTCCACGCGCGCCTCAAAGAGATGTCAGCATAACGAGGGGCCCCTCAGGGCCGAAGCCTGCCGGGGCAGCGGGATTGTCCGAAAGGGTTACCGCTACCCCGGAACATAAAGGGCGAAGGAAGGAACATGGGTGGGTTTTAGTCAGTAAGAGTCTGACACTCCCTTCCGCTCCACCCAGAGCGGGAGGAGTCATTTGATGATTTCCCAACCCAAAAAAAAAAAAAAAAAAAGCCCACTGGGGCTAGGCCCTCTTCTCTGCGAGAGGAACTACGCCTTAGTCTATCACGCGGTGAACACCACATGTCTTCGAACTTGGTTCTAGGACATTCCCTCACATCTTCATCGAATCTTCATATCTTCTTTTTTATTTGTTCCGATTCTTGTATACTTGCGTGTAATTGTGTACTCTCTGTTGGAGATCCAATAAATAAATAAAACTTCCTTTTATTCCAGTCGCCATAGTCCTGGGCCTGCTCAACTGCATCAGCATCGTGGTCTTGAACGTGGCCTGCCTGATCGCCGGCATCTGGCAGATGCTAGCCGGTTTCATAGTGATAGTGTGTGAAGCTCCGTGCTGCTGCTTCTTCATAGACTATGTGCAGACCCTCAGCGACAAGGTGGAGACCAGACCCTACTGGAATAAGGCTGCGTTGTATATTGGGTGAGTTGTTATCGTCCATTTTTCCTTATAAAGGCCTGCCGTTTAATTGAGATGGTGCTTGAGGTAGTTGCGCAGTACGGGAGGGGTGTTGACGCCCGTCAGCGCACCGCACCGCGCAAAGTCCTCATTCGGTCCCATTTCTTATTCATACGTAACCCGCATTCACAAATCTTTCCTGTCTAATCTTTCCTGTATGTGTGCAATTATATTGTTAGACCAACTTTTTCATAACTTTCATCACAGTTACGAAGCTGATTATTTTATGCATAAAAGTACTAGGTACTCACGAAGATTCAGTTGCAAAAAAAAAAATCTCGACAAAGCCATTTTTTAGATTGGTCAGGTCGATCATTCTCAAAAAATCAGAAAAAAATTCGTAACTCGAAAACTATGAAAAGTCGCGGAACATACATGGGGGTGATTCGGATACCCCACGATACGAGGGACCTAAATTTTATTTTTGGACGTCAATGTTCCGGCCACCCTGTATACATACATGTATTATCATTCGTAAGGCACTCAACAAAAGTATACAGACTAATTTATCGCTTACTAAAGTAAAACAAGTAACCCAACGTAGCAGTCACCGAGGTAGGTTTCTGATTTCACCGAAAATGAGAACTAAGTTTGGCAGAAAATTTTTAACTTTTCAAGGAACACAATTATAAAAAAAAAACAAAATACCCTCATGGATAAAAAAATTACACTCATTCAATGCATTCAATACTCAATTAGCTGCATATTTAATGACAAATAACACCCTTCCTCCTTCAAGGGAGCAGTGGTGTCCCAGTGGTAACGGTTCCGACTTACGAGTTGTAGGTTTTGGGTTCGAACCCAGGCGCTTTACTTTGTGTACATAATTTCATGACCACTGCTCTCAAAACGGTGATGGAAAACATCGTGAGCAAACTTGCATGTCCTAGAACTGAAATTCGAATACAAGTGACATCTACCAACCCGCACTGGGCCCGCGTGGTGGATTACGGCCCACTCCCTCTCACCAAGAGGAAAAAAATCTTCAAAACCCTTCAGATTGTATTAACGCCTAGAATAAATCACATGTAAGAGACGAAATTATAATTAATGGAAAAATCAAAAGTAAGGAAGGACGATTACATAATATAATTCATGTTATATCCAGAATTTCCGGTTTAATTAACGATAACAGAACTTTTAACAATATAGTTACGATTATCAATAATGTGAGTTCAGTACTAAATGTACCTATAGATACAGTTCGACACGATTTAGAGTAACAATTGCTTTGATCTCTTTCAACCACCATCCGAAGAATTTTGAAGGAAATTCCTAATCCATTACTTCATAGGTTTGAAAAACTCTTCTGCTCGATGACGTAAATAACGCAATGAATGTGGTTGAACTGTCAAAATGAAAGACATTGACATTGTTACGCAATTACCCCGCTGATCGACCAATCTAGTAACTACTTACTAGTTGGCAATCGTCTCTCTCACCTCTCGCGAGTCGTTGAAATATCTGGGGATGTAGCGATCAACGTTGTAGAAACGATTACATTTCATTCTAACATTTTGAACGAGTAAACTTGGCTACGAATTTTCTATTCGCTTGTTCTGACCACGTGACTTAGCGTTGAGATGATGTCATTCCTATCCATTTGATTAGTTTTCTAATAGCGTTAACGATTGTAGATTGTCAACTTGGTTAGGCCTCCTGAAGCGTAGGCCACACACTGCCCACTGGTCTCTCTTTGTCAATCCCTGCCGAAGTCGTTCGAGTTGTAAAGTAATTGGTTTTTGACTAAATGAGCCGATAGAACTTCAATACTATGTCGTACTGGAGCTTAGGGCTCTTTTGTGACACTGCGCACTGGTTTAAATCGACACCACTAATGACGTAGTTTATCAGTTCTACAAGTATCTACGCCACGTCGGGTAAACTGACTCATCGTTTTTATCAAAGCCACGAAATACCAGTTTGCTGTCAAAGGGACAAAATGGTCTGCTAACGACAGTTCATTATCACGAATTTGTATGACGTTTATAGGTTAATTTATTGCCTTAGCATAAGCATAGTCAGTCTTTACTGTTCCCACTGCTGGGACACAGGCCTTCTCTCTTCGAGAGGGCCATTTATTTCGAATACGCACATAAAAGGCACTATTGAACGTCAAAAATTACATTAAAATAGAATTGATTCTAGTCGCCCCTTCCAAAAGGTAGTTTTCGTATGGAGATGAATGGACAAGAAACTCCACCGTTACTCTTTTAAAATATTTTCCAATATTTTGCATACATTCATTATATAATTATATGTGAAGACGATGCACCTAAAATAAAATTACTATACCACAATAGGTGTTCCCAGACCCATCCGTCGCATCGCATCGCCTACTCAGCGCGGGCAGGCGATGCTTCCTTCGACGATTACTTCGTTTTCGCTTAATGCCAATCGATCATAGGCATAAAAAAAAATCCTAACACCGATTTCCTGTAGCTACAAGTTAAGATAGCTGCCCTTACTGCTCCATCCCATCTCAAATTTCCACCCTGCGAGGTAATTGCGTAACACACTATCAGTAGCAATGGGTTTAATTTTGACAGTTCAACAACATTCATTGCGTTGTTTACGTTGTTGAGCAGACACATTTGAAGCGAATATATGAAGCAATGGATTAGCAATATCCTTAAAAATGATTTAGATTGAGATTCGACGACACGGTTGGCGCAGTGGCTGAGCGATCGACTGCTGCGCTGCGTGTCGCGGGTTCGATTCCCGCACGGAACAAATATTTGTATTGCCTACAGCTAGTTGTTCCGGGTCTGGCTGTTTGTGTATGTGAGTTTAAATGTTTGTAAACGCACCCACCATACAGGAGTAATTCCTAGTGTGGGGCAACGTTAATTTATATAAAAAAAAAAGATTGATAATGTGTTACGCAATTAGGGTGCTGTATATTTCTATGTATCGAACCCAGGCAGTACTATGTGAAATTGATATCAAAACGGCGAAGGAAAAACGTCGTGAGGAAACCGGCATGTCCTAGCTAGACCAACAATTCGAAGACATGTGACATCTACCAACCGGGCCCGCGTGGTCGATTATAGCCCACTCCCTCTCACAGAAAGGAGGTCTGTCTGTGTCCCAGCAGTTGTAACATTATAGGCTGAATATGCTATGTGTACTGTGTAGCAATATTTTATTATAAGCTGTATTGTTTATACCTTTTGACGTTTTCCCCTAGAAGTGAATTCTAATTCTTCCGAGAAAGGAATATCTTTAACCGTATAATTTTCCAATACCAAAAAATAAAAGGTATCTAGTCTCTCCCATCATAATAATCAAGCAATAAAATTTCACAGCATGCGTTGCAAATTGTGTGCGATGTCACGAGCGCGCAATTGAATGATTTGCAAGGCATTGTGTAGGCACTGTTAAATAATAGCGACAAACATGTGACTCAATGTTTTGTTCTTGTTATTATCAGCGAATAAATTGAACCAAATCGTTTTGAAGTTTATTTTAGTATTACTGTAGGAACAACCGGTGGAGGAAGGTATTTGCCTTGTAGTGGGACAATACAGGCTAGTTCAATTAGATAGATAGATAGGAACAACCGGGGTGCGTGTGTGACCAGCGGGGTGATTGCGTAACACACTAACAGTAGGAATAACTTTCATTTTGACAGTACAACAACATTCATTGCGTTATTTACGTTGTTTAGCAGACTATTGTTTCGAAAAAATGAAGCGATGGGTTAGCAATATTCTCCAAAATGATTCAGATAGCGATTGAAAGTGTGTTTGTGTCATCTACCAACCCGCACTGGGCCCGCGTGGTGGATTACAGCCCACTCCTTCTCACAGAAAGGAGGCCTGTGTCCCAGCAGTGGGAACGTTATAGGTTGATTATGTAATATTATTATCTTCAATTAAATTACTTACATCTAAAAATAGTACCTACATGTTTACATTCGAAAAAGCATCTTTAAAATTAGTTCTATTTAAAACAGATAAAATGCCAAAATGTATGGCACCGTATACGGTCATCAAAATGACTGACGTCAAGTTATAACATTGACATTCATTCCGATGACATATGCCTTATTACAATGGATGGAGAGTCTATTTAAATCTGTTAATTTTGTTGTAAGCGTTTGAGTGACGTCGTTTTTACTGCGAAACTAATGGGTAAAAAAAGTATATCAAGGTAGAAAAATAATAAAAATAGTATTCTTGTTTTAAGGGCTTGTAAATTTTAAAATGCCGTCGATTACAGTTGGTATAAGGGACATCCATAGACTTCCACTTTCCTCTCCTCACTAACCAAAGGTTTTAATCTGTAATTTACGTCTATTTCCAGACTATCAGTTCCTCCATTCTTCATGTGCTTCTTAAGCATGAGCACTTGGTTTGGCAGCGGGCTGATCTTCGCCACCGGCATCGTCTACGGCATGATGGCGCTCGGCAAAAAGTCAGTATACTTACTATTATACATTAACCCTTTTATTTATAAACGTTGCTTAAAGTTAAGTAGTGATTAGCGACTGTTTAACCATATATTTTTTGACGTTTAAACGTCACTTAACTTTAATCGTCGTTTATAAATAAACCTTTAAATGGGTTGCTAACATGATTGACAAACTCAAGTTATTTGGCAAGATGAAGAGGGTAGTTTGATAAAGATGCTATTTAAAGGTGAAATAATACTTGTGAAACGTAGACGCGTAATTTCCGAGATAATTAATTTCCTTGATTTTTCTTATGGATTGACTCCATAAGAAAAATCAAGGAAATTAATTATTTAGCAAACTCAAAAGTTAAAGTATTTTTTTTTTTAAGTGGTCCTTCGAATGGCGCTTTTGAACGTCAACATTTAAAGGAAAATAAAATTTGATTCTAGTTGCCCCTTCCAAAAGGTACCTAGTTTCGTATGGAGAAGAATGGCAAGAAACTTCATAGTACCTTCTTTTGATTCAAACTCAAACTCAAACTCAAAGTATTTATTTCAATTAAACCAATTACAGGCACTTTTGAATTGTCAAGGGGTCGGTCAGTCAGAGAAATGAAGCTAGTTGCCCATTCCAAAGCGTAGTAGGTACCTATGGAGAAGAACGGGCAAGAAACTCCATGGACACTCTTTTTTAAACAGTAGAGACATACACTCTCTTAAAATGTTTTAACAATATTTAATCCATCTCGACTAGCATTGAATTATCCATTTATTCAAATCAAATCACAACTGTCATTCTTTGACGGTTGTATGAACTGGCAAGTTGGCGCAGTGTGTGAATTTGATACACGATTATTTTCCCTAACTATAACATTTTTAAATAATCTGACTGCAGTCTACGGCCATTGTTAATTTCACCACCAATTGCCACCTTTCTGTATCATACATCGTCCATGGCAGATTCCATGAAAAATTGGAATATTTTTACCAAAATAGAACATAGGACTTACCGACATTTTCCTATTTAATATTGTTGAAATGAAAATCATTTGGTAAAGATATCCCTTACTTTTGAAAATATAAACCATGTCACTAACTCTTGTTGGGTGTGGGTGTATTTGTCTAAATTTTCATCGATATCTTGCTTATAGTTAGTTGCCATCTTTAGGGCTGATTTCACCAAGTCTACTGGGCACGCTTGTTCCATCATAGACCTCATCTATCGCTTCCCATCAGGCGTGATCGAGGTCAAAAGCAGGCCCATTAGCAAATAAAAAAAAAGTCGTTAATCTTTTATCCGTGGAATTAAATTGACGGCTGACAGTTTTTGTATGGAAAAACTGTAAAAAATTCAGAATAAGATTTATTCTGGGTATAAAAGTTTGGTGGATTTCGCCCTTAGTCTGTATTTATGCCTGTCTAACTAGTCTGGGACTGACAATGGAATTATCGTATTATTCTTTGTACTTAATTACATTTTTTGTCAGTGAAATTATGAATCTTGGCTTGTACTTAAATGTTGCTGTGCATTGATATACAATTTCTATTCTTGTTGTTATTCATGTCTTCTTCTTGTTGTTATTTATGTGCTGGGTTTTCAATCTGTTAAATTGGTGAAATAATTCGAACTCAAAATCTAATAATTTTATCACATAAACCCTGTCCATTGGTTAACCGTTTTTTGACAGCTGTCTTAAAACGTACATATTCCAGATTACGTAAAAGTTAACTTTAAAATGCGTAATAAAATAAATACATATATATAAACTGCCTCTATCTTATTATGCCTCTGACTGTCTGTAGATTATTGAATTATCTTATTTATGACTTCTTATAGACATTATAATACCGTACGTGTATCAGTTTGGACAAATAACTTATAATTGCTCACTAGTTCGAACTGTCAAAAAACGGTTTAGCTAGTGGACGCAGTATAAGAAAACTGTAGCTTTACTCTTAGTTCTACTTAATAATAATAATTTGCTAAATGTCATACCAAAGAAGATGAATAAATGGATTACCAAGATGCAAATTAAATCAGAGAGAGAAAAAATATATGAGTTCGTTCAAATAACTAGTATATCACGATATTTATTTCTGCCGCAAAGAATTGTTGTTGGGTACCACTTTAGGCTGAAGAGTATGACTCGCGAATAACACATGAAACATATCAGTTTTATCTCTGGGATGCTAACACCCCTGCGGTATCTCTGGTACTGCAGATGTCAAAAATCATAAAAATAACATACCCAAGCTTGACGCTGTGTCGATAACTGTGTCGAAGGCGTGTAGTGTGTAACTAATCCGAAGACATTTGTCTCTAGAATGACAACGCCCCTGCTGTATCTCTGGCATTGCAGATATCCACAGGCGACGTTTGCTACTTACTGGGTTGATTGATTCTGAAAATCATAAAAAAAGTATAGCTAAGCTTGATGTTGTGTCATTAACTGGTCGAAGGCGTGTGTGAACTAATCCCATGTGTGTTGTGTGTGCGTGTGGGGCGCAGGGGGTCCCGCGACGACATGGCGGCGATGGCGGCGGGCGGGACTACGCCCCCGGGCGCTCCGATGGCGGGCTCACACGACCACAACGTCACCCTCATGGAGGACCCGGACGTGTGGCGCCCCAACTAAACGAGGCACGCATCCATGGTGCTTCAAGGTTCTTTTGGCGCGTGGCCAAAGTCGGAGCCGCCTAATTGTTTTTTCAATACATTTCACAAAACAATAATTGCACAAATGTTTACCTAGTGGTCAGATTCAGGTCTTGGGTTCGATTCCCGGGTCGGGCAAAGTGTTATTGGGTTTTTCCATTAGTATTATCTTAGTAGCAGCCCGGAGACTGGATCTGTGCTCAGTTGATGGCAATCGGCTCGCCCCCTATTACATGGGACTTAAACATAACTGGCGAAATGTGGGTGTACTGTAGGTATACCTCTGCCTTACCCATTGGGGAATACAGGTGTGGTGTTATGTTTCACAAAACAAAGATTCGGGCGCCAAAGGACCCTTGTAGCAGTGTATCTAACATGTTTAGTGTTCCGTCTTTGCTTGTTGTTCGCGCTCGGGAGTGCATGGTGATGGAAGATCATGGTCAATTTTATTAAGAATTTCCGCTTGAAGTCTACAAAAACAATACAATGCAGTTATAAACTTTTTATTTAAACTTCTTTCGAAAAAGTTGACCTCATACTTTTTCTGAAGTGGATGATTCTATTAAAATTAACTATGACTTCATTCTTCTTATTGTTGCATGTTTTTGCTTCGAATAATTTCCTCTTTATTTGTCTTTGGTTTTGGTTTCTGCACAGGGTTTCTTTTTTCAGCATCCGGGAACACAATTTTGTTTTATTTTTCGAACCGCATTTTTCAATATGTATTTTATTTCATAAACTATTTATATTATTTATTATAAAGTATTTTTTTGTTTTTTTTTTACATTCTTGTTTGTCAACCCTTTATAATTTTAGAATCTCGATTCCGCTAGAAAAACCAAACTAGAATTCAAGTGGAGTGTTCTCATTTCCTCTGCACAATTTCATTAAACTTTATGTATTCGTTTACAAAAATATTCATATTTGCACTCCATTTCCTTACGACTCCATGATCAATAAAAAACAAAAAATAATAATAATAATCTAATTATTCCCCACAGAGGATCAATAGATGATATGAGGACGTCGGCGGCTAACTTAGAGGCGGGTGCGGGCCAGCCAACGAGCGCTCCTCGAGCGAACCTCGTCACAAACGAGCAGCCAATCAGCTTCACCGGCGTTCCCGGGCGTAAGTGATCGCGCCAATCAGCTTCACCGGCGACCCCGCACGCCGACTACGTGAGTCACCTACACGTTATGCGCTCCTGGTACTGTAGTAAACACGGAGGCTTGTCGTGTACTCTAATCATCTAATTATTACTCATTTTAATTAAGCAGTGTAAACTGAACCGCTAATTCGTACCAAAAAATTGGAATCAAAACAGGCAAAGGTCACCAATTTTCTGTATTCCCATCTGACACTAAAGTAAAGTTCATACGCATGTAAAAGCGCTCGAGAGTCGATGCAATTGAGTGCGGATTCTCATAAGCGGACTTCTTGCTCTCTAGCTAATGGCGCGTGTAAGTGACAGAAAGAGATAGAGATACAGAAAAAATGCGGACCTGTAAAAATCGTGTGAAATCATGCTGTGTAAGCATGATTTTAGAGAATTTTTAGAGTTCATGATAAGCTTCCAGTATGTGAATTATTAGATTTGTGAATGGTGACTGTATAATGTTATTCTTAGTTTGTAACTTAACCAATATTTTTATCATATTGTTGTTAACCGGGGGAAGTGCTTTGAAATACCAAATTTTTTATAGCAATATTTTGGCATAATATTTTTAAATGACTGCTGTCTACTAGGATAATTTTTGTTCGTGTTCTGGTACTACGGAGCGCATAGAAATCACTACAAAGACTTAAGACGGCGTTCAGCAATATTCACTGTTAAACTCCTTTGTTTAGTGTTGCCAATAAAAAAAACCAGTGTCCTCCATACATAATAATAGAACTGCCAACATTTTTTATTTGAGTCTGCTTGTAGATAGTTAATATTCTTGTCTATGATAATATTCAGCATGTATTATAATATTCAATTATTTGTTATGTCTATAAAGGTTTATAAACTAAGCACATATTATACTAGACATATTGTACCATATCGCTTGGCCCATAAGAGGAAATTAAACTAAAATAGATATTATTTTGTTTGCAATAGAGGCTGTTTTGCAATGAGTGGTCTTTCTAATAATAACATGTTCATAATAAAGGACCAAGGCATTTGCAATATATTAAATTGAACCTCAAACAGAAGTAATTTTGTATGAGAATAATTTATTTAAATCTTGATAGCCAATCATAAAACTGTAAAGTGGCTTCAAAATAAAGTTTATAAAAATACCTAATGTTACAGACGATTCTGTGACGTCATAATTAATTATTATGGAAACCATGTTAATGGCTATGTCAATTTTGAAGTCACGTCATACAGGGTGTAAGGGACATGGCGCGCAAACTGCTGCCGTGAATTCTATAAGTACAGACGCCAGCACATCAAGCTACTACAATCTGTCAAATTTCTTTAATAGATTTTCAACTTTATCGCTAAAGCATTAAGGTTCAAGGTTGATTGAGAAAATTTGACAGTTTCGGGTAGCTTGACCTGCTGGCGTCTGTACATGATTTAGACCCAATGCGTTAAAAATTTCCGTCGGTTTCAAAAAAAAAAAATCTGCTGTTCCATACATTTTGACCATGTATGTATCGCTCCTATGTATGAAACAGCAGAATGAACCTACGGTTTGTGCGTCGATATCCCTTGCACAGTGTATTATAATAATATAAAAGTTAGGAGAAAATCATGTACCTTGAGCTAAGATGTATCCTTTCACGGTAACTCCATATTTATTCGTTTGTTAGGTAGCGAGTTGTAATCGTAACGTAGTCGAGGGCTGTTAATAGTATAATTAATTGTTTATTGTTAATTTATTAGACGAACGGTGCCCGACGGCTCATGTTTAGGTTTTTTTTCGTATTACTATTTTCTGTGAGGATAGGAATGTGTTAGAGCGATGCCACACGGGCGTTGCCAATGCGTTGCGTCGTCGCAGCGCAGTGATTTTGACGCGGTGAGTGCCAGACGAGGGCTTCGTTGACGTCACCGCTCAGGCGTTGCAGCGCCGACGCAACGCATTTGCAACGCCCGTTTGGGCTCACCCTTAGGGATTTATTACATCTTAGAGGTTAGCAAAGTAGTTTAATCAAGCGATTGTAACGCTCTTACGGTCGATTATCCACTGTCGGGTGACATTGCCAACTCATTTTCGCCCTCTCGGAAGATATAAAACGTCTGTATTTCATACATATCTTCAGTAACCTGGCTGGCATAAATTTTCTTTAAACTCTTGTTTTCATTAGTAAATTGTTATAATCTTGTGGTTACACAAATATTAAATGAATTATATTATTGCTCATATTTTATCTTATTGTCGTCCATTTTGATTGTAGGCAGTTATTTTATTTAAATTGAACGGATGAGATTGTGCGGCCATACGTCGTGTTTCAAACGAGTTTGATCCAAATTAATTATATTATACTTAGCATAGTAGTTAGAGAAATTTTCTTGACATTGATGTAAAGTGTTTATTACCATAGAATCTATTGTATCGCTACGCCTTCCTTCTTACTAGACTTACTGATATTTCATATCGTATTTCTTATGAAATTGTGATTTGTTTCGGGAACATTTTTTTAAGCTGTGTTTGTAAAAGACATTAGGAAAGGATTCTTTTGCAATGTAACGATGATTTACTTCACGAAAATCTCGGTTTTTAATTGTTATATTTTGAAAGTAGATTCCTACATTTGAATGCAGAGGGCGCCACTTGCGCTTGAGTCGTGAAGATATCACCACTTTTGACAAGGCATTTGAATCCTAATATCTAACGTATGCATTCCGAAATCGTACTGAATTTATGGGTCTTTTCTTTCCAGTCCTTGTTTTATAAATATACCTATATCTTGCATGCCTTAGTATTTACTATAGTTTGATCTCGACGGCTTTACGGCGCCGGCCGCAGGGCAGTGCACACCGCTCCGCTGTCAGGCCGCGGTTGCCGCGTCCCGACTCGCCGCGCGTTCCTACGGCGCGGTAGAGCAGTCGAGGTCAAACTATATAAAAAAATTAACTAATAGTGCGTAGTTCCTGCTGTTGGTGGACTATAACATTGTTACAACAATGTCAATTTTTTAGAAGGTGTACTTGCTTAGATAATGTTAAGTGTAGTGGGTCGCACTTGAGATATTACACGGAGTAATCCCTATCCAGAAATATGTGAGGTCGGAGATTGTAACATACTACAAATCTTTTAATACATGTTTTTGGTCAGTGTTGAAGTAATAGTATATTATCGACAGTTGAAGAGCCGGACCTTTAATGTTCTGCTGAGAAAATGACTTTTCTTAAGAACTCTTTGAGTTACAAAGTCATCAAGCTTCCTGCATTAAAAGGACTGGTTGAATCAACTTATGTATAATGGACACATTTTTTGAAAGTATAAACACAATAGCCATTAGAAAATTGTTCTGCAACAATATTGAATAGATTAAATTATCACTGTTACTGTAATGCAAGATATTTTTGTAAAATAACAATTTAAAACGCCACATTGACTGCGTAAGTATTATTGTGTATAAGAAAGGCCCTAGTCTTAGGTAATATTTTGCTAGTTTTAAACGTTTTTGCTCACACACAGCCAATATTTTAGTGAACGATTTTTTTATTTGAATTTGTATGAAGTGTTGCTAGTTTCAAAAACAGGAACCGTTAAAATTAATTTATGGAATGGCAACACTGATTGGAATGATTGATTACTAAGTGGCATGTGCTTCCTTGTTTACATTGATTTTTTTTTTAAATTAGATACATCATGATTTTTACATGCATCGATTTATTTATATAATATTAAGCGAATTAATTGTTATAATAAGAATTTACGTTGAGATTGTATATAGTATATGCTATGATTAAATTAATAAGTTGATATACATTTTTGCTTAGCCTAAAGCACTTGCAACATGGTTAGTTAAATGTTCAGTTAGAAAGTTATTTGAGATCGTTATTCATATGTTGCGTGTATACTTAGGGTTAGTGCAGAGATAGAAATAGAACTATTTAAGATTTCACAGTGTAGCCGTATGTTTGAATAAGTAAACCTATTTGGAAAGTGGATTTTACAACATGAATCGCTGAAAGAACAGAGTCAGCTGTTGTATACTGGATTACAAAATAAAATAATTTATCATTTTATTGTTTATAGGTGTGAGATATTTAACATTGCCTGAAAATCCTACTAATATTATAAATGTGTAAGTTTGTTACTCAACCACGCTAAAACGGCTGAATGTATTTGGATAAAATTTGGCACACGGATAGCTTATAACCTGGATTCATTTAGATACTTTTTATCCCGGTAGTATGTTCCCGTGGGATATTTCCGAACCTCCATGCGGGTGAAATCGCGACCAAAAGCTAATGATATTAATAAGAATGGAAAATATCTCGACACCTCTATACCCTATGCTTAATTAAAGACAGGCTGACAATCATAGCTGCTGCCAAAACCTACTTTTGTCTTAACTGCCAAGGTAAATGGCAGTGCAGTCTGACTCCAGCTGAAAGTTGAAAATTCAAAAGCTTTTTTTTTAATTTAGACATCCATTTAAATGTTACCTAGTCTAGTGTTCATGATAACGGGCAATAGACTTTATCCCTGCACTGAAACCAAGTAATAAATAGTAAAATTGTTTGTAACACTAACGTAAGAGAATGGATAGTTGTATAGTGTAAGCGGTTGCAGTTGTTTCTCGTCAAGTTAATGTTATAATTAGGAAAGCATATCTGTAATAAATGTGTGTATATTGACATCCATGTTTTATTTTGTACCTTTGTGTTTTGAAGATAATAAATTAGAATATTAATTCCAAAAGGTGTTGACATGGTGGAAATTGCTGCTATTTACGAGTTGCAGGTTTGAACCCAGACAAGTGCTTTACTATGTGTAAAGCACTTGTCTGGGTTCGAACCTAACCTGTCTGCACTTGTACTATGTGTAAATTATTTCATCACCACTGCTCTCAAACGGTGAAGGAAAACATCGTGAAGAAATGCATGCACTAGAACCAAAAATTCGAAGATATTTTCGAAAATTCGAACATTGTGAGGTGGTTTTCGGCCCACTCCCTCTCACAGAGAGGAGGCCTGTATCCCAGCAGTGGGAACATTATAAGATTGATTATGCTGCTACTCTATAGTTGCAAGTGCTACTGCTGATGAGATCCTGGGTTTGATTCCAGGGTTGGGCAGAGTTATTGGATTTTTCCATCTGGAATTTAGGGATTTGCACTCCGTTGATGGCAATAGGCCCGCCCCTATTACATAGGACTTAAACATACAAGATGAAATATGGGTGTACTATAGGTACACCTCTGCCTATTCCTTCAGGGAATAAAGGTGTGATGTTATTTCCAAAAGGCTGAAAGACAACAAGACTTACAAACAAGTAACAAGTAAGAAACGTTATGACATTATTCTTTATTTACAAAAAATACAATAGTTACATTATTATTTTAATAGGTAGAGTACATTATATTTATTTTATTTAACATAATAATAAAAGACTGGTGTGCAATCTTCCTCACAATCTGTGATTTATGGCATTTGAAGGACTATTTATATCCTTACAGTCTTTATAGAAGATAACCCATAATTCTTGCCTTTAAAATCTGAAAAAAAAAAAACATTGTTCTATTACACAAAAATGATGACAAGTAGTTGCGCAGAAGTTACTTTCAATTCCAGATAAATACTATGGCTAGTATTGTAACTAGCTTAGCAGCATTTGAGCTAAATAAGTACAGCTAGTACACACCCCCTGGCCAGATAGCTCGGCAATATGAAGATTGTAGATGGGCAGATTATTTTGTGCAAGAAACTATCCTCGGACATAAAGTGATATGCACACGGCTGAAATGATGATCACTCATGATCGGTATGATCATGAATATTTGCAATGAGGAGAACGCCGCGAGGAGGAGGAGGGTTTCTAATATACATGATCAGGTTGAGTCTTACAACAAACTTACTTATGACCTCTGCTTAATTATCGCTCCAGTGATCGTCCCGTGTCGCTGAATCAAGCACTGCTTCTTGTCCGTCTCCAGGCAGACAGTGGGCGGCTTCAGGTTAGGTTGTATCTTGCACGCCTGCTCCGATATCGCGACTACAATACCCGCTGAGTCAACGTGCGCTGTTCCCTTTGCAGCTAAACATAGGCCTTGGTGGTCGGCTACCAGGCAACCACTCACGTTGGGTGTCGACATTATCTCCTCGACTACTCTGTCTAATTCCTTCTCCATGATAATTGAATATTTTGAGTGGATATGCACCAAATTGTATATTTTTGTTTACGTCTTTCTTCTGTCAACTTGGCAAATAACTGGCAATTCACATGACATTCCAAATGTACAGATAGATATTTCGAGCATGAAAAATATTTAGTATATACGCAATAATAATATAAAGGTCATCAAACCTTCTCATAATTGTAATTTTACAGTTCATTTATTCATAACTATACCTAAGCTAACATTTAAAATAATAATATGTACAGACGCCAGCAGGTCAAGCTACCCGAAACTGTCAAATTTTCCCAATCAACCTTGAACCTTAATGCTTTAACTATAAAGTTGAAAATCTATTAAAGAAATTTGACAGATTGTAGTAGCTTGACGTGCTGGCGTCTGTACATGCCTTACCTATCTATCTGTGTTACTACGAGCCCGTTCACAGCAGCAACCTAACAGCAACCTTTTAATGACGAAAATAAAGAACACAGTAATTTTGACAGACTTGTCAATGGCAGCAACCCAACAGCAATCTTATATGAATAAAAATAAAGATCACTGTGATTTGGGCAGTGATGCATAATCAGAGGTAAAATAACTGTGAACGGACTGTTTCAATTTAAGTGGAGTACTCTGTGGTCCTATCTGAGAAAACGTCAAAGATTAATAATCTGTGTCTGCTTTTCTTTTTCTTTCCTCTTGTTTTCTTTTGGAAAATTAATAAAGCGCTCGCATCGTTATCGAGCGGTGCATTTAATGAATCATTAATGTGTTTGTGTTTTACTTATTACAAATGTGTCAAACGGTATTGACAGTCTCTGGATAATTTGAAACAATTCAACACAATGGCTTCGGGCGATAATTGGAAAACTCAGGCTTTCCGCCAGATTGTGGTGTCGATATTGTAAGTTCTACAATATTTTACCGTGTTGTGCATCATATTTATCATTGTTTTGCGATAAGCGCTTCGTGGAACGATCTGATTTAGCTGTAATTAAGGAACTTCATATTCTAAATATTGTACCTTTAGCTATTGCTATATATTTGCTATTGTACTTTTAATACAAGGTACACAGAGTACTTTTACTGACAGGGTACAGCTCCCTTCTACAGAGTATCCTGAAAATAGGGACAGTTTATCATCTCAGTAAATAAATCACTTAATCTTTTCAAATACTAATTACACTAAGTGGGGATGTATAACAGTGCCTCACAATATAGGTAATAAGGAAAATCTGTCTTGGTTCTCATAAACTAGTATGACTCACATCACTCACACTTTTAGGTTTAAAATTCCTATGGTTATACCCAGTCGCTCTCTGGTCCATGACCCCACTATCAGATATTTAATTATGATTTTAGTCAAATCTAGATGCAATGTAGAGTTTGTTGAGATATTTTGTTGTTTTTGTCCACTTTAGAAAAAGAGTACCCAGTAGTAACGGCCGCAACTTACGAGTTGTAAGTCGTAGGTTCAAACTTAGCCTTTGTGTACATTATTTCATCACCACTGCTCTTAAAACGGCGAAGGAAAACATCATGAGGAAACCACTATGTCTTAGAACCATAAACTCGAAGACATGTGAAATCTACACCAACCCACACTGGGCTTGTATAGATTATGGCCCACTCTCTTTCACTGAGAGGTGGCCTGGGTCCCAACATTATAGGCTGGTTATGCTTATACTAGAAAAAGTAGTGGGAAAGTGCATGTGTGTCTCGAAAGGTAAGTCTTTAACAAAAAACCCACTGGTTTCTTCACTTATCCACATTACAGATTGTTTCACCACTAAGCCAGTTAATTTATGAACATAACATAACATCACACCTTGTTGATATGTCCTAATCTGTTACGGTCATCTGAGTAAGATTGGGTGCTCCAATGGTTTCTCCCCTAATCTGGGTGATGCCTGTGCATTCAGACCCACATGTGCAATGGTTTCCTTAGCCTCCATGCAAGCTCTGCATAGAGGACTGGCCGCCAGCTTAAAGGACTAACTTCTGGAAGAACGTGGGCTGGTTGGAATAAACCCTCTAACAAAGAACACAGACCACACCTTGTTTCCCCAAAGGGTTGATTAGAGGTGTAACTATAGTTCATCCACATTTGGCCAGATTACCTACAAATGTGATTGTTGTTTTATTTACCTATCTGGTAGACAGCACTGCGAAACAGGACCTTTTAAATATTTCACAAACATTGAAATAAGATTAAAGAGTTAATATTTTTGTAGTGACGAGGTGTTCCAGCACTCTGGCGTCCAAGTGGCACGGAGCAGCAGTGATATGGAGAACCATGTGTTCACGAAGGCTAAGACTCGCGAGGAGTATATGATCATGGTTGCCAAACTGATACTGCATGTCAGGGAAGTGTGTAAGTAAATGCTATCTTGAGTATTTTATCATATAAATGTGTTTTAATATGACCTATATGATGTAATAAAAACCCACCATTTATAATATATTATAGTTGTTTGTTTATTATGTAATGATTATGAAATAATATGACCATTGAGGATGTTGCATTATTTAATATTTCAGCACAATCCAACCAAAATCAAGTGCAGCAGCAAATGCAGGGCCTGCCTGGCCTCAATCCTCAAGTCCAGGCCCCACAAGGCCAACAACAGGGCTCCAACAACCAGGGTGGCCTCACACCAGACCCAAGCAATGCACTCCAAAACCTAGCATCACAAGGATCAATAAATCAAATGATGAATGTGGGCCCCCAAGACCAAATGCAGCAGCAAGGGGTCATGGGGCCAAACCCTGGAATGGGGGGCATGCAGGGCCAAATGGGGAACAACGACGACGACATCCTTCTGCGTAAGCTGCAAGAGCTTGCAATTCGCGGTAACTTGCTCATATGATTCGAGTCATACCTTAGGATTCGGTCTCAAATTGTTACATTGGGCGGAGTAAGGTCTAACTGCGTAACCATACCATCTGGTGTGCCACAGGCCTCAATTTTGGCACCTCTTTTATACTCTGCCTAGCTATACGATATAGGATCGCTTGTTCTTGATGCAAGGTTCCTGATGTATGCTGACGACACCAAGATTTTTATGACTATAAGAAATAATCATGACTGTGAGAAGCTACAAAACAACTTAAATATATTATACTTCAATGGAATCAATGTAAGCAAACGTTAGACTATAACCTTTACTAGGAAGCGAAATCTCATTAACTACAGCTATAGTCTTAGTGGTGTCAATATTGTGCGTTGCAATGTTATTAGAGATCTTGGTGTCATCCTGGACTCAAAGCTTCTGTGGTCGGAGCATGTGTCCTATATCGTCGGCAAGGCATACAAAAACCTAGAATTTATTATGCGTACATGTAAATTATTTACTGATATAAAGTGCATCAAGGCACTTTATTTTGCGTACATACGTAGTATTTTAGAATACTGCAGTAATATCTGGAATCCGCACTACTTGGTTTATATATAGCAAATAGAATCAATACAATCTAAATTCGTTAAATAATTTAGCTATCGCACTGGATTCAGATCAACAGATTATCTGTATCATGCAAACATCATAATGTGTTACCACTCGAGAGCAGACGTATGATTCTGGATGTGTTGTTTCTTTATAATATCTGTAGTGGGAACATTGACAGTATCGTTTTAAATAACTTAGTTATAAGATTAAATGCTCCGTCTCGACGGAGTGGGCACACGTAGTTATTCGATGTACTTACCACACAGTGGTACATACTACGCTCAAAATTCAGTCATTGGTAGGATGCTAAGTAATTTTAACAAGAGATTCTCTCATCTTGATATGTAACATATTTAAGACCAAAAAAGGTATAATTTTAGGAAACAATTAATTACGTCAGTATGTGATGAACTGACAAATAAATCTAATTAAAATGAATAGACAGACAATCATGTCAATCATTACTGTCAGTAAAAATCGTTGGTACTCTGAATTTATTCAGATCTATTGACTGTGTAACAAACGAATACTCAGCCACTAATTATCCAACTGAATTTTTAAATTCCTTGGATGTGCCTGGTTTACCACCGCACAATTTACAACTGACGGTTGCCTCGGTAGTCATCATGCTTCGAAAGCTAAACCAACCAAAACTATGCAATGGAACGCGTTTGGTGATAAGAAAACTGATGAGCAATGTGATTCACGCGACGATACTCAAAGGAAAATTCAAGGATGAGGCAGTTCTCATTCCGAGGGTTCCGATGATCCCAACGGATATGCCCTTTGAATTTAAACGAATTCAATTCCCGATTCGTCTTGCCTTGCATGACAATTAACAAATCACAGGTCCAATCTTTGACTGTTTGTGGTCTCAATCTAGAAAATGCATGTTTTTATCATGGTCAATTGTACAGACGCCAGCACATCAAGCTACTACAATCTGTCAAATTTCTTTAATAGATTTTGGACTTTATTGCTAAAGCATTAGGTTCAAAGTTGATTGGGAAAAATTGACAGTTTCGGGTAGCTTGATGTGCTGGTATCTGTACGTGGCATGTTTACGTGTCGGCAAACCATCCGCTTTATTTGTTCTTGCGCCTGCTAACAAAACAAAAAATGTCTTACATCACAAGGTGCTTGACTGACGAGAATTAACTCGAGTGCATCCCATGCTGCATAATTCTTCATAGTTTAATTCAATCATGTCTTGCTGACACGTGGTTGAAGTAGGGGAAAGGAACCGATTACCGGACAAATGTGTCCGGTAATCGGTTCCTTTTAAAAAAAAAAGTTAGTAAGTTAAAAAAAATAATAGTGAACAATGGCTCAGACCTTAAAAGTTGACATTTTCACTATCTGCATTTTATATTCTATACGAAACCAGTAGCTATTTAACGCATTACATTTAATTTATTTAAATTATATTTATTTTACAAAAATCGGTAGAAATTGTGGTTTTTAAAAAGGTTGCCCTTAATAGGATATCCGATAATAGGGCCCAATTAGCATATCTGGTATTAGGCGACTACTTTTTAAATTAAAACGAGGTAGGTAGGTACTTAATGTTTTACATAGTATTCATTTATTAACAATCAACAGTCTTATTAATTATTAAAATCAGTCTTAATTATGTTCATTTCGATTAGATGGGCGCATATTGCCTCCTATCTTAAAAAAATCTCACTTAAATATAATTAAGTCTTAATCTTTCAGGTAGGTGACGACCTTTCAGGTCAATCATACTACTATTTGTGCTTCAAGTGTTGTTTTATATGGCGAGCTTGATAAAACTGTAGGCTTGGTCTCTCTGCTGTTTATCCTAGGTTTTCTTTGAATAGCAGGAATAGGGCTAATTATCTGTGGCGACACCATCAACTTTGACATGATTTCGCAGGTTGTAAGTGCTCGGTTGTGGAGTCGATGGTCGGCTACAAACTGCAGAATCAATAATCGTAGCTTCAAAAGCGTTGCTTATATCACCCGGAGAGTCCTCGACGGCGAAATCAACGTCACTGAAGACATTTTTATTCAACGGAATAATTCCACACTTTCTGAATGAATTAACAGCTATCTCTGCTGATTGAGCTCGCAAAAATGCTTTGCCGACTAACTCTGATACTTGGTATGCTGTTACTACCCATCCTGGATGAGATCTTAACCACGATTCTATTTCTTGATGGTAGAACTTCTTAAACGGTCCCAAGATTCCCACATCTAGCGGCTGTAACCTGTGTGAGGTATGTGGGGGAATTGAAATGAGGATAACACCATTTTCTCTAGCTAGGTCTATCACATTTATGTTTCTTGTATGCCATCTAACAAAAGAATAACCGGTTTTTCCTTGCAGGGTTTAACACAATCAATAAAACGTTAAAACCATTTTGTGAAGATGTGTAGCTCAATCCACCCCGATTTATTTACATCCAACTTCGAACCAGGTCGTGCTCCATCTTCCAAATCTCTCTTTATATTTACCCTAGGGAAAATAAACAATGGAGGTACAAATATGCCGGAAGCTCCCATAGAAAATACTAAAGTCACAAGAGCCCCTCTCTCTGCAGAAGTGATTCTACCGACTTGCTTTTGTCCTTTCAAACAAATTACTTTTGCCATTTTCTTTTGCACAACAGCGACTCCCGTCTCTTCCACATTAAAAATACGCATTGGATCATAATTTATTTTTTCTATCTCAGGACCCAAAATTTCATCGAAGAAGTGTGTCACCTTCTCCATAGTAAAACCCCTTGCTCTTAAAGCTGTGGTAGCTTCAGGTGTTCTAAAAGCAAGTTGTGGGTGCCTCTTCAAAAAACTAGCAAGCCACTTTTTTACAGCCTGACCTTTGTGGTAGAACTGATGCGGAATGTTATTTTTTACAGAAAGTTCAAAAATGCAATGTGTTTTATATCATTTGCCCGAAGCCCATAGTATTTTTTTACCATCTCAAGGCAGTATTCAACTAATTCTTTTTCTATTTCCTTGTCAAATGTAGGTTTTCTGCCTAATTCAGTTGCCAGGAGCTCATTTATGTCCTTGGGACTCTTAACAGTCTTCTAAAGTGCTTTTAGGAACACCATATAATTTCGAAGCCATAAGATACTCCATTTCTTTGTTTTTCACAGCAAGGTAGGCAATTTTCATGGATTTGCTATCCCATGTTTTTCTATTTAATCTTGAAGACATGGTGAAACTGAAAGAAAAACATGAAACATTGTAATGACATGGACAACCAAAATTTTACAACATGTAAAAATGAGTCTCGTTATATCCGATATCCGATATTGAGATTTAACATGGCTGAATAAGAACAACAACAACTTTTAAAACATTGCTATTATCTGCAATAAAATGCGTTTAAACAACAAAATAATTGCTACCCTTGATAAAACATAGCAATGACAAAAATAAATTGTACTTCAATGAAAACAACACTTTTATTCACAATAATATTTTTTTCACGTACGAGAAAAGTTGTGTCGGCTCACTGTTCCGCCATTTTTGTTTCTAGACTCACACATTCTGCAGTGGCGCTGTTTTACGATTACCAATAAGTATATGAAATTAAAAACAGATGTCGCTTTATGAAAATTTCGAGGTAGTTGATTAACCGAATTTGCGCAACTTTCTGATATATGTTGCCTTTCCCCTACTTGATTTTTGTATTTGTATAGAATTTTGTATTATCATAATAAATGACTAAACTTAATATTTCTTTTGTATTCATTGTATTCTGTTCATAAAAGCCTAAATTAAGTTCAGCCAAAAGGTAACGCGACATTGATTGACATTGTCGGTGCATTCATTCATTCATTCATTCATTCCGGGTCAGCTAGTAAATAAATAAATAAGAAATATGGTGGGTGTAATGGGAGGAATGGGAAATCTTGTGGGCAGCCAGTTGCAGAGTGAACTGGCTGGAGGCATGCAGGGACATTTTTTTTTCTTTTCCTTATACACTTTACCCGCACTGGGCCCGCGTGGTGGATTATGGCCTACTCTCTCTCATGGAGGAGGCCTGTGTCCCAGCAGTGGGAGCATTGTATACACTTTGTACAGCCAAAAGCAGCTCAACATTATTTTGTATGGATTTTGTTTAGTACCTACCTTGTTTTTTTTTTAGTCTTTTACTAAAGTTATCTATTTTAACCAATGATATTATTATAAGTAAAAAGAGTTAAACGAAGGTTACCACAGATGCACGAAAGGAGCCTCCCCGAGTGGCGTCAACATAAATCGTACTGCGATTCAAAACGTCCAGCGCACCCTGGACAGCTAGCACTCGGTAACGCAGAGTCTAGCTGACTAATCCTTTCACCACCATGGTACACTTAAACGACTGCCCTCAGAGCCATGACCAACGGCCCTTGTCAGGGCCAAATAATAATAATAACGACCTCTCCAAGGGCATCCACCACTACCTATCCAAACCCGCCCTTATTGTCACCTCACTAAATATTGAAGGGTTTTCTGAAAACAAGTCTGAGCTACTATCCCAACTTTGCTGGAATACAAACTGACATTCTCTCGTGTCCAAGAAACTCATCGCGGCACTGAACATCTTAGGCCACAAATCCCTGGAATGACGCTTGTACTGGAGATACTTCACGCCCAATATGGCAGCGCTATTTTCGTAAATCGCAATGTCACTGCTGTGTATGCAACCCTGAGAAATGAAAATCTGATAGAAATCCTCAGAGTACGTGTGCGTAGTCGCAGCAGAAAAATGTCGAATTTCTTAATTTCAGTTTAGCAGATATTTAGTGTATGACGTCGTGTAATTGTGTATGGTAAGTACTTTGTGCATCCAACCATTGGGGAGCTATACAAAACTATGGGGATAAAAACTGGGGGTGAAAAAAGGCGGGATACAGTTTATATGAAAAATCTTATTACTTTGGTTAATCAAAAAGGGGTAGATTTTACTGCTTGTTGCCATTAACTCGAAAAAGGGTATACATAATATTTAAGTCATAAAAATGGAAACGTACCAAACCCTTTTTTAAAAACAAGCCCTGTCGTAGTAAACCTGGAGGACAGTTTATATGAAAGATCTTAGTTTAACTTAAAAATTGGCCCGAATACTTATTTCTCGAAATAAATATAAAAACCGTAAAAAATAATTTTCGAAGGGACCTCCCCTCTGGAGAGGGTGTTAAAATTTTTTGAGGAAAGTACGAAACCCACGAGGACGAAGTCGCGGGCAGAGTGCTAGTTTACTATAAAATTATTTATTTTATAGCCAGGTAAGGACATTCTATAAACCTATATCACCAGTAGACGACAGAGAGACAGAGTTGGCGCATTGGCTGAGCGATTGACTGCTGCGCTGCGTGTCGCGGGTTCGATTCCCGCACGGAACAAATATTTGTATTGCCTACAAGTAGTTTTTCCGGGTAGGGCTGTTTGTGTATGTGAGTTTAAATGTTTGTAAACGGACCCACGATACAGGAGTAATTACTAGTGCGGGCCAACGTTTTTTTTTTTAAAAAAGAGTGACCTGAAAAAATGAGCTAATTCATGGATAATGTCGGTCATAAAAATCATGTCTAGTACCTAACTGCGGAAATGGAGCCAGTACCTCTAACAAGGTCGTAGAGGCCGACATGCCGTCTTGCCGAGTCCCATTAATACACAAACCATAACCTTAAGTTAATCGGTTTATGCGATTGACATTGGCACACATTTCTGCTAATAACTCTTCTTATTATTTATTTTAATATAAATAATAGTTATCTACCTTTAGTATCTACTTCTGTTAGAGATTATATTCATGACAGCACCCTAAATTAGTATAAAATGTGGGTCAACTTACCTATCTTTAGTTACAAGGCATGAAGATAACAATAACAATAACGATTTTTCTGAGAAAATAGCTTACATAAAATATTACGGATTGGTTATTAATTTGATTACCAATTTAAATTAATTTTAGTTAGAACTAATTAAAATGAAGACAAAAATTGCGGTGGTGGTAAATTCACTTGTATGTAATGGTTAGGCGATTGCATACAAGTGAATTCAATCCGTGTGCATAAGACGAGTAAAGTTAAAAATCGTGTAGGTCAAGCCACTAAGATTTCAAGTTGACGTATTTTTTGTCTTGAAAAACCAGTATCTTACCATACCTTCTGTTTTTAGTTGTATTATCATCGTCGACGGGGCTGCTCGTGCCGTGGATTTTACCGCAGTTGCCATGTTACAACTAATTGTGTACAGTTTACTCATATTCTTAACTTTTCTAGCAGTATTCGATATTATAAGACTTTGTACGCATGACAATGAGACGTCTAAAAGGAGACTGAAAATGTGGTCTGGTATGTAACTCCCATACATTGTCTTAGTGAAGTGCCTCTAATGATATGTTTACTCGACAAAGTGTATTTTTTCCTTGTAAATAAAACTTGTTGAAGGACTATTTGAGATTAAGCAGTATAATATGCACCAGGAAGTATAATAGATGGGTTCCACTCTTCGAGCACTACTTACTTAGGTACTTGTACCTACTAAGAATATGCACATACTAATTAATATTAATTATTTACCTCATCTTATTACCGTAAAAAAGGATTATGAAAACGCTTTCGTTTGGCTCCTAATGGAAATGAAGAACGATGCAGAGGATGTTTAATCTCTCCCGTGGGAATAAAATAGGTGCTAACTCCCAACGGAGGACTTAAAGTTCGTTTTTTTAATCCCACATACTAATCTGACATTTAAGTCTTTTAATTTGCGTTTTTTTAGTATAAAAATTTGACATTTCACCTGTCATATTAGTATCTGGGTTTAAAAAACGAACTTTATGGGACGTGGGATTAACAGTTACGGATACACATCCTTATTATTATATAAGGAAACAAAATAGAGAAAGGCTAGATAAAAACACGTCTAGCCACTTTTAATGAAACAACATCAACCAGTTTGGATTCGTTTGTCTTTGCATTATATGTAATTAATGTGTAATCTATCATATACCGTGGCACTTTTATTAATTTTTCACAAAACAAATGTTTTCTGGCCGTGAGTTCTAGGTATAGGAACTCTTTAATCCGTGACTTCATACTTCTGTCGTTGCAATTCCTTTAGCATCCCTAACTTCAAGTTTACCACCAATATGTTTCTCCCATGCTTCCTCATTTCTGCCTGTAGGTATCGTAAAGTTAAATTATAAGCTTACTTCTCACTTGATTGAGAAATCATGGGGTCAGGAGAAACAACCATAACATTAACTATGTATTATCCTTATTGAATCAAATACTTACCTATTTTAAATCTTATTATATTTGTATACCAGTTAACGGTGTAAAATTTAGACGTACCTATTTTTATATGTATGAACATCGTATGTAGGTACCGTGTTTTTGGCAAATAAATTACTTTGACCTGAAGAGACACCAATCACTTAACTGAAGAGTTCATATTAAAAGGTCACCTTTGAGTCGACTGCACATACGCTATTGACACTGTTGATATTGACAGAAAATTTATAATTTAATGCTTTCTTCACTCAACGGATATTTTCTTTGGTATTCTCAGGGGCGCATTCTGGGTCCCATAACTTAATCAATATTTTTTTGAAAGTGACACATTGACATTATCATATTTTATAGGTAGAAAACTAATTGATTCTTACGAAAAGAGCAATAAAAGTTTATGTTTACGATCGCGCACAACGATTGAGTAACTGTTGGGACATTGTTATTGAAATTTAATTGTTCTCATGCGATTTCATGCTTCTCGTTGAGATTTGAGATGTGTTTGTAGTTTCTTGACACCATTATTGTTAGAAATATGTACCTACATAGATTTTTAAATATCACGAGCAAATGTTAGAATGTAAAAGGAGCTTGCTCGGTGTTCAAAGTATGAAAAATCTACTAATTCGAAATGGTTTTTATTACCTCGCAGTAGCTGCGAAAAGTACAGTACCTACCTATATTCCCCTCGGGTATAAAGGTGCACTCAGGATTCAAGTCGTAACTCCCTCGCTTCGCTCAGGAGTTAACTCGGAGCTCCATCACTGTGCTCGGGAGCCCTAGCTAAATCCTTCATTGATTTCGGGATTCAATATAGCGCCCGTGATTTAAAGCACTGCTTTATCCCCTTAGTGTTATCATCATCAAGCCTTTTCCAAACTATTTTGGGGTCGGCTTCCAGTCTAACCGGATGCAGCTGAATACCAGTATTTTACATGGTGCTACTGCCTTTCTGAACTCCACAACTCAGTTACTGGATAATACGATACCTGATATAAAGTCTGACAACCAGTCTTACCAAGAGACTGGTTGTCAGACTTTCGGGCTTCTGACGACCCGGAACGACTGTCAAAGATCCACGAAAGACAGCCGGGACCAAAGGCTTAACGTGCTTTCCGAGGCACGGAGGGATCTTGGTATGTATAGATGGTCATCCATCCACGGACCAACCGCGGCAACCGTAGCTTAACCTGATCGATCGACCCGTGCGGCTATACTTATTATTTAGCGACGAGCCCCATCCCCTTACTATAATTATTAGTAGGTTAATCAGACTAATAATTTTGTACGTGGGGATGGTTCAGGATAGGTAGGTCAATGTGTGCAATGTAAGTACGAAAAGGGTCTCTATGCCGCCTGTATGAGTGGCGCGCGGAGGCACTACGCCGGGGGGAAAGTCCGCTCCCGCGGCAAATTGCGGCGGAGCGGACGGATCTCCGGCTCAATCTCATGGCGACATGGAAAGAGCGACTGTCGCAACCCAGCGCAGGGCACGCCGCGATAGCGGCGATAAGACCTCTCTTTGAGGAGTGGCTAGAGAGGCGCCACGGCGCCCTCACCTACCGCCTGACGCAGGTCCTCACCGGACACGGAAGTTTCGGGACGTTCCTGCACATCATTAGGCGGGAGGAAACGCCCGGGTGTCACCATTGGCAGGACGCCCTGAGGACACGGTGGAGCACATGGTGGAGGTCTGCTCCGCTTGGGCGGAGCACCTCCGTGTCCTCGTAGAGGCGATTGGCAGCGGCAGCGGCCTCTCGCGCCCGGCCCTGGTGCAAGCCATGGTCCGGAGCGAGAGGGAGTGGGTGGGAGTCGCCTCCTTCTGCGAAGCAGTCATGCTAGCGAAGGAGGTGGCGGGACGGATGAGGGAGAGAGCCTCCCGTCCCAGCCGTCGCGGGAGACGCTCCGGGCGTCGGGAGCCGCGTGACGACTCCCGGCCACCGTAGGCGCGGACCTTCGGGTGGAGAGCAATGGGTAGCTCACCGCCCGATCAGGACCAGGCCCGTGCCGGACGGCGCGTAAGTGTTCCACGCGCGCCTCAAAGAGATGTCAGCATAATTTGAGGGGCCCCTTAGGGCCGAAGCCTGCCGGGTCAGCGGGATTGTCCGAAAGGGTTACCGCTACCCCGGAACATAAAGAGCGAAGGAAGGAACATGGGTGGGTTTTAGTCAGTAAGAGTCTGACACTCCCTTCCGCTCCACCCAGAGCGGGAGGGGTCATTTGACGAATTCCCACCAGAAAAAAAAATAAATAAAAAGGGTCTCTATGACTTAGCTAAGTATAATGAACCAAATTTAGGTCACCTAATAAAACTTAAAGCTGAATGTCTATCAACTTATTATTTCCCTTGTCGTCCTTCAAACCAGCGCTTCTTTCTTTGACTTTGGCACTAGATGGTTCAATATTGAAAAAGTATTTCTATGAAGTACCTATGTTAAGTATGACCTGTGAAGTGTTATTGGGTTTTAGGTTGTCGGAATTTCTCAGTAGCAGCCTGCACCCTAATTGCGTAACAGACTATCAAATATAATCTGAATCTTTTTAAGGATACTGCTAAACCAAATAGTATCTACTACGAGTCAAGTCGAGTCCTTGTAATTTATATCTAAAACTGCAGTAAACGTTACATCAATGATGTTTTGACCCCTGAACTAGGATATAATGTATGAGGTTTCTTAAGTTACCTACATGGATCAGTCTGAGAAGGCTTAGACTAAATACAATTTACAGTGATTTTTAAAATGCTCAAATAAAAGAAAATTGAAATAAAATACAAAAACTTAACACAGGTACTGTTATGTTTTTGTTATTGTTTTTATTTTTTTGTAGCGAAAAAGTAATTGAAATGTTCTTACAATAAGTAGCTACAAGACAAGGCGACTAAAATACCGGCTTAATAAATACATAAAAGTTAATTTATTATGCTAGAGAGAACCTTGAAGAGTCAGTTGAATTTCGTTACACCGCACTGGTGCTGGCGGCATGACCAGGGTTGCCAATTCTTATTCACGGATATGCGGGAAACCAGAAATTAATACACAAGCCAACAAAACTGAGACCTGCCTACAAATATACAGAAACGAGAGAAAAACCGTAGGAACTGGTGAAGGGCGGGCGTTGTAGGGGACTGTCTTATGTAATTTTGGCGTTCGAAAAGTGCTGATTCTCAGCCTAATTTGAATAACTTTAGATTTTTGACAATTGTCATATTTTTTTATCAGTTTTATTTAAAATTTCTTCGAGTTCGGTGATTGATAATTTTCTCAACGCATAGAGAGATGGTATTTCCGTCTAACCTGAGCAAGGTTTAGCATAAAGCGGGACATATAGCGTTCCGCAGACATGTATCGCGGGCCGCATTATTTGAGCCGTGGAAACGAGACGCGGGACGGTTGGCAACCCTAGGTGTGACGGTTATTGCGAAAACCATTTTTTTGGTGCCTCATATTAATTGTGATGCAATTCAGTGTGTACAAATTCTCAAAGTTCGGCGACTAGATTCGTGTATTTTGTAACGGAGTTGTTCAATATTGAAAAAGTATCTCTATGAAGTATGTTAGGTGTGTGTTCTTGGGGTTTCAATCGGAATTTCTCAGTAGCAACCCGGAGTCTGGATTTATGCACGGTTGATGGCAATAAGCTAGCTCCTCATTACATGGGACTTAACGGGGGGTTATCTGAATTTGCCTGTTTTAGAATCAAGATTAAAATTGGTCTATTTGGTGTGTTCTGTAAAAAAATATGTCATAGATACTCATACATCCTTGTTTTAGGGAAATAAACGATTCAAAACACGATAACCTGTAATTTGCTCGATGAAAAAAATAATAACATAACGCACAAAACTGGTGGAATTTGGGTGTAGTAGACCAGCGGGATAATTGCGTAACAGACTATCAGTAACATATGTCTTTCCCCAGGATGCCATCTATCTCCTTGTCAAATTTTATCAAAATCTGTTCAGTGGTAAGGCGTGAAAAGGTAGGTAACATAGGTACAGAAAGAGTTACTTTCGAATTTATAATACATTTCAAATTTATATGGATATTACTTTGTATGGTTTATATTAAATTTTATGGTTTTTTTATTACCTACCTACAGTAAAAGTGAATGGTCGGATTTATAGGATCTTGCATGTATCGTTTTAGAGAAACGGCTTTAAGGTACCTACCTATATCATATCTAGTCCTAGGCAATCTACAACTTTGTAGAAAGATCAGCTTCTTAATTGGGAAACACATCATCAAGCACACTCTAAACCATTTTGAAAGGTATTGCTAATCCATTGCTTCATATGTTCGGAAAATTTGTCTGCTCAACAACGTAAATAACGCAATGAATGTTGTTGACCTGTCTAAATGAAAGACATTGCTACTGTTAGTGTGTTACGCAATGAACCCGCAGCAATGTCAATACTCAATACTCAATATCATAATGTGTACTTAGGTGGTATACATATAATTTAGATCATTATGAACCCTGTAAGGCACTGCAAAAGGATAGAAGAGAGGAAGCCCTGTTTTAGGAAATAACTAAGTTGCTTTTGTGGGAGCAAGTTTTAGTTCACATAATAAATATAATCAAAGTCAGGAGATTGCGATTGTCTTACTGCATAATAATATGTTCGTGTTAGACTGCTGGTTAATCTTCTCATGATAATTTACACCAAATTCATTTTAGTATCATTATAATATCAAACACTATTAGGTATAATACGGAGCAGTTTGCTTCCATTACCTACTACGACGCATATTGACTAATTCGCATTATGACCAATGATGGTTATCGTTGTAAATACGCGAAATGACCAATCGCTAAATGACCAACACGCATAATGACCAAAACGCTTAATGACCAACACGCTTAATGACCAATACGCTAAATGACACACACGTGAAATGACTGGTGAAACGACAAACTAATGCAATCTATGGCATACAGTTGTCCACTGTTGGACAATAGAATTGATATAGCCCGAAAATCTGACAACCAGTCTTACCAAGGGGTATCGTATTACACAGTAACTACATAGTCTAGCAATTCTAACATGAATAGCTGTTTTTTTTTATCTGCTTGTGTTCAGTAACAATATCACCGTGAAAACTTAGGTGAAGTAAGCTGTCATTCCACATAATGTTACAGATTGACACTGTTGACAGCCCACTTGCTCACTTTATCTTAGTTTTCACGGTGAGATTTCTACAGAATCGATCGGCTGACCTTGAAAATTTACGTGACCTTGAAAATTATTCTTTTCGAATTACAATTTTACCATAAATTTTTTTGTTTCTGTTTTTATATAAAGATAAAGATGCATTTATTTGTATAAAGATGTGTATTATTAGAGTCAATACAAAAATACAGTCAACAAATAATAATAATTAAAACATTAAAATGAATAAAACTAATTAAATTATCTAAGTTCAAAATTTATCATTCAAAAACTCCGTAACATTATAATATCCTTTACTAATTAGCATTTTTTTCGTTCTCTATTGAATGAATTAATATTCATTTTTTTAAGGGAATTTTATTGTATATTAATTATTGTTTATTATTTTTGTTTTCAAATTTTTTCTTGATCGACGAGTCTTGTTACAAAAGCTAAGTTAGACAACAGCCCTCTTTTACCTGAAGAATATGCTAGGATCATTACTTTTCTGGAACTAGGCATCAGTATGCGTCGTACTGCAAGAATGGTGGGTGTGACGTTACGAACGGTCCAGAAGGTGAAAGGAAGGTACGAAGAGACTGGAAACCATCTGAGGAGACCTTGTAATGAGATTTCCACTGTGTTGAGAAATCGCCACCTTAATGCAGTTGATATCTAGAGCTTCTTCAGACCCGAAGGGACTACATTAGTAACAGTACAGTGAGAAGAAGACTTGCTGAAGTAAATCTGAAACCCCGAAGACCATCGAGTGGCCCCAAGCTCGAGAGAGAGCATCGAGTAGCGAGACTGCGATACGCCCGTGAACACATAAAGTGGGATGAAGAAGAGTGGTCAAGAATTTTGTTCACAGATGAGTCTCGATTCTCACTTTACACTTCTGATGGAAGGCGAAGTGTCTACAGGCAGCCTGGTGAGCGATACCTTCAAGACTGCTTCTCTGAAAGAGTCCAGTACATGTATGGGCTGGCATATCTTCAGAAGGTCGCACAGAGTTAGTGGCCATAGAAAATGGCACTCTGACTGGGGAAAGATATGCCCAAGAGATTCTCAACGAGTATGCAGGGCCGTATTTAGCAAATATGGTTGATGGATCGATGCTGATGCACGATAATGCCCGGCCACTAACGGCTCAGGTATTGGTATCAGCATGATGGCTTGGCCATCAAGAAGTCATGATCTCAACGCGATAGAGTCCGCTTGGGATGAGCTAGCGAGGCTAGTCAGAAGCCGTAGACCACCACCTACCACCCTCAGGGCACTAAAACAGGCCCTGATTGAAGAATGGGAGAATATTCCCCAACATCGGCTCCGGACCCCGTGTTCAGTATGCCAAACCGGCTCGAAGCTGTAGTTTTTTTAAGTTAAAAATGTTACTAATGTACCTATATAGTTTACTGGTTTCAAAGAAAGCTGATAAAATTTGCAATAAAAGGTTTTTTATTTTAAATCTCTAACTTCTAAGTTTAGAAAAAAAAAAAATTGTAGTACCTACTTAGTTTCCAGGCCAGTTTACCTATATACTACATATTTCCTGTAAATTTGGCAGTTCCTTATACTATATATAACTGAATACCACTATCCTATCCTAGAAAAATAAAGTAGTTAAAAATAGTAGGTATATTAATTATCATAAAAACTATTCAGTTACCTATCAATGTTTAACATTGTGAATTTGGGTGCTCCAAATACAGTACCTACCAGTGTACCTTGGGGAACCCCTAACAACATTGCTAGCTAGCGTTAGCTTTGATAACCTTTGAGGATATACATAAGACAAGTCTTGGTTCTTTGGTCAGTGTACCTACGAGTACCTGTACTAAGTACCTATACAAGCGCCATTTTAAAATCAAGATTTACTAGTCTTAGATTTTCTTCACACGTATAGTACGTATTCCAATCGACAGATGGCGCTAACAATGTTATTTGTGAAAAATTAATATGACGACAATTTTGTTTCAGCTCCGTACGATGTGGTGAAAAACACACTCAAAGGCATGAAGACCCTGAAGGAGGAGGTGCCTCCAGCAGGCCCTGACTCCAAACCATACAGCATATCAGAGACCGTCTGATGATAGCAGGAGAAGTTGGAATTCTTTTGTAGTGTTTAATATTAATGTATGAATAAATATAGATTTTAAGGTCCATCAATAATCCCTTATTTGTCGCCCAATATGATATTGATAATTAACTCACATCAGTGTTAACTAAAAACTAAAGGTAATTTTACGTTGATATCGCCTTTGTTTTTATTTTTGTTCTCAATGTTATAGCATTCGGGGCGATTTTGTAGTGTTACTACAGGTAGGTATGTACAATTTCGATTTTTTAAATATTTTTATATGGATATTTATTATTACCAATACTTACAAAAGTCAAAATGCTGTGCAGTTAGTGTTGTATGCTGTGGCCCAATGGCTTGTCAGTGCTAGTTCACCTACTAGATAGATATTATTTAACAACTTATATGTTGTTTACAACAATTATAATTATTGTAACTATAATTAAATATTATATACCTACATTTAAATGATTATGGCAGTTTTATTTGAGAGTTTCCAACACTGTAGTCACGGTAATATTAATTACCGTGCCGTAGTCACGCTACCTGCCTAATGTAATCTGATAATTTTAATTTGATAACCCGCAAAAAATAAGTGTATTTTTTGCGGATTATCAAATTAAAATTATGAAAAGTGTTTAATTTAAATTAAATAAGGTTTTATGCTACATTAACACGCCTAGGCTAGTATAAAACTAACAATAAATAGAATATGTAGGTATAAAAAATATCCGTACCTATATAAAAATTTGGTAACTCATAATCTCATGAATAGTTTTTTACGCAGTTGCTAAAGCTTATGTAGGTACGGACGCCAGCACATCAAGCTACTACAATCTGTCAAATTTCTTTAATAGATTTTCAAGTTTATCGCTAAAGCACTAAGGGCACACCGAGCTTCTAGCGCTAATCGATTTTAGGTATTCTATGCGCTCCGTGTATGTGTGCGTGAGGCACACCGGCAAGAGAGCGAACGGCTAGACAGATAAGAGCACTGCGCCGTCCGCGCGCCGCTCGCGCCGAGCCGTGCGCCGATCGACTCGCGAGGTGCTACCAATATTTACAAAATTAAACAAAAAAAAAAAAAAACGATTTCAAATACTTTTATTGGAAATATACAAATTTTAAAATTTATAATTTACCGTCGTTAGATGAGTATCTATGATCAGATCAATAAAAAAATAATATTAGGTATTTAGTCTAATAATACTCAATTAGTTACCTTTTATGATAATATTCTAATTTCTAAGTACAAGAGAAACTTAAAAGTGATTTCAATAACGTAAAATAACTTATCAGCTAAATAAGTAGGGTAAAAATCCCAGTAGTCGACCTTTTATTTTCAATTTCAAATTATTTATTTTTCAAAGTAGATTCAGTAAACTACTTTCGTTAGTACGTAAGGTTCGACTTTTAATTCCATTTAGTGACTTGATGGTTAATTTGACAGATTTGAATAAAAAAACAGCTTTTGAGTGGGTGTAAGAATAAACTATATTCAATGAACTTCACAAATGTACTTGTCGGAGAAAGTGTGTCTGTCTCTCGTTAGCATCAGGCATATTTTAATTACTGTGGGCGTACTAAGGGTAGTGTTGGTTATAGCGCAATAGTAAAACGGTTTGCAGTTTAGATCAGATTGCAATTCATGAACAAGTCAGTCACACTAGCGAATCACACACTGTAGGTACCTACACAACTCAACGATACGGAACGCGGCAGTTTCTATGCACATGTTGTTCGTACGATGTCCAATGTGAGTGAAATTTCTTGCAACTGTTCTAATAAATACATAAAATCTACAACTCTATTTCCACTTATTTTGATCTCTTCCAATTTTTCTTCTGGTTCTATTGTGTAATAATCTTCTTCTGAATCTGAATCATCTGGCGAATGATGTGTAGAATGCTAAAAGGTGAAAAAATTATGATATTAAATCAAATAGACAAATATCCTATTTTTCTCAATAGGTTCAGGATACGTTGATAAATTCATACCTAATACTACTTACATTGGGATTGTTTTGCGTCCTAGTTGCAGCAGCACGCGTCTGTAATTTCTGTATTTCATCAAACGGAAAACTAAAATGAAAAAAAAAGAAGATTTATGTTAGCAATCAATATTTTTGTAAGGATTTATAAAATATAATAGAGGGCGCCCTGTGAGGAAGGAGCAGTGGTAGCCCAGAGGTCACGGCTGCGACTTAAGAATTGCAGGTCGTAGCTTCGAGCCCAGACAGGTGTAAATTATTTCATCACCACTGCTGTCAAAAACGGTGAAGTTAACATCGTGACGAAACCGGCACGTCTTAGAACAAAAAATTAGTAGACATATGACATCCACCAACGCACGCAACGCACTGGGCCCGCGTAGTGGATTACGAATCGTAATCCACTACGCGGGCCCAGTGCGTTGCGTGACAGGGCTAGAGAGTCGTAATTTACGAGCCCTGTCACTGAGAGGAGGCCTGTGTCCCAACTGTAGGAACAGCAACCTGTTAAAATTAGGGTGCTAGTGATAAAAATATTGCCCAGTATACCTAAATATTATGCACAATGTACACACGGCTACATATCAACCTATAAATATCCAGTATAAGCTGACCTCTCATTGTACAGAAATCCTATACAATGCGAGATCAGCTTATACTGGAGTAGTATAACTTGATTTGTAACAATGTGTACACACGCATATAAAAAAATATGAGGACACAAGCAACAATAATAATCAATATCGGACTTGCTTCATGGCAATATTTTCTCTGTGTGAGTAAGTCATGTCACTGTCTATTTCTCCTTCCACTGGAAGACAACAATTTTGTTCCGGTGTAATTGGCATCCTATAATAAAAAAGAACATTTGATTTAATTATAATTTCTAGAATTATCAACAAATCCGTTTTGGGATGAAAGTAAGACTTATTTCATAAAAATAATTAGTTTCTGAACTTACAATTCCAGAGTTTGATAAATTTTGGAATCGGTGGCTTCCATGAAATTTACCCTGAAAATTGAAAGTTATAAAGATAATGTGGTACTTAATTTATTATAATGTTTTCTTAGACACATCCTATTATTTTTGCGCTTACCTCACCAGTTCATCAGACGACTCTTTGTTTTGTAGTGAGGTGCCAACAACTGGTACATTTACCCTATAAACAGAAAAAGATAAAGAATTTTCCAGCGTAACTATTTCTTAAAATATAGTAAATAGATAGATAAGTGACAACTATGTACTTACTTTTATTAACTGAGTATAATAAGTAGGCAGGAAGATTATACTTACGAAGCCACGGTATTCTGTTTATCCTCAAAATTTTCTATCTGTAGTTGTCTTTCTCTCTCGGCATCAGATGGTTCAAGTTTATTTTGCAGTGAGATACATTTACTCTATAAATAGAAAAAAATAATACAGAATGATTCAAATCATAGTAGATTTAATCCGTGATTTGGAAAATATGTTGTCGATCCGTGCATAATCACGGATCGAGAACATATTTTCCAAATTTCGAAATTAATAGAAAAAAATTACGAAATTCACAAAGACGGTCATCGAACCTTGATACTGAGCACTTACCGAGTCTTCAGTATGCATTTGGCTGCATGAATTAGTGTCACCAGATACTAGAAAGTAGGTAGGTACTGTACTGAGTATACTTACGAAGCAACAGGAGTATTCTTTTTGTCTTCAACATTCTCAGCCTGTACTTTTCTTGCTCTAAAAGATAAATTCAATTCTTTTTAAAATACCCCATAAAAAAAATAACACCACCTGGTAAGGCAATTAGTAAATAAGTAGGTAAGTATACGAATTTTACTTACTTCATTTCTTCATGCAAGCGTCTAACATTGGTTTTTCGCCAACCCCTTCTGTCTTGATTTCTTTACTTTGTTCCCCATTTCAAATAAAAATAAATAAATAAATAAATTTCAAATACGCTACAATTAGTTTTCACACAATTTTCTTCGTTACGTTATTAAATCCGTGCGTAAGCGCAAGCGACACAAGCTCCCCGTCCGATGGCCGACGGCGGACTAAAGCGGATAAGAGGGCGGCGCGGCGGCTCTGCTTATGATGGGCAAAACTCGCGCGAATTTAGGTATTTCCTTCTTATTGTTAAACAAATACACATTTTGAAAATGTAAATCGTATACGTTGTATAAAACATGTTGTTTTGTTATTATTAAAAAACTGATGACCTTCCGCGAAGTATTCACGCCGTACTAAGCGTTTGTTGTGTTTTTTAGAGATAACTTTGTGAATTTATTCTATCGAGCCAACTTTATCAAATCGTGTTTCCATCCTGTATACTGCCTAGTATATATGGCCAATAATACCAATTTATTTCCTGAGATTTTAATTTAATTGTTTACTACTTCAAACAACCGTTATAAAAGCGCGTTTTTGTGTATAAACAGCTCGGTGCCCCGTTAAGGTTCAAGGTTGATTGGGAAAATTTGACAGTTTCGGGTAGCTTGACCTGCTGGCGTCTGTACCTACTAAAAATACATAGTATCCATACGGGACATGTTTCAAGCAAGTTTTTAGACGACCAGCCATTTGACTACCTACCATTAATTATGGCCATGGATTTCGATACAACTACCTACCTACATACTTACTAAGGGCCGATTTTTTGATCCTTAGTTAAACTCAACCAATTGTTAAAAATGGTAACTAATGGTTAAATTTTTGCAAAATGTGTATTTTGATCAATTTTTAGTTTATCTAATGATATAATATCATTGCTAATGGTCAAATAATTAACTATCAGTTAAAAAAATAACCATTAGATAAACTAACAATTTTACAAAAAATACATTTTGCCAATATTTAACCATTTAGTTGCTATTTTTAACTATTGGTTGAGTTAACTACGGATCAAAAAATCGGCCTTTAGTCTAATTGGACGGGCTGGTACTAACAAGTAGCTAACAATATTGTGCCCCGTGAGACACTTCCTGTAGGTACTGTCATTTGTTCCACAAAGCGCAATTTTCATCTCCAGAATTCAGATAATCGTATGACCTAAGGCGGCCCCCAGCTAGTCATGTAATTATGTATGTACTTATGTTTATGTAAACGAAATGCTTATTATCGATCGCCTGCTGAACTATTCTATTATACCTAACTTCATTTTGTAAATGTTGCATGCATCAATATTTCAGGCGTCTGAATTTAAAAGTATGCTAAATAGAATCAAGATATTTCTTTTTGATATCAGATGATAAATCGTACGTAGATAAACTCGATTTCGTAAATCTTATAACAAATATATCTTCCGGTAAACAGACAAAGTTGATAAGCAGTGACATAAGAGAGGTTTATAGGTCAATCGCTATAACGTAACTTGAGTGTCGGCAACACTCGCTCCGTCAGTGTGGCCTGCACCGTCATGTTTGCGCGTCGTGCGCTTACCAACCAAAAATAAGCATTCCATTTTCGAAAAAAAGGCGCGGATATTTCGAAGTCCACCACAAATTAACTGTATCAGTGCATTTATAATAGAAACAATGTTTTTATTACTAGTTTTAGCGTTAGTGGGGTCTATTGCCCTGTGTTTTATGCTAATAGATTCCCTATGGAGTGTTTTAGAGCTGATATCTTCGTATTTGATGCCTTATTTCTTGCCTTCTGAGGTGCACACTCTGTCTAAGAGGTTCGGGCCCTGGGCTGGTGAGTAGTTTGTTTTTTTTATAAATTATAAAGCATATGTTTTGATGTTGTTTACGTTGAGTTAGGTCAGCGCCTGCGCCCTACATCCTCCGTATCGAAAAAGCAGGTTTGATGCCGATATTGAAAGAGGGAAATACTTCATGACCTTCATCGATTATTTTATTTTAGGTTTATGTGTAGCACTTGTACCTATTTTAATGGTCCAGTTGTAATGTGTTATGAATATGATAAGAAAGGCTATCAATTAAATTAATTGATTGTAAAGTAATAAGTATTTGAAAAATTACAAAGACTGTTTCGCTATCTTGTAAATATTTTCATCAAGTTGTTCGGTATTCAATAGTAATTTAATGAGGGTGCTACTAGATGTAATTAACATTCTAATTTTTTAATTGCTCACTGTGAGTGATGTGATGACATTTTCCGAAGCAGTTTTACTTAACTGGATTCTAGAATCGTTATATAGATGGTTTTGATGGGATTCATTATTATTTTTTTAAAGGAGCTGCGAAGTTCAACTGTTTATGAAGTGCGAGTTCACTAATATATTGGCAGTGACAATGTTTCAAAATATTGTAAGCGTTAAAATGATCATATAGTTCTATATAAACTTAGAAGTCAATAAAATGTTATGTATATATCATAACTGTTCTGTGTGTGTGTCGGAGTTTTCTCACACGACCTCAACATTAACATATCCAGCCCGCTAGGAATGCTCAACACGGTCTACCAAGCGGAGTGTGTGGGTATAATACGAGCGGCCCATGCCATAGCAGCCAGGAGGATTACGGATGCTCATGTTCGTATAATCTCTGACAGCGCCTCGGTCCTCCAATCCCTGAAGAGGGGATGTATCACATCGCATCTAATACTAGAATGTCACAAGGTGCTTGAACAGGTGATTGTATCAAGCCGCAACACAGTGACACTACAATGGATAAAAGGACACAGTGATTCACTAGGTAACGATGCGGCTGACGAACTGGCCAGAAGGGCATCCAGCACGTCAGTCTATGGTCCAGAACCAGTCGTGCCCATCCCCTTCAATCAGCTACGCAGGTGGCTACAGGAGCACACCCATACACAAGCGGAGAACTGGTGGTCCTCGTCACCGGGCTGCAGGCAGTCCAAGGAGGCCATGCCATCATTAGATGGCAAACTAACAAAAAGACTGCCACGCCTGGACAGGAAAGGCCTGCGCCTGATGACGGGGATCATCACGGGACACTGCTCACTAAACAAACATTTTTATACGATAGGTATAACGGACAGCCCCCTGTGCAGAGCCTGCATGGAGGCTGATGAGACCGTCGCGCATGTGCTCTTTGAGTGCACAGGCATAACCCAGATTAGGTCGGGAACCCTCGTGACACCCAGATCATACACAGATGTTCTTAACAGACCAGGAGACCTGATAAGCTTCTGGAGGGAGGTGAGCTGGTTGGAATAACCACCGACGGCCGCCATGGCCCACGTACAATGGTCCACCTGAAGGACTAAGTGCGGAAACCAATCCCATAACATAGAACATAGAACTGTTCTGTGTGTATGTTACGGTAGTGCAGGTCAAAAATATCTGACTACTCTTCGGAACATAAATATCTAAATACTCTAGATTTCAATATATTTTGTGCAACATAGGATTTGTAAATATCTATACAGCTTTGAATATTCAACTAAATGGCCTTTACCATTAAATTTATTTTTGCTTGCCGGAGCAGAAGTACGAGTAATAATGCAATATTGCCATTCGTAATAGGACTGTATTAATCTGACAACGTTGAGAGAGCTGAAAATCTTAGGGTCAACGCAGACTATACGTAGGCACCTATTTGTGTAAAACTATTCAGTCAGTTTAAAAATAAAAATAAAATTTACTTAAGCGCATTAGTTAGTATTTAATTTTTATTTTATTAGTCTCAAATTCTTATTTTGTTCTTCTGAAATCCTAACATTTAAAATAAGGTGGGGAACTTCCAGGAAAGGTTTAAGCAATGGTGCTGCCTGTTTTAGAATCTGGTATATCCACCATTGGTATCAATAACATCTTGCAAACGTTCACGCATTGATGCAATCATGTTTGAACAGGCGGCGCTATTTCTAAAGCCTTCCCAAATCTCATGTATGTGGGCCCTTAAATTGGTGACTGAAGAGAATGCTATCCAGTAGGTATTCGGATGACGGATGTCATAACTGACCTCTTCAAATTGCATTTGTTTCAAAGAAAAAGATTACTATAGGATATACTTCTGTAAAGAGATTGTTCAAAGAATTTAAGACAACAGTTCGAGACATGTCAAATTAACAAGATATTTTTCATAGAAAAATTGCATAGATCTTTGTGAACCTAACTTTGCGCTAAATAATATGAACATGGAATTGCGCACAAATTTTGGAGTCTTTGTCTGTAGCAATATTATTGATATAATGTAGTCACATATTTATGATGTCACAGATTGTTTACAATTTATTGTAAGGCAAAGCTTAGAGTTTTATGAAACTTACCATTGCCTAATTTGCCTATATATTTTTGATTCATGAACATGCTCAGATATTAACGAACTTGACTGTCCCTACATTTTATAATAATATTTTGGTACCTTTTAAAAAGCTGTAGGCACTAGGCACCTAGGTAAAGTCAGAGTCGAACAGAATTACTACACATTGATACAATATTATGGAACAAACATTGTCGACAATTAAATGATTTTTTGTCAATAACATCTTTTTGAGACACAGGCTTACTTCCGCATTTTCCTGTAAAAAAAAATTTCAGCACTATCTCAGAGCTCATCGTACTTCATAAGCCTGATCATAACATAAATCCATGGTAACAGTTTACTCATTATTTATTTATTTATTTATATAACAAAAAATACGATTATTTCATTTTGTGCGTCGATGCCACCCTGTACTAGCTGAAGCATTAACTATAAAATGAATCCAACCTATAGCTATATACCTATATATACCTCATACTAAGATAGCTAGTTAATAGTTAGGCAACATAACATAACATCACGCCTGTATTCCCCGAAGGGTTAGGCAGAGGTGTACCTATAGTGCAGCCACATTTGGCCTTTTATGTTTAAGTCGCTAGAAATAAGAGGCGAGCCTATTGCCATCAACCATGCGCAAATCCCGACGTCCCGATGTGTTCTTTCTAACTTTTTTTGTTTTTGCTCTGCTCCTAAGTGGCTCAGCGTGAGGTTAAGTAGCCTTTCTCAAGAACAAAAGTTTTTTTTTAATCCGTCTGGTAGTTCCAGAGATTAGCGCGTTCAAATAAACAAACTCTTATTATTAGTATAGATTACGATAATTATTCTAAAATTAAATTCTATTTAAATTATACGCCTATGCGCCTGTCTATCGTTTTATTACATTATTATTAATAGATTGTATTCGCATTCAAACTAATTAGTCATTCTAGATCTTCAGGTAGGATGTACTACATCGCTGGCCTTCAGGAAAACGTTTCTGTTAAGTTATAAGGATATGTGGTGCTGGTGCGGCCACCAATTCCTGTGATTATGATTACCAATAGAAATTGAATGATTATAAATACTAATTAGTTGTTTTAATAAAGGAAATGTAGTAAACACGTGTTTATTCTATATAGACTTGGCAGAAAATAATCCATACTTAAAAGCCAAAGTAATGTAACGTTCAAAACAAATCAAATAGGTGGTACAGACGCCAGCAGGTCAAGCTACCCGAAACTGTCAAATTTTCCCAATCAACCTTGAAGCTTAATGCTGTAGTGATAAAATTGAAAATCTATTAAAGAAATTTGACAGATTGTAGTAGCTTGATGTGCTGGCGTCTGTACCTACTACGATTACGAAAAGATACTCATTTTAAAAAACAAAGGTAAGCTGTAAAATCCTAAAAATCAGTATTGAGATCACAATTTAAATGACGAATCCTCTAAACTTCTTGTTTTATGTAACACACCAATAGGTTTCATTTTGACAGTTCAACAACATTCATTGCGTCATTTACTTTGTGGAGCAGACACATTTTCGAACATATGAAGTAATGGATTAGCAATATCTTTTAAAATGATTCAGATTGTAGTTGAAAGTGTGTTACGCAATGACGGTGATGGTTGACATTTTTAAAGATATCTTGCATCTTCATGGTGCGATGCAAGACCTTTATAGGCCCCTCTAATTATACTAGATGTCGTATTAGGTACCTGCCTACCTATTAGGTACTATGGAAATTTGAAAATTAGATGCTTATTTTAAATGCGGGAGCCATAGAAACTTGAGATATTCTCTTCATATCTGATTTTAGATCAGTAACTGTTAAAGTTTAAGTAGTGCATTTGGCAAAGGGCACATCGATTCGATTTATATGGAAATTGATGTCATTAGATGTTTCTTTGAAGAACTGTTGCCCGCGACTTCGTCTGTGATCCAGGTATAGGATTTAAAGCGTATGTCCTTCTCCAGGTCATGGTCTACCCATGTGCCAAAGGGAATTGAAGATTTTTATATTGAGTCTGGCATACATACTGCCGCGCTTTTGTTTTTATTTTCAAAATGGCGGCCACTCATGAAACCTATATTAATCGCATTGGTGTCAGCTATCGATTTAGGTAGGTTTCAAGCATCCGCCTTTTGAAAAAAAAAATTAAATGACGGACAGGTATGTATGCCACGGGCCAAATCCAAATCCGTTCAGCATAACAAACAAACTCACTTTCGCATTTATAATAATAGTTAGGATCAATGATAAGAAATTTTACAATAGGTAATAATATAAGTATTGTATCTGGAAGTATAAGGCAATGATACTTAAACATTTTTTTAACTACAGTTTTTCTAACCCTTGTCAAATTATTTCGTGATTATTTGGTCCTATGACAATGCTATAGTTTTAAGTGCATCATGCATGCACGCAGGTGTATCATAATTATGTATGTCATTTCGTCAAAATCGATAGCACATGTCATCATGACGTCTAATAGAATAGGATAGTTTGTACCTACCTATTTTAATTTGGTCATACCCTTAATTAAATGGGAACTCTTGCACTACGAAAATCACCCTTACTGCTACGAAATAAAGGCTAGGCTATACATAAAGGCTGTGTAAAATTGTTAACACTGATGTGATGTTGTAGGAATGTATGGGTTGACCAGTAAAAACATTACTTTGAAACAGTACACCATGGTTGCACAACGCCATAACATGTCATCTCCAATTCTCCATGGCGAGTCACACTTTCGAGATGTGGCAACACCACACAACTTATAAAGTTATGACATATGTCAACACTGAACATTAGTGGCCAGTTGTGTAACGTTAGGTTCGGCTCGACAATGATGACCATCCTTTATAAGTATGGCTATGCCACTTAAGCTATGGGTTTCCTAAGAAAGCGGTGTACGGTCACACAATAATAGCGGTCCAAATAGCAAAAATCACAATCTGCAAATTACAAAAATCATGTCATCACATTTCAGGAATCCAACGTCCAGCCGGTCTATTCTGTAAGAATCTCACCGTGACAACTTAGGTGAAATGAGCTGTCATTCCTTGTGATGCTAAAGATAGACATTATTGACAGCTCACTTCACCTAACTTTTCACGGTGAGATGGTTACAGAATAGCACTGCAGGATCTCATGCCCGCGCTTGCGACCGCTAGACCAACTAGTGATTATAGTAATCTGATAATTCGTTTTGTAGATAAATTACTCTTAATTAATTAGGTGTTTACTGTACGTCTGCACTTGAAATACTTGAAGGAAACATTTGAACGGGGCGGTTAGCTCAGTAATGCTTTCGCCTCAAACCTAACTTTCAAAATGTGCCCATAGTTCATGAAATGCCCTCCATGAAATACGAGCGTGTTGTTCTCTACAAAATGGATGATTTATTTAGTGCAATTAGGCAGCCGCACGGGTCGATCGATCCAAGACCACGCGAAAGCACGTTAAGCCGTTGGGTCGTTCGTGGATCTTTGACAGTCAGTCAGAAGCCCGAAAGGCTGACAAATAGTCTTACCAAGGGGTATCCCAGTAAGCTGGGTTGTGGAGGTCAGATAGGCAGTCGCTCCATGTAATATACTGGTATTCAGCTGCATCCGTAGACTGGAAGCCGATCCGATCCTAATCATCATCATCTGGCTAGCCTTTTCCCAACTATGTCGGGGTCGGCTTCCAGTCTAACCGGATGCACCAGTATTTGCAGCTGGAAGCCGATCCTAATATAGTTGGGAAAAGGCTAGGCAGATGATGAATTATAAATAAACAGTATACCTACTTCACTATTGTTTTATGTATTTGTATTCTTCGCAGCCGTGGAACACTGCAGTGACGTTCATTAATAAAGTTATTCGTATGCGAGTCATTGTTTTTATTCGTAATGCAAAAACATTACCTGTGCTCGCACAATTCATCCGTGTTTGTGTGTTTGTACGTGTTAATCTACTAAACTGCTGATAATATTAGTGCGTAATCTATTTTCTGTATTCGCTGCTAGAAATTATATTTGAAACTGAACGTAATGATCTTTGAAATTGTTTTTTTTTGATGTGAGTTTGTTTACTAATGTGGTGTTACACATTACCTATGTTTATTTAACATTATAAAATCTGTGTAGATGAATTGTCTCCCCTGAGATTGGCTGCCATGACCGAAATTCGGTCTGGAAGACTATTATTATTAATCTATAAATGTCTTTGCAGTGTATCTACCCACGGATGAGAAGTCGTGATACTAATTAAATTTTCGGGCACCTATAAGTCAAACGACTTTTGGCACCTAGGTAGGTACGTAGTTTGGGAAAAGTATAAATATGACCAACTTAACTCATCACATCTGTAAAAACATTTTTCTTCAACGATAAAAGAGAGCTTGACACTGTATCTCACCTTTAATTATTAACCAGATATTGACCATCCGGACACTGAAATTGGCTTATTTATTTTTTAGGCTTCTTTATTTTATTTTTTAGGCTTTTTTTATTGTATTTTTTTTTTGGCATTTTTTTGTGTTTGTGTTCTTTCTCTGCGTGTTTACCGCAAATAAACGAATTTTCTTTCTTTATTTCACAGTGACCCGATAGTCGGATAGCTTGGATTTCGAGAGCTAAAATATTTACTATGTTGTAGACCCGCGAAATCCGAACGTGATTCTAAAAGCGAACTCTGAGCTTTGCTCCTTTCTAACCTAAGATAATAACCTCACATTATGTCATCATCTGCCTAGCCTTTTCCCAACTATGTTGGGGCCGGCTTCCAGTCTAACCGGATGCAGTCTGAATACCAGTATTTTACATGGAGCGACTGCCTATCTGACCTCCGCAACCCAGTTACCGGGTAATATGATACCCCTTGGTAAGACTGGTTGTCAGACTTTCGGGCTACTGACGACCCGTAACGACTGTCAAAGATCCACGAATGACAGCCGGGACCAACGGCTTAACGTGCTTTCCGAGGCACGGAGGGGTCTTGATATGTGAAGATGGTCACCCATCCACTGACCAACCGCGGCAAGCGTAGCTTAACCTGATCGATCGACCCGTGCGGCGGTTATTACTTAGCCACAAGCCTCACATTATATATTATACATTTATAATATAAAACCTATGTACGGTAGACCGCACGCCACAGAATAAGTAGTAAGTCATTCCGTCATTCTGAGTTATTATCATTCTGAGGGGTCTTTTGGCTAAGTAATCCGGTCCAGTCCATGTAAAATACTGGTAGTGCATCCGGTTAGACTGGAGGCCGACTCCAAATATGTTTGGTGACCCCAATGGTTAGAAAAAAACTAGGCAGATTGATTAAGACATTCTGTATTTAGAAGGTTTTACATTTATATCTCACCGTTTTGCTAGAATTATTGTTTGAATAACATTATTAAATTGTCATTGAAAAGTCATCGACGAAAATGGGAGATTATATTATAAAATTAACCTCAATTGTCTTGAAAGGTGAATTAAAATTAGAATTTCAAATTAAAGAATTCAAATCAAAGCACTCAAAATGTAAATGGCACTATAAATGTTTACTTCAACAGATACTTTTGCAATAGACTATGGGGTTTATTTCTGAACGATGATTAAAGTTAAGTGACGTTTAAACGTCAAAAACGTATGTCTAAACAGTCGCTAGTAACTACTTAACTTTAAGCTAACATTTACCCCTTCATTCATAAACGTTGCTTATAGTTGCCTGCGCAGATCATGGTCAAAGTGTTACCACTGACAAGCCACTGGCGTGCGGTCTCCTGTACAACGTGCAGCCTCATTTATCAGAGTAGTCACACATTACGCTAATCGTGCCGATGCTAAAGATGAACATTGTAACTTGTGAGAGTTGTGTTGCTCAAGTGTGTTGCTCAATAGTGAAGGAACTCACTAACTGTCGCTTTGTGCTCGTGATGAAGTCTTCATTAAGTATTGTCCCATACTTACTGTGTTTAAACGCAGCGTCCACGAAAGGCACCTGAATCAAAAAAAAAAAAATTAAGTCGGTGATTGGGCGTAAGGCCAAGTCGGCAATAACCTACAGATCTACATAATTTCTATTAAAAGAACAACAAAATGTCGTAACAAATGTCAAAAATCATCACGTCGGGGTCACCAGTTTAGAGGTATGAGGAACAGGGTGTAAAGTTCACTCATCCTCCATAGAAAAGGGAGGATCCTCCTACCAGACGGGTGTTGTGTCTGGCGGGCAATTGCCCAAGGATTGATGTTGGGAAATTGTATATATGCTAATTGCGCGGTAAACTCTGCTTGCGAGATGCAGGATTGGCGTGACGTCAGTATGAAGCGTTGTTCGCATGTGGGGTTGTAGGTAGATACCGCTACAGTATACTTAGATATTAAGTAGGATCCATAGGACTATACAGGGTAGCAGGGACATCGACGCCCAACCTCTCACCATGGATTCAGTACATGATTCTGAACCCCCCAGTGTTGACATTTTTTGTCGGTTAGGTATATAAATAAGCTGTTCCATACATTTTAACCGCGTGGGTATTGCACTTTACTATGAAGTAGCAGATTTTATTTTTGATAACTGAAAATTAATTTATGCCCTAGCTGGGCGGTCTAGTTTGCGCTTCGATGTCCCTGTCACCTTGTATATGTAAGGTACAGACGCTAGCAGGTCAAGCTACCCGAAACTGTCAAATTTTCCCAATCAACCTTGAACCTTAATGCTTTAACGATAAAGTTGAAAATCTATTAAAGAAATTTGACAGTTTGTAGTCGCTTGATGTCTAGCGCCTGTACAATACAATATTTTTGTAGTTTCTAGTAAGTAGTCGTTTAGCCAAGAAGCATAGATAATTATTCGGTAATAGAATGAAATATGTGACTCAGGTTGGCTGGACAAATCTTCGAAATAGCTTGCATTTAACTAGGTCAATAGGTCACTTTATGTGACGGCTAAACACCCTTATTTCAGAATTTGTGACGCTACAGAATCTTAGATAATCGATCGAAAACGTGTCCAGCCATCTTGAAAAACCACTTTTCGCTGGTCTCTCAATCTCGGTAACGGAAGTGATTTTGACGACTTTTTGCATATCAACGGGCGTCACATAAATTTGTGACGGGCACCGAGCTAAAAGTTTTGTGATAAGTACAGTGGTTTAGTAGAAAAATGCAAAAATCTGTGTCCAGCCATCTTGAATTTACGTATAAAACTTATGGCTGGCACTTCCGAATCTCAATAACGGGGGCGTTTTCGAATATGGTTCCTTTACTAATACTTGGTGACGCAATGTGTGACAGTAATAACGTTTGATTTATGGCGTCACATGTAAGGGTTTACGAGAAATCAATAAAAACTTAATGTCCAGCCAACCTGAGTTCAAGATGGCTGGACACATGTATCTCCACTGCCTGATGATCTACGACCTTCGAAATGTGTTCAAAATGTTGTGACGGGGACGATAATAATAACCTGAAATTGTGACGGAGAAACTTTGCGTAGTTTCAAAGATATTGACCATTTAAATTTTTCCATACAAACATCCATTAATATTGTGAGGTGACCATAATTTTACATAAATAAAGGATTTATTTTTAATCGATTAATTGGCCGGTAGGTAGCATCCACGCCTGCTTTGTATTTGATTTCCCCGTGGGAATAAAAGGTTTTCCTGCAGTGAAAAGAGTAAGTATGTGTTAATTCAAAATAATAATTGACCACCAGCGCTGCAAGAGAGAGCCCACTTGTATTTCGCGTTTAGTTCATTATCTTATGTAACTGAAAATGAGAACTAAACTCGACAGCTGGCAGTGTATGTACTTACTTTTCGAAGTGTTATCACTAATCAGAGTACTTGTAACTATTAATTAATCTGCGGTAAGACAACCTAAATAAGAGTTAAGATTCGACCAGTTGTCCTAGTAGTACCAACTTTAAGCAATAGATGGCGACACCATCATCAGCTATCATGGCAGTATAGTTTGTCTTGTCTTCCGACGTTTTCGTGGTAGCCCGCGCCCGGCGTCCGGTACGCGGCCTTAGGACGGCGGTAAAACAACGTTGTGGTACAAGGCGGGGGTTACGGAAGTGCAAATGCGAGTTGATCATCGTCATTTTCGCCATTTGAAACGCTGTATAAGTACAAATAAATAAATGTGATTTTATTTACAGCAAACATTATTTTTTCATTTAAATACCTTCAGAGCATTAGTTTAGTTCTCCTGACATAATATATACCTACTAAAAAGAATAGATATCTGCACGTAAATAATCAATAACATTTAAAAACTACACCCCCCCTTCCTCACTTCTACATTTTTGTCTTCTATTGATTTAAATATCTACAGTTGTTCGTATTAGTATCACCAATACACGGATTTTCGTCCATTAAAGAAAACACCTTAAAATATACTTGTCCTACATAAAACCTACAATATTGGTTACCCTACTGCAGTGTTTGTATGGGGAAATTTAAATGATCAATATCTTTGAAACTACCCAAAGTTTCTCCGTCACAATTTCAGGTTATCATTATCGTCCCCGTCACAAAATTTTGAACACATTTCGAAGGTCGTAGATCATCAGGCAGTGGAGATACATGTGTCCAGCCATCTTGAACTCAGGTTGGCTGGACATTAAGTTTTTATTGATTTCTCGTAAACCCTTACATGTGACGCCATAAATCAAACGTTATTACTGTCACACATTGCGTCACCAAGTATTAGTAAAGGAACCATATTCGAAAACGCCCCCGTTATTGAGATTCGGAAGTGCCAGCCATAAGTTTTATACGTGAATTCAAGATGGCTGGACACAGATTTTTGCATTTTTCTACTAAACCACTGTACTTATCACAAAACTTTTAGCTCGGTGCCCGTCACAAATTTATGTGACGCCCGTTGATATGCAAAAAGTCGTCAAAATCACTTCCGTTACCGAGATTGAGAGACCAGCGAAAAGTGGTTTTTCAAGATGGCTGGACACGTTTTCGATCGATTATCTAAGATTCTGTAGCGTCACAAATTCTGAAATAAGGGTGTTTAGCCGTCACATAAAGTGACCTATTGACCTAGTTAAATGCAAGCTATTTTGAAGATTTGTCCAGCCAACCTGAGTCACATAATGAAATTCCTCTGCTTTTTCCCGACAAAGGGAATCCGGACAATTTAGCAAGATATTTTCTTCTCCCAAAAGCACAAAGCAAACGAGAGGTCCGTCGACTGTGACGAGCTAGTGACGGGACATTACATACCATTCTTCTTCGAGGTGACTTGTTAACAACAAGCCATTTTTGTAGTCAGATAAAAGAATTGTTAAGCAGATTGACACCCTACGTCAACTTGGCCACAGATTACTGAATAGTTACTACTTGGCGTGTTATAGCGATTTCATAATTATGTTACCTACTCCGTTTTTTTGTATTTAGTCATTATTATTATATTTTTTTTTAGGTTTAAGGTGTTTTAATGTAATTTTGTAGAATTAGCATAGATATAAGCGATTTGGTGCAAACTGTTAGCTTATATCTGATGAATGAATAAATGAATATTAAATGAATAAAACTGTCAAAGAATGACAGTTGAGCTTTGAGTATCCGTACAATTTACGTGGGTAGTCAATTTGTTTAACAATTAATTTTCCTGACTTTAAATAGTAATTTGAAAAGACCACAAACTACAGCTTACGAATTCACGTTTACACTCCGCCTTTCTTGTTAGTAATAGTAGTACCTTCCTCACTGCCTACCTAGTCGTGATTTATGCACAACAAATGTCTGATTATAACCTGTAGAAAGATGCGGTTGACCCTATACTTTGTCAGTGGCCTTTCGTATTTACTACTGAGAGGGCCATATTTATGCCAAGGACTATGGAAACGGAAGGGGCACTATTATGTTTTACAAATATCTTCACGAACTTGCTTAGCTAGCGTAATCAGCCCACAATGTTCCCACTGCTGGGACTCAGGCCTCCTCTCTGTGAAAGGGCCGTAAATCCGTAATACACCACGCGGGCCCAGTTGCTTGGTAGATGTCACATCTCTTCGAATTAATGGTTCTAGGACATACCGGTTTCCTCACGATGTATTCCTTCACCATTTTTGAGAGTAGTGGTGATGAAATCTTGTACACAAAGTAAAACGCCTGTCTGGGTTCGTACCTATGACCTACAACTTGTAAGTCGCGACCGTTACCAACATTGCTCCTGCTGCTTGTTCAGCTACAAAGCTCTAATAAGTCTGAAAAATCTAAAGTCGCACCATAAATTGCTAAACGTTTAGCGCTGAACGAATTTAAATCATCGTTCTGTTTCAATAAATCGTTTGAAGAAGACTGAGACGGAATTATATTTAAAAATCCAACAGAACAGCATTACAGCCGGTCCATTATGTAAAAATCTCACCGTGAAAAATAAGGTGAAGTGAGCTGTGAATAGTGTCAATCCCTTGATAGCTCACTTCACCTAAGTTTTCACGGTTTTTACATTATGGACCGGCTGTAATGCTGTTCTGTAAACTCTCATCGTGAAAACTTAGGTGAAAAGTTAGGTGAAGTGGTGAAATCAAAGTCAAAGCATTTATTTCAAATACGCACAGGCACAATAGGTGATTGCTGTCAATCCCTAGCGAACCATAGCATCAAGTGGAATGACAGCTCACTTCAAGCTCACTTCACCCAAACGTTCACGGTGAGATTTTTACAGATTAGACCGGCTGGTGGACAGACAGAAAAACCAGCAACACAAGGTTATTATCAGCATAAAAGTTTAACCTCATGAATACAAAATATGAATGTGTAATGTCATAGGCATTCGGCACCCAGTAAGCAATATTTCTTGGTGACAGAAATATGTCAGTTAAGTTCCTATCTGAAAAGTTTCCCCACTCAGTAATTCCCATCGTAGCTTCGTACTTGGAAGGTCGACCGTTCCAAGTAAAACAAGGTGACGAAAGATCTAATCTGTATAATATCGAAGCTGGAGTTCCACAAGGATCGGTTCTGGGACCTGTTTTATATAATATTTTCACATCTGATCTTCCAACGCAGAAGATGTAACGGTAGCGACATACGCAGATGATGTTGCTTACCTGGCTAGCGCCAAAGAACCGGATATCGCCAGTAACAAATTACAAATAGTAATGGACGAAATGAATACCTGGCTGCAAAAATGGCGTATCTGCGCCAGTGCTCAAAAATCAAGTCACATTACCTTCACCTTGAGAAGAGGTCCCACAGTAACATTAGGGGATACAACTCTACCACACACAGATTGTGTTAAATATCTCGGTTTTTACCCGGACAAAAGGCTCACCTGGAAGACGCATATAAAACAGAAAAGAGAACAACTAAACGCCAAATATAAAAACTTGTATTAGTCCTATCTTTGGACAACAACAAATTTGGCAAGGAGATGCAACCTGGGGAAGGACACAGGCTACGTTTTGCCCCAGTAGCACGTTCCCGTGGGATAATTTCCGACATACACGCGGGCGAAACCGCGGGCAGAAGGTAGTTAGTTACAACTTCTAGTTTAGCAATTGTGAACCAATCGCCGAAATCTTCAAGTATCGTGGATGTTGCGAAAGATCACATACACAAGAATTCGCCTATATGTAAATGTGAAGTGACTTGTGATGTAATACTTGATTTTCGTGCTGCACTAGAGAAATGGATGAAATAGGTACAGCCACGAGCACTAATATGTTAACACTTGGAAACTTATATAAGCGATTTTTGCGTGAAATAACGAAAACAACAATAAAATACGACGCATTGCAAAAAACCCATGAGTTCGAAAATACTATGTTCGTAGCAACATAAAAATTCATTCATAAATAAAGGAGTAGATCGCTTTTGAAAAAGCCAAGTGTATACATACTTAGGCTCGTGACTGTACAGTTATAACAGAAAAGGAATGCGCTTCGTAACCTTCGTGTTTCTGAATTAGCACGAATGTTGCGCCACAGAGAAACCCCCCAGACTAGAGGCAAAGCTTCTAAGTTTTGTACTACCTGCAATACTTTGTAGTAGTGCACCCATTATTGCTCGCTTGTATAAAGTTTTCTCTCCCCTATTCCAGTCGCAAATCGTTATTTGTCACTCAAAAGCTTAATTTTTTTTTCCGAATTTCATAGTGTTATTGTGATAACGGTGTAGGAAAACATCGTGAGGAAACCGGCATGTCTTAGAACCAAAAAATCCTAGACATGTGATATCTACCAACCCGCACTGGGCCAGCGTGATGGATTACGGCCCACTCCCTCTCAAAGGAGGCCTTTGTCTCAGTAGTGGGAATATTACAGGCTGATTATTTTATAAAGAGTTGTGAATCTATGACTTTGTAATCGTGGTAATACAAAATTGACAAGTACTAAGTATCGTGGTTATAAGCTCTACAGAATTAAATTGAAAACTCGCGCCAAATCGAAATAAGTGGTGCAGTAACTGTTACATAATCATTATAAATTATCATTTCACAAATCTAAATTCTTGAAAAAGATCGTGAGATTATCGTCATCGATAGTACAAACTAAGCTATTGCCTTCAAGTAGACACGAATTACAGGCGTTACAGTAAAAAAAAAAATCACAGTTATCAAAACAAATGAAAAAATTTTAGCGCGCGCCCCATAGGCAATCTTTTCATCGCAGAGGTCATGAGCCAAGTTGGCAACGCGTTGAATTAGCGGTATTTACCTAATTTTCACCGTTCCTACGAAAAAAAGGGCGCGCGATGACGTCAAATCGCTCGCCTATACGCACGTTTCGCACCCCTTTCCTTAATAACGTGCTCTAAATTTCCTTTAAAACACGTTGAATTGGATATTTTAACTTGGCGCACCTATTCGCTTTCATCCTGTATTTTAGATCACAATATCATGGCGCGAACTCTAGGGATATCTGTAGTATTACGTAGGTTAGGTACACTGTTCCGGACGTCACTACCTATTGATTTTCTCTCGTACCCGCACGAACTACATAAACATACATAGATGGCGGTGCAACTACAGTGCGGTCGATCAAGCCAGTGATATAGTATAGGATTCATAGCTCATGCCATTAAGATAACAAAGGCTCATGCTGCAAGGTAGTGAACATTTTAACCAGTTAGTGAGAAGGCCTAGATTAGAATTACCTGTTTCACTACTCGTGGTTGTTTTTTCATGAACCATCCCATCCCCATTCCAAGCGCCAAGGTACAGTTGAAAGGGGTTTATTTAAAAACATTGCAATGATTAGCGACTGTTTAACAATACACGTTTCACGTTTAAACGTTTCTTAACTTTAAGCAACGTTTATAAATAAAGCGGGTAACTGTCTAGTTCGGGGCTCAGTAGGTACCGATATTATTTGTGTAAAATAGCTGTAGGTAATACTTTTACTGTTAAGTGTGAACTAAGTATATAATAAGAATGTAATTCCTCCGTGTCCTACCTGTATATAATTGTACTAACTGCGCCCCGCGGTTTCACTCGCATAAGTTTCAATCCCGTGGCAATTGCGGGATAAAAAGTATCCTATGTATGTAGTCCTGGTTATAAACCATCTGTGTGCCAAATTGTATCCAAATCCGTTCAGTAGTTTTTGCGTGAAAGAGTAATAAACATCCATCTATCCATCCATACAAACTTTCGCGTTTATAATATTAGTAAGATAAAATAACCTGGAAAATAACCTACCAAAAGCAACCACCAATTACCTAATCATTTTTTTTTGTTATGAAAATAAAAACAATAGACCCATTAATTGGCTGCTGGGGAGTTTGTTGCGTCACTTCTTCCTAGCGACAGCACTAGGTAGTGGAAGTGGAAAAGTCTTATGTAATTTTTAACGTTCGAAAAGTGCTGATTGTCAGCCTAATTTGAATAAATGACTTTTGATTTTGAATTAAAGGAAGGCAGCTGGGGTAGACGTCGCCATTTCGTTACTTTCAAAAGTTTACACTTTACTTCTTAATTTCACTTTCATGGCCGACGAGAGATGTGTTCTAAAATAAGAAAAAATCAATACACTTTTTTTTTAACACGAAAGCCGTCATTTTTCCTGCAGTAACTGGGGCGTGAAAGCCAAATAAGAAATTGAAACCACAGTTACTGTCATAGAAATGTAACCTATATCTATGGTTACTGTACTATGGATTGTAATTAGTCACCGACCGAAGCACGATATTCTATTTTCTTCGAAACCGAAACTTATGAAGTTAAGAAAAAAGTTAGTTAAAAATAGGGACAGATTTTTCAATCGACAGATAATCTTTATTCGTGGAATAAAATTGACGGCTGACAGATTTCGTATGGAAGAACTGTCAAAAATCCAAATTATTCCTTGGATAAAATTATCTAGCGTTGGAAAAATCAGCCTTAAAAGACATTATTTTCTAAGACCCGTCGGTTTTCGTAGTTTTTATACCAAATAATTTGATTATGTTATTTCGTTTCCTATGGAACCAGTAGGTACTACACGATTAAAAGTATAATTAGTAGACGTTACTCCCTGAAACGAGCAGCGGTGGCCAAGTGGTAACGGCCGGGACTTACGAGTTGTAGGTTGTAGGTTCGAACTCACACAGGCGCTTTACTTTGTGTAAATAATTTTATCACCACTGCTCTTAAAACGGTGAAGGAAAACATCGTAAGGCAATCGCTTGTTAAGAAGGATTACGGCCTTGTTTGTTGCCACGAACAGACTCAATCAAACCTACTGAATGATTATCAAAAAAATTCCTTTATACTAACTACCATATTACAGCTAAAAAAACTATTCGACAAAAGTATAACCACGGGAACGTAACTCGTAATATAAAATTGTTCAACATTGACATTGTTGCGCCGGCGTCGCTTGCGCCAGAGCATGCGGCGAGACCATAGAAAGGCGAGACAGTTTTGTCTGTAACTTTGTAGTCTATTGATCTAATTTGCATGACTCACGAAATTCGCATGACTATGACTAGACGAAAAATTGGTTTCGGATGCGAAATTATGAAATTGTTGTCAGACTATTTAACTGGTTATCGCGGGGCAGCGATCTCAAATTCTACTCAGAAACTTATCTTTACTTACTTTACAGCTGCATCCGGTTAGACTGGAAGCCGACCCCAACATAGTTGGGAAAAGGCTGGGCAGATGATGATGGTCCTAACCTAATTAAAAGTAGTATATTATCAAACTAAAATATGGCGTCCGCATCGCTGTCGACTGGTAATCACAGAGCACTTTATAATACGGGTATAGAGTACCATCTCACGGTATTTTTATGCCAACCTGTCGCGAGTGGCGCCATCTGGAAATCTTGTTCCTAACTAACCATACTATACATACCTACCTATACTATATATATCCTTCATTTTCATTTGATTGCTTTAGCATATATTTCCCAGTTATAGATTGATTTATGTAAAACCATGTTTGACAGTGTGAAATTAATTTTACAGTAGTTTGAAAATAAAAACCGCTCCACATGAATTTGAACCAATCTATACGCATGGAAAATATGCACATTTATTCTCCTAAATCGTTTTTAAAGGTTAATTTAGTTTTTAATTAAACAAGCTTGTTTTTGTATACTCAATCCATAGATTTATTTGTCTGTTATTGTTCACGTTTACCTACTTTAGTGCACATTTTTCACTTCAAACATGTCGACAATTCTATTTACAATAATTATGTAGGAACAATATTAATAATTAATACATATTAGAAAAATAAAATATGATGGTGTTAAGAATAATAAAATATGTTGGTCAATACACATTATTTTGTCACTAAAACAATGTTATACAGGGTTAATTTTCAAAGACCAGCCAAATTTAAGGGTGTGGTACAGACCATCAAACTGAACAATTTTCTCCATGGGACCAAGATCGTAATCGCGAATAAAAATTCAGTCGTCCCATACATCTACGTCGAGTAGGTATTGAAGTTTTCTATGGGATAGTTGATAAATTTTTCGCGATTACGATGTTGGTCCCATAGAGAAAGTTGTTCAGTTTGATGGTCTATACTACACCCTTAAATTTGGCTGGTCTTTGAAAATTAACCCTGTATACCTACTTAAATATAGTTAGTGCTAAATGAAGATTATAAGTCAAAATGAAATATGATGATGATGATGATATGAAATATTGGATAAACATTATTTTGTCACCAAAACCTTGTTTTGTGATCTTCACAGTTATCAACAGAAATGAAAAAAAATGTCAACAGTTTCAATTAATATTATTAATAATTACATACATATAAAAATGTTGATAAGTTAAGATTACTTAAAAATATATTTATTTTTCAATTCCATATTTTTTTCGTTTATTATAATATTCTTGTACATATTTTTTCATTTCCAACCATATTTTAAACACTTTGTGATGACACATCCACAAACGTAACCTCTTTATCCAGCTCCTTCCATTTGTTGAACATTTGGAGCATCGAACAATAACTCTTCATTTAAAACGATTTCTTCATTTGGAAAATCGTCATAGGTACTGCTCAACATAATGTTTTTCGTCTATCATCAAAACACTTAACTAATAGCGTCCAAATATCGCAGAGACCGATTCAGTCGGCCTTCGCCCCGCGGATAAACTCAACGCAAGGACGGACTGACGAATCTGATGATGCTCTCTTCAAGCTTTTACGGAGGAGAAGAGCTTCAACTCAACGTATTAGCAGCAAAGAATACTATGAAGAATACAGTATAAACAATACGAAAACCACTCAGCGCACACGCAAGTTGCACAACGTACCGGCCATAATGTTTCAGAAAACAATAACAACGGTTTCGACAACTTCAAATTTTGACATTTGTTTTTTTTTATAGCAGTCGATAAAATAAATCAAAAAATATATTTATCCGTAATTTAATTGTTTAAAATTAAACTAAAATAATGAAAATTTAATTGAAATTAATATAGTCATTTTCAACAATTATAAAGTCTAAGTCGTTCTGTAGAGACATCTAGTATGTCTATGTGAATTATTTGCCTTAAGTTTAAGGAACAAGATTAATAGATGGCGCACCTAAAAAAATAGCTGTGAACATGTATGGAAGTTTACCCCCCCTGCTGGTAATATACAGACGCCAGCACATAAAGCTGTGCAATCTGTCAAATTTCTTTAATATATTTTCTACTTTCTCGTTAAAGCATTAAGGTTCAAGTTTGATTGGGAAAATTTTACAATTTCGGGTAGTTTGACCTGCTGGCGTCTGTACCCAAGAGACTGTTGGGATACGGCTAGGGGTTTCCGTCTACGACAGCTTTGTTAGGTCTCACCGGAACAATAACTAACAGCGTTATTTTACTGCACCCAGAAAAACTCTATAGACTAGCAAAGGGTGCTGCCATGTGAAATAACTTCGTCTTAATGTAATCTGCATTCGCGACATATTCGCAAAAAATGTAAACAAATATGAGTTTATGGAAAAATAACTTTAATTCCTACACAATAAAGTTCAGTTTAGGCTACAACTTCAAATATTTTCATAGTGTTAGTCACTCTGAAATCAACTTAATTCACATTAAGATAAAGTTGATATCTGTTTAACTTGAAATACCGTTTGAAACAAATAAAATTTGAATATTGTACTCGTTGAATCAACTTCTGGAACAAAAAGGGAGTCAAATTGTCTACAGCAGTGGGGTGGAGGAATTACACCTCGCTAGTGTGCGCGTCCTCACACAACAGAGACAATTCGCTCTGAATTACATATGAGGAACTCACAGCTGGCTAACGCCATCGTCATCCATTTATTGCAGACCAGGATAGAGACACTGGAGTTGTCCCCTCACGGGTATGTGTCCTGCAGCTCTATTCTGACTACTGGCTGCCTGTGTAGAAACGGACTCCCCAAATGTGTACAGCGAGAACTTGTATATATGCAATTCTGAGAGAAAATGTTGATTGCGAGATGTAGGACGCTATTGTTCGGTATGCAAATTTTATTGAAATCAAAGGGTGGCTGACCACCCCTCGTTAAATGCAGAAATTAGGGCCCGATTGGCGCGGTGGTTACCTTGTTGCGTACTATGCTGGGGGTGCCGAGTTCGATCCTCGGACAAGACGATTTATTTTTGTGAATTTTAATTTCAAATTTAATTATTAGCTTTTAAATTTATAAATATTTTGTTGATTAATCACTATAAAGTTATTTCATATTTTAAAATTCAAATTTATTTTTATTTATTAATCACAATTTGTACAAGAATAAAATAGACGGTGACCCCCCCAAACTAGGCATTTACCTGTATCTTGGGATTTGTCTGTGTAATAGCAGATTTGTTTCCCTAGTTTTAGTTTATTCCCTATAAAAAGAGATTTTCATTAGGCATTGGTCGTTAACAAAAAAAAAAGACTTGTTTTTATTAGTACAAATTAATTTTTTGAAATCAGCATTGTCAATCAACTGGGACTATTGAACATCACCTTCATGTAGGTACCCTAAAATTACCTTAATTTAGTTTAATAAGTAGGTACAGACGCCAGCACATCAAGCTACCCGAAACTGTCAAATTTTCCCAATAAACTTTGAACCTTAAGCTTTAGCGATAAAGTTGAAAATTTACTAAGACAGATTGTAATAGCTTGATGTGCTGGCGTGCTTATGTGTGATAAAGTAAAAAGTACTTCGACGCCGAAGTGTCCATTTTGTTTTGTGTTTATTTGTATAGTTTGTTAGTTATGCATTTAATTTAGTCCCTATTGTAAATAGTTAATTAAATAAGTGTTTTTTGTACAATTGAGGGTAATAAAACTTTTTTTTTTTATATAAGTATGATTTCGGATTTAATAGCCATAAAAATACAGATTTTAGATTTAGGGCTGATTTTTCAATCGACAGATAATCAAATAGTCGGCTAACAGGATAATAACAGCCAACAATGCTCAAAACATGCTAATGTAAAAGTGAAGATTTTAAAAATTGTTTTTTCTGTGACCTTATAGGTACCTACGTTCACTCCGACTGTATCAGACAAAACATCAGCATTGCGAAACATTACAAACTATCATCATTTTCGGTAATCTGCGCCCGCGCAACTTCGTCTTAACAGTTTTAGACGAGATGGCTCGGTTGTGGTATGTTTGGCATTAAGTCTAAGGTCGATGTTTGTGAGGCAAACGTATAAAAGTATTTTGTTGTCTCAAACAGACATCTCCAGCGGTTTCTTGGAAATCGAAAAAGTTCCAAATTTCCTCTAAGTTTTTTTACTGACGACGGAAATATGTTATTTGGATGAACCTGGAAAGTAATTTTGGAAACCTTAGCAACAAACCAAATTTTTGGTGTTTTTTTAGCTTTGTGATCTTTGACTAGGTACCTTGTTGGTCTAGGGTAGACAGCGGTACTGCTGAGCATGGGGTCCTGGGTTCGGTTCCCAGGTCGAGCAAAGTAGGTATTACTAATTGGGTTTTTTCAATAGGAATTTCTCAGGAGTCCGGATTTGTGCTCGGTGGATGGCAATAGGCTCCCCCTATTACATGGGACTTAAACATAACTGGCGAAATATGGGTGTACTGTAGGTACACTTCTGCCTAACCCTTCGGGGAATACTGGCGTTAGTTATGGCGTGATGTTTCGTTTAACTAGTTTCAATTCTCATACAGTTATTTCCTGAAGTTTAAAAATAGATGATAATTATATACTTACTAAATCTATCTTGTAAGTGGATTTTGACAGGCCAATATTTATTTTAAAATCAGTAGCTACTACAACACAGTTACGTCTAATAGTGCATTCGCGATTTATTTGCCAAAAATGTAAACAAATATGAGTTTATGGAAAAATAACTTTAAACACAAAAAAAGTTCAGTTTACGCTACAACTTCCAACAATTTTTATAAATTTTTTAATAGTGCTAGTCATTCTGAAATCAACTTAACCTACATTAAAATAAAGTTGATATTTGTTTAACTTGAAATAATATTAATTTGAATCATAGTTTGAATAGACTTTAGAATTCTACATCGTTTGACATCCTATGCAACAAAAAATATGTAAATACTCTTACAATGGACTTGTTGCGATAATAGAAAATTACAGACTTAAGACATTTTACAGAATAATTACTATAAAATAATAAATCACATCAACTAACAGCAATATGTAATCAATTGAAAGTGAGACATCAATGATTTCGGACGAGACTTGTGACGTCACGCGTGAGGTTGCGTACGCGCAGCCTATTGGTGCCAAGGTCGATGACTTTCATAGACAGGGAGAAATAGGCCAATCACTGTTCTTGAACTTTGTAATGTTGTTTATGTGGAATAGTTGATACTTTTACTAATTTGTCGTGATCTATGGCTGGAGGCTCGCGCATGGCTGGTCATAATTGACGGAATTATGGGAAATCTAGATGCCGTCATTCAGGCAGCGGATAGCATTAGCAATTAGATTTTGGGTATGTACGTATGCTCACATAAATGGTTTTCTTTAGATTAATAAGTTACATCATCATCATTTCAGCCCGGAATCACCCGCTCTTGGGTAACGGCCTCCCCTTTCTTCTGCCATACTTCCCGGTTCTGTGCGTCTCTCACCCAGTTGTTTCCCGGTACTTTGACGATATCGCCAACCCAGCGCACTTTTGGACGGCCCTGGTTTCTTTGGCTGAACCTTGGCCACCATTCGGTCACAGCTTTACTCCCTGGCGGGCCATCTCTTCGTCTAGCTAGATATCCTGCCCAACTCCACTTGAGGCGCATCGCTCTGTCCCCGACGTCGTAGACTTTCGACCGACAACGGAATTCGGTGTTACGCACTACAATAAAATAATAAATTACATAAACATACCTAATATAACATCACGCCTGTATTCCCCGAAGGGTTAAGCAGATGGGCCTGCGGGCGGAGAGCAATGGGTAGCTCACCGTCCGATCAGGACCAGGCCCGTGCCGGACGGCGCGTAAGTGTTCCACGCGCGCCTCAAAGAGTTGTCAGCATAATTTGAGGGGCCCCTTAGGGCCGAAGCCTGCCGGGTCAGCGGGATTGTCCGAAAGGGTTACCGCTACCCCGGAACATAAAGGGCAAAGGAAGGAACATGGGTGGGTTTTAGTCAGTAAGAGTCTGACACTCCCTTCCGCTCCACCCAGAGCGGGAGGGGTCATTTGATGACTTCCCATCCGGAAAAAAAAAGGGTTAAGCAGAGGTGTACCTATAGTACAGCCACATTTCGCTAGTTATGTTTAAGTCCCGTGTACTAGGGGGCGAGCCTATTGTCATCAACCGGGCACAAATCCAGACTCAGGGCTGCGACTGAGAAATTCCAGATGGAAAAAGAACCCAATAACACTTTGCCCTACACGGGAATTGAACCCAGGGCCTCATGCCCACCAGTAGCGACCCGCATTAGACAAACTAGGCAGTCAAAAATAAATAAATAAATAAATGATTTCTTTAAACCATCTACTGATAGAAGAGCATTTAGATTCGGCCTAGATCTTACGAAACGTGACGGCACTGGCCTCAAAAGGTCAAGTAAACTAGTACCTAAATAAATCAAGATTACATAACTTGCTTAAAATCAATTGTCTGATTATACTAATTAATTGCAAGTGATGACGTCAAGGCATGTAACGAACACATAACACGATTTGTTTATAGAATACATAAAGGCATTCCTTAGTTTATTTTTTTATAGGTACCGTCAGGAAAGTTTGGAGTATGAATGTGGGTATAAGATTTTAAGAAGACTAAAGAAACCGATGAATGGACTTGATTGACTACTGAGATGACGGCAGGACGGCTAACAGAGCTACGTATGGATGAGAAAGATATTCTGTGCCCACAACAAATACGAGTAATTAGGAAGGACGAGAGATTGATGAATGTCCGAAGTTCCTAAGTTCCTACGACCATGGAGAGTAGAAGACTCACAATTTTTCAGTTAACTTAAAATTAAATTTAAAGATGTTGTTATAATCGTCTGCTGCGATTCAAGCTTCTTTTCTGTGAGAGGGAGTGGGCCTTAAATGCCCTAACCCACCATGAGAGCCCTAATTCAAATAAATGCCCTAATATATTTCCCACATGGGCCCAGTGCGGTTCAGTGAAGTTATTGGTGTTACCGACTCGATTATTTAGTCTTCCTTTCTGTTTCAGTGATAACTGGTGGCACAGACGGCATCGGCAAGCAGTATGCGCTGGAGCTGGCGCGCCGCGGGATTAGCATCGTCATCATCAGCCGCAACCCTGACAAACTGAAAGCTGTGGCCACTGAAATTGGTTAGTAATAAAAACTTTTTTTTGATATTCGCAATGCAGGCTTCCTACCTGGCGGTATGTGGTCAATACCGCCTTTTGAACGTATCTGCATAACATAATCAGCCTATAATGTTCCCACTGCTGGGACACAGGCCTCCTCTCTGTGAGAGGGAGCCGGCTCTAACCCACCACGCGGGCCCAGTGCGGGCCAGTGGTAGATGTCACGCGTCTTCAAATTTCTTGAAAAGACAATTCAGCACAATTATGACATCATACAGTACATAAACAAGTCCAATTATTTCTGTACACATTTTTAAACATGCTTCATTGGTGACAGTAAAGGTGAAATAATACGGAGAAGTTAATAAATGACGCTGTTGTAATTACAATTTATATAAAAAATTTCTAAATTCATTAAAAATTTCAAAAACAAGTCTACATTATACGCATGTGCACACAATCCACCTAAATTATTATATTTCACCAACGTGATCGTCGATCGTGTCGGATCTTGTAGGAAAACATCCTAGTATGTACATTATCTTGAAAACACAAAGTAAATTTTGTATTTAAGTATAGTATGCACTCATGAAATTATCTTAAGTGTGTACAAGGAAGACGTTCGCTGTGGATTTAACTATAATGGTTTTAGAAATGCAAATATTGATCGTCTACTTGTTTGACGCCCGTTTAAATAATAGGTATTATTAGTTATTAATGTGCACACGGAAAGTTTACGGTCAGTCAATATTGTCTGCTTCATCATTATGAGTACACACGACGTCAAATCAAACTATACTTTTCCAGGTTTAGCTGACCTCGCATTGTATAGATTTTTCGTACAATGAGAAATCAGCTTATACTGGGAATATATAGCTTGACATGTCGTCGTGCGTACCAGCAGAAGTACTTACTTCTGCTGGTACTACGGAGAATAATATTTGTCCCCACATAAAAGTTTATGTGGGGACAAATATTATTCTCCGTAGTCTCATTTGACATTTGCTTTGAGTTTTTATTAAGTTCGTGAGAAATTTTCCGTCTATTTTTCCAACGATATTTCCTACTAATAATTACGTAATTTCAAGCATGTTGTTTCATTTTTGGCCAGTTGGAAACCCCACATAGTTGGGAGGGAAATGGCTAGGCAGAGGATCATGTTGTGTTGCCAGTGCTGATACATTCAACATTTTTTTTTACGTCATATCGATGACACAGTTTCTTCGAATTTTTGGTTCTAGGACATGCCGGTTTCCTTACGATGATTTTCCTTTACCGTTTTGAGAGCAGTGGTGGTGAAATAATTAACACAAACACACCTGTCTGGGTTCGAACCCACGACCTACAACTCGGTAAGTTGCGGCCGTTACAACTGGGCCACCCTGCTCTCGTATTGTAATGATCTGATGATAATTACATATTGCATCCAAGTTCGCAAGAGGCAAGAACTTACAGTGACCACACCAGAATTGAAAGAATCTGCGCGCATGTTACATCACTGTATTGTTGATGGTTCTAGCAACGAAGCAATGTATTGTTATGTTACAATCAGCATTGTTGATCATTGTTCCGAATCATTGCAACACTCATCTTGTTGATTCGTTTGGTATTTTCTCCTTTTGTGGAGCTGAGCATTTTCAACACGTCTTCTCTATAAGGGCAATTGTGTTTAGGGCATAATTATAGTTGAGAGATACTTACTGGATCGTTTATCGTAGTAATTTTGTCTTACTTAGGCGTAGGCCGGAGGTATTACACAATACAAGTATCGTTAATATTTAAATGCCAGTCTGCTAATAGACAATACAAGATACCTTTTGAGAGATTTTCCATGGCAAGTGTTTGATGCAATACAAATGCCTCGTAGCAGTTGCAGCACACATATTATGTCTTCGGGCATCTTCTTCGTTGTGTCACCGGTGCGACTGTATTTTAGAAATCTTCACTTCCACGGTGTCGTCGGTGGCAGCGCTGAGGTCACTTTGACTGCATGTTTTGGTACACAGATGGCAGGAGGAGGTGGAGTATAGTTTGCGACATAGTTTCGGTCCATATTGAGGCTTGTCTGAATATCAACTTTTAATGAACTTTATCTTTTAACTTTATTTGTGACATAATATAGGTAGGTATTTACATTATATAAGCTAACATTTAAAATAATGATATGTACATGAGAAAAAATAAGCAAAATAATCATAGGGCATCAAAAAATTCGTCCGCATCGCTGTCAACAGGAACGGTGCCCAAAAGGCTGGCAGCATTGCCACGTTGTATGGCGATGCTAATTCTTTGGCCAAGAAACAGGCCAGCCCTCTGGTCACGTGAAGAGTCGATTAACCGCTTGGCGATATCTCGAAAAACCAAGTGGGCACTCGGACCCCATGGCCCTAGTGTTTCAACCCCAAACGGCTCGAACATATAACTCCCAATCAGGTTGGAATATTTTCGCCGTTTGAGGTTTTCTGCACCAGCAGCAGCCGCTCCTCTTTTAACTTCTTTTAAATTGGTCCTTGGCAGCTATAGACAGAGAGAGGTGGAAGGAAAGTAGGGAGGGAGGCCTTTGCCCAGTAGTGGGACATTAATGGCTAATATAAAAAATAATATTTATCGATAAACTGTTCTATGGCATGGCATGCCTATCAGTTTCATGGCTCAGGATATAGGTAGTACCTAGTAGTAAGCATTGATACTAATGCAAATATTGTATTTCCAGAGAAGGCGCATAGTGTGAAGACCAAGGTTGTGGTGGCCGACTTCAGTAAGGGCGCTGAGGTGTACCCGCACATCGAGAGGGAGCTCCAGGATATACCAGTCGGAATACTAGGTAAGCAGAACATCTTAGAGCACTTTCTTTTAACGTAAACCCTGTTCTTTTTATACCCCTACTTAATAGGTAACATAGTAAGCCTCTTGGCAATCAACCTGGCATAAATTCTGGCACCGGGACTCTACTGAGAATTTCTTAATGAAAAAAATTCAATAACACTTTTCCCAACTCGGAGGTCGAATCCAGGCGAGACGTTATGCTCTGTCGTACTTACGATCACTACTAACTTGGTCATTAAATTTATTACAAAACAAGTACATATTTCCAATCATACTTACGCCTTTTTCCCATGGGGCTAAACTACAGATCGCTATCTGCTACGATCCTTACATATCCTTTCTCTTCGTTTAAGTTCATACATCTGAGGGGCTTATTCCACGGTAATATTATCTATACAGTATTGTAACTCGGCCGTATCTTTGAAATAAATGCCTACAGCCGCGCGGTACGTAAACATGCGATAGGGCTGCCCATTTGCCTACTTTGTGTTCCATTTAGTTTTGTGATTGTAAATATACTTTTTTTTTATAAAAAAAAATACCTTGTGAATTGAATAGGAAGTGTTCAATGCATAATGTTGTTTTTTGATTGGTAGATTTAATTAAAAAAAACGCATGTTTATGTTTGAATAACAAATCGGTCTTATAAATTTGCGACAGAAAAATTTTTGCGCCTCGACTTGACGTACGAAATACTTTATTATTAAGTTTTAAAGTATAAAAAATCCGCATTCTAATATAAAGCTTAATTAAAAATTGTTTGACGAATTCATGCAACCAAAAACCACAATATATCCTACTCGTCATATTAAATATGTACTTGAACTTATTTTTAGTGAGAAAATCGCACGGTTATTGTTAAAAAAACAACACACCGTCCGTTCGTCACTGCGGCACAGTCGCGACTGTCTGCATGTCGAGCGCATGTCGAGATCGAGGCGCGTAGGCATAACTCGCGCTTCGTCCGTTTGTATGAAGTTGGAATACTGTATAGATAATATTACCGTGCTTATTCCGAGCGTTCACATTCTAATCTCAGTCTGAATCTGTCAAAAATACCATTAATCTACATTTTTAACATATTATTGGCATTTATTTTATCGCTGAGATGACATTGCGACTAGTTTTTGAACGTTTTTAATTACAGGAATGGGCCTTCTGGTCATACACGCACGCTGGTTGCAAGTAGTACGCATCTGACCTCTCTGAAGAGGATCACCAATAAGATTATTAAATAAAACATATTTATATTCCAGTCAATAATGTGGGTACCCAATACGACTACCCGATGCCTCTGTGCGAGATTAGTCCCTCTAAGTCCTGGGAACTGATCAACGTGAACGTGGGCGCCGTCACCGCCATGAGCCGGCTGGTGCTGCCCGCCATGGTCCAGCGGGGCCGCGGGGCTGTGGTCAACGTGTCTTCTGGGTCGGAACTGCAGCCTCTGCCTTTGATGACGGTCTACGCTGCTACTAAGGTATGTTGGTATAGGTTCTAAGGGTTTATCAATGCCAAAGGTAGGTTTGCTGGGTCGTGGAAGACTCAAAGGCATTGTAAATTAATGTGAAGACATGATGAAGGCTTCTGGCTCCAAGACGTCTACAATGCAATATTCCTTATCTTTAAGCCCTCTCTTAAATTTATCTGAAGTTTCTCCGTAAAATATTGCATTTAGCCTTCATTTAGCTATATTGCAATTAGATTATAATAATTGTAATTAAAGTCTGTGGAAGGACTTGGGGGAGGCCTTTGCACCAGCAGTTCCCCAGTATGGGCTAAGAAAAACAAAAGTGATGTGAAAAAATGTTTAAGCCATATTCTATCTATCAATCTCCTGCTCCTTACTGCGTTCCTACGAGGTATGAAAAACTGGGTGTAAAGTTCACTCAACCTCCATAGAAAAGGGAGGATCTTCCGACCAGATGAGTGTTGTATCTGGTGGGCAACTGCCCGACGATTGATGTCGGGACGTTGTGTATTATGCTAGTCGCGCGGTAAAATCTGCTTGCGCGATGCAGGATTTTGCGTGACGTCACTGTGATGAGTAGTTTGCATGTGACGATGTAGATGCCGCCACATTCCCTTTGAATATTAGAATTTACAATATTGCTGCTAGTATAATATAATAGTTGGTCATTTAATGGGCTTGTAAGTATGTACTCTTTCTTTAACAAACTTCCCGTATTTTCTCAGGCGTACGTCCGCAGCTTCACCTTCGCTATCCGCGAAGAGTATGGCCCCAAAGGCATCTACATCCAGCACCTGGCCCCCCTGTTCGTGTCCACCAAGATCAACGCGTTCTCGCAGCGCATCATGGAGGGCAACCTGCTGGTGCCCGACGCCGCCACGTACGCGCGCCACGCCGTCGCCACGCTGGGCAGGCAGCACAACACTACGGGCTACTGGCTGCATGGCATACAGGTACGGAGCAGTATACTATAGTGTACGACTGGATAAGCTGGGGAAGACCAAATACATGATGGAAAGAAAGAAAGAAAGACAATCTGAAAGGTTATAAATGGTTTGAAAGGGGGTGACTACCGAGATGACGACCAATATACAAGGTGTAACAGAATAAACGCAAGTCCTGAAATTAGTTTGTTCATAATTGATTACTGAATCGATTTCAGTGATTCTTACTTTTTTCAAAAATTATGTGTTTGCCATACTGACCGCTGATGGAGCCAAAGAAAATTAAATCTTATTTCAACGTATAGGTTGTACAGGGGTGTTATAAATATAATATAGCGAGTCCATCTATGTCTTGCGTTGACGCGTACAAATAAAGTCCATACTTACAATTATCAATTTCCTTGCAAATTCAAAATAATAAAATCAAATAATATAATAATAGCAAAAGAGATGTTAATGTCAGAATAATATAAAATATAAAATTAATAATAAAAAAATTATTTAATAATTTAATTCAAAGTCAAGGTTTTGCTAATATAATATAATTAGATTAATAAAATATTCATTAAATGATTCCGCTATTTGTTCTGGACTATTTATAACGTTATTGTCTATCATTATGCTACTGCCTTCTTTTGGGTTGTTTATTTTTTGTTTCTTAATTATGCTCCACGTAGCTTTGCACTTGTTTTCAGAAATATCAATAAAATGACTGTTTTGTGCTTTTTGTGCCTGCTTGACAATGCGTTTTAATCTGTTAGTGTAGGTTTTAAGTTTATTTTTATTTTCTGGGTTTGGTGACTTTCGATATTCCCATAGCATGTCCCTTTTCCGTTTGGAAAATTGTTTTAGTCCCGTTGTTATCCACTTGGGTCTTTTAATTAGTGAAACTTTTATTTTATTAATTGGAAAACATAAATCATAGAATAGTTTATAAAGGTCACGGAGTTCATTAAATGCATTATTGGGATCGGAGCACATAAAGACATCATGACACGTTAAATTTTGAAGGCATTATATAATATGCGCCGCATGGTCAGACAATGCCAATTCTTTAACCTCACACCTGCTTCCTCTGATATTGTGAACAATATTATGTATTTGGTATTATTTATTACCAAGCCTACGTCCATCAACAGTGTAGTTCACCCTAACTGAATCAGTTTGACAGTGCGAGCGGGATAGAAAGATACATGGCGCGGGGAAGTGGGGGCAAAATATGAATTTGACCTGAACTATTACAAGCCCTCAAGTATTTTTCTTTTTGCTGTTTTTCAGAACTTCTTCATCAAAGTGGCTCCAGTATGGATCAGGACCAAGCTCGGCATGCAGATCAACGAACAGTTCCGACAGGAGTATCTCCAGAACGCTAAGACAAAGACCACCTGAGCATTATAAGACCAGCACCGCAATTGCACAACACACTTTCAATCATTGATTGCTATTGTATGTGTGATACGCAATTACCCGTCAGGAACCAGTCAGAAATGACTTACCAAACCACTTCATCATTCCAAAATCTGGTGGTCAGTGGAATTTCAAAGAACTAGTGTATGTTTTGTAGTTGACGCATAAATAAATGTAATATTTTGTAGAAATGAGTTTTAATTGTGATATTATTAAGTGTATTTTTTTATAGATGTAAATAATAAAAAATAAATAAATGTACTTAATTGGTTTGTTTAATTTTGTAAGTCTGCTTTTTAGGGGTTAAATTATTCTACCGTCGACACGAAAAGAAAAAGACGAAATATCCCGCAAACGTACCTTCTAATTTCATCGCGAGGAAACCGGCATGTCCTAGAACCAAAAATTCGAATACATGTGACATCTACCAACCCGCACTGGGCCGGTGTGGTAGTTTACGGCCCACTCAAGAGAGAGACGACGCCTGTGTCCCAGCAGTGGGACCATTATAGGCTGATTATGCTATGTGCCTTTTACGGGCGAATTTTTATTCACCCTTGGTAATGGTGTGCTTTCTTTGAAACAGAGTGTAAAAAGATACACCACAAAGGCGTCAACTTCGCATTCTGTACATCAAACTAAGTAACATTGCACAAAAATAAGTACACGTAACTTTTTTTTTTCCGGATGGGATATCATCAAATTACCCCTCCCGCTCTGGGTGGAGCGGAAGGGAGTGTCAGACTCTTACTGACTAAAACCCACCCATGTTCCTTCCTTCGCCCTTTATGTTCCGGGGTAGCGGTAACCCTTTTGGACAACCCCGCTGACCCGGCAGCTCTTTGAGGCGCGCGTGGAACACTTACGCGCCGTCCAAGTACACGTGACTTACGCTTACGCCTCCTTAAGTGTCTTTTTACACAAGTTATTATATGGTATCCTGGGCAAATAAAGGTTGTCTGCATAAGTTATGGACGACCCCAATGCAACAAATATTAAACAGATATTGCCTTTTTGCCACCAAGCTTCGCTAACAGATCCAGAGGAATGACTCCAAAGAGGTCAGTGATAAATAGACAAGTAAGCAGGAAAAAAAGAGGAAAACGCCAAAGATCCACCGTTTCACAGTTATTTTTATCTCTGACAGCAGCGACCTACAAAGGTCATTGTGCTTTTGACAGTAATGCAAAACTAGATTTTACAACTGTGATTTGATTTGTCAATTTGACACTTTCTAGAATTGGGAAAATAGCTATTCTTCTACGGGAAAAAAGTGGAAGAAGATAAAAATGAGATCTGTGAGTGGACTCGAATTATTTGAGTGGAATTTACTTAGTGTTTTGTTGACTGTGAAGTTTTATGCCATATTGCCATGTAATTGAATCCGACTACGGAATAGTGAAGTCCGACTGGGCATAGCCCCACTTTACAACATAGACCACTACTAATAATAGGAGAGGCAGGCATTGATCTATGGCGATTATCCTACTGCACCGCGCTCCGTCGCGTAGCGCGGGGCCGCCGGCCATAGCAAACAATCCGCGCGCGGATTGTGTTTTTTATAACAAACTGGAGCTGTATTCTCTATGACAGAATGAACAAAACCGCGCGAAATGAACGCGAGATTGGCGGGATAAACTAAGGAATTGACGTGTTTTCGAAGTAAGGAATCATTGAGTAGTCATAGTGAATTAGAACCCTGATACAATGGTAAGTCTGCCACGGTGGCGGAGTGCGGTGCTGTGTAATGAAGACCTTATAGAGAATGTGATCATCATGCTTGCTCACTGCGCATTTCAATCAAAATATATAATTCGCTTCATCGTTCGGGTAGTGTATGCTTTAAATACCTTTAGCGTTAATTGTATTAAGTGATTTGTGGTGCATGTGGGCGTAAGTCTAGCGAATAGTTATTTAATAAAGACACATTGAAATAACCAGGGGGTCTACTCCGAAGTGGTATCGGCCGAATGTTCGGCCGTTTCCTACTACGAAGTTACTATTTGGTTCGGTCGATCCCGATCCTACACTCCTACACTCTTTCAAATATCGGTCCCGATCCAACTGAGCCGATCCGAACTTTTTTCGCATTTTTCAATAATATTCGGTTCGGCCATGTGTTGGTCCGATCCGATCATTCGCACTTTGGACTTCGCAGTAGACCCCCAGGTCTAAAACTAGTAGCAAAGCTAAGAAACAGGTCCACAAACCTTTTGTTTTAACAATGATCAGGGCTTCTGGTGGAATCAGCCAGCAGGCAGCCTGGGAAGCAGCCGGGCTAGCAGCCGGAACACAAGTCACAGCAGCCACTTCAGCCGCATGTCCCTCAGCCAGCCCCGGGAGCTCGAGTTCCAGTTCTTCATACGACAGACGGAGGTATGGAAACTTTGAAGGGAATGTGCCAGGGAGGACCGCGAAATTCCAATTTACATACTTACGTTTTTTGCAACTTGCAAGTCAGATAACCCCCTCCGGCAACGGTAGTGTATGTGAAACTGTTTAAATTACAGTGACAACCAAAAGTCCATAGGCAATCTCACAAAGCAATATCTTGTCGTTTAATTTGACTTACGTCCTTCTACTTTCAAGAACATAAACACATTATCGTCAACAAGTGAGTGTAGTTCATAATTTCAACGTTGTAATATGAGTCAAGATGACCTAGCGGTTAAGCGCGTGCAGATAGCTGCGTGAATCAGTGAGCCGTGTGTTCAAGTCTCACGCAGTACATCGACTTTTTGTAAGTTTTTACTAGATTGGAAGTAATGCGACAGAAATATTATTTTGTTCGCTTTGATCACACATTTCGTAAAGTTAGAAAGGTAGATCATGGAAAACTAAATAAAGAATTCAGATTTCTGTGAAGTAGACATGAGTTTTATGAATAGTTAACTTGATCGGAATAAACGTTGTCATTTGGTTGTAGGTGTTGGTTAGTGACGTGTGATTTAATAGATAGCGGTATTGTATTTATTCTCAAAATGCAGGAAAATATTAATATTGAGGCGAGGGCGACTATTATTGCGCTGCATAAAAGTGGTCTTAATAGAACAGAAATATTTGATGAAACCGGACTGCATGTGAGTATTATATTTATGAATTGTAACTTAAACTTTTATTTGAAATTTTACCTAAGATTATTTGGTGACATGGATTAATTATTTTTATTGTTTTTTAAATCCATCATGAGGCCTAAAAGATAAATAATTAGTGTTTATAAATGCAGAGTTTTAATATTTTCAAAGAGAAGAAAAGTAGAAAGGCGTGGCAGGGAAGTATGTGCAGTTGATTAGAGCGATCTACAGTCGATGTAGTACTCAAGTCCGGTCTACAGTGGGCACTACTGGCAGCTTCGATGTGGCTGTCGGCTTGCACCAGGGTTCAGCACTCAGCCCGTACCTCTTCGTGCTGATAATGGATGCTCTTACATTGGATATCCAAGAGGAAGCTCCCTGGTGTATGCTGTTCATCGATGACATTGTGCTGGTTGCCGAGAACGGCTTAGAGGTCCAGAGCAGATTAGAGGTGTGGTGGGAAAGACTCGAGACCGTTGGCCTGAGAATAAGTCGGACCAAAACTGAGTATCGGTTTTGTGATTTTGGCGGTCTCTCCAGTCCTAGGCCTATAGCTTTCGCCGGAACGCCCTTATCGATCTGCTCCGACTTTCAGTACCTCGGTAGAGATGGATGTGTGGAGTGACGAAAATGGATAAAGTAAGAAATGAGTATATAACAGGAAGTTTGAAAGTGGCGCCAGTGCACAGAAAAGTTGAAAGGAAATTGTTTGGCTTGGTATAGTTGGTATGGGCATGTGATGAGAAGGGATGAAACGCATGTGACTAAAAGAGTGATGAATATACATGTTGATGGATGGAGAGGGAGAGGAAGGCCGAGGAAAAGATGGATGGATTGTGTGAGGAATGATATGAAAGAGAAGGGAGTGAATGATAGCGTGACGGTTGACAGGGGAGAATGGAAGAAGAAAATGTGTTGCGCCGACCCCGAGTAACACGGGATAAGGGCAGGAAGATGATGATGATGATGAAATTGAGGTTTAGTTCCAATCGTCTTTTCGTCAAGAAAATTAACACTTAAGCTATAACCTCAATACATTCATTGTGACATAAAGTCTAAATCATGCTTAATACCGATACCAATAATAAGTGGGTGTCAACAATTATATTTGTGTTGTTAGAATATCCTTTCCTTCTTCTTCTTTTATATAGGCAGGAAAGTGACGTCACAATTCTCTTAAAAGTTTGTTAATTTTATAAATAAATAAAACGAATAAAGATTTTTGTTATCATTAACACGACTTTTTTATTTCCACCTTCCAACACCAAAAAGATAAATTAAATACATAATTGTAGAAATTAAATTGGCAACAGCAATTTTATTACTAATATACTGGTAACACTGCTTTACTATTTTTTGTACTCTGTAGTCTGCACACGCCGGTAAATGGCGTATTTCTAAGATTCTGAAATAAGGATTAAAGAAACAACCACCTCTTTTCTTCGGGTTAGTGCTGCACGAAAACTCCTGCAAAAATAATCACATAAACAGTTATGTAATAATACAATAACTAATATTTAACTTCTTATAAATAAATAATAAGCATGAATACATTATAAATAAACATAAATATTACCTAACAATGTTTTGCTTAAAATACAAATACATATTATTATGGTTTTAAAGAAACAAAAAACAGCCACATATTGTAATTAAGATTCGTACTCAGACTTCATTGATCGTAAATCCAATGCTTAGTTCAAACAGCTACCAGCGCATGTGACATTTGCGCGAATTTTAGCAATGTAAGAACAGGTCGCCACTATGACGCCGGCGTATTCTAAATGCAACAGAAATATAATGTTATTTCACTCATACACGCACACGCACTGGCTGTATCGTGCTCGCACAGTTCATAGCAATGTGGACTACATTAGCATGCCACTGGAGTTTCGAGCGTTACTGTACCAATTATGCTCAGAAATATTTTTTTTTTTTTTTTAGCTATGACGGTGTGACTGAGCCATATTTTTGTGAAAAAGGTATCAAAACATCGGCACAAGTGTATCAAGATACCATTCTTGAGAAGGTAGTTAAGCCAAGGGGCTTAACTACCTTCTCAAGAATGGTATCTTAATTATCTAGAATGGTAACAACACCATGTTCAATAACCAAGTATGGTCCTTCCAACAAGACTCGGCGCCGGGTCATAAAGCTCGGTCCACGCAGTCTTGGTTGGAAGTGAACGTTTCGGACTTCATCAGAGCTGAAGGCTGGCCGTCGTCTAGTCCCGATCTTAATCCGCTGGATTATGGTTTATGGTCAGTTTTAGAGAGTACGGCTTGCTCTAAACGCCATGATAATTTGGAGTCCCTAAAACAATCCATACGATTGGCAGTGAAGAATTTTCCCATGGAAAGAGTGCGTGCTTCTATTGATAACTGGCCTCAACGTTTAAAGGACTGTATTGCAGCCAATGGAGAACACTTCGAATAAGCTTTCTATATTTTAAATTGTTTTATATTTATGTATTAAACTAACACACTGTAAAAGTAATAAATATTATTTCCAATAAATTTTTCTTGTGACAATATTTATGGCAAGACTAGGTATAATGATATATGATATTCATTACTCTAAGGAGGTTTATACAAACACTCTCAAACGTCAACAATATTTTAAAAACAAGATTAGGTCAGTGTTATGGCCTTAAATAATTTAACTGCATCACGTTTTTATAAAATATATTATATATAAACATATTGTTGTCACGTTTTAGACGGTCTATCCGCCATGGTGGACTCGCCGCGGTGCCACCGAGTGGTTCCGCAACCTGCCTGACGACCACCTGTGGAACTGGTACATCTGCGTGTGCGTGCTCCTGGGAGTCATATGCATTCTTGCGCAGTTCGAAGGCATCTCCGTCAACATCCTCGACGCTGTCTACAACATCTCTTACGCCATCCACATTTTAGCGATTGGATGCTTTTATATTACCGAAATGGAGCACACGCGTGTTACATATAGGACTTTCTGTTAGTATATTAGTTCCTAACATGGTCGGCACTTTGCTTTGCTGGGTGAATAGGGATGGTGACTGTTATTAGAAATGTTCGAACAAATAATGTAATTTCAAAGGCATAGTAAAATGAGATACTTAATTGAAAAAATCTATAAAATCGATAGAATTAAGGAGAAATTACACGCTTTAAAATTTTGGAGGGGATTATTCCCGTCCTTGTCGCTCGGTACAGACAATGACTGGCGCTAGTATGAAGTTGTAGTTTTTTTATGTAGTCCTGTCGCCAATTCATTATAACTTGGCAAATATTTTTTAGAGTTTAAATTAAATGACGGAGTAATGCCCGAACAAACATAAAAAAAATATACATAAACATCCGAATTGAGAAACTCCTCCTTTTTTGAAGTCGGTTAAAAAATTGTCATCATCCCTATTTAGTTACAACTCCACTTGTTTTCGTTTTTTCTTAACATTGGTAGACATGATCATTTGTTATCGCCTTGGCCTAGAATTATGACTTTCATTAAATTGATTCATATATCAGTTCCCGACAAAGGATCACATTCTTGCTCCTTCTAAGGAGCAAGTCGTTGTGGCGAAGCTTGCAGAAGCCTTACCCTGTCCATTAGGTAAACCGTTTTTTTACAGATGGAACTAGTGATTGCAGCAACACACAATACATTGATTGGTACACGTACGGTATTATAATGTATGTAAGAAGCCATAAATAAGATAATTTATTAAGATAAGGCAGTTTATATCTTTATTTTATTAGGCATTTTAAAGTTAACTTAATCTGGAATATGTACAGACACCAGCACATCAAGCTACTACAATCTGTCAAATTTCTTTAATAGATTTTCAACTTTATCTATAAATCTTTAAGGTTCAAGGTTGATTGGGAAAATTTGACAGTTTCGGGTAGCTTGACCTGCTGGCGTCTGTACGTTCTATGACTGCTGTCAAAAAACGGTTAACAAAGACTACTATAGTATACTGGCTAACGGTTAACCTAATGGACAGACTATATAGGTCCAGTAGTGAATGATGAAGTTGTATTATTAGCTGGCCTTGAAATATTCGCATTCAATAACTTTATTGTCCGTGCCTCCAGTGGGGATCCTTGTGGACGTCGCCACATTCGCGCACTACGCTGAGAGCATGCACCCTAACTTCAAGCTCGGTGTCTACTACGTGCGGTTCCATCGACCTTTTAGATATCTTTGTAAGTACCATTTGGGTTTTCATTAAGTAAAGTAAATTCTGAAGTCTACCCACTCCATCCTGCCAAAATTACGTCGTAGTAATGTGGCGGCGATGGCTAAGACTTACCCGTTTTCAATAACTTACTAATTGACTTACCAATTCTACGTACCTTCGTATGAAATGAAAATTAGGTATTGTTGTTTTGTGGCTAAATAATAACAGCCGCACAGGTCGATCGATCAGGTTAAGCTACGCTTGCCGCGGTTGGTCTGTGGATGAGTGACCGTCTTTACATACCGAGACCCCTCCGTGCCTCGGAAAGCACGTTAAACCGTTGGTCCCGGCTGTCATTCGTGGATCTTTGACAGTCGTTATGGGTAGTCAGAAGCCCGAAAGTCTGACAACCAGTCTTACCAAGGGGTACCGTATTACCCAGTAACAGGGTTGTGGAGGTCAGATAGGCAGTCACTCCATGTAAAATACTAGTATTTCAGCTGCATCTGGCTAGACTGGAAGCCGACCCCAACATAGTTAGGAAAAGGCTGGGCAGATGATGATTTCGGCACTGATGTTAACACTGTTCATGGTTTTGATAATGACGTCACATGATGGCCGTGACAGTAACAAACGATTGAACTGTAGTAGAAAGCAGTAGCTGAATTTGACTTTTAATAGGTACTTTTCTTGGTTTTATATTATGTACTGTCGTAGATGTTTCATAAACTTGCCAGACTTATTTATTTTAAAGTGAACAAATGTTTTCAGTGTCTCTGAACGACTACAATCTGAAAGGCAGCATCTTGGGAACTGCTATTAAGTACTGCTACATCTTCACTATGTTGCGGATATCTTGTGCTTATATTTGGCTGCATGTCGATAGGGTTTGTACTTACAGACATCCCAGGAAAAATATGCGTTTCTGGAATCATCACCTATCTTCGGGAATAGGTACGCGCGATGATGAGACCTAATATCTAATATGACCTCTCGCAGCACTCGCGGCACTATGACCTATAATAAAGAAGTACGCCGGACTAAATATACTATTACAAAATGACTGTTGTTTTTTGTGCCGATTCAAAGCACCCCGCTCGAGCGTCTCAGGAACTAAAATTGACATATAGCCGCAAATTGTTCGTTTTGCTTTAGTACGTCTTGGCTGATTTAGGTCTAAATCGTGGATTAAGACTCTTTTTGTGTATTTTGTGTTTACTACGAGATACTTATAACATTTTTAAACTGAGAATATTCGCATCTTGTAAAATTCGCTATCAAAAATATTAGTTCCACGGACACTCACTTCGCTGTCAGCGCCAAAATAGCGAAAATCAAATGTCTTCATTTTGTCATCGATATCATGAAGTCCAGCGAACTTGTTTATTATAGGTAGATGCACTATTACTAAACGCGGCAATATAACTTAGGAGCATTGCCAGTGTGGGGATCGCGCGCCGTTCGTGCTTATTCAAGAAATGCGAAGATTACTGAAGCGCATAGTTTTTGTTGTTAACTGTATTTCATTGTCATTCCTTATTATCATACTTATTTATTTATTTATTTGGAAAGTCAACAGCTTACAATTAACGTACATGAGTTATGAATGTTCACCCCACTATCAAAGAACAGCTCAATGCAGTTGCGTCAAAGTTACAGCATCTTACAGTCTGCATATACTGCTCAGTGATAGCGAGATGATGACAATTATCACTTAAGCCAATAATAGAGTTTCACGGCATTGACAAAGCTGGGCTAACTAGGAAGTAGCGAAAGAAAACAAAAGAAAAAACTTAAACAAGTATAGCTATCAATAAAAGGTAAAATGCGACTGTTGACATTTTTTTTACAGGCAATTTAAAGTGTTTTTCTAATTTTGCCAATAAAAATACTTTTGTTTCGTTTAGTTAAAGCCTACGTACTATATACCGCATCCGAATTCGCAAGATCAGCAGGAACAGATGAAAAGGAACGATCCGAACAATGCGGTCGCCTTCCTCACCGCGTTCTACATCATCAGCAAGATGTTTATACCTGTGGGGTAATTTTTTTTTTTTTATTGATACAGTATTTTTGTCGCACTAAGCGACGCGCGCTTTTTTTGTGGTTACCAAGTGTACAAACACGCTGTGAATGTGTGTGTAAGCGCAGGAGCGTCCGAGACAATAGCAACATGGGCAAATGTAAGCAATATGGGGTTTACCCATTCTACCCGTTGATATATCCGAGTCTGTTTGTGTTGGGCATGGTCGGTTACACAAGGCTGGCGGTTAGGAGGGACGTCGCGTTAGTAAAGTACGTGGCGAGGGTGCTGCACGGGCTGGTGCACCACCCAGATGTGCTGGAGGCGCTGCGGCTGCGCCGCCGCCCCGCTTTGTTAGATGTGCCATGGGCTAGGGCGAATTTACTCAAGTTTGCTCCTTCGTCAAGGGCCGCACGTATTATAAATAATATGCCGTCGGAAGATGTGTTCGATAGCCTGCCGAAATTTGTGTTAGGAGCACAAAGGTGCATTGAATTGTAATTTTTATTAGTTTATTTTTATTGTTGAATTTTATGTTTGTAGGTATAGTTTATAAATAGGTTACTAAGTGTGTATAACATCGCCTTGGAATGCTGTAAGATGTTGTACTTATTGAGATGAATAAATAAATAAATAAATAGCGAAGTCGGAAGTGTGTGTGAGTGTGTGTGTTATGTGCTGACCTGTGGTAAATCTGAAAATATTATTTTGTCGGCCATGCAGACGCCATGCTATTAACAAGTAGGCATGGGCAAGGTCCCTTTCTATCAGACAGCGGGGCAATTGGGTAACATACTAACAGTAGCAACGTCTTACATTTTGACAGTTCAACAACATTGATTGCGTTTTTTACGCCTTTGAGCAGACAAAGGAGATCCGCCAAATCCCATACAAAATTACCCCAGGCCCGGCGCCAAAGCAATTTATCTAAGATTTTAGAGTAAAGGTAGTGAAACTATTATAAAGCATCCCTATTGTTAAATTCAGTGGCTAACATATTTTTTTAACCCGTAGAATTTTCGTAGGCGTTAGATGTAAAAATATATTTATAGTGAAAATCGCAATCCTTTTTATTGTTTGTGACCGACACGCACCTGTAACGTGAGGGCACAACTGTACATCTTATTGTCTCGCTCACACATAATGGTAGAGGGAGAAACACAAAGACGCCAGCGCTTAGGCGGTTTATGCCCACGCGCAGTCCTTCGCTAACGAAAAAAGTTCAAACTTTTTATTTCAACGCCAAAGTTACAGTTTACATAAATACCGAAACTTGATTAAGCCATTCTTAATAGTTTGTGCCGATGGCCACATATTAGATGTAACAGGGCCATACGCTGCTACAACCACTGATGCGGTACCTAATTATGAAGCAGATACTGCACAATCATGAGCAGCCTACAGAAGACAACCCCTTTCATTACTTCTTTGAAGAGGGAGACGTTTTCATTTTAGACAGGGGGTTTCGTGATGCAATAGTATCATTGGAAGAGCACGGCTATGTGGCTTACTTACCACCATCTAAACAACGAAGTGAAACTCAACTCACTACAGAAGAAGCCAATAAATCACGACTCATAACCATGTGTCGTTGGGTTGTAGAAACTGTGAATGGCAAGTTTAAAAACAGCTTTAAAATCTTTCGCCACAGAATGTTCAACAATACCTTGACGAACACATTTACCGATTACAAAATAGCAGCGGCCTTGATAAACTGTTTTCAGGAGCCTTATGAAGATAGTAGATTTACTGATGATTTTATTGCACGAATAAACCGCAACATACATAAAACAAATCTGTTGGCCGCATATGTTTTAGAAAACAACTTGAACAGGCAAAGAGCCACATTTTCTACACTGGATGCAAATAATCCAGAAGTATCAGATTTTCCGGAGCTGACGTATGAAGATCTTATAAAATTCGCGATAGGCATATACCACCTCAAAATCGCACGTTCATACTGCAGCGAACACACTAAGAGAACTGGCGTATATGAAATCGAGGTTTACAGACACTCAGAAGAAATCCATATAATAAACGATCGAATTATAAGGTCGCAGTCGCCTACAAACAATGTACTGATTCGCTGCAGAATTAATTCACGCCATGTCAGATCAAAGACATATTATACTTATTTATTATATAGCACTGCGGTTTCTGGAATCGACGCAATTCAAGAATATTATTGTTCCTGTTATCATGGGAACAGAACACTGGGAAGTTGCGCCCATGTAATAAGTGTCATATATTATTTGGGTTGGGCTAGACATAACGAACGTGATTTAGACCACCCAGCTCTAGGTTTAGATTTTGTTTTAGTGGATTTAGAATCCATCAACTGAACATTTTTCGCAATATTAGTCAAAAGAATGTGTATCTTTTAATTGACATTATAAATAACTACTTATTGTATATAATAACGATACTACTTATATATATAATATAACGATACTACTTGTTTTATTTTTCACTTTTTTATAGTTTCGAAATAAAGAGCAAAAAAAAAAAAAATCATTAAAAATTCGTCATTACGGCTAGCTTTCACGGCCAAAAAAACTATGTTAGCCATCGAATTTAGCAATAGCGAAACCTGATTATTTTTTAATATTTTTAATCTAAAAACTGAGATACATATCTTTTGCGCCGGAGCTGGGGCCATTTTGGCGGATCCCCTTTTTCGAACATATGAAACAATGGATTAGCAATTTCCATCAAAATCATACAAATTGTAGTTGAAAGTGTGTTACGCAATAAGGGTGCTGGTCACATAGTGGTGTAGTGGGAGTGGTGTTTCTTCAGATAGTCTGCGATTGTACCAGTTAACCGCCATATTTAACATTCCTCAATAATTTCCATATTTCCTTAGACCCTCAATCTATCCTGACAACGACGTGGAACGCATCGTGTGCCTCTTGATCATGATAACCGGCGTCCTGGTGGTGACCGGCGTGGCCGTAGCCTCACTGTCCCTCATCATCAGCCTTTACATGAGGCCTGAGGAAACCTTTCGCTCGAGATACGGGCTCATGATGAAGGAAATGGTGAGTATACCAGGGTGGCAGAGGCATCGACGCGCAAACTGAACGATGAATTCAACATAAATGATTCTAGAGGGGGAGAAGTTTTTCGGCTCGATCTCAGAATACCAGATTCGCAATATAACAGATTATCTAAATACCAGATTCGCAATATACCAGAAGTACAGTTAAATGAAAAATTGTTTCTGGTTCTTTTCTTAATCTTTTCGTGTCGATGGTACTCTTCTTCGATATTTTATATTGTTTGAGCCCAGTAGGTGGCCACGTTGATGGCGGCACCACTGGCATTCATTAAGTCATCCAAGGTGCAGGTGAACGGGCACTTAGGGCATCCAGCAAGTGGGGCATGGTCTGATTAGAGGCACCGCACTCGCCCTGGGTACTGAATGGGTTAAATTAATCCCCCATTTCGAAATATTGTGTCTGCAATGCCCTACTTGGTTACGCAATCGATTGACAGCTTTTCATATAGGCCACTGCAGATCACGGCCAAGAGACAAATGTTCCTGGGGTTTAACGAAGTCTGGAGGTGGTGGATGCTTTCTTCCCACAATTTGCTTCTCTCATTAAAGTTGTAAAAAAATACTCGTAAAAGGCTCGTTTTGACATTTGAGAATGCGTTCTTGACACCTATCAGTTTCATACAAACGAATATGTGTTTTGCGAATTTGATCTTTATTAACTACTAGAACGGTAAAAGTCTGCTGTCTGCTAACTTTAGTTTAAAAGTCGTAAGAAGCTCTTACGACTTTTAAAATAAAATAAATAAATATAAGTACGTTTATTTAAGAATCACTTTTATATTTGTTAGTAACAATGTAAACTTATAAACTTAAGCCTACTATAAGCCTACCCGGGGTCATTTTGTAATCGTAGAGGGGATGTCGGGAATCGGATTCCTACCAGTGCGTGTTGCCAGTGATGACATATGGCACTGAAACGTGGTCGCTCACAATGGGCCTTATTAGAAAGCTAAAAGTCACCCAAAGCGCAATTGAGAGGGCTATGCTTGGAGTTTCCCTGCGTGATCGAATCAGGAATGAAGAGATTCTCAGAAGGACCAAGATAACCGACATAGCTCGAAGAATTGCCAAACTTAAGAGGCAGTGGGCAGGGCACATTGCGAGCAATGTGCCCTGCCTAAAGCAAAGGTTCTGGAGTGGCGACTGCATACCGGAAAATGTAGCGTTGGAAGGCCTCCCACAAGGTGGACCGACGACCTTGTGAAGGAACCCATTGGATGCGAGAAGCACAGAACCGGTCAAAATGGAGGTGCTTGGGGGAGCCCTATGTCCAGCGGTGGACGTCTTTCGGCTTAAATGATGATGACATATGTCATATCACTTTGATCCATTTTATTTAATTATTTAATAATAAAATACATAAATGTGGAAAAACTAAGGAGAAGACTTTTCAACGTCGTGACAATCTCAATAAAACAAAATAGGTAATATAGGGAAACCAAACAGCATTTTATTGCAAAATGTGCATTAAGCAATATATTTGCTGCAAAAATAGCTAGTTTTTTTTAAATAATATTATTATAAATATTTTGATTTCGACTGCCCGAAATCTGATATATTGAGAATCTGGTATTTTGAGAATATGGTATTTTGAGAATCTGGCATTTTGAGAATCTGGTATTCTGAGATGAAAGCAGTTTTTCGTCGGTTATAAAAAAAACCTCACTGCTATTGGGGGCTTACATTGCCACCTGGCATATGCGTGCGTGTCTATTAGCATGCGTTTGTTTTACACGGAGGTGACATCGAGGTAGCGAGCTGAACTGCGATCTCGGGGTATCTCAGTGAGGCATTTTTGACCCTTAGAAACCCCAATCTTAACCGACATGTTATATAGACAGCTAGGTAAGGTCTGTGTTCTTATATTTTAGTCTGACACGCACGTCCCCACGAATCTTCGCGCGAAGGTGAAGACGTTCTACAAGATGTACTGGCACAGACATCGAGGAGTGTCGGAGACGCAACTGCTGCCCACCTTCCCGCCGACGCTGCCCGCTGCCATATACCTCGACATCTACTTTGAAGCTACGCAGAAAGTTAGAGCATAATTTTATTATAAGGTGTTATACAAAAAAAAGATTTGGGGTTATTTCGTTTATCTACCCCAAAAAATCCACCCTGAGGTAAATATGCGAAAAAGAGTTCCGATAATCCACCCTAAGCCTAAACGAAATTTATAGACTTACGAGTGAATTCTTGTACATGCGTTTCCGCGAATCCAGCTTGTGGTGGATTTTTCGTTCGTCACAACATTTTCCGGGAGCCTATTCCATTTTGTTCAATGTTAAAATAATTGACAAAGTTTTCAAATTACAGTGTTAATAGCTATACGAGGGCAGTGTAGGCCTGTCAACAAGTACCAGGTACATAAGGAAATAGATTATGGCCAAAAAATCGAAACCCATTCCTGAGACACAGGCCTCCTCTCTGTAAGAGGGAGTGGGCTGTAATCCACAACGCGGTCCCAGTCAACGTCAACATTATAAGTTTTTTTTTTTAATGATTAAAACCGAGTTAATGGAAGAAACCCTCGAAACTCTGTTTCAGGCTCGAATTCTCCGAGACCTGTCTCTTCAGATGCTGTCGGAGATCGCGAAGAACATGCAGACCATACACTACATCCCTGGAGACTCTATCATCAAGCGTGGCTCCAAGAAGTGCAAGATCATTTACATCACTTATGGAGATGTTGAAGTACGATACCTCTTCTTTTCCATAAGTTCAAATAAAATTTAACAAAGAAATTAAACTGAATTGTTTACTCTGTAAACAGGATAACGGAATCACTGTAATATGTCATAAAAAAAAAAATGTTAAGCTACTTAGGTACCCCTGAGGAGAGATGGCGAAAAAAACTCACCCCGACTTTCCCCCTCCTCAAAGTCTCTTTTAAAGTACAGACATAATCTTGGTTAGATCATGTGAGGCCCATGTAGATTAGTGTCTTTTGAGGAAAGAGAAAAGATCTGTCCAGTCAGTGCAAGCTTTTGTCAGTAATCGTGTAGCTCTATACGATTACTGACAAACGACTCAGAATTTAAGGAACTCAACGACACGACGAATAATGACAAAGAAAGGACTTTTAGGTAGGCCAGGCCATTTGGGCAGGGGGTAGGTAGGTTTGGTAAAGGAAAAGGGAAACGTGTTATTTGCAGTTCGGTGTGCCCGATTATTGGCGATGGGCTCTCTTCGTTTCCTATCGGAAGCGTACAGTCAACTCGCGAGCGTTATCTTGCAATTACGCAAGATTCAAAAGCGATTTTCTCCTAAAGTATTGTTAGATATTTAATGGTGTTACGAACATAGTATTACGAACATAGATTTTCTTAAAGTTTTTATTAATGTTTCAAATCAAATCAAATCATTTATTTTCCAGAATATAGGTTAACAATGTATGATCTTAAAGCTATAATGGCCCCTTTACATTCTACCATTACATATGGTGTGCAAATATTTAATTTTAACCTGCACAATGATATTAATATAATTAGGTACATTCATAAAAAATAAAATAGACAGCAACAACAATTATAGGAACAAATTAATTAATTCATGTCAAAGTTAAACCTATGTCAGTTCAAGAGATAAAGTTTAATAAAATGTCAGTTTAAGAAATATAAATAATTGTAAATTGTAATTGATAATGTCATAACTATTAAAATTTAAAAGTGTTGATATAGTGAAATTCAAACATCAATCAATTATTACAAGGTATATCCCAATATTATTGATTTATGTTTCCTTGTCCGCGATCTGACATGTATTCATTAAGGTTATAAAAGCATTTTTCCCTTAACCATTGCTTTACCTTTTTTTTAAACATGGTCAAAGATAAATCTTTAAAAGCGTCCGGTAATTTGTTATATACCTTTACAGCATTTATGTACGAGTTCCTCTTATACAATTCGAGCCTGCATTGCGGTAAACAGAGCTCATGGTTATTTTTATTTCTAGGAGCTACGTTACGTTTTGGATGTTGCGTTACTGTACGGTACATTTAAATGCTCGAAAGATAACTGATGGAATATAAGTGTTCTACTATAGTTCTGCCTGCCCACTCCGGGAATTTAGGTGTGATGATAAGTTATGGTACGAATCATGTATTGTGGAGACCGGTACAGATGCTGACAGCGGAGGACGACAACACGGCGATACTGCGCCTGACGCGTGGTACGGTACTCACGCCGTGCGGCGGCGCGATTGCGCCTGCGCTCAGTCTGTCGCACCTCGCCGTGCGCGCCGCCACCTTCTGCACTGCGCATGTGCTGAAAGCCTCCGAACTGTGGCGGGTTGTCTACAAGCACTCCGTGTCCCAGGACCATGCGGGACCCATACTGGCTTCCTTTACAGTTCAGTATTGCGATACTAGAAGTAGTAGAAGTTCAGTCACGAGCATACACTATTCGCTTAATATCTCTCGGGCCGAAGGCTGGTCTCTGCTGAGATTGGTCGCCGTGGCTGAATTCAGTCTCCAGGACTATTATTATGGCATCCAGTTTAAGAAAATGTTCAGCTTTGTGGAGAGGCTACCTCAGGCACTTATACCTGGGGAGATAGTCTGATTTATGCGTACTACTGTACTGTTTTATTACTCCTTAGTACAGTATTTTTATCTCACGAAGCGACGCGCGCTTTACGTGTGGTAACAAAGTGTACAAATACGCTGTGAATGTGAAGACGTGAACACTAGTAGCGTCAGCACATAACACGCACACGCACACACACACACTTCCGACTTCGACATTGTCTCGGACGGTACTGAGAGCGCCTGCGTTCACATCGTATTTGCAGCGTGTACACTTGGTAACCACAAGGAAAGCGCGCGTCGCTTTTTGAGATAAGAAAACTATAATTATAATTTCATTGTTGATAGTTAAAACGCGGCTGTATTAATTACGCGGCTTTCTGTCACAGGACCACGTTGAAAGGGTGAAGAGACATTACAGCCTGAAGATACCAGATCAAGCCGTGTTAGTATTGATCGGTATGACTCAATTATAGTCGAGAATGCAGGTTAGATTGGACGAACGTGATCTGATGGCAAAGATTCGTCTATCATCTTTCATCAGCCGAGCCTTTTCCCAACTAACTTTAATGTTGGGATCGGCTTCCAGTCAAACCGGATGCAGCTGAATACCAGTATTTTAAATGGAGCGACTGCCTATGTGACCTTCACAACCCAGTTACTAAGTAATACGATACCCCTTGATAAGACTGGTTGTCAGACTTTCGGGCTTCTGACGACCCGTAACGACTGTCAAAGATCTACGAATGACAGCCGGGACCAACGGCTTAACGTGCTTTCCGTAGCACGGAAGGGTATTACAAACATGAAATATAGCTATAATTAATATCATGCTAATCACCTTCAGCCGCAAGAGCAGCATCCTGCAATTCAACCGCAACCTGATGTCGCTGAAGGGAATGAAGGACGAAAACGGCATCCCACTGTTGGCCAGTTCCGACATCTTTCTGGAGATCGCGGGCTGCTACATCATGAGGAATGTTAGTATAAAGGCTACCATACATGTCAGGTTGACCTTTATATCCGTCAGATCTGAACCAATCCGTACTGTTTCTGGCTTTAAGGTTGATTGTCTGTAACAGTCTACATAATACTACTTTTAATAAATATTTTTTATTAGATGAATCGTTGGTACTAAACAGTCCGAATCGTTTTGTGTATGTGCGCATAACCGAAGATCGATCGGATCTGCCGGTCTATTCTGTATAAATCTCACTGTGTCTGTATGTGCTGTCCATAGTGTCAATCTCTAGCATCAGTTGGAATGACAGCTCACTCCAAGCTCACTTCACCTAAGTTTTCACGATGAGATGTTTACAGAATAGGTCGGCGGATTGGCCGGTTCAGTTTTATCTTTCCGTGAACATATAGTAAATCCGTAGCCTTTATCACACTAGTTTAATGGCAAATAAGTTTGCAGATTGCTTCCCTATACGTTGTGCTTCTTTAATCGTTATGCCGTTTTTCTTGACACAGCGTCCTGATGCTACCCTGACAGACCAGTCCGATGAGATCTGTCTCCGGCCGTCGTTCCCCTGCATCCTGCAGCCAAATTCCTCACTCCTGGTTGCTTGGAACTCCTTCGTAGCTTTTCTCATACTAATCGTGTGTATCGTGAGTATCAAATACCTGAAGACCTATTCCCGTAATTAAAAACGTTCAAAATTTAGTCGCAATCTCATCTCGGCGACAATCTTGTCAAAAATGTAGGGAAATTAGAGGTATTTTTGACAGATTAAGACTGGGATCAGACTGTGAATCTTCTTAAAATTACGAGAATGTACCTTCTGATAATCTTTCATAGTTTATAGGCCAGGCCTCAGGGTAAAGCAATTAATACGAAGAGTCTAATGATTCAGTTGCCTTTTGTTTTGGGTCTAGTGACCGTAAGCACGAGTGCCAATGCCTTAAAATTCTACTGCGAATTAGACATTGTACGATTTCGCCTTGGATATACACACGCAAGGACCAGCGCTGCTCTCAAAACATCGTGAGGAAACCGGCATGTTCTAGAACCTAAAAATCGAAGATTTATGACATCTGCCCACCTAGTACTGGGCCCGCGTGGTGCATTATGGCTCACTCCCTTTCACAGAGAGGAGGAGGCCCCTGTCCCAGCAGTGAAACCAATATACGCTGATTATGCGCATGCACACACAAACATAGCCGACCAGACGGCAGACCGCTACATTCATGTATACAATGCATCAGCTAACTGGGCGTCAATGACCTCGATCTGTCAAATGTAACTTGAAAAGAAAAAAAAATTGATTGTTATTCGTTTTTGTTAAGTTTGTTGTTAGGTATCTGTTTTTGTTATATCTCGCGGACATTGCTCCGAAATGTGTAAATGAGGCTCTATTTGGCTAAAACGGCACAGTATGGCGCAAGGTCATTCCTATTCTTAGTTGAAACGCATTGTATGTACAATTCCCATATAAGCATCATGACGTAGCGTTGTCACGGTAACACTCTGGACGCGGCCAATGATGTTTATAGAGTCTTATCAAGTGGTTGGCTTATACTAATAAGTAGGCTCTTCAGATGCGGATGGTACATTGTCTCTCCTTCTCCCTTTAATCCAGCCAAAGCCAACCTTGACAATGATTTTTTACAGACAATCCAGATACCTACTTATAATAAAGCTGAAGAATTTGTTTGACTGCGCTAATCTCTGGTACTACCGGTCGGATTTGAAAATTTATTTTTGTATTTGATAGCACAATTCTTGAGGCTATTTTACCTCATGCTAGGCTCCATTGGAACCGAGCAAAAGTAAAGTCTGAAACAACGCTAAGCGAAGTCGCGGGCAGAAGCTAGTACATAATAAAGAGAAGTCTATCCATCTATCTGCTGATGAAACTTGTTCACCGCAGGCTCATCCTTACAACCTGGTGTTTACGAAGGAGCGCTCCCTGGAATTCAGGTTCTTCGACGTGGCCGTCACCGTCGTGTTCATACTGGATCATATCGTGTTTCTGTCGACAGGTGCTAATGTTGAGGAAGGTATTACAAACAAAACCCTTAATCTATAGATATTATGAATTAATGTCGCTTTTCGTGCCTGCCTGTGTGCCGCGTTGTTCATTTAAACTACGCAACGGATTTTGCGGTTTTCACCATAATTTTGAGAATTTATTCGGGTTTATGTGTAGATTACGTTACTAATAAACTTACATGTAGATAATAATGAAATCTCGCTGTTTTGTCAAGTCGTAAAACCATGCGAAGCAGGGGACGGCAAGGCAGCCTGTAAGCTTCAGGGAAAGGCCTCCCTTTCTTCTTATTACTTCAGCTGGGTTTGCTATTTCAGAGCAACTGGATCGATGAGAGTAGCCGCGGATCGTGTGTGTTGTAGAGGCTATGTCCTAAAATTTGGTACCACGACGAAAGGGGAAAAAAGCGCCTAACTTTGAAAGAGCCAACGCGCATTCGGTGGCACCTAATAAAAAGACCAGGCATATGCTGGAGTGGAGGATATCACGCAGAACATATAATAATACAAGTGTATCTATCACCAGGGGTCCCGATAACATTCACGCAGACATCGTCCCAGCAGATGCGAAACCACTGGTTTGTGCTGGACGTGGTGGCGACGCTGCCCATCTTCGAGTTCATCGGTGATGGCCGCTTTGGAGGCATCAACAAGCTACTCAGGCTACCAAAGGTATAAAAAATAGCATACATTATATTAAGCTCCGTAAGTTCTGAGTTGAGCTGCATGATTATGGACAAATCGTGCACTGACTGGACAGGTCCACTAAATCTGTGTGGTTCTTTCCTCAAAAGACCATTTCAGACATGACATGTTCTTCACATGATCTGTCCAAGATTATGTCTGAAGCTTAAAAGAGACTGTGACCTCTGAATTTGTTTCGGCCTTTCATTTCATTCTCAGAGTAGTCATATTGGAAACGCCGATTTCATCTAGTTTCTAAAATATGATTGACGTCTAGAAGTGTTTATACAAACCTACTTACAGAAATAAAATCGTCAATCATTAAAGCCTCCTCAAATGAAGCTTCTGGAAGAGGTCTGAGTAACACTGACAACGCTTTGGGTTTTATAAAGCAAAACTTTTTTTTAAACTTGTTGAGCCATATATTAATTAAAGGCTAGGAAAAGTACAATTTGAGGATTTAATATAGTTTATAGATACATATTATAAATTGAAGCTGTTTTTTGTTTCATTTAAAGAATTTATTCCGGAAGGCTTGTGTATTGGTAATACATTTATTACAAGTTTTTATGTTTTGTAAAGTCGTAAAAATCGTGCGAAGCAAAATCGTAAAATTCAAGTTTTGTTATTGGTCTTCCAGCTGTTCAAAGTGCTCAAAAGCTTCGAAGAGAGTTGCGTGTACCGCAGCAACGTGCTTCGGTTCCTGTCGTACACACTACTGCTGCTCATCGCCTGCTACCTGGTCGCCGCCATGCAACAGAGCTTCATGTGCTTCCGGTGAGTTGTCCTTTCGGGCGCAAGCGACGTATTATACCATATTTACGGCCGGCTCTAATATTCTATGTACTATGTCCTCCAGGGCTGGTTACTGTTTGGTGACGAACTTCACACATTCCCCGTATTGGGAGCAAAAGCCGCTGGACAGTGAGACCATCGACAACCGGCTGAAATTCGGCCTCTACTGGGCCGTATCGATTATCAATTTTACTAGTAAGTTACATTACATGCTGTCGGTTTACAATAGTTTGTTATTAAGTACCTACTCTTTTTGAAGGAGCTCGTCATGGAATATCTACCACTGCAGGTTTTTGTTTCGTAAATAGACACGCGCTTTAATTGTGGTAACTTTTGTTTAAGTATATCTACCACTTCTAGGTTTGGTATAGTACGGCCATACGCTCGCTACGAAATAAAGTTGTTATCAAGTGTCAAAGTAAACCATGAACGTGCAGTTGTCGGTACAATGTAACTATATTTTTTAGTTCTGCAGGCAGAATGCAAGTACTAAGTAGGTCAGTGATAAAATCAATACTGAAATCTGATTATTTGTTAGACTATGTAAAATGACAGCATCAGATGCAGCATAATGATGCTGTCATTTTACTCTAGCAAAATTAAAAATCAGAGTTTAATTTGTGATGTCGGTCGGTCCGGCTGCGAGATGGGCGGACAACATTATTTTTATATGAGTACTATTTTTATCTGACACATATTTATCTTATTTAAGTCACACACGTCACGTTGCAGTGTAAAACTGATTTACATCCGTCACCTCACACATCAGGTTCAGTTGAAAACCAGCGTCAGGCATTTATTGTCTGGCATTATTTGCTTGTTGTTTGCTGGAAGCCGTGAGGCACACTTTCCTGCAAATTTCTTACATCGGTCTTTATACTTTCTATTTGTTTTATTTTTATTAGTTGCTACTGATGTATGTATCTAGTGTATGGTGTGTCTTTTAGTCTGTGCTAAATAAATGTATTTTCTTTTCTTCTTTCTTTACATTGTTACCATCGCGGGTAGAACCTGGGTAAGGCTGGCACAGGAGCGAGACGCTCGTGGCACAAGAACAGAGAGGGCTATACCCAAAAGTAGGTGAAGTCGCCCTGTGGATGATGATGTTCAGGTCGTCATATATGTATATATGTAGGTACATAAGCAAAATCCTACTTCCTACTAATAATATTATAAGCGTGAAAGTTTGTATGGATGGATGGATTTTGGTTTGTTACTCTTTCACGCAAAAACTACTGAACGGATTTGGATGAAATTTGGCACACAGATGGTTTATAACCAGGATTAACATATAGAATACTTTTTATCCCGGTATTCCAACGGGATCGAAACTTATGCGGGTGAAAGCGCGGGGCGCAGCTAGTTATATCTAAACAGAAACTCGGTCAGGTCGTATTGTCTCTGTGTGCAGATCACAGGCAGACTTGGAGTGCAACCGACTGGAAGCACGTCATATACACGGTGCTCATCCTGGAGATGTGCGTCATCCTGCGTATATTCATGGAGGCCGTATACTCCGCTACCATCATGGTGACCACGTCTTTAAGGTATTCCTCTCACTTATAAGATACGTCTGGCTTGATGCTAATACCTTATAAGATGCTTCTACTTTATATGGTACTTCTGCTTTATAACGAGCTCAGTGACGATAACTAGGACATGGTATGAGATGGAACCGTGCAGAAGCATCATCTTCGCTGGTTAATTTAAAACTACGAATGATCAACGAGATTCAAAACGACTTTCTTGTAATAAACATATAGGAGGTTTTATATTATTCACATATTTATGTGAATTGTGTTAAAAATCAACACTTGCTTCTATTTTTTACGCATATTTTTTATAGTGTCGGATATACAATTATTAAATTAATTACCAGGGAGAACTACGGTTCCCGCATAGCCGTGGTGAAGAACTTCCTGATCAGGAATGAGGTGGATCCTCTACTGATGAAACGTTTCATTGCTTACCTACAGCTTTGTTGGCACACTGATAAGGTAATCAATGCCAACTATATTATTATTATTACTACCAGGGAGGACATTACTAATGAAGATATATAAAAACATACAGATACACACTACATACAAAACTGGCAGACACACAGACAAATACAGATATTTCTCAGAATATTATACTCTTGTTTCCACCAATAGAAAGTTTCGAAAGTTGGTGGCATAAACAACCATAATAAATAACTGTGGTGGCCAACCTTCCTACCGTAATATATATAAAGACAGAGCAGGTGACGTGTGGGGTCGGTCCAGGTGACAGTGAAAACTTAGCACGCTTGACACATTTTTATTACCCTGTGGTGTCTGGCCTCCGTTCCCTCTTTCTACTTTCCCCGGTTTACTGCGATTGTGGGCCAATCCTTTATGAAGGAGTCCAGCTCACCCCGCCATTTCTAAACCTGTCACATTAAATTCAACTAATATTAACTTGCTATTAGAGTCTCCCGCAGTAAAGGCTAAGGCTGATGATAGCTCTCTGTTGTCCAGGCGTATAAGATGTCCCATAAGAAGCACGCCAACATATTCTACGACCTGCCAGAGCACGTGTACCAGGACATCATCGGCAGAAACCGAAGCATGTACATACTGGCCATACCATTTTTGAGAGTGCGTATATTATTTCTTCGCAAGTTGTTTTTCGTCCTATCCAGACTGCTTCTTCTTTGTTCGTTCATCTGGTAGTTCCCAAACGCGACTGCTGAGTATGTGGTCCAGCACCCCAATTGCGTAGTTACCACACTTGCAATCACAATCCGAAGAATTTTGAAGGAATTTTATAATCCATTTCATTGTATGTCTGAAAAATTCGTCTGCTCGACAACGTAAATAACGCAATGAATAATGTCTAATTGTCAAATTGGGTTTTCTGATTGAGGGTCACTAGATGACAGCACTGAGACGTCAGGTCCGAGCACCTGTCAACAGTGTCAAAGCACCATTTTATTTAGCCGTGATTGAATGTTGAAGGTCATCATATATTTTATATTCTTTGTGAAAATGGCAGACCTCTTGCCAAAGCGGCGCCAACTGGTGGCGTGAATTTTCATTAGACAGCTCTTCCTATTTCGTCAGTAGCAGTCGTTCTCAAACCTACTTGAAATTTACAGATGGTCAATAAAGAGGATCTTAAGGCTGTGACGTCATCGGTTAAATTGTTTTACTCGTCGCCTAATGAGATCCTGCTGAATACTGGAGAGCTCACCAACGAGATTTACGTCATCAAACAGGGTATCTGTGAGGTCAGTCGACAATAGTGTAAAGATAGAATACTTATTCTTTAACACTTTTTTCTATTACATGACATTCGCATTTTACATGATAATAGGATCTCATAGCATACCGATAGTACCAAAGGCATTGTTTTGACAATGATTTTGGTACCGCCAGAATCTTCCTGAAAACCTTCCGGTATTACCTATTTCATCATCATCTGCCTAGCCTTTTCCCAACTATGTGAGGGTCGGCTTCCAGTCTAGCCCGATGCAGCTGAATACCAGTATTTTACATGGAGCGACTTCGTATCTGACCACCACAACCCAAGTACTGGGTAATACGATACCCCTTGGTAAGACTGGTTGTCAGACTTTCGGGCTTGTGACTACCCGTAACGACTTTAAAAAAAACCAAACTCGTAAACGAGAGTTATACAAACCACAATTTTCGACTTTTTAGATTCTCGATCCTACTTCTCACAAGGCTGTTGGCACGTTGTCCTCGACGAACCATTTTGGTGCTCTGATTTGTCTGTTACGTAAGTATATCATTCGATATTATATTATTGTATTATGCAAATACATAAAACTGAAGGCTCATGCTATTCTGTTGTTGTCCAGGGCTGGGCTGGTAAAGGTAACAGTGAAAAGTCGCACGTGATAAAAAATCGCGTGACCCTTCAATTTTTGTCACATCATCATCATCTGCCTAGCCTTTTCCGAACTATGGATATTGGGTTCGACTTCCAGTCTAACTGGAAGCAGCTGAATGTCATTTACATGGAGCGACTGCCTACCTGTGCTCCACAACCCAGTTCAATTCAAACTAAAGAGTTGAGTTCAATGTTCGTCTCATATTTATCATTAGCTCTGGTTACTCTCCAGGTCTGCCGGCATACTACACCATCCGCGCTGTCACCCATGTGCAGGTGATGTGCATACCCATGAAGGCTTTAGCGAATGCGCTAGCTGATCCTCAGATAATACAAGCAATTAATTATATCAAGAAAACTCCGGTGAGATGATATGATATGACGATGAAGATGATATTTTTTTTATTTTTTTTACTAGCTGCGCCCCGCGGTTTCACCCGCATAAGTTTTGATCCCGTAGGAATATCGGGATAAAAAAATATCCTATATGTTAAGCCTGGTCATAAACCACCTGTGTGCCAAATTTCATCCAAATCCGTTCAGTAGTTAATCCGTCAAAGAGTAACAAACATCCATCCATCCATCCATCCATACAAACTTTCACATTTATAATATTAGTAGGATAGTAGGATTAAGCCCTTAATGTCCCACTGTTGGGCAAAGGCCTCCCTACTGTCTTTCCACCTCTCTCTGTCCAAAGCTACCAAGGATCAATCTTTATGAAAGGAGTCTAGATATTTTTTTAAGATACATAATTAGAGCATTTATTTAGTGCATACAAAAGAAATAGCACAACACACAAGGGCACACAATTGTCCTTTTGTGTGTGTATACGATATACACGTTATACTCAATATTATAACGTCTATTTTGAAACAGCAAAATTGAGTATTTTAGGGAAAGTCTGAAAGTCTTCAGTTCATTGGGAAGTTGTGTGAAAATATTGCATTTGTAGGTATTGAAGTTTTGTATGAGATAGTTGATTATTTTTCGGGATTATCATGTTGGTCCCATGGAGAAAGTTGTTCAGTTCAATGGTCTGCACCCACACTCTTAAATATGACCAGACCTTTCTGATACACGCTGAAGAGTGAGGATAGTAAGTTATCAGAGTTGAGAAAGACCGAGGATCACCGAAGAGATGGATCGTTTGTGTGTAAGATGATACTGTTATGGCAGGCGGATGACAATGATGATTTCAGAGATGGCTTCGTACTAAAAGTTGTTCATTCATGAACATTCTCTTACAAGACAGCCGGTAACTTAGACATGATGATGTCTAAAAGCTAGGCAGATGATGATCTGCCTAGCTTTTTCTCAACTAAGTTGGGGTCAGCTTCCATTCTAACCGGATGCAGATGAATACCAGTATTTTACATCGAGCGACTGCCTATTTGACGTCCACAACCCAGTTAAGTACTGCTGGGTAATACGATACGTCTTGGTAAGTCTCGTTCTCAGACTTTCGGGCTTCTGACGACCAGCAACGATTGTAAAAGATCCACGAAGGACAGCCGAGACCAACGGCTTAACGTGCTTGCCGAGACACGGAGGAGTTTTGGTTTGTAAAGATGATCGCCCTTCAACGGACCACCGCGACAAGTGTAGCTTAACCTGATCGATCACAAGCCCCTGGCTAACTAAGCCGGTAACTAAGTAAGTCTTTAATTCCTTGTTTTGTATTTTCTGTAAGGAGTTTCAGCGGCTGCAGACACCAATTCCCTCATTCGTCAAGTACGTCCTGCCCCCTCCGACGTCGAATTTGATGCACTTCCGACTGCTCAGGAAACATGAGCGTGACTCCGAGTTCCAGGACCCTTTCAATAAACTTGAGTTTCTGTCTATCTTGCGGTAAGCTACTATTTTTGTTGAACAAACGCTACAAGTTAGTGCGTATTGAACAAAAGCTTCAGTTTTCATTATTCCTTTAAATCCGTTAAGTCTGAGATATATAGGGTGGGTAACTTGGAGGTATACAACTTTTTTTTGCCGCCATTTTGTTTTGGCGGCAAACATGACAGTTATTTCATGAAAATTATTTTGTGTAGATACGGCAAATTTGTTGGAGCGCTTTAGGACTGAACAAAGTGTTTTAATTATTAAAACATTCTACTCAATGAAATCATGTATTGCGGAAACTCTAAGAAAATTGCAGCCAATTTTTGGTAGAAATCACTTACCTTCGCGGCTAACAATAACTCGTTTAGTGATTAAATTTGAGCAGCATGGCATTGTAACAGATAAAGCAGTATTCTTACATCAAGTGAGAAGTGAGAATCAGTTGGGCTTAGGAAACATGTGGTTCCAACAAGACGGGGCCAGATGTCATACGGCACGAGCCACAATGGAGACATTGAAAAGAATGTTTCCGGGTCGATTAATTTCGAGAAACGGTGGCATTGATTGGCCCCCAAGATCCCCAGATTTAGCAGCTCCTGACTTTTTTTTGTGGGGCTATATCTAAAGGGACGTGTCTATGCTAACAGGCCAATGAACCTTCAAGAGTTAAAACAAAATATCTGAGACACAGTCACTGAAATAACACAGGAAATGTGTGAAAATGTCATGAAAAACGCAGTGAAAAGGGTTCACATCTGCCATGCTGTTAGAGGTGGATATTTGTCTATTTAGCAGGGATCGTAATTTTATTTGATTACTAGCTGCGCCCCGCGGTTTCACCCGCATAAGTCTCGATCCCGTGGGAATATCGGCATAAAAAGTATCCTATATGTTAATATATATTTATTGGAATTTCGTCCCAAAAACTATTTTTAACTACCCATCATGTCTGTTTCTCCTCTGCCTAACCCTTAACTAACCTAATTATATGAAGACTTGATCCGGCAGTTACGTGTTCCCTCGGTACACCATCCGGCCCGACGGCAAGTACCTGTTGCGCTACGAGTGGTTCCGCTTCACGTGTGCGCTGTGCTCCGTGCAACTGTTCCCGCACTACACCTACCTCGTGCTGCAATGGCCTTATCTCTACTATGTCACGCTCCTCCTCGATCTCACTGCGTATTTCGATATGTACGTATAGTTTCAGGGAAACAATATCAGTGATTTTGAATGGTGCTGTACGCTGTGGTTAATAATGGCAAATTGAGTTTTTAGTAAGTGCTCCTTCTAAGGCGACCGCAACAGCAAACAGCAAACGCCAGCGTCGCCCAACCGCAATGACAGACCGCAGCGACTAGATATACCGCTGCTATATAATTTTAATATTTTAACTTGTGGACTCCACACTATAATCTATTCAAACTTATGTTTCAAATTATTACTATTTCAAGTTAAACAAATATCAACTTTATTTGTCATTGGAATTAAGTTGATTTCAGAGTGACTAGCACTATTCAAAAAGTTATAAAAATGTTTGAAGTTGTAGCGTAAACTGAACTTTATTGTGTAGGATTTAAAGTTATTTTTCCATAAACTCATATTTGTTTACATTTTTGGCAAATAAATCGCGAATTCAGATTAGGTCGGGCCTGTCTCGTGGAGTCCTTGAGGGTTTTTAACAATTTGAAATATCAGGGTCGATACTGTGTACCTATATGTGTACTTATGTGTCAGTTTCCAACGCATGCTGATTGGCTACTTCAACGACGACGGCATCCTGGTGTACCATCCGTCCAGCACGGCATCCTACTACGTCAAAGGAGCCTTCATCACGGACTTGTTTGGGTGCCTCCCTCTTGAAAACTTGGAGTCATTACACACGGACTACCACGGTATGAACTATAGTAATTCCGCAATATTCATTGTCAGTTACTAATGTGACTAGATTATAATTGACCTATGATTGGATTAAGCAAAATTATCCCTACTATAAAATGCAACAAGATGTACACAAGTTCAAAAAAATATGGATGTCACGTGATCAACTTTGAACGTTAATATCTTGAAAAGGTGTCACTTTACGGGGTTTGGCCCTATTATGTTTTCTGTTTGCATTGATGTCAGCTATGGATTTATATAGGCTTCATGCGTGGCCGCCATTTTAATAAAGAAACAAAATGGCCGACAGGTTTGTATGCCACAGATCTACAAAGCCCTTTACAGAATAAGAAAAACGCTTTTTTTTAATGTGGCTCTCAAAACTACGCTTGTGTTATTCATTAAATAATTCCTCTTAATGCGTTCTGCAGAAGACAGGGTTCGCGTGACTCCGACGAAACAGTTCCTAATGCTGAACCGACTCATCCAGCTATATCGGATGCCCGGAGCCATGAATGTGCTGAAGCAATACATCGAGAGACGGGACATTCTCTTGGTGTAAGACAGAATTTATTTGTGATAATAATAATGCGAAACCTCTGTGAACGTAACAAAAGAAAAGTATGAATGTGGATGACTATAAGAAAAGGAGCAAATCAAAGAAAATATGGATGGATGAAAATAAAGATGATACTTATGGCTAGTAGGAAAGTAAACTCTAACCCCATTATTTATAAACGCTCATCAACATCATCATCCACCAAAGACATCCACTGCTGGAGATAGGCCTTCCCCAAGCACCGCCATTTCGACCGGTTCTGTGCTTCTCGTATCTAGCGGATTTCTGCGGCTTTCACCAGGTCATTCGTCCTCCATGTGGGAGGCCTTCCAACGCTACGTCTTCCGGTACGCGGTCGCCTCTCCAGAACCTTTCGGCTCCATCGGCCATCTCCATCTTATAAACGTTGCTTAAAGTTATGTAATGAATAGCGACTGTTTAACCATACATTTTTGACTTTTAAACGTCTCTTAATTTTAAGCAACCCACAGTATTACAGACTCTCACGCAAAACTCAAGTATTACGTACTTAGAACTAGTTAAAAGCCATTTGATTGGTTGAAACAATTTTTAAGTAATGTTTAAGTGTGGGTGATAGAGGTGACATAGCAAAATACGCAGTACAACTCCAAAATATGCAGTACAACTCCAAAATACGCAGTACAACTCCAAAATACGCAGTACAACTCCAAAATACGCAGTACAACTCCAGAACTTAGTTAGCGGCAGAAGGATGATGATGATGATATTCATGATATATTCACTGAAGGCCTAGTATATTTCGCGCGTTGTGTACCGACAACCTCTTTCAATTGGCAAACGATGAGATTCTCTACCAAACCACCAAAATTCGCATCCAATTTTTTTTTTTAAATTTAGTAATTTATTTAATTTTCAAAAAAGTGTGGTAAATACAGTCTATAAATATAATTTTACAATTTAGGGCAAAATCATAAAGAGAGACAAACGAATTGAATCTGGTGTCCTAGCTAGGTTACATGGTAACCTGGGGGTCTACTACGAAGTGCAAAGTGCGAATGATCGGATCGGACCGACACATGGCCGAACCGAATATTATTGAAAAATCCGAAAAAAGTTCGGATCGGCTCAGTTGGGTCGGGACCGTAGTCAATATTCGAAAGAGTGTAGGAGTGTAGGATCGGGACCGACCGAACCAAATAGTAACTTCGAAGCAGGAAACGGCCGAACATTCGGCCGATACCACTTCGGAGTAGACCCCCTGTATTAAGGTTTGCCAGCCCAGGTTCCCACAGAGGGAGTACAAAAAATCCAATAGACTGCTTAGGACTATAAGGTACAAACATATGTAAACTTATACTAAATGTGAAGTGTTAGTATGTGTACATATGTGTCTTGTGTTGAGGTGTGGTGTGGTGTGGTGTGTATGTAGGTGTGGTGTGGTGCGGTGTGTGTGTAGGTGTGGTGTGTGTGTTAAATTAATCAATTAAACTATTCCAGCATGCAAGCAATACCTCTGTTCATGGCGCTGCTGAACTTAATAACTTGCTTCATGGTGTTCTACTCAGTGAACATATATTACAGTGTACTTGACGATGGTTACATGTGGCACATCGAGCCACTTTATGACCATGGAGGATCCTGGATGAATCTATTCAAAGACACATGTGAGACTGATCAAATTATTTTTGTAATTTTTCATTACTAGCTTCCGATGGGAGAATGCGCTCCTGACATCAGCTCCCTCATTGCGTAACACACTATCAATCACAATCTGAATCATTTTGAAGGATATTGCTAAACCATTTCTTCTTATGTTTGAAAAGTTTCTGTCTGCTCATTAACGTAAATAACGCAATGAATGCTGTTGAACTGTCAAAATGATAGCCATTAGCCATTGCTACTGCTAGTGTGTTAAAATGATACATGATATTTATTTCTGTGAATTGGTTAAAAAACACTTTTACGCGTCAAAAATAACTTGTGTATTAAAACTAGATGAGTTCGGTGTTATACGTAAACGACTACTCTCAGAAGAAAGACCGAAACAAACTCGGAGATCACAGTTATTTTTCAACTGATCGTAACTTTATAAGTAGCAACGACAAGAAAAGATCACTTTGATGCAAAATAAGAGGTCAAAAAATAACTGTGTAAATGCTCAGTACGAAAAATACGCGTTTTATGAATTTTATTACACATTTATAATTATGTATTAATGATAAGAGTCTAGTAGGATTTCTTATTCTATCGATTCGCGATTCTAACACCACGCATGCGTGGAAACAGGACCCTGTTGCATTTTTTTTTTAAATTGTTGCAATCCTCATAACAACAGTTCGTTTCAACATGACTTCGACGCCGTGGAACATGCACCTGGCGACCTACTTCTGGGTAGTGTACGAGTGCAGCTCCACTGGCTACGGCGCCTTCAACCCCACCAACCACAACCTGATGCAAGTCCTGTTCATCGGCATGGCAAGCTGTAAGGCTTCATTCATCATTACCATCATTCTAATTCCTAAAGTACAACAGGCATTGCAAATGCGTTACCATCTCGGAGACAAAGCTGTTATGTCTCATGTGCCTGTAATTACACCGGCACTCATAACCTAAACACACAGCAACGCTGCTTGTTCATAGAAAGTGGTATAGTGATAGTATATGTGGTATAGTAGTAGAAAACAAGAGAAAAATCTCTAAGTACTAAAAACGAAACAACTCTCATGTTATCAACATTCATACTAAAAACTTTCCTCACGACATTTTTCTCACTGTATACGGTCAAAAATAAAAAGAACAACACAACAGGAAACCGGAATGTCCTAGAACAAAATAACCGAAGACTGCGAAATCCACCTCATTCCATTCTGGATTCATTCCATTCATTTCCATTGGGCCCACGTGGTGGATTACAGCCCACTCAAAGAGAGGAGGCCTGTGTCCCACCAGTGGAAAATTACGGGCCAACTCTTTTATTATGCTTATGCAATTCTGTTATCGTTTCAAAATGTTGTTTTGAAGCCAAGCGCACATTACTCACGTATCCGGCCGCAGCGCAACGCATTTTCATACAAGAAAGTGCGGCCCGCCTGTAGTAGGCGTTGGTTCATAGACATTGTACGAAGGTGATGAAGGAGGATTCTTGCAATGCGTTGCAGTGTGTTGTGACCCACCCCTGTCTACTTTAGCTTTTATTGTTTCCCCCCTTCCAAAACTTCCACGGCCGCGTATAAATCTGTATTATTGACATTTTCAGCTGCAATGATTACCACGTACTACTCGGTCCGTATCATCAGTATCCGCGCGAACGTCGACAAGTCCCTGGCAGGCTTCAAGCACCACATGAAGGATATAAAAGTGTACATGGCTAGAGAGAAGCTGGACTCGGAACTGCAGAAGTATGTTATGATTTTTTCTACGAAGAATGATCAGCAGAATGGTCTCCACACTTGGATCTGTTCTTCTCTCAAGCGTCGCCACAACGACCTTTCTCAAGCTGCTAGTATTCACTAAGTCGCCGGTTGACCAAATCGGTCAGCAACCAAAACCTTACTTAGTCTATAAAATGAAGTCTCTGTTAATTTTATTTCTGACATTATTATTTGAGAGCCTGCTGAACTTCAATGTCACAAATACCAACCCCGCTTAACCTATAATACAGCGTACATTAGTAGAACCATTAAACTTGAATTGTAGCTAAATACTGTTGCGTTTTATAGAAATGCAAAAATTTCCTTCTTGTATACCAGAGAAATCCAGCGTTACTACGAGTATAACTGGGAGAAGATGGGCGGCATCGACTACCGAGGAGTCCTAAAACTTTGCGACCAGATCACGCTCAGGACAGACGCCATCCTGCACATATATGGACCTACGTTTGCTAAGGTACCTATGCTACATGGCCATTCAGTCTATCAGTCCGCAGCTAGACTCATTTTGTAGAAACTGATTGATGAACTCGTTGCTTCGAAAAGCAATTCCCGACCAGTAACATCTTGGAAAAAAAAGTTTAATTCGTTCAGTGTTGACGAATGGAACTTTTTTTCCCGATCTAATCAGATAGATAAAACCTTGAATCTTGAACTAAGCATTAATTCAAGATACAAGGTTTAGAAAAGTGAAATTCAATTAAAGATGGCATGGATTTTTAAAATGCTTTAATTACGACTTTTACGACTCCAAAACCATGATTTACGCGCATGGTTGCGCGCTGTGAATGTGTGTGTAAGCGCAGGAGCTCTCAGTATCGGGACGAGACCCTTCACAAGGAACTCCAGCTAATAAATACCTATTAATACATTCAAAATAATGTATTTACAATCGACCCACAGTGTCCAATCCTAGCGGATGCCGACGTATCCCTGCTGCGCATAATCGGGCGCGCAGTGCGCAGCGTGTACTTCCTGCGTGACATGACGATCATCGAGCACAATGACATGGTCACTGACATGTACATCGTGGACTACGGCGGCGTGGAGGTCAGCGTCGCGACGGGCGAGATGAACTCAGTGCTGCGGCTGCCGAGGGGCAGGTAAAAGGACTTGATGATACTTATTGTATAGACGCCAGCACTTCAAGCTACCCGAAACTTTCAAATTTTCCCAATCAACCTTGAACCGTAATGCTTCAGCGATAACGTTTAAAATCTATTAAAGAAATTGACAGATTGTAGTAGCTTGATGTCTGTACCCATACGACATATTTATAGTTGTATCAAAGTTGATAACCTAAATTTTTCGCCAGATCGGTCAGTGAGCAGTGGTGGCCCAGTGGTAACGGCCGCGACTTATGAGTTGCAGGTCGTAGGTTCGAACCCAGACAGGCGCTTTACTTTGTGTAAATTATTTCATCAACACTGCTCTTAAAACGGTGAAGGAAAACATTGTGAGGAAACCGGCATGTCCTAGGACCAAAAATTCAAAGGCATGATGTGTCATCTACCAACCTGCACTGGGCCCGCGGGGTGGATTGCGCCCTACTCCCTCTCACAGAGAGGAGGCCTGCAATTGGAAAATTATATGCTGATTTTTTTTTTAGAAATCTCCCAACACCCCAGAGTCGGAATTTGTGGCCGATTGAGGGCAATAAGCTCGCTTCCTTCTACATACTTCAACATTACTGGTGAAATATAATACAGTCAGGGAAATTGAGGTGGATCATTGGCGCGACCGTCGGGGCGCAGATAACGCCCCTCCCCCCCCGCGCGTGATTTTTACATACAAATTCAATAAAAAACGCGTTTTCGCGCGGGGAATTTTCCTCCGTTTCCCGCGCCCCGTCGCGTGGAGCGTTTTACTGTGTGATCTGCCTAATGATTTATTTATTTATATATATTGTACAATACAATTATTGCCGTTTCATACAACTGTCAAAGAATGGCAGGTGTGATTTGAAAATACGGTCATCAATTTTTCGTGACATTTCGCAATTATAGTATACTACCTACCCCTTTAGGGAACACATACATTATATTAGGTTTTCAATAAAACAAAATGGTCATTGCTGTAGTGTATTCGGAAACCTGGAAGGCACCCCAGCCCACCGGAGTCCCTACACCGTGGTGGCAACAAGCCGGCTGCACCTGCTGATGATCAAGTCGGAGGCCTTCTTCACCGTCACCAAGGACTTCCCCGCCGTGAAGGAACACTTAATCAATGCAAGGATGGGATCTAAGGGAATGAGGGTAAGGTTCATGAAGGTGTAAAAAGACACATCCAATAGCAAAAATTACACTGAGCAAACATTTTTGCTGAGAAAAGACTTTATTTTTGGTGTGAAAAATCTATGTTTACGGTAGCACGCAATGTAACGCACGGAATACAGTGTGCTTTTGGGTGCATGCGGCGTTACACCCCCTGTAAGAATGTGCGGGTATTTAAAGATAAGTTATAACATTTAAAAACTGGTTTCCTGAATAAAAGTGAAAAAAAAAACGTTGAAACCGTGACCTTCAATATCTCCGTAATCAGAAGGTTCCCAGCCTGTATGGTCTAGTACAAAAAAAAATTACAATTTAAGTTTTTTTATTTTATCGTGTATCGCGTGAAGTTTACTCAAAGTATAATAAAAACAGATTTGAAACTGATATTTCAAGTAACTATTTACAGCATCAAAAAAAAAAAATCAAGAACTAACTTTTATTTTTGTTTTATCACGTTTAGGATATCGATACCCACCACGTCTACGAAGTTTCGCTAGCTAATTACATTTGACCTTGTATGTTCACAGATGTACATTTTGGGCAGTGAGGCCACAGTGGTGAAGATGCGAAAAGACGCGCGCACGACTTCGAAACCGGAGACCAAGTCGAACATGGTGAAGTACATCTACTTCCAGGAGGGCCTGGTGCAGTTCTATCTGATCGCCATCTGCATGAGCTGCATCTATTTGGACCTGTATAACGCGGGATATGAGGTTTTTTTTTAACATTTCAAAAGATTTTTTTTATGCCGTTTTCCTCACGATTTTGTCTTTCACCGTTTTGAGAGCAGTGGTGATAGAATGAAACGCACAGAGTAAAGTGCCTGTCTGGGTTCAAACTCACGACCTACAACTCGTAAAATTCGGGGCTGATACCAATGAGCTACCACTGCTACATCATGGGTGTTCTCTGGTGGGCTACTGTCCGATGATTGCTGTTGGGTTTCTGAATAAATGTTAACTAGCTTCTGCCCGCGACTTCGTCCGCGTGAAATTTATTGTTTTAACATAAAATAAAGTGTGATTTTTTATAATGTGCACATATCGAAATGAGGGAATCTATGCTTAATTTTATCGACGGCAAAAATATAAAACAAAATCTATTTTTTTTTTTAATTTTTATGGTATTTTTAAAAATTTGGGTCGCTACTGTGACCCCAGTATAAACAAAACGGTGTAACTTTTAAACTAAATGATCTATCACGATGAAACAAACTCCATAATGATTGGAAGTAATTAGGCGTTGGGCAGTCTTTTTTCCACGATTTTCGTTTTATGAGGACGCCTAATTACCGTCGATAAAATTAAGCATAGATTCCCTCATTTCGATATGTACACATTATATAGAATCACACTGTAGAATAGAATACTCTTTAGTGTTTACACCATTTAAATTACAAACATAAATGTAGAGAATGAGACTGAACGAATGAATGATGATGTTGTGAAAGTGTGTGTGTGTGTGTGTGTGATGTTGTGATGTGGATGTGTGTATGTTGTGCATTATATTACATTTGTATTAAATGACAGGACAACAAAATGTGGCTGCTTGTGACGCTGTACTCGCTGGACTGCTGTTTCGTGATGAAGATATTGTTACAACACTCCTTGCCATTTCTCGTTACTAACAAAAGTTTGAAGAGAATAATGTTGCCAATACGAAGGCTGTAAGTAAGAGAAAAGATTTGATTTTTTTATGTTTGTTACGCTTTCACGCTAAAACGGCTGAACGGATTTCGATGAAATTTGGCACATGGGTAGTCCATGACCTAGATTAGGACAATGGCTACTTTTAATACGGGTGGTAAGTTCCCGTAGGATAATTTCTGTCCTCCCCGCGGGCAAAAGTTAGTTATTCATATGCTGAAAGTTAGTTAATATTTCAGGTATTTCAAGGGAGAGTTCAGGTACGATTTGATATCGATACTGCCTTTGGAGGCGCTCAGTTTCGCCGCATCGGAGGAACAGCAGTGGATGTGGTTTGGTTTACTGCGGCTCAACAGGACCTTCAGAATTGTAAGAACATGTTTTATTTCTGTATTTTCGTAATATGTTATTAAAAAACTTGAAATAACTGGAAACCTGAAAAAGGTCATTGTACTTATCATTATGAACAACTTGTCAGGGAAATTAATTGTTCACCAAATTGACTACCACTTTAAATTGCCCATATAATCTAGTCACAACTGTCATTATTTGACAGTAAAATTGTTTTGAAACGGCTATAACACGGGAAATTGACGTAGTGTGTCAGTTTGATAAACAATTTTCCCTGACCCATATACAAAAAAAAACTGGCGCCCACATTGCGCTCGTTTTTTTAAATAATTTTATGTCTCTCATCTCATGCGTGCTGAGGCGTGTATAATGTTGTGTTAAAAACAAGATAATGGAGTGCTCTTCTCCAGGCGACGGTATACAAGTGCCTGCGCATGCGCCACGAGAGCATCACGATCAACCTGACCCTGATCACGGGGATGGGCGTCTTCATCTGGTTCACGCTCTTTGTCCACACCACCACCTGCATATGGTACTTCATAGCCACTGTGGAAGACAGTCTGCAGCCGAACTCCTCCTGGATACATCTTGGTATGTTCTACGTACTGTCAGGGCCCTATTTAACAAAACCGACAATTTTTAAAAGAATTGTATCGTTGTCTACTTTATTCAACAGTACCAGTGTCGTGAACATGTGTCAATTAACTAATATTTTGCCAAATATGTCACACTGTCAGATTAAATAGGGCAAAAACAATTTTGATTGGCGTGCCCGTAGGGAAGTTAAGTTACCATATTTGGATATTATTTGCAATATCGCCATCGGCAATCAATGCTCGTCTCTTCTCATACTGAGAAGGCACGAGCATTGATCACCACGCTCGATCAAGATGGGTTGGCGATTTCGGCCTTATATGAACGGTAAGTCCAAGATTTCTTACGATGTTTTCTTTCGCCGTTTTGAGAGCAGTGGTGATTAATTTTTTTATACAAAGTAAACCGCCTGCCTGGGTTCAAACGCACGACCTACATTCGGTAAGTCGGGGCCATTACCATCGTAAGTCGAGGCCATTCTCGAAGAGAGGAGGCCTGTGTCCCAGCAGTGGGACCAATAAAGGCTGATTATGCTATCGTATTAATTATGAGCATTATACTACTTCTTTTGCCAGCGGCTTCACCCGCGTGGAGGTCGGAAATTATGCCACGGGAACGTACTACTGGGATAAAAAGTATCCTATGTGTTAATCCAGGTTAAACTATCTGTGTGCCAAACATCCAAATCCGATTAGTAGCTTTTGCGTGAAAGAGTAACAAACATCCGTCCATCCATCCATCCTCACAAACTTTCGCATTTATAATATTAGTATGATTAATGATGATTTTGACATTTAGTACAAATATCTGCCAAATGTATGTAACACTAGTGTTTCAGTCGACTAATAGATTTTTATTATTATAGATGACGGCACGACACACTGCGACAACTATTACATCTGCTCGCTGTACTTCGTGATCACGACGTTTACGCAGAACGGTGTCGGAGACATCATGCCCAAGAAACATTCCGAGGTAGCATTGACAACTAAGTATATTTTAGGGCCTTTTTCCTGTCACGTATTTTGGCGCTCACGTGTAATGTATCCGCAAACTCCTCGCGTCCCGCGTGAGCGTGGGATGATGTTTAGTGTTGCTGAATATAATTTTTCATTAGATCATGAATCAGTAAGAGTATCTGATCTGCGCAGGTGGTGTTCGTGACGATGCTTATGATCCTATCGACGTTGGTGTTCATGATATACGTGGGCGAGTTCTCCAACATCATCCAGTTCCAGTCCTACCGCTCGTTCAGCTTCTACAGCAAGTACCTCGAGTTGCAGGTACAGTCAGGGAAATTAAGTATTAATCAAATTGACATCCTACTTCAATTTGCCGGGTTATTGCCATTTCACATAACTGTCAAATATTTATAGTTGTGATTTGAATCTATGAACAATTTAGCGACTGATGGAGTAAATAAAGATACCGGAACTGGTGTGGTCCAATGTGCGATCATATATAAGAAGATAAAGGTCTACGTGGGAATCCAAACTACAGTCCTATCAGTTATTTTACCTCTGACAGCAGCAACCTTATTGTAACGAGAGTAAACTTCACTGTGATTTTGACAGACTTGTCAGTGACCCGACAGCAACTTTATTTTATCTATACTTACTATACTAATAATAGAGCTGAAGAGTTTGTTTGAACGCGCTAAACTCTGAAACTACCAGTCGGATTAAAACAATCTTTTTGCATTTGACAGCCCAATTCTTGAGAGAAGTTATAGGCTATTTAACATCACGCTATGACCCTTAGAAGCCTAGCAAAAGGTAAGAAGAACGCTAAACGAAAACTAAGTAAAGGCGCAGGCGGGTGATGAGTTGCGACGCGGTGGGTCGTGGGCTAAAATATCACGCGAACGAAGTCGTAGGCAGAAGCTAGTCTCTAATCTCTAATAATAAAGATCACTTTGATTCTGACAGTGATACAAAGCAGGCTCCAAAACATAGACTCTTCTACCATCAGGCGTTTATGAAAAACAACCGGGTTTCCCGCAACCTGGTGACCATCGTGAACAAGTACACCCTGCACTTGTGGCGGGAGAACCGAGGCTTGCAGATACCGCACTTCTTGAAAAGCGCACCTCTCTCCCTTCGACTCAGGGTCATGTCGGCTGCGTACCTGCATCATATCACCAAGGTAAAGTATTGAAAGCTGATTGATATCTTTCTATCTGATTGATCATCATTCTCCTGCTTATCATTTGTCTAAAACGAGCTTTTTGAGCAATTTACCAGTCAGGTGCCAGAGTTTCTCTAAGATTTTTTTTTAAAGATATTGGTATTCTCACGGTTGCATCACAATTCATTCAGGATTTCTCACGACATCAGTAAACTGCGATTTTTTTTATAGCATCATGTATTTGAAGCCTGCGAACCAGCTTTCCTGAGACAGTTGGTCGGCTGCTTGAAGTTATACACGTATAACGAAGGTAAATTCATACATTGAATGTACTGGCTATGTGTAAAATTTGTAGTGAAAATTAACTTATAGTTGCTGCGTTTTAGCATGACGATACCGGTCATTGCCCTTTCCCTAATATTTCTTCGTAAAAACCCAAAAAATAAACTATGTATGGGTTTTCGTTATTCTTCTTCTTCGTGTCGCTGGCACAACTAAATTTTAAATGTTATTTTCCCAAACTTTGCTACTTCCACGGCGTTGTCGGTGGCAGTTCAGAGGTCACTTTGACTGACTGCTTGTTGGGACACAGAGGGCGGGAGAGGAGGTGGAGCATGGTTTGTGACATAGCTCCACAATCACTCCCGACTTCTTTATTTTTTCGTTATTAGAACATGTTGAAGATCACGATGGATATTGATTCAGGACGGACTAACGGACTTTCAGCTTTTGAAATAAAAAAATGCTACAAAATGTAGGTGAGTCAATGTCCGTAATTGTCATGCTAAACGCGACTACTTTAGACAAGTTTAGTCACTAACTTAAGTTAGGGTTTCTTCTTACTTAAGAATGTTCAACATTATCTGAGAGTAGTCAGATAGGAAACGACGACCTCGTGTAAAAGTGTTATATATCTCTTTAGGCATGTATGTCGTTAAGGAAAGTGAAATCACAGACTCCATGTACGTGATCCACACCGGCAAGGTGATGGAGACTTGTGAGGATCAAATGGAAGTCAACTGCAGGGTGTACCCTTCTGGCTCGTACTTCGGCGTTGTAAGTATAATACCTATCATACCTAATAAAACTCGGGAACTCCATTTTTGTTATCTTTATCAATAAATCAATCAATCTGCCTAGCCTTTCTTTCAACTATGTCGGGGTCAGCTTCCAGTCAATTTTTAGGGTTCCGTACTTCAAAAGGAAAAAACGGAACCCTTATCGGATTATTTCGTTGTCCGTCCGTCTGTTTGGCTGTCTGTCAATACCCTTTTTCTCAGGAATGAGAGGAGGACTGGAGGTATCAAGTTGAAATTAATATCAAATATGTAGGACGGTCCCTTGGAGCTCTACAAAAATCGAGCTTATAAGTGACCACAATAAAAAAGGCGGCCATTTATGAGACATATTTTGATACCCACAAATAAATCAAAACCTAAAGGGTACTTCCCATTGACCTAGGATCATGAAATTTAGCAAGAAGTAAGGTCTCACAGAACAACTAAAATTTGTAGTTTTATTGCTTAAAAAACAATTTTTTTACAATTACAAACTTACATTTGCAGTTGGAGAATTGGCCGTGACGTATATCGATGTATGGGAGAACATTTTCTCAACTACAAAGTTAAGTTAGTTCTTGGGAGTAATTCATCCCAACTACAGAACCCTTTATGGTGCGTGGTCCGACACGCACTTATTGACTAGTGTTTATTTTTAACTAGCGTTCCCGGCAGATGCCGCTCTGCCTGAAAAAGCAGCGCCACCTACCGGGTCCAATTGTGTATACAAACCTTGTCCTGACAATAACCAACACAAAGAAAAAAGGATTATCCAATTTCGTGCAGTCGACCGGGAGTTATGCGCGTACATACATTTCGGTGATTAATTTTTATTTATATAGAAGATAGATAGATTAATAAAACAAAATTTCAGTTACAGGGTTTACTACGCAATACCCCGTACAATCACTCTTATCAAACAATGATCAAGAGTCAGGTGCTCACTCTCAAACTCGACGACTGGGAATACTTGCTGCAACACTTTCCGAACAGCAGAGACACCATACATAAACACATGGGGAAACTAGGAGACACCGATATGAATGAAAATTGGCCTGGGGGTCCACCCAATGCACCACAAGCTGCCGAGTTCGAGCCAACATTAGAAACACTGGATGGAGATCCTGGACCCAATCAGTATCCTCAAACTGAGAGGCGCTTCGGTCGAGTATCCATAGTAGGTGAAGAACGAGTTAATACTAGCGAACCTGATGCAGAAGAAACCGGAAAACAGTCCCAGGAAGAAATGCGAGGTTTAGATAAAGTCACTATTGCAGAGAAATCTAAACTGGGCATCTTCGGACAAATTGCTAGCACAGCAAGAAAATTAATGGGAAGAGTATCTGATCCTGACCTGATAAACCCTGACGGCAAAGACGAGCTTTTATTTGAGGATGACGTGGAAGCAACGCAGGCCCTACTTGCTCAGTTTGAAAAAGCAAGAAAAAAAGAAATGGAGGAAAGAATACTGAAAAGTCGCAGAAAGACTGTGCAAGTAGAAATCGGAAAACATATGTTCACTTTAGGTTTGAAGGAATCTACTGAACAATTGGAAGGAATCGATTCCCAAACATTTACTATGCGACCGCTCCGAACCAGTGACGAGGAGCAGGAGGCACAGAATCTAGGCTCCACAGGTGAACCCAAGATAGACAAAGAAATATCAGAAGTTGAACTTACCATAGATTTATCGCATTTACAGATTGATGATGAAACTGAGAAAGTTTCTAAGTTGGTGCCGCTTACATCTTCGAAACAACTGTTTTCGCCAGCAGGAAGCGAAATACTAAAAACTACCCCTTCCAAACTTACAGCAGGTCATCCAGCAACTGATATTCCAATCACAACATCACCCTTAGCTGCTATGCCATCCAAATTTTACTATCCCGGATCTGAATCAGTGCGAGATCCTCAATCTACCGATATCACAGGTTCTCAACTTGCCGAAGATGTCACGGAGATACCTCTAACGCAACTTTTCACTACTGATATTAACGCACCTGGAACTGATACAGTTCTGAAAACTTTAAAAATACACTCTGAATCGGATATAATATCACCCTCACAGGTGGGACTAACTGACGACAAGCTTAAAACAGATACAACCAAACCACCTGTTGAAACCCCGACACCCCTGCTTGACTTCGGGACCTCCCTTGGCACAAGTACTGGAAGCAAGATATGGATTGCTGCAACTACAGAGCGCAAGGCTTCAATTGCTTTAGATATGGAACCCCAGGTTCCATTTAGTATAACAAACGAGCCTGGACCTTCAAAATATGACGATATTTTATCCCGTACTGCCCCCGGTCCCGTGCTACCTCCTGACAGTAAGTCATTTTTTTTTAAAGAAAATATTGTGCGTGTATCATACATAGGGCACTGTGGAAATCTTTGCCCCAGTTCAGAGCTTTAGATAAAAATAGTAATGGAAATAATTTCTTATCCAGGTATAATAATAAGCATACCATACCATAAGCAGCAACATAGGTGAAACACGAATTAAAATGTCTTAAATGGCTTAGAATATTGCAGCTATTTTCAGAATGAATTTGACATGTAGAATATTGCTGCTTGTACTCTATTCTCCCGAAAAGGCAAGGCAAGGGTATCACATTTCAGCGGGATTGTCCGAAAGGGTTACCGCTACCCCGGAACATAAAGGGCGAAGGAAGGAACATGGGTGGGTTTTAGTCAGTAAGAGTCTGACACTCCCTTCCGCTCCACCCAGAGCGGGAGGGGTCATTTGATGATTTCCCATCAGAAAAAAAAAGGGTTTCACATTAAAGTGGAATATTCACTACAATGAATGGTCAATTCAGATATAGGCGACATTTGCTCCGGTAGGGTAGCAGAAATATACAAAGAAGTGTATTCAGCAGTATTTGTGTGAACTTTCGCGGCTAGAAGCTAACCCATAGGGGCAGCGAATGTCGATTATCTGGATATGCCTTAAGAATCAGTTTTTACCCCAAACTCCACTACATTCGTATTGAAGTTAAAATGCTCTTTTTTCAGGTGCCGATCCCTTGCACTCGCCTCGTGCCTTACTTAAGGATGATAGCACTGGGATAGGCAAACCCTTCGTCCGTGTGCGTTACAAGGATAAAGAGAGTGAAGAGGGCCTATGGGATGACATCGAAAAGGATGAGGGAGAGGTCGACGTGGATTTGACACCTGCCAGAGTGATGACTCTGGACAGTGACGAGCCCGCGTACACGGGTACACCGGAAGCCAAAGAAGACGAAGAGGAGGCCTCTACCTCTGGGCAAAAGGAGAAAAAGAAAAAACCGTTATATAAAAGGGAAACTATGGATTAGTTCGTAGGTTCATATGTTTCATTTGTAACTGTTACTACTTTTTGGTTCAATTATTATATCAGAAGAAATAAGAGAAATAGAATACCTATTAAATTGAGAGCAGTGGGGGCTCAGTGGTAACGAGCCCGACTTACGAGTTCTAGGTCGTGGGTTCGAACCCAAGCAAGCACTTACACTTTGTTTAAATCACATCATCACCACTGCTCTCAAAATGGTGAAGGAAACCGGCATGTCCTAGAACCAAAACTTTGAAGACATGTCACATCTACCAACCCGCACTGGGCCCACGTGGTAGATTATAACCCACTCTCTAGAGAGGGCGCCGGTGTCCCAGCAGTGGGAACATTATTGGCTGATTGGGATCCTGCCATTATGCCAAAAAAAAAATTACAAAATTTCATTATCCAAACGAATTTTAGCAACAATGCAATATTTGGAATGATTTTAGTACGCACATTTTCATTTGGCCAAATTTTTACACGGCAAAATATTACCAAGGATAATGTCATTAAGGCATTGGCTCTTTAATCAAATGATTTATTACAGCAAACAATCTTTAGACAATAAACATTTAGTCAAATGATTAGTTATGAAAAAAATATAAAGAAAAAAATAAGATTTTTTGGGAATGATATTATTAAAAAATTTACTATTATTTGATATAATTTGCTTACTTCTTTGTAAGTATATGTCCTTGAATTTGTTTGAAACAAGTCAAATGTATGGTTACGTATGGTTACGAACGACGAACGAAAAATGAACTGCTACGAGAACTCTAGGTTAAATTTGAGTCAATTTTAATATTATTTATTAAAATCAAAATCAAACGTCATTTATTCAAATTAGGCTGAGAATCAGCACTTTTCGAACGGCAAGATTACAAAAGACAGTCCCCCAAAAACGCCCGCCTTTCACTTCACGTCACTATTATTATTACTTAATGTATAGTTTATAATTTTCTTAGAGTTTAGTGAAATTTGCAACGTAACACGCTTATATATTTTTTAAATCGAAACAGCTAGGTTTGCTTAGGTTAGAACGTATAAAAAAAGGTTGCTAAAATCTACCGTCAACCTCGACGAAGCGCGGACGCGTAAATCATCGACCCGCGTTTTTACGATGGATTCAAAAGTAGTGAAGTGCGTTAACTGCAACGTTGTTATAAATGAACTTTTAGCGTTTCTGGTGAATGTTTTAGACTACATGGATGAAGAAAGTGTACACCTCTTGGTTACTACTTCGTTTAATGTGGAGGGCATTGCAAAGGCGAAATCATTGTTATTCGACTCGGTACCAAATGCGAAGAAGATGCCACTTAGGCGGAAACAAGGGAAGAAAAGGATGTCTAGGGATCTCGACGACATTATTACGCTAATGAAAGCTACAAATCCTGAATTGCTTCCTATTTTTGTGGCAAAGGACCTTCATGCTGTTCCTAGTGTGGGCTTTGACCATATTGACTGTACGCGGTTGTTGAAGGACATAGCTAGGCTGCAAAGTCAAGTATGCATGCTGCAAGAAAAGTGTGTAACAACGGACACATTTGAACAGCTTAAACAAGACGTTGAGCATATGAAACATGCATCTCTTATTCAAACTGTCCCATCACTGTATGTGAACAAGAGGAGAGGAGCATGTTTACAAGATAGCTATGAGCTAAATAGTGGTCCCATCGGATTACAATACGTGCCTATAAAAACAGCGCAAGAAACGATGTTTGAATCTAACCGTCTTAACATGCACAACAGGTCAACGACCTCGGATAACAGCAGGGATAAGTCCGTCCCTTTCCAACGCACAGAACGGAGTGAGACAGCAAACAGTCCTAGTCGGCGTGTGGAGGCACCTACTGAGGTTTCGTGCGTGGTAATGTCGCGCGCGAGCGAGGGAGACAGCGAAGCTAGTGTTCAACCGGTTTGCGACGCGAGTGTGGCGGGGATAACTGATCAAGCGAAGGCGCATGCGGAGGCCACGGATAGTACTGTGGTTCCGGGCAGTGATCTATCCAGTGCAGGCGCACTGGCGGCGGCGGCGGTAGTGGATGATTCGTTCCTTATTTCGAACTCGGCAAACAAAACAGCTGTTTCTGTGACCTCCGTGGAAACCCAGCGAAAACTTTTACGGGAGTCTAATTGTAGTGTATTAGTGAGTAATTGTGCGGTATTACCACAAGAGGACTCAGAGTGGCAGGTTGTTAAATCTAAATCTGCTAAGAGATACAAACTGTTGGGCCAAAAAGGTCGTGCGTCATCACCTATCGGTAAATTTAAAGCGGCGGACATTAAAGTCCCGCTATTTATTTCTAATGTGAGTAAAGAGACCAGTGAACAGGATATAATAAGTTATATTGAGAGTAAAGCGGAGGTTGTTGTGTCGCTAAAGAAAATAAAAATGAAGACCGATAGGAAATACAATGCGTACAAACTTTTTGTCTCTAAAACCAAATTAGACATTTTCTTAAATGACGAGTTTTGGCCTGACGGCATTACGTTTAGACGTTTCGTGGAATTTATGTACACTCCTAGTCCAGAGGGGCGTAATTTGAGAAAGAGTTAGTTTATTACTTTTAAATAATTATGGGTACTTGTAAAAATATCTGCAGATTCACTAGCTTTAACTGTCATTCATTTAAGAACTCAATTGACGATGTTAGAAGTTTATGTAAAACATCTGTGCTAGTGTGTTTACAGGAGACTTGGCTTCTTAATCATGACATTCCATTACTGGGAACGGTTAGTGGTGATTTTGAATATACAGGTAAGTCTGCTGTGGACACATCCGCCGGTATACTGAGAGGAAGACCACACGGTGGGGTGGCTATTCTCTGGAAGAAGGGTGTATTTGAGATGGTTTCTGTCGTAGAGTGTAACAGTGCCCGACTAACTGCAATTAAGGCGACAATCGGGGGACGTAAGATCTTAGTCATTTCCGTATACATGCCTGTGAACTCCATCGATAATTTGCCTACTTTCTCGGACGTGTTAGGTGAAATTAGTGCCATTGAAGAGAGTAGTGACGTCGAAACAGTATTTTTGTTGGGTGATTTTAATGCCCATCCCAAAGAATTGTTTTATGATGAGCTTGAGAGGTATTGTTTGGATAGGTCGTGGATATGTGCAGATGTGAAGAGACTAAGCGCCGACTCGGGTAGTTACACATTTGTGGACCATTATCACGGCAGTAGTAGGTGGCTAGATCACTGTGTGGTCTCCCTGTCAGCTTGGAAAACCATTGTGAAGGTAGGTATATTAGAGGACGTATATGTGTCAGACCACCTTCCTTTATTTATCGAATGTGATCTAGATGCGATTAGGCCGAGGCTGTGTAATTCCGATATGCCTAGGAATGCAGTTCTCTGGGGGGAGAGAGATGAATCGCAAATCAGTGAATATCATGACTTATGTCATGAAGGTTTGCGAACCATTGATTTTCCGTTGGAGTTTACTGAATGTAGTTACGGTAAATGTAACCTTAATGCCCACAAATTAATAATAGACTCATTGTATGACCAAATTGTGCAGGTCTTAAAAAAGGCGGCTACCCTAACCAAGGGTAGAAATAATGCTAAATGTCGGAGAAAGGTACTGTGTGGCTGGAACAAACATGTAAGGGAAGCTCGTTGGGATGCCAGGCTTAGGTTTAGGTCGTGGGTTTTTCACAATCGACCACTGGTGGGCATAGTGTACGAGCAAATGTGCGAGTCTCGTAAAATTTTTAAAGGCAGGTTAAAGTGGTGTCGAAAGAATCAAGAGCAATTGAAAATGGATGTAATAGCGAAGTGTCGAGCCACTAAAAACTTTTCCCAGTTTTGGAAAGCTACCAGAAAATTGGATGTTAGGCCTGGCCTCCCGACGAGTGTGAGCGGCTTAAGCGGTCCGAGTGAGATCGCGAATATGTTTTGCAACCATTTTAGAGTTCGGTCGCCGCTCGGTCCTTCTACTGCGATGGTTGGCGCTGCGCCCTGCAGCCAAGGGGAGGAGCCTTTGCTGCGTTTCCCAGCAAGTCAAGTTAATGCTCTTATTAAAGGAATGACCAAGGGCAAATCTCCTGGGCATGACGGGCTCAGCGTCGAACACCTGAAGTACGCTGGAGTGCACCTCCCGAGGGTCCTGTCTCTGTTGTTTGCTATGTGCATCAGTCATGCGTACCTTCCAGCTGACCTAATGAAAACCACAGTGGTGCCCATAGTTAAGAACAGGACCGGTGACATCTCGGATAAGGATAACTACCGCCCGATCTCCCTCGCGACCGTGATAGCAAAGGTGCTGGACGGTTTGTTTGATTCTTGCTTGCAAAAATATCTTAAACTACACGATGCGCAGTTTGGTTTTCGGCCCGGACTATCTACTGAGAGCGCAATCTTAAGTCTCAAGCACACTGTCCAGTACTACACGGATCGTAAGACACCGGTGTATGCCTGTTTTCTGGATCTCTCCAAGGCCTTTGACCTCGTGTCTTACGAGGTGCTTTGGAGGAAGCTGGGGGATAGTGGTATACCGGTGGAGATGTTGAACATCTTTAAATATTGGTACAATAACCAGACGAACTGTGTCAAATGGTCAGGCACTCTTTCCGATTCGTACAGGCTGGAGTGCGGCGTGAGGCAGGGGGGGTTATCATCTCCAAAGCTCTTCAGCCTGTATGTAAACAATCTCATAGTGGAACTCAGCAGCATGCGTGTCGGATGCCGGGTGGGTGGTATTAGTGTTAATAATATCAGCTACGCGGACGACATGGTGCTGCTGAGTCCCACTGCAGGGGCGCTCGGAGAAATGCTGAAAGTTTGTGAAGCCTATGCCGAGTCACACGGACTTATTTACAATGTAAAGAAAAGTCAGTACATGGTCTTTAAGACCGCCGGTGGGTGTCCTGAATCTGTTCCACCCATTACTTTGAATGGTGTTAACTTGGATAGGGTGTCGCAGTTTAAGTACCTCGGACATTACCTTACCGACGACCTTAAGGACGATGTTGACATAGAGAGGGAGCGCAGGGCTCTGTCAGTCCGTGGCAACATGCTGGCCCGTAGATTTGCCCGCTGTACGGACCAAGTCAAGATCACGCTATTTAAATCGTATTGTCAGGGTCTGTATACGGGTAGTCTATGGACTAGTTATACCAAAAAATCCCTGGACACACTGCGCGTCCAATATAATAACATTTTCAGGATGATGTTGGGACTTCCTCGTTTCTGCAGTGCCTCCGAGATGTTCGCGCAGGCTCATACTGACGGTTTTCATGCCGTCGTTCGGAAAAAAGTCGTGTCACTTATGAGGAGGGTGCGGGGGAGTCACAACAGCATCCTGAAAACCATAGCTGAAGATGTGCGTGCGCCTGTGTTGAGGCATTTCGTTCGTCTGGTGATCTATTAGGGAGGTATCTCCCTGTTGGTTATTTTGATGGGGCGGGGTGTCTCAGCACAGGGGTATTTTTGTGATAGTTATGATGAGTGTTGTCCTTTGTATTATATTTTAAGTAGGTACTAACAATAGTTTCTAAGTTTTGTATACTAACCGATGGATCTAGTTGTCCCAAAATAAATAATTTTTGAATTTTTTTTTTGAATTAAAATTTGTTTGGATAATGAAATTTTGACATTTTTTTTTTTGACAAAATGGCAATATCCCCAAATTCTCTTTAAGTACAACCGTGGACGTAAGATTAATTTTATTTTAGTTTTGTGTGTTATTTATTCATGTTTACTTTGATTATGTAACATTTCCAACCAAAAGTTAGTTGATATTTTTCTACGTCAGCTGTGTCCACATTATGATTTAGAAAATAATAATAATCAGGTGAGAGCACCTGACCAAACCTAAGTGATTACCTGATTATTTTTTATGATAAGTCATAGATAACTATGACTTATCATTTAGTCAATAAAACGTTAAACGTTATGGTGTAGGTACAGTTCAAACATTTGAAACTAGACTGTTAAATCATAACGTGGCATCACAGCTGAAATGGAAACATGTCGACTAACTTTTGGAGGGTACTGTATGTTAAGGTATTCTTTAGAGTTTTAGAGGTACTAATTCTGTTGGAATATACAGCTAATTATAAATAATTCTGTTTAATTATTTGTCTGTCTAATAATATTAATAAATAACGTAAACTTATCGGTATTTTTCTTTCTTCAATCACTACAATACTACCAAAACATCCAATGTGTTTGTAATTCTTTAGCCGTAGCAGCCGTGCAGGACCAGGTTAGGCAAAAACATGGTCGCTTCAATTGTGCGAGCAGACTGTATAATTTCTTCCATTAAAACTACTCAAAAATGGTGAACGAAAACACGTGGTTTGATTGCTCTCCCAATGACTTGAAAAAATGTTGATTTAGGTATAATACAAAGTCCCTATATACAGTGTCTTCTATCATCTGTACTGGCTTTATGAGGGTGTACTACAGGTACCCACACCTCTGCCTGACCCGTCAGGGATTACAGACGTGATGTTATACAATGTCTACGCTAGAGGGTCTAGAATCATGGTTACAGATTTCGCGTCGATGTCCCTGCCACCCTGTATTGTGTGACGTGTTTATTACCTAACTAAAAGTTTGCTGGTTTTGATGGCTCCTTATCTCTTTCAACGACTACCACCCTAATTGCGTAACACACTATCAATCTCATTTTGAACGATGTTGCTAATCCATTGCTTCATATGTTCAAAAAATGTGTCTGCTCCACAAGGTAAATAACGCAATGAATGTTGTTGAGCTGTCAAAACGAAACCCGTTGCTATACACGAAAGATAAACATAAAATACCTTATTAAACCTAAACATATCTAATCTCATACCTAATTACTTCCAACATGTTAAAAATCCATCAATATTTAACGACTGACACTAACGTCCTGCGGAAGTCATACTCTTGTACCAAGAGATCGTATAGTAAAGTAATTCGCTCATAAAATCATGTAGCACCAATAAATAATGTATTTACATAAGATTTACGCAAGACTTATGTAATGCACATAGTATTACGTGGATGATCTTCGAAATAACATCAAATTATTTATGGAAAAGCACAAATATTTACTCGATTTTAATGGCTGCGCGGCGCAGCTTACGGTTGGTTTAGTATTATATTGGAAACGCAAAATATCAATTAATTTTGAATATAACCTATTTAAAACATCTCTGTGACGCTTTAGAAGATATGGTTAACGATATTTTATTTCTGTAAAGCTCTGGTTTTCTAATAAATCGGTTCCGTCATAGTTCCGTTCTCGTTGAGCTCCTAAAGTTTTGAGCTACACGATTGACTGACAAATGCTTGCACTGCTTTTTTGTTCTATGGCTAAGTACAAAAAAGCAGTGCAGTTCTATTTCTGCCCTGCTATAAGAGCTAGTGGTAAGCCCCCTAGTCCACTCAAATCTGTGTGGTACTTTCCTTAAAGGACCATTTCAGATATCAATCTGCATGGTCTTCACGTGATCTGACCAAGATGATGTCTGGACTTTAAAAGAGACTGTGACCTCTGAGTGTGTTTCGGCCTTTCTTCTCAGAGTAGTCAGATGCTTTTTTTTTAAATAATATGACGTGTAAAAGTTCACTTCATTTTATAAAAAAACAGCCCGTCATAAAAATCAGTCATTTCCGCCAGTATCTGACATTAAGGTCAAAAATCACTCTGTATTTGGTGAGCCATTCAGCCGTTATTGTATGACAAAACTAAGTTCATTATTACTTTTGCCATATCCATTTAAGTATAATACCTATATGTAAAGAAAGTAACTCTGTCTTTTACCTTTACACACCTTAACGGCTGAACGGATTTCGATGAAATATAGCACACAGACCATTGCGAGGGTTAGGACATAAGATAATTTTTTATCCCGGTAATACGTTCCCGTGAGATCATTTCCCATATACACACGGGCGAAGACGCGGTCAAAAGCTAGTCCTGTATAAAACTGTCAGAGTTAAATGCATCGACCTGAAATGTTGGCAATGTTGCAGCGCCATGACGTCCGCGGCGAAAAAATAACAACGAATTGATGTTTTTAGCGCAAGAAAACATAAAAATATCACGCAATCCTGTTTTCAACAATAAACATGTTATGCAAGACGATATAAGAATACATACATTATAATACGATTAGCACTCGCATCAGCACCATCATCCTGCTGCCCTTTATTATTTAGGTACTAGCTTCTGCCCGCGACTTCGTTTGAGTGAAATTTCTTGTTCCCCGACGATGCAACGGAGTGGTCCGTTGCATCATCTGCCTGCGCTATTACTTCTTTTGCTCGGCTCCTAAGGGTCCTAGCGTGATGTTAAATATATGATGATGTTATATACCTATAGCCTTCCTCAAGAATTGGGCTATCAAATACAAAAAGATTTTTTCAAATCCGACTGGTAGTTCCAGAGATTTCCCTATATACAAACAAACAAACTCTTTAGCTTTATTATCTCCTTTACTTTCAAATTACATTTTTAAATATTTTTATAAACAAAAAGATAAAAAAAGAACATTTAAAAATATAAAAAATAGTAGCCCACCGGTATCGGGAACGGGTCTAAGCTACCGGCGGTCAGGGCTCCAGAGAGAGGAACTTCCTGACAATGCGAGTCGTGTCCAGAAGTACCGTTAGCTTTATTATTACTATAGATTATAAATTATGAGTCGTTTGTGTCCCACTGCAGGACAATGGCTTCACTTCCCTCCTTCACTATCTACTACTGTTTGTGGCCAATCTTTAAGAAAAGAATCGAGTTTGACATACCATCTTCGTTTGTCATTCCGTCTTTTTCATTCATTACTTTTAGTCGTCATCTCAGAATTCACATTCTTCCTAGCCATTTCAGCCTTCACAAAATCCATCTAACTTTTCCTTAAATAATTCACTGCCTCATTGGTGTAGAGGTCGAGAGCATTATGTACTGCTGAGCATTCTTATACTGCCCGATTGGCAAAGTGTTATTAGGTTTATCCATTAGGAATTTCTCCCTGCAATAGGAAGGGCCTATGTCCAGCAGTGGACTGCTATAGGCTGATGATGATGAGCCCGGAGTCTGGATTAATGTCCGGTTGGCATGCATTAGGCACGCCCTCTATTACATTAGGGATATGTGGGTGTACTATTGGCAGGTTATGTACACCTCTGCCCAACCTTGAACTGAACCAGATGTTATTCACACTTACCTTACTATTTTGTCTTCTTCTCTCTGTTCTTGTCAGCCTAGCCCCACATTACTTGGGATTAGTGCAAAACGTTTTCCTCTTCATGTTTCCCTTCCTAGGTGTCACGCAATCCTTAACTCCCTTTTCATTCATACCATCTCGAAACATGCAACAATCTACGCAACTTACTTCTGTATCAGTGACTTCAAAATAAAAGTCACGCATTCTAAAAAAGCCTTTATTACAAAAACTCTCTTAGCTCATAACAACGATATAAAATCCGTAACAAGATGATTTGTACCGAACATCAACAATTATTAGCTAAATCAATAACATGGCTTTGGTATTCATTAATTTCCATCTATTATGATGTCTTTCACGACTTTATTTATATTGGAATGCCCAGCACTGTTAACACATGTCACTGCTGACTGATGTTTAGAGTTTCCTGTGCGACCCCCGTAGTCTTGTTCCATGGTCTTAAGGTATTTAAATGCTTGGGTGTACATTGCTTAACTTAGATTAACTTACTTACTAAAATTACGGTTTCCTAAATATTACACGTTTTTATAGCGTTTGTTGACCGCCATCTTGGATTGGTCTCTAGTTTGAGTTGTTTCTGGACAGCTTCTGTAATAAAAAAAAACATACTATTTAATAAAGAATCCGGAATATTGGAGCTAGCGGCGCTGCCACCCGCGCTGTGAGACCGGCTCATTTTTACGATCAGTAATTCTAGTGTCTATTTCCAGCGACAGTATTTTAAAATTACAGGAAAACTACAGGAAACTACATTGACGTCATCCTGTACTCCAAATTATATGACTTGTATATATTATATATTCCAATTCTAAATAAAAATACTGTAGAAATATTTGCAGTCTTTAAATGTCGCAATAATCCGTTATTTATGTTTTAAATTCCCTGCGGGTACAGTCACAACTATTTGTGAATAAACGTCGGGAACATCAAGAAATTATGACGTGCTCGTGTTTGTGGGTGGTTAAGAATACTTGCTTTTGATGATTATAATATTAATGTGGTTTGCAGCCGCGAGCTGGAATTTACTTAAATCAAAACCTTCTCACAATCTCCAATAATAAAAAGAGCTAAATCAAAGAGCTTGCTAGACTAATGTGCCAATAAACCTTGGATTTGCGAGGTTAACAATTCGAATTAGTATAAAGCATACACACACTTCGCAATGCAATGTTAAGCCCAAGTGCTCCACGCCCGCTCGATATACGGACAGTTTACGACCTGTGATAAGTACCATGACGACTCGTTGTGGTTAATCATTGACGTAATGACGACTCGCTATTATTAATCACTGACAACTCATAATTTTAAACTCTGACGATTCGTTACTACTGACCGTTGACGACTCGTTGCTTGTTATATCGTAAGACTCTTGTTATAAACAGTTTACGACTCGTTGTTACACCTCTGACGACTCGTTACTATTGACCGTTGACGACTCGTTATGATTAACCGTTAACGACTCGTTGTTGTCAACAGTTGACGATTGGTCAATATGAACTTCAACAGTTCAAATTGACCAATCGTCACGACTCGATGTTGTCAATAGTTGACGATTCGTTGACCGTCATTGCTTATGCATTATATTGTTATCTACGACACGTTGTAAATATTTGTGCTAAGAAAATCGTCTTAGCATTATTCGCAGTTTTCGCCAGTAAATCACAGTATGTTTACGCACGGAAGGAATCTTGATAATTTACTACTAAACGATGTAAAAAATAAATTTGTAAATAGTTAAAATACCGATTTGTGATAGATATTTATTATTATGGCGTTAGTGCCAAGTGCATCTTGTATGGTTTTTATGTCCAAGAAACATTGTAAAGTTTAAATAATTAATAAAGGGTTTCACAATGATTGCAGTGGGCCGAACAGCCTCCGAATTTAACCTAAGGCTAAACATCACTGACTTCATCTCATAAAAAAAACTTAAAAATAAAGTCAAACTAATAAATAGCCTTTGAAAGCATGAAAAAACTTAGATGTGCAGGGATCCAACAGAATATTAGAGTCAGGTATACTTGCCTGACACGTGCTGAGCTGGACTCCCATTTGGTGCAACCTTGAGACGCATATCGCACTTTGTAGATTCGTTATTTGATTTGAAGTATATTACACTATATTTCTTTAAGAATGTTTTTCTTTTTGCATACCTATTGGCACCTTCTTTTTACATATATTAATGTAATTTGTTATCATTTAATTGTTTTTTGAGTGTTATTCTATGTATTTTGTGCGACTGAAAATGTTTTATCTATATAATAGAAATATAGCAGTATATTTCAGAGATTTGGGAAAAGGCTTCATTTAGAAACAGATGCACATATAAAATAACACGCGAAAGCGGCATTCGTGGCATTTCTTTTAATAACCATCTCCAGATAATTACACTCAGGTTCAAAGTAGATAGAGCCTGAAAACAGAAGGCCGCTGTAAAACAGGCTTTCATAATTCAATTCGGAACTACATTTGTGTTTTAATAAAGATGTAGCCATGCCAATACAAAGACCTCTACGTTCTAGATCTTGTGTGGCATTCATGAGATCTGTTTGTGTAGTTTATGTGTTTTTAACAGCAGTTAAATTATGTTTAATGTATTAACAACACTGCACGATCGTTCACGTCACTCCCCGCAAGATGTTCTTTGAGTAAACAAAGTCAAACCTTCGACACCGGCCCGTCAACAATTCACAGATTTTTAATCACGCGTCTATTGGAGTTGGCAACGAAAAGCCATAATCTAAATTTCATTTCATTCCTCTATTTTCAACACCGTGGCAGGGTATTGACGACGTCCGTTGCCCCAATGATTGATTGCAATCATTAACCAACCTGTCACTACTTTTTCTATCCGTCTTCTTACATTTGGCTCGCGGCATCCATCTTCTTGCGTCTATTACGATTTACGTCAGACTAACTATTGTTTTTAACATTTTTAGGTTCTTTTTTTGTGTTTTCTATTTTAAAATGAACGTTAATTCAAATATAAATAGACGTTGAAGCTATTTAAAAATGTTGGTGACATTTTACTGTCGGTATTTTTAAACTGCGTCGGCAAGCGTTTTGATGTTATATTTTTAAACGTGTTTTTGTTGATTCTATCTCATGTAGCGTTCGTTGATCGTGAATCTACATAGATTCTAATTAGTATTTTCGCTGTCATTTTGTATAGTCTATGATTTACTTTGTAAATTCTGTAATGTAAGTCTATTAGACTTATCGGCTTCGGAACGATAAACCACGTTCTGTGTCGTTTGCATAACATCAAAGGTTTCTCTGGAATTACGTATGATTGTGGGCGGTAAGTATCTAAATAAATTGCTTGCACAATATTGTTTAGTCTGTACAACGTAATGTTTATTGCAAAACGCTCTCATTCGAGTGAAAAGAGAATTGAAAGCAGCCATCGATGGATATTCAGTGTTTACAATTTACAATGAAAATGAAATATGGTTGCTCCTAGAACTATTAACTTGTACGAACAAATGTGTTTGTGAAGTTGTTATTAATAAAAGTCATGTCGAGCTCTACGTTTAGAGATAGTAAAATGATTCTAAAGAAACCTGTTCCTGAAGTCTACTTGAAATATTACAGTAACATTGTTTCCTGTACACTAAACCTATCAAAATGATGTTTTAATTTAGTAATCGCGACTGTAAATTTTCTGTTTTTCGCTAATCTTTTATTGAAGATTTCTTTTCGCGAGCTTTTGAACGCGTAAACAGTACCAACTATGAAAATGTAATCATGTCTGTTGGTGTGAAAATGTTCAGCGAGTCAAACGAAAAGTTATGCCTAACGTTTTGATTAGTGCGTGACTGCCTGCTTACACGTCCACGGCTGAAGTAAATTTGTTTTGATTGTGTTTGCACCGATCCAAACGTTTGTTTATCGTCTAGTTCATTTGTCATCAGATCCCTGGCTTTGTTCTACGATTATCGTAGCGCAGTGTGGGAGACCTCGTCACCAGTTGACATGTTTACAACCGTCCAATTCGACCCGCATTTTAGTAAAAAACAATTGGCAAATACACAATTTTTATCTAAAGCTTCGAATATCTTATGACTGGCCATTCAGAATTTCAGTTAGATTATTTCGGTAATTTTAGACGCGAGAATGTTATGATTTCTGTAGAGAAGCCGCAGGCGCCGGTCGGCGAACTATTTTAGATATCCGACGTCCAATAACGTGATGGTGTACGAATCAACTGCGATCGTTTCGACATCAGGAATGTTTTCGTAGCGTTTGTTATTTTTACATTGATCATCAGAAATACTTTTAATTTAGAGTAAATAAATATTGTTTGGCACTAATTGGTCATTAGTTGGCGCGTTCTTTATTTGTTTTGCATGGAAACTGTTTTTCTTTTATTTTGTGCAAACACCTCCACACAAACAATTGCGTTTGTTTTCTTTGCTATATGCGTTTTTGTAACCAAAAGAACTGGGGGTGGATTTTATGTTGATTTATAAAGGAGTTATGCAAAACTTACAAAATTCTTGATGTCATAGCCTGCCCGATTTCAACGCGCAAGTTACGCACTTTTAAAACCACTGAAGAAACGAAGAAGTAAAAATATAAGCACCTCAGAACATCCCGGAGTAGAGTAACCAAAGACTGGCGAGGAGTAGCACCAGGATGAGGTACGTGGCGATGAGGCTGGTGGTCTCGTGGTAGGGCATGACGGCTCCTGATCCTGACACCTTCACCGGACAAACAGCTCCAGGGAACTGAACTCGCTGGAGATACACCGTCGCCTACGTACGCCACGCCTATTTCACACGCCACAGATTTTCAACATTTATAAATATGAATGTACGTTAATAGATCGTCCGTATAGTGACAGGTGGCTTAGATTTTGCGGAAAATTAACATTGCATGGCGGTACCAACTGACGACTGCGCGATTCCGAAATTGAATTTTGATTTTCAGCTTCTAGAATGTCCTTGCACTGATGATAACTAACTTAATTATGAAGATGATGGTGATGACGTATCACGGGACACTGACAAACCTCACAAAGCTGGAGTTTAGAAGACGGTGGAGTAGAGAAGCCACAGGAAGAAGAGAAGGACGACGAGGATCATGTAGGTAGCGGCCAGGTTGACCGTCTCCGCGTTGATCGGCATGGTTGCTATGTAACGGAGCAGGCTGGACTGATCGCTGGAGGATTTTCCAACCGCTTGAACCAGCAAGTTTGCGTCAGAGCACAGGGCCCAACTTCGTATGGAAGGACGTTCCAGATTTATTGTTTCTTTCTGTTGAATTTAGTCGGAAATTTGCTATTGCTTGAGTCAAGCAAACGGAATCCAGCGCAGAGGTCTGTAAGTGGCCAAACTTAAAAAAGGATCAGCCTGGTATGGTTCGATTACAATCTTTTTCTTCCAGCTTTCCAGAATATAGGTAATATCTACTAGATACTTTAGGTAAAATGGAACAAAATTTGCATGATCTGTAAGATAAGTTAACCCTGTAATCAGAAACGCCATAATCTTGCTTGATTGAAAATCAAGTCAAAACTCAGTAGGAAACTGTCGATAATTCATCATCAACATCTGCCTAGCCTTTTCCCAACTATGTTGGAGTCGGTTTCCTATCTAGTTGGGTGCAGTTGATTACCAGTATTTTGCATGGAGCGACCGCCTATCTGACTTCAACCACTTAGATACTGGGTAACGCGATACCCCGTGACGAGACTGGTTGTCGGTAATTAGAATAGAATAGAATTTATTTCCAATGTAAGTGTTATATTGTATACCACAACTTATGACTAAGTATTAATCATAATAAGTACTTACAATAAATTTCCAAAAACACGCATTCTTAAAAATTAATCATCCTTAATTAGTAATCATTTCGTACGCTAAAAAGATACGTTTTTCTTTGTATTTCAATTATACAAAAAAATCTGATGTTAGAAGAGAGAATTGTGAAATGGTTATTGATAATGATCAATTGAAAGTCTCGAAGCTTAAATAAATTCTACAACGACACTTAGCACTTTGGAAATGAGCAGGATTAACGAAAAACGACAACTCAAAGCACAACTGAACACATCTTCCATTTATCTTGTCTAAAACAATCTCTCACTGAGAAAAATATTTCTAAATGATGTTAGTAGGTAATGTGAAGATTATTTTTATTTTACTGCAAAATAAATATTCACACCATTCACTCCCAAGTCCTGCAGCGGGTTTTAGGTTTCATTAAAATAACGCATGTATTCGAGAAAGCTTTATTTCAAGCAAAAGACAGAATTTCCAGTCCTTTGGAATTTTCGGCACAGAATCTCACGAGTTATATAACAACCGCGGCATCAATGATTCCAGTGTTATTTTTGATACACAGTCACACACTTTAGTACGCTCAGTCACGGATCCGAAGATTTTACGAAGCTCAAAAATCTAGATTTTGAAACACAAGCACTTTACTTACAGTTAGTCCTTAGAATGCTGAATATAGGAGCCATAGGGAAATGAGGAGCAGCAACAAGATGCAGTATGTTGCCACTAGGTTGACTCCTTCGTGCGAATTCATGGTGTTGTGTTGCCTCGTACGCGTTACAGACGAGATTGAGAACAACTCTGAGGGGCACGGCTTCATATACATGTATGTAATTGTTTAACGTGACGAATACATTCTATTTTTTGTTTTTTGGCGACGCATGTGATTAATTGGCTGTCTTGTAAAAATTCTTCGTTGTTGAGATTCGGCATTTATTTACAAATTGACGCTTTGTCCCTTTTGATTTTATTTACATACCGTTTTGGCATTGGAGCGGGATTAAAATAATTCTGAAGTTTGGTTAATTTCAATCATTGTTTACAGTTTTTTTTGTCTTTTTAAGGCTATGCAGTGACTCGCCTTTTAAATCGCATTGTTTTTGTTTTATTAATAAGTGTTCGTATATCCAGATGTTTATTACAGACGCACTCGCGCATGAAATATAAGATTATGAAATAAATTATTGTCTTCATCTTCCTTGCCAACAAGAATGCTTGTGTCACTTTTTTTTCGGGAATAATCGCGAAAATGATCGAAAAGCTACAAAATAAGGTAGAAAAATTAATGTCTGGAATTCTCCAGCGCTGCCGAGTCCGTGCCTGTCTTCAATTCACATTTATGGGGTATGATAAACCGGGCTATTTCCGCACTAGAGCTTCGGTTGTACGCGTACTATGCACTCGACATTTTTCCGAACTCGGCGGAACCGCACCGATGTATTGCTGAATATTTATCACGATCGATTATACCTATGGGAATTTCATTTTGTTTACTGTTATCGTGAGAAGTTTTTTAACCCGTTGTAAATCTTAGTTGATTTTTGTGCGATAGGTTATGTCGACTTTCTTAAAAAAAAAAAAAAACTGTAGAGTTTCGTCGGTCAAAGATTAGGTATATTTACTAGTTCAATATTTATAGGGGTCTACTTATTAAAAGAAATATTTCTAATTAAACCCTATTTCTTCCAACCGTCGGCGTCGTTATTAAACTGACTGAATTGTTCTGCTTCACATTGACTTCTAAAATCAAAATTGTTGAAGAAAACTTGTATCCTGCTGGGCACTAAAAGGTAAAATACCTTCTACCCTATAGTGGCCACATTTTCAGTCGTTCCATGTTCTAGGTTCTGGTAGGCTGGAGCTAACATAGTTGGGAAAAGGTAGATGATGAGTGACTTGCATTATCGACATCATGTCTGTGTGTGCGGCTAAAATATTCCAGGACATCACACAAACCGCTCTCTCTCAAATTTGCATTCAAAATTCCTGAAACTAAACCCATCAACCATAAGAAACGTCTCAAGACGGCAGGCATACTGCGCTTAATTTCAGTCGCTCAAAAGTAGTAGAGCGACTGTCTGAAATACTGCATTGTTTAAACTTATGGCCTAAAATCTAATACACTGATCTACTCTCTATCTTCCTAATTCAGGAATTAGGAAGATTTAGACGAGTCAGGAAGACGGGAGCCATTCTCGCTTTCCTTATTTTGATCAGATTCCTTTTCCCAATTGTTCTTCTTCATGTCGCTGGCGCAACTGTAATTAAAAATTTGTGGGTCCAAAACTTTGCCCTTTCCACGGCGTTATCGGTGGCAGTGCAGAGGTAGCTTTGGGTGCGTGCTTTTGGGCCAAGAGGGCAGGAATCGGCAGGATATAAAAAAGAATTACCTACTTCATTCTGTCTTAAATTTTCTTGTGTGCATTCACACGAGCGACATGCTGATATCCTTCAATCTGTAAAACAGCATTGATGCTTGGTACTGTATTATATGACTGGATTTACTGGGATCCCTTCTATGGTAAAAATAATTTTCAATTTCAGCGTAATTAAGTACATGAAAAATTTTACTTGTGGGTTCAAATCCGGGCAAGTATTTTACCAATGTGGCTTTTTAAATTCATATGTCATGTTCTTTCTAAGTTTAGTAGAAAACATCGCGAGGAAACCTGAACATACATATTTATAATCATTATCAGCCTATAATGTTCCCACTGCTGGGACACAGGCCTTCTCTCTGTGAGAGGAAGTGGGCCGTAATCCACCACGAGGGCCCAGTGCGGGTTGGTGTAATATAAGTCTGAAATCGCCAATCTGCCTTTAGCAAGAGTGGTGATCAATGCTCGTGCCTTCTCTGTATAAGAAGAGGGGTTTGCCTTGCAGTGGGACAATAATAGGCTGGTATTATTTTTATAGCTTTTGCCTTGAAATTTCATGTTCCCCCGCTCCAACCCGTCGCATCGCATCGCCTGTCCGCGTTATTGCGTCGTTTTCGCTTAGCATTCTTTCTGCCTTTTTTTTTCTTTTGCTCGGCTCCTGAGGGTCCTAGCGTGATGTTATCCTGATCCTATAGCCTTCCTCAAGAGTTGAGCTATCGAATGCACATAATTTTTCAAATCTGACAGTTAGTTCCAGAGATTAGTGCGTTCAAACAAACAAAAAAATCAAACTAACTCTTCAGCTTTATTATTGGTATTAGATTTGAAAAGATATTGTATGAACATGGAGGAAGCAAGAGCATTACATGAGGCCTGCCCCTACGGGGAAGTAGCGCGAGTTTTTGTAGGTAAACCTATCTACATTCCAAAAATCACTTGGTAACGCATATTTTTGTCATTCGGTTTCTAAAATAGAAGTTTGTATCATAATGTTCTAATTAAATCAAGTGATTCATTCACTCGCTGCATCTCCAGAATCACACAATTTCGGGTGCCAAGCGGTAAACTCGTAAATACATCTCTTTTTTTCGTTTTTATTGTTCTTTTTACACGCCACGTTCCAGTTATCCATTTGTCTTGGCTTATTGGTTTCTAGCTTGTTCAATGTGAATAGTCAGCTTGAAGTTTTCTGATATTCTTAGTAAAACAATGTGAGTTTTGCTTAGGTCTTGCTACAGAGCACGGGATCGACTCACCAACTATAATAAATACCTACAAAACTATAAATAAAATCGAAAACCGAATGGGTCACGAGCCGCCATCAATACCGTGAGTTTCTATACGTCATTTATATCGTAGTGCTAGTAAACGGTGACACGCTTGGTTTGTATGGATAGTGTTGATGATGCCGCCTCTAGCGCCGAAGCGTCTCCTTGGTCTGTGGGTCTTGCAAAGAAGAAGGTACTTACATAAACAAAAGTCATTATAGTGTTATGACCTTCTAGCTGTTAGTAAAGCAAGCATGATACCTTAGATAGGGTTTATACAACAACTCGACCCCGTGACAACTCAACCCAGGGACAATTCAATCCCAGGACAACCCGGACCACTTGACCCCGACAACTCCGGTCGAGTTTTCATGTTACCTTGGTCTGTACCTCAGATCAAGTCACTAGACGTTAACTTACTTGACTGCAACAGTATAGCTGTTGTGCATTATTTGGAGGGCAGCTTTGGTAAGGTGTTAACTGTGGTATATACTTGCAAATCCAATCTGAAGGTTTGAGGTACTGCGTGAAACACTAGGCTGTGATCCTAGTTCGGCAGCAGCAAAATCAGCCGTGTAGATACTGCTGGCACACATGCCTACTCTCTGTGAGAGGGAGTGGGCCATAATCCACCACGCGGGTCCAGTGCGGGTTGATGGATGTTACAAATTTTCGGTTCTAGGACATGCCGGTTTCCTCACGACGTTTTCCTAAGATGTCAATAATCCTAAATTAGGATATGAACAGTTTAGCAACTAAAACGGAAGACGTTTGTTATCGTGCAAATAATGAACTTGCGAGGAGTGAGGCGCGCCCCCGCTGTCCGCGCGACACTTTGGGGCCGCTGCACTGAAATAGATGACTGTATCCAAGCATTCTGTCATGGGTGAAACGTCGCAGCGACAAGCGGGAATTCCACGAATTGTATTGTTGAAATACTAAAATTATCCTGTGGCTCTATCCACATTTTAGTTCAAGCTGCGTAAGCTGCTTGGAGGATGCCTATGGGCTGTACATGCTAACACACATTATTTTAATATAAACTCATAAATTGTTTCCTTTCACACCAACTACTAAGTCGCGGCCGTTACCACTGGACCACCACTGCTCCCTAGTAGTTCGGCAGTAGATGCTAATAGTCGGGCTGACTGGAATGAGAAAAACTGTTTTACTAGGTATAAGTAGCTAATAGACAAATTTTGTAACATGTTTTACCTTTCCCATCATCATCTGCCTAGCTTTTTCCAATTATGTAAGGGTCGGCTTCCAGTGTCATGTCTCCTAGTTCCATGCAGCTGAACCAGTATTTAACATGTTTTTCCTTTCTGGTCTAATCAAATATTATTATTATTATACAGGTAATTAACATTGCCCTCCTCTATAAAAATCCTCTCAAAGATACTACGGATAGAGTGAGAGAAGCTTAGGGCCAACAAAAATTTTATTACTGTCATGCCAGCGGAACGAAGAAGACAAAGGGAGGGAAGTCTTGTGGAAAAGCGTTTTCCCTTCAGATGGAAACCTTGATACATGCGCGTTGATTTTCATAACAAACGTCCATCTGAACGGAGATACATTCTTCACGAAAATGTACCGTGTTCATAAATAACCTAATTTTAAGTAAATACAGTGCATGCACACACGGCCGGCTGACAGCGGCAATAAATCGCGAGATGCATCCCAATCGACACAACAAACTAACGACGTACAATATCAGCTGACTCTGTTTTAGCTCCGATCCACAAATACCCTGAGTATGCTGAAAGATAAGTATTTTAAAGAATATATTACATATTTCTTTATTTTATTATTATAAGCCTGTGCTGTCCCTATTTCCACTTTTCCCGGTCTACTGCGGTTGTGGGCCAATCATTTAAGGAGTTTTTTTTATAAATATATTTAAATAAAAACATTCCGCTTTGCTCGTTTCTATCTAAGCAAGTACTGCGATATTATGAAGAAAGGTGGAAAGGATATAGTGTGCTGTATCTATAATTATTTTGCACCAAAAACAACCCCATCTTTATGTCCACGCAATCTCTGTTCATTCCAAGGTTGGAAGAGATCGCAGAAAGCGATAAGGCCGCCCATTGTATGTTTTGTAGTGTTAATATTTTATTATGTATTTTATGGTCTACAACAAAGTACCTATACATATATAAATAAATAAGTAAAGGTGGACAATGGCGCCGATTCCCTTGTTCACAAACTAAACTAAATTTAAGTTCAGTGCATCTTTTTCTTTCCATTTCATTAAGAAAAGGACAGAAGATAAATATTAGTTTAGTCCTGTCAAATTAGTTAGCGCCTGACGTAAATTGACGTATTTTTAGTAGCCATGTTTTTAATCATGTCCAAACTGTCTATGGAGTATCTTAATTTGACAGGACTAAACTAATATTTTATCTTTTGTCCTTTTCGTAATGAAATATAAAGAAAAAGATGCACTGAACTTAAATTTAGTTTAGTTTGTGAACAAGGGAATCGGCGCCACTATCGTTTTTCTCTCTTATAAATTTTTCATTGCTGTTCTAATGTCCGTTTTCACGAAATCTGAATTTTCAACTTTCGGCGCTGAGCAGAGTGCTAACTAACAGGGCGCTTTTATTTATAGATTCATTTTGGCGTCGCCTAGTGTTAGTAAAAACGGGCATAAGCCAGGTAAGTAAATCGCTTAGGTGTCACCGAACTACACACAATATCTCTGGGGGTTTTCTCTTTGGTCGCCACTATAGATACCTACCTACAGGAATTGATGTGGTTTAGAAAATGTGGTGTGTTAGCGGTAGTTACCGAACCTAAGGTTCGAAGGACAGGAGGTATCGGTCTTGTTTACGGCCAGTTTCGCCCAAAAAATGAGGATTCGGTCATAATTTCGGTTTTAGTAGAAAAAAAAAAAGCTGAATCTTCGACCCGACCGAAACTGGCGTATGGCGATTCTGACATTTTGACAGTTTTTCACATAAAATCTGGCAATAGTATTTTTTCTTAGGATAAAAGCAATCTGATATTTACAAAATATTTGTAAAAAATAAAAACTAAGAAAAACGACGGATCTTAGAAAATAATGTCATTTAATTATGTAAGTAACTAACTTTTTCTTGACTTGATAAGTTTCGGATTCGGTTTTGGTCGAAACTAGAAGAGGAGCCGAAGGTTCGGTTACGGTTTCGGCTTCGGCTGAATACTTACCGTGTTTCGGCCAGTAACTAGTTAGCTGTGTACCCAAGGGCTGATTTTTCAAACGCCAGATAATTTTATCGGAGGAATAATTTTGAATTTTTGACAGTTCTTCCATACAAGAACTGTCAAAGAATTTTATTCCACGAATAAAAATTATCTGTCGATTGAAAAATCAGCCATAAGTCTACAAAATATAGTGTGTTACTTTTTTTATTAAACTGGTACGTACGTATTAAAAAATAAGAAAACAACACGTGCCTGCCAAAGACATTCACGTTTGGCAGACGAATTGATGACCACAGCTTGTTGTTATAAGCTCAGCTATGTTCGAAGCAGACAGCTTTTTCGTGTTTAAATCTAGCACTTGAATTTGCCGTTTATAATCTGGAGATAGCAATGATTTCTGCACAGATGTAAAAAAAATGTGTAATTGAATAACACGAATCATGTGCGAAAAGCTGCAAGCGCGTCATTTTACTTCGGTAGTCGTAAAACACATCAAATAGCTGTTGAAATGATGTCTCATAAATAACACTTCTGTAGCTCGTTTTTTTGCATGAAGTTTATTTAAAGTTTTGGATATCATACATTTACTGCCTTTGATATGCTCAGGGACTAGTTTAGACAAAAAAATTACCTAATATTTACTAAATAGCTATATAACTAAATACCTTGTAGGAGGCTGGGACGGACTGGATGCGAAAGGCGGAGGACAGGGTGTTGTGGCGCAGCCTGGGAGAGGCCTATGTCGAGCAGTGGACTGCGATAGGCTGAGCTGATTGACCTACTTTGTATAGAAGCAAGTTTTTTTTTACTGACCCGACAGCTGTGCTGCTGGGGAGTTTGTTGCGCCACTTCTTCCCAGCGACAGCACTAGGAAGTGGTGAAGGGCGGGCGTTTTGGGGGACTGTCTTATGTAATTATGACGTTTAAAAGTGCTGATTCTCAGCCTAATTTGAATAAATGACTTTTGATTTTACGAAATCGACAATAACCGAACTCATATCGTTAGCAATTTTCATAACAATCCATAAGTACTATTCACAGTGTGACTGTTCCTAAAGTACCCTAGGCTGATAAAATTTTAGTTTTTCCTAATTGTGTGAAATATCACAGTTAGGAACGGCTTTCCCTGTGGGAAAGGGAGCACGCCCCAATCCACCGCGTGCTCCTGTAGGGCTCGGCACCAGACTTGGGCACCCTCCCACCGTTATAAGAAATTAATTCCCATGAACTAATGTGCCTCGTCCCGACTTAGAAAGCTTGGGGACAAGGATGGGATGCAAAGTGAAGTTAATAATGGGAATTCACAGTTAGGAAACTTATATATTACAATTATCAATAGTATATGAAGCTAAGAAGACAAGAGGGTATGCAAAAGTATATAATATATTAGAATTTAGTATTATAAATGTTGCTCGCAGGTCGTCAGTGATATCTGCAATAGTCTTGATGATTAGACGGGGTAAATCACGGGATCGTTGCGCTTGCGCTTAAATGAATAAATTGTAAGTACGTTAATTTATCTGTTTACAATGTACCCACTACAGTGAGACTGGGAACCTTTTTAAAACGTATGCCTCATCGTACGTGTTCTGTTAGACCTAACGCATAGAACCTCTGAGGACACTAATACGATTCTAACAGAACACGCTCCCTAAGCACTAAATAAATGTCTTACTCAACCCTAGGATAGAGTACTGCGAAGTCCAACTGTTATTGAGCAAGATAAGTTTTGAATAGCTTTTAACGCGTATTAATATGAAAGACACACCCTTACGGCAACCTATCCCTTTTCTAAGGTACACAAACTATTTTTTTTTTTTTAACGTGGAGAAATGCTCATGCATTCTGCACTACCACGGGGAGATAGTGCAGTTATGTGGGACTCTAACCCACTAGAACTCCTCGGTGTCCTCCTCTGCCGCTTACGGCGGGAACACGGGCACGCCTTAGCACTCATCCGTGAACCCGCCGCGGCCGTCCGTCACCGGACCCTCCTCTGGAGATTACTCCCCATCACCGGCGCACCAGAACACATGGCACGCCGTGACCACCCCAGGGACCAAACCAGCACATGGGCGCCAGACGACCCCGTGTCTGGACACCCTTGGTCCCCCTGCGACGGGTCAGGTCATTGGCCCCGCCGCCTGCCAATTTTCGGCCGCAGAGGATAGGGAGAGCGGCCAACGTCATACCAACACTCCTCTTCCCCTGCGGCCCCACCGCGTTCGCCATCAGACGGTGGCGACCCCGTCAAGGCCGCGGAAGGTAGGGAGAGCGGCGCACCGCAATACCGACACTCCTCCCCCGCCGCGGCCTCCAACCCTCAGCCGTGATGCCTCCCATACCACATCACGGCCCGCCTCAGTTGCGATGTCGCCCAAGCGGCACCGCAACCTACTTGTTGGCCGCTACGTCGTCGGCTTATAGGCAAAGCCCTGACGAGCGGCCCCTCCTCGGGTTCCTCTTAGCTTCACCGTGGTTGTCCAAGCCACGGCTACTGAGCCCCCCCGCCTCGACAATGCGGGAACCCACCGGGGGGGAAGGTACACAAACTAGCACAAGTGCACCGTAGACTCAGCCTCTAGCAAAACTCATTGCGATCGTACTTGGTGCACACCGAAGTGGAATTTCGTCACTTCACATTTTTACTCCTCCCCATTTAGAAGGATGCATTGCATTCCAATAACGTATTTCGATAAATAGTGTCGATTCAGTAATTGGCCTACTAGCAGCCTTGTGTGAGTTTTATCGAGACACGGTCCCTAGCGTTCTTTAAAACGACTACGAAATCAGTTTGGGGTATTTGGTGAAGCCTACCCTGCTCCCAGAAATGTGCATACATACAACAAACCTCACGCAGGTGTTCTGTGGCGAGACCTTTTTGGAAGCAGAAGTCATCAATATCGTTTGGTCAATCATTTAATTATAGGTTGGCTTTGTAGCCTAGTTTGATCCAAAAGATCTGTGAGTTTTTACGGTTCTGCCTTCCATATGGAGTCGTCAACAGTCGTCAAAAGTCAGGAGCATTAAAGCTCATTGTCAGGTTTAGCGGAAGGCCTTCTCCGTATTCCTACAGCCAAACGAAATTGACAAACATCTGTCGAGGCAAGGATTAGGAGATGGACACATAATACAAGAGAAAATATCATGAATGACTAATTACAATCATTTAGATGATTTATTTCCCAAATAAATCATCACTAATAGCTTCTCAGCTACATCGCCCTTCACTACTTCCTAGTGTTTAGCTGGGGAGAAGAATGGGCGTAATAAACTCTCTCCAGCAATACGTATCTGTATGTTTAGTTAGAGGAACTTTAACACCAATATCAGCCTAGAATAATTATTATAAATAAGGACTCACCCAGTCACACCAACAAACACACACACGTACACCACCTTAAATACCAGATTAGCCTAATCTGGGCTCCAACCCAACTACATTTAGCTTAATAACTCGTATTCGCTACTTCGCGACAGCCCACTCGGACGTAGCCTCCTGATATTCCCTAAATCTCCTAACTTAACTAGCCTGGACTAGGAAGTCCGTCTCCTATCGCGGTTCGAAACCGAGTGCCCTGCCTTCTTCCATCCGTCCCCTCACAATTCCTCAAAAATACCACGCGTGGCTGGTGTAAGATTTCTCAATTGTCTCAAGGGCTCTTTCTCACGCCTATGGACCCATTTTATGCTCAACAGATGTGCGGGCCCATATTCCGTTGCATGAAAGGTCTCCACGTTCTTAGAATTCGTACAAAACATTACATCCTAAATGACGCAAAGTATCGCTCTCTACTGATGAGTCAGCACAAGTGGCCGGCCGTCTGTTTCCCATAAAATATAAATGAAATGGGTTTGTAAGGGTTTCAATGTCATTTTACCATTTTAAAGAAATAGGATATTTTGTTATTGAACGTGTCAAGCTGTCAGACGATAAAGTTGAGATTTATTGCGCTTCCAAGCGTGCCCATATCGTGGAACAACGTTAAAATAAGAATTTAGATTAAAACATTTTGTTACTAAATATGAACAAGTGACAGACAGTCACAACAGTTACTAATATTGTTTAGGCGAAGGAAACTGTCTGTCTGTTACCTTTTCACGCCTTAACGGCTGAAGGGACTTGCGAGAAAATTGGCACACGGATAGACTATGGCCATGATCTGAATCGTTTTGAAGGATACTGCTAATACATTGCTTCATATGTTCGAAAAATGTGTCTGCTCAACAACGTAAATAACGCAATGAATGTCGTTGAACTGTCAAAATGAAACCCATTGCTACTGATAGTGTGTTACGCAATTACCCCGCTGGGTTAGGACATACATAGGATACTTTTTATGCCTTCACGGGGGCGAAACCGCAACGCAATATTTAATTTTTGGGGAAGCACGAGTGCCATGCGCGCACACGCTAACTGAAATAGGATAGAATAGCTATTCAAAAGACTTATAAATGGCCTGTAGATGCATTCGCGCTATAAAACATGATATCAGTATGCAACGGGCGCCAACTGGTTGCAATAATCTAATCTAAGAGCTTATATAAAAGCTCCCTAGTGCTATTAAATACCTGGATAAAATAATAATAAAGCTGAAGAGTTTGAACGCGCTAATTTCTGGAACTACTAGTCGGATTTGAAAAATTATTTTTGTAATTGATAGCCCGATTCTCGAGGAATAGCCTAGGGGGTATAGGCTATTTAGCATCACGCTAAAACCCTTAGGAGCCGAGCAAAAAAAAAAATCAAAAAGAACACATTGATGCGACGGGGTAGAGGTCGGGGTAACAAAAAATTTCACGCGGACGAAATCACCGGCAGAAGCTTAAAAATACGTTTGTTCACAAATAGATTATGAAACAATGTTCATTATGCGCGGTAATGCAGTTGGTTTGGCTTGACTATTAATTTGTTTTGATCAAACTTGCCAACACAAATTATCTAAACTTGCCTATCTGTTCAAAAGGTGTCGAAGGATAATATTATGGTAGACCTACCTACCCATCCTTACCAAGGGATATTGTATTAACCAGTAAGTAACTGGATTGTGGAGAATCTGATCTCCACAGTACAGTTACTTACTAGTTAGGCAGTCGCTCCATGTAAAATACTGGTGTCGAGCCGCATCCTATTAGAGTACTTGGAAGTCGACCCCAACATGGTTAGATATATAACATTCCTAGTAGTAAAAAGATTGCAGTTTTATGAGTAGTTAACATTTTGGAGAAAAAAAGGGGTTACAAATATTTCATCTACAACCCGACTTCCAACTACTGGCCTCAATGCTACTCCTTTTTTCTGCCAAACTGCTCGCTCCCGTTCCAGTCTCATCCAGGCTAACAGTAGGAATGGTTTTTATTTTGACGGTTCAACAACATTCATTACGTTATGTACGTTGTTGAGCAGTCAAATTTTTCGAACATATGAAGCAATGGATTCGCAATGATTATTTATTTATTCAGATTGAGATTGATAGTGTGTTACACCAATAGGGCAGGTTCTACCCGTGATAACAACAATGTCCTCTGTCCATCTTCCCGCTGGACGACCGACACTAAACGTTACAGCTCAGTCGCAGCCTTAGTGCCGGTTGTTTCAAACGGTTGGTTAACGTAACATACGCACGTCAAATAATAACGAGTACGTAATCGTAATTATTTGACGTAAGTCAAGGCCATAATTTTGTAATTGTAATTTAAAACAACGCTTTTTTTGGTTTGACGATAGTTAGCGCCATTTTCGAAGTATAAGCGTGCGTCAAGTGGACGTGAAACAACCCGCCGGTACCCGCAAATCATTGCAATCAAGACGTTATATAAGTGCCTACTTATATTACATGCCTACGTCTTGATTGCAATGATTTACATCCCAGTGATGCATCTATCATGGCCTCATGTTAGATGCATCACTGGGATGAGATCATTACATTAAACTTAACATAACATTACGCCTGTAATGCCCAAAGAGGAAGGCTCCCGCAGACAGGCGCCACGTGACGATACGACGCGATTCTGTTAGAACAATTTCCACGAAGTTTTCATAGAAGTTGGTTAAGTAGAGACGAATCGCGTTGTCGTCTCGCGCCTGTCTGGGGAGCCCTTATGCAGAGATGTACCTATAGTACACCCACATTTCGCCAGTTATGTTTAAGTCGCATGATGTAATAGAGGGCGAACCTGTGACCATCAACCGGACAAAAATCCAGTCTCTAGGCTGCTACTGCGAAATTCCTAATGGAAAAACCCAATAATACTTTGCCTAACCTGGAAATCGAACCCCGAACCTCATGCTCAGCAGTAGCGCTTGCGACGACTACACCAACGAGGTAGTTACTTAGATAAATTAAACCAAAACGTAAGCAACAGCTTACAGCAACCTACTAATCTCCGATTTTTAATTTGCTAGACTAAAATGACAGCTGCGATCGACCTCTTTTATGTCAACATGACATTATTTAGTACAAATGAGTTGTCATTTTGGTGGAACTATTTAAAAATCCGAGTTTAATTATGTATATTTATATGACATTTATATCCACGAGATTCTAAACATCGTACTTAATCGACATGAAAAAAACCTACTGTACCTAAAACAGTAAACGGTCCTGGCTGAGATCAGCGCACTTCGTTCGCAATTATTTTTATTTTATTTTCGAAAGTGTGATCGTTTCTGTCGGCAAGCAGTTGCCTGGAATTATTCCAAAGAATTCTGCCGGGTTCATAACACTTTATTTTCACGGCGTTCTTTGGGAAACGCAAAAAATATTGAATGCAATGACCGAGAGTGACGTCATTATGTACCTACTTATTAATATCGCGAAGTTGTTTACTGAAAGACGTTGCAGAACTTTGGCTTGATTATGTTGCTTATGTCTGTCTATCTATACTAAAATAAGGTGAAGAATTTTTTTTTGAACTCGTCAGTCTCTGGATTCACCAGTCGCATTTAAAAAATTCTTTACGTATTTGATGGTCTAATTCTTGAGGAACGCTATACGCTATTAACATCACGCTAATGCCCTCAAGAGCCGATCAAAAAGAACGAGCGTCGGCTCTTGAGGGCACTAACGAAGTAATAACGCGGTGGGTAGGCAATGCGATCCGATGGGGTTAATCGGTGGAACAAGAAATTTCACGCAGACGAAGTCGCGGGCAGAAGCTTGTGTGTTAGATATAAGAATTTAGGAGATGAAGAAAATGTGGTTTGTTGTGTGGCACTAAGTATTATTTTTTACTTCCAAGTTTAATTAGGTCATATTCCAAGTTGTACCTAAGCGAACCTCACTAGCACTACGCCAGCGTGGTGAGAGTGATTTAATGAACTTGTCTATAGATGAGGTCCACTCCTGCTGAACCCGGACTAACTTAGTTGGACAAGTAACACCGCCCGTATCCGTACACACTAGAAACAAAGTTGCACAACCTTGTTTAAGCAACATGTTAACATGTTGCTGCCGTTGCGGGAAACAATATTACTGGCCACAACGAATGTTGCAATGCAATGTTACCGACAACATGCTTTTGTTCCGTAGGATTCACAGATAACAAAAGAATATATTATCTCGAAACATCAAGTGTTGCAGGAAACAGTAGATATTGCGTGATTGTTGCTTAACATTGTTTCCGGTTTTAGTTGTAAAAGTAAAAAAAAAAAAAGAGGAACTGAAAACATGAACATTGAATAAATTTTTAGAAACCGATTATACCCACTTTTGGGCACTGGCCATAGGTCTAATTGCTTATGCCAATCTTCATCCGCCATCAAGATTCAAGCCTGGGATTGCGGTGGCAATACTGTCGTCCGCGCATCTCGCTACTGCGAAACTATTTACTTCACAATACTAACTTACTTGAAAATATTCATTAATAGGTACTACCATTGATTATTGTTAATTGATCTTTAGTTAACTAAGCCTAACGTAGGGCGCGAGAACATATCAAAATAACATTGGCGCCTGTTACAAAACAATAGCAAGAAGGAATAACAGCGTGCGCAGTATATCGAAAGTTGGAGAAATTAGAAACTATCTAAAACATGCAAGCGATGATACAACGTTTGCATCAAAAGATTTTAGTTATGCTCATACATTTTATAATAATCGTCTCGCCTGCCATCACTTAGGTCATTCAGCAAGATAGCTGTTAGTGTAGCTGCAAAGAGATGTTTTATTTACCTATGCGTGCGAGCACTGTAAATACAAGAAACGATAGGTATGTTACTTGCAAGGCTGTGTTTTTGTTTGCGCTTCTGGTTTGGCTTCAGATAATATTTGATAAGCCAAACCGAAACTCGAACCTACTTATTTAGCAAGAAAACAATTAATCAATCGACTAAATAAAGATTTTTACTAAGGTGGTATCACTAAAATTAAAAAGTAAGGATGACAAGCTAATCAAGCTATGAATGACTCACTATGTCAATATTGACACTGACAATGACAGTTATCTGAAGTCGCGAACAGGTTGTTATTACTGCGGAAAAGGTGTAAAATTAATAAGGTTTCTAACGTGTTAATAGCCTTTACTTCTTACGTATAATGTGAATACATATCTCAAGTGAAACACCGTTTGATGGGAGAGCGACAACTTATAGCAAGACCTGAAGAAATGGCTACTACTAGCACCGCCGTTGCGACCGTCCCCCCACAACCACAGGAGGTAATCCCGACCGCTGTTGTGGTATCCCTTATCATTTCTATTTGATCATTTATTACCACGATACTGATATCTTTATCGTTTTCTACATTTCGAATCTTATTGTTTTTAACGGCGCTATGGAAAACTTTAGAAAATTCGGCCAGAGCGTTTTACGAACGCAATTGACTATTTTTAAACATGATTACTCCACGAAGTCGGGTTTGTTAAAGGATTTGAATGTGTTAGATCTTAGTAGAGTGATCGCGGGACCGTTTTGTACCATGACTCTGGGGGATTTGGGGGCGAACGTGATAAAAGTAGAGAGTTTGGGTGGCGACGAAGCGCGCCGATGGGGGCCTCCTTTTATAAATGAGAAGAAAGAAAACGACTCATTCTACTATCTTTCGGTGAACAGAAATAAAAAGAGTATTTGTATTGATTTCAAGACACAGGAAGGTAAATTTTTCTTTACATATTGTTTTCAACACCTTTATCTTACCCATAATAATATTATACCTGCACTATATTGTAACCTTCCACTTGAATACTTCCTGCTGGAACATTCCACTGTATGTGTGTGAAGGTTAGAATAATGATCATCTTACCTACATCTAATATAAGACATTTGTATACAAATTTGACCTAGGTACAGTTAAGACTATCCCATGTCCATAACTATTCCATATCATCCTGTGGTTAGGAGTTTGAGGTAAACAATTAAATGGCATAAAACTAGGTGAATTTGATCTTTCCTATCCAATTACTCTGAAAATAAGAAGAGAAAGACCGAAACAAACTCAGAGGTCACAGTCTCTTTTAAAGTACAGACATGATCTTGGTCAGGTCATATGAAGTCTTGAGGACCATGCAGATTAGTGCCTGAGATGGTATTTTGAAGAAACAACCATGCAGTCAGCAATTGAGTAGCTCAACTCAGAATTAAGGAGCTCAATTAATAAGAAATTCCCAATATTATAACTCTGTAGGTCTTTTTCTTTCTATGTTAACTACTGGAGTATTGTGAAAAGTAAATACTATTACTGTTCACAATCAAAACAATTAGTTTCTGGAAATTAAAACTGGACATAAGACAATAGTACTATTATTCAATGAATCATTTCCCCTTATCTTAAAGTCACAAACAATTGCCATGAACTTACATACAAAATGAAACGTTACGTTCAAGGCATAAAGTTGAATTTAGCCAGAATGTAAAAGATTACTTTACTGGAAAGTTACATTGTTTTATGTTTGTATCATTCTCACACTTTAATAATAATTCGTTAAAAAATCTAAAAGATATATTTAGATGACTTCTCTGTCAATGTCAACATAATATTATTAAAAACAATTGAAGGTTCAATTTTAAAGCATTGCCATTGTCCATACTAATATTAAAAATTCGAAAGTAAGGGTGCTTACATAAAGAAGTGGGTTTCGGACCCGACTCCCGGTACAGATCTCTGCAGTTTGATCTTTGGAAGGAAACAGTGACATGTTTTACCTGTTTCTTTATGTGTAAGCGCATAAGTTAATAAGGGCCTATTTCACCCGGACAGATTGGTACCGACTTGTCTTTACCGAGTACCCGTTTCTTTATGTAAGCATCCTTACTCTGTCAGCTGTCTGTACATTACCTTTTTATGTCTAAACCACTATAAGTATTTCGATAAAATTTAGCAAGGAGGTAGATGACATTCTTGGGTTATTTTTTATCTCAGTAGAGTGTTCCTGTGGGATAATTTCCTACATCCATGCAGGCAAAGCCACAGGCAGTAGCTAGTATTAGATATATTCACAGATTAATAATTAAATAATGACTTACTTTATTAAAACGAAAACAACATTTTCATTCTAAAGTAACTTATTTTTTGCCTTTTACATTATACTCGTAACATTTACTACAAAATATTTATAATGGTATTAAATTTCAGGAAAGAAAGTGATATATGACTTGGCAAGGAAATGCGATGTACTAGTGGAAAACTTTATACCTGGCAAGTTAGACCAACTAGAGATTGGGTATGACAAACTTAAGACTGTCAATCCAAAGCTGATATATTGTGCCATCACCGGGTTCGGGTCCACTGGGCCGTATGCTAAGAAACCAGGGTGAGTTTGAAGTTATTTATGGAATCATCCAAGGCTTTTGTCTGGTCTGTATGATAGGTCCAGTTTAATCCAAATCATATTGATTTGGATGTTGAGGAAGTGCCAGAAAAAATACCAAGATGTAAATCATAGTCTGAACTTAATCATTTTCAGGTATGATGTAATAGCATCAGCAATGGGTGGTCTCCTCAACACAACAGGAGAACGAGACGGTGACCCTGTAAAGGCAGGCGTCGCCATCACTGACGTCACCACAGGCCTGCACGCCTTCGGAGCCATCATGACGGCCCTTTACTACAGAGAAAAGACAGGCAAAGGCCAGAAAATCGACTGCAACCTCCTTTCAACCCAAGTATCAAGCATGATTAATGTTGCCACGATTTATTTAAACTGTGGCATAGAAGGTCAGCGCTGGGGCACCGCGCACGCCAACCTTGTGCCCTACCAAGCCTTTAAAAGTAAAGATGGTCACATGGTCATTGGCACAGGTTCCAACCCCCAGTTTGTTGACTTCTGCAAGATTATTGGCAAAGAAGAATTGATTAGTGATGAGAGGTTCAAAGATAATTCGAAGAGAGTCGAAAATAGAGACGAAATTATCAGATTAATTAGTGAGGTGATTCAGACGAAGACTAACAAGGAATGGTCAGAAATGTTCAAGAATGCATCTTTTCCTAATGGGCCAATTAACAAAATGAAGGATGTATTTGACGATGACCACGTGAAGGCAATCAAATTGGTCAAAGAACTGCCTCACCCTGATGCAGGGACAGTCAAGGTCGTTGGACCCCCAACTGTATATGAATTGGGGGGAAACGACGCAAGGACTGCGCCCCCCAAGTTGGGAGAACATACCAAGGATATACTTTCCAACTTTTTAGGTTATCATGACAAAAAGATTGAGGGTCTCTTGGAGAATAAAGTTATTCAATAGTAGTTGTAAGAAATAAAAATGAAAATTAAAAAAAAAAAAAATGTAAGAATAATAATGATATGTATAACAATATATACAATATACAATATACCCTGTTCCCGATACCGGTGGGCTACTATTTTTTATACATATTTTTAAATGTTTTTTATCTTTTTGTTTATAAAAATATTTAAAAATGTAATTTGTAGGTATTTAAATTAAATAAAGGACATAATGATATATTGTAGAGCGATATTTTTGATATTGAATATATAATAGATGTTTAAGTGTACCATGTTGTGTCATAAACTGTTCGTGATGTTTCATACTTAAGTGATAATGCTTAAAGTGATAGGTACCTATCCTCCCTTTGTTTCCGATGTTTTACCTGTTCAAAAGCGGTGTAGTTTAATGTTGTTTAGTAAGTATTTGTGCATTTAAACTTACATTGATATTATTAGAGAGACTATGGGAACAATAAATTGTTTTTGTCATGATCGTTTTTATTTTCACATAATGTAAAGCATTGTAGTTTCCGGATAAGAATTGACCACCCTGCCTCTTTCTCTCGGCGTCACATGAAGCACCTGTAGGCCGAAATTAGAAGATAACATTAAGGCAGCAGACCACAACAATAATGAATTACCATTTGCTGTAACCGGTTTAAGAATACAACGATCCGTCCCATCACTAAAATAACTGATGTCACTCGGGAAGCTGTCACGCTTAAATGGAATTAGGCTGGACACCTCTGCCGCATGCCAGACGATCAATCAACCAAACTTACGACTAAGTGGGTCCCCCTTAAGAGCTTATTACACTATGCTAAATATCGGGCCCGATATTTAGTCGTTCCTAAATTCAGGATAGTTTGTTTAATGCGATTAAACTATCCCGGCCCGATATTTAGCATAGTGTAATAAGCTCTTATATGGCAAACGAAATCGCGGTAAGCCCAGGCGAAGATGGCGGGATGAGCTGGACTCATTTAATAAAGATTGCTCCTTGGCCAGAGGGTGGTGGAAAGAGAGTAGAGGAGCCCATTGTCCAGCAGTGGGACATTAACAGCTACTAATAATAATAATTTACTGTAACGTCTAAAGCAACCTTGAGTCTATACTGCACTGACTGGCCGAAGTAAACAGCCATTGTCATCCATACATTTGCTTATAATTACAAACAGTTCCTATAATACGCTAAGTTCATCTGCAAATAAGCGATGCCGCTACTAGTCGCCGCAACCATTAAATACAAACAATATTACAGTAGATAAGATACGCGGGAGTCATACGGTACAGAGATAAATGTTTATCTTACGCTGAGATTAAAATAGTTTGTTGTCAGTGGAGATCTTTAGGATACTGCGTGAGAATGTTCCTAATGTAGGTGTGTCATTTTTGCTGTTAAATAGTTTATAGAGGTATGAGGAACAGGGTGTAAAGTTCACTCATCGTTGTATATATGCTAATGAGGAACAGGGTGTAAAGTTCACTCATCGTTGTATATATGCTAATGAGGAACAGGGTGTAAAGTTCACTCATCGTTGTATATATGCTAATGAGGAACAGGGTGTAAAGTTCACTCATCGTTGTATATATGCTAATGAGGAACAGGGTGTAAAGTTCACTCATCGTTGTATATATGCTAATGAGGAACAGGGTGTAAAGTTCACTCATCGTTGTATATATGCTAATGAGGAACAGGGTGTAAAGTTCACTCATCGTTGTATATATGCTAATTGCTCGGTAAACTGTGCTTGCGCGATGCAGGATTTTGCGTGACGTCAGTATGATGCGTAGTTCCATTGTGGCGTTGTAGATACCGCTACAAGTTCCATGCCCAGAGTTCACAGTTTCCGTTTCCATGAGTGATGATAAAGCAACGAATAAGTGTGGCACGTCATTACTTGAAGTCCCACAAACACATGGTCCCATAATTAATATCACCATCACCGACTCTAGTAAAAAATGCCATAACACGGTAGGTATCTGTATCAAATCGCAAATATAAAGAGTACAAGAACTATAGCAAAGAACAAAAAAGCGAATCAAACAATTACAAAAAAATCATAATCAGCCCTTAATGTTCCCACTGCTGGGACACAGTCCTCTCTTCGAGAGGAAGTGGGCTCTAATCCACCACGCGGGCCCAGTGCGGTTTGGTAGATGTCACATGTCTTCGAACTTTTGGTTCTAGGACATGCCGGTTTCCTCACGATGTTTTCCTTCACCGTTTTGAGAGCAGTGGTGATGAAATAATTTAGGTACACAAAGTAAAGCGCCTGCCTGGGTTCGAGCCCACGATCTACAACTCGTAAGTCGCGGCCGTTACGACTGGGCCACCACTGGTCCCTATAAATTACCAGAGGCGACAAAACAGATACACACAGTTATTCCTTTAAAAAGGCTAGTAATGATAAATGACTTTATTTCTGTAAGTAGGATTGTACACACGCGATTGGCGTGTAAAAGACGCATCAATCATAGTTTAAAACTAGGTGAGAGCGGCGTTTCCTATCTGACTACTCGGAGAAGGTCGAAACAAACTCAGAGGTCACAGTCTCTTATAAGTCCAGACATACTCTTAGTCAGATCATGTGCGGACAATGTAGATTAGTGCCTGAAATGGTCTTTTGAGGAAAAAACCGCACATATTTGAGTGGACCAGTCGTCAGTGCAAGCATTTGTCAGTAATAATGTAGCTCAACTCAGAACTTGAGGAGTTCAACGACTCGACGAACAATACCCAAGAAAGGATATTTAGAAATGCTGCATAAAGTGGAGGCTGCCGAGCGGGATCGTGCGAGAGCTGATCCCTCTCGGCCTTGACGCCTAACACGCCGAAACACCGCCTGCATCATTTAACGCAGGCGGTAATTTGGGGTCGCGGGCGCTAAGAGTGGGGACTCTGTCGGCCCACTGAGTGACCTCAGGGAAGACGTCAGTCATAGTTAAGGACCTTGTTGATAGGTGGTTGTTACCAAGACCTACAAGTGGTGGTTTGGTTGGAAATGGCCGCGTAAATGTTTGTATTAATGTGCAAGAGAAGAAAAGCGTGACTTTGTGTTTGTGTATATGTATGCCATTTTATTGTTTATTATCTTAGGTCTGCAATAAAGATTTTATTTAGCATAATCAGCCCATAATGTCCCCACAGCTGGGACACAGTCCTCTTCTTTTCCAGAGGGAGGGGGCTCAGGGCTGTAATCTATAAACTGGCCCTGTGCGGGTTGGTAGATGTCACATGTCTTCGAACTTTTTTGGTTTTAGGACATGCCGGTTTCCTCACGATATTTTCCTTCACAGTTTTGAGAGCAGTGATGATGAAATGATTTACACAAAATAAAGCGCCTGCCTGCCTGGGTTCGAACCCACGACCTACTCGTAAGATATTTATTTATCTATAATGTTGTAACATAAATGTGTTCTTACAGCAGGAGCGTGTGGCGGTGATCACCCTGCGGCCCACGCGCACTGAGTCGCGCAAGAAGGTGGTGTGGACAGAGGACACGGTCGACAATGAGCACATGAACAAGAAGAAGTCTAAATGTAAGATATGAGCAGGGTAGCAGGATCATCGACGCGCAACCTGTAATCACGAATTCACCACCTGATTCTAGACTCCCTAGCATAGAAATACTTGGTCGGTTATAAAAAATAAAAAATCTGCTGTGTCATACAGTAATCTTTTTTAAATACCCGACTATAAATTTCAACGCAGGGGTGCCATCCTGTATAAAGTTGTTGTCTTACCGGGTCTTTTTTTTTGAGCGGCAAATGTCCGGTAAAACCCAAATGGATAGCGGATTGGCAGTCTTATCCTATAATTCACACGCAACACAGACACAAATGCCAAGATGACTAGACCCGATAAAGAAATGGACCAAATGTGTTTTAATTAAAAATCCAAAACATAGTATTCTTATCTCACGAAGCGACGGGCGCTTTACTTGTGGTTACCAAGTGGAATTGTGTGTGTGTGTGTGTATGTTATGTGCTGACGCTACCGCTCTTCATGTACACATCTACCGCGTGTGTGTGTACACTTGTTTACCACAAGTAAAGCGCGCGTGGCTTCGTGAGATAATAATACTAGGTAGTAAGTTTCGCATCTTAAACTGAGAATTCAGTTGGAAAAATATTGTTTTGCCACCATAATTGACGAAAGATTTTGAAGAAAATTGACTGCATAACCGTACTTGCCACATGGATTAGTGAAAACGGATGTTATTGGTAGATACTAGGATATTTTATCGACATCTCCTTTCCCAGGTTGCTGCATATACGAGAAGCCGAAAAAATTCGACGAATCAGATTCGGAGGATAGTGACGACGAATGCGAGCACTGCTTCGGGCACGTGGAGAAGAAGCGCGGGAAGCACCACCATCATCATCATCAGCACCAGGACGACTGTCCACAGCATGGCCAGGAAGCTGGGGCTGGGACACTAACTATTACTGAGGTACTTCCTCAGTTTTGATTTAAAGGAGTGTCCCAATGGATGACAAGCAAGAAACAAGAAACTCAACAGTTTTTTGCCGGTTCTTCTCCATAGGAACCTACTACGCTTTGGAATAGCCAACTAGCTTCATCTTTCTGACTGACCGACTCCTTGACAATTAAAAAAAAAACCAGATAATTGTTCAATTTAAATAAATGCATTTTTCTAAAAAGTCTCATTTCCCTCACCCAATCACGCACAGTACGCTGCTGCAGTATGAGGACTAAATCAAATAAAACTATCATATTTACAGCAACAAACTGCACCGCCTGCTGAACCTACAGCTACGATCACGCTTCAGCCGAGCGAAGCAGCGCCTAAAGCGAGCGACGCAGCGCCCAAGCCGAGCGAAGCCGCGCCCCCACCTGCGCCCGCGCCGCCCGACAAGAAGAACGAGTAACAAACACACACACATACATAAATACTGTTGAATAAGTCAGTTTACGTGTTTCTAGTCTGAATGAGTATTGTTGAATTCTTGTAGTACAGTCCACTGCACGAGGGGCCTGTGCCTAAATAATAACAGCCGCACAGGTCGATCGATCAGGTTAAGCTACGCTTGCCGCGGTTGGTCTATGGATGGGTGACCATCTTTACATATCGAGACCCCTCCGTGCCTCGGAAAGCACGTTAAGCCGTTGGTCCCGGCTGTCATTCGTAGATCTTTGACAGTCGTTACGGGTAGTCAGAAGCCCGAAAGTCTGACAACCAGTCTTACCAGGGGGTATCGTATTACCCAGTAACTGGTTTGTGGAGGTAAGATAGGCAGTCGCTCCATGTAAAATACTGGTATTCAGCTGCATCCGGTTAGACTGGAAGCCGACTCCAACATAGTTGGGAAAAGGCTAGGCAGATGAGTCCACTGCACGTCATTGGTAACACTTTGACCTTGAGCTGGCCTAGCGTAGTACGGAGTTTCAATAGAATGCGAGGTCATCTTATAGTGGTTCCGTTACCCAATGACCGGCGGCCCACCGTACTTGTCGATACACAAATAGGCTCTAAATAAAAGAGAGTGAAGAAATGCTACTCAACTTAGAGACTATTTCAGTGACCAGATCTTTTTATCTACCACATGAATTTGAAATAGATAAAATTATCTGCCGGATAAGTCAACAACGCAGAACGCGAAATCGCCGCGCTGGCTCACTAGAGACGCCTGCACAGCTTTCAAAATTCGGCTAAATAAAGCTTTTGTCTCCCAGGAAAGCGGTTCCATCATATAACGGCCGTCATAAAAATCTGTAATTTACAGTCATTAACAGTATCTGTCAAAATACTGTTGAAAACGACGGCTGTCCGAATACAGAGCGTTCTTTGACACCTTCATTAACATTACATTAATACTATTAGTAATGCATTAGTATTTGGACAGCCGTTATTGTGTGACCGTCCCCCCTTAGGGAACCAAAACGTAACCTTTTTTTTGGGACATTTCTCATTACATAAACTAACTTATTTAACAGACAAATATAACATGTAATTTTCTTGTTCACAACATTATAGCTAGACTATTGTTGTATAAGATTACTGATTGATTGACTGATTGATAAGAGTGGTAATGATTGATTGAAGACTAGAAAAGATGAAAAGAATCATAATAAGATGGCCATTTTATGGGAACATGTTTCAGTTCAATTCTGCTTTGAGAATATCTAGACAACGTTGCTATTGAGTTCCTAGATTTAATAAATCGTCTCGAAAAGAACCTAACTTTTAGAACAATCTGAATTGAACTGTAACTCAAAGGATGAGATTCCAGAATTGCATGGCAGGTAAACATAAGTTTTAGGCTACATACACATTGTATCGTTGTTCGTCAAGAGAACTTGTGACTTTTGAATGATTATGTTAGTTTAATGAACGTGCTTGTTTGTGTACCTAAATGTAACTTATTCCTTATTTTATTATGTAAAGTAACTTAGGTGTAGCGATTAAACCTTTTATTTCATTTTTTTTTGTTTTATTTGTAGTTTTTTGGTTTTAAAAATAAATTGTGGTGCTTGTTTGAAATATAGAATTGATGTGATGTTTAATAAATATTAATGTCGTTAAGGGTTACCATTTTATTAAATAAAATTATCTACTATAATGTATAAGTCAACTCAAAAAAAATATGTTATCGAGGATGGCCTACAATGTTTAATTATCGAACTTAACATTCACAATGGAATTAAATTGTAATTAATAAATCCTTTTACAATAATAATTAAATCAATGTTAGTAAAACTCAATAATCCTACGCATTTAGCTGCATATTCATAATATCATTAAGGGCTTATTTTTCCATTGCCCGATAACTTTTATTCGAGGAATAAAATTGACGTTTGACAGTTTTTGTATGAAATAACTGTCAAAATTTCAAAAATTATTCCTTTAGTAAAGTTATCAGATGATTGAAAAATCAGCTCTGAAACCAATAGACATAGATATTTAAAACCTAAAGCGAGCAGTAGTCGGAACAATATTTAATTAAAAAGGAGACTTGTAACCGGCGAAACCTTGAGTACTTATCAGTAAAACTGCCAGCGTAATGTGTGGCCCGAGCGCGGCAGTAGCGGCCGCAATCGTCATGGCTAGACGCACTTTGTGGGGCCATAGTGACCCGAGGGACGGCACGTAGCCAATAAAAACTTGAACTAAGTGCAAAAATGCAGGTCATGTCAGATCACACGCACGGGGACGCTGCGGCTGTAGATTTATTGGTCGCATGCGGCCAACTGGGTCGTAGCCGTGGGAGTATCAAGGTTAAAGTTGACTGGGCCGGGCCGCGCCGCAACGCATTGCAAAAATCCTCCTTCATATCTTTCGTTCATTTTCTAAGAACCAACACACACTATAGACGGGCCGCACCACCTGTTTGTTAACCGACTTCAAAAAAAGGGAGGTTCTTAATTCGGTTGATTGTTTAAAATGAAAATGCGTTGTAATGCGCGATTGGAATCTGTGGCCGTTTTTATTTTTAGAAAAAAAATGGCCATCGACCACGCCCCTAGCTCGTACAGAACAGTGCCTAGTTCAAAGAAACTGTATGAATAATTTTTGTCACTATTCGCATAGTAAGCGAGCCTTAGCAACTGTCAGACTATTACATTTTTAATTGTCAATTATCAGGCGCCATTAGAGGCGATGTCGTCATCAAATATCAAAAATGGCATTTCATGGTTGTTCCGACTACTGCTGTATTGTATAGCATTATATTTCCATGTTAGTAGACTGTTTTCATTGTTAGAATCACGTACGTGTTGTGCGGACTGTTGTTAGCGAATTTCGTTTATTTTCAATAAATTATGAGAATTTATAACTTGTTTTTATTACGTTTCAAAAACTTGCCTCATTTCACCTATTCTGCATCACAAATCACTATTTTCGTATAGCGTGAAACATATTTCAACGTCGGCGCCGGCTGTCGCTAAAAACCAGCGCTGGGGCTGTCTCGCTTAGGGTCGCAGTATTATGCTGAGCGATGGCCGTTTTACGTGTATATGACGCATCTTTTCCCACTCTTTTTCAACTTGGTTCTTTTTTGTGTTTCGAGTACTTTGTTTACGCTATGTTTACCGCAAATAAACGTATTTTCTTTCAAACATCACCTGCGGGGTAATTTCGTAACATATTACTATCACTAGCAATGGCTTCCATTTTGACAGTTCAACAACATTAATTGCGTTATTTACGTTCTTGAGCAGACACATTTTTCTAAAATATGAAGCAATGGATTAGCAGTAACCTTCAAAATGATTCTGATTGAGATTGATAGTGTGTTTGCAATTAGGGTGCTGATTCATCTCATCTGTCATCTTCAAACTATTGACAGAAACAGAGAGATGTTTTAATACGTTTAGCATTATTTAGTGGTTGAAAGAAGAAAGGAAATATTTTTTTTAGAACAGACTATAAGATGTACTGCATAGTCAGCAAAAAGATATGAAACAAGCGGGCTTAAGTGTTGGCAGAACAAAAACAAGAAGCAGTTTAAAAAAAATTGTCGATTGACGGTGGTTCGCGGTAATTCCGTTTATCCAGCCCAAAAAATCCACCCGGTGCGGTGATTCTCGTACATGCGAGAATCCACCCTAGTCCTCGTTGGATAAATGGAATTTCTTGTTCTCGTGGTTGGATAAACGGAATAAGCCCGTGGTTCGCACAGGAGTGTGCCGTGGTAGACATACGAAACAGGACAAGAAATAATTGAACATTAACATATTCGATAATTTATTTAAACATTCTTTAGACTTACGGTTATCAGTCGGTAATCAGATCGGCAGCGAGGATATTGTACAACTATGTGTATATTTGTTAACATTGTTATATATTTTGACAAAATGATAGTTTGTTATCAATAATTACTGTTTTAATCACTATCATGGGTTTTTATTCATAATTTCTAACGTGGCCATATTATCGTGGACGTCAACGTACACGTCACGGGATCACGACAACACAGGGAAGTAAAATTTATGTAAATTCAGGGCAGATTTTTGGGACGGAGCAGTAAAAAACCATTGTAGCGACAGGAAAACGGTCTTAGGAGACTGTCCTTAACTTTTTAAGACACTTTGATCTGCATTTTATACAGATTTTTCTTAAATGTCATACAATTACAATACATTAAATGTTATACATATATTTCAGACAAAACTTTAAGATGCACTTTTTTTCAGTTTATCAACGGAATAAGAATTTAAGGATCAAAAAAACTATTGGACCAACTGAAGTTTGAGTACTACAAAAGTCAGAAATCGCAAAAAAAAAAAAAACTTTTTCCATACTTTTGATAGGAAATAAACTGCAACTTACATTATTTATATGATGGACAGACTAGTTTGCTTGTAGCGACAACGGTTAAGGTACCTGTCCTTACTGCCCTATATCCGAAATCCACCCTATGTATGAAGACGCCTCTAAATTTCCTTCCAGGATAAAATATCGTCGCGTTAGAAATTATAAAAGCGTAAACTGGATTACATGAAGACATTCTAAATCATAATAGGGAGCAACAGGATCATAGATCCTGTTGCTCCCTATTATGCAGCTATGCATAATAGGGAGCATATATCTAGCAGTGGACATCTGAATCACATAATTATTTTATATCTTTAGCGATAAAATTTGTTGGACACTTCATTTGGAATCAGTGTATTACATCTTATGCACACTACACTATTTACGTGAAAATATTTGAGTTATTTCGCTAAAACAAAATGCAACTCTATTTGAATAGAATATGGTGCATTTTGTATTAGCGAAAAATACAAAATTCAATATCTTCACAACGGTAAGACACGATTTGAAAGGAAACGTTTGTAGAATGATCCATAAATAATGGCATTATTTATTTATTAAAATAATAATTTAAGGGGAAACCGGCCAGGGTAGCCCGCGAAATTCAAATTTTCTTATGTTTCTTGTAACTTGAAGGTCAGCGTCTGGCTGTATGCTGAACAATATATGATACTACCTTAGCATCCCCCTTAACTTGATGTCAGAATCAGGCCCAGTTTATCGAACGAAAATCATCGCAAAATTAATGTGACAAATTGACAAGCGCGCGTAAACTGCTGCGATTGGCTGTTGATAAATTAGACAGATTTTGTCAAATTAATTTTATGATAATTTTCGTTAGACACTGGCCCTTATTATAGACGATTGAAAACAAAAACTTTAGTGTCATGGACAAGACCTATCAGCTAAATCCTTATCGGTTTAATACATTTTGCACTAATCCATAGAGCATTTAATTTAATTTAGCACGTATTATAGATACATCGTATGATAAAAAATAATTTGCCAACAATGTAACGTGAATGTTATAGGATGTGCCAGTCCTAATGCCAAGTTCCAAGTATAGTATGGCAAGTCGAAGAATAGAGAAATAGGCGGAGCCTATATCGGGACATAGGCTCCGCCTATTTCTCTATGCAGTGCCCAATAGCAGCATTCCTTACCAGACTGTACAGAGTTAAACACAAATAGACTGTGCGTTATGGCACCCTAAAAAGTCTTTAATGAAATTTTAAAATAAACATGTATATCGAAATAATACTGGACTGGTTTCCTTTTGCAGTGAGTAATGGATGTAAGCTAAGCAGCTTACACACACATTCGATAGGCAGCATGTGTTAACAATAAAACTGACCCCAAAGCTATAACTACAGATATTCGGCTCGTGCCGATCGGCAAACTCCGTTCGGCATCTGACCTCTCTGAGTCACGTTCGGGTCGGCTCATTACTATTTCAAGCTAACCCGAGCGCCCGAACATAAGATCTACATATTTTGCCGAATCATGCCGACCCGAATATATGGATAGCGCCCGTTTGATTATCTAGACAGCAGCATTTGGGCTGACTGCCCGAGGTGAGGTGACAGTTACTATTTGAGGCTCTGTGTTTAAGAACTAATATCATCATCATCATTTCAGCCGAAAGACGTCCACTACTGGACATAGCACAGAACCGGTTGAAGCCGCGATGCTTGGGGTAGGCTTATGTCCAGCAGTGGTCTATTAACATTTTTATTTCGAATTACATATCAGACAATTTACAAAAAAAAAAAAAATGTATGTATAAGTGGGAAGCGTGTATCGTTCGAGCTATAAAACTTCATTGTAGTTCAGCCCCAGTCGCGGTGACGAACGAGTATTATAAAATTATAATATTAAAGCTACGATCAACGAATTCTTAAGTACTTTAACCAGGGATGATCACCTCCTTAATTTTCTGAAACAAAAATAAACTAATTTGAGGCCTTTATTCTGTAGCAGTTTTGCATGATTTTCAACAAACTGATTTAAATAGATCTGGCAGTCATTGGTGCCGATTCCCTTGTTCACAAACTAAACTAAATTTAAGTTCAGTGCATCTTTTTCTTTCTATTTCATTAAGAAAAGGACAGAATATAAGGTTAGTCCTGTCAAATTAAGATATAGAGAGTTTAGACGTGATTAAAAACATGGCGACTAAAAATACGTCAATTTGCGACAGGCGCTGACTAATTTGACAGGACTAAACTAATATTTAACTTCCGTCCCTTTCTTAATGAACTAGAAAGAAAAAGATGCACTGAACTTAAATTTAGTTTAGTTTGTGAACAAGGGAATCGGCGCAATTAGGGATTTTTCAGTATAGTATTTTTATCTCACGAAGCGACGCGCGCTTTTCTTGTGGTTCCCGAGTGTACAAACACGCTGTGAATGTTTGTGTGAAGCTCTCGGTACCGTCCGAGTGAAAAGCGTCGGAAGTTTGTGCGTGTGTGTTGTGCTGACGCTACTCGTCGTCACGCACAGGTCTACTTCGTATACTGTCATTTCTGTCACTGTGACAATCTCTTTCTCAAGCTCGTTACGTCATGGGCGTTGATAGCCCAGATACTAACTCTAACTCTCTAAACTACTCATTAAAGTTGTCAAAAAATAAAAGGCCCGTTTTGACATTTGAGAATGCGCAATGCCCGAATACGTGTTTTGCGAATTTGATCTTTATTAACTACTAGAACTTTACCTGTTCAAAGGCTTCTCCTTATACGTGACGGCCTTCCTCGCCCTGCGCGTGCGCCCCTCGCACACCGAGTCCCCCCCGCCCCCGCTGCCGCTGTCACTGTCGCGACTGTCATGGCTGCCTACCCGGCTGCGCTGTCGACTGCTCTGATTGCTGTCACGCGTCTCTTGGCTTGTCAGCCTGCCGCGGTGGTTGCTGAAATTAGGAAATGTGGTTGGTGAAATTTGTTTATTCTATTTTTTTTTCGGTTCTTTTTTCGTGTGTAGATCGGCTGGCGAAGGTGACTGTGTGGATGCCAAGTGCATAAGACGTAATGTCAATCGTAGAAGGTTTTTTGTATCCATTTTAACTTTGTCTGACAGTAGACTTTCCCCTTTATTCTAGTTGTGTGTGTTCCTCACAGCCTCAGATCAATTTTATTACTTCCAAGATAACACGCCAAAATGAGAGATCATACCGCAGATATACCGGCAGCTATTTGTGTTAAACTTGAACCATATTCCAAATTAATTATTAACATCACTGGAGTTACCGGTGAAGGAAAACATCGACAATATCTCCTAGAATAGAACGAAACGTTCTCAGAAATCTGACATCCACTTTGGGCATTGGGTCCGCGTGGTGAATTACAGCCCACTCACAGAGGCCTGTGTCCAGCAGTGGGAACATTATAGGTTGATTATGCTATACTGTAATAGATTTGACAACATGCCAACCTGTCGCGACCATCCTGATTATTATGTCTCCTTTCGAACTCGCTCGCCACTCTTCGCAAGTTCTCGTTTTCTCGACTGACACGCCTACTCGTGTGTTGCGTCTCTCTCTCTATGCTGTTCGCTCTCACTCGCTGGGCCTCGAGGCTTTCGCGAGGAGTCGTTCGGGCAGATTGTTCGGCTATTTCCATACCTAATCTGGTTGTAGATTCGCTGTGGATGTTTTGGTGAGAAAAATGTTATGTTGGTCATGTGCTGGTTTGAGGAGGTAAAAACCTACTGCTCAGACAAGCTTTTTATTAATTTGTTTTATTATTAGCATTGTGTTCAGTACTGGGCGTGTCAGGGGGCCGGGAGGGCAGCCCGCCGCCTTCCCTCCTGCCCCTGCACGTCCTGCCTGTGATATACGTAAGCGGGAAATTACATAGGCTATGACTAAGTGCGACAGGAAATTCTTAATTTGCTGCCGAGGCCAAAAGCTGGGTATGCCCATGTGTTTAGTTATGGTTTAAGTAAATGATGCGTTGAGCGACTTTTGCTGCTGACTAACCGCGCGTCCCCGGTACCGTTTGACTTTGCCGGCACTTTAATTTTGTAGCAGTAAGGGCGATTTTTGTAGTCAAGTGTGACTACTGACGTATACACTTAATTACCATTCATTTCATGTATTTATAGGACCTCTTAGCGCCTGAATGACATCGACAGGAGGGGTTGTTGATTAACATTTGGTCACTGATATTGTATTTAAAAAACAAGATGGCGGTGTTAGTTCCGACTTTGGTCATGCGCCAAAAGGTCCGTGTGTACTCCTTATTTTACCTATGATTTTTCATCACTGTCCAAATCACAATGCTCTTTATTCCCCATTCTAATAAGGTTGCCGTCGGTTGCTGCCACTGACAAGTCTGTCAAAATCATTGTGATCTTTATTCTCGTTACAATAAGGTCGCTGCTGTCAGAGGTAAAATAATTATGAAGGGACTATACACCTATACTGACGTATAGACTTCCCATTCATGCATTTAGTTCTCATAAATGCATAAACGGGTGTGGTGTCGTCCATACTTACGACACGATAACTCTGGAGTCGGTCGCGCCGTTGGGGCTGGGCGCGTCGAACACGCCGAGCTCGGGCTCGCGCGCGCGCTTGGGCGGCGACCACAGCGCGCCCGGGGAGCCGTCCAGGCGCATCTTGGCCACCAGCACCTTGAGCACGCGCCCGCTCGTGCTGAGGTAACAACATCGTAAGTTACATTTATAATAATAAACATTCAGAAAGCGGTACAAGCCGTGTCCGTGTACTCCGGACACGGCTCGCATTGTCAGGAGATTCCTCTCTCTGGAGCCCTGACCGCCGGTAGCTGTGACCCTGTTCCCGATACTAATCGATTCCCGATCTTTTTATTTATAAAAAATATTTAAAAATATAATTTATAAGTATTTAAATGAAACAAAGGAAATAATAACATTATATTTCGAAAAAAATGTTAGTAAACATAATACTTGAATAAATATGTTAGTAAACATATAAATTGGACAAATAATGGTAAAACAGGCAATAAAATTTCCCCACAATTATGTTATGATGTTTTAAAAAAATTGTGGAATATAGTAATTTTTTCGCAATAAAAAAAATGCTAGTATGTACTGCTATGTAAGTATGTATGTGTATGTGACGCACCTGTTCCGCCGCGACGAGTTGGGTCTGGGCGAGTAGTGTTGCTGGCGCGGCGTGGCGAGCGGCGGCGGCGACGACGTGCGCTTGCGCCGCCGCACGGTCGGGGAGAACGCGCGCGCGGCCGGCGGGCTGCTGTCGGGCTGTGCGGGGACACCATGTTTACCATATGTTACCATGAATTCAGTACATTCTAGAACCACATGCTTTGGTATTCCTCGTCGGTTATTAAAAAAAATCTACTCGATCAAAATGTATGGAATAACTGATTTTTTTTTGCCTTACGCCATGTTGAGGAAAGAGATGTTATAGAGACAGGCTTGAACGACAGTCTCTTAAAACACACTTTACAAAAAGCGAAAGCTACATGACAACTAACAAATGCGTGCAATGGCTGGGCAGATCCACTCAAACCTGTCTGGTCCTTTCCACAGAAGACCATTTCAGACTCTAATCTGCATGGTCCTCATATGGCCTAACCAATATTGTGTTTAAACTCTAACGAGAGTGTTTCTTCTCAGAGGATTCAGATAGGAAACATCAAACTCATATACTTAAAACGTAATTTATTTTTGATGTGTAAAAGTGTTCCTTTGAACCAATTTACAGAAATACATATAAAATATGATTTATGTAAAAGTAAGTGTTAGTCAACTTTTGACTAAATAATTAGACAATGGCGCCGATTCCCTTGTTCACAAACTAAACTAAATTTAAGTGCAGTGCATCTTTTTCTTTCTATTTCATTAAGAAAAGGACAGAAGATAAATATTACTTTAGTCCTGTCACATTAGTCAGCGCTTGACGTAAATTGACAAAATACTTATCTATTTTGTTACAGAAATAGTTAAAATGCAAGAAATTATTCGGGGAATTGGACATTCTGGGAAGTGGAATATTCTGTCCCAAGTCTCGACGACTCGACTCGAGTCTCGAGTAGACTTGGGACGTTTTAGGAAGAGGGATGTATTAGTCAACAAACAAATAATTAAAATTCAGTACCTCTGTGCTTTCTCCAGTCTTTCGGCACGATGTATTGGGAGTTTTGTCCACTTCCGTGGTAGAATCCGGCTCTAGATTTCTACCACTTTTTGACGCAGGTCCCTGAATATGTAATTACAGATGTTGACAACTATTGGACTATTGGCTTGCATGTCTAGTGGTTGCAAGCTCGACCGATGACCATGGTGGGTTCCCAGGTCAGGCAGTGTTATTTCATTAAGAATTTCTCAGTAGTAGGCTGGAGCCTGGATTATTGCGTGGTTTAATGTAATAGGTTCGCCCCTGGACTTAAAGATTTCTGGCGAAATGTGTGTGCAGTAACTGTGGGATATACAGGGTGGCAGGGGCATTGATGCACAACCTGTTACCATATATTCATTACATGATTTTGGAGCCCCTGCATTGAAAGTTTTCGTCGGGTATTAAAAAAAAAAACCACCTGTTTCATAGCAAAGTGCAGTACCCTCTTCGTCAAAATTTATGGAACAGTTGATATTTTTCCGAACCGACGAAAAATTTAGGGGTTCTAGAATCATGTGCTGAATGTCCCTGCCAACCTGTATAAGTTATTCAGCAAGACGGTAGCGGGGCGTATTTTTAAGAATTTTCAGTCGTTAACGCACGCACAACAAGCGACCTATATTCGTTTGTGGTGCACCTTAAATCATACATACCTTAGAATTAGTAGGAGCATCAGAGTGAGCGGGTCCATCATCTAACAACCAACTGGGACCTTCTAGTGGGTTGTCAAATGGGCAACTACCTTGTGGGCGAGTCGGTTGCTTGTCTTTGGGTGGCTCTGGTTGTTTATCTCGAGGGGGATCTGATCTGTGCCACCGGTCTTCCATAGGGCCAATATGTAAAGTTAGGCTGCAATAAAACGAATGAATTGAATCTATAATACATATAAGCGTTTCATGACCAATCAAGCCGTCATTGTGTACGCACTAGGGTGTATCAAACGACTTGAATCTTTGCCACTGTCATGACAGCCTTCGGCCGTTATGTGGTCACCGTTTCTTTTAGTCGGTTTAAGGGCAAGAGAATGATGATCATATTGTAAACCTGCCTAAATCTGCCCAGCCTTCTCCCAACTATGTTGGGGTCGGGTTCCAGTCTAACCGGTGCTAGCTGAATACCAGTATTGTACATGGAGCGACTGCCTATCGGATCTCCCCAACCCAGTTACTGGGTAAGACGATACCCTGGTTGTCAGACTTTCGGGCTTCTGACGACCCGTAACGACTGTCAAAGATCTCCGAATGACAGCCGGGACCAGCGGCATAACGTTCTTCCGAGCCACGGAGGGTCTTGGTGTGTAAAGATGGTCACCCATCCACGAACCAACCGCGGCAAGCGTAGCTTAACCTGGTCGATCGACCCATGCGGCTGTTATTACGTAGCCACAAGCCCCTCATCTTTCTTAAAAAAATGTTATTTAAATTCTTTATTACATACCTTACTGGCTCTATCTCTCTAGCAGTAGCAGTTGTGTCCTCTTCGCTCACTGGGTCCAGTTTACTTCTGTATAATTATAAATAACCTGAGACATTATATCCTTCCTCATTACTACCAAATTTTATAGAATTCGAGAATATTCATAAAATAATACTTAAATAAGCTTGCCAATAACCACGGCCAAGTAAGCATTACCTAAAGTAAGATTGCTAAACGCTTACTTTAATTCCTTTAGAAAGCATTTCATTAAGCGACTGTGAGCAAGCGACGCATACAAATACGACTGTTATTTTATATGAATAATGGTCATATTCGTATGTGACGCTTACTAAACTTAGCAAAATATGTAAGTCATCTGCCTAGCCTTTTCCCAACTATGTTGGGGACGGCTTCCAGTCTAACCAGATCCAGTCTAACCGGATTTTACATGGAGCGACTACCTATCTGACCTCCACAACCCAGTTACTGGGTAATACGAAACCCCTTGGTAAGACTTGTTTGTCAGACTTTTGGGCTTCTGACGACCCGTAATGACTGTCAAAGATCCACGAATGTCAGCCGGGACCAACGGCTTAACGTGCTTTCCGAGGCACGGAAGGGCCTTGGTATATGAAAATGGTCACCCATCCACGGACCAACCGCGGCAAGCGTAGCTTAACATGATCGATCGACCCGTGCGGATGATATTACTTAGCCACAAGCCCCTAAACGCAAAGTATTTAAGTGCGATCTGGAAATCCTGGCCTTATAGTAAAAGTATTACTTACGTTTCATATTCATCACCTTCTGATATATGGTCATCTGAGTCCAAACTGTCGTCATCACCTGTCAAGAAAGCATTTAAGATATATCAAAGTTAACACAAGATTAATTTCTGCATAAGTATTTGTATGGTAGCTACTATTATGAAATAGTGTAGAAATTAATGAATTTGTGGTGTGTGTGAACTGTGAATGCATAATCAGCCCTTGATGCCCACTGCTGGGACAGAAGCCACCTCTCTTCAAGAGGGAGTGGGCTGTAATCCACCACGCGGGCCCAGTGCGGTTTGGTATCTACCAAACCGCCACCAAACCTAGAACCAAAAATTCGAGAACATGTGACATCTGTCACATGTCCTTGAATTTTTGGTTCTAGGACGTGCCAGTTTCCTCTCAATTTTTTCCTTCATCGTTATGAGAGCAGTGGTGATGAAAGTATTGTAAGCCACCACATTATTGTAACCCACGATCTACAGTCAGGGCCGATGCCACTGGGCCACCACTGCTCATATGCATTTGGTTAGACGGGGTGACAACACCAACATAGTTAGTAAAAGCAGATGATGAAATGAATTATATGATTATGGCCTATTAAATCACCGTCCTTCTAGGGTAGCTGGCAATAGTGACCGACGAATTATCGGTTTCGGTCGAAAATCGTGCTTCAGTCGGTCAAGTTGAAGTCGTGGTGAGTTGTATGAAGTTATTATATCCATGTCTACCCATGTAGTTACCTCCCAACCTGTGTTGCTCAAATTCCTCGGGACTGTCCTCAGCGTTATTTGCCTCCAAGTCCGTATCAATGTCCATTTCTATATTGTTGTTTGGCAGATCTGATATATCTATCCGTGTTAATGGTATGTAGACATCTGAAAAATATAGATTAATTTAAAACTTTAGATACGATTCTGAAATGTTGTTTTTATTGTTGTAACTTTCAAACAATTTTTATTTGTGCTTTCTCATAATATGTATCATAAGTACATAAAATATGGGGCAAAAATATAGGCCTCTTTTCATACGGAAAAGGCCTGGGCATTGTTCACCATGATTGCTCTAGGCGGATTGGCGATTTCAGACTTATATTAAGTATTAGTTGTGCCCGAGACTTTGTTTGCGCCGATGTCGGAAAACTATAATGTGACTCTTTACCAATTCTTTAAAGGAGCCTCCCCGAGTGACGTTAGAAATCGGTATCCAATCCCCCAAACGTCCGGTGCACCCTGGACACCTAGCACTCGGTAACGCACAGTCTAGGTGACTAATCCTTTCACCACAATGGCACGAACCGGCCTTTCTCAAGACCCATCCCAAACGGTTATTTTAAGAGCCAATCCCCGGACCTTAACCACTCCAGCCCTTTGTGTTATATCAATAAATATAAGACACACAAATTATTTTTTTAATTGTTGTTTTGTTATAGGTACTGTATATACTTTCATATGCATTTAGTAAAAAGCTGTTATTTTGACATTATATACAACTTCAGTTTTTTTATTTGTATAGTATTGATAAGTCCAGGTTACAATACACTGTTTTTGCTTATGACATGTATGCCATTCATGTCCCTCTCTGTGCAAAGGCCTCCCTACTCTCTTTCCACCTCTCTCTGTCCAGAGATGTAAAGGTATATGAAAAATATCAGCAACATTTTACTGAATGATTTTCAAGGTATGTATATCTAGGGTTAAAAAAAAAAAAATGTCTGGAAGAGTATAAATCAAGTATAATTTTATTTACCTTGTAACATGTGCATGGGCACTGCCCTCTCTGTTATGCTACGATTCTGGGTTGTTGCTGTTGACCCTGGAAAAAGTTTTATTAGTAATGAAATAAGTAGTAACCTGTACTGTCCCACTGCTGGGCAAAGGCCAAATCCTTCCAGGAACTCTTTTCCTGTGCATTAACAAAATATCTTATTTTTTCTACCTTTATTTTTTTAGGCATCATTGCACTCTGGGTGCATATGCCAGCCTCATAGGGTCAAACATAGCATAATCAGGCTACAATGTTCCCACTGCTGGGACACAGGCCTCCTCTCTGCGAGTTGGAGTCAAACATATCATAGCATAATTATTAGTATGCAGCCTGCATTGGCAGCCAATGAAGTTATATCCAGGGGGGTAATTGCGTAGCACACTATCAGTAGCAATGGCTATCATTTTGACAGATCAGTAATATTAATTGCGTTGTTTACATTGTTGAGTAGACAAATTTTGCAAACATTATGTAGCAATGGATTAGCAGTAAATGATTCAGAATGTGACTGAAAGTGTGTTACACTATTAGGGTGCAGGAAAAAACTGAAAATTACTCAATAAACTGCATGAGATTTATTCAAATTATTTCATATATTAATGCATAACTTACTTGGGTTACTAGTATTCAACATAGTCCTGCTAAGAGCCACGACAGGCTGTATGGACTGCCCTCCCATCATCATCGGAGGCACTCTATGCACCCGCTCACTCTTCTCTGTCTTAGGTGTCCCACCAATAGAACTCCAACGAGGGGACTGAGCTTCCAACTCCTGACGTTCTCTCATGTACACTTTAGCTATTTCCATGCTTTTGGCAATTTCGGCAGAAGCTTTGACAAGATGGGAAATAGCTTTTTCACTTGCATCTTGTAATGCAGCATCCAGTTTCCTTGCTTGAAATCCACCATTGTTTCTGAGCCTCTATTGTACAAAAAATCCGTTTTATGAGGATAACAAACTCGTGTGATTTTCCACAGCTTAGTGCATATTCTAGCTAGAGGCATTCGTGCTACATGTTAGCCACAGCTAAACAGACTGTGAACTTAAATTGACTTTAGATAAAAATGAGCAAATTCTACATTTTGTAAGGATTTTTTTTCCGAACATAATAACTGTCCTCTAAAACAGCGTGATTGACAATACTACAAAAACATTGCATTGGGCTTTCAAAGCAAGTAAGTCGTGATAAGAGTGGAATGGACACTTACGCTCAATTTTAGTCTTAATTCATTGATTTCCTTCATAAGTTCCAGCTTTTCATCGTCCTTCTGTGCAGCCGTCATCTTCCAGTACTGGACCTTCTGCGCCAGCTCATTGTTTTTCTCTTTCAAATCTTTGAATTCTTCTTCCAGCGTCGCCATTGCACAAAACACCTAAGAATGAATTTAAACAATCTGTATTTAATTGTACCCAAGGTACGAAACAGTGGTTCCACAATGTGTGCACTAATAAATTCACCAAGAAAATATTTTTAATCATCCATTTTCAATAACAATCATCGAAATTGAAAAAACGGTAAAATTAAATTCTTACACAAATTTTGAAATTGACAAAGTCAAACAAATGTCATTGATTACTGATTTTAGTGTCATCGCAGCGATCACAGCATTCACAGCGACTGTCACAGAAAATATAGAGAACTCTCAAGAAAACTAAAAATTCATTTTTGCCTAAGTAGAAAAGTATAATTTAATGTAAAATTAACGTAAGTATACAACGTTGTATATTGTGCTTTGAATTCTGAATATCTAATGCGTAAAGACGCGTCCTCACTTGGGCCACGCGGCCTCAAAGCCTCGCGAGGCCCGGTCATTCTCCTGTCTACTCTTCTCTCTGAAAGATAAAATACACAAAGCTTAGACCATCGTTGTAGTAAAGTGTATGCCTGCCTAAGCCTGAATCGAATCCATTACCTTCTATAGAAAGACGGCTACTCGTCAGTCGGGCCTTTCTGCCGTGCTCACTTGGCTTCTTTCAGGAGAGCTATACAATGTAATGTTTGTAAACTTCATTCATCCTAATTAGTTTTTGGATCACTAAGGGTCAGTTCACACCGAGACGCGACGCGACGCGACGCTGCTGGAAGAGGCCAGTGAATTCGCGCTGCGCCGCGCGGCGCCGCGCTGCGCCGCGAGGCGCATCGTAAAATCGTTGGCAACACGACGCCGCGCGGCGCAGCTAGACGCCGCGCGGCGCAGTGGGACGTGTCTACATTCGCTACGTGCTCCCGCCCCGCCCCGCGTCCACCCGCAGTCTACCATTTGCAAGCGCATGAGAACGACGTATATTTGGCGGGTGCATTATGGAGATCGTAACTTTTTGTAATCCATTTTCAAATAATCATAAAAAAATTCTGGATAAGTGGCAATGTGGTCATAAGCCAAGGTATGAAATTCACCATGAATTAATCTATTTCTCCATAAATTATGCACCCAAATACTCCTGTGTGATGTTTTCTTTTTAATTTTATTTTTGTATTCTTCTTCCTCTTCCTCTTCTGCAAGAAGTCCGATTATAACAAGATCCCAGTCTATCATTATAATATCACTCGATCACTCGACCGTACTGCATCAATTCTGCACGAAGTCTGGACGGAAATAGTAGAGACAAGTCGCCACGGCGGCCTCGGCTGCGCCTCGCGGCGTCGCGCTGCGCCGCGCGTCGTCGCGCTGCGCCTCGCGGCGTCGCGCTGCGCAGCGCCGCTCTCGCACGCCGCGCGCACCGGCGAAGTACCGCTGCGTCGCGCTACGCCGCGAGGCGTCACGAGGCGCAGCGCTGCACCGCGCAACGTATTCTGAATTCTCACAATGGAATGTGTACCTTTTCGTGTAGAAAATAAAGTATATTTTAAGTCACTCTTTTAAAGTTTGCGCGCAGCGTCGCGTCGCGTCGCGTCTCGGTGTGAACTGACCCTAAGCTAACAAATGGTTTTAGCCGTAGGTCGAGGTTGCAATATAAGAAATATTGCATCCAGAATTCATAGTACTGGCAACATTCACCGACCGAACGGTGAACTGTCAGACAGCTTATATTATAATTATATTGTAGTCTGTGGTCAGACATATGTCAGAGAGAAAGACAAGCGTGCATGGTGATAACACGCGCGTTTTGAGGTTATATCTCATTCACGCTTTATTGTGAGGCACTTTATTTACTAAACAATGTCGTTCCGCGGTAGAGGCGGTGGCGGCGGCGGTCGAGGTGGTTACGGTGGCGGCGGCAACGGCGGTGGCGGAGGCCGAGGCTTCGGTGGTCGTGGAGGCGGCGGCGGCCGGGGTGGCTTCGGTGGTCGCGGTGGAGGCGGAGGCCGAGGTTTCGGCGGTCGCGGAGGCGGCGGTGGCGGATTCAGACAAGATCAGGGCCCGCCCGAATCCGTCATCCCCCTAGGACACTACGGCTGGACAGTACAAGACGACCTAGTGTGCAAGGTGGACATCGAAGACGTGCCATACTTCAACGCGCCCATCTTCCTCGAAAACAAAGAACAGATCGGAAAAATCGACGAGATATTCGGCAATCTGCGCGACTACTTCGTGTCTGTTAAGATGAGTGATAACTTTAAAGCAAACAGTTTCAAGGATGGACAGGAGTTTTACATTGATCCTGCGAAATTGTTGCCGCTCAAGAGGTTCTTGCCGCAGCCGCCAGGCGCGAAGAGAGGTCGTGGCGGTGGGCGGGGAGGTCCTCGCGGTGGACGCGGCGGCGGCGGCGGATTCGGTCGAGGTGGTGGCGGTGGCTTCGGCCGAGGAGGTGGCGGTGGTGGTGGCTTCGGTCGCGGCGGTAGTGGCGGTCGGGGAGGCTTCGGTCGCGGCGGTGGTGGCTACGGAGGCGGCGGTGGTGGCTACGGAGGCGGCGGCAGAGGAGGAGGCGGCTTCAGAGGCGGACGCGGAGGGCGATAGCCTCCATGTGGTGATTAGACAATGGTTATGTGCATTTAGAGTTAAGGAGTTTGTATTATTGTCCATTGTTAATGTTGACTGCGAGGAACTGTATGAAAGGATAGGATATTCTTATTATAAGTGTTACTTAGATACATTTGTTGTTTTTGTCTGACTGCCTAGTTAGCCAGGGGCTACTGATGTATGCAATAAATTATAAATTGTAGGATACAGGATATCTTTTACAAAAATTGTGTTGAATGCTTAAAAGAGCAGCTTTCTGTAAACTTATAAATGTAGTCATCTTTAGCATTGAAAATAACCAACAAAATACCTCTGAATGTCTGCGTGCCTTATTTATAAGGTTAGAAATATGAAAAAACTTTTAGTTGTAAAGTTCTGCGGGATGTTTCTAACATTTCATGATACTTGCAGTAGCTAGCAATTTGTATCATTATTCAATTTTGTTGTATTTTACTGCTAAGCTATAGGACTATTTCATTGAAGACGACAGTAACAAATAAGCCTAACAATAATTATAGTTTTGATTGTGACATTGCAAGAAGAGATCACTATAAATAAACATTTATAAAAGCAATGTAAAAAAGCTTAAATAATAATAATTATAAGAAATAAAAGTTATATTTTAAGATGTATTGCTTTTTATTTGCTTTTTTTAACCTTGGTTCAAATGAATAATTTTCATGATGATATTATAAATAATAAAGTATTTCTTATAACCTATTAAATAATATTTTAGAAACATATATTTTGCTATCAGCTTTAATATAACAGTCCAGATTTAGATTATTCTAGGTCACTGGCTGGAACTAATTCTACCTACCTTGGTACTATCGCCAAATGCTATATCTAACCATTTTGAAAACAAAATCCTGTGTACATTATGACCACAGATGCATCCATATGTAAAATTAAAACTCGCTTTTCAGGTCAGCTAATAATATGCGCTGCCAGCAGGAATAGCCCTTATGGTGGTCAGATATAGATTTTGTCCTAATGATCTTAAAACTAACACCTTGTAAAAAAAGAGGGTGTTTGTTTATGACCACACAATAGAAGTAAAAACTTATAACGAGACAATTATAATTCAAGTCCCCAACCGACTGGAGCTGAGTTTAACCAATTCAGCGTCAGTAACCTGAGTGTGACAGTTCAGTATCATTCACAGTACAAAAAGAGTGCAAAGTGCGTCTAAAGAAGTTTTCACTTTAAAAAACAAAAGTGCAATACAACCTATTGAAGTTGCTTTAGTAGTCACGGATAGAGCTATAAAAATTAACTAAACCCATATAATATTAATACACATTCATTGTGCATGCTCTGCTGATGCCCAGATAGTAATGTTGGATTTCTGAAGTGCATATACATAATTATGGGACTACCCCAAGCATTCATTCTTGCATACCCATGTGATAAGAATAACAAGGATAATTGAATAAAAGGACTGTTTCCTACAAATAAAATCTTACTCTATAATTATTCCAAATTCTCTAATTCACATTTCCCTCCACTTGGTATGTAATTATCAGCTAAAGCCTTTCCTCTGTGATTGAAGATGTAGAAAGATGGCAGATTCCTCTGAGTTTCCCATTTAACAGTGTTCAGTTCTGCAGCTGCAGGTATTTCTCGTAGATTTCCAGCTACGTTGAGCACCCCCCACATTACAGCGAATAAACTTATCACGGCTTGTACCACAATCTGAAAAGAGGAACATGGAATCAGAAATTAGTCTGATGGATGATTTTCGATGAAACAATTTTAATATTTGTTCGTATTGTCAGTTAATTACTTACGTCCAAGGGCAAGGTGGTGAATTCCTGTGATGTTATCCGAAGGTATGAACGATCTACAACAAAAGTACCGTATAATTCACTGAATTACTTTTAAAAAGTAAAGAATCATGTGGCGTAAACACTTACGCTGGGCAGCCGAAAAGGCGGAGTGGAATAAGGATATAAATCCTACTATAACGATAATTTTATGCACTGAAGATCCCATCGTGATATAGAATTATCTTGTTAATCCTTTATATTCTAATACAAGATTTTACAAACAGTGATATCACAAAATGACAGGACAGGACATTCACTGATAATAATTTTGACAGGTTTTTTTTTTTGTTTAGCAGCAACAAGGATAATATAAAACCTCCTAAAAATAATTCTCGTTTTGCTAAGAAGTGCAATAACAATTACTTGATAATTATTTGGCTGCTTCTTCTTACCTTGAAACATTTATTAAATTATTAAGAAAGAAAAACTCCGATTTCAGTTGGTTTGTCTCAAATATAATTAGAGTCGATTAAAACTAACAGTGTATAGTAAGTTGAGTACACCGAACACCTCTAGTTATTTCAAATTTGCGGCAGCGGCTGGGCGTGTGTATTGTGTTTAGTATTCAGTTTATTTTCGAGATTTTATAAAAGAAAGTGCCTTTCAAAAAAGAAGATGATCAGGAATCCTAGACTACAAGAATTCCAAATGGATACAAAGCCCTCACGGAGGCCTGGGAAACAGAAATTTAGTTATTTTTTCTACAATAATGAAACAGGTGAAATACTGGGACGAACGCCTGAAAGTTGGGGTCAGTGAACTTATTTATTTACATATTTTCATGAGATCGAAAGATTTTCTTAAGTTACTTCTTTTACATGTTATTTCATGTTATTTGTAGTAAATCAACTGTTGTATGGAGGGCGTGGCTTGTTGGCAGTTTCGGCAATTCTCTCCTTACATAGGATTGAAATATCATTGTTACTCATGCCATGGCTCACAGTTAAATATGTTAGAGAGGTCTCAAGATTTCTTTTACTATTCGATTCATCAGCATGCTTACTTAAAAACTGTATTTTTTGTTCTCTCAGCATACATACAACCAAAAGTTTTAAAACATTTAAACAGGGGCCCGATTTCTTTAGGTACTTTAAAACTTGAACAATTTGATCTATTCGCCCACAATTATCTGAAAGTACAATAATTGTACTTCAAGAGCAAAGAGGTCAAAGGCAATCCGCTAAAACCTTTATCCAATTAATTAGAAATAAATCCTGGCAGCCAGCATAAATAATCACATAAATAATCTTTCAACCATAGCTAATCTACTTAGAAGCCCTATATTCTGTCTGTTCTAGACTCACTTTCATTAACCTTATATTCACCAGGTCTCTTGATTACCCAGATTTATGCTTGGTTTGCGTTCCCATGTCTTCGAACTGAACAGACTGCTGTGCTGCTGGGGAGTTTGTAGTGCCACTTCTTCCCAGCGAAAGCACTAGGAAGTGGTGAAGGGCACTAGGTTTTGTGTAATTTTGATGTTCAAAAAATGTTAATTGTTAGCCTAGTTTGAATAAATGACTGATTTAATGTAGGAAAGCAGCCAAAAAAATCATAGTTAATAAGTTTATGATCAATAAGAAGGGTTGGATCGAGGTGGCTCTAGAAAAGGATGACTGGAAGGATTTGGGGGAGGTCTTTGCTCAGCAGTGGGACAGTGTAGCCCTAAGTAAAAAAAAAAAAAACTTTATGGAAGATAAAAATGATTGATAATAGATAGTATGGAAGAAAAAGTTAAGCTTGTGCCATCTTTAAATAAATTGGTAAAAAGTCAAAGGTCTTTTTGTTCTGACCAAGTATGCTATGAATAGATAAGGCATTTTGTTTTTTTTTTTTATACTAATTAGCCTTTTCTGTTTTACTGGAGGGCAGAGGTCTTCTTTTCTATCATTTATTTATTGCTTCTTGGGACTGATAATTGAGTTTGAATGTAATGTAGTTTGACCCGCCACCTTCTGGGCCTCCCAGCACTATCATTATATTTTTAAACTATAAATAGAGGCTCTTGAGTTTTCAATACTCATTGCTTAAATCTTAGAGACGATAGGGTTGTTACTTTTTCATTTTAATAAAATTATCAAGTTGCATATATTAAGAGTTTTGAGATTAAGACAGTAATTAATTTGTTCCTTAAAAATTCTAATGCATGAGTTCCAATTTTTTGTTGCTGTTTTTTTTTTTAAATTTAGCACACTAAACGCCCCTCAACTTAGTAACGATAAAACTGCTATTGTGTCTCGTTCAGTGTCCTTAAATGGAATGGGTTAATTAAAATAATAGCATTGTGCAAGATAAAATTAAATATTTGCACACCATATGTACCAGAATGTAAAAGGGGCCATTATCGTTTTAAGATCTTATGCAAACCTACATTCTGGCAAATAAATGAATTTGAAACACATCTTCAAGTTGAATGTAAAAAAAAACTAATAAAAATCAGGTACTGAAAGTGGCAGTCCTGAGATTGTAACAAGATTCCTCTGTTGAAATAAATCAGTCAAATTATCATTTTTGTTTCAACTAATTAGGGCAATGACACTTAAAAGCAAAAGGTTTAGAATTATTCTTGAAAAGCTAATATTTTTATGACTTTAGACAACAAAAACTGATTTGTTTTGAGAAAGAAATGAAGGAATTTTTATGACTTGCAATTAGTTGTTTATAGTTCTCCTTATCGATTTCGATAACGGCGACCCTTTGTAATTATAATTTCCTAACCTGAGGCTATGCCTAGCAGTAGGACACAGTATAGGCTAACAAAACAAAACCTAATATGACTCACTAAGTCGCCAGAGCGAATTTTGTTTAAAATAACCCAGTCGCAACTAAAGCCACGTCCCCACCAGCAGCCTAATTGCGTAACACATTTTCGGCAAATGATTGAGATTAATTCCACTATCATGTAATAGCAACAGCTGTTGGTTTGAAACGCTAAAGAGTGAACGATATGTGCTTAAGAAAATCGTAAAATGAAACAAAAAGCGATCGAGACGAAACCAATTAATCTCAATCATTTGCTGAAAATGTGTTACACAATTAGGCTGCAGGTCCCCTCCGTGAGGCCGAACCGCGCGGTCGAGCCTCGTGGGTTCTTATAATGGGGAGGACGCGTTGCAAACAAAAACAAAATGCCAATAATAGTAGTATTTTTTATTAAAAGAAACTTTCGAATTTACGTACGTCTAGGTCGCACGTTCGGGCTATGGGCTGTGAAGTATAAATTTATTTCTAAAACATTAATATTTCTCTTACAGGTAAAATCCTGATCTTCTACTCAATCTTCTACGCGGCTCTAATAACCCTCTTCGCGATCTGCATGGTAACATTCCTCCAGCACTTTATCAACCCTCGCGTGCCTCGTCTGCAGCAGGACGACAGTGTGATCGGCTCCAGTCCAGGGTTAGGCTTCCGGCCGCTGCCGCCCGATGTTAGGAGCACACTGATATGGTACAAGGGAACTGGGTATGACAGCTACAAGTACTGGGAGGATCAGCTGATTGATTTCTTGTCAGGTGAGTAAATAAAGATTTACGGATAAGTTAAACTGCAATAAGAACGCGTAACAATAATGCTGGCATTTTTTTATTACATACATACATTTCCCATGGGGGTAGGCAGAAACTAGAGTTGAGTTGAGTTTGAGTTTGACAGTTCAACAACATTCATTGCGTTATTTACGTTGTTGAATAGACAAATTTTTAGAACATATGAAGCAATGGGTTAGCAATGTGTTCCGCAATTAGGGTGCAGAACGCCACCTGCTAAGGTCCTTACATACTCCTTTTGCTGTCTTCTTGTACAGACAGTCCGTCTGTATTACTGACAGGCAAGCAACATTACGTCGATGAAAGCCTAGCCCCCAGCGCCTCGTCGCCGCCGGAGCCTTTTTAAAATATTATAATGAGAGATGCTACCAATATGATGCTGTCTCGATTAGTTTTTCACTTAATAGAATAATAATAACAGAAGCAAAAGAAGTATGTAAGAATTTTTACCCTGCCCCCCTTTTTACCCTGTAGATAGTGTATGGTCAGTTCCAAAACTATCCGATGAAAGTTTAAACAAACTAAAAAAAAAGGTTAAATTCTTACGTAATCACTCACTAAGGGGAATTACTAACACATTAATTTGTATTAAGAAGGTTTCAATTTATATCTCGCCACGTTTCCCAACAATATTGTTTGAATTACGTTATTAAATTGTATGTAATTAGAAAATGTTGACGAAAATTCAGGTTATAAAATTGAATGATGTAATGAAATGTCAAATAAAAAACATCTTTGGGGTGATATTAGAATTTCGGGTTGAAGTATTCAAATATAAATATAACCAAAGCACTCTATTTGTAAGTGGAACTACTGATTGGCATCCACAAGTACGTTTTCTAATCCATTTGTTTACATTTTCATCTGATACGTTTTGAACAGAGTATACATTATGTCATTATGATACAATAATTGCAATAACACATGTTTTAATTTTCGTCTTAGAAATAAAAGCAGCCATAAACTAAACCCTATCAACCTGTTACAGTGTACAAGAAGAAAGGTCAGACCGCAGGCGCGGGTCAGAACATCTACGGCCATTGTGACTTCAACAAGCCCCCACCTCCCGGCAAGGTCTGCGACGTGGACATCCGCGACTTGGACCCCTGCATCGACGAGAACCACTTCTCCTTCCACAAGTCTTCGCCCTGTATATTCTTGAAGTTGAACAAGTTAGTGCTATTTCTTGGTTTGGTTTTTTTTTGTTAATAGAAGGAAAGAAAATACGTTTATTTGTTATAATAAAATGTATCTAACACAAATAAGAACAAGAACACGTTTGGGGAAAATATGCGTCGCATCCACGCAAAATGGTTATCACTCAGCATAATAAATTTAATAATAATAATAAAATTTATTAGACATAAAAAAGGTAGACAGATACAGGATGACACTTAATTTAAGCGTGCGAATAGCCTGGTACATAATAAATGGTCAATGACCTCGTGCTAGGCAAAACCTGTGTTACAGATATACAGCATTATCTGTAACACAGGTTCAGGCGAGACAGAGCCACAGCAGTGGTAAATGTTATTGCATGGCAAACAAGCTGAGGCATTGCAGAAGCCCTTGCTCTGCAAAAACGACTTTAATCTTTGGTCGGATGTGAAAAATTATTTTTGAATTTGATAGTCCAATTATTGAGGAAGAACATAGCTTGCTATATAATATAAAATCACCCTAAGACTCTTAGGAGCCGAGCAAAATGGAAACAAAGTAAGAAAGAACAGCGAAAACGAAGTAATAGCGGGCGAGCAACTCAATGCGACGAAGTCGCGGGCAAAAGCTAGTATTTAATATGTATAGATTTGCTCGTCGCAAACAATCACGGTAAAAAAGGTGTCATGTAATATTGACTTATGCTATAAGTAATGTTTCAGAATCTACGGCTGGCGGCCCGAGTTCTACCTGGGCATGGACGACCTTCCCCGGGATATGCCTCTAGATCTGCAGCAGCGCATCTGGAACCTCACCACCTTTAAACCTGACTATGTTAGTGGTGCCATTACAAAATTCCTGCTTTTTCGTAGTTTTTAATGTCTCTGTATGGGAAAAGTGCTCAAAACATGATGTTATGTGCTAATTGTACAAGTATACGAGCCATTCGGTGTCGCGCAGACTTTTGCAAGTCTAAATTTGCGCAAGTATATCTTTACGTGCGTCAACTACAGAGGCAACTGCAGCCGTTGACACTCGTTGCCTCTGCCGTTGACGTGTGCCGCTCGTGTGTAGAAGTACTAAAATCTCTCACCCCATGTCAAAATTCTACATTTATATCTATAATTTATATAAAGAGGGTCAAGGAGAGGGGGTAGGGGAGGGAGGAGGAGGAGAGGTGAGGGGGAGGGAAGGACAAGGGGTCTATTATATTCATTCTATTCAATCAACAATTTTTCTTTTTTAGGGAAACATGGTGTGGGTATCCTGCCAGGGCGAGACGCCTGCCGACAAGGAGAACATCGGGCCCATCAATTACCTGCCCTATCCTGGATTCCCAGGGTACTTCTACCCTTATGAAAATGCTGAGGGGTACTTGAGCCCCCTAATCGCTATTCACTTAGAGAGACCCAGAAGTGAGTACAATGTTTTTTATACCAACCTATTACGGTCCCACAGCAGGTCAGAGGCCTCTTCTATACAGAGAACGTACGACATTGGATGAAGGATAATATCATGAGGAAACCGGCATGTCCTAGAACCAAAAATTCGAAGATATGTGACATCTACCAACCCGCACTGGGCCCGCGAGGTAGATTACAGCCCACACGAAGAGAGGAGGCCTGTGTCCCAGCAGGGGGTATCTTATAGGCTAATTATGCTAAGTTAAAAACATGTTTAATACACATCTCTGCTTAAAATTCGGTTAATAAAGGCGTTATGTTATAACGTATATTTGTTACTTTTTCAGCCGGTATTGTGATAAACATCGAGTGCCGCGCCTGGGCCAAGAACATCAAGTACGACAGGAGAGACCGACTGGGTGTCGTTCACTTTGAGCTGATGATCGAATAGTTACTACAGTATCCGTCCAAATGCGTCTACTCGGCTCTAGGTATGAGGTACAGTAATATCCTGAAATTATGTAGTTTTATGAATACTAAGGACCGATTTTACAATGTCTTGATAGACAGAGATAGAGGTAGAAGTAAGATATATCTTACTTCTTCGTGTCGCTGGCACGACAGTAATTTAAATTTTGTTGGCCCAAAACTTCTTATTATATCTGTAATGTATCAACTTACTAATTAATTAAAGTGTAGCTGGGTTTGTATGAAATTATCTGCCATATTGTTAAGCGGAATTTTATGAGGAGACGATGAAACGGCCACAAAATAAATAAATAAGCATTTTCAAGTTTTTAGATGTAATGCGCAGTTTAAAAGATATCGCCAAGGTTGCCGAAGTGTGCATCCTAAAAATATGTTAATTTAGGTAAATATAAGGACCAAAGTTGAAATAATACGTAAAAAGGAGTTGCCGGAATTAAACTATAAAATTCGGGATTTTGCGCCCGGTTGATGGCATTAGGGTCGCCCCCAATTACATGGGGCTTAAACATGACCGGCGAAATGTGGGTGTACCTAGTATGTACACCTCTGCCTATCTCTTCGGGGAGGTGCGTTATGTTAATACATATTTCAGGATGTTACTGAACACGGTCTTTCCAGTAGACCGAGTAGACCAAAGCAATTAGTTCATGGTATGTATGTAAGAAAGGTTTATTGCAATAATTGTGTGAGATTTACATTTTAACGCTTGGTCTTTCCAGTAGACCAAAATAATATGAAATGGAAAATTGTATTTTTTAAATCGCGAAAGTGCCAGTGTGAATATTATACTTATGTATTTTTAATAATCTAAAGACTACTTAAACTGATAGAATCTCAAGGTAGCTAAAATTCTTTTTTTTTTTATGTCGCTTAAGTCAAGTCTTATAAAGGACTGACATTGATATGAAAAATAGAGAACTGATTTCCTATTTCAATATTTGAAGTACTATGTAAATGCTCCCAGGCAGCTTTATACCAATTAAAGCCAATTTATCAATCGTCAGATAACTTTTTTCTGGAGAATAAATATGCAGCATAGCATAATCAGCCTGTAATGTTCCCACTGCTGGGACGCAGGCGTCCTCTCGGTGAGAGGGAGTGGGTTGGAATCTACCACACGAGCCCAGTGCGGGTTTGTAGATGTAACATGTCTTTGAAATTTTGGTTCTAGGACATGCCGGCTTCCTCACGAAGTTTGAATGAATATGACCATTTATTTAATTATTTTTTATACAAAGGCTGTTCAAACGCAATTTTTATTCCCAAGTAAAAGTTATCTGAAGATTGTAAAGTCAGCTCTTGAAATAGTAATAATACTATTTAGATAAACTTCGATTTAATAATAATATTATCTGTAGGTAATATTAATACATAATATTTTATCAAGCTCATGCATTTTAAATAGCAGTTTTACATAAGGTCGACTTCAATAATAATCCGTCCAATGATAAATCGTTTTGATATATTTATGCCTTTATATTTGTGTTGTGTATGTCACTGTAGATATTAATATTTTTGTGTGTTGTGTTGATTAGTTCATAAGAATATGTACTGTGTATGTTTTCATACGAGATTTTCACGCATTTATACCCAGTGATTACTAAAGTGTGTCACACTGAGGCGAATTCCGCCTGGGATTCAACACAAAATTCGCTCGCGCTGATTGTGTCAACTCATTTATCGAGGAATTCAAACTGGCACGTATAATCGCGTAACTTTATAATCCTTAAAACAATCCCCGCGCAGGCGCGTCCCACGTCCTGCGCAGAATACGTCTCTGTTTGACTGGCCCTTGATAGTCCTAACAGCCCGATATATAATTCTAAACTCAGTATAGGTCTAAATAAATAAATAAATATGTATGTACCTAATATAATTTTATTATTTTTATGTAGGTAATCTCTTATATCAGACTCTTAACATTCAAGACTGACTGATAGATTTCAATCGCCTTCTAAATAAAATAATGACAAAGATGTAGCTTCAAATAGTTTAGTTTTTTTACCTTGTACTTATAGTACCTACTTATGACTAACTTTATTTTTATATGGATTAGCATTTCTATGAATATGTTTTGATTTATAGATTTATTTTTATTTTCTATACTTATTAGTTATGTACTTTTTATACACGGTTCAATAAAAAAAGACTTCACTAAAGGGAAGTTTCTTATATCAAATGAATCTCATTCCATATCCGTCCAATGATATTAATATTGAGAAAAGAGGTATGTATTGACAAATATTCCATACAATTATAAGTTTTATATTAAGGCAATAAAGTGTATATTAGAGTGAACGATATCTTTCCATATCAAAGTGCCTGAAATGTATTTTTAAGCAATAAAATATTAAAAATATTTCTCTTGTTTTTATTTAATTTATATCTCCAGCTATTGAACAACTATTTAAAAATAAGACCACAAATAAAGTTATGGTCTTATTTTGCAACATAGTTTTTCAACCTTATTCTTTTCAATCTAAGTAGTAAATATATTTTAAACGATAATAAACTTTATGTTTGAAAGTTAAAGTTTATAATCAAGTTATATGCAATCACGGCCACTAGAGCGATGTGTTTTCGTTCATAATCCTAGTGCTATTGTTGATCAAAGGGTTTACAGTCAAAATCCAAAGTCATTTATTTAAATTACGCTGAGAATCAGCACTTTTCGAACGTCAAAATTACAAAAGACAGTCTCCCAAAAACGCCCGTCCTTCACCACTTCCTAGGGCTATCTCTGGGAAGAAGTGGCGCAACAAACTCCCCAGCAGCATAGGTGTTTGTCAGTTAGAAAATTGATTGTATACAATATTATGTAATGTTAAGTAATTAACATTGCCCGGGGGTCACCATTGCCAGGATCGCCCAGAGGACACGGTGGAGGTCTGCCCCGCTTGGGCGGAGCACCGCCGTGTCCTCGTAGAGGCGATCGGCAGCGGCGGCGGCCTCTCGCGCCCGGCCCTGGTGCAAGCCATGGTCCGGAGCGAGAGGGAGTGGGAGGCAGTCGCCTCCTTCTGCGAAGCAGTCATGCTAGCGAAGGAGGTGGCGGGACGGGTGAGGGAGAGAGCCTACCGTCCCAGCCGCCGTGGGAGACGCTCCGGGCGTCGGGGGCCGCGTGACGACTCCCGGCCACTGTAGGCGCGGGCCTGCGGGCGGAGAGCAATAGGTAGCTCACTGTCCGATCAGGACCAGGCCCGTGCCGGACCGCGCGTAAGTGTTCCACGCGCGCCTCAAAGAGTTGTCAGCATAATTTGAGGGGCCTCTTAGGGCCGAAGCCTGCCGGGTCAGCGGGATTGTCCGAAAGGGTTACCGCTACCCCGGAACATAAAGGGCAAAGGAAGGAACATGGGTGGGTTTTAGTCAGTAAGAGTCTGACACTCCCTTCCGCTCCACCCAGAGCGGGATGGGTCATTTGATGAGTTCCCATCCGAAAAAAAAAAAGTAATTAACATTACAAGACACAGAACATAAATTATTTGCCATATGTCAGCTAGCCACGCCAATATACCAACAAATATAATAAAAACTATACGTACTCAAGCTAAAAAATAATTAATTAAAATTAAAATGTAAATAAAAACTTACAACCAAAATAAAAGCCTCCAGGCATAAAGGGCGTGACAGCTTACATGTTTATGCACTGCTGGGTTCAGCGGGGTAATTGCGTTACACACTATCAGTAGCAATGGCTTTCATTTTGACAGTTCAACAACATTCATTGCGGTAAGTATTTACGTTGTTGAGCAGACACATTTTTCGAACATATGAAGCAATGGATTAGCAATATCCTTCAGAATGATTCAGATGGTGATTGATAGTGTGTTACACAATTAGAGTGCTGTTCACATAGCTGTCACTTGAAGTCACAAATGATAAACTAGGACCATTTCATTTCATTTATTTGACCATCGAAGTAAAATAAATACCTGTCAGTAAGCTAATTCTGGAGAAAGAACATAAACATTAATTTATATTAAAAAACAAAAATAGGGATAATACATATTAATTACGTAATAAAGAAAAATAATATATTGATACACGGCTCGCATTGTCAGAAAGTTCCTCTCTCTGGAGCCCTGACCTGTGACCTGAGCTGTGACCCTGTTCCCGATACCGGTGGGCTACTATTTTTTATATTTTTAATTTTTTTTTAATCTTTTTGTTTATAAAAATATTTAAAAATGTAATTTGTAGGTATTTAAATGAAATAAAGGAAAAATAATAATAAGTACCTAAATAAAACAATAATAAATAATTTAAGAAATAAATGGTTATTACAGTGCTACTAAGTAAATAAATGTATATAATATAAAAAAACAATAATTTTATAATTCTTAAATTCAATTCTGTGTTAATTAAACAGTATAACTTGCTAACTACTTAACTAATAATAAAATTTATCACATTAAACACCCAGTGCTCTTCCTCCTCTCTCCTACTTCATCTATGCTGTTCCCGACAGGGTCCATAATTGTGACTAATATAATTATTTCCCTACCAACTGTATACATTATAGTACGCAATAAAGAATTGAGAATTATATTTTGTATTTTGGTTTAATCGACCAATCACAGCAGCTTATAAATTATATATTATGTGATCACGTCAGCATCATTCTCCTGCCCTTATCCCAGTTCATTTGGGGTCGGCGCAACATGTCTTTTTCTTCCATACTTCTCTATTACTCGTCATCTCGCCCCCTCTCTAGCCATATCACCTTTCACATACTCCATAGATGTGATCACATACGGACTCGAAAAAAAGCGAGTGAAACGTGAGTACCACAATTCCCTTGGCTAGGTTTCCAAGGGCAGGCAAGATGTGAATTTTTATGAATAAGTTTTATTCCGTCGCGCGTCCATTGACAAGATTGGGGCTACCCAAGGATGGTAGTCCGTAAACCCTTTATATGCAGTGCATAAAGCGCAGCTGGCTTTGTGCAAAATAATGTAAGAACGACCAATGGATACCCGGTGTTAGGTATGTCTAAGAATGGACAGCTCACTAACGTGGAATGCTCATATTGATCATATAAAAAGTAAACTCTCGACACTCTCCGGGTCACTACGTAACATTGTTCGTTGTATTCCGCCAAAATTGCGGTATACTATTTACAACTCCCTAGTAAAGCCACATCTACTTAATTTAATCGAAATTTGGGGCAGTGCTGCTAAAACAAAATTATCAGAACTCCAAATTACCCAAAATAAAATCATAAAAATAATATTCAACTACCCATATCTAACATCTACCAGCAAAATTTATCGAGACACAAAAATAATGAACATAAAACAACTTTATATTTACAACACATGCATTTTCATCAGAAATATTCTCAACAAAAGCGTTCACTCAAACATAACACTCACTCAATATAAACAAGCTAGTCAACGCAGTACACGGCGAGCAAGCTTGCTAGTTTTACCAAAAACAAGAACAAACTATGGCAAAAAAATGGTAACTTTTGAAGGAGCACAGCTTTATAATAAATTACCGTCCTATATAAGAAATGTACACTCTTACAATGCATTCAAAACTAAACTTAGCCAGCACATAATTGCGGATCGATCACTTCTGGAGAAATGAATGCATTGGATGGGTACCTACTATTAAATTGTAAAACTGATGACGAACATATTGTAATCCTTATTTTTAGTAGTGTTCTCAAGTAAGTGACTTATGTCTTTATTGAGAATAAAGTTTCTTTAAACCGATATATCACGGGTCACCGTATAATTATGAACATCGTTAGTTTCTAATATATCTCGCGAGATTATAAATATCGAAGAATTGTAAACTGCAACAAACCATTTACAATTTACCGCGTTATTTTTCGACCAACTTGGAAGTACCGCTCGCCGGCCGCTGCCGCGTTGCAAAATACACGTGCAGTGGTGATTAAATAAACTGCGTAAAGTTGGGGTCTCAAGTGCATACGAGACAGGAACCCAGGCGGGTTCGAACCCACGACCTACAATACAACGTCACCATTGGCATTGCTTTAGTGGGACCAGTGGCGTAACTATAGGGTGGCAGGAGGGGCAAAATGCCATGGGCCCCCAGTCGGAGGGGGCCCCCGGCCCGAGAGGGCCATGAGCACAGGAGGCTCCTAACGTAAGTATAGAAATGCAAACATTTTTGGACCACTAGACCAACGAAGCAGTCAAGTATTCAATTTTGCAGGGCAAATTACGAAATCTACGCGGACGAAGTCGCGGGCGAAGTGCCAGTAAAAAAATATATGTATAACGTTGGTTAAGCTTCTTTACATTGAGGGAGCAAGGTCATGAGATAGGGCCCGTGGCAAGTTCATGAGATAGGGCCCCTATCTCATGAACTTGCCACGGGCCCCAAAGGGTATAGTTACGCCACTGAGTGGGACTGATTGTGTGCAGGCTAGTGGATCGGCACTTCCGACCGACGAATATCTAGCTTAACACCTACCTAAATGGAGCTGAGCCCCGGTTTCTTTCTAGAAGTTTATTCATTTAATCTGTTGTCAAATCCCGTTTCAAGTGATTTGATTGGGTATTAGGTATATCTACCTACCGATCCTAAAAGCTAACGCGAGATTTAGCAGTCGATTTACCTAGTAGTAGGTTACAGTCCTGCGGGCCCAGCGACCCAGCTGTGGCGCTGCGGCCCGCGGTGCGTGGAAATGGTTTGAAGGTACTCATAGCTGTCACAGCTACCGCAAATCATTCAAATCAAATCAAATCAAAATATATATTTGCTAGCATGTAAGGTGTTACAGTAAAGTTTTACGAGGGCGGGTCAATAAGTCCGTGACTTTTTTAATTTCTTGTCTTTTAACTGAAAGGGCAACACTGCTCCTGTCAACAGGCAACTATCAGTTGACTTCTGTCAAGATTTGAACAAGCTGCGTCTCTAAGTTTGTCTTTGACAGCCATTGATAGCAGACTGCCACGTATTTTGAGAAGAAAATGGAAAAAAAGTGAATTTCGTGTGCTCATTAAGCATTATTTTTTGAGGAAAAAAACCTTCACTCAAACCAAGGCTAAGCTTGATAAATACTATGGGGACTCTGCACCATCAATTTCAATGGTAAAGAAGTGCTTCACAAAATTTCGTTGTGGCCGTACATGCACGGAAGATGCCGAACGTTCTGGACGCCCAGTTGAGGTCTCTACACCCGAAACAATTGAAAAAATTCACGATATGGTGTTGGCCGATCGGAGATTGAAAGTGAGAGAGATTGTGGAAGCCATAGGCATCTCACATGGCTCAGTGGTTACAATTTTAAATGATCACTTGGGTATGAGAAAGCTTTTCGCAAGATGGCTGCCGCAGTTGCTCACAATCGACCACAAACGCAATCGTGTGACAACTTCGCAAGAGTGTTTGAACAACGTCAACCGCAATATGGACTTTTTTGCGCCGTTTCGTAACCGTGGACGAAACATGGATCCACCACAACACACCAGACACCAAACAGTAGTCAAAACAATGGGTTTCTCGGGGTGAATCGGCGCCAAAGAAGGCCAAGGTGGGTTTGTCACCAAATAAAGTCATGGCTACCGTTTTTTGGGATGCACGCGGTATTATCCATACTGACTACCTTCAAAAGGGTAAAACAATCAATGGTGAATATTATGCCAACTTATTGGGTCCATTTAATGCGAATTTAATAAAAAAACGACCGCATTTGGCCAAGAAGAAAGTTCTTTTCCACCAGGACAATGCAAGGGTGCACACATGTGCAGTTTCCATATCAAAAATTCATGAATTGGGCTACGAATTGCTCCCTCATCCGGCCTATTCTCCGGATTTAGCCCCGAGTGACTATTTCTTGTTCCCAAACATGAAGAAATGGCTTGGTGGAAAGAGATTTGACTCCAAAGATGAAATCATCTCACAAACAAATACCTATTTTGATGACCTCGACAAATCTTATTTTTTGGAAGGTATAAAAAAATTGGAGAAACGTTGGACAAAGTGTATAGAGCTCAAAGGAGAGTACGTTGAAAAATAAAAAATAAAATTATCCAAAAACCTGTGTTTGATTCAAAAAGTCACGTACTTATTGACTCGCCCTCGTATATCCTGCCATATCATGGCGTGCAAATGTATTCACAATCAGCGATGTCAATTAATCTAACTTAAAGATTCTATTGATTTGTCCTCTACATATCTTTGAAAAGTATTTTTTTAAACTTTGTCAGCCTGAAAGTTTAAAATAATACTTTCCCCAGTCTTGAAAACTATTTGGTAAATAATTGTAAGTAATAATCAACATGCAGTATACATTTTTCTTAAATAATTTTAATTTTATTGGTGGCAGCCGAAGTCTATCTTTATGCCGTGTTTGGCTATTTGGCCTGTCAGTGTTGGTTTCAAATAAATTGGTTTCTCTTAACAAAAATAGATATTTTAAAAATATAAACGTGGCAGAGGTAGAATTTTAAGTTTTGAAATAGTGGCTTACAGCTGTCTAAAAAGAGAGCTCCAGAAATTGCTCGGATACATTTTTTTTGAGCTTTAAAAACTCGCTCAAAATCTACTGTAACCCCATATTACAATGCCGTATCTAAGTACGGATGATACATAACCATTGTAAGCTAGCATTGCAGTATCACAGTTGTCTGTTTGTCTAATTCTTTTTAACACATATATAAAACGATCTATTTTTGCAAGAATTTTATCTGTGTGTTTTCCAATTGTGATTTTTATCGACTGTTATACCCAAGAATACACAATTATCGACAGTGGTCAAGTGAGAATCTTTATAAGCAATGTCTATTTTATATATGTTTGAATTGTATGTCTGAAATTGTATTATGTTCGTTTTAGTCATATTTATTTTTAAGTATTTTTTTTTGTTGAATCAGTAATTGAATCAGTACTTGACAAAATAAATCATATAGTTATTTTGCATCACTTTCAAAATCACATTGATCTTTATACTCGTTACAATAAGGTTTCTGTTGTGATGCTGCTGCCGAAGGTAAAATAACTGAGGAAGGGCAAGAAACAGTAATTAATACCGACTGAAATTATCACATTTTAAAACGAGTAATGTTTTTACTAAAGATTAAGAACGCAACGTGTGATCATTCCTGTAGGTAACCTAATTGCGCTAAGTGGGTCCACTAGTGCAGCGAGTGGGATCCGAACGCACCGCGTCGAACTAAAGGCGGTTACTCACTGAGACTTGGAGGAAGAACGATATCAGCATGGGTTTAATAATCCGGATGCGAGCTCGAGCATCTAGTACCCACTTGTTGAACATTATTGTAATGTTATTCTTCAAGATTCCGGGGGCGGACAAAGTAGAATTTCTCAGGAGCAGCCCAGAGCCTGGATTTCTGTCCTGATAGCAATAGGCTGGTTTCCTATTACATTGGCCTTAGACATACCTACCTGACCCTACTATATATATTATATATATCGCTGTCTGGTGTAGGTACACCACCACTACTCTACGCCACTTCCACAGCATCGTCGGTGGCAGCGCAGCGCACAGGTCGCCATGGCTTTTGGGGCACAGAGGGCAGGATAGGAGGTGGGACATAGTCTGCGCCACAGCTTCACATCCACACCCTGCTGCCGTACCGTCGAGATAGGCCCACTTTGCGAGGTTGTAGTTGCATAATATCTTCCCATTTGGGTTCAGAAGTGGTTCAGAGATTTCTTAGTGGGCCACGGAAGGTTGGACCCTCCGGGAAAATGCTCGCTTGGTCGGAGTCGGCTTCCAGTCTAACCGGATGCAGCTGAATACCAGTATTTTATATGTAGCGACTGCCTATCTGATCTCCACAACCCAGTTACTGTTACGATACCCCTTGGTAAGATTGGTTGTCAGATTTTAAGGCTTCTGATTAACCGTAACGACTGTCAAAGATCCACGAGGCACGGAGAGGTCTTAGTATGTAAAGACGATCACCCATCCATGGACCAACTGCCGCAAGCGTAGCTTAACCTGATCAATCGACCCGTGCGGCTGTTATTACTAAGCCACAAGCCCCCCTGGTAGTAGGGAGACTCTGGGAGGGGAATACTTATGCAGGCGTTATGATGGTATTCTTCAAATTGAATTGTTTCCTACGCAGGTACTTATAAACGCTCGCTATGTACACACCTTAACAGTCTATTAAGCCCTCTTGGCTCTAATGGGTGGAAGTAAGTACGGATGCGCTCCAGACTAGTTGTCGTGGCAATAATCACTCCCTTGTAGCTGACCTTGCATGCCCAAGGTCGGTTCAATCGTTTAGCTTTAGATTGTACTGGAAAAATGGAATCTGCCATCTGCCTGTGGGATTTTTGGCTAGTAGGTAAAGGTGGCCAATATCGTCCGCGATGTCAATAAAGAAAATAGTCCGTAATTTATACAGGGTCTAATAAAACTAGCTAGCGAAACTTCGCGGACATCTAAAATCGAAACACTATAAGACAAAAATAAATTAATTTTACTATTTTTTTTTGTGTCGTCACCGTGTGAAATATCAGTTTAAACATTTGCTTTTTATTGTGTAAACTTCATAGGTGTGATGGGTATCGGTATCTCAACATGACAAAACTAAAGAAAACAGATTTTCTCAACATACTTCAAGTAACAAAACACCCACCGGCCGTTGAACTCCCAAAAAAAAAAAACATTTTTTGTTTGATTTATTTTATCGTTTTACCATATCGATACCCATCCCGTCTGTAGAGTATCGCTAGCTAATTTAATTTGACCCTGTATAGTTATAGAAATTAATTGTTAAGTAAATTGAGTACCAACTTAATAGTCCTTACATTCAAATCACAACTGTCATTCTTTAACAGTTGCATGATGAAATGACTTTATCACGACAAATTGACGTAGGGTGTAAAGCTAGTCAGTACGCCTCTTATAAAGAAGAAGGGGGTCAGAGCTCAGCGGGGTGATTGCGTAACACACCAACAGTAGGAATGGCTTTCATTTTGACAGTTTAACAACATTCATTGCGTTATTTACGTCGTCGAGCAGACAAATTGAAAAAAAAAAAGTTTTTCGAACACTTGAAGCAATGGATTAGCAATATCTTTCAAAATGATTCAGATTGTGATTGATAGTGTGTTACGATTCTGTAAAAATATCACCGTGAAAACTCAAGTGAAGTGAGCTTGATGTGAGCTGTCAGTAGTGTCAACCCCTAGCAATAGTTGGTATGACAGCTCACTCCACGCTCACTTCACCTAAGTTTTCACGGTGAGATGGTTACAGAATCGCACTGCAGGTAATGCACTTACTAAGCGCCATAATAATAGTACCACCAATCTGTTTGTCAAGAATGGTGATTACCAGAAAATGAAGTCCTAGTTTTGTTCGTCATACTCAGGATAGAAAGTTTATAAAAGGCTAAAATAAGCTTAGATCTTATAGGCATCATCTCATACTTTGTATGTTGGTGAACAGTGTACGATTTTGATATCACGGTTCATCTATCCCTAATGGTTTCTGGCGGGACATCCCAATTACCTACGAAAGCCGATTCATTCCAACAGCAAAAAATAGTCGATCAATCCTGTTGCTATGCCGCATTTACTCGTAAAATGAGGTCTATTTAAAATTCGACGGGGGGTGGGGTGTAGGTAAAATATGGGTGGTTCCCAACCTACAACAGTTGCTAACATCTCCAGAGAGCTTTTTTTCAGTAGTTAAATAGAAACAGAATTATTACGAAACCCTGCCTGACAGATTAGGATCAAAATAAGGAAGAATCCTTACAAATACAATTCAATGCCTTAACTTTTAATACCTTCTTCAATAATAAAAGGGTTACCGAGTATTGTAGTTGGTCTTGGTAGGTACAGGTAGACCGGTACATATGAGAAAGTAAGTACACACGTGTAGTTCGCCAAGAGTCCGTGGAGTTTCTTGCCCGTTCTTCTCCATAAGTACGGACGCCAGCACAGCAAGTTACTACAATCTGTCAAAGTTCTTTAATAGATTTTCAACTTTATCGCTAAAGCATTAAGGTTCAAGGTTGATTGGGAAAATTTGACAGTTTCGGGTAGCTTGACCTGCTGGGGTCTGTATACTACGCTTTGGAATGCAGAGCTTCATCTTTCTGACTGACCGACCCCTTGACAATTCAAAAGTGCCTGTAATTGGTTAACAGGCTAGCTAGCCTTGGATTCATTCATCGCTAAATTAAAATAGAATACTCTTTATTATGTACAAACATATAAATTACAGACATAAATATAGAAATTTTACAAAGGGTGACAATGGGCGGTCGTTCCATTTTTAGCCCTGTTTTCCTCTGCTGCACTCTTGCATTGTCATACTGTGGATGCATATGAATGCGTTTGGTGGTCACAAAAACCTCATCTGGTAAACTGTGGCTGACTTGCGATCTGTCACACATGTTCCCTTTACACGTGTTTATGTGTGTCGCAGACATGTGGGTGGGACGAAGTTTTTGTGAAATGTCTGGTTCGGGACAAAAAATCACCGCTTCTCATAAAATATAAGCTAGGAACTAATTTATGCCTACCCCCATGGGAAGATGGCGTGAGTGTATGGTTGTGTATGTTATGTGTGGATGAGTAGGAATGGGACTTCAATATTCTGCCAGCACCCTAATTGCGTAACACACTTTCAATCTCAATCTGAAACATTTTGAAGGATATTGCTAATCCATTACTTCATATTTTCGAAAAATTTGCTCAACCACAACGCAATGAATGTTGTTGAACTGAAAATGAAAGCCATTGCGGCTCTTAGGCTCAATTTACACTGCCGTGGAACGGAGTGGAAGCGTTTTTTTTTGTACAAAGCTTAATGAACTTTATGTCAAAATAATAACGCACAAATTAGATTCACACATACGCACAGGTCGCGCATCTTCTGGAGAATTATCGCGCATTCTCGGGAATGCCAGCAGTAACAAGCTCGTATCTAGTTTGTACGTTGGACAATTGACATAAAGTTCATTTTGCTATGTATAATATCGCTACCAAAACTCGTTTCCACTCCGTTCCGTGGCAGTGTAAATTGAGCCTTAGTGTGTTACGCAATTACCCTGTTATGTGGTTGAATTAGGTACTGTAAACATTGTTGTGAACTATATTTATATAGTTAAGTAATGTTTAAGAACATTGAATTTATTTATATTATAATTTATATAGTTTATATATTATAAAATGTTTTCGTTATTTAGTTGCAATAAATAACCTTCACATTATGATAAGCTATAAGTAGTTTACCACATATAGGCACTTACTTACTTTATTTATATTTAAACTATGTATAAATAATTACATGTTTACGTGTCCATTTATATCGTGGTAGAACTTTATGCCAGCTCCACATTTCTGCCAATAAAACAGTGGGGTAATTGCGAAATACGCTATCAGTAGCAATGGCTTTCATTTTGACAGTTCAATAACATTCATAGCGTTGTTTACGTTGTTGAGCAGACCAATTTTTCGAACAAATGAAGCAATGGATTAGCAATATCCTTCAATTTATAGTGTGTTACGCAATTAGGGTGCTGGTAGGTTCGTAGGTACTACCTACCGGTATCAACAGCAGCAGGAAATTGAATAACCTGCTGTGCACGTTAAAAAGTAGATAATTAGACATGTTATGCGCTCTCCGTTTACAGCGAGACATCGAGGGGTGTGCGAGAGAGAGCACGCGAAGTTTAGCTCGCCTTATCGCGACAATGTAGCCAAAGCATAAAATAGCTGGAGAATAGTCAAATTAAAAACATACCAAACCACTAGCTAGATCCTTCTTCATACCACCCAACAACGAGCATCAATCACAAAACCAGACATTCACAACGACACCCATTGGACACTTTAACTGCAACCCGGCTGCGTGCGCGCAGTGTTCCCGACACCGTCGTGAATGACGGTCGCGCATCATTTACACCCCTTTTCTCGTACGCACGAATAAATCGAAAGTTCTCATAAAATATGAGTCGGGATAAAATGGCCAGCAAAGCGAATGGCGTTGAGGAGTGGGTCCGGGCACCACCTCCTCCGGGGACTTGTTTCTCCAGATTCATGAATGCCATCTATAATCCTGATGAGAACAGCTTCCTGGGAAGGACGCCGAAGAGATGGGGTATGTTTACAAATGTAAAAATATTTATTTAATCTTAAACATTATGTAAAAATTACATACATTGAGGAGGCCCCAGTAGGTTACAATAGTGGTTGTGTCGGAGCTGTCTCACTCTTCCCTTAAGTGGTAGTTCAACAGTTAAGTTCCTTAAGTTTTTAGTTGAGCTGCATGGTTACTGACAAATGCGTGCATTCAATCTGAGTGGTTCAGACCATTTCAGACATTTATTTATTTATTTATCAATCTATATCACATCTACATGGTCTTCACATAATCTGACCAAGATTATGTCTGCACTTTAAAAGAGACTGTGACCTCAGAGTTTGTGTCGGCATTTCTTCTCAGAGTAGTCGGACAGGTAACGCCGACCTCATCTAGTTTTTAAAATATAATGTATAAAATTGTTTGTGCAAACTTACTTACAGAAATAAAATCATTTATCATTAACAATAATGAGGCTAATAAGTAAACAGAGGGTTTTCAGAAAAAATAAAAAACATTGAACAAAAATGTCTATGGTCTTGCTTTTTTTTTATTTGTTCTTTGTATTTTATCGTAACATATCCGGAGAAAAATATTAACCAGTGAGCAATATGGTAGCAGAAATAGCCCAGGGTGCGCTGGATTGCCAATCATGTAGATTTTAAATTGTAAAGATAAGGATAAATAATTGGTCATAACACGCGTTTACATACCAATTAAAGCATGTAGGGTGTTAAAAGAGGTAGTACCTATTAAGTAAAACATGTAGGATGTTAAAAGAGGTATTGAGTGCGTACATGTTATACCTAGCGAGGCGTGCAATATACAGTTTACAATATAAAGTAAAAACAGTTTAGGTCTAAGTACATAAAGTAATGTCAGTCAAAAGAACAATTATTGTAAACCAACAGTGATTCTTATGGGGTCGGACAAAGTGTTACTGAGTTTTCCATTAGGAGTTTCAGTCCGGAGTTTAGAAGTTGGCGGTTTAATACCCCCGTGTCGGATTGTGACCTGTGTTTGCGCACAAACTTGTGCACTATAATATCTCCTGCGTATCTGGTTAATCTCCGTTGAGATTTGCCACCATGACCGAAATCGGTCGGGAACTCGGGAGGCTATTATTTTCATATGTGTAGTTTCACTGTACAATGTTACATCCCTTGAAACTCTTGGAAGGGACTAACTCATAGACTTTTTGAATCATTATGTTATGATTATAAAGACGAGAATGTCATACGAAATACCCCACGAACTTAGACGGTCCTAAGTACCTACACATTGTGGAATGATAGATATAATAAATATATTACTAATAACTAAATTACTAATATTGCTAAGACAGGTCATGGTCTACCCATGTGCCAAATTTCATCCAAATCCGTTCAGCCGCTTTAGCGTAAAAGCGTAACGAACAAACATACAAACAATCAAATCTTTTCTCTTTATAATATTAGAAATCTGCACCCTATTGCTTAACACTATCAATCTTAACCTGAATCATTTTGTAGGATTTTGCTAATCCATTGCTTCATATTATGTTCGAAATTGTGCCTACTCAACAACGGAAATAACGCAATGAATGTTGTTGAACTGTCAAAATGAAACCTATTGCTAGGTACTGATAGTGTGTTACGAAATTGACCCGCTGATCTATGAATCAGCAACATTGTACAAATAGCTAGTTATAAATAGTTAAATAACATAACTGATAACCGCATTAATTTGTTTATTTACTTACTCAATACTCAAATCTTTATTGCATTCCATATGTGTTACATAGATGATCCTGGTGGATCCTTGATTATGAGTACCTATTCCTATGTTCTAGACCTACCCGTCAGTGAGTAGCATATTGTGTACGGACGCCAGCAGGTCAAGCTACCCGAAACTGTCAAATTTTCCCAATCAACCTTGAACCTTAATGTTTTAGCGTTAAAGTTGAAAATCTATTAAAGAGATTTGACAGATTGTAGTAGCTTGTTGTGCTGGCGTCTGTACATTCGTGCGGCCACTCTTTCTACCTATACTATACTATACAAAGCCGGAATGCAAAAAAAAAAAAAAAAAAATTGACGGTCGTCAAATTGACAAGTAGAAATTCTAATCTTACCCACATTTGCTAAACATCAAGATTTTTTATGCGTAAAGATACATTACCTACCCGTGTCATGTGAAATTATTAATGTAAGCTTGGTTGAGCTCACTGAGTTGAGCTACACAATCACTGATGCATGCGTGCCTTCTGACGTTCAATACAGGCTGCAGTCAGCCATTCTCATTCCTCGAGAGGCTATCACAGACGTTGGCCACATTGCTAAAGTTGACAAAAAATAAAAGGCCCGTTTTGACATTGTCAGTTCTAGTAGTTAATAAAGACCAAATTCGCAAAACACGTATTCGTTTGTATGAAACTGACAGGTGTCAAGAACGCATTCTCAAATGTCAAAACGGGCCTTTTATTTTTTGACAACTTTAGAATCGCAAATAATTCTACCACAAACTGCCTGTCTTCTAATGTGTGGGTAAAGCGTAGACTTTTTGTGATGTCTCTGTATTTTTATAGTAATATATGCAAGTTGATATCACTGCTCACTGGGCCGCCGCTACCCATGAGCAGTGCTGGTCCAGTGGTAACGGCCCCAACTTACGAGTTGTATGTTCGAATCCAGGCAGGCGCTTTACTTTGTGTAAACTATTTCATCACCACTGCTCTCAAAACGGTGAAGGAAAACATCGTGAGGAAACTAGCATGTCCTAGAACCAAAAACTCGAAGACATGTGACGTCTACCAACCCGTCCCGGGCCCGCGTGGTGGATTACGATTCACTGAGAGGAGGTCTGTGTCCCAGCAGTGGGAACATTATAGACTGATTATGCTATGGCATTCGGCAATGGCATAGCTTTCCATCAGTGAATGTATTTTTGAAATCGGATGAGTAGTTTCGGAAATTACCTCCTGCATCCAAACTTACAATCACATCTTTATAATAATCTATATTATGTTCACCAAATAAATACCTACGGTATAAACCGCGCCGTAGATAAAACGTGCCTGTCAACAAGCTTCCATAGAGATCCATACGACACTGACAACCATGCCATCATAAACCGTAGTTTTTCAGGGCAACATCGTAGTTTTTCACGACAAGAAAACGCGTGTGTACAGAGATCCTAAGGCTAACTTGTGCAATATTACTTGCAAGTGTCATCCGTACATTTGACTATTCTACTACAACCAACTCCTACACACGTCAGGTTAACAATAAAGAATAAGCTATTATCTAATTTGCTAGCCAGGAGGGATTCTTCCAGTGCGGTCATAAAATCAAAATTGGTCATGAGCGACCACCGCTGAATACCGACCTCCCCCACAGAATTATATATAAAGACCTGTTACTGTGGTGGGATCGAATTTGTCATCATTGCTACAAGCTTATATAGATATAAACCAGGACCAGAAGAGGACCAGCAGGTAGATGCTCTCACCGCTCACTTCACCCAAGTTTTCACGATGAGATTTTTATGGAACAGATCAGCAGCACCCTAATTTCGTAACACACAATCAATCTCAATCTGAATTATTTTGAAGGGTATTGGATATCCAATACCCTTCAAAATGATTGAGATTGCTGAGCTAACAATTTTTTTGAACATTTGGATATCCAAATGTTCGAAAAAATTGTTAGCTCAGAAACGTAAATAGCGCAATGAACTGTCAAAATTAAAGCCATTGCTAGTGTTAGTTTATTACCTACGCAATTACCCCGCAGGTGTGGTGACTGCCTCGTTGGTATCACTAGCCAGTACGACTGGTGAGTATGAGTTCTGAGCCTTACCCCAGGTCGGAGAAAGAGCTAGATATTGGATTTGTGCTCGGTTCTAGATTCTGGAAATAGCTCTATCCTATATACCTCAGCTGTTTGTTGCTGTGTGTGCAGAACCCCGATCTACGGAACCAATTGCGGTGACGGCTAGACAGTTACTTTGTATCTACCTTTAAATTATAAAATGACATAATTATGTGGCTCACATTTCATCGCAAATTACTGTACAAGCCAAAACTATAAACTATAAACATGACGAAAAGTACCTACAACCTGCATTTCTTGCACATACTCGTATGTATATCTAATGATCAATATCAATGCATCAGCAAACTGTTACCCTTGACAATATCAGATGACCTACGTCAATAGCAAACGATGCAATATCGATGCGCAAGCGCACGAAACACGAGAACCTGTTACCTACCGACACTATACGCAAGGCTCCCGGAAGTGTCAAAACGATTCATTTATATTAGTTTATGGGACAGATTTATTGCGTTGGTATAAAAATCTGGAAGTTTCTATTGTACGTATGTATGTATGTATCATTGATGTAGCTTAAATATGGGCAGTGTTTTGAATTGTAATTCTTGTTTTCTCGTAGTAAAAGGGTCAGCCGTTCAGCAGTTCGTTAACAAAGCGGACCGAGCGCTTAGCTTAGTACCACGATTCGCGTTCCTAGACACCGTAGAAAAAGAAAAAATGACTTAGGGTCCTAATAAGACCTTTTGTTTTTACTGTGTAGACTTCTTTTTGTGAGGTTTTCTTTTTTTTTCACGTGTCTATGTCAACAAGCTTGAAGCCCTCAAAGATAACGTGAGGACCTATCGCCGGAAGTTCTGGCAAGAGTGATGGAAAATGCCATAAATCGGCCCCGAATGGTTATCAATTCTGGCGGCGGTGGCCACTCAGCCAATATCATTTTCTTGACTTTATGGGAAAAAATAATTAAGACATCAAATCATCATCAGCCTATAGATAGCAGTCCACTGCTGGACATAGGCCTCTCCCATTGCACGCCATTCAACTCGATTTTCGGCAACTCTCATCGGGTCAGTCCATCTAGTTATACTAGGAGTACAATATAACAGAATGGACAAAAAAAGTCCTATTTGTTATAATGCTCAATATAACTTATTGAATTTGAAAAAAATAATAGAAGTTTGTCCATGTAGTTATACCTACCTACATATAAACAGCTATAAATTAAACAACAATATAATATTCAAAGGAGTTCTAATATCAAAGATAAGCAATTTATTTATACTACGAGTACATATCTGACATTGGCAGAATTGTCGACATCGGCACCATTGCCATAGAGGAAAATAGAATAGAATAGTAATTTTCTCGGAATAATAACTAGCTAATTTTGTTATTCACTGTCCTGTATTTTAATTAAAATCCGTAATTAAAATGGAAGGTGTTCCTGGACCTTCCCATATCCTGGACGGAAATCTCCGCTTTATTAAAAGAGGACGGGGTCTGGTTTTGTTTTATAATGGGCATCAATATTATAAAAAACCGGCAATATAAAGAATCGTCTATTTGGAGATGCTCGTCTAACGATATATCCGGGAAACAATACTGCACTGGTTCGTTGACCGTTAAGGTAAGTGTCTAATCTTGATTCCCTAAATTCAGGTTCTACCACTTAAATATAATTGTCGTTTTTTTTTTTAATTCAGGATGAAGCAACTATAACGTCAGTAAGGCATAGCGGAGATTGTGAATCTAATTATGCTAAAAATGATATAGACTTATTATTTGTTGAATGCCGAAACAAAGCAATAACCGACTTCATAACTTCGATACCGAAGATTTACAAGGAAACGAGAAGGGAAATAAAGTCTTTAGGATATCATTTAACTGGCATAAAGGTGCCACAATATAAAAATGTAAAAAGTGCATTGTATAACGCAAGAAATTCAGCAGCAAGTGTTCCCAAGTTACATTTTATAATAATAATAATAATAACATAACAGGCATAACCAAGTAGCCAGGATCATTCACCAGCAACTTGCTTTGAAATATAAACTTGTCGATTCTGAGGTACCGTATTACAAGTATGTGCCCGACCCAGTTCTTGAAAATGACCATGTCACGTTGTACTGGGATCGGTCTATCATTACTGACAGGACTATTGTCGCCAATAAGCCTGATATAGTGGTGATAGATCGATTAGCGCGCCGCACAATGATTGTCGATGTTACCATTCCACATGACGGGAACCTCGTGAAAGCTGAGAAAGAGAAACAAATTAAATATCTGGACTTAGCACACGAGGTTGTTGACATGTGGAATGTAAGCTCGGCTATCATTGTGCCGATTGTCGTATCGGCCAATGGCCTCATGGCCGAAAGCCTCGATCAACACCTATCTAGGCTCTCGTTAGGCGGTTGGATCAAGGGCCTGATTCAAAAGGCAGTACTCCTCGATACGGCTCGCATTGTGAGGAGGTTCCTGTCTCTGGAGCCCTAACCACCGGTAGCTTGGACCCTGCTCCCGACATCGGTGGATCACTATTTTTTTATATTTTTAAATGTTTTTTTTTTTTTTTTATACTAATATTTAAAAATGTATTAAAATAAGATATCTAAATAAATAAACGACATAATAATAATAATTGTTTATTTCGGAACAACATAGGAACCACTTTTGTTAGTACACACCTTAAATACTACAACTTATACACGAGGGTTAGTAACAAAATTTAAGAATACACTCTTAATGAGTCATGTACTTACGAGGCATTTCATGCTGACAATGATTTCGCATGAGATGCCTCAGCACAGGAGCTCTCGGGTCCTCAGCCACGACCCTCAGGATGCTATTGCTACTCCCTCGGATCCTCCCCACAAGCGATGCTACCTTTTTCCTAATGATCGCATGGAAACCATCTGTACGCGATTGGGCAAACATCCCTGAGGCACTACAGAAACGAGGGAGTTTCAACATCATCCTAAAGACATTATTGTATTGGACGCGCAGGGCATTAAGCGTTTTGAAATACCAGAAGAAGTAACCTTGCTCTAACAATATTCGTCAATGCTTTTAGGTGATTATAATCGTGAAGGGAGAAGAATTTTAGTATTTTGTTCGTCAGAAATAAGACAACATTTAATAGTAGTAAAAGAATATTACTGCGACGGCACATACAAAAGTTGTCCCAAATATTTTTTATACATGGTGACTTAACCAGTACTCCGACAAGTTCACGTATTTCACCAAGGGTTAATGTCGGATATGACAACCGACTCTTACATAATCTTGTTCAGAATTATTTTGTCACAAATTCCAGAATGGAATCCACAAAAGTTTATGTTTGACTTTGAGGAAGCGTCAAGAAAAGCCGTATTGAAAGTTTTCCCGGGTATTCAGGTTAAAGGGTGTCATACTCATTTTTCCGATAGCCTTTGGAGAAAATTAAGCAAAACAATTGTATTGAATTAAAAAGAAGGACAAATGGCCAAAAAGAATTGTAGGCCTTTGTTGTGCATTACCGCTTCTGCCAAATGCTTATGTATAAGAGGGATGGGAATACATTAAGGACAAGGCTGCAAAAATACAAGAATTTACGAAAAATAAAAAAATAACCACTTTCATAAATTATTTTCAAAGGTACTGGCTCAGGAATGATCAATTCATAAACACGTGGTGCGTCTATGGTGAGCGTCATCGGAGTACCAACAACGTAGAAGCATGGCATATGACACTTAACCAACCAAGCCTGCAAAACCCGAAAACACGTAAGCGTTATGCAATTGTTTAAAGCAATAAACGAGGATGCAGCAGATGCCATTATGGACATTGCGGAAAATAAATATAACCGAAAAGAAAGTAGCATTATCAACGATGCAATGATCATGGATGCTCAAATGCAGTTAGTAACCGGTGAAATATCAATTGGCACTTTTCTAGAAACACTGCGATAAGGACCAAGCACTCAAGTCCATGCTCATTGCCAAAGGTTCATTACTTACTTTTGTTTATGTTATTATCTTATTTACTCACTTGTTGGGCCCTTCCCTGTAAGTTAAAATATTCATGTTAGGTATTTTGTTGTTTAATTTATAGCTGTCTGTAGGTAGGTATAACTACATGGACAAACCTCTATTATTTTTTGCGAATCCAATAAGTTATATTGAGGATTTTAGCAAATAGGACTTTTTTTGAATATTCTGTTACATTGTATAACTAGATGGACTGACCCCTCTCACCCAGCTGCTACCAGCCATCCTGCGAAGACATCAAATAAGTAAACATAATCCAAAAGTTGAACCACAGTATTTCAATCATAAAAAAAATGCAACCGAACAACATCAGGTGACGACCTTTGCGCCACCTTGTTTTTGTATTCACCAAGTTGTTATGCTGTAGCTGTGGTAGTTACGTTCATGGCTGGCGTACTACGCAGAAAATAGGCTGCCATTTTGCATGCCGTACGTACTATTATCGATCAATAATAATTGCATGACCGTAAAAGTCATGTGACGGTGTGATTGAGACGAAACAACGTGATAAGGAATTCACCTTTCGTTGTATATTTTTTGTTATTAATTACTTAATGTTATTATGGACAATGCAATGACGATTGAATAATATACATATGATAAGTAATTGTGAGGTCAGCAAAAGGGAAAAATCGTATCATATTAAAGAAGAAGATATTAAAGTCTCGTTAGGGCGGATGAGTGGAGACCGCGAAAACGTAAGTAAATCGGTAAACTTAACGTGGGACGCCCTCAGGCTAGGTGGAGCGACGATCTTCGCAGGATGGCTGGTAGCAGCTGGATGAGAGTTGCCGAAAATCGAGTTCAATGGCATGTAATAGGAGAGGCCTATGTCCAGCAGTGCTATAGGCTGATGATGAGGGCCGCTATATCTACCACAATTCTAACCAAACTGTTACTGAGAATCCTACTAATATTATAAATGCGAAAGTTTGTATGGATGGATGGATGGATGGATGGATGGATGGATGTTTGTTACTCTTTCACGCAAAAACTACTGAACAGATTTTGATGAAATTTAGCATACATATAGTTTATAACCAGAATTAACACATAGGATACTTTTTATCCTGATATTCCCACGGGATCGAAACTTATGCGGGTAAAACCGCGGGGCACAGCTAGTCTCTCATAAAGACTGTCATCATCATATTCATCATCATCATCAGCCGTGTTCCACCTACTGCTCAGTATAGGCCTTCTCCCTTTTACCCCATGATTCCCTAGCTTGCACGAGTCTCATCCAGGTTTTTAATACTGTAAGATATCTTTATTCTATATTAAGAAAGAAGAAGAAAGAAAGAAAATGCATTTATTTGGCACAAACTAAAAGACACACAATACACCAGATAAAACACAATAAAATTAAAAAAAGAAAAATAATAAATAAAAGATTAAATATAAAGTGTGAAGTCCGATGTAATAAATTAGCAGGAAAAGTGTGCCTCACGGCTGCGCCTAAAAGGCCCAGTTCACCAAAAAATGCCAGACAACTAGTGCCTGGCGCTGGTTTTCAACTGGACCTGATGTGTGAGGTGACGGATGTAAATCAGTTTTATACTGCAACGTGACGTGTGAATGCATACTTAAATATATATAAAATAAATTTGTGTTAGATAAAAACATTAACGAATATGTGAATTATGTCTAAAAAGTGTGATATTGAGTAACATTGCAAAAATAAACAAAGAAATACTGATAAATAAATAAGTGAGACCGCCGCGTGATAGACCTTCTCGTGCAAACAAAGAAATTCCTAGAAACGAGTCAGAACAAAAACCTGTTTTAAACGCTGCCTGCCACAATTTATTAATCCGTGCACTGTAGCGTATAGCAAAAAGTGGAAATGGAAATAAAAATATGCACAAATATACGAAAGATATATGAAAGGTATTACGTTTTTCAGCTGAAATTATATGTATTAAAATATCGATGGGAGCAAGTGTCGATGACATTTATGGTCACAGTGGTCTTGAATGACGATTAATTCGATCGGTATTTGAATAGGCACACTCATAATATTGATGTTGATACAATTGGATTTATTGGCCCACCTTACCTATTAATGAAACATCATACCCGCACCCTAATTGCGTAACATATTATTAATTACAATCTGTATAATTTTTAAGGATATTGCTAATCCATTGCTTCGTATGTTCGAATAAATTCACTGCTCAACAGCGTAAATAATGCAATGAATGTTGTTGAACTGTCAAAATGAAAGCCATTGCTACTGTTACGAAATTACCCCACAGAACCCTTATAAGTCCTATAGGATATATTTTTGATGAAGGATCACTATGACAACTATAGCGATAAGACCAGTAAGAAATGGAAAGAATTCTCTTTTTTTTTTTGCTATCTACAATCGTTACACTGTTCAACCTTTTAACACAAGCCAACATACAACCCCAATGCCCAATATTAAGCGATAGACAAATCCGCACAATCAAATGATATATCGCTTTAAAAAAAAATCATCTTTCATGAACACCAGGTGAAACCGTTCACCAAAAGGCGTTGTACCACCACTGTCGGTGGTACCCTAATATAGAACATTTTTAATGCCTGGGAAGAAGCACAAGATGCCGTTTTAATCTTTTGCCACCTCTCTAAGGCATTCGATTGCGTAAACCATGAGACATTTCTGATGAAACTAAAGCACTATTAGGAAAATAGCACTTAGATAGAAACTTGAACTTTTAAGTTCAAGTAAACTGCATAAACTTATTAGGGTCTGAAATGACAGTGGGCGTTCCTCAAGGTTCGATATTGGGCCCATTCCTCTTTTTAGTATACATTAATGATTTACCCCAATTACTTCAAAATCAACCGAAGATGGGGTTTTTTGCAGATGACACATCATTGATCTTTAAAATAGACGGACGATCACAAAATCTTGACGACGTGAATACCTCTATTCTTCAGGTCCAAGGTTGGTTTACGGTAAATACTTTAGAACTAAATGAAAAGAAAAACAAATGCATTAGAATTAATTTACCTAATGTTAGAAGTAAAAAATATGACATCATATTGAAATGCCAAAAACTAGAATTAAATTTAAGAAATTATCCGAACAAGAACCGGAGCAGCCAACATATATTGCAGTTGCAGAGTAAGCAAGCTGAAGTGGGAGTCGGCTGGCCACGTTTGTAGAAAGACCGATGGCCGGTAGAGCAGAGGAGTAACCGCGTATCGGCAAATGTAGTGTTGGAAGCCCCCCCAGCTAGATGGACCGACGATCTTAAAAAGGTTGCTGGGACAGACTGGATGCTGAAGGTGGAGGTTAGGGTGTTAAGACGCCTAGGCTCGTCTATCGTAGAACTTGTCAGCCCCTTCGATAGTTCAGCTAAATCTATACTGTCGAGGTTGTTTACAGTGCGTCTATCTAGTTCTAGACAGAAATGTGACGTTGTAAGAACTATTGAATCAATAATACTTCGTTCGCAGCTTTATTATCCACAAGTGTCTGTCAATTAATTATGCTACACTAGCGACCCGTCCACGCTTTGCACGGTCTTTGTGACTTGACAAAACTTTGAGATTTCTTTGTTTTGGGTAAGTTTAATAACGCGGTCTCACAGGCGGGGACACCAAGACAATTTATAGGTAATAAATACCTTCTACCCTTAATTTTGTCTGCGTTAAAGTTTGTTGTTGTTGCTCCCCCAATCGCATCGCATCGCCTGCCCGCGCTAGTACTTCGTTTTCCTTAGAGGTCTTTCTGACTTTTTTTTGGTCGGCTCCTTAGTTCCTAGCATGATGTTATATAGCTTAGGGTCAAGAATTGAGCTATCAATTGCAAAAAGATTTTTTCAAATTCAACTGGTAGTTCCGGAGATGACCCCCTACGTACAAACTAACAAACAAAAAAAAATACCTCTTTACAATATTAGTATAGATATATGTATAAATATAGATTCTGAATGACCTACCAATATGTTATCAATAAGCGATCATCAGTAACTATAATTGTCGCTTGATCGTCTATTGTAGTCACATGTTCATATTTCCATCTTGCCTGTTCTTAAACTCGTTCGTCTAGTGGTCGCAAGCGCTACTGCTGAGCATGAGGTCGTTGGCAGTGTAATATCCTTGTACCTCGGAAAGCACATTAAGCCGTTGGTCCTGCATCTTTCACCGGTCATGTCGGATTGCGTGTCGTCTCATTGGAATATATATCTGCGCACACATTTATGCACTATAATATCTCTTGCGCCGAAGTCTAGTCTCCGTTGAGATTGGTTGCCATGGCCGAAATACGGTCTGGTGGAGCTAGACCAACAAATAACATAACAACATCACGCCTGTAACCCACAGGGGTCGACAGAGTAGACCAGACTCCAGGGCCAATTGCATAAGACTCACACACAGACACAGACAGCCCAGACAGACGGAGACGGACGGAGTCTCAGACTCATTTATTTTGTCAATAATTTCAACTATATTCATGGCGTTATTTACGTTGCCGAACGGACGACATTTTCAAAGATGAAAGAAGCAAGGTTTATGAATTTCCTTCAAAATCCCTCAGATTGTGGTTTTTCCGCAATTGAGGTGAGGCTGCTGCATGGAATTTCTAGGCAGTTGCTCCATATAAAATTTTGGTATTCAGCTGCATCTGGTTATACTGGAAGCCGACCCTAATATAGTTGGGAAAACGTTAGGCAGATATGGAAAACCCAGAACACAGAGCTTCATGCTCAGCCTAAAATCCCTGAACCAACAAGTCTGTTCACAAATGTATTGTTACTACTACTGCACAAATAAATGCATTATTTGCTATAAATAACTAATGTATCAGAACATTACAAGTCGCTACGCTTCACTAGGCCATGTGTGCCAGAATCTAGTGAATGAACGAAGGACATTCATTGAGAACGAATGATTTGTGTCATTTACCTTCATGAACTTATAAATTAATTGGCTTATTGGCAAATAATAATAATAATCTTTATTTCACGGACAACAATAGATCCAAATACATGAAAAAAACAATACTACAAGAAAAACTTACAATTCTAGATGTTAGTTGAGGTACGAGTATCTACCAAAGAATTAACAAGGTAAAACAGCGACTAAGTAATAAAAACTGGCCACGTGTCGGACCACGAACAATGAAGAATTCCGTAGTTGGGATGAATTCATCCCTAGACCAAACTGATATTTTTTTTCCGTTAGCCTATGTTGTCCCACTGCTGGGCCTAGACCTCCCCCGTATTCTTCTACCTTTCCTTGTGCTGCACCTTCTCCGTCCAATCGGTCAGGAACGAGTCCACAACGTCACGCCAGAGTTTCTTAGGCTTGCCTCGGTGGCGACGACCGTCTTCAGGCACCCACTGTGTCACGACTTTGGCCCATGTGTCTGGATGCATCCTGAACTTTATTTATGAAAAAATGTTCTCCCATACATCGATTCGTCTGTATTCCCCAAAGGGATAGACAGAGGTGTACCTAGTTCACCCACATTTCACCAGTTAAGTTTTAGTCCCATGTAATAGGGGTCGAGCCTATTGATATCAACCGGGCACAAATCTAGACTCCGGGCTGTCTACTGAGAAATTCCAAATTAAAAAACCCAATAACACCAGGGGCAGGCAAGCTCAGGCATTAAGACCGCCTCTGTACAGTATTTTTTTTTTACTTGTGCATACAATTTTAATAAATAAATAACAGTTTGCCCGACCCCAGAATCGAACCTACGACTTCTTGCTTAGCAGTAGCGCTTGCGACCAACGAGGCAGCTTTCAACTGTTTAATTTGTAACATTATAAGAGTACGTTCCTCGTTCGCTTGACCAAGCTTCAATACTTTACATTCACACTGAGCTCCCCTCGTCCTTGGCCACAGCATAAAAGAATCATCACAAAACATACAGTTGGCCCGTACTTGATTATCGTACTGATTTCTATGGCTATTCAAAACGACCCTTCTGTGTACTGGTTTATTTACTTGTGAATTGAAAAGAATCGTATTACCAACTTGAATTTGGACGACGGTATTATTAACGTTGTAGATGGAGTTCTAAAGGATTTATTATAGAATACAGTCCTTAAGGTTCGCTGAATTTAAATATCTTAGAAAAGGGGTTATTAATGAATGCAGAGATTATTGATTATTTAAATCTAAACAAATTAGTAGGTATAGGTAATTTCTATATTTATGTCTGTAATTTATATGGTGTACAGTCACCAAAGGAGATAAGTAACCAGCGTAGTCGAATATAGTTGAAGTTTAGTAAGAAACCAAACCCACATTTCACCAAAATATGACAGTAAAATTGAGATTTCATCGACAGCAATGATGGCGCGGTATCCTTAGGCCTGCAGCGACATCCTTTGGCATTATCATTGAAATTTCAATTTTATTGTTATACATTTAAGTTATATTTCTATTCGTCGCATAAAAATCCCTTGCCGTGCCGAGCCGCCAGTGGGCGCCGGCCCTTATTGACTGATAACCTATCGATTTCCCATTCAGGTTCTAAGTCGCTTTTCTTGTCGGTCTGTGTGATTGCAGCAACACACAATACATTAATTGATACACGTACGGTATTATAATGTCTGTAAGAAGCCATAAATAAGACAATTCAGTAAGATAAGGCAGTTTATGTATTTACTTTACTAGAAAGAAGAAGAAAGAAAGAAAGAAAGAAAATGCATTTATTTGACACAAACTAAAAGACGCGCTATACACCAGATACCTACATACATCAAATAAAACAAACAATAAAATAAAAGATTAAATAAAAAGTGTGAAGTCCGATGTCAGCAAAAAATACTACGCATTTTAAAGTTAACTTTTACGTAATCTGGGGGTCTACTCCGAAGTGGTATTGTTTTAGTTACTATTTGGTTCAGTCGGTCCCGATCATAGACTCCTACACTCTTTCGAATATTGACTATGGTCCCAACACAACTGAGCCGATCCGAACTTTTTTCGCATTTTTCAAAAATATTCGGCTCGGCCATGTGTCGGTCCGATCCGATCATTCACACTTTGCACTTCGTAGTAGAACAAAGAGATTTAAGATAGGTTGTAAATGTATTTAATGTCTTTGTAGTAGAATATGTACGTTCTAAGACAGCTGTCAAAAAACGGTTAACCTAATGGACATACACGCAGTCACGCTTGCAACTACGATTTAATTGGCAAACAAATACACGTTACTGGCAAATTTAGAAGTTATAGGTACGGCACCAAGACCGCGATGGACAATCTTAAATTTTAATGACCTGACTCCCAATTGGCGCAACAGCAAAGTGTCCGCCGGCCAGCTCAGGGTCGCGGATTCAATTCCCGCATCCGGACAAGCACAGTGGCCTACGAATAGATGTTCCGGGTCTAGATGCTTCTCTAATGGTTCTCTCCTACGTCATGGAAATCTACTTAAGGGCATGCAATTACCCTTATTAATAGCTTCGAACTATGTGGTTATATGACTCGTATTTAATCAGCCGATAATGTTCCCACTGCTGGCACACAGGCCTCCTCTCTTCGAGAGGGAGTGGGCTGTAATCTACCACACGGGCCCAGTGCAGCTTGGTAGACAGAGGTAACATGTTTTCTAATTTTTGGTTCTAGGACATGCTGGTTTCTTCACGGTGTTTTCCCTCACCGTTTTGAGAGCATAATCCCGACCCTCCTGTACTGGTCCTACCCGCCTTGCGGCATACGGACCTCTTGGACACCCAACACACACTCTGGCTACTGCCAGAGTGTGTTGTAGACTCGATACCCTCTAGATATTTCCCCTCTGGTCAATTACCGTACTCCCCAATCTGCGGCATGCGACGTCCCACAACATGACTTCGCGCCCGAGCACCCCTTTTTGGTAATTGACCCTTCATCTAGCCTAGCTAGCAGCCCTCCTCGATCGATCCCCATCCTCCAGCTCCAACTCCTGCCGTTTACTGTGCCATTTGTGGACGAATGACCGCAGTCTCCGGAAACCCTCTGCACTGGCTACCAGTTCCCGGTGGTACACCGGACCAACCTCCTCTCTACACCAGTCCCCCAACATGGCCTCCCTGTCGACTGCGTAGAGAGTGCAGTCCCACAGGACATGGTCTTTAGTTTCATCCGCCAGCCCACAGTAACACCTAGCAGTGTCGCACAGCGACATTGCGTGTAGGCGGCTTCTAAAACTTCCGTGTCCGGTTAGGATCTGCGATGTCACCTAGTCCGGCTCCACCCATCCCAGCGCCAGTCACTGAGCCGCCTCCGGAAAGAAGGAGTACAGCTCACGTCCGTTCCCGGAAGAATCCCACCACTCCTGCCACTGAGCAACGACCTCCGCTCTCACTTTCCCGATAGTTTTGAGAGCAGTGGTGATGAAATTATTTACACGAAGCGTCTGCCTGGGTTCGAACCCACGAACTACAACTCGTTAGTCGAGGCCGTTACCACTGGCCCAATACTGCTCAGGTATGATTGCATTGGAGTATACCCATACATTGATAAGTGAAAAGTTTTTCTCCAAAATCAACACTCACCCGATATTATCGGCCTAAGCTTCCCATAACTTTGTTTAACGTAATGTAGGTAGCACAACTTTTTGGACTGAATTCAGCTTTGTGGTTTTTTTTTTATATGATCGAGATTTTATCATTTCAAATCTCTTAGGACAGAACCAAAATAGATACGACTTCCGAAGAACTACGTCAGCGTGTGTAGCGACACGTAATAACCATCCGTCGTGGAAATTTCCCAGGACATTGTTACTGTGGAACATTGAATTAGGAGCTGATTGGTCATTAGTTACTCTCTGTATTTGAACACTTAAATAATCAAATAGGTTGTCTAGTTAAGAACGTCTTAAAAAGGTGATGAAGTGGTTTTGTTTAAGTCTGTGCTGGCATACAGGAAGTTCCGAATGACACCTTTTAATACCAGCTCCTGGTCCCTGCACCAGACTAGAAGTCATTTACAGGCATCCAAAATTAAAATCAAAAGTCAATTATTCAAATTAGGCTGAGAATCAGCACTTTTCGAACGTCAAAATTACATAAGACAGTCCCCCAAAACGCGCGCCCTTCACCACTTCCTAGTGCTTTAGCTCGAAAAAAGTGGTGCAACAAGCTCCCAGCAGCACAGCTGTCTGTTCAGTTAGAAAAACTTGCTTCTATACAATAGTAGGTATGTAAAGTAATTAACATTACGAGACACAGAACATTAAATTAAATTATTTGCCATTATATCAATTGTTACTATCGAAATTGCCGTGTCATGAAATACGGATATCTATACTTTAAACAACCGCACGCTTTTAAGAGCCGCATGGATCGATCGATTAGGATAAACGGTTGGTCCGTGGATGGGCGACCATCTTTACTTACCAAGACCAAGGATTAACGTGCTTTCCGAGGAAAGCACTTTAATCCGTTGGTCCTGGCTGTCATTCGTCAATCTTCGACAATCGTTACTGGTCGTCTGAAGCCGGAAAGTCTGACAACCAGTCTTACCAAGAGGTATCGTCTTCCCAAGTAACTGGGTTGTGGAGGTCAGATAAGCAGTCGCTCCATGTATAATACTGGTACTCAGCCGCATCCGGTTAGACTGGAAGCCGACCCCAACGCGGTTGGGAAAAGCCTAGCCTTTTGATGCCGGATATCTTTACTTTCTGAACCAACGAAAAGCAACAACAGCGATCACTAACTTGATTGCCTAAATTCTCCAGATACTAGACAGTCACATCAATATAAATGTCATAAAAACATTATTTTGTGTACGAAGAAATGCGTCCGCGCTATTTCTGTTACAGCATTTAAAATTAGAACGCTTTCGTCATAGATATCAGCGTGGAGATTGATTAGTGCTTGTAAAGTGTATCCTGTTTTGTGTGTCATAAGGTTGGAAGTGGTTTGGTAGCAATTTAGGTTAGTAAGAAGACTGTTTGTTATGCGCTAGGGCATGGATTAGTTAGTGGTTAGTTGGTTACCTGTTGTTAATTCATTCGGTTAGATTTTTGATAAAAAGGGTTTTTTTTCTTGTAACAGCAGCCTTTTTGATATTGCATTTACTGCTGTTTGCATGCTTCGGGGGAATAAAGAATCCCATATCCCCTGTATTATGTAGGTGCATAGGTAGATACGCAATACGGGATACCAACAACAATAATTATCCTTGTTTCCAGTCGGGTAAAAAATATTTTTTTCTGCAGTAACATTAAACAAGAAGAATATTTGTGGTGTTTGGTATATATGTACATGTTTGCTTAAAAAAATCTAATTTTACATAAATTAAATTCCCAATGACACTGCACACACACCCGGGAATCGAACCCAGGACCCCATGCTCAGCAGTCGCGCTTGCAACCACGAGACCAAGGGGACAGTCTGCTTATAATATGTATTCAAAGAAATTTCACCTGGCTTGGGTCCAGTCCCTGTATGTACTCCGTAAGGTCCTCCGGCATGCCTGCTTATAATACTGTATTAATAATAGCTTTTATTACTGTCTCTAAAGTCATATTTTCTCGAGTCGTAAGATAAACCATAAGACAATTTCATCCCAGACGAATCTCCACGAGCCAACTATTTACCGACGAATGACACAACCAAGCTTTGGTTACTCGAAAAGGAATATTTTTGTAATCGTACCAACTTTACAGCTGATTTGGAAAAGGTCGTAATGGATTAATGGTTTTATTTATTTGTATACGGGATGGAACTGGCAGTTAACCAGGGATGTGTGTGTCTCGTGGATTATATCCATCTTGCATGTGCCCTCGGTGTCATTAAACTTTAGTTTGTCAAACTAAGACAAATCTCAAATGTCTCATGTGTTGACTACCAACCAAGCAGCCAGGTGATCCTAGTGTGAGAGAGAGATGGAGCTATACATTGCCGATAGCACCATCCCTTTTAAGGACTGGAATAATAATGGCAGAAGTATTAAACTTCATAAGACGACACACGTCCACGTCACGTCACGTTCACGTTAAGATTTGAAAACATCCCATCCTTTTTTGTGATGAGCTAACAAAGAAAGACGATGAACAAAGAAATGATGAGAGTGATTTTGAACAAAGAAATATTTTTTAAAGAGAGAGTGTAGAAGGGTGTTTTTTTTTTCAAAGAGAGTTTTTTTATCATTGTTCCTCTCAACCAAATTACCTGCCAATTGCCATCTAATCTCTTCACCACCCTTGCTTGACTGGTAGAGAATGCCTAAGGCTTTAAAGACGCCTTTGTACCTATCTGTGTGCGAAAAGTTGAAATGAATAAATAAAGATTTTAACACATTCCTTGAGCCTAAATTGTTACTAAACACCTAATTATATATACCTGTGCTTATCAATATATGTTTTCATTCATTCATTCGTTCCTAAACAAAAGCATCTCCAGTTCGAGATGACCGGTTCTATATCTATCTATGGCTTTTGTATGGTCCAAACCAGATTTTTTGGTCTGCTCTGGATACGAATACAAATGCTAAGGACCCTTTTGTTAGGTCACCCATAAACTTCGCATGTTTCCTTTTAAGGACCGACAACTATCTGCGACACGTCATGACATGGCAGGATGTCGTGGTTAGGTAATTTCATCTCCAGACAGTTCATTGTAAGCACACTTGGACGGAGATATGCATCTACCCTACCCTACTTAAACTCGGATTACCGGCTGAATTCTAGGTATCTATTAGAAAATTCTCAGTAGCAGTGTCTAATTAATTAATAGGCTGCTTTTACATCGGATTTAAAGATCACTGGCGAAGTGTGGTTGCAATTAGCACCTCTGCCGGTAAACGAGAAGTTGTAAATTTGTTGTCATGGTAAGGGCATATGATGCGGAGGCATGAGGAATGTGTCGTGAGGAAAGTGTTGGGGGTGAATGTGGATGTGATCGTAGGAGTAGGGGGAAACCAAAGAAACGATGGATGCATGGTCGGGAAGATGATATAGCTAGAAAAGGGGTGACTACAATCATGACGGTTAATAGGTTTATGGAAGACCAGCTGTGCCCCGCGGTATCACCCGCATAAGTTTTGATCCCGTAGGAATATCGGGATAAAAAGTATCCTATATGTTAATCCTGGTTATATACCATCTGTGTTACAAATTTCATCCAAATCCGTTCAGTAGTTTTTGCGTGAAAGAGTAACAAACATCCATTGATCCATCCATACAAACTTTCACGTTTATAATATTGCTGCGCCGACCTCATATAAAATGGGTCATGGGCAGGATGTTTATGACCCAAGGTTACTCATGCATCAAGCCTTCTTCTTCGTCATATCGATAAGCTTCGAATAAGTTATTAAGAATAAGTTCGAATCAGAATTCAGCCACTTTGACAGCTTTATCATTGGCCTCACAAAGCCATAGTTTAGGTGCGTCCCTTATGTTCCAGACACAGTTCGTTGGAGTAAAGGTTCTTCATGTTCAACCCTCGTGTTTCAGGCATAGTGCTGACCTTCTACCTGGTGTTCTACGCGGTGCTGGCGCTGATGTTCGGACTATGCATGGGAGGACTGTACCTCACACTGGAACCGAACCGGCCCACGTATTTGTTAGGAGAATCTCTTATTGGTAAGTACTTTAAACTTTTTTTTGTACTCTCCCCACCGACTGACTGACTGACTCTCACATTTGTCTCTTTTGCCGTCTCTGGCTAGTCTATCAAAAGCATAAGCACGATACAGGAGTAATTCCTAGTGTGGGGCAACGTTTTTTTTAAAAAGAAAAAAAAAAGAAAGAAAAATAAGTATAATAAGCCTATAACTTTCCCACTACTGGGACACATGCCTCCTCTCTGAGAGAGGATCCACTACGTCAAATCAGTTCAGCTGTTTCGGAGATTAGTCGGAACAAACAAACAGACAACAAAATGCATTGATTGAAAACCTGTTATTTTCAAATTACAAACAGACACTTCAATTTTATTTTTTTGATTTACATTGTTAAAGATCAACCAGTAAACACCCTTTTATGGCCGACCCCAGGATTATCCACTGTTAAAAACTGGCCTCCTTTTACATCATTCAAATGCCTTCGCACAAGGCGAAATAGTTCAGCGACGCATGGGGCTCATGCATCGCCGAACTTTAGCCCCTCGGGCGATGCAATAATATTGAATTCCACCGTTTCCAGCTCCTACCGTTTCGCCACATAAATCCTACGAGGCGTACTTACCAGAAACCATTCATACGTACTACGAGCTATTAATGTATAGCCGTTGTGCTATAAATCGTAAGGAGGTCATGTCGCATTTAGACGTCGTCGGTCAGGTCGGCTGTTCCGTACTTTTTATTATGTAATGGGCTTCCTACGGACGGTTCCTTTGCGGGGACAATTGACTGGGATAGCGGTGGGATGGAGAAGGATTTCCTACGATTTTTTAGCATTAAGAACGAATCATAAAAGTTTTGTGGGTGTCCTGGTAGAACGATGATATCTTGATATAAAAGAGTATACATGGAGTTTCTTGCCCGTTCTTCTCCATAGTAACCCCACTAACACTTTGAATGGACTTCATCTTTCTGACTGGCTCTATTGACAATTAGAATATGCCTGTAATTAGTTTTATTATAATAAATGCTGCGAGTTTCAATTTTTTGATTTGGAGGATTAATTTTGTCTATGGTCTTCTATAAAAAGAGGAAAGTGTTCTCCAAGTGACCGAAATCCGTCGGGAGGCTATTATTACGTCGCCTACTTGTACAATAGTTCTTGCAGCACCTTATCAGTAACCGTTTACAAGTATTAACAGTGTAATAATTAAAATGCCGCGTAGTGTGTCCTTAATAGGCATTGTATCCCTTTTTACCTACTAAAAAGGGATACAAACAATGGAGTATTTTAATTACTTGTTGTGAATTGTGTCACATCCTGCCCTATGTTTCACATTAACTGTGTATAAACATTGTTTTGCAGTTACATTGTATGCATTTATTTAAATATCGGCCGTGGATTGAAATTTGTGGAATATGTTTTATGTACAGTCAAGAGCAAAAGTATGTATACACTTGGCTTTATTAAAAAACGATTAACTCATTTATTTTTTAATAAAATTTTATGTTGTTACGAACACAGAATTTTCGAATCCATAGGTTTATGTAATGTGTCGTATTTCAACGTTGCATTCGTTATTTTACGAAAAAATCGCAATTGAAAGTTGCCAAGTGTTGACATATTGGTGTCCGTGATTGTACCAAGTACCTATTTGTTACCATAGCAAAGGTACATAAGGAACATATTTCTGGGAGAAAGACTAGGCTTTGATTGTGTAAGGGAATATACAGGGCCATATTAAATTACCTAGCAAAACTCCACAGACTCACTTGAAATATCAGTTAAGAAATCAGTTTTTTTTTGTTGTCACTTATAATATCAGTTTTTTTTTTGTAAACTTTAAACGCGTTGAAAAAATCTTAACTCATACTTCAAGTAACAACATTACCGGCGGTCGTTGACCCCTGTTTTTTTGTTAAGTCTTGTTTAATTTAATTTTGTGTGTGTTCGCTAGCTAATTTAATATTACCCTGCACGAATGAAAAGGCTGTGATTTCATAGTAAGGAGACTGAAGGACGAAAATGGAAGAAAACCACACTTGAACACAAAGAATGATACGGAAAGAAACTTGTTGTGACAACCGTCAAGATACTTAGTGTTTTTGAAACTGTTTTTTTCTGCTCTCTTTTCAGGGGCAAACCCCGGTGTGGCATCCCGTCCCCTGTACGAGACCGCTGTTCTGCGCTACAGTGTGGAGAACCGTTCCGCGTACCAGCCTTACGTCCAGCAGCTCGAGGAGTTCTTTGGACGTGAGTATCCGTCGCCACCATAGATATAGATTACATTACTATGGCCGCCACTCACCTAATACATACCTAGGAACTTTACGAATATCTAGCGCCTGCAAAATAGTATCTCCACACTAGAAACTCCCGGATTTTGGGTTCAATCGCGGAGCAACTGTCAGTTGGCCTTACAATATTCCGTGCGGGAATCGAACCCAACCCGACACGTACTGCAACAGTAGCCAATCCATAAGTTTGGTGCTACACTAAGGCGCCATCTCCTCGGCCGAGAAAATCGCGGCAATAGTCATGCAAAATCAGCCTATAATGTTCCCACTGCACATGTCTTTGAATTGTTGGTTCTATAGGACATGTCGGTTTCTTCACGATGCTTTCCTTCATCGTTTTGAGAGCAGTGGTGATAAAATTAATTACACAAAATAAAGCGCCTGCCTGGTCTGAACACACGACCAACAATTCGTAAGTCGGGGCCACCACTGCTCTAAATAGCAATACAATAAGACAATATAATGGCATATAAGAGTATATAATATTCATGCGGTGCCATCAAATTATCGTCGCGGCACGGCGAGGCTATCGTTGCGATTTTTTCGCTCGTGAAGATGGCGCCTAACCGTGCAGTCAGGTTTCCCAATAAACAACAGTAAAACAGACTAGAGACAAAGGAAACACCGACCTTATCTAGCTTTAAAAAAGTGTAAAAGTAATAAATATCTATCATTTAGCATAGCTACGGCTAAATTACGAGTTAGTTAAACCTATTCCGTTTCTCCTGGTGAAGTTCATTTCTCTAATCCTTCATTTCTCAATACGAAAAATCTCATTTTTATTCTCACACAAGCGTGATATTCAGTACACAAGTACAGACAAACATACCGCGCCCGAAGGCGTGGCTCACTACGAAGCAATTCGCTCACGTGTGGGCTTCAGCGAGCTATTGTAGCGAATCAATACTTCAATGGAAATGTACTGACATGGAACATGGATAGTGCGGATATTCTACTAACATACTTAAGTGTCCTTCACGATTGTTACTTTTAGAAAGGAAGGCAGAGTTTGTTGCTGATTTTAATTAAGAGTCTGACAATTTTTGTATACTGGTCATAGCTGCATCTGGTTAGACTGGAAGACGACCGCAACATAGTTGGGAACAGCTTAGGTAGAAGATGATAGGTCTGAGAAATTTTCGAAAGAAAAAAGTAGAATTTAGTGATTGAAGACACACTCTGTGAAAAATTGTACAGACGCCAGCAGGTCAAGCTACACGAAACTGTCAAGTTTTTCGAATCAACCTTGAACCTTAATGCTTCAACGATAAAGTTGAAAATCTATTAAAGAAATTTGACAGATTGTAGTAGCTTGATGTGCTGGCGTCCGTACAGTCTATAATTTCACAAAAGTAGTTTTATTTCCTGAAACGACTGAAAAAGTTTCAACCGAAAATTCCCCTAAAGTGTATGTATCGCAAGGAATTTACTTCTCACACGTTTTACGCACATTGTACGAATTAACTAAGTAACTAGCCAAACGAGGAATAATATTATTATAAAATTATCTAAAAAAAAATTATTAAAATAAAAATATATTAACGTAACTAAACTAAAACTATTAACAAACTAAAATATGGCGTCGAAAAATTCATCCGCATCGCTGTCGCCTGCTAGTATAAGAGACTGGCGGCATTGCCACGTGGTGTGGTACTGCTTAGCCTCTGGCCAAGGTAAAAGCCAGCCCTTAGGTCACTGGAAATGTCAATCAGAAGTTTGAACATTTCGTTGAACAAACCTCGCACTCTGACCCCACGGTCCGAGGGTTTCAACCCCAAACGGCTCGAAAATATAATTACCCATAAAGTTATTAATTAACGTGGAATTAATTGAAATAATTTGTGTTCAGAATACAGCAGTGAGCCCTGGTACTCGTCCAAGAAGGAATGCACGGCTGGGGACCACTATGGCTTCCCCGACAACCCCTGCATCTTCATTAAAGTCAACAAAGTAAGTCCTGGAACTTTTTCATCTTATTTACTTTTTCCACACAAAAGAAAATTAACGGTGCTCAAATACACGAGCGGCACGTTGTCGACGGCAGCCATAGACGTATCAACGGTAGCAGTTGCCTCTGCCCTTGACGCGTGCCGCTCGTGCGTATGCGCACTTAATCGATGGGGACTGGACTTATACGGAGGACTTCTGTGACGAACCACCCATTATGCTGCTTTATCATTACCACCACGCTAGACAAAGAGAACGTTTACTAACAGACCATTGCCATATAAGTCTTGTCCAAGGAATGGGTGAACGCAGTAAATTGTTATTAACTATTCTACCCTGTTGATAATCCCTTTGTTAACAACAACCGCGGGTGGAGAGGGAACAACCAATTTATGGAATAGTAAATATATAATGAGCTGTAGTATTTGATTTTACTTCCAAACTTACGAAGTCTTACGAAACTTTATCACTGGATTATTTTCTATAATTTTAGATAATTGGGTGGAAACCAGACTTCTACGATGTCACAGAACTGCCAGCAGGCATGCCGGAGGACCTTACGGAGTACATACAGGGACTGGACCCAAGCCAGGTGAAATTTGTTTGAATACATACTAAAAGCAGACTGCCCCGTTGGTCTCGTGGTTGCAAGCGCGACTGCAGAGCGTGGGGTTCGAAAAGAAAGAAAGAAAGAAAATACATTTATTTGCGGCAAACATGATGCATAAAGAAGAAAGCATGTTAAGCCGTTGGTCCTGCGCCTGATCTCTCTCTGGTCGTGTCGGATTGCCGTCCCATCGGTCAATGAGAGTGAGGCAAGACACAGGGTACCTTTGTCCGCGCACACACTTGTGAACTATACTATTTCTAGCGCAAAGGGCTGGTCTGCGCTGAGATTGGTCGTCATAGCCGAAATTCGGTCTGGAGGACTTTATTTTATTTATTTAATTGTGGCACTCCAACGACTTGTTCTCTAATACATTTTTTATTTTATTAGTATACCTATAGGGGCTCTTGTGGAAGAGCACTATTGGGTGTACCAGAGCTCATCCATCGCTGTCCCGGCGAGATCTTGGTAAAGGACCGGCCCATTCATTAATAAATAAAAGAATTATCTAGAGAAGTATATGAGGATGGCGGCCACGTTCATACTCAATTCGTATATAACAAACTAGAGAGCGGCCCACGGTTTCACACGCAGAAGGGTCGATACCGTGGGAATATCGGGATAAAAAATATTCTATGTATTATTCTAATGTATAAGCTATGTTACTGTAAAGTTACATCACAATCCGTTCGGTAGTTTTTGCGGGAAAGAGTAACAAACATCCATCCGTACATCCATCCTCACAAATTTTCGAGTTTATAATATCAGTAGGAAGTAGGACTGAATCATTATTTTTTTCCCAACAGCAAAAGCAAGTTTGGGTGTCATGTGAAGAGGAGAAAGCGAATGACACCAAGTTAGAGTACCCCTGGGGCCGAGGCATGCCGGGTGCGTTCTACCCCTATAACAACGAAGAGGGATACAAGAGCCCGCTAGTCGCCGTGAGGTTGTCATCACCAGGTAATCATTGTCACCATTATCAGTGTCCGTGGAGTTTCTTGACCGTTCCATAGATACCTACTACGCTTTGGAATGGACACCTAACTTCATCGTTCTGATTGAACGACTTCTTTGTCAACTCAAAAGTGCCTGTAAATGGTTTAACCGACAAAATTAATAATAAATAAATAATAAATAAATCCCTGGACATTTCACACAGCACCATTTGTCCCAAGCTAAGCAACCTAATGCTTGTGTTATGGTAACAAGATGGCTGATAAACTACTTATATACAATTTTTTTTTTGTAAATACATACATATTATAGATAGAAAAACACCCAGACTCGGAACAAATACATGTAGGTCATACAAATATTTGTTCTGTGCGGGAATCGAACCCGCGACACGCAGCGCAGCAGTCAATCGCTTAACCACTGCGCCAACCGTGCCGACAAAATTGCTTTGAGTTTGAGTAAATATCGGCCAAAAGACGTTCACTCCTGGACATAAGCCTGCCTTATACATGATTACGCCACCAGGTCCTGGACTGCCAGCTTTTTAGGGGGTTCCCTCAACCTTCACTCAGACTAGAAACAACTGAAAGCGATCAGAAACCCATACAGTGTTGAATTCTCGTCACTTGGTAAATGGGTTTGTGATCGTTGCTGGAGGGGAAGTAGGCATCATCATCCTCGCTCGCACTTCCCCTTTGATTAAGTATTGTGGTAGTTTGGAAGACCCATATTTATACATATATCATTTCTGTGCTAGTTTACGGGATGAAAGTGTACTTAATGTGTCTCAATTGTTATTTTCTCCCATTTCCAGCACACAACCTTAACATCGTGATACGATGCAGAGCGTGGGCCAAGAATATAATTCAAAACAAGAGTCTGAAGGAGCCGTCGGGATACACTCGCTTCCAGCTGTACGTTGAAGGCACCAGCAGCGGCAACAACACAGAGGTGTAACATAAACAGCAATGTATCATGTACATAGCGATAGCAATGTTCCGTTACAGTAATGGGACGTGTAGGTGTGGATACTACCGGTTAGGCTGAGTGCGCATTGTCTAGTTCTATGTCTTTGTACCCTACTGTGAAGACCCTATGTTTTTTCCGTGTAAACTTGAACCAATTCAAACAGGGCCCCAATTCTGTATTATTCCCCGCGAAATCTTACCACGTGCAGACCACGTCAATATCGTGTCTTGTTTACGGCAAGGAATCAAAATGTCAATCGTACTAACAACATGTATTTTGGACAGTTCAAACCATGACATTGTGTCATGGAGAATACGTTATTAGCAGAATGGATGTCGAGATAAGGTAAGGAATTGACGTCGTTTCGAATTAAGGAAGCGTTAAGTGGCGTATCGCGGATCCACACGAGACACAATGGCGTTTTAATTGTTTCTGTAATGACGGCATTCAACCGGTTATAAGGGTAGAACAGTACGTGCCTGTAAATAATAATATGCTTGAGGTTGGGTTCGTTTACATACCATTTAGATATGAGTTCTTTTTTCTATGGCCACGAGGACCTCTCAGCCGAGTTTTGGTTGCCATTTCAGCTGGCATTCGGCATTATCCATCATTATTTATAATTTTGTACATATTTTTTTAAAGCATTTACAAAAATCAGTGGGGTAACACACTAACAGTGACAGTGGCTTTAATTTTGACAGTTCGACAACATTCATTGCGTTATTTACGTTGTTGAGCAGACAATTTTTATGAACATATGAAGCAATATCCTTTAAAATGACTAGATTGTGATTGACAGTGTGTTACGCATTTAGGGTGCAGTAACTAATTACAAAGTTTTACACGATGCGTACTCAGCCTTAGAAAAACAAATTAGGTCAATGTCCAGTCGTGAAGTAGTTACTAGTGAGTTATTATGAGCTATCAGCTGTTTACTTCGCTCCTGATTTACAGAAATTTTAGTGTACAGTCAACAAAAGAGTACGCAGGCAGTTAAAGCTAAGGGGTCATTCAAGTATTACGTAATTTTGAGGAAACCGGCATGTCATAGAACCAAAACTTTGAAGACGTGACATCTACCAACCCGCACTGGGCCCGCGTGGATTACGGCCCACTCCCTCTCACTGAGAGGAGGCCTGTGTCGTAGCAGTGGGAACGTTACAGGCTGATTATGAGGACGAGGTCAAGAGCAGGCACATCAGGCATTGATTAAAAAAACTAAAGATATGGACGTTATAAAGTGCAAAGATGCTACGCTTATGTTGACTGTTACAATATTAGTTCTCTCTATTAAAATCAACCTAATTCTATTTCATACTGCTGATAAACTGTAAAGTATGGTGAAATGATGTAATTTACCTAGTGGTTCTACATGCCAACGTAAACTTTGATTTCTAATGAAATATCTATTTCGTATTTAGATGATTTATGAAGAAAGGCAGGTCCAGTGAATGTGCCTTTTTGTCAAGTGATTTGACTTGTGATTTCGAAAGAATAATTTGATAATTTTGTTATAACAATTGTGTGACCAGATCTTTCCTCTGTTTATCCTTTTTCAACTTTGATGAATGTTTATGAATATTATACATGTAATGAGTATTTTCAATCTTTGGTCACGAAAAATGTGTCTTATTAGAACAAATCTATTATTATATTGCTAAGTAAATTATACCCTACTTGCAGCATCATAATGAGCTTTTATAATTTGAGTAGAATGCTTATGTACCAAATATATACAGATTATATAATGAATCCCACCTCTTTTCTATAAAATTGAGATATTTTCTGAATGCATCTATGAAATATTAAAAAAAAAAAAGATTCTATTTACGTTGTCGTTGATCCAAATTCAAATAAACTCAATTTCAGTAATGCAACCAAAGAAATTCAATTCAGTAACTCGAGTGTGTTCATACTGTTAGTACTAAGATACTAGTGAGTATGCTAATTAGTTCATAACGTAAGGTTTCAGGCTACTACTGAAAGAAAATTGACAATGTTCTACGTCAATGCAATGTGTAACACGCAGTGGGCAAGTGTGAAAGATGGATATTTTGTAGTTAGGGACTTTGTTTATCAAATATAATACACAACGACAACACTGCTAACAAAAAACCTTAATTACAATATTTACAAGCTAACACTAAAATAAGCTTTTAAAAGAATTAGCATTGCCATCCAACGTGGTAATGCTGCCAGCCTTTTGGGCACTTATCCCATTGACTGTGTTGCGGACGAATTTTTTGATGCCCAATGAGCTGCTTTCTTTTTCTTTTGTTTTTTGTTATATACTTCAGCAGCAAATTAAAAAAAAATAGTTAGCTCAAAACTGCGGTCGAATAGGAATTCTGAATTTTAAAATGTGAGATGCGTTCGGAAACATGATAGTAAAAATTTATATTACGAAAACTTGCGCAAGCCCGGCTTTGACGATATGTAATATTTTCAAAAGGAAAGAAATTATATTAAAGCGGACTAAGAAAAAAGAAAAATATTTCAAGTATGTTAACTACAGCTAAAATTTGGTTTTAAATACGCGGTGATGTTATTGAGAAGGTAAAGGATATAGTTTGACAACGGGCCTCTTGAAAGAGACACTGCATGTCTTCACCATAGCAACGCGGGTTGTCCCATCCTTGCCGGGAAAAACTTCGGTGATTATACCCATTGGCCAACGTAAAGGAGGGACATCATCCTGCTGCAGCTGCATCTGGTGAGACTGGAAGCCGACCCCATCATAGTTGGGATAAGGCTAGGCAGATGATGACTTGTATATAATATATTTTATTCAACTTTCATTGTCCGGATATTCAAATCGGAACTGTAATTCTTTGACAGCTGTATGGAATTGCTGTAACACGGTAAATTGGCGTAGTGTGTCAGTTTGATAAACAATTTCCCTGATAAATAGTATGCCAAAGTTAATGTTAGTATGTATCAATGCTTGTGCCTTCTCCGTATGAGAAGCAGCCTTACAGTAGACGATATAGTATAGAGGCTTCAGCTCTTCTACCTAAGTCTATATAATATGTATTTATCTTTTTAATTTTACTATTTTCACGAGTAGTATAGACATAAATCTATATTTTTTGAAGCAATTTGAGGATGTTATAAATACTATCGTAGTTAGAGAGTGTTTGTTATGCCTGGTACGAGTACAAATCCTATTTAATAAAATATTCCATATTGTTGTTTGTGAAAATGAGAATTTAATTCGAATAAATCTAGATCAAATTGAGTGTTTAGTTTTATTATTATGTACACGTTTTCTGCTATTCGTAACTAAGAATCCAAGAACATTTAGTGCTATCGGTGAAGGAAAACATCGTGAGGAAACCGGCATGTCCTTTAACAACCAAAAATTTGAAGACGTGATATCTATCAACCCGAATTGGGCCTGTGTGGTAAATTATAGCCCACTACCTCTCAACGAGAGGAGGCCTGTGTCCCAGCAGTGGGAACTTTATAGGCTAATTACGCTATGCCTATGCGTCTGAAAAAAAAAAGTAATAGTTTATTTCAAGAGGACAATCGATGACGAGGTCACAGAAACATTTTGTTTACGGATGAGAAAATCTTTACAATTGAGCAACATTTTACAAACAAAATGACCGTATTTATGCTCAAGGCTCTAAGGACGCTTCCCAATTAGTCGACAGCGTGCAACGTGGGCATTATCCGACTTCAGTGATGGTTTGGTGGGGTGTTAGCTATGAAGGAGTGACTGAGCCATATTTTTGTGAAAAAGGTATCAAAACATCGGCACAAGTGTATCAAGATACCATTCAATAACCAAGTATGGTCCTTCCAACAAGACTCGGCGTCGGGTCATAAAGCTCGGTTCACGCAGTCTTGGTTGGAAGTGAACGTTTCGGACTTTATCAGAGCCGAAGACTGGCCGTCGTTTAGTCCCGATCTTAATCCGCTGGATTATGATTTATGGTCAGTTTTAGAGAGTACGGCTTGCTCTAAACGCCATGATAATTTGGAGTCCCTAAAACAATCCATACGATTGGCAGTGAAGAATTTTCCCATGGAAAGAGTGCGTGCTTCTATTGATAACTGGCCTCAACGTTTAACCCTAGATCACTAACCATTCGTATAATAGACGACGCGCACCTAGTGCTTTCGCCATTTCACCAACTTCCCGTTGCCCCCCGCCCCGCACTCTTTTAGTACCTTCCTGGGTAGTGAAATTAGTCACCCGCAAGGACTCATCGCGGATGCACGATAATTAGGTGGACATATATCGCGTGATCGTCGTCTCACAGACGAAAGGTTAGTAATGCTGTATAGTTTTTAGTAAAGTTGTACATACTTTTATGCTTCTCTTTATATTGTTAATTTTTGGAAAAGTTAATAACTTTTATTATTTACGAATTAATTATTTATATTATGGTTTTATGACGTGAACTCTATTTACCTATGATGTTTTTTTTATATTTTATACCGAGTTTTACAATATTTTTGTGTATTTTCTTGCCTTAATTTTATTTACCTATTATTATATTTATTATTTTCTATTTTAGATGGATTTGAGAAGCGTAGAAGGCAAAATTGTGCAATGGTTAGCTGAATCGGACACCGAATCTTTACCTGACAATGAACCTTATTCATCCAGTTCTGAGGAAGAGAATAATGTTGATACGGAAGTACATGTCCCTTCTGAGGAAAGTGAGGAAGAAGCTTCAGACTCTTCGGGGGACCTTATATCTACGACTCATGACCAACCTGCTATTAGCAACGGCTCCAAAAAACCGGAAATTATTGAATTTTACAATTCAACTAAAGGAGCAGTCGATACAGTGGACCAGATGTGCTCAATTATGAGCACAAGCCGTAAAACCAACCGATGGCCGTTGTGCTTATTTTACGGTATACTAAACATATCTATAATTAATGCTTATGTCCTGCACGTATCACACGAGATCCGTAATAATAAAAAACCTACAAAAAGAAGGGATTTTGCCTTAGCAATGGCAGAAGAACTTATGGCACCTTGGCTTCGTGAGCGATATAACACTGTGACTTTGCAGCGTAATTTGAAGCAAATTATCGGCGAAATTCTAAAAATAGATGTTTCTGACGAACAGTCAAGTCAAGAACAACCAAGAAACCGAAAAATTTGCAGTTATTGCCCAGCGAAAAAACGTCGCATGACCAAATACTTTTGCAAGGGCTGCAAGAGGGCCATTTGTGGCGAACATACAGTTTCTATGTGTAATTCCTGTACTGATTAAGATATTTCATTATTTTTTATTATTATATGATACGTTAAAAGCTTAATTACTGTGAACTTTATTTTGATTAAAGAAAATTAAACAGATTTTTAATTTTTTTTTTTTTTTTTTTTCGTAGTCTCAGAGACGAAAGGTTAGTTACAGCGTTACTCGAAAATAAGGTTAGTGAGCTAGGGTTAAAGGACTGTATTGCAGCCAATGGAGAACACTTCGAATAAGCTTTTTATATTTTAAATTGTTTTATATTTATGTATTAAACTAACACACTGTAAAAGTAATAAATATTATTTACAATAAAAAATTTTTTTTTTCTTCGTGACATTATTTATTGCAAGACTAGGTATAGATTGCTGGCCTGTTTGATAAACTATCACATAACTCTCTGACCTCTAATAAACAAGTACGCTGGACTAAATATACTATACGAGATGTCAGTTGTTACTTGTGCCGATTCAAAGCGCCCCCCCCTCTCGAACGTCTCGGGAACTAAAATTAATACACTTTGGCTAACTGTCGTCTTGTTGTTTTGGTACGTCTCTGATTATTTAAATCTGAACCGTTTAATAAGACCTTTTTGTCTTATTTTACGAGATATTTAGAACATTTTTATCATGAGGGTATGCGCATTTTGTAAAACTCAATATCAAAAATATTAGTTCCACGGACGCTCACGTTGTTATCAGCGCCAAAATGGCGAAAATCAAATGTCTTCGTTTTGTCATCGATCGATAGTATGACGTCTAGCTTACTTGTATAATATTCCTGCGTGTCCTGCTGCCTACACGTTACAGGAACTGATGGACACTACTGAAGGCGTAGCTAAATTCTGGACGGACTCATTTTAGATTGCCATTGACACGCTAAGAAGAAAAGTCCACCACACAGTACTACTCAATAGATTGCCCCCCGTGTTACATGGCACGTATAACCTAACTATCAAAATGTGACTTCACCCCCACTGCCTACCCCTTCACGAAATACAGGGGGTCTACTACGAAGTGCAAAGTGCGAATGATCGGATCGGACCGACACATGGCCGAACCGAATATTATTGAAAAATGCGAAAAAAGTTCGCATCCGCTCAATTGGGTCGGGACCATAGTCAATATACGAAAGAGTGTAGGAGTGTAGGATCGGGACCGACCGAACCAAATAGTAACTTCGTAGCAGGAAACGGCCGATCATTCGGCCGATACTACTTCGGAGTAGACCCCCTGGCTTGAGCTTTCGCGAACTTTAACTTTCCAATTATCTTTATTCCTTCATTAATCTAGTCCGCACCTCGGCTGTGCACGTCCTTGGCAAGTTAAACAAGTTGTCACCTGACGAGCACTTAGTACATTAGTTGGTAGTTCAGGGCTTGGCCGCAGGGGGCGCTGGGGCGGCGCTGGGCGGGCGGCACGCCGGTTTCAGGCAGATTTGGGCGGCAGATCGCGGGCATAGATTAGACGGGTTGGAGAGACTTGACTCTTTGTTTTCAGGGATTCTATTCAATTAAGGGATTGATAAAGCCCTATTTTTTGATAGGTGGAAAACTTGGAGTATTTGAGTGATGTTCTTCTCATGTGATTTGTTAATGAAAAAAATATTATTTGAACTCTTCAAATAATTTTCAGAACTCTTAAAATATTTTTTTTGCTGCAGGATAAAGTACCTACCTATAGCAACATACTCCTTTTATTAAAAGTCTGCTAATGCACCCATGACATGTCTCATCTTTTCCATATTTCCTAATTTGAAAAGTACCGCTAAGAAAAGAAGAAGGTAGATATTTCAAAATTACGTACTCTTTTTTATAGGAACAAGCCCTATTCTGGACAACTGTAACTCTTGAATTAAATCCAGTACCAATCGCCATGTAGTTTGAAGCTTCTGTCCTCCTCACAGAATCACCTCAAAGTTAGGCACAAAACTACTCTCGATCACTTCACCTCGCTCTCACGCGCCACCGTCAGTCTTCACCCGCCGACCAGCCACGATGGGCGCCGACAAACCGAATGGCGTCGTCAACTACTGCCGAAGACCAGTCCAGAGACCCTTCCTCCAACGAATCCAATATGGCATCTGGAACCCTGAAGACAGAACATTCCTGGGCAGGACTCCTCATCGATGGGGTGAGTGGCATTTGAATTTGGAAATTGAACGGCCATTTTTGAGTTTTGAGTTTAGTTCCGGTTTTGAACTTTTTTTTTTTTTAAATTGTGTTAAAGGTAGTCTGCAGTGTGAAGTGATATGTTTCGTCAAAGCTTAAGGTGGAAGGTGTGAGAAAATCATAATAGTGCATCAGGTGGTCTTTAAATTTATATGGTGGAGTGCAAAATTAAACTTCTACGGAAATGAACAACGATTTGCAAATAATTTTTGGGATTTAGATGGAATATTGCAAAGCTTAGTGCTTGAGAACTTTTAGAATAGAATAGAATAGAATAATTTATTTCAGATAATTAAAATCCATATCTTGTTAGTATATATTAGCAACAATGTTAGCTTACAATTATGTTAGTATTGTTAGTACTTATCTTTTGTAGACTACCTATACAAAACCATAACACAAGCTTTTCAACACTTCACAACTTTTTAACTTAAAACAATGATTTCAAGATTTGACGACGGAAGACATATAATACGTTTTCCGAATTAAAATAATTAAAGCGACACCAATATAAAGTGCAGCAAAATTATTTAATATCGCGGCTTCTTCTTCGACTTATACTAAAATCGAGAAAAGCAAAAAATATATTTTTCCCTCGCGGGAATTGAACGCGCTACCACTATTAAACGTCTATGTTACATTACCCGTGTACTATTCCTAGTAACCGATGAATACGTCAGGTTTTCATTGAATTCTAGTTAAACACCTACTTTAAATCAATATATCTCGCCATCATTCCTATTCCTGAAATGGGGCTAAGGAGGTGTACACACCGACCGCAATACCGAGCGACGCTTTGCGATAGGTGTGCTAATTATGATATACTTAGGGCTGATTTTTCAATCGACGGATAAATTTTATTAGTTGAATAAAATTGACGTCTGACAGATTTTCTACGGAAAAACTGGCAAAAATTCAAAGTTATTCCTGGGATAAAATTATCTGGCGTTGAAAAAATGAGAATAAAAACAAAAGAATATCCTCATCATTCACTTGTTTAGTTTGAGTAACCAGTAATATTGGTGTTGGTGTTAACTAAATACGTCACTCGCCAATCATTATTTGTATGGACAATCACTTATCATACCTACAAATGTGTACAAGGGGAACTCAGAGGAAGGTTGTCCATACTTCCATACTGATATTATAACTGCGAAAGCAACTCTGTCTGTCTGTTACCTTTTACGCCTATACCACTGAACTGAACTTTATAAAATTTGACAGTTAGGTAGCTTGGGTCCTGGTGAAGGCTACTTAAGAATGAAATTGATGATGATGATAAAAGAAAGAAAAGATGTTACCACATCATAATTATATTTCATGTTTAACCATCTTTTTTTTAATGTATGTTTATTTTATTTTATTTCATGTTTTGATTGTTGTTTTTATTTATTTATGTATAATTGCATGCTGCACTGGTTGACGTCATCACGTTAACGCCGGCTGCCGCTGAAAACCAGCGCTGGGGCTCTGTCTCGTATAGGGTCTTAGCATTATGCTGAGCGATGGCCGTTTTGCGTGAATGTGACGCATGTTTACCCTCAACTTGTTATTTTTTTTTTGTGTGTTTATGTTCTTTTTTATGCGTCATGTTTGCCGTAAATAAACGTATTTTCATTCTTTCTTCTAAAATACATTTATTTAGCCTTTTACATAGGCTACTTTTCATCCTGGAACAAACGAAGTCGTGGACGAAGGTTATAACTGCCGGTCTATTCTGTAAAAATCTTACCGTCATTCCACGATGCTAGGGATTGACACTATTAACAGTTCACCTCAAGCTCACTTCACCTTAGTCTTCACGGTGAGATGTTTAGTGGGTGGTGTATATATAAGTGATGATGCCCAATTATCCATGAGCTCCGTGGATATTTCTCAATCACATCGTTCTGTCGCTGCATTGGGTCGGGTTGTTAAACTGTGTTGCGCCTCTCTATGCATGCTGAATATCCTTCGAAGATCCAATTCATGTTCCACCTGTCAGCCTACGATACCAGTGGGGAAACCAGTGTACAGGTAGAAAATGCCTCAGGCATTAAATCGTATTCTTTTACTTTTGCATAAAGTTTTAGTAAATATGTCGTGTAACAGCTCAGTTCGTTATTTTCTTTACTTTTATGTAAATCATTACTAGTTAGTACTTCCCTACCCAATGCGAGGTAGTTACCTCGCCTTGGGTAGGGAAGTACATGAATCTTACCGCTATGCATGTTTTAGCTAAAGCTCTACAGTTAGACTCCGTGAGCCTGGACTGACGAACGTCAGTCCAGTCTGAACCTAGCATCACATAAGACCTGTGACGCCATTGAAGACTGAGCAGAAATACTGACGTATGTATTTCTGCCTGATTCATGATCTCAAAAGCGTGACTATTTTGAGCATCTAACATTAAATTTTCGTGTCCGTTTTGTGACTGCGTTGATCTTTTCGCAACGGAATTTGATGCGGTTTCACCATCATTTAGAGTATTTATTCCGGAAGGTTTATGTGTATAATACATTGTCACATAATCATCTGTGTCATTCACCCATGTCGTTATCGTTTCGCGTAAATACCTACGTAAAAGAGTATTCCTAATATTCAGATACCAACCCACAAAGAATAATCCATTTAATTTGTTTGGTGTACATGTTTGAGTAAAGAAGTGCTTATGGCAGCAATATTCTCTTAAAACAACGAACAGCAAACAACTACGAAAATGTCTCGTCCAGGCCCAGGAGCTACTTACGTTAATCCCAATAAACTGTCCGAAGACAACCATGATGTAGATGATGACACCTTCGTCAACAGTTTCAGAACAAGAATCCCACCACCACAGCCAAGTAAGCCAGCACCATCCGCGTATGGAAGTCACATAGTAGAGTTGGAACAACAAATTCAAGGTATGTTAGAAAGACAAAGAGAAATCGAACAGCGAATCTTGGATTCATCCTCACGCAGCATAGGCCTGTTGTGTGAGTCCGAGCAGATCGCCACAGCTGAAGAACTCAGTCGACAGCGAGATCAACTCCAAAATACGAACAAACGTCTCGACGAAATAAATACCAACTTGAACTACAGTCAAAAGCATTTGTATGGTATCAAATCTGTATGCTATGGCCTCAAGAACTACATCTCTGGTAGCAGTTCAAGTCAGCCCTCCCCGAGCATTCAGAGTACGACACGATAGACAATCTATCTCAGGTCAACAGTGATGACCGCTTCAGATCTCATCCTGCCACCCGCCTGCGTGAATTAGATGCACAGGTACAGGCTGCACCCATATCTGATAGTCAGCGTGTCAACCAGGTGCTGGATGTTAACTTAGATGAAATGCTGCATTCCATTTCAAGACTAAAAGGCTTGGGAATTGCTCTTGGTGAAGAAACAGAACAGCAAACTGACCTCATTGAGGACATACAGGAGAAAGTAAAAGTTGCTGATATTAAGATGGGCAAGAAGAACAAAATAATGAATAAAATACTTGGTAAATAAATTACAATCCTATAATAACCAAGAGTTGTAAAGTTGAACTTGATGCACCACTCAAGCTGTTAGTCAAAGAAAGTTCCACATCCTTGCCATGTAAAGGGGGTATTTAATGCTATATTATTAGTATTAGCATAGCCTCAAAATACTCTAAACTTAATCTTTGTAATGTGTTGTACACCATGCAACGGGCTTTGTACAACAAATCAGTTATCAGTACTAGTTCCTATACATATAATCATATGGAATTTTTTAATGTGGGTATGTATGTTCTCTACCATAGTGCTATTCAAAAATAAAAGAGAAAGCAACAGACCTCAAAATTTGCAGTTGATTAGTTATTAATAATGTTATACAGCCTCCGAGCAGAGCAATTATCTGAATTATTTCAGAGTGAGCACTATAAATATTTTTGTACTATGTTTTAAGTAGATTATGCAGTGAAATTATATATCTTTTGTTTAGAATCAAATACCAATGCTGTTGCTTCATTTGTTGTATCTAAATTAAATGTACAACTAATATTATAAAAATAATTTAATATTTCCTGATACATTGCCAAATGAAGTTGCAGTTGTGTAATAATTTATTATAAGGAGCATTATTATTATGTACATAATGCTTTATAGAATTCTATTACTGTTGTAGGGTTGGGTTTATTTTGTGATGGGAATTTAAAATATGTATGACTTTCTATTCTACTTCATTTGAATAAACAATTACTGTTATCAGTCTGACTCACATTGAAGCCTTATCTACCAATTAATGCATACATTTTATCAAATAACCTAAAGAATGTGTAACACGAATTCATAATCAACAAAAAATATAGCATGTATGAAATGTTGATATGTAGATACGTATGAAAGTATAAAATGTTCATATTAAAATTACATATAACAAATGAATTCTCGATGTTTTGTCAATTTACAAAAACCGTGCTTGTTGTATTTAACACTACCGACCTGCTAGTGTTAAATATTTCTGGAAGAATTATTACTTGGCTCCTCATTGAATAGTTCAGCCGTCCATCATCAAGGAGATTATAATGATTCAAACCGCTATATCTCGCGCTGGCATCACGTATTGCACTTACTTTCATATACATATTTCTATATTTATATTCCTGTATAGTTTTATATTTTAAATCCAATGTAAACAGTGGTCAAGGCTGCGAGGTTCAACCGAACGGTTGCGTTGTAAATCTAGTAGTGACATGTTTGTTTGACTTATTGTTGCAAGATCCCGTTAGGGAATTTGTGAGGATAATAAAAATATATTAAAATTACTGTGGTATATTTAAGACCTATGAGCTCACGTTGAAGAAGGCTGAAATAAATCTTGAGTTGCGGAGTATGGACTACAAGTCTACAGCTTACTTACTTTGAGCAATGAGCACCATCGCCACTACTGTCAAAATGATGAAAGAAAACATAATAGTCATGTCCTGCATCACCGACCAACGACATCCACCAACCCGCCTAAGATTAAACATTAGGAACTGCAGGCTGCAACTGCAGGAACTGCAGGCTTATTATGTGTGTGTTATAAAGTGTGTGCTATTCAGTGAATTGAATAACTGAAACTATTCCCAAAAAAAATCCTTTTTAAAAATATACGCCATATTTCTATATACATATCATCATATTTTTTTAACAAATATGCAAACTGTTACCATGTATTGAGCAGATGATTCTGGATCCCCTAGAGTAGATTTTGATTGGTTATCAAAAATTAAATCAGCTGTTTCGTTGAAAAACGCAGTTAATACGCGGTCAAAATGTATGGCAGAGCCAATTTTGTTTTAATAATCGACGAAAAATTTCAAGGCATGGGGGTTCAGAATCATGTACCTACTGAATTCATGATTACAGTTAGTGCACTGGTTAAAAAATTATCTATCAGTAGATATGAACTACCGGTACCTAAGAACATATAGGTCTGTATATTATGTAGCTAAGCCCTGTGTTAGTAAGTAACTGAGTGCGATAATACGAGCAATCTCATGAATCATTGCAGAGTTATTTCCGATTTTATCCCCATCATAACCGACGAATTTTGAGCACGTGAACTCCGGAATTGGGGTAATGTTGCTTTTTATATCTTCAACGAAGGTATAAATGAATGCACAAGGTTGTTAATTTACATATATACAGCAAAAATGTGAATCTATTATACAGGGTGACGGGGAAACTCGACGTATTCCTTGCAAGGCGTTACACTAGAGGTCATTAGCAACAAATTCTAGTCTAGTTAACTATTATTCAAAACTGCATGGTTACTTCGGTGTGTCGGTTCTTTGACTTTTTTGAATTTTTCTGACTTGTTACCAAAAACAATTAATTATGAGAAAAAACTACTCCACTCCAAACATTTAATTGATACTTTTCTGAAAGTTGAAAAATGAGTGATCATTTAAAAAAAAATGCTTGCAAAACTTACATAATCTCAGAAATAAAATGTCTTTATAGCAATTTTTTTTTATTTTTTAGCTATCCAGTTCTGACTGTTCATTGGACTTCATTTGTTGCTAATGACCTCTAGTATAACCCACTTTCAAGGAATACGTCGAGTTTCCCTGTTACCCTGTATACTGTGCTACTGGGAATCTAGAACTTGTCTCAGTTTTTTAGCGTTGGATGGGGAGGTAAGCTTATTGCTATTAACCGGTTCAAAAACAGGCTCTGGGCTTTCCCTAAAGGAAAATTCCAATAAAACTTGCCCCACTCGGGAATCGAACTTCACGAACACGCTCGTCGCGCAGTGAGCACTAGACCAACAAGGTAGTCAAATAGCATAGCAACAAGTCCTATGAGCTTTCTGAAAAATGAAAACGACACTCTGACAGGAACTTACGGCGGCGAAACACGCAACATAATACACGTTTCCTATGCTATGTTAGGAAGTTAATTAATTAAAGATTGATAGAATATTGCTTGGGCTTAGTGTTATCGCATATAACTACGGAGAGATAAAACTGAGCGGACGAATCAGGGGGTCTACTCCGAAGTGGTATCGGTCGAATGTTCGGCCGTTTACTGCTACGAATTTACTATTTGGTTCGGTCGGTCCCGATCCTACACTCCTACACTATTTCGAATATTGACTATGGTCATGACCCAACTGAGCCGATCCGAACTTTTTTCTCATTTTTCAATAATATTCGGTCCGGCCATGTGTCGGTCCGATCAGATCATTCGCACTTTGCACTTCGTAGTAGACCCCCAGGAAGGCAATTCTCGCGCATCTCGCATTCGTGTCGTACACTTCGTACTTGGTACTTTTCCATTCGAGCATTTCTCGCAGGAAAGCTACGCGTAATGCCACAGATTACTGAATAGTTACTACGTAAGTAATGCCTTAGATTGCATGCAACATGCAAAGAGTAGTCGACCTTTTAGCGACCAGTCGACACGTACGTGACGTCATGTCGACCGTCGGACTAACGTTAAACAGTTGTTGATGCGATCGGTCTGACATTGGTACATGCTTGATATTTGTTAGAATGAAAGTGAACAATGAGATGACGGGTGATAGAGATGAATAGAAAACGACGCACTACCTCGACCTAACATTAACTGGGAATATAGCAGGAGTACGAGGGCCGTCGAGCAACCAACCATCGTCGTCCTAGTCTCAAATACACATGATCGCCTCTCGATAATGATCGGGAACCTCTCATCATTTCAACATGGCTTAATAGTTCTACAACAACTAAGGCTCGTTCTGACATCAATCGTCAGTAATACTGCAATGACCGCGTCATGCCGTAAACTTTCCGCAAATAGTGTACTAGCCGGCCTCGGCAACAGCATATATTTACTTGTATACCTACGTACTTACTGGAACATACATATCATGATATATGTATACTTGTATAGTACACAAGGTTGGAGGTTAACTGATGGTTTCTGCATGGTTATAGTTGGTTACTAAACTTCGGTTGTGAGGATTCATCTTTAATGGTTTTGAACTCAAGTTGGTGTACATAGTTTTTTGAGTGTTTGTAGTATTTTAAACCTCCATAGAAATAAAGAATTATTTTTCTAATTTTGCACCTTTGAAGAAACTCTCTTTATTTTACTTTTTTACGTTATTCCCGCATATAGAAGCAACAAGAATAATGTAAGTACCCAGGATTTTGAATAACTCGATTACTTGCCCGTCCCTCTCCATGGAAATCTTCGTTTTGGAATTGGCTAGCTTCAACTTCATGACTAACTGACCGATTCTTTGTCAATTTAAAATTGCCTGTAAATAGTTTAATTGAAATAAATGCTTTGAGTTTAACTAAACACATTAATAAAAATGCCTTGATTTAAAATACACAATACATTAGTGCATGTTGGTCATAAAAATGGCAAAACTTATCTTTCAGAACTTTTTGGTATTTTGCATTGTATAATTCTGACGAAAAGGAAGTCTACCTACTTTCTTATCTAGAAAATTGAACACAATTAACTCGGACGAAGTCTCGAGCCAACAACAACAATAATGTACCCAACATTTTATTTTCTTCGAAAGTAATTTTCTCGATGTATTTCAGTAGTTCCATAACCACAACCTACCCATACAGGATACATTTTTAACCAGCGTGCAAACGTGAATTAACTTAACAAACATTAAATTAATTTAACCATGAATTCAGCATATTATTATAGACACCCCTAGCGTAGAAATATTTCGTCGGTTATAAAAAAAAAAACAATTGTATCATAGAAAACCTACGCGTTCAAAATGTATGGAACAACTAATTTTCTTTTTATAACCGACGAATAATTTCTACACAACGGGGTCTAGAATCATGCTGAATCATGTTTACAGTTTGCGCACTGGTTAAAAATTATTCTGTATAGTTTATTCAATAAAAAAATATTTAGAACATCTTTCTACGTAAGCTTGTAATAAACGTACTATCTATGTTTGTTCAGTGTTCCCGATAGTCTCACACTCGCGCCATGTTGGTGCTATTTAGAAAAGCGATGTATTTATGTAGTAACAGTTACTACTCGTGGTTTCATTAGAGATAACATTTTTATGATGATTTGAGTGAGCATAAAACTTAGTTAACGTTAACGTAAATTGAGTATAGTTAGGTATAGTTCCTTTACAACGCTGTGTTATTTTCCTTCTAATTTTCGAGTGCTATAATCCACAATGGTACCTACTAATGTTATAATAATCATTATTATGTGCCAGTACCAGTGCGGGTTGGTAGATATCACATGTCTTCGAATTTTTGGTTCTAGGACATGTCGGTTTTCTCCCGATGTTTTCGTTCCCGCGTGGTGGATTACGGCCCACTCCCTCTCACAGAGAGGAGGCCTGTGTCCCAGCAGTGGGAACGTTATAGGCTGATTATGGTTATGCTTAAGTTATTATGTATAACCGTTTTATTATGATCCCAAACTTGTATAAGTTTATATATTTTACTTGTTATGGGCCTATAAACTATGCCAGTTACATAGATTTTGATCATATTACTCTTTTATGGAATTTTCTAATTGAGAATACTCAGTCACAACAATGAAAAACACGAACAAAATAGATAGATTATCTTTTCGTAAATAAAGATATAAATTACTTAGCGACAAATGGAAAAAACCCGCATAATAATATCTAGTCTCGTGGTATTTTCCACCCTGTACGCTTTCCGCGTATTCAGCCCGTCCCGTGGCCCCCCGCCCGCCCCGTGCCGCCCCGCCCGCCTAAGTTTTGATGCTTCAGTGTAAGTCCCACAGGTACACAGGGCTGTCCATCTACCTAGAATTAATCCTTAATAAATAATCTAACTATTAGGGGCTCGTGGCTAAGTAACAACAGCCGCATGGTACGATTGAAGGTAAAGCAACGCTTGCTGCGGTCGGTTCTTGGATGGCTGATCATCCTATACATATTGAAACCCCTCCGTGCCTCGGAAAGCACGTTAAGTCGTCGGTCTCGCTGTCATTCGTTAACCTTTGTCAGTTATTACACCTAACAAGTAGTCGGAAGTCCAAAACTCTGGCAATCAGTCTTACCAAGGGGTATCGTGTTACCCTGTAACTGGGTTTTGGAGGTCAAATAGGCAGTCGCTCCATGTAAAATACTGGTATTCAGCCGCATTCCGTTGGACTGAAAGCCGACCCGAACATAATTGGGAAAAGGCAGGCAGATTGATTGATGTAATCTATTACGAGTACATACGTAGTCCTGTCTCACAGTTAAGTAACTAGAAATGTATAAATCACACAGCTGTTTGTATCCTAATCTTAGATAGAAGAAATAGCTTTATTTATTTATTTATTTTAACATTTATGTACACACATATATAAACAGACAAGAAAAAACAGAACAGAAAAAATAGATGGGGCTTTATCTGTAGTTGAAGTTACGCCAAAGCCCCAAATGACACTGTTTTCAGTTTTAGCTATTTTACTATACTTTTTCAAGTAACAGTCATGACAAGAGCTATCCAAAGACATAAACAAGTCTGAGGGCTCCCAATATGTTGCCCACCTTCCTTAGTTATTCAGAATATTGTTATGGACAGAATTAGGTAGCAATACTGGGACCATGAAGCTGTAGACAACTACAATTTTCCGTTTTATTGAAGTTGCTAAGCTGGCTATCATTTTCAGAACCGTTCGTTTACCAATTTTTTTTTTGTTTTATTGCTTTATTTTCTTATTTTTTGATCTCGATTTATAAATGTCCGTCAGAATACCAGCATTATGCTGAGATAAGAGCCTTTTTGGCCTCGCACAGGCCTTTTTTTCTTGTTTTTTAATGGAATGTAATTGAATTTTTCTTTCTTTTATTTTATTTTATTATTTATTTTACCATTTATGTACACACATATATAAACAGACAAGAAAAACAGAACAGAAAAAATAGGTATAGAAGTGGTGCTTATTTCACAAGAAATCTCTTCCAGCACACCCGAGACAGGACAATAGATACAGAGATGGTAGACAGCGTGTGAAATAGTAAACGAGAAAAAAAAATAATACATACAGTCAAAACCAACTCACTTAAAAACAAAAATTACGAAAATATACTAACATAATACAAATAAACATACATACATACTTCTAAAATAAATATCACTAGAATGATAATAATTATATCATACTCAAAATAATAAATATATACATACACAACTATGATGAAGTGGACAGATAGTGTTATTTTAGTTTGGCAAGAAAGTCCTGAAACGGAACTAAAATATTTAATCATTGGCAACACTCGCTCTGCCTCGTCGAGTAAGGTACATATTCTGTCATTTCTTGTAATCGGTGACTGTTTTTCGTGTTTATTATTTATTTATTTGCTTTATCGTGGTGATACTGGTGACCCATTGTGTTCATAATGAACAGATCTGTTATTCGCAGCTCCGCAAGAGCAATAATTTATAAAGTGTACGTGAGATATTTGGCGGAACTCGAGGCCGGACAAATTTTAACCGATCTCAACGATTTGTATGAAAGAACCGCTGAAATGACAGGTAAAATTATATTTTATACATGTAATCAGATCTAATGTGTGTATTTCAAGGTGCAATATCTATTATAAACCTTTCATACAATTATTGAAATGTACATTCACGAATTTGAGGTTATGTTTACAAAACACATTCGGAATGCAGCGCGTTCGTATAATTTTGATACTTTTTGTTAATATTGCATAAAATAAATCACTGAACAAAAATAACTATAGTATTTTTTAGGTAAATCTATCAGTACTATAAGGCTATATTTTTAATTCATTACAATAAGTAATTGCAAATGTTTAGTTGTTTTTATTTTATTGTTCTAGGCAGTAGCTGAACAAGCGTTTCAGAGCATATCAGTTGACGACTGGAAAAATTAATGACAACATGTCATGAAAATAGAAAAAGGTTATTTTCGAAGGGGGCAAACTGTGTATAGTGACATTGAAAAAAATATCATAAACCTACAAGATGAAAGCAGCAACAGTGACACATCTGAACATAGCCAGCAGAGTTTTGGTGAAAGCTCACACCAAGACATGGATGAAGAGTTTTCGGGCGTGGAATACTTAGAGGAAAACATTTTTTATTAAAATTTTTGATTCTGATTAAAAAAATTATTCTGATTTTTATTTTAGTTTTTGATTAGAACACCAACTATGGAACATTTTGCCTGTGGTTAGAGGAGAACATGGATTTGTGGGACACAGTCACACAGTAGTAAAGCTTCTAACTTGTCACTGGGATCTAAACCCTATTGAATTGATCTGGGGTCTTGTGAAACATAAAATTGTCTCACATAATGTGGGATTAGTTGACATCAAAGTATTTTGAAATACCTCATAATTATATTTTTAATTCATTAAATTAAATAACTGCAAATGTTATCGTTCTAGGCAGTGGCTGAACAAGCGTTTCAGAGCTTTTCTTGTTTTCATAAAACCCGCCAATATTCACATTAATTAAAAAAAAAAACTAATATCAAAACCGTTTTAGTCGTACTATACCATTATTTTCACGACTTTTTTGCCAAGCTGTACTCTTCTTTTAAAAACTGCAACAGTTTGGCAGTCCCCACTTGAGTATCTTGCGAAAGTTGGAGACGTGATCATACTTTTTAAGGTTAAAAACAAAACGAATACAGATATTTTGCAAATGCTCAAGTTTATTTAAAAGTTCCTCGGTGGCATCCAAATAACAGGCATCGGCGTAATCAATAATGGACTGAATGAGGGTTTGAGCAAGAGAGTTTTTGGTGTTCAAGGGCAAGAAGCCATGGATACATTTCAAGGAATGAAACGTATGGTGCACTTTGCGACTGACTTGAGCAACATGAGCAGTCCACGACAAGTAGGAGTTTTACTTAAAATCTTAACAAGTTTTCTGGAAAGAATTCGGTTTTTTTTAAGCCGCACGTGTACACACAATTAGAATTTACGATCATTTTCCTAACGCGAAGCAAAACATTGTGAGTGAGCTCGCGTTGCTGTTTCTACTATTAGCACACTTGTGTAAACGCTAGGTGGCGCCACTTTTTGGAGTGATAAACTACTTAAAACTATTAGTACTAGTGACGTTCTTCGGGCCGTGGGGTCCGAGTGCTCATGGTCTTTTTAAGGAAATTTAGAAACAGGTGGTTGACACTTCCCGTGACCCAGAGGCTGGCTTTTACCTTGGACAGAGCCTAAGCATTGCCATACAACGAGGATTTGCCGCCAGTTTCTTGGGTACATGACCAGTCGAAAGCGACGCGGATGAATTATTACGTCGAATTATTAGTTTGCGAATAGTTTTACTTAAGTTAGGATATTCTTTTGTTATTTTTATTATTTAATTAGGTATTAATTGTTATTTATTTACACATTACTAGCTGAATAAACTTCATTGTAAGAGTGTAATTAAAAAGTCGTCAAAACTGTATTTCCCGAATAACTTGTGCTTTGCTACAATTCGCAGTAGATTCCAAATCACATACTTCTTTCTAAAACTCGTGAGTACTGTATTTTGAATATGGATTGTTTCATGAGTGACGGTAGCGATATCTACTAATGATATAATTGCATTCGTCTGGTATATATCCAAGGCGGTTAGACGTGCTACTAACCTGCTGATTGATCTTATTATCATGATATTTTATATATCACGAGTCGGCTCGGAAGAAGTGGAATGAATTTACGAAATTACACTTGCGGCCATGGTATAGAGTACACTTTCTTCTTCTTTCCTAGTATGTACTTCTATTCCTGAAACTGTACTCTGAACTTCTGGCATCCCTGTTCCCTGATAGCCGTGACGTAGACTCGAATGTAAACAATCCGTGACCGGCTTGCGTAGCGCGGGCTATTTCGGCTATTTTGTATCCGCCATCTTTTCTCTTTGTTAGTGTACTGCACATTTTGCGGGTGTGCTGTGGCTTCGAATACTTCACATAGCTTATTATAGGTAGGTGTAAATGTAAAACGCTTTTGTTTGAAGATTTTTTATAGGGTTTCGAACGGGTGATGGTTTTAGCACACATTCTATTGTTGAACGACGGCCGCCTAAAGACCGACAATGTCGGCAGTATGGCCATTTCGTACACCAAATTCAAAGTCAAAGCATTTATTTCAAATAAGCACATAAAAGGCAGTAGGCACGTTTTGAACGTCACAGGTGGTGGCTAGCTGACATATGGCAAATCATATTTTAATTTTATGTTTTTATGTTTTGGTGATTGTCTTATGTATGTATTATGACGATACAGTTGTTATGTAATTTTGACGTTCGAGAAATGCTAATTCTCAGCCTAATTTGAATAAATAACTTTTGATTTGATTCAACCTTTACATTAAAATATAATTGATTCTAGTCGCCCCTTCCAAATGGTAGTTTCGTATGGAGAAGAAGGGCGTTTTAAAATGTTTTACAATATTTTGTATACCTACATTAATTATGTAATTATATTATGTGAAGACGAAGAATGACAGTTGTGATTTGAATATACGGAAAATTTAAATTGGTAGTTTTATTAACAATCAATTTCCCTGACTATACAACCTTTGGCAATGAGCAGGCTAATTGATGATAGCATAGTTTTATTACACTGACTTGTTAGAAGGTTGCTGCTGCTTATCCTCAGACACAATATACATTTACAGACAGGCTGTTGTTGGCAGCATCATTGGTAGATCTTTAACCATCGTTACGGGTAGTCAGAAGCCCAAAAACTCTCACAACCAGTCTTACCAAGGGGTATCGTGTTACCCAGTAATTGCTTTGTGTAGGTCAAATAGACAGTCGCTCCATGTAAAATACTGGTATCCAGCTACATCCGGTAAGACTGGAAGCAGACCCCGACTTAGTGGGGAAAACGCTCGGCAGATTGAGACAGGCTGTTGCTAAGATGTTTGTCACATCTAAACTTTCTACATTTATGCTTAAACCTACAGCCGCAAAGTTAGGACATATTTTAGTTAAGTGTTGAAACAAAATAAAATTGGTTTACGTGTGTTTTGTTAACCCTATTGACCCAGTCAAGATCATTCCGGATTTCTTCTCAGAGCATAGAGCATAGTAAAGTATATTTTCGTTACAAATGTATTAATTTTATGGCAGTCCGTCCATTGCGTTTCGACGCCCGTCTGGATTCTAAAAGCTTTTGACGCACTTCATTTTACACACAGCGAATAGTGTGCTATGTTTTAAATTACCTCGTATGATTGTGTCTGGTAAATGCTGTGTGGGGCTCATGGCTAAGTAACAATCGCACGGGTCAAAGTTTAAGTTACGCTGGCCAAGGTCGGTCCGTGAATGGGTTACCATCCGTTACATACAGATACCTTCTTTGCGTCGGAAAGCACACTAAGCCGTTGGTCCCGGCTGTCTTTCGGAGAACTTTGACAATCGTCACGCCACGCGGCTAGCCAGAAAATTGAATGTCTAACAACCTGTCTTTGGAGCAACTCACAGAGCCAGTGCGGTGCTTAGACCATGCCCCACTTGTTGGAGTGCCCTAAGTGCCCGTTTACCTGCACCTCGGAGGAGCTAAAGAAAGCCACTGATGCCGCAATTAACGTGGCCGCCTACTGGGCTAGAGGGAGAGTTGGTACCATGGACACGAAAAGAAAAAGAAGATGGCAGTCACGTGTACATAAATACTCTTCAGCTGCATTCGGTTACAGTAGGACCTTTTCTTTTTTTTTTTTTTTCCGGTTTGGAAAATTCTCATGGATGTCCGCCGCCCCGGGGCAGGCGGTGGGGTCTGTCAGACTCTTACTGACTAAAAACCACCCCAGTGTTCCATCTCACACCTACGCCCGGGGTCGCGAGAACGTAAGATCCTTCCGCAACCCCCGACTGGTGCCGGCCCGCCGCCGCGGGCCTTCTCGGGTCAGGGGGGAGAGTGAGGTGTTGACTCTCCCCGCGACGTCTAAGAGGGGCGCGCGTGGAACACTACGCGCCGCCACCTCGGGTCCTGATGTGTGGGGGCGACGGACGTCCCCAAGTCCGTCGCCCCTGGACCCATTTAGGGGGGCTGGAGGAGGGCGTTATCCGCCCTCCGCCGACGCCCGGTGCGCCTGCTGCGGGCCGGGTGAGAGGACGAGATCTCCCTCTCCCTTTCCGCAGCCTCCTTCTGCGAGACGACCGTTTCGCAGAAGGAAACCACCGCGTCCCAGGACTCTTCGCTGCCGACCATCGACTCGACCACGGCTGGCAGCGACAGGTCACTGCCTACTTCTGAGATGAGGGCACGGCGTGGCTCCTCCCAAGCGGCACACTCTGCCAGCGTATGCCACGCCGTGTCCTCCCGGCACACTGGGAGCCTACCCCAACGTAGTTGGGAAGAGGCTAGGCAGATAATTTTTGTATAAAAAAGGTTACTGTTGCTAATAACAACAGTTTCTAAAAAAATGTACAGTAACACGTACAATGTGATAACATACAATGATAAGGTACTTACCATGCGTATGCGCCGCTAATTGCATAAACAAACTGTTGATTTGTTCATTCAACTGTTTGAACGTCTTTTTAGAAGAAGAACGTTGTCAGAACATTGTGCTGACAAACTGTTTGAGATTTAGATTATCGTCACCATTTACTACTAGGTTTTGCCCGCGGCTTAGTCGGCGTGGATGTCGGAAGATATCCCACAATAACGTACTACCGGGATCAAAAGTTATAAACAAGATCAATTTGTGTCCCAAACCAATCCAGATTCCGAATTTTCAGTCCGGAACATACATCCAAACAAACAGACAAACAGACAAAAATTCTAAAAAACTATATTTTCTGCACCAGACTTGTTCACTTAGCAACTACCTACCTTTTTTTTTTTAAAATATGTACAGTTTTGAGTTCTTTACTATTTTTTATTTTTGATATTCTGTCTTCTGATGTTAGCTTTTTGTATTTATATTTTCACTCTTCATATCTACTCACTCAACTAATATTTATGTCCCCTTAACCCTTTCACATGGGGCTAAAACATAAGTGGTGAAAAGGGGGTATATTCTGCCTTACTATTTAGAGAATAGGTATACGCGCAACTAATGTTATTTGTTTATAATATTTGTTGTCCATGTTTGTTCCAGGCGTGATCGGTCTGATCTACCTGGTGATGTACATCTGCATCATCATCTTCTTCTCGATCTGCATGTGCGGCCTACTGGCCACCATGGACGAGAAGATCCCGTACTTCACGCTCGCGGATTCTATCATAGGTAAGTAGATATCCTATAGACTTGCTGTGCGATCAGTTGGAACGGTTACTCATTTTATAGTGCAAGAAGTGTGCAAGAAATTCTTGAAGAAGTCTCTAGCCAAGATCTATAAACGTTACTTACCACTTGACTAACTGCCGAACCCAATAACCTATTTCCAGTTAAAGACAGATCGCTACTGATAGTAGCCAGTATAATCATAACTGCCAGTATAATATAATATTACAGATCGCTACTGATAAAGATTATTGGGACGTTAAAACCAGAGATAGATAGGTGTTTCTACGAGTACCTCCAGTATGCCAAAACTTGTGATGGGTAGGCAATTGGGTTCAGCCGTTAGACATGCTTCGGTATCTATTTTACACTTGTAGTTTGACAGTTGTACGTCAGTAACGCTTACCAATAAAACTTAGTAAGTAACGTTTCCTTGCAATTTCATCTACCAGTCTTCTTTACCATTATTCTATTCATGAGCCCTTGACTGGGTTATGAGATTAACAGATATTCATAATTGTAAAAGTATATTTCACATAAATGTATGAACATGAAGAAACACGTATTGAAATTTTGGGAAGAGTCCTTGACCTCATTTTCTATACAAGAGCTAAAAATACTCGAAAAACATTTGATGGACGCATCTGGGTGTAAAAAATATACGTATGCTTAATTTAAATATTTTCCTTACGAACATTATAGACTTGAAAGTAGTTGGTGGTCTTAGAACCTAATGCAACAGGCCTCGATTTTTTGGTTCAGCAGTAAATTGCAAAGATTATCCTTGTCCGCTTGTTTTGTATGTGGACTAGAATATCAGTTTTCGTGAGGAGATCTAAAGTTCGGATCTAAACCTTTAGACTCCCTCTAGCCAGTACCCTCAGTCTTGAGGAGTTAAATTATCAGTTGCCACATGCCTTCTTAAAAACTCATCATAATCAATATTCTCTTGCCTTTATCCTAATATATTTGGGGTCGGCGCAACATGTCTTCTTCTTCCATACTTCATTCTCTTTTAGTCGTCATCTCAGTAGTCACCCACTTAATGGCCTTATGTTCTTCATATAGTGCATCCATAGTTTCTTTCTTTACTCCTATAGTCATCCACATTCAAACTCAAAACCTTCCTCACTACGTTAAAAACGAAGAGTCAAAATTAATTCGTGTTTATCGACTGAAGACTTGCTGGATAATGCCGTTCTTCAACATAAAAGGTCAAAACTCTTAAGTCATTCTAACCCAATAACAATAATATGCTTTCCAGGTGACAACCCTGGCATGGGTCACAGGCCGCTGCTGTTTGAGGAAGGGGCTCTCATCTGGTACAACGCGGACAATGACACCCAGGTCAAGAAATACGTCGACAATATCAACAAATTTCTTGCACGTAAGTGCAAGAGCTTTTCTATACTTTTTGTTGTTACTAGGTAAATAGTTATATTTCCTGTCTACCTATTTTATTAACAAAGGTTCTTGCCCATTAAGTATAGCAAAAGAAATAGTTATTGTTTCATATTTTGCACTGAATGCGTTTTAAATACCATTTTATAATGTAACATTTTGTTCATCTGTAGTCTGTTATTTTACCAAACGCCAGGTTTTAAGTTCCATTTAATAAGGGTTCCAGTCTATTGTCATTAATCCCAGGTTAGCGTATTTTTTCCGCGGCGATTTTGTTCACGCACTGTATTTTCAATGCACTGCTTAGCACCGAGAGTTGAAAATCCAACAGTGTTTTTTTGGCGCGTTGGGATGCGCTCTGTTGGATTCTCAATGCTCGGCTCAACACCGAGATTTGAAAATATAGTGCGCGATAAAATCCCGCCGCGATATTTGTACGTTCATTCTACGTTTTCTTTCAGCTTACAACAACAAAACGTTGTTGAACAACCAGGGCGTGAACCAGCGTGACTGCGGCGACGTGAAGCCTCCTCGTGCCGAAGTCTGTGCCTTCAACATCAGCAGCTTCGGGCCTTGCACCAGTGAGAATGACTTTGGATACGCCAATAAGACCCCTTGCCTTATCATCAAGTTGAATAGGGTAAGTGTTACCTACTCCTGAAAATGGCTTTACTGTGAGTTAAGACTGGTTCAGAAGTTATTTAAACAGAAAAATCAATACTTGAGGTCCTTGTTTCGTACAGCACCTTAATTGTGTTTCACCTTTTCAATCTCAATCTGAATCATTTTGAAAGATTTGCTAAGCCATCGCTTCATATGTACAAAAAATTGTCTGCTCGACATCATAAATAACACAATGAACTGTCAAAATGAAAACCATTGTTACTTTTAGTGTGTTACTCAATTACCCCGCTGGTCCAAAGTCTTGAAAAACTAGTTACGGTGTTGCGTATATAGAAATATAAAATTGTTTATTAACTAGGTAAAACATAATCTTGATGTTTCCGAATTGAATCTTACTCCGTTATACATAACATCCAACACACCTGTAATCTCCGGAAAACTTCTTCTGTCTATCCGAGCCAGAGCAGCATTGATCACATTATCGTGTTTCTCGTTACAGTTATATGACTTTAACCCCGACTTCTACGACGATCCCGGCGACTTACCCCCCGAGATGCCGCCTGACATTAAGGACTACATTATGAACGCCACTGCTCAGGAAGTAAGTAAACTGATACCTTCTTAGTTACTTTCTAGATTCAACTATACACAATTACAAGTTGCAAAATGAGTTGCAGAACGCAAACGCAGTGGTCTACCTACAATCCATTCATGCAACCTAACAGCAACCTTATTAAAATGAGTATAAAGATCACTGTGATTTGGACAGTGATGCAAAATCAGAGGTAAAATACGTACGGTACATGCGGTAAACGGACACAGTTATTTTCTAGCTCATCTACCTATAATGTATGTACGCGCATAACTTCCGATCGACTGCATCAAATTGGATAATTCTTTTTTTGTGTTTGTTGTTGCTAAAAGGAAATCATTCATCAGGTATTTGTAATTGTTCTGTCTTTTCTTTTCAGCGTCGTAAAGTGTGGGTGTCATGTATGGGCGAGCGGCCAGCGGACGTGGAGGCCCTGGGGCCGCTCAAGTACTGGCCGTACCCTGGCCTGCCCGAGATCTACTTCCCCTACGATAACACCGCTGGATACCTAAGCCCGCTCGTCGCTGTGCAGCTTCTGAATCCTACGCGTAAGTCTAACCGTGATGGTTGTATGCGCTGCATTGATAATATTTGGGGAATTCGACATAGGCTGCTGGATGCTGGAAGCACAGGCCCCGTACGTTGATGCGATGTTTGGAGGAGGTCTATGTCCAGCGGTGAAGATGTTAGGGTTAAATGGTAGTCTTTATGATAAAAAATACCTAGCCTACTGCCTAGCCTAGTTTGTGAGCTATCATAATTTACATTTCTATGATCATAGTCATTGTGATTATGAATACCCCTGAGAAGAAATGGCGAAACGAACTCGGGGGTTAAAGTCTGATAATTTTTAATGTTTTGCGGTTTTGGTTGTTCCCTACGACTGAAATCCATTCAACCATCATCACGGGTTTCCCTAACAAAACGACTACTTTATCTTATCCCAGCCCAACTGTGACTTTGGCCAGGACGCACTGATGGAGAATTCTAAGTATATTCAGCCACAAGCCTCTAAAATTAACTAAATGTTTTCCTTATTTCCAGTGCACCAAATAATAAACATCCGTTGCCGTGCGTGGGCGCACAACATAAAGTACACCGAGAGCTTAAAGGAGCGGTTCGGCTCCACTCACCTGGAGATCATGATCGACTGAATGGGACCAAAGCTGCGCCGGCGTAATAAGTGCTGGAGGGGGGCAGTCGGTGTTGAAGTGGGGAACGGATTGGGGGATTTAATTACATTTAAGTAGGTTCTGGGGTAAAACCAGTAAAACAGAACTTACAAGTTTCAGGAAAAAAGGTTTTTTTTTCTAGTTTTCAGTTACAGATTTGTTAAAGGTATTAATAATGTCTACTGACATAAATTAGCTTTGGTATGTTACGAGGCTTGTAATAATATTAGCATGGCCCTGGCCAGAGGTAAATACAGGGTCAAGTTAAATTAGCTAGCGAAACTCTCATATCATGTTTAGATATCGATACCCATCATGTCTGTGGAGTTTCGCTAGCTAACTTAATTTGACCCCCTGTATAAACCTAAAAATGCAAGTCTCCGTCGTCAGTATGTTTTTGTAAAAACTTAGTCACCGAGTGATTAGCAAGAGAGAAACAGGTTTCAACAAAAATATGTTCAGGTAAGTACCCGTCTTAATAATTTACTTACCTACCTACTCATCTTAACTGTGTCGTTCCTCTTCTCGCGGCTGCAACTTCCTCAATTAGCACTAACAACTTAATGTGTCTTATTACGAAGTAGGAAATACTTTCATATAAATATGAAAGTCAGTAGAACAAGTTTGGTATCATTGCACCTAGTATCTGTAGGTGGTCCAATATGTGACTAAAGATGTATTTAATTATGACATTTATGCACGTTTTCACAAAACTAGGCGAAACCAAAATGTAATGCTTAAGTAAGTATTATTGCACTCTTGGAATTTCAACGCTCGGCTTACAGCAGAGAGTTGAAAATCCATCAGCGTGATAATATTTCGACCATTACATTTAGGTGTCGCTTAGTGGTATAAGTGAAAACCGATAAAATTTACCTTTTGTACTGCCTACTTACTTAGTTATACTGGGTGCTGTTAATTTTGTTATTTTAAGTTAATGTGACCAATAACAAAATGGAATAGTTGCTGTAGATTCGTTGAGGTAATTGCACATTACAACGGTATCAGTAAATTATAATCTCTACATAATATAATATTAAAGACGCTTTTCCTGTGTGTCCGTGTGACCATGTTGATCTTCCAAACTACGCCACAGATTTTGTCGCGATTTTCACCTTCATTTCAATCATTTATTACGGAAGGTTTAATAATAGGTATTGAACTCACTTCTACTTGAGAAATCACCATAGTTTCTTAGGTCAGCAAAACCATGAAAAGCAAGGGAGATCGCTAGTTTATGATATGATTCAGAACTTGGACTTCTACTATTTTCTATGGTCGTACAAATTAGAAGATTATTTATTTTATACCTTAAGCACACAAAGGTACAGAGGCGAACTTAATGCTATAGGCATTTTCTACCAGCCAACCTCTGGGTGATGCAGAGACAAACAGTGGTAGGTGCTATTATGAAAGAGGAATTATTATTATATAATTTAGTATTAATTAGAAATTGTTCTCATGTTCCGTGTTTTGATTATAACAAATCATCTACAAATCCCTCGGTTTTTGTTACGTTGTAATGTGCAGCGACCTTATAATTTATTACGAAACAAACATTGTATTTACCTCTTAATATTAAACAGAAGTGTGTTATTATTTTTGTAAACGAGTACTTAATTAGATTGTGATGTATGTCTAGATATTATTCTTTTATTTACTTACCAAACATTTTAAACTTTGAGTATTGTATATCCAAATTTTTTTTAAACTGGTTTTGTCGCTCTGCTGGGTAAAGGTTTTCCCCACAGTTTTTCATTTTTCCTTGTGTGTTGCCTTCTTCGGCCAATCTCCCATTGTTTTTCACTCTTCCTTGTGTGTTGCCTTCTTCGGCCAATCTCCCATAGTTTTTCACTCTTCCTTGTGTGTTGCCTTCTTCGGCCAATCTCCCATAGTTTTTCACTCTTCCTTGTGTGTTGCCTTCTTCGGCCAATCTCCCATAGTTTTTCACTCTTCCTTGTGTGTTGCCTTCTTCGGCCAATCTCGCATAGTTTTTCACTCTTCCTTGTGTGTTGCCTTCTTCGGCCAATCTCCCATAGTTTTTCACTCTTCCTTGTGTGTTGCCTTCTTCGGCCAATCTCCCATAGTTTTTCACTCTTCCTTGTGTGTTGCCTTCTTCGGCCAATCTCCCATAAATACATCTAAGTGCTACACACGAGCGACATGCGTCAAGTCAGCGGCAGGGGCAACTGTAGCCGTCGACGTGTGTGCGTCTGCCGTCGAAAACATAGTGCTCGTGTATTTGAGCCGAACCTACTCAAATACACGAGCGGCACGCTGTTAACGGCAGCCGGCAATGAGTTGACGGCTGCAGTTTCCTCTGCCGTTGACGCGTGTCGCTCGTGTGTATGAGCACTTAGACATCAGCGTTTCCTCGGCCTTCATCGGTGGCGACGCCATTATCATTATATAGGTAAAAATAAGAAAACGGCCTAAGGATTCTGTTCAGCAACTATGCGTCAAGTACCTAGGATGGTATTCTCTATGAGCGTTGCTTGTTGCCGGTTGGAAAGACATAATAGGCAATTAATTGTGTCTCATTTGTCAACCAATTGCCTATTGTGACTACTTAAAGGCGCGACACCACTAGAGCCGCGCGGCTCGGGCATCGCGAGGCTTTTGCTGTAGTTTGCAACGCGTCCCATTATTATAAAAAAAAAACTCACGAGGCTCGGCCTCACGGAGCCGCGCGGCGCTAGTGGGGACGCGCCTTTAGAATTCTCGATTGACAATAAAGATATTCATCAATTTCGGGGTAAACATTGAAATTCGGTATCGGTATCTACATTTATTAAAATAAATTACAAATAGTCTCACTCATCGTATCGACAATCACGCACAATATAAATAAATATTACAATATAATCCAATCAATTATTTGGTATTCTAGCTTCGTTTTGTTTTCACATAAAAGTAATTAATTATGGCAGTTTTCGTTCAGCAAAAATGGCAACTCGAAAAAATTTCAAGTCTGATTTCATTTCGCAATAAAAATACAAAAATCACTTTTTTCTAAATAATCGCTTACTTTGAAGAACAATATAATCTAAGTTACAGATTTTTATTATTAATATTCGTAAAATAAAGTGTAGGTACAGTCAACAGTAGACACAAGAAACCACAGACAACAACCGTTTATAATCTTGTTGTGCCCCTGGTCACTAAGTAGACAAAACTTACTATTTACGCATTAACTCTTCCTAAGAGCAAACATATTAATTTCTTGGCTGGTGACCTGTCTGTTTTGTTGACTCTAATTAAAGCCTTTCCCGAAATTTTTTAACGTTCTATGGCCAAACACTTCTATTATTTCTCTCTCTCTTCAGGAATCATTCACTTCCTCTTCATGCACTGCTGACTGCTTGAGTCCCTAGGACCCCTGGTCTATTCGACCATGATCTCGATGTGCACTGCCCCCATGGCCTCGTGTCTGTCGTACATAATGTTCCGAGCCCACGCGCGGCATTCGATGTTGATGAGCATGCCCGCTGCAAGCAGAGACATAAGCATTAGTTTTTTTTTCAGGGTGGTTGGTTGGTGTTTTCTCCCACAATCAGTATAACTAATTTAATAAATAAAAAATCTTTTATACATAATAGTAAACATTCTGTGTATGTATTCTGATTATAATATAATATTCTAATTGGGGTGTTTGGTAATGTGCGTTAATTCCGGGACATGTTGTATAGCTATTTAAAACTTCGAAAAGAGACATCAAGTTGAGTAAGTAAGTATCAAGTACATATCATTGTTTACCGTTGTACCACCGCATCAACACACAATATAAAACCACTTACTATTGGGCCTCTGCAGATGCACAGCGACGAGTGGACTGAGGTAGCCCTCCTGGTTGGTATAAGGGAAGTAGTACCCGGGGAAGCCGCGGAATGGCATGTACTGGACGGGGCCGATGTTTTCCCGGTCAGCTGGGTTCTCACCCTGGCACGATACCCACACCATGTTGTGCTGAGAATTGAAATTTGTAAGATAGTGAGCAGACACTTGACTGGGACAATGTCGTCACATTGTATACAGGGTAGCAGGGACTTGGACGCGCAAACTGTAACCAGGAATTCAGCACATGATTCTAGACCCCCAAATTCGTCGGTAACCGAAAAAAATGTTCTGTTTCATAGAAAAGTGCAATACCTGCGCGGTCAAAATGTATGGAACAGCAATTTTTTTTTTAATAGCCGACACAAAATTCAGAATCACCAACGTCACAACATCATTCAACGCAGGTTCAGAATCATGCACTGAATTCATGGTCACAGGTTTCGCGTCGATGTCTCTGCCATCCTGTATATAAAGGACCCTTGAGAACGACGGCTTTTTCAAGGTCTACAAAACTGTTCAACAGAACAATCGATATCATTAATTAAAAATCAATAGGCGTTGGATATATTTGCACCCACAATATTGACATTAACATTTTATCTGACCTAAATATTTAAATAGTCAAAGGACACTCACATAATTTTTATCTGATAACGTCATATTCCGAATATGGTCCTTCAGATCATCAGGCATCTCTGATGGCAGATGATCAGAGCTGTTGTAGAAGGCTGGCTTCCACCCGAAGATCTTGTTAAGCTTCAGGAAGATGCAAGGGGTCGACTTCTGGTACGCGAAGTGGTTGTCTTCAAGGCAGGGTCCCCAGGCGCTGATGTCTACGTCACAGACTTTGCCAGCTGGGGCGGGGTGCCTGAAGTCGCAGCTGTGAATGTTCTGGCTTGCTCCAGACTTCTTGCCGTCGCGTTTGTAGACTGGAATTTTGGGAGTCGTTTACGGACTTGGTATTTCGGAGACAATGCAGGGAGAAGAAGAATGATGAATTTAAAAGAACGATGATACCATGGCCAGGTTATTGACCGGTGTATGGTTTTAAAACCTTATCAATTTATCATGGTATTATAGTTTTTGTTTTCTTCATTCTCAAAGCGTCGATGGGAGATTTGCATAATCTGACATGAATGCCAGAGAACAAATACAATTTCTCTCAAGCGAACTGGGAGCTTACCATCAGCTCTTATAGCAGGGCAGAAGTTGAACTGCACTGCTTTTTTGTACTTAGTCATAGAACAAAGAGAGCTGAACGTTTAGAGCTGGTGGTAAGCCCCCTGTAGTGCTATTCTATCAAACTTTCACCGTGAAAACTTAGGTGAAGTGTTAATCCCTAGCATCAGATGGAGTGACAACTCACTTCACCTAAGTTTTTTATTTTTACAGAATAATCCGGCTGATGTAGTTGGTAACTTAACTAAAACTATTCACAAACTAAAATATAGCGACGAAAAATTCATCCGCATCGCTGTGGACTGGTTAAGGGACTTGCGGTATTACCTTGTTGTATGGCAATGCTTAGCCTCTGGCTGTACTATTTATTCTGTGCTCTGGCCAAGGTAAAAGCCAGCCCTTGGGTTACGGGAATTGTCAACCAGCTGTTTCGAAGTTTCTTTAAAAAGACCGTGAGTACTCGGACCCCTCATTGATAACCAATTAACAACCCCTCAAGAACACCTAAAGAACTAATGCTCAAGTAAAGACTTAAAACAATCAGGAGATCACTCACCAGCCAAAAACTTAGACAATTCCTTAACCCAGTACTTATAGCTTCCAGGGTCATTGCCTTTGTACCAGATGACGCTGCTGGCGACCTCTGGAGGCATGGGCCGGAAACCTAGCCCAGGATTGGTGCCGATAATGCTCTTCTCCAGCTGCCACATGGGCTGCCGAGTGTCCAGGAGTTGAAGAAAGGTCCACATGCAGATCGCGACCAGTATCGCCAGCGCAGCGTAGAAGATGAAGTAGAATAATGCTATTTTGGCTGAAATAACATAATTAATTGAATTTGAAATTAATTAAACAAGTCAAAGTGCTAAAATTTGAACTGGATGTCAATGTTTGAATAACAAAAAATATTGAATAGATACTTAATGCGAGTTATAGTTGCACAAATTTCACTTCATTCGTTTCATTTGGCTACAAATAAAACGAATGGAGTGAAATTGGCCGCAGGTGACGAAAATCGCAATTTTCAACACAGTAGGTTTCGACTCTTGTCGTGCGGCGACAGGTCGCATGCGGCGGGTGACTAAAATCGACCGTGAAAATGCTCAGTCACGCGCGACCGCTCGCCACATGAAAGTCGACATTTTGATGAAAAATGGGGGTGCCAGTGCTTCGGCTTATGCGGCGATTTGGTAAGCGACCAGCCACACGGCGAAAATCGACTTAGCCTCCACAGATATGTTGATCGAGTCTTTCGGCCAGTAGGCCATTGCCCGATACGACAATCGGCACAATGACAGCCGAGCTCACATTCCACAAGTCAACAACCTAGTGTGCTAAGTCAAGATATTTGATTTGATTTTCTTTCTCAGCTTTCACGAGATTCCCGTCATGTGGGATGGTAACATCATCGAAGCGGCGCACTAATCGATTTATCACCACTATATCAGGTTTATTAGCGATAATAGTCCTGACAGACCGATCCCTGTACAACGTGACATGGTCATTTTCGAAAACTGGGTCCGGCTCATATTTGTAATAACCTCAGAATCCACAAGTTTATATTTCAAAGCAAGTTGCTGATCGTCCATTATTGTGATTATAACTACATGCCCGTGTTCCCCGGGGTAGGCAGAGATAAAAAGAACTCCCACATATTTTTTAAGCTCCATGACCCACGAAGTATATTACGATAGGCGAATCTGTGGCAATAAACCGGGCACCAGTGAGAAATTTTCCCTTTGAACAAATAGATTTTAGTTAGGTTTGTATTTCACAAAATCTTAATCAAACGTAATTTTACACTTAATTAGGTAATTGTAACTTTAGTCAAAGGTAATTTGAGTTAAATATTTTTTGAGCCTGCATTATCCAAATAAATTGGTCTAACGGCAGGAGAACAATATTTAAACTAAGCCTTTCCTGTGAGAAACTCCAATTTAATTTGTCATCCTTAACTCCAAGAAATGAACAACTCCCGCCACTTCTAAAGGTGCGCTTGAACGGGCATTTTTTTGTTAATAGTAGTATTATTACCGGTAACAGCACCCTCATTGCGTAACACCCTATCAATCAAAATCTGAATCATTTGAAGGATATTGCTAATCTATTGCTTCATATGTTCAAGAAATTTGTCTGCTCAACAACATAAATAACAATGCAATGAATCTCGTTGAACTGTCAAAATAAAAGCCATTGCCATTACGCAATTACCCCGCAGGTGGTAGTGGAACAATCTACAATCTAGCACTAGAGGAGATTCTCGAGGTCTAGAGGAGTCTAGCAACAGTTGCTGCATAATGTCGTGGTTTTACCAATATAGCCCAGCGGGGTAATAGTAGCTTCATATACTTACAATCACGATGCCTTTCATTTTAACAATTAAACATCATAGCGTTATTTACGATGTCGACCAGACGGATTATTCAAACATATGAAGCAATAGATTAGGGATTTTCTTTAAAATGCACAATAAGGGTGCAGGATTAAGCAATTTTAAATTGCACGTGTTACCGCACCTTAACAGAGAAAGGCCACGGATCCACGATGTATCTGCATGCTGTCCGGTTAGATCCCGCGCCAAGCGGCGTGCGCGCAGGATGTTCCAATGATCTCATTGAACCAATGAGCGGCCGTCGCAGCTTCCGGTAGGCACGTCTTTATGCTCCGGACCATTTAGGCAAAGTCTCCGGTACTCATAATAATAAAGGTTTGAGAGTTTGAGTCACGTTGGGTGAGTTGATGTTGCAAAGGTCTCAACTTTACCCTCTTATGGTAAAGTTGTAGTTATGAAAGATAAGAGCCATGTCTTAATAAAGATGACAGAGACACTATGGGGTTTATTTATAAACAATGATAAAATTAAAGTGACGTTAAAACGTCAAAAATTTAGGATTAAACAATCGATAATCACTAGTTAACTTTAACTAACGTTTATGAATAAATGGGTCACGGGATAGTGGTGGAGGGTGGGGCAAGAAAAAAAAACCTTACTTATATCTTTGGGATACACAGTTTCTATTCGTGACGTGGCGGAAAGAGGCAAATCAAGTTTCTGATGACGAGGCAAAGTTGGTTAAAATCGGACAATGAAAAAATACTTTGAACGTTTAAATGAAGGAAAACTTACACAGAATGTTTGGACTACGCGAGCTCCTTGCGTTCGTAACAAAACTTCAAGTCTGTATTTCCCGATGGGGTATGCAGAGGTGTTTGGTAACCCTCAGTTCGCCAGTTTGTCTTTTGCCATTAATCGTGTATACCTAAACTAGAACTCTACTCAAAGTAACTGCTACTCAAAAACATCTAATGACAAAACCTGGAACAGTTTGCCTGATCCAGGAATCGAACCCAGGAGCGTGGGCCTGGGTTTGATTCCTGACTGTTCGTGCCTACTGGACGTGACCTCAGCAGTCTTGCTTACGACCACTAGACCCACAAGTGGCAATCGCTTTCGACGAGTTTTCGCAAAATATTTCGTATTTAGTCTTCAACGACATCCAACAGGATTGAATTGACCTATGTACCTAAACTTTAAGGTACAATATGCCAATCAAATACATTTTTGACTTTTCCATCATCGTTATTGAATGTCAGTTTGTCTTGAGCCTAAGGTTAATATGTCAATAGCTACTCACACCAGCTGGCCCCAGTCCTGCCACAGAACTGCCTGGTCTTGGGGTTCCAGATGAACCTCTTCGCCTTCTGGGCCCCTGTCAGAGGGACCTCCTTCTCGCGGTAGTACATGTTGAACCGCTCCAAACTCGTCAGGTCCGACGTATTACGCTTCTTCGTCGCCGTCATCTTGGCTGGGTGGAGTTACTGCAAAGGAAGATTTCTTTTTCCAAATCCAAAAAAAAATCCCGTAAAGCTACATGGGCACTTATGAAACATCAGAAGCTAGTTGCACAGTTCCAATTGGTCGTTTCCTATGAACAAGAGCCGGCAAGAAACTACACGGTTACTCTTTTAAAAATAATTGGCTTTTACAATGTTTTCACGGCACGGTTGGCGCAGTGGTTAAGCGATTGACTGCTGCGCTGCGTGTCGCGGGTTCGATTCCCGCACGGAACAAATATTTGTATGACCTACATGTATTTGTTCCGAGTCTGGGTGTTTTTCTATCTATAATATGTATGTATTTACAAAAAAAAAATGTATATAAGTAGTTTATCAGCCATCTTGTTACCATAACACAAGCATTAGGTTGCTTAGCTTGGGACAAATGGTGCTGTGTGAAATGTCCAGGGATTTATTTATTTATTTCAAATTACAGTGTTAACAGGTATGGGAGGACAGTGTAGGCCTGTCAACATGTACGCACGGCTACACATCAAGCTATACGTAACCAGTTTAAGCTGACTTCTGATTGTACGAAAAATTTATACAATTCGAGGTCAGCTAAAACTGGAAATGTATAGCTTGATGTGTAGCCGTGTGTACTAGGTACTTAACAAAATAAAAAATGGTCTTTTTACACCCGTTATACAAGTATACCATACCTGTAAGTTGACTTAACTTCTTGTTACCGCTCTAAGCTTTAATGCTAAGTGATAAAACTTAAAGTTATTTACAACCACTCGACAGGGTTCCGAGTCGAAAATAACATTTTCGGTTACTTGATTTGCCTAGTCCCTGACCGCAAATAGCCATCGGAAGAATAGTGGTCGTCTATTTTTTCGGGTTTCGGATATGTGAACAGCGTTTAAAAGACTTCTTCGATAACATTGATTGATGTTGGATTCGGTACGGAAGCATATCAAATGGTTGTGAATAGCTATGCTGGACTGACTATTTACATAACTATCGATACAGTAAGAAGAAGAAGGACTCAAAATGAACAACTCTCACGAATACCCCATTAAAAGTTCTTCAACAACTTACCTATGGTCTAGTCTGGACACACACTGTAACTGTTCAGTTCCGTACTGTTCTGTTCTGTTATCACCATATTCAGAGTTGGATGCTGTTTTCAAGATTCATTAGATTCTGAGTTTAGTTTAGATTGAATGAGTGCGTCCATCAGAAACAGCTAGAGTGCTAGGCTGTCGTGCTTTGGTCGTGGGTTCAAATCCCGCCCGTCGCATTGTTTACGTGAACTTGACCTTGACTTGATATGATAATATGCTATTATGTACAGTCACCAAAAGAGATAAGTAACTTGTACTGTAGTTGAAGTTTAGTAAGAAACCGATGGATGTTTTCTAATGGAATTTAATTTGATAAATGAACTGTTTTGCTGAACTTAAATTTTAAAAACTTTAAATGAACTGTTTGTTTTCTATTAATTAAATTAATTTTTTTTCGAAAACATCCATCGGTTTTTTATTAAACTTCAACTATATGACGACACTGGCTATCTCTTGTGGTGACCGTACCTTCCCTTACCTTTGTATCTGTCCAATTAATACTTAATATAAAACCGCACAAGACCTCTAGTCCTTAAATTAGAATAAATAAACCGTCCAGCAACCTTTATATTACTTTAAAAAACGAATTAACAATGCAGATTTACTTCGTACCTTGTATCTCCTCTCCTAACTCCGTTTAAAAACAAAGATTATTTATATGACCTTACCTCACCTGTCACTGTCACCCGTCCCGTAGGATGAAGCGGCGAGCGCGCGAGTATGTATGCGCTCTGCGACTGCGCTCGCGCAAGGCAACCAACCGCGCAGGATAATGGATGGCGGTATGTGGGAGGCACACATTTAAAGCACGTTAAACCCAGTATTTACCAGGCGTAAGTAGCATGGTTAAATACGAGTAGCAGGGTAAATATACAGGGTGGCAGGGACTTCGACGCGCGGACTGTAACCATAAATTCAGCGCATAGACCCCCCCCTAGCGAAGAACTTAATCGTCGGTCATAAAAGAAAATTGCTGTTTCTTGGAAAACTGCAATATCTACGCGGTTAAAATGTATAGAACAGCCAATTTTTTTTTAATAATTGACGAAGAATATTGACTCGGTGGGGTTCAGAATCATGTAAGTACTGAATCCATGGTAACAGGTTGCCCGTCGATGTCCCCCCTCCCTCCCACCCCGTATTATTTTGGAAAAAGAATGGGTTTTAAAAAAAATATTTCTTTGCTTACTTAAATAGTAGATATGATTTTCTCGATAAGATGTTGGAAAAGTTATATAGAACCAAATAGTAAGTAATTAACTTGAATGGTGTATTGGCCATATATTGGTAAAATATTTGGGTATGATTAATTAACTAATTAACCCTTTGTCGGAATCGGAACGTGGATCCACGCGAGACACAATGGCTTTTTAATTGTTTCTGTAATTACGGCATTCAACCGGTTAATGGCCCTATTAGTTATAACCCGATTTATGACACAGAAAGAAAGAACGAACAAAGCGTTTATGTAAGCTGATGACAGAGCCTACATAGGTATTTCAATAAGTTAATAGTACAAGATTTTGCAAGAGTGCAATGAGAAATGCGAATGAAACGAAATTTTCCAATAGGGAAAAATAAATAAATTGGAGACTGTTCATAGTGTCCATAGCTTTTGAAACATTTAGATCTGCATTCACAGATCTCGACACAAATTTACAGTCAGCAAGAAAATGGTTAATTTACACAAAAACTTATTTTGACGCCAATTTGCTCTGTTTCTTAATAAGGACCAAAAAACTCTATCGGCCCAACTGAGGTTTGAGTACTAGAAAGCTAAAAATCGTAACAAAAGTTGTTGGACTGGGCTGAATAAGGAACGGATAGGAACGGCTACGATTATTTTAATATATACTTAGTGGTGTCTTACGACTTCCACCCGAACGAAATCGTGGGCAGATGCTAGTGCAAAATAAAAAATACGCGTATTCAACACACCGCATTGTGAACCTAAAAGTGGGGAAATAAAGGCCACTTTTCGAGCAAGAGTTTGTTGCAAAGGATATTCCGAATGCTTCACTTCAACATAACCGCGACCACTGCTCGCCCCCTCACTCGTAATAATAATCGTGCCAGTTGTGATTAAACTCACTTTATGTAACACTTGACATGATTTGCGATAACCTTTACCTTTCACAGGATGCTGGGGCTCGTATATTTTTGTTAACTCCATCATATCACTGATAAAAAATCAATAAACTGACTAAAAGTGACTGACAAAATGCATATTGTTTTATTGTGCAGGCATTCGGAAGACAGCCTTTTCTTGTATATTATTATACCTCACTAACCTTGCTTTTTTTTTCCCTTCTTGATTTCAGCCAATAGACGTCCACTGCTGGACATTGGCCTCCCCCAAGCACCGCCATTTCGACCGGTTCTATGCTTCTCGCATCCAGCGGATTTCTGCAGCCTTCACCAGGTCATCGGTTTTCTTTTTCTTTTGATCAGCATTATCTTGACTTGAAAAATATAAGCTAGTCAGCTAGTTGGTAGCTGCGTAGTGACTGATCGGAGCGCGTCGGGCGATCATAGCCAGTTATCATCATCATCCACAGCCCGACTTCACCCACTGCTGATGGGCATTTTTCATCCTTCTTTATTGTCTCTCTCTTCTTGTGCCAATCTCCACGCTCCTGTGCCAGCCATAGTCATAGTCATAGTCATTTATTCATTGTAAAACATAGGTACATTATAAGTTCTTATTTGTTAATACGTTGAGGGCGCTATGCTTTGCCCCTAGGGCGTACAAAAGTAGTAAAGCAGTAACATGCAATATAATCAAAACAATAAATTAATATAGAAATTATATGAACAAATAAACAAGTAAATAGATTAGATCCTCTCACTGAACAATGTCGATTAGTGATCTAATCGACATTGTTCAGTGAGAGGATCATTGCGGGTAGAACTTAGACAAGGCTGATGCCTTGTCTAAGTTCTACCCGCAATGACAACAATGTCGCCACCGGACGACCGATACTTCGTCTCTCAGTTGGTGGTTGGACGCCACTCGGTCACTGCTTTTACTCCACCTGCCATCAGTGCGCTTTGCCAGGTGCCCCGCCCAACTCGATTTGAGTTCCATAACTCGTTTTCCGATATCGAAAAAGTTCCAAACATCGAGATCCGAAAACGTACTCTTCCACTTACTTCTTCGCACCTCGATGTTTGAAACTCGATCTAGTCAGTTATAGTGGGGGCTATTTTATTGCACCCCATCATCAGACTTATATTTTTAGTACCACAGCTAATAAAGACTGGAAGACCGACCTCAAAATAGTTGGAAAAGGCTAGGAAGATGATGATGAGCATGAGCTACTGAGAGAAGAATGAAGAATCACCACACAGAAAAAACTGCTGGAATTCTTCACAGGTCCAAACTTTTCCTTAAGTAGTTAACGTAAGTATAGTATTATCAGCCTTGAATGTTCCCACTGCTGGGACAAAGGCCTTCTCTCTTCGAGAGGGAGTGGGCTGTAATCTACCACGCGGGCCTAGTGCGGGTTGGTGAATGTCACGTCTTCGAATTTTTGTTTCCTCACGATGTTTTCCTTCACCGATTTGAGAGCAGAGCTGATGAAATTATTTAGACGAAGTAAAGCGCCTGTCTGGTTTCGAACCCACGGCCTACATATCGTAAGTTGGGGCCGTTATCACTAGGCCACCACTGCTCACTAAATTATGCGTATCATAGTTAAAATGTATCAAGGTCGGTCAGAGGATGCGGCTGCGGCTACAATGGGCCGCGTCCGTCTGCAAGTGAACTGTGAGGCGCTCGCGATCATCTGCAGACGTCACCACGTTAGTCTCCTAGTACCTACCTACATCATCTTGGGTGGTGTGGTAGTTATACAGGGTCAAATTGAATTAGCTAGCGAAACTCTGCAGACGTGCTGGGTGTCGATATCTAAACATGATAAAATTAGTATTAAATTAGTATTGTATTAAAGTTTGAAGTATGAATTGAAATGAAAAAGTATGAAAGTATGGAAAGAAATTGGTATTAAATATTAGTATTGTTACTTGAAGTATGAATTGAGAAAATGTGTTTTATCGTTTTTAGATATCCATACACAAAAAAATCTGATTTTTAAGCTGATATTTCAAGTAAATCCAACTAATAGCGGTCGATGGCCCCTCAAAAAAATCATCAAATTAATTTCATTTTGGTTTATGATATTATTTAGATACCGATACCCATCATGGCTGCGGAGTTTCAGACCCGGTTTAATACATATTTTTTTATAAATGTTTGAAAAGATAGCCTGAGTTTGAGGAAAAGAAAAGTTAGCCTGGGAGAAAAAAGATAGCCTGGGAGAAAAAAGATAGCCTGGGAGAAAAAAGTGTACTTACTTTTTTACAAAGGCAGGAAGATGGGGAAAAAGATCGGGGAACTTTTGTTTTGGATACTTTGAGTAGGTATTTTAAACCTACGTGTGTTATACACACAGTGGCGGGACATCGACTCAAGTGAGTGAAGACTTTTTAGTTGGTTATCAAAAAAAATCTGCTGTTTTATAAAAAAAGTGCAATACCTACGCGGTCAAAACACATGTCAGTATTTTTTTTTTAAATACCCTAATGTATGTTTCAACGCAATGGGGTCCAGAAATTATATAGTGCTCTGTGGTCCAGAATCATGTACTGAATCCAAGGTAGCAGGTTGCGCGTTTCGCAAACCCTCAGCTAAACCAATAAAACATACATCACACTATTTAAACGATAGTTGGATCACTAATAAAGAGCATTTTTTTCCTCAAAGAAATGGTAACAGGTCTTTAAGTCCAAAATCACACGCCACAAAAGTCCCGTAACCAACAAATAATAAATAAAAATCACCACACACGATCATTCAAAAGTAATTTTCCTTAATACCCGATAAAGAATCATTGAACGGTGCAAAAGTACTTCATCATTCGGTTTCGCCGAATAAACGCGTTGTGATAATAAATCGGCCATCGGCAATGATTCTCTGACCGTGTCGATTGGCCGTACAAAAAACAAAAGGAATACTTATGCCCTTTATTCGGGTGTGCGGGCGCAGCGTCAATCATACGATCGGACGTTGCGGTTAGCGAGAGGTAAGGCGGGTGTCGATAGCGAATTCGACATGTCGATATGTTTATACAGTAGTTTATTTTACTTTAGTTAAATAAAAAAATAAAAAAATTTTGAAAAAAAAAGAAATTGTTTTATGGTTTGGTCTCACAATAATGGTGTAAAATGTTTCAAAAGCGCGCACAATCCTACTTCCTACAAATAGTAGGATAGTAGGATAACAATCCTACTATTCTACTAATATTATAAACGCGAAAGCAAAAACTACTGAACGGATTTTGATGAAACTTTACAGTAATATAGCCTATACATCAGCATAACACATATGATACTTTTTATCCCGATATTCTCACGGGATCGACACTTATGCGGTTGAATCCTCGGGGCACTGCTAGTATATTAATATATGAACTATTTTTTCTATGGGCTATACTTTGAAATGTCGTAAAATAAAGTGTTTATGGAACAGCAGATTTTTTATTTTGACATTAGCACTTTGCCAGCAACTTCGTCCACCGTATATTGCCCCCAATCCCATGAGAATATTCAAACTATATAATTCATCAACCATAGCCTTATTCCTTATCTACATCATAAAGTAAACCACTGAGTAAAATTTCAGCTTTCTAGGTCTAGGGTTTGGGCTAGACGTTGATGAGTCAGTCAGTGAGTGAGTCAGAATTATTTTAGATTTCAGAATTGGTCCCATTATGAGCTTCGTTTTTTAAAACATAATGAAAAAAATATTTTACGATTTGCTTCTCGTTCGCGTTTCGCCATTCGTTTCCTTATCGAATCATTTGTCGATATTCGCTTCGCTGCTCGCTCCGGACAGCCCCAAATAGCGGTACTTTCGCGAAGGGTGGGATAACTCGCGCCATCGAGACGAAGTCTTCGATCACATGTTGCATTCTCATGATGCAGGGCTGTCATAACAACGAAAATATTATGATGAGGACGATAACTGCAATTGAAAGTCTTGGAGGATAGGCACTAGAAAAATTGAAAACTGTTAAAAACTCTAAAATAAAAAATAATCCAACATGTCCGATTATTGCAAAGTTTTTTTAATTCATTACCACTAATATTTTTTCTAAAACATTCGATTAGATTACAATTTTTTTTAAATATCTGATTCTAGGATTACAAGTATAGTGAGAGACTCATTTTCTACTTAAATATATTAAAATCAGGGCGTGGAAGTAGGTAATTGCACTACTTTATAAGCAAATTTTAATGCGATTAACTTTATCCTTCCTTGTGTTTCACTATTAGATAATAGGATTATTTAAACGTTACATTGTGTTTTAATTTATATATTTCTGCTGAAACCTGAATCATACTGGCCAACCACATAACCATAATTGCTAGATTAGTAACGCTATTATGCGTAACTATAGACTAAATATGTACAGACGCCAGCAGGTACCCGAAACTGTCAAATTTTCCCAATCAACCTTGAATCTTAATGCTTTAGCGATAAAGTGGAAAATCTATTAAAGAAATTTGACAGATTGTAGTAGCTTGATATGCTGGCGTCTGTAAATAGTAATAATAAAGAAGACTGTTTTTCTCATAAGTTTGAAGCAACCAACTATACACTATTTTATATTTCAAAACAGGATCTTGCGCGATCAAAAAAGTCGCGTTTGTACGCCATAATTCATACAAACAATCGCTTTTCGTCAGAACGCAGGGTACGAGTGGTTTATGCAAGGACAACGAAGGCCTACGAGTGGTCTACGAAAGCTTACAATCGGCCTCCGAAAGGTCTACGTAAGTCTACAATGGCCTGCGAAAGGTCTACGAAAGTTCTACGAAGGGTCTACAAAAGCCTACGAGTGGTCTACGAATTGCCTACGAGAAATGAGCTCATTTCTTAGAAATTGCCTGTTCACTTTTTTGAGTTCATAATAGATACATTTATTTATATTATTTTATTAGTATTAAATACGTTATTACTTACTGGAAAACACAATAATTAGTTGTTTTACCCGACTTCCAAAAGGAGAGTATTTTTTTCAAAATAATTTTATTTTTTGTTCTTCATTTTTGATCTCTCTTAAAGTTTTGGTCTCGCAAAGACATAATTATGTCGTGTGACAGCCCTACGAACGCCGCGGATGGTGGCTGCAATATAAAAGTTTGTCTTTGAAGGGAGGCGTCAATCGCAGTGCTCACCTTGGACCGCCACCAGTGCAAGCTACCACCATGGAAGGATTTAGGAAGATCTCGATATTGGTGAGTGCAGGCTGATTTTTAAGGAAAAAATAATACTAGGTACAGACTCCAGCACATCAAGCAACTACAATCTGTCAATTTTCTTTAATAGATTTTCAACTTTATCGCTAAAACATTAAGGTTCAAGGTTGATTGGGAAAACTTGACAGTTTCGGGTAGCTTGACCAGCAGTGCGATTCTGTAACCATATCACCGTGAAAACTTAGGTGAAGTGAGCGTGGAGTGAGCTGTCATTCCAACTAATGCTAAGGGATTGACAGCTCACTCTAAGCTCACTTCACCTAACTTTTCACGGTGAGATTTTTACAGAATCGATCGGCTGCTGGCGTCTGTACATGAGACCAAAGATAACGTTGGACTTATCTTTCGTCTAAATTAAAGCATTGGTAAACTATTGAACTGTATTCTTTTACATCATTTCACGAGAAAATATTGTTTTAACTTGTAATAAAATAAAATTACTCGCAAATTGCACGAAATTGTTGAATAATTTCGGCGACACGGTTAGCACAGTGGCTGAGCGATCGACTGCTGCGCTGCGCGTCGCGGGTTCGATTTTCGCACGCAACAAATATTTTTATTGCCGGTTACAGGTAGTTGTTCCGGGTCTAGAGTTTAAATATATGTAAACGCCCACCCACGATACAGGAGTAACTCCTAGTGCGGGAAAACGTTTTTTTTAAAAAAAATAAAACTACGCGATTTGTTTCTTTCTGTCTCTAGTTGTAATAAAATTTTGTAAGGCTAAGAACTTTATCATAATTAGAACTAAGTCATCAAAGATATCCACCAACGTGGACCATAATCCCCCACGCGGGACTAGTCCCTCCTAGTCCCGCGTGGGGGATTATGGTCCACTTCCTCTCACAGAGAGGAGACCCGTGTCCCAGCCGTGGGAACATTATAGGCTGATTATGCGATGCTTATGCTAATCAAATATATAAGAAATCAGAAGCCCTTCAGTACAGATTTATGCGATTCACGCTGGATTGTAACCACGGATTAAATGTTTTACCTTTAGTAAATTGTGACTAAGCACCTAAGCACATTAGCTAAATAATGTGGTTAAATATTTATTTATTTTCTAACTTACATCTATCATTACAGGGTTATCTAATGCTACAGGGTACTATCTAAACTCTTATCCTAAGTCATTTATCATTAACTTATTATTAGTATAATTAAATTTTGTAACTTATTACAAACAATGCATTCTTTGTGAATTCACTCAGAGAACCACATAATAGGCCCGTGTCACTAGCTCCTTCTTCTGAACGTGTCGATAGCAATCTAAATGGACTCGGCCCAGAATTTGGCTACTTGTTTGGCGCCATCACCAGCGTCCAGCAGGCCGAAAGCCAGCCACACATCCCTGGACTTACGCTTATCGCCGAGATCTGTCACCCAAAGCCCGTTAACGCAGTGTTTGCTGCTACTATCCACCAAGTGTCACTAGCTATATGGTTGAGAGTGCGGAGAACTCGCGTTAGTGACGCCTCACTTAAAATATTGGTCCCAGCCACATTAAAACGTTTGATAACAGAACTGTTCATCATCTGCCTAGCCTTTTCCCAACTATGTTGGGGTCGGCTTCCAGTCTAACCGGATGCAGCTGAATAACAGTATTTTACATGGAGCGACTGCGTATCTGACCTCCACAACCCAGTTTCTGGGTAATACGATACCCCTTGGTAAGACTGGTTGTCAGACTTTCGGGCTACTGACGACCCGTAACGACTGTCAAAGATCCACGAATGACAGCCGGGATCAACGGCTTAACGTGCTTTCCGAGGCAAGGAGGGGTCTTGATATGTGAGATGGTCACCCATCCACGAACCAACCGCGGCAAGCGCAGCTTAACCTGATCGATCGACCCGTGCGGCTGATAACAGAACTGTTGTTGTTATTTATTTATTTTATTTCTTTATTTCTTTATTTCTATATCAACCTTACAACTAACATTACAGGCCTTAACCTAATGCGACATTGTAGTTATCAACTTAAAATTAACATATTTAACCTTACATACCTAACAACAAATAATATAACTATGTTATGTTTGTTATCATCACGTTTTTCAATCCGTTCGTAATCATTTGTCCCGCTAGTGTTGATAAAACTAGTTTTTTAACCGTCAGAAAGGCTCATTTTTCTGCGTAAAAGCTAACCTCTTTCGTAACCACATAAATTGTCTTTCCAGTTACTCGTCACCGCGATGACCAGTGAAGCAAGCGCGTTAGAAGCAAGAAAAGTACTTCACATTCCGGAGAAGATCATAGGAGGGGTAATTGACATAGTCCAGAACCACAAGAACAAACCCACGCAGCAGACCACAACCGTCCAGACCCAAACTCAGCAGCAGGGATATCAACAAGGATACCCCCAGCAGTACGCACCCTGGAACACAGGTTACCAGCAAAGCCAAGGCCAGGCACAGTATCAAGGACAGTACGGAAACTACAACTATCCTCAATCAGGAAACACTTACCCCCAAGGAAACTACGTCAATACACAAGGATACTACGGGGGATCGCAAACCCAGGGTCAAGGACAATATCAAACCTATCCCCAGAGCCAGACTGGAAATCAGTTCCAAGCTCAGAATCAACAGACTACTGGCTCGTTTGAAAGTCAGCAAGCTGGACAGTTCCAGAATCAGGTGCAGACTGGTGTCCAAGCCCAGGGACAGCCAGGGCAGGTTCAAGCACAGAATCAATTCCAAAATCAAAATCAGCAAACTGGTCAGTTTGTGAATCAGAATCAGTTCACCAATGTAAACTACCAAGGATCTCAACAAGGCAACCAACCTAACTATCAGAATCAGGCTTCAGGTAGCTTCCAACAGCAGCCAACAGGATCCTACGGGGGTCATCAACAGTCGGGCAATTTTGTGAGCAACCAACAGTCTGGTAGCTTTGTGGGACAAACTCAACCGACTAATAACTATGTAGGACCGACCCACCCTCAAGGTCAGGTCACACAGCCTTCGTATGTGGGACAAAACTATCAATCATCGCAATTCCAAGGACAAGCAGGTAACCAGAGTACTGGCCCTGGAATGACTGGCTCCAACAGTGGTGGCTTCCAAATATCTACTGGTCATAACTCTGGTGGACCAGGACCTACTTGCGTGTGCCAAGCGTGGACAAAACCTCAACATGGAGTACTTAACGATAATGGTTCACAAAGGAGTGAAGAGAAGGTGGAAAAATCTGAAGTGAAATGATGCCCCTTGTCAAATTTACTTAGCAAATATCTGTTAGTAAAATTGTTGCATTAACTTTTTGGTAGGCGCTAAGCGTCAGGTTTGTTTTTGTGTTTTAATTACATTAATCGGGCTTTGTGATCTAGAGATGTAAAAATACTTTTAGTGGGTTTGATACATGAATATATTTGTATGGAATCTCATTGGAGGTACCTAATGCATGATTTTGACTAATTTTATTGTAGGTAGTTTGGAATCTAAGTAAACAAATAAAACATATTTATTTATTGACTTCATTGTTTTTTTCATTAAAAAAATATATAAACTTCCCTATAGCACTTTACCTGGGAATGAAACCTGACCCAGTGTTCACCTGGTGGGCTTGCTACCAAAGCGACCACTGGAGCAAAGTCAGAGTATGGAAATTAACAGATAAATTGTTTCTAATTGATTCGTAGCCTCGTTGTCTCAACGATCAAATTACAAGTTGGCTAACGAATCTACGAGTTGATTGATCTTGATTTTAATTGTACACAAACTACGTAGGCAAGATAATTTTTCCCGTAACTAGGGCGCATCTATAGACCAAATAATTACCTGCACAAGATCTCAATCATGTATGCTCACGCCTTTTCCCATAGGGGAAAGTAATAACCATACAGTCAGGAAAATTATTCAAACTCAAAACTCAAAGTATTTATTTCAATTAAACCAATTACAGGCACTTTTGAATTGTCAAGGGGTCGGTCAGTCAGAAAAATGAAGCTAGTTGCCCATTCCAAAGCGTAGTAGGTACCTATGGAGAAGAACGGGCAAGAAACTCCATGGACACTCTTTTAAATCAAAATATGGTTACAAAGTATTAGTTACATAATTCATGTTAAAAATTATGCATGTGAGAACGATGCAGAACGTTAAAAGCGTCCGTAATTTTTAAGCGAATTGACACCCTACGTCTATTTTGTGTTTTTAATAAATAATTTCAGTGTCAGTATTGAACACGTGACTGATAGGTCGGAAAGCCAAGTGCTTTGCCACTCCGGCACCGGGTCGTTAGAAGTAAATCCGGACTACGATACAGATATATGAGGGATAGAAAGAAGAAATATATTATGACTTACGGAGCCGAGACGTGGACGGACACTCACGGTACGGCTCGTCCATAAATTCAAGGTCGCTCAGCGAGCCATGGAACGGGCTATGCTTGGAGTCTCTCTGAGGGATCGAATCCGCAACGAGGTGATCCGGCAGAGAACCAAAGTTGATGACATAGCTCATAGAATAAGCGAGCTGAAGTGGCATTGGGCCGGCCATATTAGCCGTAGAACGGATGACCGTTGAGGTAAACGTGTTCTTGAGTGGAGACCGCGAATCGGTAAACGTAAGGTGGGACGCCCTCAGGCTAGGTGGAGCGACGATCTTCGCAGGATGGCTAGTAGCAGCTGGATGAGACTTGCCGAAAATCGAGTTGTATGGTGTGCAATAGGAGAGGCCTATCTCCAGAAGTGGACTGCTATAGGCTGATGATGATGATGATGATGAAAGAAAAAAAGAAAGAAAGAAAATAACTTCATTTGCGACTAATATGACGCAAAATATTAAAAAGATTTATTTTTTAATTAAAAAATTAATTACAATAAGACATAAAATAAGCTTCACGTCTGTGCATAGCGCCATTTTATACTGTGACTCATTCACTCACGTATGGGTTATGATTTGGGTAGTATATGGTCCATATTAAAAGTTGCAAAGTCGAAATTAGGATCTAATCTGACATGGCTGGTTTATCGTTCCAGAATAGGGAGGCGATAATAGTGGAATATTTATCTCATCACGGGTGTTGAAAACAAAAATTTATGTCAAAAAGATGCATAATTCATCACCTAAAGGTTGATTTTTCAATCGACCGATAATTTTTATTCGTGGAATAAAATTGTCGTCGCACAGTTGTAGTATAGAAAAACTGTAAAAAATTCAAAATTATTCCTCCGATAAAGTTATCTGGCGTTGGAAAAATCAGCCCTAAGTCTACTAATTTCGTTGAGTTGCCTGACGTTATTTTTGACTTGATACTCGTATAATATGAAAACTATTTGATTTGGGTACTGAACCGTTTATCCCCTTTCGGTCCAGCCAACAACTTTTTTTTTATCAATGTTGCTAATATAATACTCTCATCAAATATTTAAAACCATGTGGCTAACACGATCCAACACTAAAGACTTGACATTATTGTAGAAACGCAGATATTAACTCTTTACTGTGAAAGTCACGATATTTCTGAGACAAATATTATAAATCCTAAATAAAATCTAGATTGCGCAGACATGAAATCAATTTTTCTATAGACCAATAACCTGGCACAATGACCAGACTGAGTTACCAGCTTAGCTTCAAACTTAACAATTTAAAACAGTCTCTAAACCTACGACAGGGCAGTCTACCCGACGGCAAAGCATTATTTTGCAACCCTATTTCCTGGCTGCAGAACAAAGAGCCGCAGCTCCCCTCTGAAATCAAACAAAGCAAGACAAAAGAGGGATTATCCTCGCGTTTGAAGGGGTCTACGCAAGCTGGTGTGCTATGTAGGTCTGAAGCGTGCGCGCGCCGCTTTACGTAATCGTTACGTAACCGGCACGGGGTTGCAGGGGTTGCTATGCGCAGGGGGGTGTGCGCGGGGCGGGGGACGAGACAGGGCGAAGGCGCCGGCAATCGATTCCCGTCGGCAGTACGACTCGGCACCTCGGCATCTGAACATGGCTGACAAGACAAAGGTTGCAGAACAATATTACTCCCCGCCGCCGATCCTAGGCAAATGGGAGGGGTTCAGGCAATTCCTGTGGAATGGCGAGACCGGACAGTTCCTTGGCCGTACAGGATCGAGTTGGGGTGAGTTTTTGAATTTATTTCTTACGTCTTTACGGTAGGATTTCCTTTTTGGAGGGAAAATCGATACTCGACGTCCGGAAAAGGTCTAGGAAAATGCGTCTGTAAGCCCGTGAAAATTTTCCTGTTCTTAACTGAAGAGTTATATAATTCACAGTCTATTTATATCGAAGTGAACTTACACCTTTGCCCTACCTTGCCATTGTTAGCACATTGAGGTACCTACTAAGTAAATAGTAGCTAACGCATGTAACTGCCACAAATCAATTATATACTCGTTCCAAATAGTTATCTCATTAGTTTTAATTAAGTACTTTTTAAATGTGGAATCATTGTTTCCGTTTAGTTCAGATAATGTAAAAATACCTAACGTATTGAACATTTTTATGACTGCTTGAATTAATTTTGCATGTTTGGAGAGAGAGAATACCGAGAAAGTAGTGATTTTTGTGATGATGATAAATATGATAATGATGATTTTATGTATGAAAGGTCTTGTATAAAAATCAGCAGGTGGCGCCCTTAGCACTGGCCATTACGTAAGATGAATCTCAGCTGGAGCCAGACCATGACATAAAAACTTAACTGAACTCCACTTATCAGTATAAACTTTATCAAGCTGAAAATAAAACAATTATTTATATTTAAGGAGTGTCTCATTGAATACATGTAGGGTTGCATGCATTGCATTTCAGTGCGTTTTTCGCGCCATGGCGGGCGGCGCGCGCAGGGTTGCGATTAGGGTGGCGCGCGCATCGTCCTTGTGGCGATCGATCCAAGGACGAACGGACCACGTCTCAGGGAAATCCTACTTTAGAAATTTTCTATATATAGAACATAAAGGACCAAATATTTCTAGAATTGAGTGAGCGGACAGCTAATTTTGCAAAGCAAGGCAATGCTAGCTAGATACCTATAACTAATAAAGTGTTCTCAATGCCTACCTGCAATATGACCAATGCCTACCTGCCCTAATTTCATAGTCTTCCTACATAAAATCTTTTATTAAGATTTTTCTTCCCAATGTTTGTTTCTTTCTCAAAAAGGAGATTCGTCCGATGATGACTAGGATTTCAATAAACTTTAAAACTCACAAATATTTAATGTTCATCGTTGCTTAAGTTAGAGCCGTGATGGCACAGTGGAAACAGCCGAATTACGCGTTGGAGGTCGTAGGTTCGAACCCTGACAGGCGCTTTACTTTGTGTGCATTATTTCATTACCGCAGCTGCTCTCAAAACGGTGAAGGAAAACATCGTGAGGAAACCGGCCTGTCACAGAACCAAAAATTCGACGACATGTCACATCTACCAACCCGCCCTGGGCCCGCGTGGTGATTTACGGCCCATTCCCTCTCACAGAGAGGAGGCCTGTGTCCCAGCAGTGGGAACATTATAGGTTGATTATGCCATGACGTAGCTTAAGTTTCCAGCTTTCGTTTTTCACACCCCGAAAATCTGTTAAGGTACTTTTAAGGTTAACTTAAGGTTAAGGGTTTTCAGCATTTCCATGGCCGTCACACAGGCAGTACTCAAGGGTGTACACGTGGTGCACTCAATATACAGGATTACAGTACATTAAGGCTTATATACCTAAGTGATACTAAGTAAATAAACATGAGAATTACACGCCTATGTTACGGTCAGACGTAACACTTGAACTACGACAACCTTGCTTACTGGCACAGAATGAAGGCGGTGTCAAAGACAAATTGTAGCCATTTACATTTACGTTTTTTGATAGTACTTTGGCACTGGTTCATGTCTCTTAAGTCTTACGCATTTCTTTCTTCTGATATCAGTAAGAACCTTGACATTAAGGGTGTGGCTGCCGGGATGACGACTAATAAAGAAATATGGAAGAACTAGCTGCGCCCCGCGGTTTCACCCGCATAAGTTTCGATCCCGTTGGAAAATCGGGATAAAAGTATCCTATGTGTCAATCCTAGTTATAAACCATCTGTGTGCCAAATTTCATCCAAATCCGTTCCGTAGTTTTTGCGTGAAAGAGTAACAAACATCCATCCATCCATCCATACATACACAATTTCACGATTATAGGAGAAGAGAGGAAGATAGGGGGTTGGGTTTTTAGGAGTAGGATAGGACATGTTGCGCCGACACCAAATGAATTGGGGTAAGGGCAGGAGAATGATCATGATGATCAGTAAGAACCTTATGAAAATAGTTCATGTTGTGGTTACAATATAATTTAGTCAGCAGGATGTCATTATACTCGTAAGGAGCCACGCCTAGCAAGCGCTTATATACCCATGGCTTACAGAAGAATTTCTGGTTCTTACATAAAAAAAAAAACATAAAAAAAATAACTACATACTATTAGTGAAATGTGGATACACCTCTACCTAACCCTTCGGGTGATACAGGTGTGATGTTACGTGCCACCACCAAAACATTAGATTATATAAGAAAATAACATTTTACAATTTCCTCAAAACAAGTCAAGTGTTACCTAACATTTTTTGCATTCACGAGACGAAAGGCGCGACCACAGCTGATCACGAAAGTTCTATAAGTAACTTTAATGAACGGGGAAAGGGGGGAAATTCCATTGTCACACTTCCAAGCTTGGTAGACGGATCGGTGCTATTGTAGGCTTCCCTTAGTCTCAGTTAATGACACACCCTCAAGCGAGCGAAAAGGACGCGTTTCCTTTACTGGGGAAAATGACGTTTCAAACTCATTCAAAGCATTTATTTCTATTAAACCCGACTTACGAGTGAGGCGCTTTCATTTCTGTAAATTATTTCATCACCACTGCCATCAGCCTATAATGTTCCTACTGCTGGGACAAAGGCCTCCTCTCGGTGAGAGCGAGTGGGCCATAATCCACCACGCGGGCCCCGTGCGGGTTGATAGATGTCACATGTCTTCGAATTTTTGGTTCTAGGACATGCCGGTTTCCTCACGATGTTTTCCTTCACCGTTTCGAGAGCAGTTTAAATTAAAGTAAAGCGCCTGTCTGGGTTCGAACTTACGACTTACAACTCATAAGTCGCAGTCGTTACCATGGGTCACCGCTGCAAACTACTTCTATTTAAAACTGTCTTATTTCATCTCATATCGGCACAAAAGCTCTTGAGGGGCCCGTGGCTAAATAATAACAGCTGCACAGGTCGATCGATCAGGTTAAGCTACGCTTGCCGCAGTTGGTCTGTGGATGGGTGACCTTTACATACCGAGACCCCTCCGTGCCTCGGGAAACACGTTAAGCCGGTGGTCCCAGCTGTCATTCGTGGATCTTTGACAGTCGTTACGGGTAGTCAGAAACCCGAAAGTCTGACAGCTATATTGCATTATTTTATCCATCAAAAATACTAAGGTACCTTACTACCAATAATTATTGGTAGTTTAATCACCTACATCATCATCATTCTTCTGCCCTTATCCCAATATATATTTGGGGTCGGCATGACTTCGTCTTCCATACTTCTCTATCAGTCGTCATCTTGATAGTAACTCCCTCTCTAGCCATATGATCTTTCATATAGTACATCCATCCAGTTTCTTTGGTCTTCCCCTACTCGCTACTCGTATAGCCATCGACATTCATACTCATCACCTAAGTGCATGGTTTAGAAACACCTATCAGAGTTCTAATCTTCCAATATACATATTTTGACTTGTCCATTATAGGCCCTCAGAACTTTTACTTCTTCATAGGGATTATTCAGTATGAGTGCTATTGATCAATACTTGGTCAAGTCAATGGCCTCGCACTGGGCCTTAAAATGGTTTAAAAGTGCAAGCAGGACAGCATTGACTATGGTGAGGCGCCACGGTCACCTGTGACAGTCGACACTAAATTTTAATATTGATCTTAGTGAACGTAGTGACGATGTAACACGTTGTGTTGTAAGTACAGGAGATACCAGCCCAGTTTTTTTAGTCGTGGTTATTTTAAGAAAAGGCGTGGTCAAATCACAAAAGATTCTATTCTAGATTCTATCTTTAGCCTTTTTCCTGTCGAAAAGGTCGAAAGGTGATATTTCCCTGCGCATGCTCCATGACCCCTGGGCCGTACATCGTCCTATAATGTCGTATATCTGCATTGGTGCAGGTTGCATACGATATTGAAGAATTGCTTCCGGGAAAAGCCGCGGCTTCTAGGTATATCGATCGGTGCGCTACTGATGGTTTTATAGCTTGTAATGGCGGGGAATCGATTGCTAGTAGCGTATTTATTTTTACGATAGCTTCCCACTGAGAAACATGTGAATTGGTTTAATTGAAAATCGCGTAATGTTCGAAATTGTAGGTTTTAGGACAGTTTTACTTACAATCATAGGTATTAGATACACGTGTCGAGTGGATCGAAGGTTAAGTTACGCTTGCCGCGGTCGGTTTGTGGATGAGTGACCATACCCCTCCGTGCCCCAGAAAGCACGTTAAGCTGTTGTTTCCGGCTGTCATATTTGACACTCTGTCAAAGATTACGGGTAGTCGATATATAGTCTATAGTCGTGTAATATAATATATCAAGGGGTGTCGTGTTACCCGTAACTGTGTTGTGGAGGTTCATGTAAAATACTGGTATTTAGTTGCATCCACTTACACTAGAAGCTGACGAAAAAAGGCTAGACTGAAAAGAGGCTAGGCAGATTGATTGACTAAGGTAATAGAGTAGCGTATTGGATGAGTGATCGTTACGGGGTTTCCTACTAAACAACACGTGAATTGGTTTAATTGGACATCGCGTAATGTTCGAAGTCGTAGGTTTTAGGTCAATTTTACCTACAGACGTAGGTAAGATCGCGGGGAACACGTGAATAAGACTCGCACAGACCAGGGAAGCATGGCACAAAAGGGAGGAGAGGCCTGTACTCGGCAGTGGATGGAGCAAGGTTACCAATGATGATGATGGCCCGATTGACGAAATCAGCAAATGATCGTTAGGATCCATTCCCGCATGCTACAAATATATGTTTGTATTTGACAGACAGTTGCTCCGGTTCTGCCGCATGCCGAACTAAACTGTAATGAAGCTAGTTTGTAGTTTTCCAGCTGTATAATATGTATAAGTATTCCACAATTTTCCCGGAGTTCAGGGCGCTACAAAGTACTCATGTGAAAAGCTATTTCAACGGGCAAAACTTTACTGAAACTGAAATGCAAAACTCTGGCACGTAATTAGTTTTGCCCCGATGCATAAGAATAAGCATATCTAATAGCAAAATCAGCCTGTAATGTTCCCACTGCTGGCACACAGGCCTCCTCTTTTCGAGAGGGAGTGGGCTGTAATATACCACGCGCCCAGTGAGGGTTGGTAGATGTCACAGTCTTCGATTTTTTGGTTCTAGGACATGCCGTGTACTCACGTTATTTTTATTTAGGGTTTTGAGAGCAGTGATGATGAAATTATTTACACAACTAGCAGCGCCCCGCGGTTTCACCCGCATAACTTTCGATCCCGTGAGAATATCGGGATAAAAGTATCCTATATGTTAATCCTGGTTATATCTGGCTATCTGTGTGCCAAATTTCATCCGAATCCGTTCAATAGTTTTTGCGTGAAAGAGTAGTAAACATCCATCCATCCATCCATACAAACTTTCACGTTTATAATATTAGTAGGATTAGTAGGAAGTAAAGCGCCGGGGTTCGAACCCGCGGCCTACAACTCGTAAGTCGGGATCGTTACTACTGGGCCACCAATGCTCTCGCCGCGAGGATATCGGTTTAATTAAGTATTCCATCCGGTATGCTGCCATTTTTTTGTAAGAATGTGTGTTAGTTGACACTATTATTGTTTTAAAAAACATCTTGCTGTGCAAAATTTATCTAAGGTTATCACAACGGTCATTCATACGGAGAAGTGCACGATTACTGACAAATTAATACAAGGACATACTTATTTATTTTTAAAAGTACTAAATACTGGACTACGTAGTCCGGTAAATGGAGCACCTTTTAGAAAATATAAGGCTTTGTAGAGGGTCTAGTCTGTCACTATCTGTGCGATATTCTCTTTTGGGGTTGCCTTCCGGGTAACGAATACGGCCCTTACTTCGCACGGCTGCAATCTACTAATGTAAAAACATCGAGATATCTTTGCTATATACGAGTATATCATCAGGTTCTAAGTTAATTAAACAAACATAAACGTATTCTAATTAATAAAGAAAAAAAAAAATCATTCGTTAATTTACTGACAGACAATGCACATCCTAAGCCGCTGGGTTTAAAAGCATAATAATTATTTGCACAAGATTTCTTATAATCGAAAAAAAGTGCTAAGGAAGGATTTTTGAAAATTCTTCATTCGGAGTTAATAGAGAGAGAGAGAGAATTAAAGCCTGTTCACACATAGACGTCTCTAAATGTTGGTAGAAATTGCAATTGAAAATCCATAATGTATATTAGAAGAACTTAGCGGTCACACAGACAGAGACGAAAACCGACTTTGTTTTATAGAACTACGTTTAGATATTCTGTATTATTACTAACAATTCACAATGAACAAAATTCACAATCAGCCTATATGTGACAGGGAGTGGGCCGTAATCCATGACGCGGGCCCAGTACGGGTTGGCAGATGTCACATGTCTTCGAAGTTTTGGTTCTTGGACATGTCGGTTTCGTCACGATGTTTCCCTTCACCGTTTTGAGAGCAGTGGTGATTAAATAATTTACACAAAGTAAAATGCCTGTCAGGGTTCGAACCACAGAACAGATAAAATAACTAGTAGGTAATAATCAGTCAACTTGAAAATAAATAACGCCTATTAATTGCCCCAGTAACCATTACCTTGAGGCCGACTAATTCAGCGGCCTAATTCTAAATCCTTTGCAGACACACGTTAACAGGCACCATTCGCAACGTAACGCGAAGTACTATCACGGTGACATTATTGCTGATTAGCACTCATTGGAGAAGCTATAGGCTTTAATTTAATCAGGCTGTAGAGTTGTATTTTTCAAGGATTATTGTAGGAAAGTTGCGTCAGGCTTAAAAAAAAACTTATTCTTCGTGTCGCTGCCTGCCACGACAGTATTTTAGGTCTTGCTGGCCCAAAACTTCGCCATCTCCACGGCGTCGTCGGTGGCAGCGCAGAGGTCCTTTTGTCTGCATATTTTGGGACACAGAGGGCAGGATCATCATCATCATTCATCATTTCAGCCGATAGACGTCCACTGCTGGACATAGGCCTCCCCCAAGTGTCGCCACATTGACCGGTCCCGTGCGACTCGCATCCAGCGGATTCCCGCAACCTTCACCAGGTCATCGGTCCACCTAGTGGGAGGCCTTCCAACGCAACGTCTTCCGGTTCGCGGTCGCCACTCCAGAACTTTTCGGCCCCATCGGCCATCCGTTCTGCGAGCAATGTGCCCTGCCCACTGCCACTTAAGTTTGGCAATTCTTCGGGCTACGTCGGTAACCTTGGTTCTCTTGCGGATGTCCTCATTTCTGATTCGATCACGCAAGGAAACTCCGAGCATAGCCCTCTCCATTGCCCTTTGAGTGACTTTAAGCCTTCTGATGAGGCCCATTGTGAGCGACCACGTTTCAGTCCCGTATGTGATCACTGGCAACACACACTGGTCATAGACTTTCGTCTTGAGACACTGTGGTAAGTTGGACGAGAAGATACCGCGCAGCCTCCCGAACGCCGCCCAGCCGAGTTGGATTCGACGATTGACCTCTTTCTCGAAGTTAGACCTACCTAACTGGACCGTTTGTCCCAGGTACACATAATCGTCTACAACTTCGAGTGTTGAGTCTCCGATCTTGATAGGAGTGGGTGTGACATGGGCATTCAGCATGATCTTGGTTTTGTCCATGTTCATTTTAAGACCCACTCTTCCGGAAGCTCTGCTGAGGTCATCGAGCATTATACTGAGGTCCTCCATGGTCTCAGCCATGACCACTATATCGTCGGCAAACCGAAGGTGAGTGATGTACTCGCCATTGATGTTGATGCCTAGCCCTCTCCAGTCCAGAACCTTGAAGACATCCTCTAGTGCAGCGGTGAACAGTTTCGGAGATATGACGTCTCCCTGTCTCACCCCTCGCTGCAGAAGGATAGGTTCGGAAGCTTGGTCCTGAAGTCGGACTGACATGGTGGCGTTTTTGTACAAACACTTCAACACCTCGATGTACCGATAGTCGATTTGGCACCGTTGGAGAGACTGCAGTACAGCCCAGGTCTCGATCGAATCGAAGGCTTTCTCGTAGTCCACAAACGCTAAATAGAGTGGCAGGTTATACTCTTCGGTCTTCTGTATAACTTGCCGCAGCGTATGTATGTGGTCCACGGTGCTAAAGCCTTTTCGGAAACCGGCTTGTTCGGGAGGCTGAAAATCGTCAAACCTGCGCGCGAGACGATTCGTGATGACTCTTGAAAACAACTTGTAGACATGGCTTAGAAGTGAGATGGGCCTATAATTCCTCAACCGGGCATTGTCGCCCTTCTTGAAGAAGAGTACCACCACACCCCTGCACCATGCCTGTGGCGTTTTCCCCTCGAGTATGACGGAATTAAACAGCTTCTGAAGGGCCTCAAGTACCGGTTTTCCACCCGCCTTCAGGAGTTCGGCCGTAATTCCGTCATCACCTGGTGCTTTGTTGTTCTTGAGCTGTTTCAGAGCCATCCTAATCTCGTACAGGCTGAAATCCGGGATGTCTTCGGTATAGTGTCGGGTCAGTCTAGCTCTTGGGTCGTTTGCTAGATCTACAACGGGTTTACTGGTTGACGTGTACAACTGTCCATAGAAGCTCTCGATCGCCCTCAGAAGCTCCGGTTTGGCGGATAAGATCCTACCATCGGGGGCAGGATAGGAGGGCAGGATAGGAGGTGCGTGTTTGCTTGCGACAAAGCTTTACATCCACACCCTGCTGTCGTTCCATCGAGGTAGATAAATTAAAACTACCATTCATTAAAAGCCAGATGGATAGAAAATAGTAGATTATACAACAAATGAAAAAAAGGGAATTTAATTCGAGTGACTAAGTTGGATCCCGAGAGCAGCGAAGGATTCTAGATTAGAATCCTGAGCGGAGCGAGGGATACAAGGACCGAAATGAATAATTTTTTTCACGAGTTGTGTAATCTACTTTTTACCATTGACTGCGAGAAAATAAATAGTAGTATAGTATTTATCACATTTTATTTTATAATCGGTAATAAGAGAACAAAGGATTAATTTATAAACATTAAAAATTAATAGTGAAATTAGAACAGTTTTCGAAATTCAGTGTAATGTTCTTGTTTGGTTTTGAAACGGTCGTATTAGATAAGACTTGGGTGTTTGGCAAAGTCGCCATATTTTATGGTTGCTGTTGCTGAGAAAACTGTAATGTAGTCGTTCCACAAGGTTGTCCTTTCGATATTGAAGGGTGCGCCGAAAATAGTGGCCCCCAAGGGTCAACAGTAGACGGTTTTAGATTTATACTGTCAACTATTCGGCTGCATCTTTTGGCTTTGTTTTCAATTGAATCCTCAATATAGCTTTCTGCTACTGTGCTGGACCTCCACACTCCGTGGCGTTTCAGTTCTGTAAGATCAGCAACAGAATTTGCTAAAAGGGTGGCAGAGCTTCTACGGAAACAATGTCCTGTGTACTGTTCGGGATTTGATAGATTCAAGAATGTGGAAATCTCTTTTGGCATCGCACCTATTTTATTGATTCCAATAGGTTGCCGAGTACATTTTCCGCCATGATACTGTATGAAAGACCTGTCGGTATTTGTATTAGTGGGCCGTAAAGCTTGATATTTTTCGACGATGTTTACGTACTCTTGCCGAATCACGAACGTTCTATCAATTTTTGTTTTCGTATCAGTTAAAACGATCAGTAATCAATTTTCCGACTGTTTTTGAATGCCGTTCATAGTTATCTTTAAGGCGCCATTCGTGGTTTTCCAGTCGCAGAACAAATTGTATATTTTCAGGTACAACTCCCGAGATTTTGGTGGCAACAAATTATCTACTATAATTGCTGCTTTATTTCGAAATGATTCCGGAGTCAGTGTCTCATTTTCGTCGCTGGAAGAACTCATTTTATTATAATTTATGTTATTAGATTTTCCAATGACTTAAAACAACAACGATAACAGATAGAAAACAACCTACATTGGCGGGATATTTTTTTTTAAATTTCATTTTATAGCTCTATGGAATAGCTCCATATAGCCAGCCAGTACGTACTTTCAGCACGTTTTATTTATTTTTGTACACAATTCGTATATTCGTGCTTGTTCCAAATTCAAAATGTTTTTATTCACTCAATGACTAAAAGAGAGTTTTATTCACTGTTATCGATGAATAAAATGCCCCTTTTCGAGTGCCAATGGTAAAATAGTTATTTGTGCAACAAGAGAGCAAAGTAGTTTTTTGCTGCGAGTGCTGATTTTGAATCCTGAGCAAGCGAAGGATTCAAAGATTGAATCACGAGCGTAGCGAGTGATTCTAAAGTTGAATCCTGAGTGTGGCGAGGGATTCAAAGGCACGAGATGCAAAAAAACTTTGCTCTCGTGTAACACACATAACTTTTCACTTCAGCAGCGAGAACACTTTAGGAGATAAAATAATAAACAGGAATAGATTGAAATAACTATTTATTGTGAATCAAAATAATTAACATTGTAGCTAGATACCAATTCTATAAAATGGAACATTGTAATAGTTAAAAGTAAAATTACTGCAATTCTACAAATTTTATTCCCGCTCTTTTATTTAAATTAAGGCGTGTTCGGAAATAGCGCCCATGATATTTTATTATTCAAAATATATTACGTACCTAACATTTATTGAAACTACAAATAAATATTTACAAGTTAAATGTCAGTTTTATTTGCAGTAAATACTTATTTTCGTTTAAATACAACAATAAGTTAAAAATTCAATAAATTATATTAAAAGACATAATTTTCTTTTTGCAAAATTTCTTTAGTTAGTACGAAATTCCGAACGTGTTTGTCTTTGAGGTCGAATTCAAAATCCGAACTTCGAAAGGGCTGGTCTCTGTCTCTCTCTCTTTCTAATGGGGGGAAAGAGATAGAGTGTGAATGTTTCGAATTGTTAGAGCTACTGAAGTGAAAAATATTTTTCACTTGAGTAGCTCAAACATGTAGGTTTTGCTGCGTGAAATCAGTGAGCAAAATGCGATTTTGCTCACTGAGTGAGACAAAGTAACTTTTTAATTTTTTTTTCAGAAAGCCGCAAATATATATTATTCAGCCTTGGGTTAATCATACAATTCGAAACATTCACACTCTATCTCTTTCCCTCCATTAGAAAGAGAGAGAGACAGAGACCAGCCCTTTCGAAGTTCGGATTTTGAATTCGACCTCAAAGACAAACACGTTCGGAATTTCGTACTAACTAAAGAAATTTTGCAAAAAGAAAATTATGTCTTTTAATGTAATTTATTGAATTTTTAACTTATTGTTGTATTTAAACGAAAATAAGTATTTACTGCAAATAAAACTGACATTTAACTTGTAAATATTTATTTGTAGTTTCAATAAATGTTAGGTACGTAATATATTTTGAATAATAAAATATCATGGGTGCTATTTCCGAACACGCCTTAATTTAAATAAAAGAGCGGGAATAAAATTTGTAGAATTGCAGTAATTTTACTTTTAACTATTAAAATGTTCCATTTTATAGAATTGGTATCTAGCTACAATGTTAATTATTTTGATTCACAATAAATAGTTATTTCAATCTATTCCTGTTTATTATTTTATCTCCTAAAGTGTTCTCGCTGCTGAAGTGAAAAGTTATGTGTGTTACACGAGAGCAAAGTTTTTTTGCATCTCGTGCCTTTGAATCCCTCGCCACACTCAGGATTCAACTTTAGAATCACTCGCTACGCTCGTGATTCAATCTTTGAATCCTTCGCTTGCTCAGGATTCAAAATCAGCACTCGCAGCAAAAAACTACTTTGCTCTCTTGTTGCACAAATAACTATTATCAGCATCACAGAACCACGTGCATATGAAAAATATAAGTTAACTCGAATACCTACTTCATAAACCAAAAAACACAACAATTCACTATTCAGATATAGGAACTGGATAACATGTTAAAGAAACAAACAAAAGAAGCCAAAAAAAAAATATTGTGTTTGTTTTTATGTAACTAGCTTCTGACCGCAACTTTATCCGTGTGAAATTAAATATCCTATGACACTCAGTAATACTGTACATAGTTTCCCATTAGGGAAATAATTTTCGGAATCGGATCAGTAGTTTCGGAGAGATGACCCCCTACACACAAACTCACTTTACATCTTTATATTAAAAGTATAGAAGTATAGATAGGTACACCGATACCTAAAATAAGAAGACCAAAACTTGAAGACTTTAAGCCTGAAGTTTCGTGTAAAAGTAATTTTTCAGTAAAAAAAACTTCAAGGAACAGCAAATATTCAGTAGTGCAGGAAGTCAAAAATGCGGTCAGTGATCGGCCGGTACTTTGATAGGAAACTCCTATTGTCGCCACTTGTGGCCAATTATCGGCATCATCGACCACACATGCGCAGTGCCTATATACGGACACGGACGCACGCGACATGGTAATTATATCGGTACAGACTATTTTCAGCTGAAATCACAATTTATTTATAGATTGTGGACACTGTTCCAAATACTGAAGTTAACTCGTCAGATGTTTAAGAATATTTAAAAAAAAGGATTTTTTTTAATGACTTGATGAGTGATTTGTATCAGTAATCACGTGCCGAGTCTATCTGTCTGTCTGAACGTGATAATCTCAAAAACTGCTAAACGAATTTTCATACGGTTTTCACCAATGGATGAAGTGATCCATGAGGAAGGTTTAGGTTTATGATTCATTAAGGTTTTGTGTAAACTGGCTGAAATATGACGATTATTGTTGATATGTTCAAAAAAATAATTTCATCAATTCGCAGCTTTACTGGCTTGCGCCGCGTAAACCAATACAATTAATAAAAAATAACGTTTCGTATCATTTAATAGATAAAAAAGTTAAAAAATACAAATAAATTTGTTTTTAAATAACTCGCATTGCCACCCTGTTGCAATAACTGCAGCTTCCATCCGGTTTAAATTTTTTCGTTTCAAATCAAAGCGGACAGGGTGAGCCGATTTTTTGTACTCAAGTGTATTAGTTTCGATAGATTTTGATTACCTTTATGCATGATACCTATTACCGAAATTGAGGTTACCTCGTAGTTATTAGCAGTCCTTTTTCAAAAGAGATTTTATGAATTCGTGACATAGTCCACTAGTACCTAGGGCTGCCAACTTTTAACAACGCAATATATTTAGCCGCTTACAGTCACAAAATGCAGATGGTTATCGCCCGAGTATTGGGGCAACCCTTATCTTCGTGTTTATGTTTATTTCTTACAGCAGATTTTTATAAGCTGCGTACTATAATTTTATTCACAAGTACACAGGTAGTTAGTAGATCTTTTTCCACGGTTTACTCTTGAAGTGGCAATGTTAAAACTTAAAGGATGATTTCAAATGAGCGAGTAATTGACCGTGTAAAATAATTATTTATAAAAGAAAATCACCGTGAGGAAACCTGGAGTTATAGTACTTAAATATAAGTCTTCCTTCGTCAACCCGTCATGAGCAAGCGTAATGATCAATGCTCGTGCCTTCTCAATACGAGAAGAGGCCTTTGTCCTGCAGTGGGACAATAATAGGCTGGTAATATTACTAATGGACAGCGTAGCAGAAAGCTTAGTAAGCAGTATGATGATCAGTGAACCAGCAGAATTCTGCTCTATTTTATTACACCATATTACCTTCAGAAATAGCTAGACTATTTATTTGCACAAGCAATACGCCTGAAGCCGTTTTCTCCAGTCTACCTATAGGTTCAGAGACAAAATATGATAGACTGTTCAGGGTGAACAGGGTAGGGTGGGTGCGGTGATGTGCAAGGTATATATAAACATAGGCCATTTTAACCTCCCAGATACGAGTACCTACTCTAGGTAGCATATGCTGGTAGTCTTTAACTAATCATTGAATGTTGTCCGCAGCTAAAATCTTGCTGTTCTACCTCATCTTCTATGCGATCCTCGTGGGCTTCTTCGCCGCTATGCTGGCGATCTTCTACCAAACCCTGGACTCCAAGATGCCCAAGTGGCAGCTGGATGGGTCACTTATTGGAGCCAATCCAGGTAAGAAGCCAGCTGGCTGAAGATCTAATAATAAAGCCAATTTTTTCCATTCTTTTCTCTGTCCGATTCCTATAATTTACTAGCGGTTTAATTGCGAAGCTTACTTCCATAATACAATAAGCGATTGGCATCCAGCTGTTTTTAATCGATTATAAGGTATCCCAACGATCGAATAAAGGATTCGATGGTAACATTAACTAATCATTTTTGTCATTTATTTTAAAGACATTTTCAGCTTTTGGTATTCACAAAACTAACGATTGCTTCATTTGTGCAGGGCTCGGCTTCCGACCGATGCCTGAGAGCGCCAACGTGGAGAGCACCCTGATCTACTACAGGGCAAACGACAAAGGATCCGTACTCAAATGGGCACAGATCATCGACGACTACCTGGAACGTAAGTATGTCCTCATACTATGAAGGGTAACCAGGGATCCAGGTTACAAAAGTAAGGTAGGATGCTAGGCTAGGTGGATCAACAATCTTCGCATGGTGTCTGGTAGCACCTGAAAAAGAGTAGCCGAAGATAGATGGAGTGGCTGCTATCCTTTTTGCAAGATTTGAAAGATCAGATTATAATCATCTAATGACATAAACCGCACGTTAGATCAAGTGTTAGGTCAAGTTGCGCATTCCGAAATCAATGAATGGGTGACTATAGTGAATTGGTGCTCCGTCCGCCTTCAAGGCAAGAGTGAACAGGCATCTTCTGAGCACGCTCGTTTCATCGTAGACCTCATCCATCGCTTTCCATCAGGCGAGATTGAGGCCAAGAGCAGGCATTCCATCATGGCCTTCAAAAGGCCCGGCAAATAATTTCTGCTTAAATGGTTATTAGTCTCGTGTGTGCAAACCGTTCCCTGAACTGTACTTGTGTTTATCTTAATAGGTCATCGTGCCGTTGCTCTTGATCACTATGGGTTCTGTCGTTAATCGCTCTCCAAGGCAACCTTCACAATTAGCACATTTGTATAGATTGCTTTTCAAAAGTAATTTGCAACAAATGACGTCACGCAGGTACACTCGGCGACAGAAGTCGATCAACACTTCAGTTTTAATCTTAATTATTGAGTTTAATATTTATTTAAAATGGAAAAAATTAAAAGAATATTAAACATTTCATAAATAATGCTGAAATAATGATATAAAATAATATTTCATAATAAAATATTAATAATATTTCATATGAAATGCTGAAATACCATTTATCGGATAACTTGGTGTCAATTTAGATGATGTGTAAAAGTAGCAGTGTTTACCGATTTTATTTTTTGTACAATAAAAAAAATTAAAGGAGGATGGAGATAAACATAGGGATCTCGTTCCCATCGCCGGCCACCAATAAAAGTCGTTTATTTCAGAAAAGTACACTTTCCTGTAACAATCGACTTTCAGTCTGGTTTTTTGGTCGGTATCCGAACTTTTTGTGCACCTTTTTTTACACATTTCCTCGCACCAACTTCTCTACAACACACAACTTCTTTCCAGAGTACCGCAAGAAGGGCAGTGGCGTCGGCGAGGCGACTGGCGCTGAGAATCGAGTCCCCTGTTCACCTACCAATAGTGCTACGGGTGAAAAACAGGTCTGCGATGTGCCCGTTGATGATTTCCACCCCTGTACCTCGGCCAACCAGTACAATTATGAGGAAGCTGGGCCCTGCGTGTTCCTGAAGCTGAATAAGGTGAGATCAATCATCATGATAATCGTCTCGTTGCCACCACCGCAGTAGTCAGCTTCTTTCTCACCATATCATCTCTCATACAATTTTTCTATCAAGATGTCAAAAAACATTTTAGTTTAAAAATATATTAAATGAAAATACAAATTTAATATATAAATTGTTATGGGCTGAAATGATTTATATAAATTCCTTGGTGGACAGTACGAAGGTTTGTCTATCGTCCATTGTTATTTTGTAATATTGTAAAAAAAAAAATACATGGCCTCCTGTGGAAACTGGTAACTGCCTTTTTGACACCTTCTACATCGAGGGTTTTGCCGATATATTGCGAAACTTATGTAGAACCAAAGAAAAATATCTCCAGCCAGATCCGCCATCTTCATTTATTCATAATTTTACCCTAGTAATGTTTTAGAGTTTAATGCATTATCTAATAAATTCCAGATCTTCAACTGGGTTCCGAAGCCGTACAACAACACCGAGGACCTGCCTTCCCAAATGCCAGATGATCTCAAGCAGCACATCAAGATGGTTGTAAGTATACTGTGACATCTTCATCTTAACCCCTCACATCAACTGTCAGGATTAGGCTCTTATTCAAGCAGGTGCTGTTGACGACCTGTTATATGTAGAAAAAGAAAATCTAAAATATACAATACACCAAGCCTTATTATTGAATTTGGTAATTATATAGTTTTTCCGCAGATGCAAGAAAATTGTATTTATGATTTTACCATTGACCAACCACGTACATAAACCGGGGGCATGTGTGTGTGTGTTTCCCAAAAATACGAGTAACATATATTATTGTTCTTAGAAAAAATAGATTTAAACATGGTACAAGAATCTTGTCAACTTTCAACAGTATAAAAATTCCAGTCAATTAATTTATAATATTTACGTTATTCTAACTTACTATGATACTACAAAAACAGTATATTGATGGACTCAAGCATTTTGAACAGAACCCAGCAATGCATAAACATGTAAGCTGTCACGCCCTTTATGCCTGGAGGCTTTTATTTAGGTAGTAAGTTTTTATTTACATTTTAATTTTAATTAATTATTTTTTAGCTTGAGTACGTATAGTTTTTATTATATTTGTTGGTATATTGGCTAGCTGACATTATGGCAAATAATTTAATTTTATGTTCTGTGTCTTGTAATGTTAATTACTTAACATAGGTACCTAGTATTGTATACAATCAATTTTCTAACTGAACAGACAGCTGTGCTGCTGGGGAGTTTGTTGCGCCACTTCTTCTTCCCAGCGATAGCACTAGGATGTGGTGAAGGGCGGGTGTTTTTGGGGGACTGTCTTTTGTAATTTTTATGTTCGAAAAGTGCTGATTCTCAGCCTAATTTGAATAAATGACTTTTGATTTTGATTTTCAACAAATTCTGATCAAAGCCTTCTGTTTTGCTAGGCCGGTAAGCCTGAAGCGAACACTGTGTGGGTGTCCTGCGGGGGCGAGAACCCTGCCGACGTGGAGAACATCGGGCCCGTGCAGTACATCCCTCGCCGGGGCTTCCCCGCCTACTACTACCCCTTCACCAACAAGGAGGGCTACCTCAGCCCTCTCGTCGCAGTGCTCTTTGAGAAGCCCAGGAGTGAGTATCCAGATGTTTCTATAATAGTTCTCATGGTTCAAAACATATATATAAAAGACTCTAATTGAGAGCCGAGATTCACTTCTCCCCCGTCATTGTGACATTTTTTTTTGTATCTGGGAACCTTCTGGTTTCGAAGATATTGAAATTCAAAGTTCAACGTGATGACGTATGATCATGTGTTCAGCAATACTGCAATATTCCATATGTATCTTCCCATGAACATCTTTCCTGTTACACTAAAACAAATGGCTGAAACAATTTTATGCAAAGTAGTAGAGTTTTGTTTGATCACATGACTAATATACTTTCCTCACTTTGCAGCGGGCGTCCTGATCAACATAGAGTGCAAGGCCTGGGCCAAGAACATCTTCTACGACCGCTACGAGCGACGTGGCTCCGTGCACTTCGAGCTGATGGTGGACCGCGCCTAAGCTCGCCGCTCGCGCCAGTTGGCCACTAAGCGAAGCCTCTGCCGTACAAAATGCATGACCTGGGCCCTTTGAGCGACATCTGTCTTCATTATGCTCAGCCGGGGCTACCCCACAACAAGCAATCAGTCAAGTTCAGGCAGAACAGCTTCAACTGAACTGCTAGTCGTCATTATTTTAAATCAGCATTCCGAACTTACTGATTCTAAATTTGAGAGATAGCCCCCATATTTGAAACAACCACACATGCGTTCTGTGCGGCGAAGGCCTAACCGCCAATTGGCCGCCAAGGTCACCAACTGATCGCCGGCCAAGGTCATCGAGCCCCAATTGGCCAAGTTCATCAACTTACTGCCAAAAGATCGTTAGTTGATCACTAGTCATGCTAATTGGTGGTTGCCGGTCTCTACCGGCTATGTTAGTTGTTTTAAGTGTTGTGTAAGGTCATGGTAACCAGTTAGTCGCCAAGGTCGCCAATTGTTCGCTGCGGCTGCCAAGGTCGTCACGAGGTCATGCCAGGCCGGCTGCCAAGCGCCATTAGCAATAGCCACATAGTCGGCGATTAATTTGTATTCGTTTTAGAATAAGCCAGAGGGCGCCACTAATTTTAACTTTTGTTTGTCACGCTTCAAATAAAGTTAATGAAATTTAAAATTTTACTGAATATTTATGAATTATGTAATGTTTTCTGGACGGAGAGTCAATAAACACGCAATAGTTGGTTCCAATTTAGGTTTTTTATTGGTGTTTTATTTCATGATGCTGTGAATTATACATAAACCCCTTTTCCCCTCCTACATGGACCCTCGTAACGAAGCACACTGCACACGCGAACTACGGGTCTCTTCTAGAAATCGCGAACAGTGACTACTTGGAATCTTGAAATATACTGATCACACTGTTTAAATACACAAAGAAGACATAACACTTTGTAGAACAGGCAGCCCTCATTTGTACAGGCAGCTGCTTACTGCGTCTTATATACAAAACCATGCTTTCCTGAAAGTGCATTCGATAGGAGCTCACAAAGTTGGGTCACAAGCTCACAATAAAGTTACCATTGCACACTAAGATTCCATCTCTGCTTCACTTGGAACTTCAAAACTCATGAAGTCATACAAAATCTTCTTTTTACTATGAAAATAAATTCTATATTGGTTTCATTTTATTTTATACTAGCTTCTGCCCGCAACTTCGTCTGCATTAAATTCTTGTTCCCCCGTCCCACCCCGTCGCATCGCATCGCTCGCCCGCTCTATCACTTCGTTTTCGCTTAGTTCTCTTTCTGACTGTATTCATTTTGACCTAGCGTGATGTTGAACCGATCCGGAAGTTATCATACCTATTTTGTTGCGGAGTTATTTTAAAATTATGATATATCCTAAGATTTTGATTGAATGATTGAAATCAAGTGATGTCAATGGCAATTTTGTTCACAGTTAAATACTTGTGATGAATATCCTTATCCAAATAAATACGTATTCATCACTTGATTTCAATCAATCGTATTTATTTGGATAAGGATATCATGTTGATAAAACACCTTCGCAAATAATGCATTAATTTCGAACAAATTTCATTACCATAAAAAAGGTTATAGTGAGTCAATCTTAAAAGATAGACATATGCTGTCGCGGACTTTTTTTTATAACTTTTAAAGAGGAACAATTCCATCATATGAGTACACAATTTTTGTGTAACTTAAACCGTTTACGCAGCGCACGCAACGGAAGCTCTCCAAAGGAATAATTTTTCCCGTTTTTGCAACATTTTCCGTTGGTACTCCGCTCCTATTGGTCGTGATGTTATATACTATATATAACCTTCCTCATGAATTGGGCTATCAAATGCAAAAATAATTATTCAAATTCAACTGGTAGTTCCAGAGATTACCCCCTACATACATACAAACAAACAAACAAACAAACAAAAACACAAACAAACAAACAAATTTTACCTCTTTATAATATTACTATTTTATCAAAACAAGGCACACGAAAAATCACGGCATATGTCATATGTATAAAGTACCTACTTAGGACTGAAATAATGGGACCTTCGCAGCTAAAGAAAACCCCAAGGGCGAACGGTCGATAGAGAAATTGCATTCATCGCTTGCTCGGCTTGAGAGGAACGCTGCTATACCCATCGACATGACGCGACCCAGTCTGTTTCCTCATCGGGAGCAACACATGGAACACAGAAAAGATTTGAATGAGTTATTTTTTTTTTCAGATATACGTAGTGTGCAGTGTGCCAGCATTGCTATTCACAACCATTCGACAGGTTATCGTATCGAAAATAACACATTTCGATAACCTGACTTGGTTAGCAAACAACTGTCGGAGCTGTCGTCTATTCAAAATGACAAAATTTTCGGGTTTTGTATTTGTGAACAGCGTCAGGACACCTTCGATAACGTCGATTGATGTTCGATTCGGTAGGAAAGCGTATTGAATGGTTGTGAATACCTATGCAGGACTTTTCCCTAAAAGGTTCCATTAAAATACTGACTGAGTATTGGATATTGATCTGTTTATTTGTTTTCGTCCGAGATTGCTCTCATTCTTGGTCGTTACACTTTTAGCTAAATATATAAAGCCAGCGATTTGTTCAAATATTAAAGGTATAAATAAGGAGTAAGATAAGGACAAGAAGCTAAAGGAAGCTAAGGATAAAGGGCTTGTGGCTAAGTAATAACAGCCACACGTGTCGATCGATCAGGTTAAGCTACGCTTGCCACGGTTGGTCTGTGGATGGGTGATCATCTTTACATGTCAAGACCCTTCTGTGCCTCGGAAAGCACGTTAAGCCGTTGGTCCCGACTGTCATTCGTTGATCTTTGACAGTCGTCACGGGTAGTCAGAAAGCCGAAAGTCTGAAAACCAGTCTTACCAAGGGGTATCGTATTATCCAGTTACTGGGTTGTGGAGGTCAGATAGGCAGTCGCTTCATGGAAAATATTGGTATTCAGCTGCATCCGGTGAGACTGGAAGCCGACCCCAACGCAGTTGGGAAAAGACTAGGTAGATGATCATGAATAAGGAAATAACTTCATTGGATTGGATTCCACCTGACTACTCCTTCTTCTTCTTGCGCATGCTCATCCCGCAGTAAAAACACACGTTTTTCTGTGACAGGCTATTTTTATCTACAAGTGAAAATAACTATCTCATTATTGCTTCTAATGTTAATTAAGATTATAATGAGTGACATATTGTATTCTTAGATCACCCCACCCAGGAAGGCGGGATGATCTTTCGTCACACGATTTCGACGTATCAGTCATGAGATCACTATGTGGTAGGTACTGAAATGTCTGGATTCTAGACTCATTTATGTGACGTGTTTATGTAGGATCAATGACAAAAGTCGGTAAACACTGCTACTTTCACACAATCAATAAAATAGACACAAAATTATTTGATAAATTGCATTTTATACCGGATGGCATCGACGTGCAAACTGTAACCTTGAATTCAGCACTGCATAATTCTAGACTACTTTTATCTGTTCTGTGTTCTAGACGCCCTAGCGTAGAAAGTTTTCGTCGGTTATCAACAGGAAATTCTGTTGTTTAATAGAAAAGTGCAATACTTACGCAGTCTTCTTATTCTTCTTCTTCTTCTTCGTGTCGATGGCACGACTGAATTTTAAATTTTTTTGGCCCAAAACTTTGCCACTTCCACGGCGTCGATCGGTCAAATAGCTCAATCAATCTGCCTAGCGTTTTCCTATGTTGGGGTCGGCTTCCAGTCTAACCGGTTGTAACAGAATACTACTATTTCACATGGAGCGACTGCTTAACTCTTTCTGACTCACGGAGGGGTGTCGAAATGTAATAGATGGTCACCTCCACCAACAGACAGCGTAGCGTAAACCTTCGCTCGACCCGTGCGCCTGTTATTATTCACACACGATTTCATATAATAGCTAAAAGTTTATATTCCTTTTATTTTGCTTCTGTTCCGATTTAAATATCATTAATTTAGCTCAATAACTTAGATGATGATGTCGACAAACACGTTGCCGAATTCTGGGCCGAGTCCATTTAGATTGCCATCGACAGACTAAGAAGAAGATTAAGATTTTAAAAAAAGATGAGAAAACTAAAGTGGTAAACTGTAGGTATCAATCACCAGATACATAAACCACTGCTGAACATTGTTAAACCAATGACCGCTGCAAAGAAAGTCGTAAAAATAATTAGGGTGGATGATCGATGAGCGTGTTGACATGGGACGGAGATAGAAAAGAGGTTGGAACGAGCGAAAAAATCTAACTAGATGCTGGAAGATATAAACTCGTATATTTGCAAAGGAAAAAAAATGGTAAAAGTGAAACCGATACGACGATGAACCTTGAGAATATAAAGATCTACGTAGTTAAAATTCTCCTAAATGCACTTACATTTATATTTTAAACATTCAGACACTAAAAATAAAACCTACTTATAAGTTATTATTTTTTTCATTTCGAGATTTTCAATTTTGCAACACTTAACCCCTGAGAATGTTACCTCATCGCTTGGATGAAATCCGTTGCCTGACTTGCTGATATTTTGGCTAATCAATAACAACATTATACATAGAATTTGACAGCCGACCCGAGATAATACCAGAAGGCCAATTCCCGTAATTTAAAACGTTCAAAATCTAATCGCATTCTCATCTCAGCGACAATCAATGTCAAAAACTTGTCAAAAATTTGGGAAATTAGAGGTATTTTTGACACATTGAGATTGAGATCAGACTGTGAACGTTCTTAAAATTACGAGAATTTCCCCTCTGGTCACTCTACCTACAATTTAATAAAGTTTTGTAGTTTTATAAGCCGTGTTGATGAATGCAGATTCCCATATCTTAAAAAAACTGACTTGACTGAAGGACAACGAAGTGATCTTATAAATGGCGAATTTCCATACAAACTTTTATCCCCTATTTACCCCTTTAGGAGATCAATTTTCAAAAGGCTTTTCTTGTGATTGCTTCCGTTATATATAAATAACTCACCTCCAAAACTTCCTGCTCCTAGCCCCAGTGGTTTGGGTTGCGCGGTCTCTGTCAGTGAATTTAAAATTTTCGGTAGATTTCTTTCTGAGTTTATCTTGGACATTGGTTAAGGAAAAACACCGAGAGGAAACCAGGACTTATAGTAAATACAAGCCCAAGTAACAGTTATAGGCTGGTATTATGTAGATACCTCGAATCTTAATTTCCTGCAACCAATACTCTAAGAATACTGCACTTCCGTAAAGACAAGGCCAGTAGTGTCTATGACGTCAGTTCTACGAGAGTACCTCTGTGTGAGTACAACGCTCTGTGGCTAAACAAGTCGTAAGTAGGGCACAGGGGGTGAGGACATGGCCGACTGCCCGGCGCCAGAGGGTGAGCGCGAAATGTCGCCGGTACGCCACTATGTATAGTAGATTTTGCGAATTTTGCGTAATTATGTTATAGGTATTAGATTATTGAAACATAGTTTTTTTTTAATTTTATCGGAGTTAGTTTGATATCTGAAGGCCAATTCCCTTAATTAAAAACGTTTAAAATCTAGTCATAATCTCATCTCGGCAACAGTGAATGTCAAAAACTTGTCAAAAATGTAGGGAAATTAGAGGTATTTCTGACAGTATAATCCAGGCTTTTAATAGTGTAATCTGAGTTTTAATAATTATTATATCGAGCAAAAACTCGTAGCAGCTTGCATGAAATAGATCTTGGTACTTTTTCGTGTGTGACTATATGTACCAACGTTGTTGGTTTAACCGGTTAGATTCTAGCGTACTACCGCGAAGGTATAAGGATATAAATCACAGAACAGATAAAAGTAAATCCTCACAAAAACCATTAAAAATATAGGAATAAGTTCACCTCAATATATTGTACAACGTAGGTACAGGGTTCAAATTTTCCATTTTTTGATTGCCTGTCCGACGCTTTACCATCAAAATCTGATACTATTTAACTAACAAAAACCCCTTTTATAAACAAAATGCACTCTGTTCAATAAATCTGCCTACAAATGTGTACATTCACTATTCCTATTCAGCCACCCCCTGTAATCCGCTCAGCGTGTCATCAACCCCTACGTAGAGACGTATTTGTTTGTTTTATAGTAAGCACGATGTCAATATACCAGAGTAAGTGTATCTTCAAGGATAGTTACTAGGGTAGTGGACAGAACTGGGTCTATATGCAACCGCATCGATTTCATCTTCAACGCTTATTATGTACTAGCAGCGCCCCGCGGTTTCACCCGCCTACGTTTTGATCCCGTGGGAATATCGGGACAAAAAAACTATCTGTGTGCCAAATTTCACGTTTATAATATTAGGATAAGCATTATTGTTTAGCTTATTATGGTATAATAATATAATGTTCCCACTGCTGGGACACAGGCCTCCTCTCTTCGAGAGGGAGTGGGCTGTAATCCACCACGCGGGCCCAGTTCAAGTTGGTAGATGTCACACGTCTTGGAATTTTTCGTTCTAAGCCGTGCCGGCTTCCTCACGATGTTTTCCTTCACTGTTTTGGGAGCAATGGTGTATAAATGCATCAGCATCGATTTCTTGTTCAACGTTTATGACAGTCGTTATTTGCTCAAACTTGTGATGGAATATGAATGTCCTTCTCTTATTTTTTTAAAACCTGTTTCGTTTAGTTCTATGATTGAAAATTGATTATAAACATAAGATTAATTTGTGCAATGTTATAAAATAACATTCATATAAATACTAAAAAATCTGAAACTGAGAAAAAAACCGGCCAAGTGCGTATCGGACGACGTATAATTTAGGGTTCCGTAGTTGGGATGAATTTTATCCCAAGAACAAACTTTACATTTTAGTTGAAAAACATGTTCTCCTATACTTTGATATGCGTCACGGTCAATTATCCAACTGCAAATGAAAGTAAGTAATATAAAAAAAAAATATAATACAAAAAATTAACGATTTTCAGACTTTTTCTCATAGTTTGCTTTGCACGAAAAATTTCAGAATTATGTGCGGAATTCATGGTTACAGTTCGTGGTGCGTGGATATATGCCATTCTGTATAGTCGACGATTTTTCAATGACAATTTAATTATATTATTTAAACAATCTTTCTCCTTTATTCGCTGGGCTCTATCTTGCATAGGGTCGCAGCATAATGCTGAGCGATAGCCGTTTAGCGTGGATGTGATGCATGTTTCCCCAAACCCTTTCTTATTTTATTTTTTGTTTTATGTTCATTTTGCGTCAAGTTTACCGCTAATAAATGTATTTTCTTTCTTTTGGTGAGTGATAACGTAAGAATTTAACCTCCCAGTACCGGGGTATTAACCTGAATAGGGTTTGTTAACATCTTAATGAAATACTTTTGGAACATCATCAGACATCTGCAATCTGCTGACAATCTGGCGCCTAACACTATCTAGGCGCCAGATTGTCTGATAATAATACGATAGAAGTAGGTAAGTATTGCATAATAAAATCTCGCCTTGTAATGTCAACCACCCCTAGATATCCAGTAACGTTCCCCATCTCTGTCACACTTATGCTACGAAAGAATATGCCATCTCTTTCGGTATGGCTACGATATGTTTGTATGTACTAAGTTACTTTCTGTTTTCTTACTAAATAATATTGCTTCTCGACTCTTTCAGTTGGTGCGTCCCCTATTACATGGGACTTAAACATAACTGGCGAAATGTGGGTGTACCAATTAATTGGTACTCACCTCTCTGCCTAACCTTTGGGCGAATACAAGCGTAATGTTACAGTATGTGATTATCCTACCTACATATTTCTATTCAGTTGGAATAATTTGGTGGGCACGTTGGTGCCTGCGCTACGGGTCACGCGTTCGATTCCCGCAAACACGTAATACGTTTTTGTATGCTTGTACAGTTAGTTGTTTCTGCACCAAATAATTTTCGATGATTTGCCGACGTAAGACGAAGTTTAACTTGAACTCGTCCATATGTCCTCGAACGACTATGTTTGATCTTCATGGGTACTGTAACACGGCAATGATACCTGTAGAAGAGATAAGTACAACCGATTACTTACTGTTTCTCCTTAACACAGGTTATTTTGTAACCTAGCTAGGAGAACAGTCCTCCACCCACTCGATTGTAGACTAACTGACATATTCTGTAAGAACTTTGCTATAACCATGTATACCTATTACAATCTGTCTGTTTGAGTAAATAAATTTATTATTTAAATTCCTCGGTCACAAGTTTCCCTTGAACCTGACTCAGAATTGAATTTAAATTAAATAATACATTCTGTGCACATAGAAGGCTGATAAGCCTGCGCATGTTCTGCCGAGAGTGTTTGTGTACGTAATCTGTCCTATGTCATTATGATCTCAACATCACACACACATTTTTTACAGTGGAATCTTCACTTTGCAAGGAACAGTGTTAAATAAACTGTTGTCTGGTCCTATTTAAAGTCATAAGTAATAAGTTGGTAATCATACTTTTTTATTGGGCAGTAAACAAGCCGAAACACAGATCTCCGGGCCAAACAAAACTGACCGATATTCTAACAAGTAAAGACCAACAAAAGTGGAGGACAGGCCTCATGATGCGAGTCACTAAAGGAAAGTGGAGCAAGGTAGTGACAGAATGGTATCCAAGGGATGGCAAAAGAAATCGGGGAAGACAGCTTACCCGATGGGAGGAGGAAATAAAGCTGACACCTGGTCCAAACTGGCGGAGGGTACTCCGCGACAGACGACAATGGAAATTGTTAGACCAGGCCTATGCCATGAGGCACACCGAAATTCGAAACAATTTTTTTTTAACTCTTGTTGTAAAATTTGCTGTCTAGTTTCGGAATAAAAGGCATTATTATTAAACAAGCCGGTGGCCTACCTTCTGGTAAATTCTTACCGACACCTATGATGGCCAATCTGCAAAGCTTACCACAGATATTGCAGGTGAATTGCCGTCCTACAGACTTTTGTGAAGCAGAAATCTGTAATTAGCCTTTACCTTTTCTGACACTAAGCAGCATTTGATTGTATGAAAACTCACTGGTAAAGTTACAGTTACATTAAACCTATACTTTGCCGCTTAGGTCGACATTTTGTGAGGTCAAGTTTTTCTTTTACACGAAATGTACTTTATTTTGAACCGATTTAGCAAAATATGTTGTAAGTCTGTGATAATTTCAAATTTTACTATATCAACAATTATTTATATATTCCATTCCATTTTTTTAAAATTACATTTTTTTAAACTTTATCTCTTGAACTGACATAAGTATAACTTTGACATCAATTAATTAATTTGTTCCTATAAATCCTTAAGCATGAGATCTTATTTGTTGTTGCTGTCTATTTTTTTTAATGTACCTAATTATAATATGCAGGTTAAAATTAAATATTTACATACCATATGTAATGGTAAAATGTAAAGCATTGTAGTTTTAAGATCATACATTGTAAACCTACATTCTGGCAAATAAATGGATTTAATTTAAATAAATGTCAACAAAAGTATTTTTTTCTTTTAAAGCACCTTTAGTCATTTTGTATATATATTTTAATTTTAAATCTATGGGTGAATTAAATATAACACCAACCACTATTATAAGGGTTAATTGTGATTTCTGCGTGATCTATTTTACCTAACTACGTTGTAAAACTATTGGCGTTTCAGGCATCACTCGCCCGCTCGTCTCCCGTCGTCTTGGCTTGTACCAGGGGCACATAAATCGGTGGTCGGTACTACGATGGCGCCAGGATGACGCCCGATGGCGGCGCTACGTCGCCGGGGCAAGCCACCCCACGGTATTGCATTCATTGCGGGCTAGAAATTGAAAGTTTTTGCAAAACCTCTTTTTACGAAAAAAAAAAAACAATTGACTTAAAAAAACCACTTTAGTTACGTTTCATTATTTGCCACTGACTTCCAAAAGTAATATTATTTATAATTTTCAATTTAGTTGTGGTAGACACATTCATACTTCACATAAATTCGAGCACCACTTTCTATGTTATATTAACTTTAACGTCATACATAGATGACGAGGATTCAAAACATACATATTGAATCTAACTCGTAAACTACTCAAGCAAACTAAATAAAAATTTAAATGGAACCATTGTGCGGGCTTCTACTACCAAATGAAAAGAGAATAAGGTAAATCGATACAGAAATCGGTGTTGTACGAGTATATGAAAAACAAACTCGAATGCATAACCTCCTCCTTTTCCTGTCGGTTAAAAAAAATTGCAAGTACACGAAAAAAGTATCGTAAATACCACACTGTTCATAAAATATAAAATAGAATTAGAGATGAATTATTAAATGAATGTTGTACAAGAAGCTATTCGATTTAGCGTGGCGTAGCCGTGCATCTACGGCGTAGCAATGACGTAGGCGTGACGTAGCACTTCGTAGCCTACATTTTATTTCGGCTCATTGCATTAATTGCACCAGGTTTGATCTGTATCCTGTGTGGATGACATTATAAGCTGGTAAAATATTTACTGGATAATTTGTGCCACAACTATTTGGTACAATAATTATTATTCTTGTATGTACACTTTGTTTTTTAAATGCTGTCGTGTTTAAAACATAGGTATTGGAATGGATTTATTTTTTCTATAATATTTACTCTTCTCTACTTCTAGTCTACAAAAAAGTACAATAGAATCGAATAGAATACTCTTTATTATGTACACCATATAAATTACAGACATAAATATAGAAATTTTACAAAGGGTGACACAGTACCCCCTAAATATACAAAGAACAGTAAAAAAAATATGTGTGCATACTAAAGCAGCAATGTACGTTATCCACTGCCATCCTCCGTTCCTCTGAGAGTGGCGGCGAGTTATTCTGTGTAGTCAGTTCTGTGAGGAGGGACGTGTGACCACGACCACGACCGCGGGCACCATGGGGCTGGAGAAACGCACCATCAAGATCATTGTAATAGTTTCTGTGGTTGTGCTGGTTATAGGTAAGCCATTTTTAACTATTTTTTACTAATAATATTTTCCTATCACAAAGGATTTATATGGTGATTGTTTTTTTCATACACCTGAGTGGCAATTTTCGTAATTTTAAGAACATTCACAGTGCGTATCGTATGTCAGTCTCAATCTGTCAAAAATACCTCTAAGATTTTCACAGTGATTGTCGCTGAGATGAGATTGCGACTATATTTGGATCGTTTTTAATTACAGGAATTCGCCTTTTGAAATGATACAACAGTTATTCAAAATTAACTATTTACATCAGGTACAAAATTAAATAAACAAAACTAACTAACTATGCAAATAGAACAGCGGGAAATGTGAAGGGCGGGCGTTTTGGGGGACTGTCTTTTGTAATTTTGACGTTCGAAAAGTGCTGATTCTAAGCCTAATTTGAATAAGGGACTTCTGATTTTTGATTTTGAACTTTATTTATTCATATCGGTTGTGATTTTCTCTTGAGTTTTGTTTTTAAATAACAGTCGCATTTACAGTTTTTTTTATGAATCTAGGTAGATGTATGTTTGTGCCTGTGCTGATTGTTTTTCTATCTTTCTTTCCTTAAAACTTCATTAGACGCATGGAAATTAAAACATTTGAAAATCAGTCAAGCTATCTAGACAACTCACGTGTAGCATTTTATGTAAATGATTTTATTTTTTAAATAGGTTTCTACAAACACTTTTACAAGTCAATCATATTTTAAAAACTAGATGAGGTCGGCGTTCCCTGTCTGACTAGTCTGAGAAGAAAGGCCGAAACAAACTCAGAGATCACAGTCTCTTTTAAAGCCCAGACATAATCTTGGGCAGATCATATGAATACTAATAATGTAATTACTAAACACCCGCCCGGTTCTTACGATTCGAGAAAATATCGAAATTTCTTATTTATTTGTAAGTTCTATTCATCATCTCGTCATCTGCCTAACCTTTTCCCAACTATGTTGGGGTCGGCTTCTATTCTCACCGGATGCAGCCAATATTTTACATGAAGTGACTGCCTATCTGACCTCGACAACCCAGTTACTGGGTAATGAAATACCCCTTGGTAAGACTGGTTGTCAGACTTTCGGACTTTTGACAACCCGTAACGACTGTCAAAGATCGACGAATGACAGCCGAGACCAAGAGCTTAATGTTTTTGGATGGGTTTAGATACCAAGACCCCTCCGTGTTTTCCGAGACACGGAGGGGTCTTGGTATCTAAACCCACCCACGAACCAACCACCAAAAAACTCAAATTCTAGTTCTTAATGTATTTTTTTCTTAGAAATAGTTATCGTTTTCGGGGTCGGTTAGTGACATTAGGGATAATTCAATATTTATAAATATTGATAAGTTGTTATTGTGTGGTCGTTGGTTCACTTTAATTAAAATAGAACAAGATTATGTTCCTTCTGAAGTTGTTCTTATTTATTGATGTTATTTTCGACGTATGCGGTGAAGAGCACATTCTACTTTTCACTGCAGACCCACCGTACGTCTGGTGGTACGTCTGGTGGTACGGTCGGTGTTTTAAAGTTAAACGATACCACTGCATGAAGTGATCGTAGTGCTGTGCTGTGTAGATACTAGATGGACTGGAAACTATAAAAAGTTATCTCGCATATTAATGACTCAATTATTAGTTAGGTAGGTACATTATTGATACGGCAATAATGCATATTAAGTACCTACTGCGCAATTCAAACTCTCTAGTTAAACGGTACATACATACTCGTAATACATTTTTATCAAGCGTTCATGACAGTTGACAATTAATTATTATTTATGATTAACAGTTTAATCTAGTGGGGTTCGACTCCAAGTACGGGCAGTGCAAGTTGCTTTATCCATCTGGAATTTCTCAGTAGCAGCCTAGAACTTAGATTATTGCTCTGTTAATAGGCTCGCCACATTTCTTTCTTTTCTTTTTTTATGAAAACGTTGCCCCGCACTAGGAATTACTCCTGTATCGTGGGTGCGTTTACAAACATTTAAACTTTGACGTGCCGTCAAAGTCACATACACAAACAGCCAGACCCGGAACAACTACTTGTAGGTCATACAAATATTTGTTCCGTGCGGGAATCGAACCCGCGACACTCCGCGCAGCAGTCAATCGCTTTACATGGGACAAATACTTATAACTGGCATGTTATTAGGTACATTATACACCTCTGTCTCTGCCTACCCCGTTGGGCAATACAAACGCGATGTTATGTTGCATATGAAACTAGATATTTATAAAGGACCAAAACAAAAGCTCACAGTTAGCAAACTCTACAATTTATAAGGTTTCCTAGACTGGGCGAGGCTCCAGGGCTTCAGGATAATGCACTACTGGTCACGCAAACTTATACATTACACATACGTAATGTACTATACTACACAGGTCATATATATAGTCGAAATAAAACGAACGGGCGAAGTAAACGTAACGTAAACTCAAACGATTTTAAAATTTTATATACTCGTTTCGCACATAATCTATCTATATCTACTAATAATAAAACTGAAGAGTTTGTTTGTTTGAACGCGCCAATCTCTGGAACTACCAGTCGGATTTGAAAAATTGCATTAGATAGCCAAATTCTTGAGGAAGGCTATACGCTATTTAACATCTCGCTAGAAACCTTAGGGGCCGTGCAAAAAGAAAAAAAAAACGCTGAACGAAAACGGAGTAATAGCGCGGGCAGGCGTAGTGATGTTTTGTTTTTATAATCATTGGTTTCGTTACGTTAAAAGATAAGATTCAAATATGAACATTAAAATTGCAGAAATAAAGTTCACATTCGTATGAGGCACTTACTTTACTTACAAAAGCTAAGTGATTCCTTAGCCTTTAGAACGCACCTCTTTGTTGCATCGACTTTGGTACCGGTCATAACACTCCCTTCTCAACCCTGTCCATTATGTACCTGTTTGCTTCCTTTAGTAATAACGTTCGTGACGTAATAACGTTTAGGATTCTATAACAACATGACATCATGCCTTTATTCCCCGGAGGGTAAGGCAGAGGTGTACCTATAGTACAGTACTACACGCCAATCACCAACCAGATTTCACAACCTATGTAATAGGGGACGAGCCTATTTCCACGAATGGGGCACAACACTTGACTCCGAGGTGCAATTGACGAATTCCTAATTCTACATTTATTTAAACTTTTCGCACAAAAAGGTTCAAAAGCGGACTTAATGCCTTAGGTATTCTTTCCCCTCAACCAAGGGCGATGAAGAAATTAGATGGCAGGTGCTTTTGTTAAGAGGAAAAATGATTCTTATTATTTTATCCTTATCAACGAATGGATATCTTCCTTTATGAATTACTAGCTTTTGCCCGCGGCTTTGCACAAGTATTGGTCGAAAATTATCCAATTGGAACGTGAAAAATCCAATTCATGGTGTTGGAGCGCCTGATGGATTCGTCAAAGCATCGAGTGACCGATGCGTCCGGTAAGTAATTCCAAATTCTCCTTGTTTTGTTTTTCCCGAGTCCTGAGGAGCAATTCTCGTAATTTTAAGAACGCAGTCTGATCTCAGTCTCAATCTGTCAAAAATATGTTTAATTTTCCTACATTTTGACAAGTTTTTGACATTTGTTTGTCGCCGAGATGAGACTGCGACTAGATTTTGATCGTTTTGAATTAGCAGAATTGGCCTTCTGGTTGCAGACATTCACATGGTTTACCTCATACCTGTGTGCCAAATTGCATCCAAATCCGTTCAGCCATTAACCTTTTGAACGCCAGAGTATAAACGTATCGCCTTACCCCTGACGCCAGGCCACTTTTTCTGTCAAATGACCTTCATAAAAAATGGGGATTCTAAAACTTATATCGATATACAACTGAGTTTTTATTTTTGTCTTTAATTTTCTAATAAACCGTACTCACGACACTGAAATTTTATTTAACCTGCCACTATATTCCAATATAGTAATCTTTACACAGCATTTAACAGAGACTATCAATGAAAAAGCAGATATTAGAAAACTAAAAAAATATATTTATTACAATATGGTTACAACACTATTCAACATGACTTGTCTTGGTATTGTGACAATGGCGTTGCTTGCCAGTCAATTTTATGACATTCTCGCATCTGAATTATGGATGTAGCAGTGTACACGTTGGTTATCGATTCTAATAAGTATTCTTATCTAATATTAATACCTATCCATATCTAAAATACGCAAGGATTTTAATGTAGTAATAAAAAAAATTAAAGTACTTCACTAAACTTAATCGCCTGCGCTTACGACGTCACCGTTGTGTCATAGATTTATGAATATAGCGTACAAGGGACTGACAATATTGGTTTGCGCTAGGGATGCGCAAGAGATGAGTTTAACAAGTGTCGATATTAGACATTTGCATATTTTATTTTTGATTGTGTAGCTAGAGGCATGGTTGTATAAGGCTGAGTTGTTTTAAAAATACGTTTTATTTCTCCTGATACCAACTTATATACAAATAATATACTCTGGACTAAAATTTCATATTCATCTTCTTAAGTTTAATTATTGATTTTACAATCATACGTCACAACACTAGCTGCCACATATAGCAGACTACGGCGTGTGAGACACTCCTTTTATACGCGTTTAACATCTACTTTTAAAACACCAAATTTCTCGATATTGGTGGTTTATTTATATTAGTTTCATGCAATACAATATAGACGGAAGCTTAAACTTTTAAATTATATAAATAAAAACACACAAAAGTAATGTAATTGTTTATTTCATAATATGGTGCGACGTGTATTTTGTCATATATTTTTGACGTGGGCGTTCAGGGTAAGATTTCGTTTGTCACATATGTATATGTGAACAATGGCGTTCAAAAGGTTAAGGCGTGAAAAGGTAACAGACAGACAGACAGACCGACAAACAGGCAGAGTTACTTTCGCATTTATAATAATAATATGGAAATATCGATATAGTAAGTATATAGTAAACTAGTTATATGGGGCAGCAGGGACATCGACACGAATACTGTAACCATGAATTCAGCACATGATTCTGAACAGACCCCGCGTCTGTTACATTGAAATTATTCCTCGGCCATCAAAAAAAAAAAAATGCTGTTACCTTTTGACTGGGAAGGTATAGCATTTGTCTATTACTAAATTATATTACTAAAGCTGTTTTTTTATAACTGACGAAAACTTTCTACGCTAGGGGGTCTAGAATCATGAGCTGAATTCATGGTTAAGTTCGCGCGTCGATGACCCTGCCACCCTTTATAGTATGAAAAACTGGATAGTGAGTTCTAGTCAAATAACCTCGACTCCATCTATCTCCATCCATGCAAAATTACTGAACTGTAATAATACATAGTATCGTAGGAGCCACTATCTCCTTGAGCAGTTGCCGCTCTCGAATCGATTCAGCTCTTCGCAGACAATGTGGCGCCGCAAGCTGTGTGGCGCCTTCTTTCTGGAGCTTTTGTGAATAACAATATTTATTTGAAGATGATGCCAAATTACATTACGTCACATCTTTTATATTGTAATTTTAGTGAAAGGCTGATCTAGGATTCTTTTGGGGCTGCGTGTTAGCATTTTTAGGTCCAGGCTTCGTCACGATGTCATTCTTCATCGTACATCAATGGTGTTTAAGAAAGTGCCTTTATCATCTACTTAATAACATACATACATAATCAGTCTATAATGTTCCCACTGCTGGTTCTTCTCTTCGAGAGGGAGTGGGCCGTAATCCACCACGCGGGCCCAGAATTCATGTACTGACAGACAACGCATGCATAACGCACAAACGTAATATGAAATGTAACACAAATAAGCGTCCCAATCTATGCGATGCAACACGCTCCGCTGGGTCTGGGAAGCATAAAATGTTGCAAGAGTTCCTTTTGTAATGAAGGTGAACTAACTAAGGCAGGATTTTTGAAAATCCTACTTCGTACGAGTACTATCACACTAATATTATAACGGCGAAAGTTTGTAAGGATGGATGGATGTTTGTTACATTTTCACGCAAAAGCTACTGAATGGATTTGGATGAAATTTGGCACACAGATAGTTTATAAACCAGGATTAACACATAGGATAGTTTTTATCCCAATATTCCCACGGGATCGAAACTTATATGGGTGAAACCCCGGGGCGCTACTAGTTCATCCCATAAAGAAGTTGAATAGGGGATGGAAGTTTGTATGGAAGTTCGACATTTTGCCGATAGGAAAACCCATCACATGGCTTTATTAAGAATGTGACAACTACGTGACGATAATTATATTTCGGCCTCATCTTTGGTCTTGCGTAGCATTTTCAGGATTCATCATCTGCCTGCCTTTTCCCAACTATGTTGGGGTCGGCTTCCAGTCTAACCGGATGCAGCTGAATACCAATATTTTATATGAAGCGACTACTTATCTGACCTCCACAACCCAGTTACTGGGTAATACGATACCCCTTAGTAAGACTGGTTGTCAGACTTTTGGGCTACTAACGACCCGTAACGACTGTCAAAGATCGACGAATGACAGCCGGGACTTAACTTAACGTGCTTTCTGAGGCATGGAAAGGTCTTGGTATGTGAAGATGGTCACCCATCCACGGACAAACCACGGCAAGCGTAGCTTAACCTGATCGATCGACCCATGCCGCTGTTATTACTTAGCCACAAGCCCCTTCATTTTCAGGATTCTACATTAAAAAAAACTGCAAAAGGTAAAGATAGAATTGTCTGTTCATATGACCTGAGTAGAGTTTTTATTGCACCGGATATAGGTATATAGGTATACAATGACGTCACCGTTACACAGGCTAGCCAGTACTTAATCACTTAGTCGCTATGTACCCACGGCGGATATGTAGATAATGTCGTGAGTGAATTGGAAACCGACTCGTAAAGTATAGATATACTATAGGTACTTTATTACAGTCAAAACTTAGGTACTGTTTTAATTTAATTTCCAGAAAAGAAAAAAGATTTTAGTCTATCAAATATAATCGGTTTTTCATATCATACCAAATTTTTAAAGTGCTGAGTGAGATAATGTTTTTGTCAACTTTTTAAAAACCCATTTTGTTTTTTAATTAACTTTTGTTTGTATTAAGTACTGGCCAGTTGAACTACAAATTGCCGAGTATTACTTAATAAAAACTTTTTCATCAGGATTTTCTCAGTAGCAGCCCGGAGTCAGGATTTATCACCTATTACAGGCGTGATCGAGGTCAAGAGCAGGCCCATTAAGCAATAAAAAAATAAAAAAAACTAACGAAATATCAATCAGACTGAGCTTATGTGCTTTGAAAATGAAATAAAAGTGTAACTCTTTGTTTTCCAGGTGCTATTATCGGACTATTGCTTGGTCTGCTGTTACCCCGGCGTTATGTTGGTAAGTCTTCTTTGTTAAACTTCATAAAGTGTGATATTGGCTTCACATTTTCACAATTTACAGGTGGGCAATAGCGACCCCATTTCCCAGAAATGTCAGACTGTGGCCTTTGCACTTTGCTGTTCGCGTGTGTTTCATCTTTTTAAAATAGACTGTATGGTCTTGTTTGTCCGATAAATGCGCTACGCTCTGTTCCTCCCTAGGTCTATTGCCCACACCGAACACTGCAGCTGCAGCAAGTCTTAAGTTCTATAATGATTTCTATACTTATTTATCAACTACAAATAACGTGGGACAAGGACAGGAAGATGATAATCCTGATAAAACAGCCAAACATCAAGATTACCAAAGAGGCTGACTATCCACAATGCACTATCGTCCCTGCAATGCTATTCTGTAAAAATCTCACCGTGATAACTTAGGTGAAGTGAGCTTGAAATGAGCTGTCAATTGTGTCAATCCCCAGCATCACGTGGTATGACAGCTCACTCATATCAGCACATCAGCTGATCATATTTCGGCTCTTTATCTTTTTTAAGTAATATGTTCTCTAAAACAGAGCTGGAGGTGTGGCCTCGATCTGAAGAGTACAACTGGGATCAGCCGCTGATCCAGGTGAGGGGTAACGACCCCGGCAGCTGGCACAACTGGTACCGGCGGCTCAATGACTTTCTGAGGAGTAAGTATGCCTTTCTAAATCCACTACATCATTTTCATTGTTCTTCTTTTGTCTTTTCACACCGATGCAAGGAGGTAAGTGCAATCACGTAAAAGTGCACTTTCACCAAAAAGTAACTTGGAAATCTGAGGTTACTGGCAGGCACTGACAGGTGGCTTGCTTAGCACGTAGAGCCTGGTCACTTAACATCCTTTGATACACGCTTGGCGACTAGCGAAGGCGCCAAGCGCGCAGTGCGGCCGGTAGTGAAAATTCTAGAGCGTTCGTTTTACTTCGCTACTCGCAAGGTGACTCGCTAGGCGCTAAGCAAGTCATCTGTTTTGCGTACGTAACCTAAAGTTGTAGGCACATGGACCTTTAGGTGCGCAGATAAATCGGAACTAACGTCGCCTGTAACAATCCAAAGCCCTTTTTTGGGTGGGAAATCATTAAATAACTTCTCCCGCTCTGGGCGGAGCGGGAAGGCGTGTCAGACTTTTACTGACTAAAACCCACCAGTGTCGGCCACGGTATCTCTTTCGAACAACCGGCGACCCTGGCAGACCAACAACGCCCTGTCTGTCAGTGTCATACAGGCGTCAAAAACCCTTGTAGCAATCTACGTTTCTAGCACCACTACATTCATGTAACACACCTTTTTGTCTTCTCTACCAGTTTACGAGACAGCGATTCCCGAAGAGCCCCCAAGAGCACCATGTTCTGTCCACAACCGCCGCGACCAGCACCTGCGCTCCGACCCCTGTGACATGGCCATGCGCCTATGGGCCCCCTGCACTGCCGACGACTTCTACGGGTACGCCAGGGGCAAGCCCTGCATCTTCCTGAGACTGTCTCATGTGAGTACCAGAAGATTAAGGAAGAAGTATAAATAACTTGTAGCACTCTGATAATAGAAACATTTTTATACTGAAAATTAAATAAAATGAAAGTTAAATGAAAAAATATACAGTTTTAATTCAGCAATAACTAGATACAGGCTTGGATGCAGAATGCAGCCCTCCCGCCCGCAAAATAAATGCCCATACATGAATACACAACATTGTACCTGCCGTCATGGATTTCCGCAAAGTAACGCCGCACTCTAATTCTGTAACACACTATCAATTTCAATCTGAATCATTTTGAAGGATATTGCGAATACATTGCTACATTATTTTCGAAAAATCTTTCTGCTCAACAACGTAAATAACGTAATGAATGTTGTCGAACTGTCAAAATAAAACCCATTGCTGCTGATAGTGTGTTACGCAATTAAACTGCAGATTCTATAACTTTTTTGATACTGGGATGTTGGTTTGATTGATATTCCTTCTCATAAATTACCATTATTGGTCAAGAACTTACTCTAATAATTCACGAAGGCAAAAAGACACACGGAAGGGAAAAATACCAACTAAATTAATAGGGAAAACTCCTGGGCGTGGAGTTCTGGGTGCGATTCAAGGGTCGGGAAACGTGTTAACCCTGCCTTACACAAGTCAATGCAATGTTACAAACTGTAATTGTTAATTACTCAGATCCACTACTGGGTGCCGGAGCCCTACAACATGTCGACACAGTTGGCCATCCCACCTGACATGCCGCAGCATATCCGGGAGGCCATGGTAAGTGATTCATAAGAATTTCTTCATCTTTTCTCTCTATTAAAATTGATACTAAAGTAGGTAAATATGGTGGAGTAGTCAGCTGCAAAATGCTAAACACACTATCAATCAGAATCTAAATCATATTGAAGGATCTTGAAAATCCATTGCTTCATAAGTTCGAAAAATGTATATCTGCTTATCAACGTAAAGAACGCAATGAATGTTGTTAAACTGACAAAACGACAACATTGATAATTTTAGTGTTTTACGCAATCACCCGCTGGACAGACAGAGAGACTCGCTTTTGTATTTATTTTCAAGTTTTTCATTTCCAACAGCAAAGTTCAGTACCTATTACGGTACTATTCACAACAATAGCTATTGAGTGCTAGGAATGATCATTTTAAACGTGCTTTACGTGTGCTGTTTTATTCATTTTATTTTGGCATTTGTTACCGTTGAGCACCGATCCGTAATGAAACCTTATTCCTCCAGCGTCACCGGCCCGCCCACCAGTACGGCGACTTCGTGTGGGTATCCTGCGGGGGTGAGTTCAGCGCGGACAAGGAAAACATCGGCCCCATCCAGTACATACCGGCGGAGTACCCGCCAGGGTTCCCCCTGAGCCGGCTGCACACGGCCGACCGCATCTCTTACTCAGCTAGGAACATGCCAGACCAGGTCCCAGGGCCGCTAGTTGCTGTGCACTTCGAGAACCCACGACGTAACTGCTGTTCTTTACTTTTCTCCCAAACTAACCTTTTTGAGCTTCTTAAATTCTGAGTTGAGCTACACGATTACTGACAAATACACGCACTGACTCGACAGGTCCACCCTAATCTGTCGGGTTCTTTTCTCAAAAGACCATCTCAGAAAATCTGCATGGTCCTCATATGGCCTGACCAAGATTATGCCTGGAGTCCTGGACTTTGAAAGAGACTGTGTGTGACCTCTGAGTTTGTTTCGGTGTTTTTTCGACCACCACCGACCTCATCAAGGTTTCGAACATACATAATTTATTTTTGACGTGTAATAGTTTTTTTTAAACCTATTAAGTATATAATACTGAAATCTACCTACCACCATGGCAATAAACTACAAGTTGGAATCCACGGTCTTTTATATCCTAGGGGCCTCGCGTACGGTCAAATCTAACTGTTGTCTAATTAATTTGGCCGTTTAGAATTTACTGACGTAGTGGGACACTAGGTCGCCTAATTGTTTAATTGTGAAATAACTAATTAGCAGTATCCAGAACACTAATAGATCTGCCTGGTAATCAGCCCATACGAGGTCATTCTTATTTTCATCTTTGTCAGAATAAAGTTGGAATCTATTTAACTACCCAAGTATTAACAGGACTGTTCCCAGCATTTAAATAAACATGAGGTACTGCTTCCAGGTGGAGTGGTCATCAACGTAGAATGCCGTATCTGGACACGCGACATTTTCTACGACCCCAAGAGCCGCTACGGACGCGCCCGGTTCGAGTTGTTCGTCGAGTAAAATGGCAACACTGGGCTAAGTCATAAACAAACATTTTATTTTTTGCTGAGATAGGTTCGAGAAATGTTTTCTTACTTTTATAAACAAAACACTTTTTTAAACATTTGTTTGTATTACTGGCCAGTTTTAGCAAATACAATGTTGCTGTGGTTTCATTAAAATTATCTTTTTCTTATTTTGTGGTTCTAATGATATTTTACCAGTAATTAATTCTAATTTATCTACAAGTAGCTAATTAATGAATAATAACCCTATTCCATCAAATCTTCAACTGCCATTAGGTACCTAATATATGTATCTACCTATCTTTATTTAATTATACATGTATCCACCTACGTAAAGGCGTAATTATGTGATGTATTATTTGTAATATTCCTCTTTTTTATACGGTACAGCCGTATAAACGTTTACCACGTTGTCTTAATAATTGTATTTTCAGAGTTTCAGTGACCTATGTGTATAAAGTTAACTAGCAATAACGACAACATTTTGCTTACGTATTTATTACTTAATTTTAAGAATTATTCATACTGCTTTTATAAGAAAAAGAATGCATGTTAGTTGTTAGAATAAATACTTAGGTGTTTAAATTCAATGATGAAATATGTCATTGTTTAAATTGGAATTAACTAAACATCTCTCAAATACTGCTATTTCTGATAAATGATAAATAATATTACTTAAGTATTGAAAAAGATCAATTATTTAGAAATAATTATTTATAATAATTATACTTACCTACTTATAATATTATTATATTATATGTTGTCTTTTTCAGCTGTATTTAGATATTATATTTACTGCATACTTATTATAACCACTTGAATGTTGTAACTGTACCTTATCGTTTCTTAAATATATATTATAATACCTACTGAAGAAGCTATTTAGTCATTGAAATTAGTTGTTATACCAACTCCAGAAAAAGAAAATTATATTTATGTAAATCTACCTCTTTCTATGAATCATTGCCAAATATTTACAACACCTGTACGTACCTGTATCTAAAATTAAAATAATGTTCTCTATGCCTTCTCCTTCACCTATATCTTATTAAAATAAAATGCTATAGGTACCTATCTACTACTTATAATAAAATGAATGATCTCTGTTGTCTCCTTTAGAAATTTATAATGATTGACTGTTATATAAGATTTGTAAATAAATATTCTATTTGTGTTAGGTTACGAAGTTAATCGGTTTTCGACTTGAAATTCAGACAGACTACTTTTGTGTATGTGTCACCTTGTGAATAAAAATATTAAAAAATATTATTGTTTTTTTTGTATGTACCATGGTCACTCATATACTCATACTACGCCTAGTGCTAACTCATTATACTGTGGAATAGTAGTATTTGCAAATGAAAATGCATGACTTGTTACGGATTTTTACATCACGCAAATATTACCCATTGTAAATTCTATTATGGAACAAATATTATTTTATAAAATTATTACATAATCAATCAGCCTATAATGTTCCCACTGCTGGGACACAGCAGGCCTCCTCTCTCTGTGAGAGGGAGTGGGTCATAATCCACCACGCGGGCCCAGTGCACGTTGGTAGATGTCACTTGTCTTCGAATTTTTGGTTCTAGAACGTGGACGTGCGTGTATAAAATTATTAAAAACTACAAAATCTTTAACTAATTTTAAAATTAACCGCGCTATAGTTTATTTTGCTGAGATTGCCGTACTGTCCATGTTTGCCAATGTAACAAAACTAACGTAAAAATGTTACCAAATGGTTTATTATTTTTATAATGGTATAATTTTTTTTTTAACCTGCGCAATTTTTTTTTTCTACACTAAATATAACGATAACCGTTTCCTTGTTTCAACGTGTCGTGATGTTTAGTTTGTTTACTATTCAAACAATAATAATTAATAAAATCCAGTCAAGTGCATGTCGGACCATTTACAGTGAAGGGTTCCGTGGTTGGAACGAATATTTAGGCATGCATAGTTAATTTCATCGACCTCCTAAATAAGTTTGTATTACTTAATTTACATAGTATTTCTCGAAAAAACCATGTAAGTTATTTCTGCGGTTGTGTGAGCAGTGGTGGACCAGTGGTATTGGCCGCGACTTACGAGTTGTAGGGCGTGACTTCGAATCGCAGCAGCAGGCACTTTACTTAGTGTAAATTATTTCATCATCACTGCTCACAAAATGGTAAAGGAAAACCTCATGAGGAAACCGGTATCTCCTAAAACCAAAATTTCAAAGTTATGTGACATCCACCAACCCGCACTGGGCCCGATTGGTAGATAATGGTACGCTTCCTCTCACAGATAGAGGAGGTCTCTGTCCCAGCAATGGGAACGTTGTAGGTTGATTATGCATCTGAAAGTATCCCATATCTCAAAAACTATTCTGTTAAATAAAAAAAACTCCCTAAAAACATCATAATTTTTTAAATTAATCTAATGATTTTTTCAAGGATCAGGGATACGTCACGAAGGTAAGACACGCTTATGTGTATTGAAAAGTCCGCCCCTAAGACGACCCACTGACCTTCCATTTTTGCGATTTGACTCCGGAACACTAAAAATTGTTTTTAACATAAATTTCCAAACGAATAATATTCTTAGGAAACGGTTACTATTTTTATTTAAGTCTTAAGTAAACTTAAGTACGGTCTGCTATGAATCTTGCCCTTACACGTATCAGAATAACTTTCTGCACGCATAGCATGACCATAGAAACGCGTTTTGTCGACGGGATTTCTAAAGAAATAAGTCATTTTGTCTATTCTAACTGTCATATCAAGTCAATTGGTAGTTTATATTTATGTGTTCACTGTGTGACCAGAAGTTATAATTAAGAATAGTAGTTTCTGGAAACATTTAACTGGCAACCCAGCTCAGCTGTCTACAACTGACAATCCGTATCCGTGGACGTTTCTCCAACTGGATTATCGTCGCATCACTTATTTGCACCGCATTTATAATTGTGAGGTAGTTCGTGAGCAGTTATCTAAAAAATTGCGTCGCAATAGATCCAAAATGTCTCGTCTAAGGTTTTGTTTGTTGTTAGCGGTAATATGCAGTTGCTCGCAGTACGGTGAGTGGTATTTCATGAAACTATTTATGTTGCAATAGGTTCTTTGTTGCTTTTTATCGTTATGTCGGCCCAAGAGTACAGCTCAAGCGCTTTGTTGTCGTGATTGAGCGTTATTTGCGCAATTAGCGACAAAAAAGAGCTCGAACTTACGCTACCATGGTTCCGTGAGATTCTAGAAAAATGTACCCACAAATGTATTTGTGAGTCGATTTTCCAGCTTATTCTGTTTATAATACATTTAGGTATTGCTATAATTATGTTATCATGATACGGCCAATAGACATTTTGAATCATTAGTTATCTCTCATCAAAATCTGAACGAATTTCCTAAACGAAAGACAATTTAGTGTTTTTTTTATGAATGATGAATATGTATTACACACAGTTGTGTGAATGAAATGACCTTAACAGGAAAATACACAATGAAAAACTTTCAAAAACGTCTCACAACACAAACAATGGATGTTTTTGCAGCAAAAAGTAAAGTTTATACTGGTATGACCCACATCTATGTGTATTTTACTAGAAGGTTGCTTATTCAGAACAAAAACAACCAAGTGTTGTATTCTTTAGGTCATTTCAAAATCATAACTTTGGCAGCAGCATGAAGGTTATGTAAAAAAGTAAATACTCTTTCAATAACAAGCCACTATAACGTATTTCGTACAGAGAAAAGATTTAACCGACTGGCTGAAGTTCAGTTTCTGAGCACCTCCTTATGACAATTGCAATGACAAACACTAACTATATGAATATATCTAGTTAGTCATTTCAATTTTCTGCAATTTCATTGACTGGCTAATGTCCAGTTTCTGGTTAGGTCTAGTAACTGTACCTGGCTGATTGGAATTGAACTGGTGTCAGAAAAACACTTCATTAGATGAGGTATGTTTTTCTGATGACTCTCATCGAGGTCCTCAGAAAAACATTGATCTGACAATATTTTTTAAAAGGCTGTGTTTCAAGATATCAACCTATATCATATTTTTGATCAAATAATCTCCAGAAATACCTTAAATATCTGGCGATATGAACACGGAGCCTATTGAAATCAATCAATCAAAACTTGGTCAGTAGGTTCCAATGTTACAAGAAATTGCGCCATTATCAGTCTCAATATTTTTTACTTATTTTATCATGCAATCTGTCCATTGCGAATTCAAATTCTCTTACGTTTTTTGCAATTTGCTTGTCAGTATGAAGTTGTATGTTGATGTAAATATGATTACCGGATGTAATAAATATTTATTTATAGAATTATAATCGTTACAATCAGCAATACAATTGCTTAAGTTAGAATTGGCCTCAAATATCATGATTTCATGAAATAGTAATTCAATAGTGTAATATGGACTTAGAGAGATGTATTGATGATTTGTATTTACAGGCTACCTTAACCGGCCCCATCAATAAGTATAGACAATTTTAACCTCTGACTGACAGGGCATGGGCAAATTATTTTGTTTCTGTGCAACATTTACTTGCCTTGTTCTCACTGAGCAGCAATTCAATTCAGCAATGATAATAATAACGCAATGAATGTTGTTGAACTGGCAAAATGAGAGGCTTGCCACTGTAAGTGTGTTAAAATGTTGGAGAAATATTTTTTTTTTTTTATTATTTTATTTATTTTTAAAATGCAATTACCCACAGGTTGGGCTCCAGTCTAAACCGACCAACGGGGTAGTTGTGTAACAGACTAAAAGTAATAATGGCTTTCATTTTGTCAGTTCGACAACATTCATTGCGTTATTTACATTGTTGAGCAGTTAAATTTTTCGAACATATGAAGCAATGGATTTGCAATATCCTTCAAAATGATTCAGATTGTGACTGAGGGAGGAAACAGCATTGTTATCTTGATATTTAACTGTCAATAACAACTTATAAGTATTAATATCTGTACTGAAATCATCATAATGTCATTGTCTGGACCTTCCCTAATACCTACAACAGTGGGTGCTCTTTGTCACAAAGCCCTCACAATGACCTGAACAGTAACTTGATACTAAAGCAGATACCTAAACGTTTATTATTTCTTATCAGCCAAAAACTGCTAATTCAAGTTAATTTTTTTATTATAAAATAATCTAAATACATATTGTGAAAAATATAGTTAACCAGGAGTAGTATAGTAAACCAAAATCCGTGGTTTAAAACTCTTTTGATTAAATTTGTTTAAAACCAAGACCACTGTGTTGATTATGTATTACTTTAAAAAATTGGTTAAAAAGCCTAATTGAAAACATTCTAAGTCATTATTAATCTGCTAAGTGTGTTTTTAATTGTTAAATGTTTTAAACATTTAAAAATCCGTTTATCATCTATAGTGAAGAGTCACAGTTTTAACTGAGCATTGGTCCAAATTCAATTGTTATAAGTTATATTTGCCATGCTATCATGCTATCCGTGTTGCTGAATTGTGGGCCGAACAAATTTAAGGAAAAAAAAAACTATATTTTTGTCATCAACAATATAATATTATTCTCTTATATTTATGTGGTGATAAGGTCAATTTTCCATGAATGAAACTGCTGATTTCCTTTTAATTCTTGTATTTATTTGTTTGTCTTTTAACGAACGTATTTACCGTCTTTCCTTTCTCAACCTAGTTCCCCCTTCCCGCTTTTTCCACATTTTAAACATTTATCCACTATCTCTTTCGCTCCTTGACTATTCCGTACATTCATCTCTGTCACTCGTTTATGCTTCACATCTGTCATTCATCTTTGAGTCACAATTCACTATCCTGTCATAACGTTCTGTTCCTACATTTATTACAATTCTTCTTAGCATAGAAGAATTTTTAGAAGAGAATAATATTGTTATAATATAATAAGACTGATATTATTTTGCGACGTCCAATTACTAAACATAATTTATTTCTACAGGTCTTGCTGACTCAAAAGTACCGGAAACTGTTATCATTCCCGTGGAACCTGACATTGTGGTACCCGATACGACAACTGTAGTGCCTGAACCTCCTAAGCAAAAAACAACAACTACTTCAACAACAACAACAACAACGACCACATCAACAACAACAACAACAACAACAACTCCCAAGCCAACAACTCCTAAGCCAACACCACCCCCAACGCCCGCGCCCGCGCCGGGACCTCTTCCTCCCCCAGACCAGGGAACATGGTCCTTCACGGACTCCAAGACCAATGTGACCTGTATCGTGGCCCAGTTTGCAGCTCAGCTGAATGTTACGTACACCCAGGTTGTGGACAGCGGTGAGTGAATGTTTTTTATTATAGATTTTAATCTAAATATGTAATTATTTTTTGCTTGCGGCTAAGTAATAACAGCAGCAGGGGCCCCTGCTGCTGCAAGGGTATGCTTGCAGCGGTTGGTCCGTGGATGGGTGACCATCTTTACATACCAAGACCCCTCTGTGCCTCGGATAGCACGTTACGCCGTTGGTCCCGGTTGTTATTCCTGGATCTTTGACAGTCATTACGGGTCGTCAGAAGCCCGGAAGTTTGACAACCAGTCTTACCGAGGGGTTTCGTATTACCCAGTAACTGGATTCTGGAGGTCAGATAGGCAGTCGCGCTAATTGCCCTTCTACAAAACATACTAAGGGCCGGTTTTTTTATCCGTAGTTAACTCAACCAATTGTTAAAAATAGTAACTAATGGTGGAATTGCAAAATGTGCTTTTTGATCAATTGTTAATTTATAAAAACACATTTTGCAAAAATGTAACCATTAGTTCAAAAACCCGGCCCTAAGACATTAATTAGCATGCTGGTTCACAATTTTAAATTACATAATATTGTTATTAAAAAAAATACATACCTACCTACAAGTTTATCTAAACTTAAACTAAACTGCACAAACACATCTGTGTTTGTGTCCTATACATCAGAGATATTAGTATCTGATTCCATTCTGCAATAACCAATCGGGAGTAAGTAGTTCAGTAAGATGTTGTGATATTCGTTAAGTAACAACAAATCTATAATTATATATATATCTATCTTCTATACATATAAACTAATAATAAAGTTAGAGTTTGTTTGAACGCAATAATCTCTGGAACTTACAGTCGGATTTGAAAAAATATTTTTGCATTTGATAGTCCAATTCTTGAGGTAGGTTATAGGCTATTTAACATCACGCTAGAGCCCTTAGGAGCCGAACAAAAAGAAAAGAGGTCAGAAAGAACGCTAAGCGAAAAAAGAAGTAATAGCGCGGACAGACGATGCGATGCGACGGGGTGGGTTCGGGAACAAGAAATTTCACGCGACAGAAGCTAGTAAAAATATAAAAGTCAATCAGTCTGTCTGTCACGCCTTCCTGGCGTAACTTTAATGAAGGTATACCCTTTTTATCTACTTATGTATGGCAGATATCTTGGCTTCACAGGTGTTAAATTGTCCCTATTTGGAATATTAAAAGTAAACCGTATATTCGAACTGTCGAATGTACCTTCAATGTGATAAAAGTTGTTTAGGAAACAAAAACATATTTTAAGGCTGGCAGTTAAAATATGTTTTCGTTGGTCTAAATGTTTTTCTTTATGCTCGGTGGTTCCAGCCAAAATAAAGTAAGTAACAAAAATCGACCTTCAATATCTTTACATAGTATAAAATGTAGTCTCTTTTCGTGTGCCTGTGTGGTGTGACCCAGTAGGTACGCACGGCTACACATCAAGCTATACATAACCAGTATAAGCTGACTTCTGATTGTAAGAAAAACCTATACAATGCGAGGTCAGCTAAAACTGGAAATGTATAGCTTGATGTGTAGCCGTGTGTACTGTGATTATTACTGGTATTCAGCTGCATCAAAAGGCTAGGCAGCATCTTAATTGCGTAACACACTTTCAATAACCACCTGAATCATTTTGAAGGATAATGCCAATACATTGCTTCATATGTTCGAAAAATTCGTCTGCTCAACACCGTATTATAACGCAATGAATGTTGTTAAACTGCAACTGTTAGTGTGTTACGCAATTACCCCGCTTATGAAGATTAAATTCGGAAACACTGTTTTAGCTATATGCTTAAATCCATGTGTGACCCGTGGTCCCTCCCGTAGTCCCAGGAAGGTACCACGGGGATTTTCTTTACCCTTGGTAAAGTTGTACCTAGGTCAAGTCATAATACAGTCAAAGGCGTTATTTAAAAAGATACATTAATTTTTATATGTGTTTATTAATTTATTCATATCTTATCAGATGTTTGCTGTCAATTTCCATGAATGATTAATTCCTTCTTAATCAAAAACTCTCAACTTTAATTCGGCAGCATTGTATTTCTCGGAGAGACGGTACCTTTCAGGGACTACGGCAAAAACAACCATTTTAATTCGGCAGCATTGTATTTCTCGGAGAGACGGTACCTACCTTTCAGGGCTTACGGCAAAAACAACCATTTTAATTCGGCAGCATTGTATTTCTCGGAGGGACCACGGGTAAAGAAAATCCCCGTGGTACCTTTCAGGGACTACGGGAGGGACCACGGGTCACACACGCTTAAATCGATATCTAATTTTGAATGTTCACGTACACAAAGAAGATAAATATACAATCTACTACAATACAATCATGTGTGAAAAGATAAAGATCGTAGATACGTAGTGTGTGGGTAATTAAGGTCTATTGTAATTTATGCTTCCAATTGGTGTTATTTAAGTTCAAAATCAAAAGTCATTTATTCAAATTAGGTTGAGAATCAGCACTTTTCGAACGTCAAAATTACAAAAGACAGTCCCCCAAAAACGCCCGCCCTTCACTACTTGCTATCGCTGGGAAGAAGTGGCGCAACAAACTCCCCAGCAGCACAGCTGTCTGTTCAGTTAGAAAATCAAGTGTATACAATACTATACCTATGTTAAGTAATTAACATTACATAATTTTAAATTCTGTGTCTTAGAACATAAAATTAAATTATTTGCCATATGTCAGCTAGCCACGCCAATATACCAACAAATATAATAAAAAACTATACGTAGGTACTCAAGCTAAAAAATAATTAATTAAAATTAAAATGTAAATAAAAGCCTCCAGGCATAAAGGGCGTGACAGCTTACATATTTATGTTAGTTAGTTAAACAAATATCAACTTTATATTAATGGTAATCAAGTTGATTTCAGAGTGACTAGCACTATTGAAAAAGTTATAAAAAAATGTTTGAAGTTGTAGTTGTTGCAGTAAACTGAACATTATTTTGTAGACCATTTCCATAAACTCATATTTGTTTACATTTTTGGCAACTAAATCGCAATAAATATATGACATGAGCAGCTGGGGTGACGTCACTCCAGCTTACACACACGTTTTTGATCGTAGTTTCAACACTTTTTAAGTATTATCCTTCAATTTTTTCCTTCCTTGTGCTGCTATTATGCCTTATTTTTCTGACTATAGTCCAAAACCCTAACCTCCCTGGTTTGCTTGTATTGAATGAGGAAGCTGGGGTGACGTCACTCCAGCTAACACAAACTAAACGACCATATTAACGAAGTTTTTGTGGCAGCTAAATTAAGACTGAGAACTTGCAGCTATTATGCCTTAAATATTGGCATAGGTAGAATTATTCTATCACATATGAGGAAGGTGGAGTTATACACACCATCTTCTGCCTAACCCTTCGGGGAAACAAGGCGTGATGTTATGATGATGATGATGTATGAAATGTCCTTAAAGATATCCTTATAAGTTACCCTTTTTAGCTCTTTAATACGTGAGGGTCGAATTGCAGTCTGCCCGGAGACTGAATATCAGTTTTATATCTACACATTTCGTTTGCTATCTGACCTCGACAGTCCAATTAGTAAAAGATATCGAATATCTTAAGGCTGTTGCCAAATCTAAATTTATTATTGTGCCGCATTGTAGACTCTGGTTATGAGATCAGCGTATAAATCGACCTTTCATGCTAAGATTCTTCCTGTATCTGCAATGTACGGTCACCAAAGAAGATAAGTAAGCAGGGTCGTCGGATATAGTGGAAGTGTAATAAGAAACCGATGGATGTTTTCAAATAAAATTTAATTTAATTAATAGAAAACAAACATTTCATTTATCAAATTAAATTAAATTCGAAAACATCTATCGGTTTCTTACTATACTTCAACTATATTCGACGAACCTGGTTACTCATCTCTTTTGGTGACTGTGACAACACAAATCTCATATGACCGTACTTGGACAAATGCTTGAGGGTCATATATTACCAGCCTATTACTGTCCCACTGCAGGGCAAAGGCCTCTTCTCTTACAGAGAAGGCACGAGCATTGATCACCACGCTTGCTCCAGACGGGTTGGCGATGACAGACTTGCAATAACTATAAGTCCAGGGGTCTACTTCGAAGTGGTATCGGCCGAAAGTTCGGCCGTTTCCTGCTACGAAGTTACTATTTGGTTCGGTCGGTCCCGATCACAGAACAGATAAAAGAGGTTAGAAGGGCCTTGTGGGCGGGGCAGGCGCGCCGCACTTTTGAGCAGACGCTCAAAAGTCAACCGAAATTTGAATCACGGGTCAACAATCGCGCTCTTGTTGTGACAGCGTTCGAAGCTCCGCGGAAAAAAAGAATTATGCCGTCTTGCGCTATTATAACGTGTCGGAAAAGAAGTCAGGAGTGTAATGTGGCCCGAGGAGGGATTTCTTTTCACCGGTTAGTCCAAAAACCTTAAAATACGAGTGATATTTGTAATTATTACAAAAGTATTATGTAGTTTGTAGACAAAAACGATAAAATCGTATTCAGATGCAAAATTATACATTGCTTGCAATACATGGGTACGATATTGTACGTCATGAGCGGTCGCGCAATGTATTGCGTTCACTGCGAACATCGCGTGCATCGAGCCAAAATGCGCGTCGATAGTGTTGTACCAAATTGTAAACAATGTCGATATTAAGTAAGTGTATACGAATAATTATGTTCAGAAATATGTATTACAATTAAAATAACTTTGTTTTTATTAATACCAATCATTGTGTAATGTGAATTATTAATTTAATTTCTTAGTTGGTTTTTCGTCTAAAATTTGGTTTGAGGTTAGTAATTTAAGATGAAAAATATTTTTTTTAGTTTTCCAAGAGATGAAAAGAGACAAGAAAACTGTGGATTGAGGCAACTGGTAGAATTGAATGGATACTTACTAAATGTAGCACAATTTGTTGGCAACATTTTTCAGAAAATGATTATGTAATTAAAAAGTTGAAATTGAGTCTAAATTATTGTTCAATATTAAAATATTCTTGTATTTTTATTTGTGTCATTTATTTGCTCACTTACTTACTTTAGCCCATGTCTTTGTACGCTTGAATGACGTTAATCACGGACACAGACAGCCCAGAAGGCCAAAATAATAATAAGGCCAAGGTAATAGGCTACTTGACACTTATCTAATTTCATACAATAAATGAGTATTTCTTACAGTATTTAGCTTACGAAAACGAAATATATCGATTTTAATAACAAAAAGCGTAAGATTAATTTATAAATTCAATTTAAAAAATGTGTTTTTTTTTTTTAAATTTGAATCGCCGAAAACGCTGTCGTCCATGATGTGACGTCATACAAATTGTAAACAAAACGAGTAGGTACTCGTGATTTGACGTGGTGTTATTACAAGTATAAATATTTCGATAAAAACGTTCTTAATTTATTTGCTTTATTGAAAAACAATAATAAATTCATTATGGACGTTGGTTTCACAAAAGCAGACAGCACAAATTTGCCAAAAATTGATACATTAATGGTTGGTAATTTCTTTGCCTTGAATGATTTAAATAACCTAAAAAAGTATTTCAAAAGTAACTAAAAGTTTCTGTACTTTGGTAGGTACTTACTGATCTTCGCAAAAATAAATTTGAGTTACAGTTGTTATTGATTCAGGATCCCTTTGAGCAAGTCTTAGCCATGTTTTGCGAATATTTGTTTCACTAGGCACTCTAATCCACAACTTTCCTGGGGTCTTTATCGATGTGTTTTTGCATTCTCGGACGATAATTACTGTATTTTTCATGTAAATTAGTTGAAATCATATTTTTAAAGTAAAGTAAACTGGAAAATTGTCCACGTTTAAATGTGTGTGTCAAATGTTTGTTTACAATACGTATGATGTCAGAGCACAGATAATCTATGGACTAAAATGGCGGACAGCGTTTTCGCACCTACATGAAGAGTTTGTTTTTAAATTACAGTTTTGTAGTTTCATAGGCGTTGAAAAAATTTAGTAATATTTTTTTTACCTTAGTAGAACAAATATGAACTATTTAGGACCTAGTTTAAAAAAGAGTCAACTAGCCTATTAAAAAAATTCAAAATCTAGTCGCAGTTTCATCTCAGCGACAAAAAAAAATGTCAAAATCTGGTCAGAAATGTAGGGAAATTAAAGGTGTTTTTGACAGATTGAAACTGAGTTAAGACTGTGAACGTTCTTAAAATAAAGAGAATTGCCCCTCTTAATTAATCCTTTCCAAATAAATACGTTACTCATCACAAGTATTTAATTTTGAACAAAATTGCCCTTGACGTCATTGGATTTCAATGAATATCTTAGGAGATATCATGGTTTTAAAATAACTCCGCAAGGCGGCCGGTCATTAGCTTCCTATAGTAATGTACTAAGTGATAATCGTAAGTAATACTCTTAAAGTAATGGAATATAATTATGTATTATTTTAGTAGGATTTTTCCCAAAATGAATGTGAATGAAACCGGCGGGCATAGCTATTATTCATAAATTAACATGATAAAGTTAATAAATACATTTTTCACATAGTAATTCACAATAAATTAATTAGATTATATTATGTTAATTCGACTTAGCATTCGATATGGCCGTGAAATTTAAAATTTATTTTTAGTTTTTTTGCAAATTGTAGCTTTGTTTTACATTTTATGTTATTCAAAATGTTATTTTTCTTTCTTTATATTATTATGACGTAAAACAGAGCTGCGACTAGCATAAAACGAAAGAAAATTTAAATTTCGCGGCAGTATTGGATGTTCCCCCTTAATTTCACTTTGATTTAATTTAATTTGTATGTAATTAGGAAGTCCACATTATTCGTACCGTACCCGCAACTTAAAAAATTGCAAAACTTTAATTATCAAAATTACAGTAATTTTATCGATATGATCAATCGACCTTTTGGTCGCCGTAAAATATTTGAGAAACAAAATTGCTTTTACACGTGTGTGAGTGTACGTCCAGAGCAGAATTTGCGTTAGTGTGACAACCAATAGCAAACACGCGATCTAAGTGCATGTGGTTTATTTGTGTGCGTAATGCGCGTACGTATTGATATCTTGCTTGTAGTGGAGAGTGAGAGTGGGAGACATGCGGCGACACGCGTTCTAATACAAATCAGGAACTATTTCCTTTCTATCCTCTTTCATCTGTTCTGTGGTCCCGATCCTACACTCCTACACTCTTTCCAATATTGACTATGGTCCCGACCCAACTGAGCCGATCCGAACCTTTTTCGCATTTTTCAATAATATTCGGTTCGGCCATGTGTCGGTCTGATCCGATCATTCGCACTTTGCACTTCGTAGGAGACCCCCAGGTTCCCTTACGATGTTTACCTTCACCGTTTTCAGTCATTTCCAAGATAAACTCGGGTCATTTCCAAGTACCCTAATTCTACCACATTCTCCTTCCACGTTACCTCTCTCTTTATAAGCAACTAGCTTCTGCCCACGACTTCGTTCGCGTAAAATTTCTTGTTCCCCCGACCCACCCCGTCGCATCGTATCGCCTCCTCGCACTATTACTTCGTTTTCGCTTAGTGTTCTTTCTTACTTTTTTTTTCTCGGTTTTTATGAGTCGTATCGTGATGTTAATATCCTATAGCCTTTTTTTTTTTTTTTTTTTTGGGATGGGAAATCATCAAATGACTCCTCCCGCTCTGGGTGGAGCGGAAGGGAGTGTCAGACTCTTACTGACTAAAACCCACCCATGTTCCTTCCTTCGCCCTTTATGTTCCGGGGCAGCGGTAACCCTTTCGGACAATCCCGCTGCCCCGGCAGGCTTCGGCCCTGAAGGGGCCCCTCGTTATGCTGACATCTCTTTGAGGCGCGCGTGGAACACTTACGCGCCGTCCGGCACGGGCCTGGTCCTGATCGGGCGGTGAGCTACCCATTGCTCTCCGCCCGCAGGCCCGCGCCTACGGTGGCCGGTAGTCGTCGCTCGACTCCCGACGCCCGGGGCGTCTCCCGCGGCGGCTGGGACGGGAGGCTCTCTCCCTCATCCGTCCCGCCACCTCCTTCGCTAGCATGACTGCTTCGCAGAAGGAGGCGACTGCCTCCCACTCCCTCTCGCTCCGGACCATGGCTTGCACCAGGTCCGGGCGCGAGAGGCCGCCGCCGCTGCCGATCGCCTCCACGAGGACACGGCGGTGCTCCGCCCAAGCGGGGCAGACCTCCACCGTGTGCTCCACCGTGTCCTCTGGGCGATCCTGGCAATGGTGACACCCGGGCGTTTCCTCCCGCCTGATCATGTGCAGGAACCTCCCGAAACTTCCGTGTCCGGTGAGGACCTGCGTCAGGCGGTAGGTGAGGGCGCCGTGGCGCCTCTCTAGCCACTCCTCAAAGAGGGGTCTTATCGCCGCTATCGCGGCGTGCCCTTATCCTATAGCCTTCCTCAAGGATTGAGCTATCAAATACAAAAATAATTGTTCAAATCCGACAGGTAGTTCAAGAGATAAGCGCGTTCAAACGAACAAAAAAAAAACCAACTCTTCAGCTTTATTATTATAAGCAATTCAATTTTAAATCTTTCAACTCCAGCATCAGCCTGAAATCATCTCACAAGAAGGCGAATCCAATTTCTTATACAGTTCTAGAACGGGCATAGATCACCAATCTTCCTCAAGGCGTGTTGTTTCCTCACGATATTTCCAATCACTGTAAATTAATGAATTAACTCATGTCCTTCCGTGATTTAAAAAGCTTCTTTTGTTTAATACATTCGTCCTTAACGCCGCAGATGTCAGTTCCGGGTTTACTCACCGGTCGTTTTTGCTCAGTAACTCTGGAGGGTCATTGTAATTGATGCCACGAACGGTGCATCACATCGCGACGTCCGCTTGCGTTCAGGGTCGTGACTTCGATACCCGCATTGGAAATAAAAGGCACAATGCGATAGAATTAAAATGGGACTGGTCTTAGCCGAGACCATCCATAATAAATAACTACTTACGTAAGCCCGCGAAATTCATTGTAAGCAAATTGACGACTAACTTATATTGTCCGTTCATTCCGATCACAATTGTAAATCAGTGGGAACACTATAGGCTGATCATGCTAGGCCCTCCACAAGGTAGACTGATGACCTGGTGAAGGTTGCAGGAATCTGCAGTGCGATTCTGTAACCATCTCACCGTGAAAACTTATGTGAAGTGAGCGTGGAGTGAGCTGTCAGTCCAACTAATGCTAGGGATTGACACTATTGACAGCTCACTCTAAGCTCACTTCACCTAACTTTTCACGGTGAGATTTTTACATAATCGATCGGCAGCTGGATACGGGATGCTCAGGACCGGTTGTTGCAGCAAAGGGCATGTCCAGCGGTGGACGTCTTTTGACTGAGACGCTGACGTGACGCAGTGCTACTGTTTTTAGTCCGACGTTGCCAAAAACTTATAAGTACCGACTCGGATCGGAAGAGTTTTCGGTAGTTTGCTAATAAACATGTCGCCTGACGCCTAGTGTATTCCCTGATAAGATTAGACACAGGTTTTTGGTAATGTTAACCTTGGTAAGATTGAGAAGGGAGTGCGTGCTCTTTTAAACCTACACAAGCGGCACCTTGCCGACGGCAGAGGCAACTGCAGCCGTCGACACGTTGACGGCAGTCCTAGACGCGTATATGGCAGTCGCCGACGCGTTGACAACGTGCTGCACCATGTAATGAGCACTACGACAACTTTTGATGAACGATCGCTTTTTTTGATCGCTTTGGAATGGGCAACTAGCTTCATCTTTCTGCGTGACGGACCCCTTGACAATTCAAAAGTGCCAAAGACAATTCAAGTCACAATCTCATCTCAGCGACAATCAATGTCTAAGGCTTGTCAATTTTTTTTGTAAATTGGTTGAGTTTTTGACAGATTGAGAATGATTTAGAATGGGAACGTTCTTAAAATACGGAAACTGCCCCTTTGATTATAATGAAAACTGATTGAAAGAAATGTAGTTTGGTTTTCGCGGGGCAGGATTTTACTGGACTAATTTCTTGCTCACACATGTGACTAAAAATGTCATTTTTTTTTGGTTTATTACCCAGCAACTGGGTTTTGGAGGTCAGATAGGCAGTCGCTCCATGTAAAATACTAGTATTCAGCTGCATCTTGTTTGACTGGAAGCCGACCCCAACATAGTTAGGAAAAGGCTAGGCAGACACGTAAGTAAAAATTATACTTCGAATTCGGAGTACTGCATAACATGCTCTCGCGCATGACTCATACACGTATTTCCTTAACACATAGGTACCTACCGAGAAGTGAGAACCATCTGCGTACGTGATCAAAAACTCAGGAGAGAAAAATGTCAATAACTTTCAATAGGCTTGTCTGATGAATCATTCGAATGTTTTTTTTCTCGAAATATCTGCGATTAATCAGCACTATGTTCATAATTAATAATTTTATACATGAGTCGATAGTGTTTCTCGTTTATTAAAATGATTTTAACGTAATGAGTGTTTACGACCGTAATTAAATTGGCTCAAACTCCCTCAGCCAGGCTTAGCCAGATAATGGAGGAATTTTGTTTCAAATATTAATTTATGTGTTAAATATTAATTAACTTCCACGTTAAGCTGGGATGAAAGGCAAAACATAAAAAAAATGTATAAGTATTCTAATTACGGCACGGGTAGGTTGGGGAGGAATTTCACTGCACTAGGCTCTACTACAATTTATTGTTTTCCAAGGTTAGCTGTTATTGGCGCACAAAAGTATACCTCGTGATGACTCTGGGAGTTTGTTTTTTTATCATATCTATAAAATTTTGAAGTCGAATTACGGAATTATTCGATATCTCGCTCCAGTGTGTCCGGGGGGTCTACTCCGAAGTGGTATCGGCCGAATGGTCGGCCGTTTCCTGCTACGAAGTTACTATTTGGTTGAGTCGGTCCCGATCCTACACTCCTACACTCTTTCGAATATTGACTATGGTCCCGACCCAACTGAGCCGATCCGAACTTTTTTCGCATTTTTCAATAATATTCGGTTCGGCCATGTGTCGGTCCGATCCGATCATTCGCACTTTGCACTTCGTAGTAGGCCCCCTGCACGAGCGAGATATCGAATAATTCCGTATTCCGTATATTCAAATATTCCGTGAATTTCACTTGAACAGGGTCTCGAATTCTCGAACTTCAATTCTGACATGGTGGCCTATTCATTTGTGTAAACCAAACAGAATTACTTATAGGTCAAATAAAATAACCAAAGCAAGATGGCTAACAAGACTATAACGGCACTATTCAAGGCAAAAAAGGCGCGTATATACGAGTAAATAAAGTAATCCAATGTACAAGTACACATAGGTAGGTATTGATAACATGCGAATGTGACGTACTGCGAACGCCCCTTGCATTTGGCTCAGTGATAACTGTCAATGGCGCTTTTGTTATATTTATATAAATATCATATACTGCCATGTAGGTAGGTCTGTATATCAAGTTAGTATTCAGTTTTGTGCCTGACATGTGGGACTAAGTGCCGACTTTACCAACGTCAGACAGGCTCATGTGTGAGGGGCGGTACCTGGCGAAATGTGGGTTACAGGGTTGTTACCATTTTTAGGGTTCTGTACCTCGAAAAACAGAACCCTTAAAAGATCACTTCATTGCCCGTTTGTCTGTCCGTCCGTCCGTCAAAACCCTTTTTCTATCAAGTTGAAATTAATATCAAATACTCAGGGCTGCAATCCATTGAAGCAGTGAAAAAATTAAACTTCAAAGTCAATGCAATCAAAAGATACGGGTGTTTATGTTCCGTTTATGCCGCATATTTTGACACTCGCACGTTGACTTATAATCACGAAATTTGGCAAGAAGCAATTTCATGTGCACAAGTAAAGGAAACAAATCTGAAATCCGTAAATTTTTCGTTGCTTACCTACAAATTTGTACGGAACCATTAGTGCACGAGACCGACTCCCACTGGACCGGTTTTTTTTTTATAACCGGCGAAAAATTTCTGCTCTAGAATCATGTGCTGAATTCATGGTTACAGTTAGCTCATCAAGATCCCTGCCTGCCTGTAGATAGGTACCGCTGCCTATCCCTCGTGTTGTTAGGCTAATTATAAAGTTGACTCGGTATCTTTAAACAAATGATTACCCACAGAGTGTGGGTGGGTGGAATCAATTCCGTGAATTGTTTATAAAAATATGTTATGTTATTTAGTTAATATAATATACTATCGTTTATCATAATTCCTGCATGTTTAACAAAACAAGTCTGTTTGTATTACTGGGAAATTATAACATTTTCTATACGTTCTAAGTTTTTATAACGAATAACTTCATTTACTTTACCTACTAGCGTCTGTCTGATATACAAGGTGGCAGGCAGGGACATGGACGCAACCTGTTACCCATGGATTCAGTACAACGATTCTGATCCCCAGCGTTGACATTTTTCGTCGGTTATTGACAAAAAGAAATTCTGTTCCATACAAAAATTTGGGCGGGACCCCACTGCGTTGAAAATTTGAAATCATGTGCTGAATCCATGGTAGAGTCCATCTCACGAATGAAGTCCCGCGGCAATAAGTTGAACTAATTTTTAGTATATAGTCAGCAACATTTCTACAACAAACCCCCACCGCACACACCTTTCTCCATTTCTGATTATGCAGTTTTATTAACCAGTGCCTGTAATAAGATGTTGAGATACATAAATAAATAAAGATTTATGTCTCCGTCGCATGCCTGTAGCGCCGCGTCTGCGAGACTTCTTTTTTGAAAGGGACTAACAGGTTGCGCGCTGATGTCCCTGCCTGTATTTTATCAATCAGCGATCTGTGAGCTGCTACGTGCTTCATCAACCTCCTGCTGCTATCCTAATTTATTTGGCGTCGACGCAGCGTGTCTCGCTCTCCCATAATTCTCTATTAAACCGTAATCTCAGCGTAGTCACCCCCTCAGTGGGGGATGCCACAAACTTGTTCGAGTCGGCACATTCGATTCGGCAATTCGTTGCAATACAAAGCAGACCTGAACCAATTACTCGGTTACTCGGTACTAGCCGAATATGTTGATATTCGGTTTTCATTCAGCTGGTACCGATTGGCAAACTCCGTTCGCTATCTCGCTGGCACAATTCGAACAAAACAAGCACTTTTTCCCTGACATAATATATATCTACAGAGATTCTGTGCCCAATTATGATTGCTTATTAGTCAATTCGCACGAATTTCCTCGTCCAAAATCGGCGAATCGTCACTTTTAAATAATTTTATTTTTTGGAAATGGCGCATTTTAATTTTCATGCAATGTAGTTCAGAAAAAAGTAGACGTTTTATAATATTTTCTTTTTCTTATCACTTCTGTGCGCTAGAAACAAAATTGTACGAATCGGCCAATAAGTCAATTATGCCGACCGGAACAAGTGTGTCTGTGTAGCACCCCTGACTTCTATACCTGAGGAATGTTGTCCACTGAAAGCAATCGCAGACGTGCCAGCTACTGTGTTATCGGTCACGTTCGATACATACGTGATAGATACATCGTGTAATTTTATATAAACAGTTTACCAGGACTCTGTTGGAGACGGGATTTGTATTGAAAGTAGGTTTTATTCTAAAACTATTGGACTATTATCAATAATCATTAGTTTGAGGCCGTAAACGCCACACACGGTAAGGATTTCGGTCAAAACAAACAGATTTGACGGTAGAGCACGCTATCTATGGTAGTAGCCTTATCTTTTGGTCTGTTGGCACTCCCAGATTATGTATGCCCATTATACATATACAGGTCTTTTTAAGGTTTAGTACCTCAAAAGGAAAAAAAAACTATACCTACGATAATTTTGTTGTTGTCTGACCCTTTTTTCTGCATTTTATTTTCTTAGCTAGGTATTTGCATTTAATCAATTAGCCTCTGATCTGACCACGAATCACTTCAAACGATCCATAAGTATATCAAGTAAAAGTGGGATCGAGGGGATCATACAGTATACAATGTCATTCATTGTTCATTAAACCACATATAAAATTAATCCAGGAAAAATCAAAGTAAACAGATAAAGCAAACATGTCTAATACCAAACAAACTCAGAGCAAAGAAATAAAAGTGTCAAATAACAGTATTCCGCGCACTCACGGCGAGATCTTCGATTCTGTGAAAAAAGAGTGAGAAGTAAAGATGTCGGCGACATTAGTGCGCGGTGATTCAGGTAGATGACTCATTACGGCTCTAAGTAATGTACTGTATATGTGTCGTACTGCAGTAGAGGTACAGAAGGTACAGGTCATACAAATGTATGATGGACAAGATCTTGCAGAAAAGCCAAACGAAAATGGAATACAGAGACTTTGTGCAGAGAAATCAATGCACTGTATTTAACGGAGTTTCTCCACCGCATCCGTCAGATCTCCGAATCCATGAACGGCGTGACGATGAAAGTAGCGATACGTCCTTCTTCTCCACAGTCTATCACGTCCCATATCTGGGCTCCAAAATGGTGCAACTCGGGCCAATTGCTTGGCTGGTGTTCGGGAAACATGAATCCCTATTAAAAGCAGTGCAGCTGTTCCAGCTAGCATCGAAAGTTTCCGTTTTTTAAGCGCTGTGTCATTGCGGTGTTTGATAGTCGATCTGTTAATTTTACCCGTCGCAAATAACTATACTGCGTTCCATCGCCCGTTGGCAGTTACCGACGAATTTTTGATTGTTATACTTAACTAAATATACCAAGTGTTGGTATCTTCTCACTTCCAATGTTTCGCGGTCTCGGTATAACATGCTATAACGTCATTCTCTGTTGCTTCATGAAGTGTTAATTCGAGTGAGACTTCTGTATGTAAATCCTAGTGGTGTGCAAACTGTGTCAAAGTAAACGCGGCCGCACATGTGTGGTGTTAAGTAGCTGAACTGTGTTGTACGCCAGATAGTAAGTGTTACTAACGTGCTGCCATGCCGTGCTGGTTCATAGACTACAGATATTTCCATTCATTATCATTTCCCTGAGCCCCAAGATACAGACTAACTGTCGAGTTTGGGGCTCACAGACAAATTACATATTGTAACTTAGCTGTAGGTAGCACTTTAAACTACTTATGTCGTCTCAATTATAATTAACCTGTGAACCTGCTTACTGTATTACCTGGACAATACAATATTTTTTATTTTCTATTTTTATTGTAATAACAGAATACAGATAATCATTGTGACTGCTCTGGTCTAGTGGTCGCAAGCAAGCGTTACTCCTGAGCCCGGTCCTGGGTCTGGGATTTCTCTTGTGCGGGTTGATGGCAATGGGCTCGCCCCCTATTACATGGCACTTAAACATAACTGGCGTAATGTGGGTGTACTGTAGGTACACATCTTCCTGATGTTGTTTTATTGTAACAATGTGCACAATACACCCACATGTCGCCAGTCATTACTTAGTAGCACCAATATAATAGGGGGCGGGATTTCTCCAGTGCCTTTAGTGCATTTACAAAGAAATCTGTCGTCTGCAGCGCTAATATGTTATTCATATTTGGTGTTGCGAACTTGTAACCAATTGCGTAGAACGCAGAGTGGTCAACCACTTCGCCGTAAAATGTGGAGCTAGTCACCAATTCTCTAGCTGCAAGATTGCGGCACCTTAATTGTGTAACACACTTTCAATCTCAATCTGAATCATTTTGAAGGATATTGCTAATCCATTGCTTCATATCTTCGAAACAATTCTCTGCTCAACAACGTAAATAACGCAATGAATGTTGTTGAACTGTCAAAGTCAAAGCATTTATTTTAAACAGGCACATAAAAGGCACTTTTGAACCCCAAAAATTACAGTAAAATAGAATTGATTCTAGTCAATGAAAGCCAGTTACTGTTAATGTGTTACGCAATCTCCCCGCGGATTTCCTTTTTGTAGATAGATCACAATATTTTTAGTTATACAATTATCTCCACTAACTACTACGTATTTCGTTTTACATCCTGAATTCTAATCGTTTTTTTTTTCCGGATGGGAAATCATCAAATGACCCCTCCCGCTCTGGGTGGAGCGGAAGGGAGTGTCAGACTCTTACTGACTAAAACCCACCCATGTTCCTTCCTTTTCCCTTTATGTTCCGGGGTAGCGGTAACCCTTTCGGACAATCCCGCTGACCCGGCAGGCTTCGGCCATAAGGGGCCCCTCAGATTATGCTGACAACTCTTTGAGGCGTGCGTGGAACACTTACGCGCCGTCCGGCACGGGCCTGGTCCTGTTCGGGCGGTGAGCTACCCATTGCTCTCCGCCCGCAGGCCCGCGCCTACGGTGGCCGGGAGTCGTCACGCGGCTCCCAACGCTCGGAGCGTCTCCCGCGGCGGCTGGGACGGGAGGCTCTCTCCCTCATCCGTCCCGCCAATTCTATTCGTTTGCGGTTTTCGTTTCCTAGTTCGCGGTAATTCCCCGCTGGCCGCAAGTCTATGATGACTGTTCAAAATACAAACTAAAAAAGTTTGTGTAGGTATTATTTAGGTACTTGATAATTTTGGAAAAATGTTTTACTACGTGGCAATGTGTCACGTAATCTGACATTCACACACCAAAGTTGAATGATAGGAGAATCTCAAAATAATCAGTGGCTGCAGCGTTTTCATTGGCTTAAATATATTAGGTACTTTAAAGAAAAACATCGAAAACATGGGCTATAAATAACCACCCTATAAATATCTATACTAAAAATAATAACAAATCAATCTGTTAAAAACATTCTGGTTATGAGTCACAACATAACGAGAAAAAATGAAATAAAACTGGCACAATCACTATTATCACAGCATCAGCCACGCGGCCGGCGACTGCGCACGCGCAGTGTTCTAGATAAAAACAAAAAAACTATCGCTTTGTTTAAAAACTAGGCTATCTGACTTACGAAAGGTTTTCAACAACAATTGCCCTGACTGCATCGTTGGTCTAGCGGTTGCAAATGCTACTGTTGTCCTGGCTTCGATTACCAGATAGTGAATTTTTTTTTTGGGGTTTTAGTAATTCCTCAGTAGTAACAGCCCGGAGCTGCTACTACTGGGGAATTACTAACCACCAAATGCAGACATTTGGGCCCTATTAGTGGCAATAGATCCGCCCCCTATTATAAGGGAGTTAAGCATAACTGGCCAAATATAGGTGTTCTATAAACCTCCGACTAACCCTTAGGGCTTTACAGGCGCAAATGATATGTTAAGTTACACAAACAGATTCAATTTTCGGAGACATAGCCGGTCGATATTAGCCTTGACTTGCCTACGTGAGCAGGCGATAGAAATAATTATAAAGACCCGGCTTAGAAGCCCTACAGGCGTCGGCTCGGTGCACTGGGGTCGACAAATTTGTGATCGCAGTTATTGCATGAGTGAATGTGGGAGGACGCTTCTGCTTATCCTCTTGACGTCATTTCTTAAGGTGAATATACATTAGAGCATTTCCATATAATGTAACCTCCGTTTCCAAAAGCATTTTTATGTAATGTATCGTTCCTGCGAATGCTCGACGCTGCGTTCAACGTAATGCTCACGGCGAGTGAACATTTACCTGTAACATTTCTTTCTACCTTGCGTTCATTGGCGACGATTGTGCGTTCTTGCGCTCGTACCTTTGGTCTATAAAATGTTACACCAATACGCTCATTGGTTTTTGAAATCAGGTTGTAACAATACATCGAGCGTCTTGTTGTTGTTTTAGGCTGATTCTTCCTAACAATTGCGGGTACCTCGTGTCACGCAAAACAAAAACACAATGTACAGTCGCCTGCAGAGAAAACGGGACCCCTCAACGCTCACTTTTGTAAGGCGGGGGGGGTCGTTTTCTCTGCAGGCGTCCGTACAAAGACAACAACACACAATGTGTAAAGATAGAGCAAACGATGATGCCTGTGCTATTATTGCTTAGCGTTCTTACTGATTTTTTTCGTTTTTTTTTTGTCGTAGCGTGATGTTTAATAATCAAGTTCTTGAGGAAGGCTAATATAAGTATCAGCCTTCCTCAAGAATTTGGCTATCAAAAGCAAGAAGATTTTTTCAAATCCAACCGGTAGTTCCAGAGATTACCGCGTTCAAACAAACAAACTCTTCAACTTTATTATTACTTTTTTTTTTAATGATGTTAACTAGTGCTTGACTGCGATCCAGTGATGCAATCGTTGATGGTAAAGCGCACTAATTTATTATGAGCCTATTCACTCTAGCCTTGAAGACACTTAAATAGATAGATAGATAGATAGTATAGGTAGATGTGGAATCTAGCGTGTTCCATTATACGGAAGTTGTCAAAACAACAAAGTAATCGTGGAAGTGAGTTATTTTTAACAAAAAACAAAAGATGAACGTCGCTGTTTCGTAACGATCACAAAGTGCATCACTTTGGTGAAATAACTTCGACGTGCAATAAACTGGATTACATAAACGAACGTTTTTGCATTACAGTAATCTGTGGTTACATTTGGTTACTGTAGGACTTTACTATGGAGTTTAAAGTATTCAAGACAAGGCGCTATAGTTATTTTTATTGATTTGAATGATTTTGCTGTAGGTAAGGCTATTCTCAGACACGAGAACGACAACAGGAAAGATAGGTATGTGAGTCGATTGCATACAAAAATCCGACTTTCTCATAAAATTAACCCAAGGACATCAAACCCAAGGCCTCGTGCTCGGCAGTGGCACTCCTCACCACTAGACCAAAGAACAGTAGCTTGGTAAATCTATACGAATAAATAAATTGAAGTGTCTCTTTCTAATGTCAAAATAACAGCTTTTTACTAAATGCATATGGAAGAACATACGGAACGTATGATAAAAAACATTTTTTTTTTTAAATTTGTCTGTCTGGTTGTTCCGGCTAATGACAGCTGAACCGTTTTTGATAAGACTTTCAATGGCAGATAGTTGATGTGTAAGGAGTAAGTTAGGCTTACTTTTATTTTAGAAAAAAAAAAAAATAAACGCTCCGTGCAAAAAAAAATAAACCCCATGAAATCCACTTTGTTTTCCGACATGCAAGCGAAAGAAGTCGCGGGCACAGCTAGTATTGTATAGATAGCGAATAAATAAGACTTTTCAAGTAGGCCATTTATAATAGATATTGTCAATACTAGAGAATACAATAAAGGTTTGTCATGAGCGATCGGCACAGTTGTCACAGGTCACAACCCGATCAAACAATACTTTATGTATCTGCTGTGCAGTCGATAAGGTCAGCCGCACGCGAAGGTCAGGTCTGATACCAGTTTTGATGCACGATGCGTATCAAAAGAGTATTGTGTTTTTAACATCATTATTTTTCGTTAAACATACCAACTACCAAGCAACCCAACCAACCACCACAAACCACACACCAACTATCATATGTACACACTATGGAATGCAATAAAGTATTGAGTGTAAACTTACGCCTTTTTCCTATGGTAGGCAGAAACTCCACCTGCAGCCTAATTACGTAACACATTTTCGGCAAATGATTGAGATTAATTGGTTTCGTTTCGATCGCTTTTTGTTTCATTTTACGATTTTCGTATTGCGTAACTCCGCTATCATTTAATAGCAACAGCTGTTGGTCTGAAACCCTAAAGAGTGAACGATATGTGCTTAAGAAAATCGTAAAATGAAACAAAAAGCGATCGAAACGAAACCAATTAATCTCAATCATTTGCCGAAAATGTGTTACGCAATTAGGCTGCCGCTTCTTCTTCGAATCGCTGGCACGACAGTTACCTATTCAAATTTTGTTGGCCCAAATCTTCGCCACTTGCACAGCGTTATAGTTAGTTACCCTCCATCCTCAGGTTGTAACCTTCCGTGGTCCATTTGGAAGTCCTTGAACCGTCTCCGAACCCAAGTGATAAGGAGTGTAAGTACCTCGTAAAGTGGGACCTTGACGGAACGGCAGCAGGGTGGGTATGAATATTGAGTTGTGTCACAAATCATGCTCCAACTCCTATCCTGCCCTCTGTGCCAAAACATGCAGCCAAACTGAACTCTGCTACGATCCATAGCTACTCCCTTTGCTTCTTTTACGTTCATACATTTTTCGTTAAATACCTATGTCGATTTAAACGGCAGGGGTTCTGTGCTTATATTTCTTGAATTACGATAAAGTCGTCACAATATCGTTAATTCTATTTTACTTGAAAAATAAAAACATAACCCTGTTTTTGGGCGTCTCTGCAGTCGGGTAAACTTGACAGTTCTAATTCAACGTGGATCAATAATGTGTAAACTAATATAATGCAAAAAAGTTGGTAACTTTATATTCTTTTGTGATTAAAATTATTGCGAAATACTGAAGTATGAATCATGCTTAGAGTTACCGGTTTATTTAATAACTTGGATTATTACTCATGCAACGTTGTTGTATAATAGAGTATTTTTATATTTTTTTTATAAAATTGGCAGTATTCGTTGTAATTCCTGTATCAAAAAAACCCCCGGAGAAAATGTCACAGTATTGTCCAAAATAAGTGATTGAATCGATATTTGATTATTATCAACAGTTATCATAGTATTTAATAGAGTCAAAAATGACGATAAACCTGGCCTCATTAACAGATTCCACCAGATAAAACTCTTCTTTATCAAACTCTTTCCACAGCCTTTTCTTACCTAACTGGGGTCGGCTTCCAGTCAATCCGGATGCAGCTGAATATCAGTATTTTACCTGGAGCTTCTGCCTATCTAACATCCACAAGCCAGTTACAATCCATCCATGTTAATATATTATAATTATGAATGCGAAAGTAATTGCCTGTCTGATACCTTTTCATGCCTTAACGGCTGAACGGATTTCGCTGTAATATGGTTAGGACATATTAACCAAACAACAATCTACATGGTCTTCACATTTTCTGACCGAGATTATGTCTGGACTTTAAAAGAGACTGAGTTTGTTTCGGCCTTTCTTCTCAGAGTAGTCAGATAGGAAACACCGACCACATCTAGTTTAAAAAAAATATGATTGACGTGAAAAAGTGTTTGTACAGACGCCAGCAGGTCAAGCTACCCGAAACTGTCAAATTTTCCCAATCAACCTTGAACCTTAATGCTATAGCAATAAAGTTGGAAATCTATTAAAGAAATTTGACAAATTGTAGTAGCTTGATGTGCTGGCGTCTGTACAAACCTACTTAAACAAAATAAAATCATTTGTCATTATACTTTTTATCCTGTAGTATGTTCCCGTGGGATAATAACTGACCTCCAAAAAAGCCAAAAGTTAGTCTTTTCTATAAAAACCTCCTTTGTCCACAGCCACATCTCTCAGGTCCGTCCTCATCAACGTGCCCGCCAACGCGACAGTAGTCGACGGCAATTGCACTGCCGCCGACCAATGGATCCAGGTCAGCTGGCTGAACAGGAACACCTCCACCCTGGCCAACAACATGACGCTGGTGTACCACAGGAATGAGACCACCAAGAACTATGGACTGAAGAGCCTGAATGTTTCGCTTTCGCCTGAGAACTTCGTCAATAGTTGTGAGTATATGTTTGTGTATTACTTTTTGTCAATGCATAAGGTCCCCTTAATTATCAAAATAGGTACAGTCACCAAAAGAGATAAGTAACCAGGGTCGTCGGAAATACTTGAAGCTTAGTAAGAAACTGATGGATGTTTTCGAATGAAATTTAATTTGATAAATTAACTGTTTGTTTTCTATTAATTAAACTACATATATCCGACGACCCTGGTTACTTATCTTCTTTGGTGACCTTACATAATTACCTGAGTTACCCTCCAGAATGATGAAAGAAGCTAAACTCTTAGCTCACAGATGACGTATCAAAATGATCTCAATCCTCCATTTAGATACTCCAATCTCCCAAAGTTAAAGTCAAATTAACATGGTCCTACCAAAGCAAATGGACCCTTGTGGTCTGTTGGCCATTTAATAGTAATGTCTAAAATAAATAGTGTAGCCCATAAATGTTGATATCAATTCATGAACTGTTACTATTATAATTCTGCGTTTATAATACAAACTAGTTGGCCTCAATTGAACTTTGATCTTGTCTTTATCGGCGACTTCTTTTTACTAATAATTATGTAAGTATGCAGAAGTTCGTAAAATATAGGACCAGTTAAATACGCACTAATTAAGTTAAATAAATTTTCATACATTACATCAACTAAAGGCTGATTTTTCAGTCGACAGATAATTTTTATTCAAAATTGACGTCAAACTGTTTTTGTATGGAAGAACTGTCAAAAATTGAAAATTATTCCCCGGATAAAATTATTTGGCGTTGGAATAATCAGCCCTAAGAAAGATAAATAGAGAAATCTTAATACAAACAAACCAGGATAAATAAAATGTACAGTGGTTTAAAAGATGGTATATCACTATCATCATTGTGATAACCTCAATTCTTTTGGGGAAGTCCCGGAACATGCATACGCATGCGCAAACACGTGTCGTCTGTCAGTTACTTCTTCTAAGGGACTAATCACACTTATTCAGTCGCTGAGCTGAACAGAGCTGAATACGTGTGGTTAGTCCCTAAGTCTTATCATGTAAAACAGATTCATAAGAATTAAAAATATTGCATAACCGGCCTTTAGAACTATGAGGATCAGGTTAGAAATTTCATTTTTTTTTCTATTGAATTTTCCATATTCCGACCAGGCGGGTGTGTCTGGTGGGCAACTGCCCGAGGTTGTGGTCGAGATTTTAAATTATATAAATCGCACGAATAACTGAGGGGCAATTCCCGAATTTTTAAGAACATTCTCATTCAAATCTCTCTTATTCAAGTCTTAATCTATGATGAAATTGTGCCTAGTTTTTGAACGTTTTATTACGGGAATTGGTCTTCTGATATCACTATGTAGGATACGTCAGTGTAGTTCGTATGTGTCTTCACAGATAAAACGAAATCTTAATTTTCATACAGACCACTAAATTTTAATTTCTTAATTCCAGCATCCAAGGACCCGATGGAACTGTACCACGGCACTGAATGGCAGACTCCACTGGCCACCTCATACCGCTGCAAGACCGCCACACTGCTGAACATGACGTCAGAGTCTGCTAGCGCAGTGGCCGTGCTCACCCTGTCCAGGCTGCAGGAGGAGGCCTATCGCACTACGAATGGCACCGGATTCAGTGCTGGTGAGTAAACTTCATCTTCTACTTATTAAAATGTTTTTGAGCTATGTGCCAGCTCGCACATGTAGGCTGTTTCCGAGTGCTTATAATAAGACCAAATATTTTTTAAAAAGTGTGATCAGATAACCGATAATAAATTCAAAATATTTTATTTCACATTTAAACCTAAGTAACGTCACAGAAATTATTTGTTTATCAAATTGCCTACCTACTTAAATTGTCCGTATATTCAAATCACAACTGTCATTCTTTGACAGTTGTAAAAAAAGGCTGAAACACGACAAATTGACCTAGGGTGTCATTGTGATGGACAATTAATTTTCCTTACCGTACATGGGCCCTTATTAGTCAGAAGTTAGGTGCACGGTTCGAATTGTTTGTCTCTCATGGATAAGAACCGGCAAGATATTCCATGGTTATTCTTTTAAAAATAATAAATAAGCCCAAGGCCCTGAAAGTAAACAAATAAAGTTGGTTGTGTATAAAAAGCACACCGATAGCGCACACGCTGCCAGACGCTTGATAAGGGCCTGATAACGCGTACTGAACGTACTGATAGCATCGAAAACGTGGTCGTAATGACTGATTTACTGTTTTTTATTATGCTGTGGATTTTACAGTTACAACCGTCATTTCACGGCATTGTAATATTTTAAACTTATCGTGAAATTGGAATAAATATCCTGTTCCTTTTTTATTATGAGTCAGCGAAGTGACAAACGGCTTGAATTGTATTGTTAAAATATTGCCTTGTTAAGAGACAAGTTGCAATTAGCGGAATTTGCTCCCACGCTAACTCTTTCGAGAGGGGCTTTTTTTTTTTTTTTTTTCGGGATGGGAAATCATCAAATGACCCCTCCCGCTCTGGGTGGAGCGGAAGGGAGTGTCAGACTCTTACTGACTAAAACCCACCCATGTTCCTTCCTTCGCCCTTTATGTTCCGGGGTAGCGGTAACCCTTGTAGCGATAATAGTATGTAATAATAGCCGCACGGGTCGAACGATCACGCTATGCTTCGCTTGCCGCGGTTGTTCCGTAGATCGGTGACCATCTTTACATACCAAGAAAGACCCCTCCGTGCCTCTTGATCTTTGACAGTCGTTACGGGTTGTCTGAAGCCCGAAAGTCTGACAACCAGTCTTACCGAGGGGTACCCAGTAACGAGGTTGTGGATGTCAAATAGGCAGTCGCTCCATGTAAAATACTTAGCTTACTAATTCAGCTGCTTCCGGTTAGACTGGAAGCTGACTCTAGATTTTAGTCGGTTAAAAAATCATGATAGTAGTCAGAGTGCGCCTAGTTGGATTGCCCTCGAATATCTTCCTGTATCGCTAGTGTGTTCACAAACACAAGTTTCACACCCAGCCTGAGCCAGATTACAGCCATGTTAAGCGGACGCTAAACCCTGATAACTCTCGCTCACAGACATGTTTTGATCGTACTACGTGACGTCATAAACAAAATTCAACTTAATTGTGTTCAGCATATGGCTGAAAGTCCTATAACGAAGTAACATCACGCGTATTCCAATATGATTTTTATTTCTGACAGAAATGAACTGTAGATGCTCTTTGAACTTGACTTTTGATTGTTTTACCGCATCTCTGAACACCTGCGCAAGCGTTTCTTTTAAATGATCGATTATACAGAGTACAGGAACGTTTGTTTTACCAACTATATCCCCATGTTTTGACATATTTCGGCCCGCCAAATCTTCTTTTTTAATACAATATATATGTAATGTAATTCTTGTGGTAGTGTGTCAAACAGGCTAATTATAACATAATATTATGTTTTAAATGATAACTCTCAAGTTCTATCAAATTCGGCGATAAACCTCACCAAACCATGGTTGTTATCTTGCATTATCTATACATATTATAAATTAGTCAGCGCCTAAAGTAAATTTACGTATTTTTAGTAGCCATGTTTTTAATGACGTCTAAACTGTCTATGGAGTATCTTAATTTGAAAGGACTAAACTAATATTTATCTTCTGATCTTTTCTTAATGAAATAGAAAGAAAAATATGCACTGAACTTAAATTTAGTTTAGTTCGTGAACAAGGGAATCGACGCCAATGCTTTACATGTTGGCTTTGTGTCGTATCAAAATGTGCGATAAACTACACCAAACAATCTTTATCATCTTATAACACTGTGGATACACTGTGCTCGATCTGTGTTTATATATTACTTTAGATACATAACGATTATTATTTTGTTTATATATTAGTTTTCCTCGACCTAGCCGGGTAGAACTGATGGCACGGACTCAAGCCAAGTGTCCACCAGTGGGGTTAAGTGTTATTATGACTGTGCTAATGCTATTTGTCGTGTTACAGCTCGCGAGTGCGGCGGCGGCGACGTGCCGGACGCGGTGCCCATCGCCGTGGGCTGCGCGTTGGGCGGGCTCGTGGTGGTGGTGCTGGTGGCCTACCTCGTGGGCCGCAGGCGCTCCGCCGCCAGGGGGTACCTCTCCATGTAAACTATACGTGTAAGTGCACTTTTGATGATCTAAACACGCTGAGCAGACGACGGGCAATTTGTCCGCGACGATAGAACGTATGGACATTTAAGTACAACGCACACGCACATAACCGTGCCACCGATGCTTGCCGGATGAGCTCTCTCGTAGTCATTCGCGGTTAAAATGTCCTTGTGTGGACTCAAACAATATAAAAGCAAAATGCAATCAGTTACGGTATCAAGGACCTCGTAATAGCTTCACAATTTTTGACAGGAACTCCCAGTAAATTGAAACTTCACTAATAACAATGAAGAGACAATTACAACGCTAATTAGTAGACTTGGTACCCCGGAGGGCCGACAGCTTGCGTACCATGCAGAAAAAAAGCAATTTTCTTAAATAGAACCGGTGTCACTTTTAACAACTTCTAATAAAACCAATTTCCATTGCAGATATCGGCCGCCCGAAGATTCGGCGACAGTAGTGAATATATGAAAATATTGAAAACAGTTATACATTGTTTGCGACGCATTTACCCGCACCCCTCACTATGTGGCTAAATCCCACTTCTCTGCCTATCCCTCATTGTACTTGTATTGTCCTTATATCGTTAATTAATACTAAAGCATAAAACATAGCATTTTATCGTCCATAAAGCGCTGGGCTTTAGATTTCACGTTGATTTAGAACATCATCAGTTTTTAGTGGCTCACCAATGTGCGGTAATTAAAGGCTATATACGTATACCATTTTTGGTTTTCAGTTCCAAATCTGTTTGTTTTTTTTTTATGTCTGTTTTTCTACATTGACTGGCAATTACTGAATATGATTGTAAAGTAGGCACTATAGTATTTTAATCCCAAATACTGGCTTAATAACAAATATAATCCAAAAAATTTAGTTTTTAGCGGGCAGATGGTGTATAGTTGAATTTGCTCAAAATTAATACAAAATACTGATTATTCCATATTTATTTGATTATTTTACTAAAGAATTTCTGTCACCTGTTTTCTAATTATAGTACCCTTTGCCATGGATAATATAATTAGCGAACTGACCGTGACAAAGTTGTACACTGAAATCTAATTTTCCTCTAAAAATAATTTTGTTGTTAGTCTTTTTTCTTTCGGCCATAATAGTGTAAAAAATAACTGCAAACTAATAAAAATCCAATCAAAATAGATACAGTAACATTGTAAAAATGTGATGTAGTAGTAATTTTAAAACGAAGAAGGAGGGTAGAGTAGTATCTTTTGTTTGTCAAAATTATGCAATAATTATTATTTTAATATCTTCAATTTTTAGACTTTTATATTTTTATGTGCTTTGTTTTAGTCCAAAGATTTATTATCATTTCAGTTATATGCATGTATAACTAAACTACTTATATGTATAATGGAGTCAATTTATTGTCAAAATGTCCATAATATCCGTAAATATTATTAAAAACATCCGTTTAGGTGTAGTTAGTCTATAATAAAATGAATGCAGTGTCTTTCTTTTATTAGAATTTAGTATTCAGACTATTTTAAGTGTAACAGTTAAAAGCTGGACAATATCATTTCTGTATTTACAATGTATGGTCTCCAGTGTTGCCATACCAAAAGTTAAATTTCATCATCCAAGTACAATAACTATCCTTAAAAAGTTGCTAAATTACATATTTGAACTGCGGGAAAACTCCAAGTGAGAATGGCAACACTGACAATCATAGATTTTATCGACATTTCATTAATACTGTGTCGCCAGAGTATAAAATAATAATATTGTAAATGGCAATAAGTTGCCCAGTGTTGTGGCTACGTTATTTGCAGTCGAGAAAATAGATAACTTATTTTGACTTTTACGTTTAGTTTATACGGAGTTTGTCGTTAATAATAATCGACTGCAGATAATTTGCTAGGTGATGGAAAGCGAAGGGTATTGTCGGGAGTTTGATTTCGGGTAAAATCTACTTACTATACGGCTCACTTAACCGACTTATAATTTTAACATTTAACGTATATATTTGATTCTTTCTTCTGTAAAAAAAGTCAGCCGTATAGCAGATCGATGACAACTTACTAAAAATGTGACTTTAATACTAAAACTAAGAATCGGTTCGGTTTAGTATCAAATATTCATTTTTTCGTAAGCCGTGCCGTGATTGATGTAGGATTCGAAAAAAAGAAATAAATGTTTTTTATTGCCACAGTCGACTTTTATTTATTATTTCTTCCTCTGAAAAGCAGTTAAAATAAATACGTATTTTATATACATCGACCAAATTATTTATGTACAATTATATCTATTGAACACTTGTTTATTAAATAAATTATATTTGTGACAAAGAATCGCTCTCTTTAATTATTAAAGCTGATTCCTATTTATTTACAAAACTAATACGCATATATCTGCTTGAACATAGTGCTCATGAAACATTTCTATTAAAGGTAATTCATATTACTTTGTCAAAAAAAAAAAAACCTGTCTTAACACAAAATGGAACAATAAGGGGTTTATTTTATAAACGATGTTTAAAGTTAAGTGACATTTAAACGTCAAAAATGTATGGTTAAACAGTCTCTTATCACTACTTAACTTTAAGCAACGTTTATGAATTCGGAGCTATGATCCTCAACATTTTATTCGGCTACTGCACGCGTATTTTCATTTCCGTGTTCAATCCGACACACCGGTTGCGTGAGATCACCACGCTAATGTAGCACGGCAGATCCCTACCAAAACCATGCTCAGTTCTCTTGATCCTATAAAAAAATCTTGTTTTTACAAAACAGTGTATGTAAGTACATCTGAATTGAACACTGATTTGAAGTGGTCTGTTCCAAGATTTATTGTGCTGAATCCAAAATACACTGAGGGTCGGTTGTTTCAAACAGTTGGTTAACGTAAGATACCAATAACGTAACGTAGTTGGTAACGTAATAATAACGATTATATGCTCGTTATTATTTGACGTACGGCAAGGCCATCATTTTGTAATTGTAATTTGAAACAACGCTTTTTTTTGGTTTGACGATAGCGACATATTTGACGTATATGCGTACGCGTGCGTCAAGTGGACGTGAAACAACCCGCCCTATATGAATAATATTATAGTCGGGAATAGAAAGCTGTTTTTACGAAATAGTCAATATTATACTAAAACGCCATGCGATCGATGTCTCGAATTAAACACGCAAAGTGAAATATGCTAACCGCACACAGTAACACTTGCTACATTGTTCTACTCTACTCTAGTGACTATATTTAAATGCACCTTTATACTATTGAAGAAAAAATAACCAGAACAATTTCTAAAACAGCTGTGGATGTGATTTGTTAAATGAAAGAGAACAAGGAACTGTCGGTAGTACAATAACATCTAAGATAACTAAACTAAACGCCAAGACTCGTTGGCAAACGCGGTCATAAAACGCGCGAATAAGGCACGTGTCCCACTGCCGGCGATAAGCGAGAAGCGAGTAGTCCTAGCAACTAAAAACCAGCACCCTAATTGTTTCGAAGGATATTGTTAATCCATTGCTTCATCTGTTCGAAAAATTTGCTCAACAACGCAATACTTAAATGTTGTTGAACTGTCAAAATGAAAGCAACTGCGGGGTTGGGGGGTCGTTGCAAGTTGCTTGTTTGACAGAGTTCTCGGGTCGTGTGAACAGTCGACAATCAACTATTAATATATGATGTATCTCTTTTACTGACAGGGGCCTGCAATCTTTTCTACATTTCTTGAGCGAGAAAATATTCGATAGCTAGTCGCTTCTACGTCAGCGGTGGAACTGGTACTTAAGACGGTGAATATCTGTATTTCCAATTAAAACTCAATTTTTAAACTCTTGTCATCTCGTTCCCATGTTTCATGACCGCGCCACGAAGACGCACGCTGGCGTACACCGTAAAAACAAAGTAAAGTAAATAAACTAAAGCATATGTACAATTATTTTAAGAATACTGGTGGAAATATTAAGTACTCTATTTACAACGAGTATTGGTCGCTAGAGTGATGTACTAACTTATCATTATTTACAATACATAGCCTCTTATAAGCCTCGCTGTCAAGGGAACATAATTAAATTGAATAGGCTTTAAAACACGTGTGCATAGAGTATATTTTTCAATATCATGTCACTGACATACCAGTTGGTAGGCTTAATTACTGCATACATTATATATAATGGCACTATTTGGTAAGACTTACACAATATAAGGCACGTTGCAAATCTCAGTCTATTTCAGTTTTATTAAGGCAGCGATAACCATAATTTATGAAGGGGACAATCAACCTAAAGTAAATTCAAATACTTCTTTCCAATTGATGTTATTTCGACTTAAACAAATATCAACTTTATGATAGTGTTATTAAAGTTCATTTCAGAATGACTAGTATTATTAAAAATGTTTGAAGTTCGTAGCGTAAACTGAACTTAATATATAAGTAATAAAGTTGTTTTTCCAAAATCACATATTTGTTTACGTGTTTGGAAAATAAATCATGTATGCAGTTTACGCTTCTTGGGCAAAATGGAGTTGAAGGATGGGTAGCCAGGTTGAAGCACTGAGCAATGATGCTATGCTTTTTCTATATTTATATTATAAGGACAGAATTACCCAGGTACTTTATTAGAAAACACTGAAGGCCAAAAATAAGCTGGTATATAAATTACATAATGGTTGAATGACATAAAGGTTCAACAAAATCAGTAAGCAACATTGGCCAATGCACAAAAATAAACAAAGACGCATCGCTGCCAAATATTTAGAACAAAATTAATCGTAATTCAGCGTTTATCTTGTAGGTACTTTAAGTTCATGTTATGTTTTTCATGCAATTTTATACCGTTTAAGTATCCGTATACAGTCCCTTTTAGGTTAAACATGGCACTTCAACAATCAACGATTACCATCGTCGGTAACATTGTAATTTGAACCTTATTGCTTACTGCTGAAAGTCTACTGCGGAATGGGGCAGGAGTCGAGCAGTACATTGTGTAAGGACTCCATTTCCGTCCAGTCTCGTTTTTGTCCGCCCACTGTGACGTCACGAATGCATCCGTTGAAGTTTTTACCGCCTTCTGTAGACTCCATTACACCTTCTGAAAACAAATATCATTCGGTTACTTTTTTTGTTCTTTTATATACTTAGATTATTTTCTATTTTGTGAATGAGAACGTTGTAGGCTTATGATGATTGACTTGAAACACCACGGTTGCTCTTTTAAAAATAATTAACTGTACAATATGGGAGATATGGGAGGACAGTGCAGGCCTGCCAACAAGCACACAGACCCGGCAGCCCGCCGATGTAGAGCGGCGTGGGCGCGTCGGGCGCGGCGTCCACCAGCAGCGCGGTGGGCGGCGCGGCGCGCAGCGCGGCGCCCGCGTCCAGCTGCAGCGCCGGCGCGCGCGGGTGCAGGCGCGCGCGCACCACGTGCCACGCGCCGTCGCACAGCGCCGCGCCCGCCGCCAGCCGCGCGCGCTCCGGGCCCGCCGGCACCAGCGACAGCACCACCTGCGGAGCTTCATCGTCTTAAACTACGAAAAACACTCTTACTGCTACGAAATGAACGTCCGGTGCGGTAGACTATACGATGTCAAAATGGGTGGACGTAGTCGTATTGTAAAAACATATATGCCATATAGCAAAAGGGTTTCTACTAAGAGACCGCTTTGGTAATTTGGAAAACACTTCAATGATTCCTAAAATTTTATATTTATGTCTGTATATCTAATATTAACACAATTAATCGCAAAGTAATCGCAATTAATATCTACAACCAAAAAAGGAACAAAAACGCCGAAAAATTATTTCTGTCAGTTTTACTGGAGTTAAATTTGCTCTTTAAAAAGCAAACTGCCCAGTAAATAAGAACGCACACTTCTGCAGCCCACTTACCGCGCCATCTTTAACTTCGAGCAGCAGTCCCTGCGCCGCCAGCAGCACTCCGTTGGGCTCGCTGGTGCGGAACTGCAGGCGCAGCTCGGTGGACGCCTCCGAGCCGTCCGACGTCATCAGCCACGAGCTCGACCACGTCGCGTGCGCGTCTCCTGGAAATGTACACATTCAATTTTAAAAGTGAACGAAGACATCAGTAAGATGAAAAATGACAAATTTTGTGTTAGCAGCTCGTCAAAAAATTAAGAATTTCTCCACTCCACACACTTTAAAAGCAAGTCAGGCAATTTAAGTAAGGACGGAGTTACATGGCGTACGATTAATGAGGCTGATGTAGAAGTAGACTGCTATACACTGATGATTATTAATGAAGGCAAAGCTTCGCCAAATTACTGTTTTACACAACTAGAAGTATACGTGACTTACCTCCGAAATATGCCGCTTGTTCAACGTTGGGGAAACACTGGCCAACGCCGTGATGCGCCTGCGCATCCCGCACCAAGTCTTCCGCACGGCCATTTACTGTGACTCGCCGGATGCAGCCGCGGAAACCGGGTAGACGCGTTATCTGAATGTTTTAATAATTAATTATAATTTAATTGTTTTATGCAATACATACATACTTATTACACAGATAACGCTCTCGGACCGAACCCCAGATCAGATATAATATACGAACAAATTACAAACGCAAAGTCGAAGAACATAAATAAAGAAAGAATTTGTCGCATGATATTTTGTAGCCATTATAATTATGGACATACATAGCGAGTAGTGAGAGACTAACAATGGTTCGAGGGATATTTCTCGCAAGTTAATTAAATTACATTCATGTAGGTCGGTCTTAACTCCTGAGGAAACCAGCATGTCCTAGAATTAAAATTTCGAGGACATGTGAAATCCACTAACCCACACTGTGACCGTGAGGTGGATTATGGTTCCTCATAGAGAGGAGGTCTGTGTCCCAGCGGTGGGAACATTAGGCACCTCTCCCACCGTCGACGAGGAAGCAACTAGCTATCGACAAGCTTGTAGGCTGATTATGGAGTGTGTAGGGTTTTGTAACTGACCGCATTGGGCAGGCTGGCGTGCGCGGGCGGCGCGGGCAGCCCCCCCACCAGCAGGCGCGCGGCGCGGGCCGCGGCCGGCGCACGCGCAGCCGCCGCCGCGCCGCGCGCCGACAGCGACACGCGCCCGCGTTGCACCCGCACCGACACCTGGGGGAATAACACACATACATTATTTGCATCCCAATAAACGGGTGTCCGGGGAAATAAAAAATAGGAATAAAAAAATAAACAAAACTTTCTCATTTTTGAATGAGCGCTAGATTGAATTTGGGCTTGTCGACAAGCATACATTTTAAACAGATTATTGACTTAATATTATCTTGTTCGATCTCGTTCCACCAACCTGTCTCCAACTACCATCGCTGACGATGGGCGCAAGCGTGAGCTCCTTTCGCTTACGCCCACGCATCACCAGGCGCAGCTTGCCCTCGCGCAGCATCAGAGCCATGAAGTGCTTCGGCTTCGCTTTGGAACCCTGATGGAAAAGACATACAGTTCAAATTGCTGCGAGAATAAGGGACAAAGTTTTCCAATAGCCAATCAAGTGGACGAGATTGGAGGTTCATAGCTTACTTTTTCCAAACGATTATTAGAAGTGGGTAGAAATGCCGACGAAACAAGAAGTTTTTCATTATCTCTGATGATCGTCGCAATATCTTTGTACAGACGCTAGCACAACAAGCTATCCATAACTGTCAAATTTTCCCAATCAACCTTGAACCTAATGCTTTAGCGATAAAGCTGAAAATGTATTAAAGAAATTTGACAGATTGTAGTAGCTTGATGTGCTGGTGTCTGTACAATCTAATTTTTCTAAATAAACGGTGCCGTTATAAAACGGCCCCTAAATAACTTTACAATGTCAAAAACAATATGATGACATCGCTTTTTTAGGAAACATAACTTTAATTACTACTTCAAGCCGGTAACCATAGTGACCAAAAAAATGTTTTATGTAAGTAAAGGTCACTGAAAACGAAAGAATCGTTAGAAAGTCAACGTTACCGGAGCCAGTAGAATAAGTCCATCATGCGCGAAGGTCCGTATTTGAAGCGACAGCGTTAGTTCCTTGGCGCGCCGGTTCAGCTTGAGGGTGGCGTGGCTGTGTGCGGTGTCACCGAACTTTACTGCACCGGCTTCTACCGTATATGATGATGTCTGCGGAGATTTTTCATAAGTAAAATAAGGGAGTAAGCGAAGCATTATTGTCAAAATTCAGTCACATTTTACATTAATGTAACCAAAGTATAGCAGTGTTCATAATCTCAGATAATTTACGTCCCAGCGCCACTTAATCAGTTATCTACTTTAGTGAAATGTATTCTAAGTTGATTTTTGAGTGACCATTTGTAAGAAAAAGGTCCTAATAAGTTTTTGGTTGCAAAAGAATTATTGAGTTTGTTGTTCCATAACTTGATAATTATCTCAAATTCTTAATTCAAATATAGGTAGGTACGAGTAAGTAATCGATTTTTAAAACACTTTTAGATAATATCGCGTATGACGCGAAAAGCGCAAGACATGTCGTTGTGGCGATGCTTCGGTGAGGTCTATGTTCAGCAGTGTACGTCTTTCGGCTGAATAATGATGATGGTACCTTCGTGCAGCCGGCGCCGTCGGGCTGCGCCTGCAGCGCGCGCGGCTCTGTGCGCGGCGCGTGCGCAGGCGGCCCGTCCGCGCGGCCCAGCTGGGCGCCGCTCCATGACACTGCTGTCTCCAGGCCCACCAGTCTGGGATATAGATAGATGCATAAACGAATAGATACATACAACGATAAAATAGTGAGGAAATCGCTAAATGCAGATTTCTTCTTTAATCGTTTGGAGGACACTGAAAGAAAGAAATTTTAATACTATATTAGGTCTATGGGCGTTCAGTGTCCCGCAATGTGCTAACCAACTATTTGGAAAAACATACAACAGTAAAAGTGGTATCATAAATTTAAAAATAGCCAAGCTCTAAAGGTTTTAGAATTATTTGCTAAACAACGAATCAAGACTTCGGTCTGCGCCTGACAATTTTTAATGAAAAGTCCAACAACACATTACCTAACCTGGGAATCGAACCTTACCCACAGCAGTCACACTTGCGAACACTATACCAACGAGTTCGGCGTTTAGGGATCCTAAATAAGCAACTCACTGCGCATCCACTATCAGGTCTGCTAAGGTTCCCTTGAAGGCGGTGAGAGGAACAGGCGCATGCATGAGCTCCCTGACTCCTCCGAGGAACAGCCCCGCAGTGCGCGCGGGGAACGCGGTACCGGCTAGGGGAGCGCTGCTAAAATGCTCCTCATCCACCCATAACTCTAGCTGGAAGGAGAGAAAAGGAAAGGAGAACAGATGAATGGAAATTATCTTTAGTATCGCAACTGTCACACACAGGGCAATTATTAATATACTATTATTAGTATAACATACACTCTCACAGCAGAATTTCGGACAAAAATTTAAGTGTACTAAGTACATAGTACCAAGCGATTTTGGATCATGTCCGGTGCAACTACAAACTTGACTTGCTCCGCACACTATCTAACCTGCAAAGAAATGATTAGAGAAGGGCCCCGGTTTTCTTGCCCGGTGTTAAATGCCAGCTCCTTCAGTACTAGAATGATTGACCAAAAGCAGAGTTTGAAGCTTTGCGCATCCATATTTATTTCTGTAATCGGGGGTTTATTTTGGCGACCGCTATATGGATTTAATGTTAGAAATTAATTTAGAATTTTTCAATACCTACTATTAAAACTACAAGCCAACCGAACAAAACACAACATAGTTAAGTACAAAAAAATTACATGATAACTACCTGTTTATGCATCCGTATGATCCTCACGGTGTGTAGTCTCCCGTCATCAAACCTGGTGCCGTTAGTTCGCAGCCGCACCTCACCCTTGCCAGCCTCTGCGACCACTTCTAGCTCTCCTGCAGAAAATAGCATTTAAAACAATAACACATAAAATGGTGTATTGCCCAAAGGGGTAGACAGAGGTACAGCCAGTTATGCTATAATTTATTATGTTTCAGTCCCACGTTGTATAGGGCGAGCTTATTGCCAATAACCAGGCACAAATCCAGACTTCGCTGACAGACCAATGGCAACACAATATAAACCTTATTCCCTACACGCAAGGTACAAATTACAATACAAACCTCCGATCAACACGAGCGCCAGATAATGCTTGTCTCCATCATCATCATTTACTTCGTTATCAGCGCCGGCAGAGGGCGCGCGGTACAGTAGCAAGCCGTCAGCTGCGCGTGCGCGGAACGACAGGCCTATTGAAGCCTTGCGACGTAGGTGAGGGGACGGGACCTCAATGTAGCCGGTGCCTTTCAGGATGGCTGAGCGAAGCGTCTGTAGACGAGTTAATAGTTGAGAAAATATAAAGATTACAAGTTATAGAAAAGTTTAATCGGTCCTTATATGCTCAGAATACATTTAGGTAACAACTGTGTTTTTATAAACGAAATTGAATCTGATAAGTGTAAAAACCCTTAAATTTTCTTTACAAAACATTTATCGTGATTTTAGTGTGCTTGCTTATTACGAGTAAAAATAAATGCAACATTATGACAAGTTGTTCTATGTCAGTATTGATAAAATAGTTATACTCTCACCCTCTCCCCACAGCGCGGCTCAACTCCATGCCTCGTGGGCGCGTCCAGCAGGTCGTACCCCGAGCGGTCCACGGTGACAGCGCCCACGCAGCCCAGCAGCGGCGGCCCCGGGGCCCCCTGGCCCGGCGGGGCCCCGGCCAGCCAGTAGGGCGCGCGCGCCAGGTCCGGCAGCGCGGCCGGGGACTGCACGGGCGGCGCGGGCGAGCCCAGCGTCTCCTCGCCGTTCACGCGCAGGCTGCCTGCCACAGGACCTCCTCAATACACTCAATACATACACGCTACCGGTAGCCAACTACTATGTTTAGAGCATTCTTTATCTTTTTGAAGTTCTAAAGTGTCTTTTAATGGCCTATTTGAAATAAATGATTTACTTTGAGCAAAGAATAAGAATTCTGAACGTTGACAGTATCCCACTACACTTTTAGAATAAAAGCTTAGATACGTTCCTGACTGATTTGCTGGTGAAGTATGCATATATCTCATAATTATTATTGTACAGCTGTTTGTCTAGCAGCCTATAGTCCAGCGCACATTACCTTTCTCGAGCTTGTTGCTGGCGAACACCCGGATGGCCTGCACGTGCGCCGGCCGGCCGCCGCAGTGCCGCCCGGCCGCCGTGATCTGCAGCCGCGAGCCGCCGTACTCCACCGTGAACACCACGCGGCACTCGCGGAGGGACACTGACACAGAACGGTTCTGGGGAAAAATGCGATAAACAACGCTTTAATAAACCAGAAAATGAGATGATGAAGGAACAACATCGTGAGGAAACCTGGTGGTCTACTCCGAAGTGGTATCGGCCGAATTTTCGGCCGTTTCCTGCTACGAAGTTACTATTTGGTTCGGTCGGTCCCGATCCTACACTCCTACACTCTTTCGAATATTGACTATGGTCCCGACCCAACTGAGCCGATCCGAACTTTTTTCGCATTTTTCAATAATATTCGGTTCGGCCATGTGTCGGTCCGATCCGATCATTCGCACTTTGCACTTCGTAGTAGACCCCCCGAACTTATAATTAATATAAGTCTGAAATCGCCAGCATTGGGCCAATAATAGGCTGGTATTATTACTCCAGGCGAAGACAAGCCGATGTATACGCCATTCTGTAGATGTGTCGCTAGACCTACTACTGCCAAAATGGCTGTTTGATTAAGAAAGGATGGCCCTTTGTAATTTTTTCTACCCTTTTGACCTACAATTTAGGGTTTTCAGTGATCTAACATTTAAGATTCCTACTAAACTTCTAGGGTACTAACATTAGCAGTATCGAGTGCCATGAAGAGCAGCGCATCCTCATCCCTAGTTCGGAAGGTGAAGGCCACACTGAACTGCTTCCTGTCTGCAGGCCGCGCGCGCGATCTCTTCAGCTCCACGTAGCCGGCGCCGTTGAACCACACCATGGACGGCTCTGCACCTCGGCCGCTGTACCATCTGCGGGAGAAATTAATGGTAAAATTAAATACATGTTTTGTGGCGTCGCAGTTGCGTTCATTCGCGGTTTTGGTATTCGTGAAACAGACATTTGTGCGACCAACAAAATTATTTATTCCAAGTCAGGGAATTTGTGTAACGAGGTATATCATCAACTGGTATATAAGTAAACTTATGTAGTACAGCTACACATACAGTACCCGGCTTTAAATATGAAACATCTAGCTTCACATTGGTATCAGGGACAGAGACGAAGCTGTACAAATGCAAACTTTTTAAAACTCTATGTCTCACATTAATAGCCGCGTACTAAAACATGTTTTTGGCAAAACTATTATTTTTCTATCACAAAGCGTACCTCTGTGTACATTGTGTGTATCCAGTACATTGAGGCTGATGCACAAAGTTCCATTGTTCTATAGTGCTGACTTCACTATACAGTGGGCAGGCCATGGTCGTGTTGCGGCCAGTATGCGGGCAGGGCGTATCTACCTACTACTTCTTCGTGTCTGACGCACAATATTCCACAGTCTTATAGTACTGTCACTACTGTACAACGCGTGTATGCATGCGGGCAGACCGTGGTCGTGTAGTGTAGCATGCGTGCGTAGCCATATCTACTTATAATACAGTACGTACCTCTGTGTGCATCCAGTACACTGCGCTTCCTTAGGCTGATGCACGAAGTTCCACAGTCCTATAGTCCTGTCATCACTGTACAAAGCGTGCACACATGCGGGCAGGCCCTGCTCGTGCTTGGGCCAGCCCAGCCACAGCTGCGTGGCGTGCAGGCTCCCCGCACCGGCCGCGCTGGTGTTGCTGGCGGAGACAGCGGTGCCGCCGGCTCGCTCGACTACTAGGCGTGCTGTGTTCCATATCCTGGGTTAACAGTGGTGATGCTTTTATTGTGATACTTAGTACTTTGCCAACCTCTATGATATATACAAGGACAGAAGGTTGGAGGTCCGGAAAAATAAACGATTATAATTTGAGAACCAGTAAGGGCTGAGAGAGACCAATCCACCCAGAATTGCATTTGGCAGTAAATCTCCCCAGCAGTAAACGCCTTTCTGTCGCTCAGAAACTAAAAGTGAGAAACTCGGAGGATGCCTTTAATGTAAAGAAAAGAATAGAGTTTTTTTTTTAGTCAAAGATATTATGTTGTCCGGTGAGGTTTTTTTTACAATACTATACAAAAGTGCCATTCAAGAACAGAAAAGTATAGAGAGAGAGAGTAATTTTGGTCATCGATATCATGTTCTCTGGCAACGTTTTTACAATACTATACAAAATTAGACAGACGACATTTCCATTACTTTAAAAAATGTTTTTTTGTGTGTGCAAGTCTGTATGTAAACAACAAGCTCACCGTTCGATCTCGATCCTGTACGCTGTATGGTCAGCGTCGTCGTGTGTGGGCTGCAGCACCTCGGGGTGCACTATGACGCCCTCCCCGCCCCCCAGGTTCCACGCCAGACGCAGTTTGCTGCCAGTCACTGAAAGCTTCATGTAGCTCTCTGTTTCCTACGAAAGATTTTGAGATGAGGAGGCAGTCAATACAAAAAAAAAATGAGTTTGTTTTTGTATGTAGGAGATCTTTGTACATCGCCGTAGTTTCTTTAGCATGTATTTGTTTTCCGACAGCAAGATTTTGAACGTTATAGCGTTTACGTAATAAGTGGTCACACTGCATCCAATCTAAATCACAGAAATTTTGGTCCAAAATAGTCTCAATACCATTATATGAACACTTACGCACAGCAATCGAGTTATCTTGATTCATTAATACGTTTTTACTCGGATTCAAATCGGACATGCTAGATTCTCTCCTTCCGCATCAAAATTGCTAGCTTGTCACAGCCGCCTTAGAACAAACGCAAGCAATGGCAGTTGACCACTTTCTTACCTTTTTGTAAGGGTGAAAAGTGGTTAGTCGCCATAGAATAGTTTTGCGTGTTTTACGAATGTTTGGTAGGAATGCTTAAATAAACTGGTTATAATAATCACGTTTATATCACGGCAGCTTCGACCTTTCCTGTAGCTAGTTTTGAGTTTATAACTGGCGTTCCAACTGACCTGCGTGTCATCCATGAGGTACAGCAGCGGGCCGTCCCGCAGGCGCGTGTCGAAAGATAGCGCCAGCGCCGCGCGCGACACGGCGGGCGATGCGCCCGACACCGCGTATGCGCGGACGCAGCCAACGCCCGCGCTATCTGGTGATGTTAGTGATACTGAGATCTGTGGAAGATGTGAAGAGCTATAGAAATAGAGCACTATTTGTTTAGAAAAAAATAAAAGACAATGACCAAAAGTCGTACCAAAAAGTCTTGTGCATCAAGATCAGAATATTATAGTAATTATTTTCATTTTTTTAACGACATTACGCGTCGGGTACAAGTATTTGATTTTTGAACAGGGAATTTAACTTAAAGTAAAAAAGTGTTGATGTTGTTTTATTCCATTTACATGACGTTCCGTTTCAAACGATATGATTAATATAACTATAATATTGGATTTTGAAAGTGCCGTACTTTGCCGATTCTACATTAATTAAAAATAACTAGAATAAAATAGAATAGAATTTTTATTTAAACGATTTTTTTGTTTTAGAACAATATTGGCCGTTCGTGTATGACATGTCAAACAAAATAAAGTACCTAGGTTTTCGGTTATTTCGATTTTTTTGAAAATCTCCGTAACCCGGGTTTTGTTTACAAAAAGAACTTTTGTAAGAGTTAATATTATAAGTGTAGATAGTCTATAAAAACAAAGTATGACTTTGATGCAGCATGGTACGGGATTCCATACATCCATGAGCATTGTCGTTTCTTCTATACAAAGTTTCTGGTAATATTTTTACCATGGCTGTAAGTGTATAAAGTTCTTGCATACGACAGAAGAAACAGATTATGGGTTGACCAATGTGAGATTAACTTTTAGTAATGTTTCTGACACATGAAACTGTTATCACGATCATCCAACCATCAATAGTTAGCGGTCTATAACATGTTCAATTTGAATCCACTGTCTAAATAAATATGGCGTAAGGGAGCGTTTTGGCCCCTTGTAATTCTTACTCTTTATTTACCCGATTCAATAAAATATGTTATAGTGCCCAATAACACTGATGGGTGTTTTTTTATGGTTTTCGAGGGCGCTGACGTCGATGAAAGGATAAAATAAAAATCCAAGATGGCGGAGGTACAAATTTTTCGTCACTTCGTACTAGTGTTGTATAAATTGGGAAATGTATTAACAGAGAGAGCTCTGGCACCCATAACACAAGTTTAATTTTAGCTTGGGTGCCAGTGGAGTAATCAGTGATTTATGCAATTTAAAAAAAAGAATATTGTCATAGAATTAACCAATTGCCTAGTGTAAATTGTAAAATTGTAAATAAAGTTATTTATTTATTATTATTATTATTTATTTAAGCGAGTCGTTTTCATGGTTTTCGAGGGCTCTGATGCTGATAGTGAGGTAAAAATGTAGATCAAAGAGGGCGTGTATTACTATACCGACCGAGTCAGCCGCATGGCGGGCGCGTGTGACTTTGTCCCGCAGCGCAGCCAGCGCGGGGCTGAGCGTGGTGGCGGCGGCCGCGTGCTGGCGCGCGCGCGCCGCCGCCGCCGCCGCGAGTGCGTCCGCTGTCTCCGCGCCGCGAACTGTGTTGCCGCGGATTTGGGATACTGCGGAAAAATATAGGAATTCGATAGAATAGATCCGATACATGTCTCTCCGGATTATAGAAAATCTTCAGTCTGCTTCAAAGATTAAAGAGGCAAACAGTACAACGTCACAGCAAACTTTTAAATATAATGTTAAGTCACCAATATACACCAAGAATAAGAATAGACCCAGTATTGAGCCTTGAGGTACACCTAACTGAACTAATAACCCGAAAGATTTCACACCATTAGCATCAACACATTGGAACCTATTATGTAAATTGGAATCTATTACGTTGAGAGATTCGATTTGGCCACCGTGATAACGTAGTTAAATAAAGTGTATCACGGTGCACGCATTCAAAGGCCTTGAGGAGATCACAGAAAACTCCAGTAGCATTTTTTTAAATAAAGGCATGACTTTACTGCTCATTGAGTTTAAATAAAGACGGAAAAAATATAGTATAAAAATAAATGAAGTAAAGAATTTTGACAACAATAGTGGACAATAGTAGGCACCTAAATCGCATAACATAATTATAACTATAATCCACTCACCGTGCTCCTGTGCAGCCCCTAGCGCCGTATCTCCGTGTCTCTGCAGCTCGGTGAGTTGTCTCCTCAGATGGTACCGCACTCGTCTCCGCAGCTCACTGGCTTCGTCATACAGCACCCTGGTGCTTGCGAACACTCTGTCGGCCTGAGCATTTATATATCTATTTATTAATTATATTTATTTTTGCAATAGTGGAAAGTCCGCCGTCTTTTGCATTTTGAGACAGGCACATTCTTTTTTTATACCTTAGACTAGCAAACAAACAGGCGACCCACCGGATGGTAAGTGGTACCGCCGTCTTTGCAGTGGAGGAACGCGCAATTTCAAATTACAATTACATCTATAACTTTTATCCTAGGACCAATACTACATAATATAACCAAAAAGGGAAATCGCGAAAAAAAGCTGCTGTTGCAAACATTTTGTCGAGCTATATGAACATAAATGAATGGAACAGCTGAATTTGTTTCGTGATTTCTGGGTTGGTCCCTGCTTATAAATCTGACAAAACATACATTTATCCGTTGGCCCCTTATAGCAAAGCCTGCATGTGTGCCCTATTTATTTAATTTTTACACGTCTTTGTAGAATAGTTGTACATAAAGCGTCTAATTTAATCAAGCAGTTGGTAAAACTTCACAAATGTGATGGCTATTGCTATCAAACCATATTCAGAGAAAAAAATATGTTAACTAACGCACGGGTTTAACTTTGAACGCAAGAACTAGGTAGGTATATGAGAAATAATGAGTTTGTTTTGTTTTATCATGATTTGATATCGAGAACCGTAACTTCTATGCTGTCGTTTGCCAAGTAATAAAATGGCCAATTTAATACATGCCTGTTCATTAGCCCCTTGCAGTGTGGTCTGCACGCTTGCCCTGGGCCGGCCGCTGAGCTCTCTCTCCTGCCAGCCGAGCCCGCGCAGCATTACACTGACTACGTCGGCGCCGCGCCGCAGATGCTCCAGTTGGCTGCGTAGTTCTGTAAGGGAGATTATGGTTTGAATGATGTATAGACATACTCGTATATCACAGAATCGGATCACAGATTCAAAAATAGATATTTAGCGACACACTGCCATACTTTTGATACAGAGTAATGGTTCTCAAGTTATAATGGCGCCGATTCCCTTGTTCACAAACTAAACTAAATTTAAGTTCAGTGCATCTTTTTCTTTCTATTTCATTAAGAAAAGGACAGAAGATAAATATATTAGTTTAGTCCTGTCAAATTAAGATACTCCATAGACAGTTTAGACGTGATTAAAAACATGGCTACTAAAAATGTGTCAATTTACGTCAGGTGCTGAATAATTTGACAGGACTAAACTAATATTTTAACCTTTTCTTAATGAAATAGAAAGAAAAAGACGCACTGAGTTTAAATTTAGTATAGTTTGTGAACTAGGGAATCGGCACCATTGTAATCAAAACACATGAACGATGAAACGTCAAGCAAACCTTGAGCAACGTCAGTCGAATAAAGGACATCATTCAGGTTTTGAACATTAGAACATGTTCGACACCTGAATGCTGTCCTTTCCTTCTCCCAAAAATTAAAGTGGCGTTACCACTGCTGGAACACAGGCCTCGTTTCGAGAGAATCATCAATCATACCGGTACAAATTTTGGCGTATTTGTGCAATTATTAACGTTATCTTTGCGTTATAAAATGAATTTTATAGCAAAACAATAAGGTATATTTTGTTGTGTTCTAGTAACGCGAATATCTGGTTCCAGCATGAGAACAGTTTAAGATTTTTTCACACTATTTAAAGAATATACCATCAGCTTTCGCCAGCACAGCAGCGCCTCTTCTCTTCAGATCTTCCGATGTAGCCTTTCCTTTAGCCGCACTATGTGCCATGGGAACATTTCCCTGTGCCAGTGACGTGGCAGCTGCAGCAGCTTTTGTGGCTGCATCGGCTGCAGCCGCGGCTTCCTTGACTTGAGTTGCCACATGGGCCCAGGCTTGGGCTGCCGATACTCCTAATGACGCAGCTGCTCGACTGCCCGCGAATAAACTGGGAGAGAGGAAAAGATTTATTCAAAGTTGTTGAGTACCACGAAGACTTACATGTTTAGGAATAGTAACGTGAAGTAGTCCTCCAGCTCAGACTTAAGGGATCGTTGAGTATAATGGTAGGTCAGTAGCGATCTACCAATATATTATATCAAGTCTAGTTCAGTTTGGAAACCTTTTGAAATTGTATTTGATATGATAATATGGACAGTAGTTAAAAATCAGTTCAATCTTAACTACTAATCTTGAACTACGTAAATCACTCTTATTACTGCAATGAAATGCACAATAGTAGATTATGCACCGAGGGGCTAAAGTTGTGTCTTATGTCACGGGCGTCATATTGAATTCAAGCTAGCCCAAGGCAAAGACACCTTTAGCCCAGAGGAGGATACTCTACTTTTTACACCTACTGTGAGAAAATAATAGTACGAAAAACAAAGTATTTATTAAATAAACAAACAGTAAGAATAACATATTTAGAACTAGTTAGTTATATAAATATAAATTTAAAGTTTAAATGCCAAAAGTTCGCGCTTTTATTGCGTCTACCAATAAGTAGCCAAGACACGATCAATTCGATTTTCAAAAAAAAAAGTCTCTTCTACGGTTTTGTTGTGTGTCTATTGATATCACTCTCATGGAAGTGGCGTTTGTGTAAACTAAGCTTTATACAGGGCTGGTAGAATGGTTTTGGATGATTGGCTGTATGCATTTTGAATTTAGAACGTCATTGGAGACGCTCGTGAAAATAGAGAATTTTTGATAAAATGTGATAAATCGACTGTAGTATAGATAGGTTTTATTATTTATTTATTTATTCACGAAATCCACAGCAATCTTTGCGCAGTTTACTTAAAATAAATTAACTAATGTTACAGCCAATTACTATTACGGTATTACGGCGCAGTACGGTATTTGTTATTATTAATGCCAGTTTTAATGTTATTCCATTCCTTTTAAAAATGGTTCGTAGTTATCTAATTATTCTTACAATATTATGTCTTCGAAAACATGGCAACAATATGAAGAAACAGTCGTTATGATTTTGTAGGAAATCGAGAATATCATCCACGTGTAGTAAGGGTATCGAGAATAGCTTTCCTCTTTCTGGCACCAAAGGGTGTTTGTTAGTACTATACTGCCAATTTAGCTGAGCATGTGAGATTCCAAATTCAAATCACATTATTGACCAGCGGGTCATAATGAAATCCAGTACAACATTATTGACCGGCTGTGCCCCGGCCACTAATGACTCACTTTAGGTTAAGGTTGCATGACATATAATTTGACATTTTCGAGCAGGTGGTGTGAAAAGTATTTTTTTCCAATGGCCGCGCGGTTGACGACGTCCGGCGCGACACCGTGTTTTTTTTCTCTACTTACACTACACCAAACTAAGGAAACCAGATTGAACTCCACAACAAAGATATACCACGATCAATCATACAAGTAAAAATATCTTACCTTTTATACTCTTTGGATTTAACACCCAACTCGGCGACATGTTTCTCCACAGCCTCCAAGTACTTCTGCTTATATACAGGCGTGAGGTTGTAGAGGATGCCCTCTTTCTCCTCCGCAGCTAGCGTCAGGACCGCCAGCTCGGAGGCCAGGGTCGGGAACCGGATGCCGAGGCTCTGACCTTGCAGGAGTGAGGAGCGGATCTCGTCGGTGATGTTGTTCGCTGATAGAGTTGTTATGTCCTGGTGAATGGTGAGATGGCATGGTTTAAAACCAAATATATAATCGGTCAAGGCAAGCAGTTTCGCAAAGTGTGAAGGAACGGTGAATGTAAGAAACGTGTAGTGTAGTGTGCATGAAGTTGAAATCTATAACTAAGTACTTAATTAACTGGTTTTGACTGAACATGAAAGTCTAATTCCCATGTATGGCATTCCATAATTTGAAGCAATAATAAAAGTAAAGGGCTTTGACGGTCCGTGGCATACCTACCTGTCGGACATATTGCTTTTTTTTTTTTTTCAAAATGGCGGCCACGCATGTACCCTATATAAATCGATAGCTGACAATCTGACACTAATGCAAACAGAAAACATAATAGAACCAAACCCCGTAAAGTTTCCGAGATATTAACGTTCAAAGTTGATCACGTATGACATCTTTTTGAACAGATGCGTGTTCCAAAAGATGTTGCATAGACGTTTGATTATTATAAACATTCAGAGTGATTATTTCAATCATGTCACGGACCTTCAAAGCCCTTTGACTAACTTTATTTGTTTTACACCTTTTTTTTCGGGGGAAACCTTCGAAAGGTACCCGACCTCCGCGGAGTGTGGGATTTTTACCTCACTCAAACCACCGCGATGATCACCATCAGCACATAGGGGTAGTCCCGGTTCCTCTTAAAATAGCAATTCGCGGACCCTCTCTGTGCAACGCCTGCACCCCCTCCTATTCCATTGTTCATCCTTTTCCACCTACCTCCAAAATAAGCCGGCACCTCAGACCAATATCCTTGACCGCTGCCAACCTAGGCTTAACCCTCTCCTTCAGTGCTGTCACCGCGTCATCAGCCTTCCACACGGTCTCTGCCAACTTCTGCAGGTCTGCCGCCTTCTCCTCCCAGGTGTTCAGCGAGGAGCGCAGGTTGTTCAGACGTCTGTAGGTGTCTTCTAGACGGTAGTTACTCTCTTGGACGGATGTTGATTGGAGATGTGCCTAAAACAGTAAAGATAAGAGATTTTTAAGGGATGACATGTGGTCGAGTCGAGACAGTGGGAGAATGAAAGCAATATTTCTGGCGGGGAATCCTATTATATCAGTAAACTAAAGAAGAAGAGGAATCTAATTGCTAATTGTATGAATAGTACCGTGCATTGATCTTATTTAGATACCTGCGAGATCTATAATTACGACAAAGATTGTGAGTTAATCAATAATATAAATGATAAATGATTTTATTTTGTAAGTAGGTTTGTACAAACACTTTTACACGTCAATATAAGAATAGCATTTATAAAAAAAGAAACCAGTGGAGTGCGCGACTAATAGAAGTTTGTTTATTTTCAACTATATGTCAATTAGCTTAAGATTGATATTTCTATCCCCAGGAATTTCGACAGTCATCCCCGCTACCACTGACTTTATGTTTTTACTATTTAGCATAATCGACCTATAACGTTCCCACTGTTGGGACGCAGGCCTTCTCTCGGTGAGAGGGAGTGGACCATAGTCCACCTCGCGGGGACAGTGCGGGTTAGTGGACACAAGTCTTCAAATTTTTGATTCTAGGACATGCCAGTTTTTTCACGATATTTTCTTCAATTTGAGAGCAGTGGTGATGTAATACACAATGTAAAATGCCTGCCTTGGGTCGAACTCACGACCTACAACTCATATCTCGCTTTTGCTATGTGAGGAACTGATATTCTCATAAAGGTTACACGAGAATAGAAGCGTACATACCTTCAAATATATAGTACTCACCGAATCAAATACATCATTGGCAGCCGTCACATAATCAATGAGCTGCATATCCTTAATCTGCCTGAGCAAATGCTTCGCTTCCTTCAACGCTCTGTGAGCGCTCAAATGCTTCTCCCCGCGAGCAAACTCGTCCAAAGCCTCCACTTGCTCGCTCACTTTCCTCCTCACTTTGAGCACTTCTTCTAGAGCACTCATGCTTTCTAAACTCAAGTAATCTGCTTCTTTTTCTCTTCTTCTCGCTTCGGTTTTTAGACTATTTGCTTTTGTAAATAATCTATGTTCTGTACTCTCTAAAGTACTTATCAAATCTTCTAAGTTTTTGGGATGCACTAGATTGTTCTTTAGTTGGTTGAGACTAGTTTGCAGCGCGGTGGCGTTGTGGGAGAACTCTCTTACGGCGGCAAAAGGTTTCGGTATGCGCTTCAGCTCTGTCGGGTCTGCTTTGGTTCTTAAGCTGGTGGTTAGTGTCTCGACGGAGTCTAGCAGTGTTAGTGTGCAGTTGTCGCATGCTGGAAAATGAGTAAGGTATTAAGTAGTACATAACTGTAGCCTGTGAATTCCACTGCATTTTTTCGTATTTCATCATTTAAAAAAAAACGTTAATAAACCAAAGAAAAAAGACCTGTGCGAGGCAGAAAGGCCTATCTCAGCATAATGCTGCGATATTTAAAAAATAAATACCACAGCGCTGGTATTTTGATAGAGCCCGAGCAAAGGTAACAGACAGACCGACAGACAAACAATTACTTTTGAATTTATAATATTAGTATGGAATCTGAATATAATCACGCTAGCCTGAATAATTTATGTACTTTTTACCAAACAAATAAAAATAATCGGTCTATTTTTCTCTTCACTAAACTTTTGAAGTGGCTCTTATTTCATTTCATTTTCCCAAGTAGAGTAACTTCTTAAAAAAATATATACTCACGTCTACAGCCATCCTCAGCCATATACGTCCTGCTAGCTCGACACTGGTCGCAGCGCAGGCCGGTGGCGAAGTCCCGACAGTTACAGCGTCCCGTGTCGTCACAGTGCGGCGACAGACTGCCCGTGACGTCACACGCGCACGACACGCACGCTCCCTCGGCGCCGCCCGCCCGCCGCCAGCCAGAAGCGCATGACTCGCACTCAGGACCTGCGTAACCTGATGAACGCGCGAATATGTTTTTTTTTTTATTATTTAAGTAATTTTGGAACGAAGTTCTTTAACGCGGCTTGCGGTTACAGTAAACAGGTAGAAAACGTCACGTAACGAAAAAGCCTCCATGCGACTTTTTATTAATTAAAATAGAGAGAGACAGAGAGAAAGATTTATAGTTTTCATGGTTTTCGAGGGCGCTGAAGCCAATAGTGGGTCAAAATGAAAATCAAAGAGTGAGAAAATTTTCAGATTTTTTGTTATTTTTGCGGCCGCCATCTTGAATTTTCATTTTGGACTTCGTTCCTGTCGGGGGTCTTTTTTTAGTGGTTTAAATACATAGACAAGTGGTTGCAGCAATCGTAAGTGATTTGCGATCATCTATCGAGGAGTTTAATTCTTTATTTCTATAGGTCTCCACTAGATTTTCACCACTCACTTTGGGAGGTCACGAGATCTTTCAAACCAATAAATACAAATCAGTTTACAAATTGGCGAAGTTACGGTACGGTATACGTTATAGATTATGTTAGGTGGAAATTATGCACATCTTGAGTATGTACTCGTGATGATAATCTGTAGCAAAACCATCACAACATCAACTCACCAGGTTTACAAAGACACTGCACCTTCCCATCGTGTATGGCGCAGGCATCGGCGAAGTTCCGTGCGCGCTCGGGGCACGGGCAGGCCTGGCAGCCGCCGTGCGCGCCGGGCTGCCCGTAGTGGCCCGCCGCGCACTGCGAGCAGCGCGGCCCGCCGGTGCCGTGCGTGCAGTTCTAATGGGAGAATATGTGAGTCAGAAAGTGGACTAGGGATGTTAGTCTATGATCTCTATGATACGTTAGTGATTTGGTTCAAGTAGCTTCTTTTAAAGTGTGTAAAGCATGTTTTATACGATTATGTTTTTCATTAAGAAGTCATCAAATTCCGACACAGCTTTGAGATATTGTGAACAAAATAATAATCCAGATTAAGACATAGCAAATTAAAAGTGCTCTAAAAAATCTAATACATTTTCGGATCTAAAACGTCAAGTTTCCATATTTTTTTTTTAATTTAGCCTTTCTATATTACCTGCTCTAGTCTTACCTATATTTTAATCGGAACTGGACAAGTTCACTGTTCACAGTATTTTCTCTGCCGCTGGATCAAGTTAAGGTAACTTCGTATAAACTCACCAAGCACTCGCCGGTGTCCGGATGGCATTCCGTGGCTCTGCCGTTACACACGCAGGGCTGCGCCTCTCCCTCCAAGTTGATGACGATGGTGCCCGACACTGCCGTCATCAACACCCTGGTAAATGATAATATTATAAAATCACGCCTGTAGACCATGAAGGGGTAGGTAAAGGTACTGATGTCCTATAGGTGTCCACGGCTAAACTACACATGTGTACTTACTCATAGCTTTGTATGAAAATGTAGGCGGAGTCATTCACTGCAACCCACGGCCACGCTACGCATGGATCCGTGGTAGGCAGACAAATGAACCACGCACATCTCCGTGCACATCCCACATAACGGTACTTTATAAGATCATAATTTCCAGTAAGTACGCGCGACAGGACGGCTAACCCAGTGATCAGCTGTTAATAAGGATCAAATGAAATTAGTCAGCGAAATTAAATATCCCTGCAGACGTGATGGATTTCGATATCGAAACATAAATAAAAATTGATTTGATGATATAGGTATTTTCTTCGTTTTGCGTCTATGATGTGAAGTTTCGTGGATACATTTATAAATTTGAATAAAAAAAGCTCTGTCGATAAAAATGAACATAGAATACCTCGGCGGCGGCATCCAGAAGCCGGCTGCTGGCTTCTGACACGAGCTGGCCGAGTACCCGCGGGGACACGCGCACAGCTCCACTCCCAGCGCCGGCTCCGAGCGGCTTAGGCCGGGGATGGCTGTGTCCAGGGACACGTTGAGCAGTCTGTAGGGGAAGGAGGTTTTATAATATGTGGTTATTGTTTATATATATATATTTTTAATACCTACATTTACATATTATAATTTTAAGACCTAAGAAATTAAGTATTACATGACATTATATATCGTTTTTTAAAATGTTTTACGCCAATGGAAGTGCAGCCAATCGCACAAACGTTGCTCGGACTGTACCGAACCAACATTTTTGGCGGGAGAGGACACACATTGTGCATAAGAAACTATTTAAGTAAACAAGAGCACACACTACAGCGACTTGTGGAAGTTATTGGTGCCCAAGTTCTTGGCTTGTCCCGTTTGGGCCAACGTAAAACCTTTATAAACTTTTTGCCAAACAGATTTTATTATTTTATGAAACTGTACTTACAAAGCATGAACATGTTCCTGATAGGTGGGCGCGCGGGTGGTGAGGCGGATGAGGATCTTATCCAGCCGGCGCAGAGCCAGCATGAGCGCGGAGCGAGACGCCACGCCGCGCCCGCGCACCATCCACAGCGACTCGTGGAAGCGGACTGCGTGCGTGCCGTTCACTACCGGAGCGTGCTGCACAAAAATTGATAAACAAGTTTAAACGAATTATTGGGTACCAAAAATTTACTAGTGATGCTGCCTAAACCCTTGTTTACATGAAGAGATTGTCTGATGTCTGTGAGAATATCTATTTGAGATTCGTAGGCGTGAATCGCCAGGCGATTTACCGTACTCATATCTTTACACTCATCGTGTAAACGAAGCTTCAGATCATGAGTGTGATAAATCGCTTGACGCTCCTCGCTTACGGGTCTCGTCCCACGATGAGAAACTGTCCTCGAATACAAAGCTTAAGATTGCTGATAATTACAGATAGATAAACCTAACTCTAACAACTGCTCAACATTTTTTTTACAACCGGTATCTACTGTCCCATTGCTGTGCATTGTGCAAAGGTCTCCACTGTTCTTTGTATTGCCTTCTCCGAAAAATTTGCCAAAATGCATCTAAGTCGTCTCGTCAGCATTTCCTAGGCCTCTTTCGGCGACCTAACTAACGCCAAGTACTAACCTCGAAGTACTCCAACACAATACTCTTCGTATACAGCCTCACAAGCGGGAACCGTGCCAGGACTTCGCGATTGAGCTCCGTCCCCCCCTCCTCCTCCACGCGGAACCGCAGCGACCCTCCGTATGACGTCACGCGGTCCCCAACGAACCGTTTGTCCAGTTCGACGTACACTGGCACGGGGGGCCAAGGAAGCGTAATGGTCGCATCTGGGGTGTGCGTGTGTATGGCTAGCAAGGAGTCTTGGTCCATCTGGGAGCATAGAATTAAAACATTTAGTATAGCTTAACAAGGATCTTTTGGGGTGTGGTCAAAATTTGAACTAACGCCGCCATCTTGTTTTTTAATACATTTTAAAAATGTTTACAAACAGCGCCACCCTTGTAGCACTATCTATAATCATTACCACAAACAAAATAAAAAATAATTACTGCTTTGTTTCTGTAGGTACTACTACTGCTACTTTCATTTAATGGGCCAAGAAAAAAAATGTTTAAAATAAGTGCAACAAAGAGTATGATAAGTTATTTCCGCTCTGTAAAATTATACCCATATATGTAAAAGTAGATTATTTGGTAGGTCTGGAATATTATTATAATGATGAATATAAAGTTAATGTTATAAACAAGTACAACACACGTAAGGTTAGAGAGAACAAACAAGTTCTACCACAGATAACCAATTATTATGGTAAGAGCACATCTAAGTATTTGGTACCTAAAGTGTTTAGCAAAATAGAAAAGATTAGAAAGATAGAGAACAAGATAGAGATTAAGAGAAAATGTCAACATTAGTAAAGGATCACTTAAGACAAAATTTAAAAAAAAAAACATTATACAGGATAACAAACAGAATTACATACATTGTATAAGATTAAACCGTAACAGTGTAATATATAAGTAGTAGGTATGTATGTAAGGTGGTACGTTGTTATGTATAAGAGCGTTTCTCGCCATCAAACGTAAAAGTTAGGCGAGTTTAGAATTAACAAGTAACACCACTGTATTAAAAAATCATTAATAAATAAATTAAAACAATAAATAAACCCACCTATATCGCTGAGATTACTAGTCGTATGCACATGAACCTCCGACCACCACGAGGTGCTCGTTGATAACGAAATTTTGGGGCTACTATAAAAATGTGGTTTTCGGTAACAATGTTTCTTTCTGAAAACCTCGTATTGAAATTGTTTTTGATCTTTCGATCAATATACAAATCTGCCTAACCGCAATATTTTTTCTTCATTGGTCACTTACAGTAGTAATAACATCTTGACGTCCCCTCTGCAGCGTGACGTGCAGGGGCGCGGCCGCGTGCACGGCGCCGCGTGCTAGCGCCGCCTGCTTGCACTGCGACACGCGCCCGAAGCAGAAGCACGCCGTGCAGCCCGAAGGGTTGTCCACTGACAGGCCGAACGTGCCCGACAGGCAACTGTCGCAATTCTCACCTACTACATTTTCCTGGAAGATGAATGATATTTTAATACGAATATTACCTATTTAGGACCGATTTCACCTACCTTTATTCTTCGGATATGAGATATTCTGATGTTGACGATTTTTTTTTTTTTAACCTTGCCCCACGCTAGGAATTACTCCTGTATCGTGGGTGCGTTTACAAACATTTAAACTCACATACACAAACAGCCAGACCCGGAACAGTTGTTCCGGGTAACCTGTAGGCAATACAAATATTTGTTCCGTGCGGGAATCGAACCCGCGACACTCAGCGCAGCAGTCGATCGCTCAGCCACTGCGCCAACCGTGTCGTCTACGATATCGGCCCAAAGAGATTAGGGATGAGATATCTGATATTGATGTCAATTACACTATTCCCGAGTGATGAAGGATATTTTTTATGCCAGAAAAATGCCCCAACTTCATACTGAATGAAACTGCGGGCCGCAGCTTGACTACCTATATGGGCTAGGTACTAGGCGATCTTACCTTACAAGGACACCGTCCCCACTCGTCGCAGGTGCACAGCCCGTCGGCACAGCCCCTCGTGCCGGCGGCGTGACACTGGCACGGCCGGCAGCGGGGCCCGTAGTGCCCGCGCGCGCACTGCTCGCACGTGCCGCCCTCCCAGCCGGAGCGACACTTGCACTGCCCAGTGTGGGGGTCGCATATGTCTGAAAAGGATGGTATGCATGCAGTTTAATCTTTAAAAGAAGCTTACTCACTTTCGTGAAGCGTCTTAGATTCGATACCCGGAGGGGAAAGCTTTTATTCAGTTTTTCCATTAAAAAATTCTCACCCGGAGATCAAATTTATTTCCAGTTTGATAAAGGTCGCCGCAATCCGTTGGAAGTGAGATGTTTGGCCAACATTCAGCAGTCTTTCGGGTGAATGATGATGTTATGTTACGAATACTCACTGGACACAGCGCCAGTGCCGCAGCTGCAAGGCCTGCAAGAGTTGCCCACGCCCCAGTACCCGCGCGCGCACTGCCGGCAGCCGGCGCCCATGGACCCGCCCGGGCACACGCAGCGGCCGCTGTGCGGGGAGCACACCTTGCCGTCCCTGCACACCGGACATGCTGGAACAATATCATAAAAAAATAGTTAAAATAGAAGAATATTTTGATTCGGATCCACTTTTTGACGACGGGAAGCCTGAGCACTTGACACTAGATTAAATTTTAATACAGACTTTTAATTATTAAGTATTTCTATTTTAGATACTTAATTATTTTCAACTAACTAAAAGTATCTACCTACAGTCGAACACGCTATCAGAAGGCCAATTCTCGTAATTAAAAATGTTCAAAATCTAGTCGCAGTGTCATCTCGGCGACAAACAAATGTCAAAAACTTGTCAAAATGTAGGGAAATTAGAGGTATTTTTGACAGATTATGACTGAGATCTGCAGTGCGATTCTGTAACCATCTCATCGTGAAAACTTAGGTGAAGTGAGCATGGAGTGAGCTGTCATTCCAACTAATGCTAGGGATTGACACCATTGACAGCCCGCTCTAAACTCACTTCACCTAACTTTTCACGGTGAGATTTTTACAGAATCTATCGGCAGACTGTGAACGTTCTTAAAATTACGAAAACTAAATGCGCGACTTCTTTTAAACAATGTTTGTGAGCTCTTTAGGCGATTCTTTTTCATCACTCTATTAAGTGTGCCATAAGTTTAAAAGGATATGGTCTGTACAACAAAAAGCTTGATGGACTGTATGTACAGACGCCAGCACATCAAGCTACTACAATCTGTCAAATTTATTTAATAGATTTTCGACTTTATCGGTAAATCATTAAGGTTCAAAGTTGATTGGAAAATGTTTACAATTTCGGGTAGCTTGACCTGCTGGCGTCTGTACATTACTTTTTTTTAACCTATATCTATATAATGAGCCGAGCAAAAATAAAAAAGTCGGACATTGCAATGCGACACGGTGAGTCGGGGGAAAAGTAAATTTCACGCGGACGAAGTCGCGGGCAGAAGCTACTAGCTAGTGTTGGAATATAGAGCTACGCTCGCTTATGAGCAAAGGCGACAATAATTATACCTTCTACAAAAATACCATGTTACCTTCTCCTTTTTTATTAACTGCCCATGGTGTACCGATATAGCCTCATTCAAATAATATGAAATCCCAACTCACGTAGACAACCAGCAGGTCCAAAGCCGTAGTAACCTGGCAGGCAGGTGTCGCAGTGTGCGCCGCCGACACCGTCCGCGCAGGCGCAGGCCCCGGTGTCCGGGTCGCACGCCGACGCGCCCGGGCCGCAAGCGCAGCGACGGCACCCGCCTAGCTGCAGGCCCCAGTAGCCCTCCTGGTGGAGAAAATGATTGATAGGTATAAATTAAATGGCGATAGTTCACAGACGTAACGTGTACATTATAACAGTTTAAGGCCGGGTCCTAACCGAAATCGATTATTGCGCGAGTACGAGATCATCGCCCTCGTTTATATGTATATGAATAAGACGTACTCGCGCGATCAATCAAGTCGCGTTTGAATGTCATAATTCACTTAAAAGATACGCCCGACAAACGCTTTCGGTTAGGACACAGGCCTTGATAATAATTTATTTTCAGTCTTCATTAAATCTTGTAAAATGTTTTCATTTCCAATTTGAGAGACATTAGGCGTAACCCCATAGCCTAAATTCATAATCAATAATTGATCACATCTTGAAATCTGTGCGTCTGTTTATGCTAATCCATCAAATTAATGTCTCATTGGCACATTGCCATGGTACGATAATTCTACGTTAGGAATAGCGTACACTGGAACTAGAATAACTTCTCCAGTTGTAGTGTATGTTGTTGTATTCAGCAAAAATAGGTAAGTATTCATTTTTTTATTAGTGTTGAGAAAACAAGAAAGGATTGTAATTTTTTGGGTTTTCGTTAAGACTAATGCCATATCATTTGTGCGCCATTTTACTATCACCTCGGTTACTCTCATCCAGCTACTTCCAGCCACCCTGCCAACTTGCCAACATTGTCGCCAGAGGGCGTCCTACGTTTGTTGATTCGCGGTCTCCAGTTACGAACACGTCTACCTAAACAGTTATTGGTACTACGGCAAATATGGCCGGCCACAGGTGTACTTACCTAATAATCACAGCATATTACGTTATATTTGGGCTTGTTAACTTACTTTACTTGAAAACAACATATCAATTTCAAGATCCTATATTATTGGCGTAACTTAATTTCAATTTAGTAAATAACTAACAATATCCTCAACTAAAACAGTCGATCGTTGAACCGAACACAATGGTTTACAAGTGCTGTCGGCACTCACTCCACAAGCGTCCCATTCACGCACAAGAATGCGCCGGCGCACGCGATATGATCGCGAACGCGCATCGAACGTAAACCAAACGCGCAAGAAGGTAAATCGAGACATATAGACAAATGCACAAAGTACAAAATATTCGTCTATGTTTAATTGGTTCACATGCCCGAAAGTCAGTCATCCTTATTGTGGGGGTCGGTCAGTGGATACCAAACGGGGCACTATGAAAAAAAGACTTGGAAAAATTTCACCAAAAACCGTTGCCTAATTAAGCCTTCGGGACCTGGTGGGGTGTGGGAGTAGTAGAATGGGAGAACAACATGGGACACATCAAGGGCATTGACCTTGGAGTCAAGGTCAAAATTCCGAAATTCGAGATCCGTGATACTCAGGTGCAGTAACAGGTCAATATTCATGGTTAGTGACCTTGTAATGAGTGACCTTAGGGTCAGATGATGACTTTAATTGACTCACTAGCTTTTCCATATACATATGTCTAGAGAATCAGTACTTATATATCACGCAATAAAGTACCCATCTTATGTGCCCCTGTCATCACACATCGGCCAACCCCGCTCCCACGTAAGGATGACCGGCCTATTATGTTCCTACTGCTGGGATACATAGGTACCTCTTCTCTGTGAGAGGGAGCAGGCGGTAATCCACCACGCAGGCTCTGTGCGGGTTGTTGGATATCACATATCTTCGATGTTTTTTGTTCTAGGACATGCCAGTTCCCTCAAGAAGTTTTCAACATACCTCCTTGCTTACTGGCCAGCTAATATTTTTTTACCACGGTTTAAGCATATTTATTCTTATGGCAAAAGTTATGTTTGATATTCGTGCTGATGGGAGAGATGTCACTAGTTTTTAATTTTGATGAACCTAAATGCGCGATATGCTGCGTACAGTATGCGATCACCTTTAAAACAGCATTAACGCTGGTGAAGTAAACTGGCGATTAGCCGACTTAAACCCGGATTAGTTTTGATCGTCGGTTAATGTTCGACATAATGTATTGCTGCCTAACCCTTCGAGATACAATCGGCTTACTGATTGACATGAAAGACGATAATGTGTATTGCCATTTACCCGCCTTGTTTAATAGAATACTGGGTGCGTTTAAATTTATGAAACATTTCTATGACAGATTTCGTTGGGCCTGTCCTGTCTTTATCGAACAACGGGTTTAATACAACAATGTACGGTCAAGAAGCGATGCATAACATGCAAAATCAGCCTAAAATGTAGCCACTGCTCGGACACAAGCCTCATCTCTGTGAGAGGGAATAGGCCAAAATCCACCACACGGGCCCAGTGCAGGTTGGTGGATGACACGCATCTTTCTGAATTTTTGGTTGATGACATATATCTTCGAATTTTTGGTTCTAGGACATGCCGGTTTCCTTACAATGTTTTCCTTCACCGTTTTGAGAAAAGTGGTGACGAAATAATTTACACACAGTAAATTGCTTGTCTGGGTTCGAACCTACGACCTTCAACCTCGTAGTCCCGGCTGTTTCCACTGCGCCACCACTGCTTTCCAGAAGCGGTAATGTTATGTTTTCAAACAAAATCTTTTCCCACATATATATTTGATGTTTTGTACGCGTGGGAGCGCCAACACCATTCTGAACGTACTCAGCCACAAGTTGGACAGCCCCCTTCTGCGGCACTGGGTTCAAGCACAAGTGCGTGAGCCTGGGGCCCCAGAGGGCGGCAAATACCTTAATTAGTTCTTAAATAATGTAACTAACATAGTTTTTAAGTTGTATACTAACAATATTATGGGTATATTGCCTGAAATAAATAGATTTTATTTTATTTTATTTTTTATTTTTTTATAGCGGGCGCCTGTCACCTTTTCATTCGAAATGTTGGCAATGACGTATTCGGAAAAATCAGACTCAGACAGGCGCGATGCGATGGTGCCACGCGGTTCTGGTAGAACAATGTCCATGAAGTTTTCATAAAAATGGTTCTACTAGAGTCGCGTCGCGGTTTCGCGACACGCCTGTCTGCGGGAATCTTAATGGCGCAAGTTGAAAATAACCTTATTTTTAAGGTGCTAATCATAATAATTTATTGCTTGACTGTACCTCCCTATGTGGTTAAGAAAGAAAATCAGTAAAAGAAAAGTGCTATTTTTTTGCTCCTGGTACGATCATCGCCAAGATCAAGATGGAAGAATCCCACTCCGTGTGAAACACTTCAAAATGTACAAAGAGGGTTTATTTAACTGCGATATAAATACCTAATTTAAAGATCTTCATTACACTTCATTTGGCATTTAAAGCATAATAAATTCAACTTTCTATCCAATAATACCGTTTGCATGCGTTTTAAGGGCTATTAATGTTATTTAACTACGAGAAATATGTAAATTGTAAGATTAGGGTTGACCTACTCGATCGCAATAAATGTGAGAATTGATGCTAATTATGTACGGTCGCCCGCACGTCACTTGGCAAGGTTTTGGCGCAATGAGGGTAAGTACACTTATGTACACTTAGCGCAATATATATATTTTTTAAATTTATTTCTTATCATTATTCTATGGTTATTGCCACAATTTATTTTTAAACATCTGTTTAGAAGAAAGTTAGAGAAAGGATAGGAATTAACTAACTCTTGCCAAGTTACGTGCCGGCGACAGTACTTTTGACTTTACTAAGAAAGTAACATCATCCATACCTAGTTTTAAACGTCCCATAATTATTATGGGGCGAGTCAATTGCCACTAACTGGGCAAGGATATTACGTTCTTGCTTGTTCTTGCCTTGTTTCATAAGTATAAAGACCTGACACACTTCTGCCTACACACGTTCGACGAATACAAGCGTGATGCCGTATACACATTCATTATGAAGTCTGGCAGCAGCATCTCGACATAAATGAAAATGTAGTAGCAAGATTAGCCTACATAGTCAAAAGAAAAGATTATCAAAAAAAAACACGAGAAAAAAAAACGAATTGAGAACCTGTTTCTTTTTTAAGAAGGCGGTTAAAAAGCAAAAGATTTGTTTAAAAGCCTACTTAATTTGGTAAACTATTTTAACAAGTCTCCGCCGCATACATTATGGGGTTTAGTTATAAACGTGTCTTAAAGTTATATTATGATTATGTACCGACTGTTTAACCATACGTTTTTGACGTTTAAACGTCTCATAGCTTTACGCAACGTTTATAACTAAATCTCCTTATTGGGTGGTGTTTGTAACATGCTGCAGTCGAGCTGGTAACGTACTGTAACAACATTTTGCAAAATCACCAAACGTACCCAATACCCATCAGCCGTCAGAAAGTGATTGACATTGCTGATATTGGCACAAGACGGAGCTGCCGCCAAGTGCCAATTACGTCCGCTCACTCCAGAGTTCCACCATTTTGCGCAGGCGTTCGTTTGAAGTTCTTTGATCCAGACACAAACATCTGTCTTCCACAATCCGCGGCTATTATGTTCATGAGATATTAGCCAGCTGTGGCCCACATTCGCGAATGCTTGCCATGTCCCAATGACATTTAATTGAGACTCCGCGGTACGATTCCGATACGAGCGACACCAATTATTGGTATTATGGCCGACAGGGCCGGATTATGACCAAACTAACGTAATAAGTAGGAGCAGTGTTAGCAAGTATACGGAAATAATTTTGACCATAAAACGGAAAGATTTTTGACAACGCTGTCGTAGTTCGTTGAACGCTGCTCACATTTCATGGTTATGTTCTAATTCTAACTGTGCCTTCACTTCGGCAAGTAATAAAATTGCAAAGCAAAATGTAAAACAGCGAACCGGACGAATTGTTGATCTTATTATTATTTTAAGACTGTTAAGTTATAAATTATGTATATTTATTTCACCGTAAATAAAGAACGATATCTAATTTTTATAAAAAAATGTTTCACATAAACCAACATGGGCACTTATGAAACGTCTGCAGTTTGGTGCACGGTTCCAATTGATCGTTTCCTATGGAGAACAGCTGGCAATAAACTCCACAGTTACTCTTTTAAAAATAATTGTCTCTTTTAAATTCAAATTTAAACGCATCTGTTAGGTCCTTCCCTGTGCAGCACAGCTTAAGTGACAACGTTTAAATTCAGCTTCATTCAGTTTCACACACCTTGCAGTTATAACCGAGCGATAATACGATATTCAAGCAATTAAATCAAGTAGTTTAATAGCAGCAGAGCTCCTTGTGAAATAGTTGGTTCGGGGAAGTATAACCACCATCCAGTGGCGTAACTATACCCGTTGGGGCCCGTGGCAAGTTCATGGGATTGGTAGGGCCCTCCCTCAATGTAAAGAAGCTCAACCAACGTTATAACTTTTTTTTACTGGCACTTCGCCCGCGATGTCACCCGCGTAGATTTCGTAATTTCCCCTACAAAATGGAATACCTGACTGCTTCTTTGTTCTAGTGATCGAAAAAAGTTTGCATTTCAATACGTAGGTATATTAGGATCCTCCTATGCATGAGCACAGGAGGATCCTACCCCGAGAGGCCGGGGGCCCCCTCCGGCTAGGGGCCCGTGGCATTTTGCCACTCCTGCCACCCTATTGTTACGCCACTGCCACTATCACTATATAGGTACCGATGTAATCACAGGCAAATGAGACATTTCAGTTTTGTCTCTGGGATGGCGACGCACCTACACCTATACAAGAGGCCCTAGACTAAGTGGCATTCTATCAGCGATAACAATGTTGGAACAGTCAAAAATGTATAAGACTGACATAAGCTATCGAAAAGCTTATTACATACCGTTGAACAGTGCTGTCAAAATGTGAACGAAACGCTTTGAAAGCGATTGCCACTTGTCTAGGCCCTCTGCAATGCCTTAGAACTTCGAGGTGTATAATAGCTTAATCAGTCTAAAATATTCCCACTGCTGGCACACAGGCCTCCTCTCTTCAAGAGGGAGTGGGCTATAATCTACCATGCGGATTGGTAGATGTCACATGTCTTCAAATTTTTGGTTTTAGGATATGCCGATTTACTCGCGATGTTTTCATTCGCGGTTTTGAGAGTAGTGATGATGAAATTATTTACACAAAGTAAAGCGCCTGTCTGAGTTCAAACCCGCGACCTACAACTTGTAAATCGCGGCCTTTACCATACTCCTCCTGAAGGTGTAGAATACCTGGACGAACTTAGGGGAGGCCGTTGCCCAGCACTGCGAAGGCCAACAAAAAAAATCCTGGAGGTTTCATCGCCCTGGTCTAACTAATACATCTCTGCCTATTCATACAGTGGCACGGAATAAATTCCGCTCCGTTTCCTCAGTCCGTTCCGTTTATTGCTCAGAAATGTCACGGGGACATTACCAACACAGCGTCATTTGAATATCAATGCGAACTACGAATGGATGTAAATTGTTTGCTCGGAATCCTAACTGTGTCCGTTTGAGGAGGGATATGGCAGGAGGCGTTTGAGTTTGTCATAGTACACATATATCCGGTTGGTGGCTTGGTAACCTAATTTTTGACTGACTCGTACTATCGTCAACACAACAACCGTTGATCTCGTCCAATCCCAGATTTACAGGAAAAATACAATGAAAAAGTCTTTCAAGACCGGAAAAATACAATGAAAAAGTCTTTCAAGACTGGAAAAATACAATGAAAAAGTCTTTCAAGACTGCTTAATGTTTTCATTGTATACATGCATATATACATAATCAGCCTATAATGTTCCCACTGCTGGGACACAGGCCTCCTCTCGGTGAGAGTGGTTTTCATTGTATTTTTCCTAAATTATTATTATTATTGTAAGCCTGTGTTGTCCCACTGTAGCGCATGGCCCCCTTCCCTCTTTCCGCTTTTTCCGGGTCTACTGCGATTGTAGTAGGAGTAGAGCTCATCCCGCCATCTCTTTCTGTAGTTCGAGTTCATTTCGTGCGGTTTCGTTTATTGTGTCATAGACAATACGGCCCCAGGGCCCTTATTCACTATGACCACTTAACAATTGCTTACTTCGAAACCACGTTAGTTCCTTAGTTAAACATGACATCTGAGGTGTTAACGTATTTTTTATGACACAATTAACGAAACCGCGCGAAATGAACGTGAAGTTAACGTGATTTGAATTGTCAAAATACATGTTGTCCGTACGGTTGATATTTCGATTCCTTGACGTTAACTAAACACGATATTAACGTGATTTGCACGTGGTAAGATTATACAGAATTGAGGCCCTGGATGCGTGAAGGCTTTGAGGAGTTGAGTCATTAATACACAATACGGATTTTAAAAAGAGTCAGATTCGAGGTGAATGTGAAGGTAAAGTATTGTAGCCTAGTTACGGTAATCAATCATTTGTTTCGTGTGTAGCGGGGCCGCGGGTCGCAGTGGACGATCTCGTCTACATTTTGCGAAGCAAAGTACGCGTGCGTAGCTTATCCGTGGGCTGGTGTGGAGCGGCACCTTTAAGGTCGTAATCGACGGGTGAGACGAAAGTGTATACGGTACAGGTAAATAATACTTGGTGATACATACCTCACATGTTTCGCACGCCCTGCCCGTAACGTGTTGCTTGCAACGGCACTGTCCTGTCCGAATGTCGCACACATTGCTCTCAGATCCGATCGACGAACAGTTGCAACCTGTAACAATCGAAAATGGTTAAAGTACATAAATATCAACCAAATGTGCATTTATTTACGTTAATTAAATAATTAATTTACTTCATTTATAATTATTTAATAAGGAAACAATTGTCAGATATTGATAGTTTTTCAGCTGTACTACGATACATACGTAAGTAGTAGTACTTTTAGGACAGAACCTGACTCAAACTCAAGCATTCCTTAAAACTCGTCTTAGCCTTAAGCCAGTCTCGAGTTAGGTTCTGTAATGCGGTCCGTATTACAGAACCTAACTCGAGACTGGCTTTACCGTATTACAGAACCTTAGATACTTAAGTAATTTAACACTAGATTAATCATATTTTTTGTACTACTTCTTTATGCATGCGGAAGTTTGCCTGTAATTGTGGAATTTATCACTTTCGCATTTTACCTTTAGCATAGAACCGCAAACGAACCGCGTCTACTACGAAGTGCAAAGTGCGAATGATCGGATCGGACCGACACATGGCCGAATCGAATATTATTGAAAAATGCGAAAATAGTTCGGATCTCGGCTCAGTTGGGTCGGGACCATAGTCAATATTCGAAAGAGTGTAGGAGTGTAGGGTCGGGACCGTCCGAACCAAATAGTAACTTCGTAGCAGGAAACGGCCGAACATTGGGCCGATACCACTTCGGAGTAGACCCCCTGTGTAAGCCACCGTTGGTGAACCAAAAAATAAATAAACAAATACAAACACCTCAGATATTTTCAAATCCGTTTCTATTACAAACAACACTATGTTGTATTTTACATAATATTATAATTATTGTGCATTATATATTGAACGCTGACATTTAGCATGTGTCATTCCTTTCATCCGGTAACAAACAAGAGGATTTATAAACACATTAACATGTTCAACAAACTCCTACGCACGTGCCGCACGCGTTCCGAATTCAAACCCAGATCAATTTGCTAATGCCACTGACAGCTCGACGCTTATTGGTCGGGAGTTATTAAAATACAAGATGATGTTAATTTGGCTCGTTATCACCGCGCTAATGCTAATACAAGCTATAAATATGCTTTTATCGAGGTAGGGATTGTTCGCGGTTTTGCTTGCCTTGATTTTTAAATAAAGATCAAGAATTTGGCCTTTTCAATTCTTATATCATGCAGTTTTTGACGGTAATGTCTTTGATAAAAATGTAGACGGGAGGAAATGCGTGATTTTGTTGAATGGTTCCGTGCCCCTTTTGAGGTAAGGACACCTAAAATGAGGAGATCATACCGTAGATTCATCTTATCTGTGAAATTTTATTTATTTCCCGTTAGATGCGAGAAGCACATTTAGAGGTATGAGGGACAGGGTGTAAAGTTCACTCATCCTCCATAGAAAAGGGAGGATCTTCCGACCAGACGGGTGTTGTGTCTGGCGGGCAATTGCCCAACGACTAATGTCGGGAAGTTTGTATGTATGCTAATTGCGCGGTAAACTCTGCTTGCGAGATGCAGGATTTGCGTGACGTCAGTATGACGCGTTGTTCGCATGTGGCGTTGTAGGTACCGCTATACACAGAACCAGTCGAAGTGGAGGTGCTTGGAGGAGGCCTATGTCCAGCAGTGGACGTCTTTCGGCTGAACTGATGATGATGATTTATTTATTTATTATATTTAAATGCCTTAAAACTATCATCATCATTGTCATTCTAATGCAGCTTCCACGAAACGCTGCTAGCAGAACGGAGGAGCCGTAAAGTTTTAACAATGTAGGTCTTTTGAGCACTAACTTAACCCTTGACTTATAATAATAGTAGGTGTAATAATAAGTGGCGAAATGTGGATGTGATGTTATGTTTTTGTTTATGTTACCTTTGTAGATTGCAAAATCAAGCATAATCAGTCTATAATGTCCCCACTGCTGAGACACAGGCCTCCTCTCGGTGAGAGGGAGTGGGCCGTAATCTACCACACGGGCTCAGTGCGGGTTGGTACTGTTGGTAGATGTCAGTCACATGTCTTCGAATTTTTGGTTCTAGGACATGTCGGTTTCCTCACGATGTTTTCCTTCACCGTTTTGAGAGCAGTAGTGATGAAATAATTTACACAAAGTAAAGCGCCTGTCTGGGTTCGAACCTACGACTTACAATCGTAAGTCGTGGCCCCCACTGGGCCACCACTGCTCTCTATTGACCCACATTGCAAAATCCCTACCTACTTATTAAGACTTCAGAATCCCTTTATTCTTGCCGTAGCACCGAAATACAAAAAGATTTTACAAAAAAAGCCTTTACAAACTGCCGGACAAACACAAAATCTCCGTACACATTTAACCAATTTGTTCGAATAAACTTCTGAGATAACCACGACGATTACGCACAGAGTGGTCGGCAGGACCGCAGCACTAAAAGCGATTTGTGCCTCTGTCGTCCCACTATCTTGTCCCACATTCCAAAGAATTCCTCGTTCGTCCCACTTGAGTTTTAAAGTCACCACTCGTCCCACATTCCTGGCAAATTCAAAGTACAGTTGACAAAAAATATTGTACTATATCTTCCAATAAATTGAAATAATAGTTTTTTCTAATAACATAAAGATATTAAATACTTCCAGTTCTAGGTATGCATCCGCGATGCATGTTTTTAATTTTAATAATTAAAAGATCTATTGCAATTTAGGAAAATCTTTATTATTTAGTATCACAATCAAATCCAAATCACAGTACTATTAGTTACACCTATCAATATACACATTTGTATTTATCTTATAGAAGTACCACGTTAAGATATATATATGTATTACACATGTAATATTTATCTGAGATACTTCAACATAATTAGAACTACTTATTTAAAAAAACCTTTATTACGTGACTAATATCACAATCAAATCACAATCACAGTATTTTAATTAACCTCCTATTTATGAAAAAGTGGTATTTTAACAATTAAATTTCCAAAAAATCAACATTTGTATATAAGTAACAGTCAAATAATTATAGACCGTATACACATTTGTATTTACCTATATGTACCTTATAGAAGTACCACGTTATGTTATTTATGTTAATGTAGTATTTCAACATAAATTGAAATATTTATATTTAAAAATCTTTATTACGTAACTAATATCACAATCAAATTACAATCACAGTATTTTAATCAACCTACTATTTATGAGAAAGTAGTATTTTAACAATTAAATCTCCAAAAAATCAACATTTTTAAACTTATCATTAATATAGACACATTAATATCATTAATAAACAAAAGGGCTGATTTTTTCCAGGCAATGGCCCAGTGATATAGTGCCATTCAACATTGCCGTTACAGAAGCAAATATATATTTGTCATGAGCTATATCATCAGCACGCCGAGGTTTACCTTGGCGAGCTAAAGAAAGAACAGCGTCGTTTTTGATCACATTCAAAAAGCTAATGATGTTCAGCTTTCCCGAATATGTTCTGTTTAATTTAGCGTTACTGCCTTCCACTGGGTTATTTGTTCTGTAGATATCCCCCCAAAAATCCCATTTGCCTCGATAATATTCGTTGTCAAGCCATGCCGATACAAAATAGTCATTGAATTTCTCAATATTGAGAGTTTTCGGACAATCTTCCATTATATATAGCCATCCATCGCATTTAAGTTCAGGTGGTAGCAAAGCTAACGCTGTGCATAGAGCTATATGCTTTTTGAACATTCTCTTTTTATTTAACTTTAACGCCTTTGCTCTCTTCCAAAGTGCTTGACTAAAATGGAAGTAACAGCCTTTGCATATTACATCCGGAAAGATGTTACGGATTGCGTTCATGGCTGCTTTCTCATAATCTGTTCTGAATGAAATCGGATGCCATTCTGGAATTTGCGATTTGATAAGAGCAAACGCAGTCTCATATGTGAACTCTTTTTTGTCCATTAATAAGATGTATATTAAGGGCACGACGTGAATTTTCTCACTTGTGCTGCCAAGGTCACCGTAAATCACATATAATTGTCTGAATGGTTTCACTACACACTTAAATGTACCATCTGCAAGGTAATGTTTCACGTGTTGATGAAGTCCTTTACTATTTACATCAGCGAAAGCTAATATCCTTGTTTTTCTGTACTCATAATCAAATAAAACAAAACTCATGTAACTTACTGGAATTTTTACTTCAAACGGCGTTTTAAATGTAGCTTTCTTTATTTGCTGGGCTTTGTTTCGAGCACTATACAAGCTGTTCTTAACATTCGATAATTCAGGTAATTTTTCTATCTTGTCAGTACCTTTGTCCAATAATTTTTTTATGCTTGAATTGAAGACAGAAGGAATCGATTTTCCTTCAGAAGATTTTGCTTCTTGCTTGCAGCGATGTATTTCTTCTTTGATGTCATTTCTTGCTATGCTGGGCGTACAAATGTCATGACGAAGAATTTTCGTCACATTATTATTTGAAGTCACCATTCCTCCATGACACCTTCTGTTCACACATCTCCAGACGATTGAGCTATTTTTGTTCTCTCGCTTTTTCGTATATTCGTAACCGGCATGCAAAATAATAGGCACACCTCTTTGTGATTCAATAAAGGTTATCTCTTGGGATGTAGAAGCCAGACTGCAGCCAGTCTGAAGATCAGCTCGGGATGATGAAGCCACTGGCTCCATGTTTCAGGATGAAGAAGCCACGGCTCTATATCTGATCACCTGCAAATACAACGTGAATTAGTTCTGTGCCTCCTGTAAAAAGGGGTACCAAGTCCAATATACCCTTTTCGTTTTTAAATGAATATAAGAGAGCAAAAAATTAGCTTTCATCTGTCTAAGAAAGGTATTCCGAACGAAACTATGTACAATAGTTTCGTTTCGTAGATACGAATCGTGAATAGCTATAATGATTAAAAATCATAGCTGAAAACCGACTTCAACGTGTTGAATATGGTTTTATCATACATGCTATTGTCAGAACTGAGCCAAATTGAAATGAGACTACACGGGAAGCACCAGCTTTCGAATCAAAAGAGTCATCAAAACTGATTCACCCAGAAAACACTTTGTAGTTGAGAACATCCTCATTTTATGAAGGAGGTTAACTAAATTAAAATGCGACCATATGGGAAGCACCAGCTTTTACATAAAAGAAGATTTATCAAAATTGGTTAACCTAAAAAATACAGTATAACCGAGAACATCCTCTTTTTTTGAAGTTTGTTAAAATGGGTAAACAAAATTAATGTGAATTAGGGCTCAAATCAAATTATTATTTGTTCAAATTTCTAGTTAATGTGAAAAAGGGTTACTCATTTAAAAAAAAAATACCAGACGATTTCGTGAAACAGGGCCATAGATAAAGAACTCCATGACAGGACCTAGGAAACAGGAAAAAAAATATTTTTCAAAATTTTATTTGCGTCTCCTAAAAAGTAGCGATGTACTCTTTTTCACAGGAGGCACAGAGTTAAGTATGCATATAATAAAAGACCATAATCCTTAGACAGCAACTAATATAAAAGTAAATAATTACCACAATAGTGATATAAGTCAAATCATTTATCATGACTTCACAAAATATGAAAAAATCGACAAAATTATAATTATTACTTACCCTTTAAAACTTCACAAATATTGAACCTCACTCTATGAATACACCACGCTTAATGTAAACACCTCATATTTAAAATTAGCAGATGCACTTTGTAACCGCATTTGCTCCGATTGCGCTGATAACGCAAAGCCACGTCATTGGTCAATTGATTAATACAAAGAAAGCAGAGCGAGAGAGCAAGCTCTAATCCGGTCGCACAAAAATACCGAAGCTATAAACATTCAAAAACTTGTTCTAGGTTAATAATAATAGTAGTGGTCTAAGCAGTGGGGTGCACAGGGTTTGTACTTAGGGTCGGCTATGTGTACTTTATTAATGCCTTCAATCTAAACCTAAAGTTTGATCAGAAAAAAACTGTCATGGTGGCGTAACTTGTAATTTTATAATTTATATTATAGTGGAGTCTCGGATTGAATTAGTTCATCAAATTTTCCGCAACATGAGGTTATTTATCTTTCTGGTCAGTCAGGTTTTTAGGCTGACTGTACAATTAAATCAAATTTAACTCATATGAAAAAAATGTGGGACGAGCCAGGCATACGAATTGGGACGAGCGGGGAATAAAATATTGAAAATTAAGTTTTGGGACGAGCGAGGCATACAAATTGGGACAAGTGGGGAATTTTTTATGTGGGACGAGACTCTGTGGGACGACCGAGGCACAAATCCTAAAAGCTGCGATATCACAGGCTCGTTGTAAACAATATTATTAAGATAACAGTTATCAACGATTAGCCATTATGGAATCAACAGAGATGTAGGGTAATGGCGGTGGTTTTACAGGATTTAAATATAGTAATTTTTTCAAGTTTGTATATGTAGGATATGTTAATATTTATAAGGTCAAATTATTATATTTTTTATATTAGCTAGCAAAATTCCGCAGACGTGAAGGAGTATGTCTAAACACGATTTGATGAATGACGAAAAAAAACGGGTTTTCAACTTATACTTCAAGTAACTACACGACCAACGATCATTGACCCCAAATTCATATACGACCATCAAATCTTTTTTTAGTGTTCCGTACCCAAAAGTTGCCAACGGGACCCTTCGCTCCGCTGTCCGGAGTTTCGCTAACTAATTTAATGTATCCCTATATAGTATTAACTAAACTTAACAGGACCCTGATTGCCTTTCCACCAGAGATGTGCTAAGCTGCGTAGCGAAGGATATCAACGATGTCGACCAATAGGTTCGTTTGATTATTATGGCTTAGCTTAAGTCTGGTGGAAAAGAGTTCAACGAAGCCAGTTTTTGGCATATTGTTTTGAAAGAGGGATGCAAGTTAGGATGGCGCGAGTGGTCTTGGTACGGACGACAGCAGGTCAAGCTACCCGAAACTGTCAAATTTTCCCAATCAACCTTGAACCTTAATGCTTTAGCGATAAAGTTGAAAATCTATGAAAGAGATGTGACAGATTGTAGTAGCTTGATGTGCTGGCGTCTGTACCTATACCTCTGCCGACTACTGTCTAAGCTATGTATACTGTGTACTGTGTACTATGTATAGCTATGTATACGGGCGTGATGGTATGTTATGATCAAATCAAAGGTACCTAAACGCAGGTTGGACACACAGTTCCAGGAATTAGTTTAGTATGTATTTAGAGCAAATTGTACAGAAATTCGAGACGCGGACATCGAATAGATTGTTATTGTTCATAACGGTGAAACAATGGTTGTGACAAAATGCAGGTGTACGGAACAATATTCATTTTAAGTCGAAAACATACCAATTTCAACTTTATAAGTAAATATTTAGGTGTCAAAATTGACTGAGAATGTTTTAAGGTCAGGTTCTCACGGTTTTCGAAGTTATTGGAATATTATCGATTCATGTTTCGATGATTGAAATGCTGATATATATAATTGAAGGCAATTGTCGTTATTCTCCGGAAGCGCAATAATGCCAACATAAAGAGTTCAATCAATTTCAGCCAATCACCGACTAATCCACATCTAATGATTAAATACGAGAATTAATTCATGATAAATTATAATTATGGTGCGTGTTTTTTTTCCCACGAACAAGATTTTTTTATTTATAAACTTCGATCACGGTCGAAAGCAAAGGATCAGCCGTAAAAATCTCACCGTGAAAACTTAGGTGAAGTGAGGTTGGAGTGAGCTGTCATTCCAACTGATGCTCGGGATTGACACTATCTGCCAGGGTGGCGGGCTGTTCGAAAGAGATACCGTGGTCCCTGGCACAGGCAACTGAAGGAACACGGGTGGGTTTTAGTCAGTAAAAGTCTGACACGCCCGTCCACTCCGCCCAGAGCGGGAGAAGTTATACGATGATTCCCCACACAAAAAAAAAAAATTATTGACACTATTAACAGATCACTTCTCCTAAATTTTCACGGTGAGATTTTTACAGAATAGCGCTACGATGGGACGAGCGTCCCCAGAAGATGTCAGTTCACTCTTGCTTTGAAGACTGCCGGGTTAAAGGTAGTAGTGGGAGTAGGTGTATGCGGCCTACACAAATGTCCTTTCTTTGATATTTTTCGTCGAATTGTTGAGCTCCTTAAGTTCAGAACTGAGCTGCATGATTAGGTACTGAAAAATTCGTGCACTGATTTCGCCAGTTATGTTTAAGCCCCATGTAAGAGGGGGCGAGCCTATTGCCATCAAACGGACACAAATCCAGACTCAAAGCTGAGACATTCAAAATAGAAAAACCCAATAACATGTTGCCTGACCCGGGAATCAACCCAGGACCTCATACTCAGCAGTACACTAAAAAGTACACTTATCTTCCATAACTATCTGCGACAGACTACACGATTAGATCTACAATCTATCGAAACATCCACTTTCCGACAATTAGCTTTAACTAAAGATTTATCCAGCCATTCAAGAGTACATCTATCGTAAATTAAGTGAATCTTGAAAGCAATTAAACAATTTGTATAAATCTAAGAGAAAATCGCACTGAAATTCCTTGGAAACTTGTACATTTAACTGTAGTCGCCGAGAGTGCGACAGCGGTGTCGGACACTAATGGAAGTTTCTCTTATGGAGATGTTGCAATAAGTGTCTGACATTACTTTTCGGTAGTCGTGAATGACTTCATTTCTTGATGGATTTTATGACTCTTGTGGCTTTCTATTTCCCTATGAGGTACCTGCAGCCCGATTCAAACTTTATGGCGACTCTGAACATGACGCGAGTCGTTGCGCAGTAACATATTTACGTGTCAGCAGGGGTGAGGGGTGAGGTACTGCGCAGCGAGTAGCGCGCTTCAGAGCCGCCATAAAGTTTGAATCTTATTTTTTCTATTGTTAAATGGGCCTGCTCTTGACCTCGATCACGTCTGATGGAAAGCGATAGATGAGGCCTATCGGAACGACCGTTTCCAGAAGGTGCCTGTTCACTCCTGCTTTTAGGGCAAACGGGTTAAATGTGGAAGGGAACAGATGCCGGCAGAGAGTTCCACACTTTGGCTGTGCGCATAATAAACGTGGAGGAGAAGCGTTAAGTATGCTGAATCGGGCTGTAAAAATAATTTGTATAGACGCATCGTAGAAGATGCTTACATAAACCAATTGATTGCTATTTTTTTAAATTAAAATGTTATACATATATGCTACTAGCGCCTCGCCCGTGCTTCACAAGGTTTTTACGACTTGACAAAACAACGAGGTATATTTATTATTTGTGAGTTTAATATTAATTTTTTATAGAAATAAACCTTCCGGAATAAATTCTCTAAATAATGGTGAATCCCGCATCAAAATCCGTTGCCAAGTTTAGAAGAACTACGCGGTCACACAGACCAACACCAAAAGCTTAAACTTATTTTTTTATTATCTATCTATCTATACTAATACTAAAGCTAGGAGTTTGTTTGTTTGATCGCGCTAATCTCCGGAACCACCGGTCGGATTTTTAACAAGAGAGCGGGCAGAAGCTAGTGTATAGTTATAGAAGACACAATAGAATATTAATTGTGTAGGGTTCACTCGGACTACTAGTTCAGAAACTAGTAGCGCTTTTGAGTTGACAACTATCTGTCATGGCTGTAACATTCGTCTGCTAATTTATTCAGTAATTTCCATTAATATTATTATTGTGGATTTGTGATCTCGTCCTATTTATTGTGTTTCTTCTGTCTTACACCTTCTGTGTCTATGTTTATATATATATATATATATATCGTGCTGTGTACGGACATTATATTTTCATAACTTCTACATTGACTTTTGTTTCTTGTTCGCCCGTACATTACCTACACGAGCTAAAGTTGGTTCTAGTTTTTTTATATAATAGGAATCGGTATTACACTATTATCAAACACTTTTCCTAATATAGAAAACCAACATAAACCTAGCTATTAATGAATGCATCGCTTGCCTAATTGCTAACTAGCGGCCCGTGGCTTCTCTTAACCTTATTAGATTGAAATGGATAATTAAAGGTCGTTAGTACCTCTGGCAATGAGCGCATCTATGTGGAAATATTTACCCCAGATATTGGGAAATTGTAAGTTTTTAGCAATATGTGTACGTGTGATTAGATTCTAGCTACACGTATACCTTGAACATAGACTGCTCTTTTCTTGTGCCAATCTCCACTGCCTCATCCAGGATCTACCCGCGATGGCATTAATGTCGTCCGCCCATCTCACCGTTGGACTTGGACGGCCGACACCTTGTTCTCCAGTCCTTATAGGCGCCTCTGTCACTGCCTTATTGGACATGTCATCACTGCGCCTTGCCAGGTGACCTGCCCAGCTCAATTTGAGTTCCGTAAGCCGTTTTCGATATCGAAAACCTTCGTACGTTTTCACATATAGCGTATACCTACTGAAAATCGTACAATTTCCAAACGTGTGCTAGAAACATGTTGTATGAAGTGTTTTTAGTTTCTAGCAACACATTATCATATTGCTGCCACAATGTTGCCCAACGTTTATACAAGGTTGAATTAAATAAGCTAGCGAAACTCTGCACACGTTATTGGCAAAAAAGAAATGACCAAATCTCTTTTTGGAACGAAGTTCCATAACGCGGTTTGGGGTAGGAGTTGACTGGTAGAAATCGTCACGTAAATAAAAAGCGTTATGCCACCTCTATGCGACTTTCTCTCTCTCTGTTTCTATTAGGTAGGTATATACGAGTGTGTGTACGCGGAAGTAACTTCGTTCCTGACGGGGTCCTCCGACCGCACACGTTTTTATTCTTTTATCATGTTTAGATCTCGATCCATCACACCTGCGGAGTTTCGCTAGCTAATTTATTTTGACCCTGTATACCATGAAAACGTTTTTAATGTACAATCGATTTAAATATCAATTTTCTACCTTTTCCTACATTTCAAAGATTTCGACAGCCCAACGTTGTCTTACTAAAATCCTTTTTCTTGATAAATTCAATTATAATTTGCTTAGTTTTTAAATCGAATCAAATGCAGGCCTGTAGTGCAAGATTCAGAAGCTTTTTAATAATAGTGTTAATTAGTATTATAATCATCATGTTTGTCAAACCCAAGCCCACGTTTATTGCAGTCATACAGAATGGTCTTTCAATATATTTTGTATGAGTCACACCACGAGCCCTGCGTGGCATGATAATTACACCTATAATGACCTGTAATTCGATACCTATTGCCAATCGATTTTCTCTATAGATACTAAGATAAATCACTGGACTCCTGCGGGGTAATTACGTAACACATTATCAGTAGCAATGGGTTTTAATTTGACAGTTCAACAACATTCATCGCTCCGTTAACGTTGTTGAGCAGACACATTTTTCGAACATATGAAGCAATGGATTAGCAATATCCTTTAAAATGATTCAGATTGAGATTGATAGTGTGTTACGCAATATGGTTGCTGTTGTTGTTGTTGCTATAATTACCTTATTCTATTGCTAATTGCTAATTCTATTCTTATTTCATATCAGAACATAAGATAAGCTCGTGTCATTAAAAATTTTGCCAGTCAGTATGGTAGAAAACTCTACCTACCTACCTTAGTAAATGGTAATCTATACAAATAAATAAAATTGAAGTGTCTGTTTGTAATGCCAAAATAATTTATAATACATATGTATCTATCATATCATTAATAACATTTTTACTAAAAGTATAATATACGGTTCTAATAAAAACATTTTTTAAATTGTTTTTTTATTACATTTGTCTGTCTGATTGTGCCGGCTAATCACCGAAACGGCTGGACCGATTTTGACGGGACTTTCAGTGGCAGTATTTTAGAAAGAGAATTGGGGTTCCGCGCAAAAAAGAATAAACCCATGAAATCCAATTGACGGCACGGTTGGCGCAGTGGTTAAGCGATTGACTGCTGCGCTGCGTGTCGCGGGTTCGATTCTCGCACGGAACAAATATTTGTATGACCTATAAGTAGTTGTTCCGGGTCTGGCTGTTTGTGTGTGAGTTTAAATGTTTGTAAACGCACCCACAATACAGGAGAAATTCCTAGTGTGGGGCAACGTTTTATAAAATATGTAGAAAAAAAAAGAAAAAAGAATATTTTCCGATATACGCAAATCGCGGGCACAGTTAGTCTTACATAAACTCCCATCACCCTGCTCCCCTTACCCTAATTAATTGGGGTTCGACGCAGCACGTCTGTTGCTTCCATATTCTCTATTAGCAGTCTTCTCAGGAGTTCTCAAAGAGCATTTAATTTACGAAACTGCATTTAAAAGGATTTAACTTTTCTGATGTCCTGTATGATAATTTCATTTTAAAGCCCACTCTGAGAAGTGTTGGTGTAATGAGACATTAGGGCACACATTGTGTGCAACTTTTGCAACTTACCTACTTTAGGAATGTCAGGCGCTAGCCCATTTGACATTTTGCACATTCATAAAATTTCGTCATGATTAATGTCCACAGTTAAATGACTTATGTGGGAATTGTAGAAAATCGCTAAGGAGTGGTCGTTGGTCAACTAGCACAATAATCAGCTGAATGTGTCTTACAACGTAGGAGTTTCATCACGCAAGGACTGGCTAGCCAACAGCTTTGTTTTACGTTGCCATTGCAGAGGTCTATTTTCATCAATCAATCAACTCAGCCTATCGCAGTCTACTGCTGGATATAGGCCTCTCCCATACTGCGCCACAACACCCTGTCCTCCGCCTTCCGCATCCAGTTTACCTCAGCCACCTTCTATAGGGCGTCCGTCCTTCTAGCTGGTCTATTTTGCATCTCGGGAAATTCGAGTGGAATAGATAATTTCACTGACTAACATTCAATTCTTCTGGAAATTTTGGAGTCGTACCAAATACCCATAAATAATTAGTTTTCTACAGTATAGATAGAGTAGCTTATAGCATAGAGCTTTAAGTATTTACATAAACAATCAAGCACACAAATGTACAAAGGAGGTCTTAATGCCTTAGGCATTTTCTACCAGTCAACCTTTGGGCGATGCAGAGACAAACAGTGGTAGGTGCTATCTCGAAAGTTCTAATTGTAGTCATCCTTCATCATCAATCCCCCCCCCCCCTTGTCCCAAACTAGCCAAGCTGATATCTCGTCCCAAACGTGTCGAATACAAATTACTACGCTTTATAAGAATACTTCGACCTATACGCATAGAGCACCTTAATACAGGTAGGTACAAAATTATAATCTTAGTAAAGTACTTACAGCAATATAAAACGTAAAACGGAACAAAACGATTGCCATAAAAATAAAACCTTGGTTTGTCTGACGGAAATCAAGAGCACTTTATATGCTTTTTTTTATGAGTTTAGTCATTTTAACCAGTTGTAAAATAACCGTAAAACGATTTTATGAATATTCGATTCCTATATCCCACACTTGGCAGCACTATTTTAAAAGTTTGCTTTTCCGATGTTAGAGAGAGACATCTTTATGCAGGAATAGCGCTGTCTTATTCTCGCATAGAACTAAGCTTTTTATTTTAGTGAGGATCAAAAGTCAAGTTTGGACGATTGGATGTTTATTTTATATCTATTTGATGTTCGAAGGTAATCGATTTGGTTTCAAAGGTTGGCGAAAGTTTTATTTCCTGTATCGATTATCGATTGAACTTTTTATGTATGCCCATTTGCAGTAACGTTTTAGATGTAGTCATAAACTCGCGGTATTAGCTCACTACTACTAGTAGGTACTTATGTGAAATATTATTTTAATTGCTGACCATAGTGGGAAACAGTAACTACCGTAAGTAGGTACATACTGTAAACGGGGCCTTAGGGCAGCACGCAGCTTAGGAAGATACTCGTAATTGCAACTAAAAGTCATGACATTTAAAGATGGATAAACTCGACTCAAGACTCAAAGCATTTCAGAATCAGATCTTTATTTGCTTTGAATGTAGGTACAGGTATAAGATGCTATAAGTACATAAATTAATGAGATCGGCTACAATCTACCTTGCGTCGTGCAAATTATTACATAAATTAAAACATTAATAGAAACAAAAAATAATGTCAACAAAACAAAACAGAAATTAAAGTGAAGTCGATTAATAATATTATAGTCAGGTACATACATAAGTCTTACATGGTCAAATTTGCAATTAATTATAACATTCATAATTAGGATAAATTTATATCATTCAGAAAGTCTTTTACTGAGTAATAACATTTATCTAAAAGTAGTACAGTTACCTTAGATTTGAAAATGTTTGCGGAATAATCTTTAAATTCATGAGGTATCTTATTATAAATGACAGGTCCCATTGTCATAATACTTTTCCTTAAAAGTGCTGTTTTGTAATTACCCGAATGTAACAAGTCCTTTCAGTCCTATTGGGATCGCAAGGGGCCATTGCGTGTCCTTATATTGGTCAGTGACGGAAATAGGCTTTTTATTTTTTTTGACCTGACCGACCCCTTGGGGTAGGTACCTATGGAGAAGAACGCTTTTAACGTGCAGGTCTTTCTACATCGTTCTCACATATATAATTAATTATTATATGTAATTTCAACAAACTCCACGGACTCTTTTAAATCATGAAATTGTTACAAAATATTGGTTACATCATTCATGTGGAAATTCACGTGAGAATGATGTAGAAAGACGTGCACGTTAAAAGCGTCCGTAATAAAAAAGATAAAAACTATAAACACAATTCAGAAATAAAAATAAAATAAGCATATGTTGATGCCTATATGTATAGTAATGAATCCGCTATCATCATATTATTATCAATTATCATTACTTGTCATAGAATAATTGCATGTTATCTGATATTATAATGTGTCACCTGTGAATGAGTCATTTAAGTAATAATCGACAATATGAATAATACTAATTATCTATAATTCTATACTGTACCTGTAGCTATGAGTAACACCATGTTATCATCCGGGCTTTTGACTTATTGACTTAGTGTTCATACACACGAGCGGCAAGTGCCAACGGGAGAGGCAACTGCAGCCGTCGCCGCGTCGGCGGCTTCCGTACTCAAATACACGAGCGGTACGTTGTCGACGGAAGCCGCCGACACGACGACGGCTGCAGCTCGTGTGTACTGTAAGTGGTATTTTGAAACCCCTTAAATATGCATATTATAAATTAAAGTCGCAGTTTTCGTGTTTGTGTAACAGCGTTGTTCTTCTGAAGTACGCAATGGATCTTATGCGGTTTTCACCTTCATTTTGAGAATTTATTCCGGAAGGTTTATGATTATAATACATTTAACTTAGATGTAATAAAGAAATATTCACGTTTTGCCAAATCCTACAATCGTACAAGCAGGGACGGGTCGCTATTACCTATTATTATACTCAACTCTTGCAAATACTGATATCCTAGAAAACCCAGTACCCTAATTGCGTAACACACTATCAATCATAATCCGAATCATTTTGAAGGATAATGCTAATCCATTGCTTCATATGTTCGAAAAATTTGTCTGCTCGACAGCGTAAAACGCAACGAATGTTGTTGAACTGTCAAAATGAAAGCCATTCCTACTGTTAGTGGGTTACGCAATTACCCCGATGGTTGCTTTTGAGGTAGTAAACGAGGCTTTACTTCGACCAAACAGTTCGTGTAACATTTATCACGCCATTACACTAAGTACCTCCGCAACGAAACAGGTTCTAGGCACAATATTTTACTAAACACATTTACTTAAACCTAGGGTCACTGGAACTAGGCCCCAACGGTACGCTGTTTAGCCCACAACTGTTAATTAGAACAATCTGGGTTAACTAGGTACAAGTCACTTAAGATGTTTTACTGTAGTTTTAGTTTTAAGGGCCTGCATAGATTGCTTAGGGCTTTGGAAAAGTTCCTGGTATGCTCTTTACAGGGACAATCGTCGGTTGGTGCCTCACTCATTTCATTTAAAAATTGCCTGAGGGGCCTCTGCGAGTTGGCTTCGGACCCTCGTACGGAGCGTGGGGTCCCGAGCTGTGTCAATATATATTTTTTTGTTTTATTCTATTTAAATATCGATTTGATTGCTTAGGGCTTTGGAACAGTTGTTAGTACCAGGCCAGACCAACGAGCAGTGGTAGCCCAGTGGTACCGGTCCTGACTTACGAGTTGTTTATCACCACTGCTCTCAAAACGGTGAATCAAAAATTCGAAGACATCTACCAACCCGCACTGGGCCCGCGTGGTAGATTACAGCACGCTCCCTCTCGAAGATAGGAGACCTGTGTCCCAGCAGTACATTAAAGGCTGATTTTGCTATTAATATTTGTATACGTTTGATCTAGTTTACCAGGCAAGCGAATTTAGCACCTGTCGATCTGTCTACTACAGTAATATTAATGGAAACATTATCTCTAAAAATCAATATACTTATCGATACATGAAATCACAGACCAAATATCTAGAGGGTCTAATTTATCGACAAAAAACACGATCAAACAACCAACAATTTTTTGATGGTCTTTGATTTTTTCCCCTCCTTTTATATACCTACTTGAACAAACCTGATTTTCTCAAAACCAAGAGGTCGTTGACGTCAAAAAAATCAGAATATTATATTATCACTAGCTGCGCCCCGCGGTTTCACCCGCATAAGTTTCGATCCCGTGGGAATATCTGGATAAAAAGTATCATATATGTTAATCCTGGTTATGAACTATCTGTGTGCCAAATTTCATCCAAATCCGTTCAGTAATTTTTGCGTGAAAGAGTAACAAACATCTATCCATCCATACAAACTTTCTCGTTTATAATATTATAATAATTATATTATATTGTATTATATATAGGAGTAGGATTGGTCAGGCAGGGGACATAGTCCTTCCATAGTTTAAGGTAACCAATCCACTACAGCTGCCTAAATCCATATTTTGTTTCCATGTTCCGCAATAGTCCTGCACCAACTGGGGGTCGTCTTTGAGTACACTTGCATATAGCATAAAGGGATAATAGTCGGGTGGTGCCTCATTTCATTTAAAAATTGTCAACAGGACCTCTGCAAGTTGGCTTCGGCCCCTCGTATGTTTTCTAAAGGTCCGAGACCAGGTCCCGAGCTGTTTAAAAAATCATCAAATATACATATTTTTTTGTTTTATTGTATTTAGATATCCATACCCATCCACGTCTGCGGAGTTTCGCTAGCTAATTTAATTTGACCCTGTATTTTTGAATGACGAAATCTCAGTAGGAACTTCTCCTAATCAGCTCCGTAATCGTATGTTTACATGGCGGGCAGAGCTAATGTCCTGCCGATCCCCTTGAGTTCGCGTGTTCGCAGTGATACCCCTAAGTGGTGCAACCAGTTCCACGAGGCTTACTATCGGACTGATTACGGTGATGCCTGATAGTACTCGCGTACTTTTCGCTTTTGTGGCTCAGGATGCTGTTGCTGACCAATAGATTGAGGTAGGTACTTTCTATCTAACTTTTTTAAATGGGAAATTGATGGTTCTGCAAAATCTGCATTAATTTAGTAGAGTCGTTAATTTTAATTAGCTGGTCGATTTGTTAGGTTGCATAGAGTTTTCGATAAACCAGTTTCTAAGAAGTGTCTTTTTCAAGTCAAGTTTTCGAACTTTGCTCATCCTAAACTCTACATATATGTACATATAGTGGGAACTATTCATAAAAACTTTGATTTAATTAACTTAAAATATTTGCACAATTTGAAAGCTAACCGTCTCTATTCACAAAATACATCAAGCACATAACTATGAAAGTTGGAAACATAACAAATTACGCCTGTTATAACCGAGCGGTTATGTATGTAGGTGTACTTATAGTACCTACACCCACATTTCGCCAGTTATGAAGTCCCATGTAATAGGGGGAGCCTATTGCCATCAACCGGGTACAAATCACCCTCCGGGCTGCTACTGAGAATTTTTTAATAAAAAAATCCAATAACACTTTGGCCGAGCTGGTAATTGAACCCAGGACTTGATTCTCAGTAGTGCTTGCCACTACTAGACCAATGAGGCAGACAAAAGACATAAGTTAATTGGGCGTCCCGTCATCCTAACTAATATTATAAATGCGAAAGTAAGTTTGTTTATTACCTTTTCAAGCCTAAACCACTGAACCAATCATCCTGAAATTTTGCATATACGTTGTCAGGTGTACAGAAACGGAAAAAAACCTTTCGTCCCGAAAAAAAGTGCTCTTCCTGAAGAAAACAACAATAACGTTACTATGATAACAGATGGCGCCACCTGTCTTTCGAATCATGATTGAATTATATTTATAACGCGAGCGAAGCCGCGGGCAAAAGCTAGTTTCACTATAAAATACGAAACGAACCACATAGTAACCACGAACGCGAAATAAGCCATAAAATTACTTTCAACAAACAATATTCAGTTAAAGTTTCTCAGTAATAACCCTTTAAGCGCGGCATAGTTCAAAATCGTAAATCACAAGTTATTTATTCTGTGTTTGCTCTACAAAGTCGCTACTAAAGTTTTTCGCAAAAGGTCCACTTCGTGCTATGAAGATTATGGTCACCAATGAATCTCAACGCGTTCAGCACATCTAAACTGCGTACCTTGTGTGGTCATACAAGGTGTAATATTGAAATAACTGAAAACCTGAAAGAGGTCATTGTACAGACGCCAGCAGGTCAAGCTACCCGAAACTGTCAAATTTTCCCAATCAACCTTGAATCTTAATGCTTTAGCGATAAAGTTGAAAATCTATTAAAGAAAGTTGACAGATTGTAGTAGCTTGATGTGCTGGCGTCTGTACCACGACATTGCGAAAAAAAATCACCTGATCCATACATTATGTTCGCATAACTAACTCTGTTAAACATAGAGAACAACAGTTTTTTTTCGTGATTTCATACTTGGTCACTTAGTAAACGTTGTTCATAATGATAACGTAACCCCTTTTCCGGTTAGGGCGCCGTGGCGCCTCTCTAGCCACTCCTCAAAGAGGGGTCTTATCGCCGCTATCGCGGCGTGCCCTGCGCTGGGTTGCGACAGTCGCTCTTTCCATGTCGCCATGAGATCGAGCCGGAGATCCGTCCGCTCCGCAGCAATTTGCCGCGGGAGCGGACTTTCCCCCCGACGCAGTGCCTCCGCGCGCCACTCATACAGGCGCGCGAGGACTATCGCCTCCAGATCCCATGGCGGCAGTCCGGCAAGGAGGCTTGCCGCCTCGCCCGAGATCGTGCGGTAGCCCCGGATGAGCCTTACGTCTACCACCTTCTGGGGCGCGTTCAGGTAGTGGGCGGCTCGCCGCCGCAGTGAACGCGCCCACACCGGGGCCCCGTATAAGGCCATGGACCGCACGACCCCCGCGTAAAGCCTCCGGCAGGAGGCGTTTGGCCCCCTAAGGTTGGGCAAGAGCCGCTTGAAGGCGGCCCCAGCCCGTTCCAGTTTGGGGGCTAAACGTCGGAAATCGCGCCCGGCCCTGGTGCAAGCCATGGTCCGGAGCGAGAGGGAGTGGGAGGCAGTCATGCTAGCGAAGGAGGTGGCGGGACGGATGAGGGAGAGAGCCTCCCGTCCCAGCCGCCGCGGGAGACGTTCCGGGCGTCGGGAGCCGCGTGACGACTCCCGGCCACCGTAGGCGCGGGCCTGCGGGCGGAGAGCAATGGGTAGCTCACCGCCCGATCAGGACCAGGCCCGTGCCGGACGGCGCGTAAGTGTTCCACGCGCGCCTCAAAGAGATGTCAGCATAATTCGAGGGGCCCCTTAGGGCCGAAGCCTGCCGGGTCAGCGGGATTGTCCGAAAGGGTTACCGCTACCTCGGAACATAAAGGGCGAAGGAAGGAACATGGGTGGGTTTTAGTCAGTAAGAGTCTGACACTCCTTTCCGCTCCATCCAGAGCGGGAGGGGTCATTTGATGATTTCCCACCAAAAAAAAAAATAAACCCCTTTTCCGGTTGTCAGTCATTTACATTTCACCCTGATTTAAAGCGTCTTTTACGTTTCCGCATTATATCTTCATAAATATAACTTCTGTAAGTTTCTGTCTAGTGACAAAACGGTTCGAACGAAAGCCGTTGGCCGAGGAAATATTATGCATATCGATCATTTTGCTGTTGCATATTTATTTAGTTTACTACAGTTATGGAGATTTTATGGTAGGCGCAATGTCCAATAGAATACTGAGATAGATCTGCGGGCTAAGGTAGGGACTTTAGTGGGCTTCTGAGAAGACATTCAATTATTATTTACCTGAGCTTCCAGGTTCCATTCGTACGCAATGCAAATTGGACTTTGCTTTCTCACATAGAGGAGGCCTTTGTCCCAGCAATGGGAACGTAGGGCGACCCCTACACGTAGAATAAGTTTGCGCAATATTTATATTGCGCAATAATGATTGGACCAGCTCTTGCACTCAAACGATTCAATATTTTCTCGAAATAACATTGGCGGCCCATAAGTTATAATGTCTTCGTGTGAGCAAGTCGTGCGCAATAGTTATCCTACGCGGTGCAATTAAAATTTAACTTGCTTAAACTTTGGTCCAATCATTGCGCAATCTTCGATATTAACCCTAAACGGTCAAAAATATTGTGCAATTCGTGATATTGTGCAATATAATTGATCGCTTAGGGCCTGCCTTATAGGTCGGTTATTCGTAGCAAATAGTAGCCGGAAGATCCAGCAACATTAACTAATAAAATAATACCTAAATGCTGAAGTTCTGATTGCGACTCCAGCAAAATTGGTGATACCACCCTGATTGCCTCACACACTTTCAATCACAAACCAACGGTTAGAAGGAAATTCCTAAACCATTGCTTCATAGGTATCAAAAATTCGTCTGCTCAAAAAAAAAAATGCAATGCTATTTAAAGCCTAAAATCCTACTCCCACTAATAATATTATAAACCCGAAAGTTTGTATGGATGGTTATAAACCATCTGTGTGCCAAATTTCATCCAAATCCGTTCGATACATCCATCCGATGTTTGTTACTCTTTCACGCAAAAAACTACTGAACGGATTTGGATGAAATTTGGCACACAGATGGTTTATAACCATCCATACAAACTTTCAAAATGAAAGCCATTGCTACTGTTACGTACTACGCAATTACCCCACTGTACAGTAACCCTGCAAAATTGCTCTACATCGACGCAAAGTATTCATTAGCAAACTATTACAAGTTTTTTTTTTGTTAGGCTCATTGTGTCTCTATTAGGCAAAGACCTTCCCAACCTCTCATTATCATCTAGTACGTTAACAAATTGATTGATGACATGAAAGCCTTGAGCCGAAGGCATCAATCCATCATCGGTGGCTTGAACAATGGGTTGAAGTAATCCAGTCAGTAAGCAGCGCGGCTTGTGGGCGTATCTCGACGTATATCCGTACAATTGTAATATCAAGTAAAGTATGGACGGTAGCTTACTTTACTTGATATTGTATTTGTTAGTATATTGGCGTGTGCTAGCTGACATATGGCAAATTATTTAATATAATGTTTTGTGTTGCGTAATGTAAAGTATTAATATAATATTGTATAGAATCAAGTTTTTCTAACTGAACAGACAGCTGTGCTGCTGGGGAGTTTGTTGCGCCACTTCTTCCCAGTTAAAGCACTGGGAAGTGGTGAAGGGCGGGCGTTTTGGGGGAGTGTCTTATGTTAAAAAAGTACTGACTCTCAGCCTAGTTTGGGTAAATTACTTTTTATTTGATTTGATTATAAATGAGTAAGTAACTGCTTGTCTGTCTGTTAGCTTTTCACGCATTAACGGAGAAACGGATTTGGGTGAAATTTGGCAAACAGTGGACCATGGACTATGGCTTCGGTTAGGACAAACGATACTTCTTATGCCAGTAGTACGTTCCCGTGGTATAATTTCTGACCACCACGCGGACGATGCCGCGGGCAAGAGCTAGTATTTCACATAATGATGTTACTGTGGAGAGTATACTGCGTATTGTTGACGTGTTGTGTATCGTTAAGGTGAAGAGTGAGTGTGTAGTGTATCGCGTGTTAACACTATTTGCAGAGCTCACTCCTGATAGGGTTGGGACATCACGATTATATCGATATGAGGGGAGGCATAATAATGGCAATATAACATCGTTACGGTACGGTACCATCGAAGACTCTGCCCAAGGAGGATATATCCATCCTGTCCCATGCTAGATTCATTCACTTGTCACAACTTGCTTGTTGTTTTGCACCTCGGATTAGACCTCGATAGTTATGAGATACCAATCATGTTTTCTTATTCGTCTCTCGTATTAGCAGATATAAGGAAAGTTCTAGCTGTGTTAATGATTTTGGCTTGTGAATTGACTGCCCGAGAACGTCGGGTGCGCATTATCTAAGTATTGCCGTCGAGCCTCTTGAAATGATTCATTATTTATTCACTAGTCGTACGCGAAGACTGGGCACTTGACAGCTTTATTTCTCTGTCTATAGCAGACAAGTTTGCGACGGTTGCTATATTTCAGTACGAATTTGGTGTGAATATTCCCATCACTACGAGTACTAGGTTCGGGAATGCAGTAACTTGAATCGTGACTGGCGGGTCGGAAGCGATGTGGACCACATTCCAGAAAAGTAAAAAAGGCCCCACTCTTTGACAGCTAAGCAAAAAAGTGACACTCGCATTCACATGGCGATCGGAGTGACAACACCTTTCATTTCGTGAATTCATTCCGCTACTGTTGTCGTCGATTGTTGCGCAGCACACGGATTTTAAATTTGATTTTCAAACGAATTAATTAGTTTGGTTGTATCGTAAGCGTAAAATAAATGCGATTGTCATTACGAGTCAGTATGTCATGCCATTATGGAGAAGAATCCTGGATTTGAATCCAGGATTCTTCTCCATAATGGCATGACACGAACGTTGTCACACCATCAATATGCTAGGCTGTAATATGACATTTTGGATTTCCTTGTTGGAACTCAAAGTCCAACATCATTCTCGCGCGCTGTAAGGAGTAGGTATTCTGTACTTTTCCGTGTGGTAGGTTTCACACCGGCCGCGCAGGCGCAGCATTGTTTAGCTTCGCATTGTTTTGAATTAAGAGCTAACTGTTGTAGTGCCTGTAATTTGAGATCTTAGTATTTTTATTTCGGTCATTGAACTCAGAGAACCAATTCAATTATAGATCGGTGTTGTGTGGAGAGGTCGTAAGGTCAAATGTTGCCCATTGCACTATGTAGATGTAAAGTCACTTTCCATGTTACCGAAAATTGTCTACTTCGTACAGGTCATTAGAGTATATGATTTTTTTTTAACCAATTGAAAGTCTTTGTTACTCTCCCTATATTTAATTAGGGACTGAAAATCTGTGTGTCGTAAACTAAGTGTTTCCCTTTGAAGTATCAACCTAAGTTGTTTCCTAAACTATAAAGAATAGCTGAACAAACATATAAAAACGTATTTCGGAAAGCCCATAGTGAAAGGCTTCAAAAAACAAGGGCGAAAAAAATTACCTAGCAAAACTTCACAAGCATGATGGGTTCAAAAAAGCTTGAAAATTAAGTGGAATAAAGAAACTAAAAAAAAAAAAAAACGCACAAACATACATGAACCCTGAAAACATACCACTCCTTTTTTGGGCAGTCGTGTAAAAAATATCTATCTCTAAAATAGGCAATAAAAACAAATATTATGTGAAACCTAGAATAAGCTTGTCATTGTGAGGAGAAATAAAATCTTATTATTATTATTATTAAAATACACCGTAAGTACATTATTTTTGTACATTCCCTTCGAAAGTTGTGGCTTAACATTATTTATTCGCCTCTACCACCATAAACTAAAACCACGACAAGTATTAAAGGAAGGTAAGTAGAGTTTACAGTTTACTGCGGCTTACAATGAGTCAATATCTATTATCCCTAGAACACTTTGTAACATGAATAACTTAGATCAACGTAGGTACTAGAGCGAGCTTAGTGCTGCATCGATTAGGGTTGGCAGAGAGAGCAGTGGTGGCCCAGGGGATAAGGCCGCGAGTTACGAGTTGTAGGTCGTAGGTTCGAACCTAGGCACTTTACTTGGTGTAATTAATTTCATCACCACTGCTTAAAAAAATGGTGCAGGAAACTAAAATTCGGTACGAAGTTCGCCGGGTCAGATAGTAGATTGTCTATATGTTCAAAAAAATTGTTGTTTTTTAATGTATTTTACTGTGTGTACAGAAATAATAAATTAGTAGTTGTAAAATCAGAGCTGTTCTCGTGACTGACGTCTAACGTGGATAAATTCCTATTATTCCCTAGGGCCTTCTGGGCACAGAGAGTTATGTTGGACAGGCTAGGAAACCCGCCGGTAGTCCGGCTCTAGCCGTATCTTAGACAACCCTGACTACACTCCAGTATTTGTTATAACTACAGTCCAGTACAATAGTTTACGAGAGCTATCGTTCACTCACAAGCGTTCCATTCACTCACAAGAATGCATCGACATAGCCGTGAGCGCACGCGACGTTACTATGGAAACGGCAGTAGTGTTTATACGAAGACTCAGAAGGCTCACGTACGTACTTCAAGACAAGTTCACATTTTTGCTCTTTCGTTAATTTGTCATCTTATTTTTCATCCCTCATTTCAGTCCCTGAACTTTTTTTATACACGTCAGATAGGCGAGGTTTATCCTAATATCTAGGGAAGAAGAAGAAAGAGGAGTTGTAGTTGAAGTGTTTGAAATTGTAGCGCAAACTGAACTTTGTGCGTGGGGCATTAAAGTTGTTTGTACAAAAAAACCTATATTTGTTTACATGTTTGGAAATGAAATTGCGAACCCAGGTATCTTTTCTTCTCATACCAATAAATACGCGCGAAAAACATAACTCTTCTTTGCAGGCGGGTAAAAACTACCATTGAGTATATATATACCATTTTCACCAAAGAAACACGTAAAACGAGTTATTCTCACAAATCTATCAACGCCTATCCAGCATTCGCTAAAATTACACAAGCCACGTCATTCTGTCAGATCAAGGTTGTATCGTTTAAATCGCAACTCATACGCCGCTCCTTTTAAGGAGCTAGGTATGTATCTCCATCACCATATAAGGAGTTAGCTAGACCAGGGAGTGTCAAAATAACATGTTTTTTCAAAGCAAATTCGTGCAGTGTTGGATAGAAAAAAATATCCTCAACATTTTTTCTTAGTATTGTAACTTTTTTTCCCGGAAAATGTTGGAGATGAAGAAGAAGGATATTTTCTATTGTTGCAGGTGGTTAGCAAATAAAGTTGCTCAAAATTAAAAAAAAGCATCTCTACAACATACCTACATGATAAGAAAATAAATAAAAAGAATATTCTAAATATAGGTATAACCGTATAACACAGGTCACAGAGTAACTCCACACAGATATCTCTTCCTTAATTCGTAGGTCTGTACGATTAAGGGGGCAAGACAATTATGGGTGCTATTCTGTAAAAATCCCACCGTGAAAACTTAGTGAGCTGTCATTCCACCTGATAAGGATTGCCACTATTGACAGCTCACCTACTTAGGTGAAGTGAGCTGTCAATAGTGGCAATCCTTTAACTTTATATTATTAATATATATAATATATATTAATAGGTAAATTAAAATTCTGTAAACATCTCACCGTGAAAACTTTTTCAAGGTGAGATATTTGCAGAATTTTAACACCAATCATTCTCTTGACCCCCTTAGTCATATTTCATGTCCATTTTCAACAGTTTCTGAACTGACAAAGACAAAGGTCCCTAAACCTCAACTAATTTATTCACGCACAACTGTAAAAAGTTGGCCACCTCTGCTAGACTTTGATTGGCCATAAAAAGTGCTAATCCAACGATTAGAGGCGTGCAATAAAAAGTACGCTAAAAAAAACTCAAGTTAATTATGGTCAGATGATGTCAATACAAATAGTATATAGTAGTTGGTCGGTATTTGTGTAACTCCTGGCCTTAGTAGTGTTGTGTTTGATTAAATTTATCGATTAAATGTTGGTTTTTGTGTGACTCTAATGAGTTTAAACAGGTCCCAACTCCTAGGTCGGGCAAAAGATATTGGGCCATCTGGAATTTTTTATTTATTTATTTTACCATTTATGTGTAACCAGGGTGTTGTGGCGCAGCCCAGGAGAGGCCTATGTCCAGCAATGGACTGCGATAGGCTGAGTTGTCCATTTAATATGTACACGTGTATAAATAGATAAGAAAAAAAAAACAGAACAGAAAATAGGTACAAAGGTGAGACTGACACAAGAAATCTCTTCCAGCATACCTGCGATAGGACAATAGATAGGGAGATGTAGACAGCGTGGGAAAGAGGAAAGGAGCCAAAAAAAAAACATGAAATCGAAATTCACTTAATAAAACTAAACAAATATTATATAGCGCCCGTTTGATGACATTAGGCTCGCCCCCAATTACATGGGACTTAAACATAACTGGCGATATGTGAGGGTTTCTATAGGTACACCTCTGCCTAACCCTTCGGAGATTACAAGCGTGCGTGTGTTTATACAGGTAGTTCTGACTTAATACGCACAGGAGTGGTCTTGATTCAAAAGTCACTAGATATTGGAAACCTTTTGTTGATTAGAAATTTAGAAAATGCTTATTCAATGCTATTAATGGTAGCTGATAGGAGAAGAAAAAAAAACTTTTTGCGTCCACCCCAAGTACCTACAAGCTATCATTTGGGGTGGATGCAATAAGTTTTTCCAGGTACTTAGGTAAGGGTAGGCAGAAGATTTAATTGTAAATCTTCATAAGCCTACACTTATGTGATGTGTCAGAGGGTCATTACCCTGTAAGCCATTTATAATGTCAACAGCGTTATTATAAGATTGCCTAGTCGTGTTTAGTGACCTAATATGAAACGCGACGAGAGGACTTTATAAGCTCCGAGATAATGAGTCTTGTGTTACCGAGCGCTGTAACTGTTATTAGAATTTTTTTCACATAGGTATTAGTTTTGACTTAGGTGTACGAATGGGTAGATTATGTAATGGGTATACAATGTGTACCTACGTATGTCGTGTATGTTGGAAAATATTTCATTTATACATTTTTGAGCTTGTGGCCAAGTTAAAACAGCCTGACGGATCGATCGATCAGGTTAAGCTACGCTTGCCGCGGTTGGTCCGTGGATGGGTGACCAACTGACCATCCTTACATACCGTGACTCGGAAAGCGCGTAAAGCCGTTGGTCCCGACTGTCTGTCGTGGATCTTTGACAGTCGTTACGGGTCGTCAGAAGCCCGAAAGTCTGACAACCAGTCTTAAAGGGGTATCGTATTATCCAGTAACTGGGTTGTGGAATTTAGATAGGCAGTCACTCCGTGTAAATACTGGTATTCAGCTGCATCCGGTTAGATTGGAAGCTGACACCAACATAGTTGGGAAAAGGCTAGGCAGATAATGATGATATTGTTTCGCATTGTTTCGTAAAGCTCCCAGTCCGTATTATTTTTTCCGACATCTTGTTCACAAAAATTCATCTTAATTTACAAAAAACTTGAATGAATTATACACTTAAACCTTCCTCATGAATCACTCCATCCATTGGTGAAAACTGTATGAAAATCCGTTCGGTAGTTTTTGAGTTTATCGCGTTCAGACAGACAGACAGATGCGGCGGAGAGGGAACTTTGTTTTATAACATGTAGAGAAGTGATTGTCAGTTTAATCCGGTACTATAAGTTGTCAGAGTCTGAATAAAGTTCAATATTGTAAAACTGGGTTTGAAGATAAACCTTGTTTTGTAGGTGATTCCAATTTTGAAAAATTCAGCTTAGTAACCGTTTATTTAGAAATGAGTACCTACAAGCAACCACTTGACATGCGCGTGCGCCAGATATCTCGCTATAAATACGACCACTGGTTATGAATGAACGCTCTCAATGGAAATCATTTCCAATTCGTGTGGGCGTCGTAATACGCTACTAAAGGATTATATATTCAGGTGGATGGACGTTTGGACAGACACACAACAGTTTTATAATGCAATAGCTTTATGTTAAGGATGGTAACGTAACATAATACCACGCATGTATTCTTTGAAGGGATAGGCAGTCAAGTATGGAACACCCACATTTTGCCAGTTAAGTCCCTAAGGTAACAAGGTTGGTTTTAATACACATCTGACATATAAAATAATCAGCCTGTAATGTTCCCACTGTTGGGACAACAGGCCTCCTGTCTGTGAGATGTAATGGGCCGTAATCCACCACGCGGGTCCAATGCGGGTTGGTGGATGTCACATGGTTTCGAATTTTTGGTTCTAGTACATGCTGGTTTCCTCACGATGTTTTCCTTCACCGTTTTTGAGAGCAATGGTGATGAAATAAATTACACAAAGTAAAGCGCCTGTCTGGGTCCGAACCCACGACCTACAACTCGTAATTCGGGTCTGATACCACTAGGCCACCTCAGCTCTCTCTTGTTTTAATACCATATTTATATATTAGTAATACTAATAATACATATGGTATTAAAGAGTATCCTCACCGCCATATCTCTACGTTGACGTCGTGGTGGGGCTTGCGCGCTCTAAACTCTAGGTCTGTGACGGAAGAGTTTATTTTGCCGGATAAGGTCTAGAGTGAGGAGCCAGACCAAGAGAGATACAGGAACCCACAGGGCAGCATGTGGCAAGCTGTTGGGCAATAGCCACCCAACGGACCCTATCTCCCGAGTGTAGTCTTGTTCCTCACCTCTGGCTTGCCTTTATTGGCCGGCTGGAGTGAACACTGACGAGGAAAAGAGCTCCCACCTCATTCTTGCCTTTTTTGGCTGGCTTGAGTGGAGATTCGCAAGAGCAAACGTGCTCGAAGGAAGGAAGTATTTCAGTAAGATGCTGGTAGGGGTCTTGACCGTACTTACGGGATTGTTCTGATAGCCGTGGAATACCTCTCCACTCCTCATATGCACCTCAGGACATGTTGCCCCCTTGTCGCTACGACACTATGTACTAGCGACCGTTTTCGGGGGCCCATTATTGAGTGTGCAAGTCACCCCCTGCCATTTCATATGTGAATATTATAATTATCATTGGTCAGGCAGGGGACGTAGACCTTCCATATTTCAAGGTGACCGATCCAATGTAACCACCCAAACACATTAACACATAGTCCAGTATATTTTGTTTCCATGTTCTGCAATAGTCCTGCACCAACCGGGGGTTGTCCTTGGGTGCATTTGCATGGTGCATACAGTAAGGGGCTGTAGGCTATTTAACATCACGCTATGACAAAAAGAAACAAAGTTGGGAACAATCCTGATATTTTTGTAACTGCCTGGTGGTGGAGTTACAAAAACATTAGGAATTCTGTAGCAAATAAATTTATTTTGGAGAAGAACGAAAACAAAATATGAAATAGATCAGGATAAAGATGTCCAACAAGATATTCTCCGTTTGGGTGTCACCGCAGACGGGTAAAAACAAGCTAGCCAAAAATCCATCTTCTGTGGAATAAAATATAAAAAATTATAATTGAAACCTACACAATGAACAAACGGTAGAAACTATAACAAATCCCACTATTTTATAAGCACAGTTACATTCACAATGTAATTATGTAGAAACGCTAGGAATTCAACTAACCCTCTAGCGGAATCAGTGACGATAAGATAAGAACTAGTGTTGGTGAATGAGCGCGGAGAACATAAATCATAGTTATTTTATTATTAAGACAGCACTCTCTGGCCTAGACCGCTAGACTGCGTAGGCGCAGCAGACTAGGGCTGTCACAGGTTCTTTAAGATAAATAGAGTAATTTCTGTATGAAGAAGAAACATATCTACCAAGGGTAGTTTGGGGTTACTACCCCAAACTACCCTTGGTACCCTTGGTAGGGTTAAGGGTAGTTTCTTTTTCTGCCCGATCCGAAAATTGAATTCAAACTTTTGTTAGTGATTTGATTAACTGCATGGATGTTGATGAGCAGTGGTGGCCCAGTGCTAACGGCCCAGACAGGCGCTTTACTTTGTGTAAATAATTTTATCATCGCTGCTCCCAAAACGGTGAAGGAAAACACCGTGAAGAAACCGGTATGTCCTAGAACCAAAATTTCTAAGACATGTGACATCTACCAACCCACACTGGGCCCGCGTGGTAGATTACAGCATACTCCCTCGTGAAGAGAGGAGGCCTGTGTCCCAGCAGTGGGAAAGTCCAGGCTAATCAGATCAAGATAATTCTTGATCTGATCATGTGAGGATGTAAATTAGTGTTACAAATGGCCACAAACAAAGAACCATACATATTTGATGGGTATGGCTATTAATAGTAATTATGGCCTGCACAAGTACTTCGGAGTCAGGTGGGTGAGCAAAGAGAGAGGTGCATGCATTAAGTCATAGATATGTTTAATGATGGAGGCGCGCAGTCTGAGTAGCCTAGACCCTACAGGGCTGTGTGGGCGCATGAGGATAGGGCTGCCATGATCAGTCGCACGATTAGTTTTTATATCCTTTTGTACAGATCAAAATAAAATCAACCGTAAAGAGAAATATTAATACAAAAGAATTCAATTGTTTAATCTGCAATATAATACCGTTTACTTTAAAGATAACTAATAAAACGATAGCCAGAATAATATATTCAAACAAAAAAATATGTTCCTCGCTCCTGTAGCCGAGCTTGTTCGCAATTATTATCCCCCATATGTGTAAAACGACTTTGAATTTTATATATACAGATATATGTATGTATAAAACGCGACGTCTGTCTGTCCGTCAGTCCGTTAGTTCGTTATCAACTCCACGAGAAGTCGGAACCCATCGATTTGATCGCCGTAACTTTTTAAACATTTCAATTACTTGGTATAGCCAAAAAGTTATTAGAATTTATTAGTAAACGCGTGCCGAGCCGGGGGACAACCAACATTATATAAATACATATGTGTCATCCTTTCAACCTGACGTATTACGTAGCAGCCCTAGACATAAGGCCCACGCACACCGGCCGGCTGACCCGGCCCTGCTCATCAAATCCTGCAGGTGGCAGATAAGTGTGTATCCATCTTAACAGCGCAACATTAGACAACGCGTATGCAGGATCCTTTAACGATGGGGGCATTACGAATGGTGTCCATAATATTGTTAGTACCTCTATTAATGACTGGTTCATTTATTATCTGATTGCTAATTACGTTCTTGTTCTTTTTTTTATTGTTGCGGATTTTATCTATGGCTATACTGTCGTAGGTACCGGTAGGTAGGGACAGTATCCCCCCCGCTGGGTTCCCGCATTGTCGAGGCGGGGGGGCTCAGTAGCCGTAGCTTGGTCACCCACGGGAAGCCAAGAGGAACCCGAGGAGGGGCCGCTCGTCAGGGCTTTGCCAGTAAGCGACGACGTAGCGGCCAACAAGTAGGTTGCGGTGCCGCTTGGGCGACATCGCAACTGAGGCGGGCCGTGATGTCATATGGGAGGCATCACGGTTGAGGGTTGGAGGCCGCGGCGGGGGAGGAGTGCCGGTATTGCGGTGCGCCGCTCTCCCTACCTTCCGCGGCCTTGACGGGGTCGCCACCGTCTGATGGCGGACGTGGTAGGGCCGCAGGGGAAGAGAAGTGTTGGTATGACGTTGGCCGCTCTCCCTATGCCCTGCGGCCGAAAATTGGCAGGTGGCGAGGCCAATGACCTGACCCGTCGCAGGGGACCAAGGGTGCCCAGATACGGGGCCGTCTGACGCCCATGTGCTGGTTTGGTCCCTGGGGTGGTCACGGCGTGCTATGTGTTCTGGCGCGCCGGTGATGGGGAGTACTCCCCAGAGGAGGGTCCGGTGACGGACAGCCGCGGCGGGTTCACGGATGAGTGCTAAGGCGTGCCCGAATTCCCGCCATAAGCGGCAGAGGAGGACACCATGGAGTTTTAGTGGGTTGGAGTCCCACATAACTGCACTATCTCCCCGTGGTAGTGCAGAATGCATGAGCATTTCTTCACGATAAAAAAAAAGATAGGGCCAGTATAGCATAGCATAGCATACATAAAAAAACCGGCCAAGTGCTCTAATAATAGTATGGATACACAACTTTATTATTTTCTTTAAATTTCATGTACAGTAGTGGTACATAGGCGGACTTGATGCCACAAGGCATTCTCCACCAGTCAATCTTTGGATTAATCTGTGTGATAGGTGTACAGACGCGAGCACATCAAGCTACCCAAAACTGTCAAATTTTTCCAATCAACCTTGAACCTAATGCTTTAGAGATAAAGTAGAAAATCTATTAAAGAAATTTGACTGATTGTAGTAGCTTGATGTGCTGGCGTCTGTACAAAGAAAAAACTAATAAAAATTTCGCTCCTAATTAAGTATATGTACTTAGTTCAAAATTAAAACTGTTTCGAGTCGTATTTTAATTTTAAACCAGTCAATTTGCTCACAGCTGGGGCGTTCCAAACGCCCAGTTTCTTTTCCATATGAAGATTTATTTGTTTTTCTATGACCGCGGTATATTACTCCAGCATCGGAACGGATCCGTTTCACGCTGACATTGTTATCCAGGACAGGAAATGGATGTCACTCCAACAGTCCAACAATGATTTACATCTGATCCGGACACAGTATTAATTCATAGCTGGTTGAACGCGACTTTCTGAGAAAGTAGCACGTCTAATGAGTACTGAATATTATATATTTCTGTACGTTTGGGTGTGGGCAGACCTTTACCTATTGCTAAAGTTGATGTTCTTTATGTTGGTCTAGTGGTACCTACGTCGTCCCTAGCTCAAGCATTGTTTCAGGAGTTTGCACAAAAACGAACTAAATAATTGTTTTTTTTTTAAATTTTGCCAGGTGAATGGCAAATTAATGCTCGTCTCCTATTACCTACACAGCTACCTGGGACTTCTAACATAACCGGTGGACTTTGAGACTACTAGGTATACACCTTGGGTTGGACTCTTGTCGTTAAAGACAAAGACACTTTTGTGAAAAAGGTATTTTAGTAATTTCCTTAACAAAGAATACATACCTACATATACACACTATAAACTGTATGCCGTGCCGTTCGTTTATTGAAAATAATATTAATAAACTGTTCCATCGAATGGCAAATATCAAAATTGTATTTCAGTACGGTTAGTGGAATAGTTTAGGCGGCATTCGGCCAAGTGCCGCTGAAATCAGTGCTCTAAATGAGGGCACGGGCTGATTTTGCAGCGCCAGATAATTTTATCGGAGGAATAAATTTGAACTTTTAACAATTCTTCCATACAAAAACTGTAAGACGTCAATTTTATTCCACAAAAAATATTATCTGTTGATTGAAAAATTTGCCCTTCGTTAAATAATCTGTTTCCATGCCTACAAGAAAAACGGCCAATAACATCGCGTATTTGCCCAATAATATCCCATTTAGTTAGAAAATGATATAATCAAGAATTTATTTCGACGCTTTTTTTTACATTTTATGAAAATGAAAAGATAACTATAGTAATAAAATCTCAGGATTGTAGCCAAAGCGCTAATAAAATACCTTATAAAAACAGACAATCAACATTTTTGTGCGCTTGCGTCGTTAGGAAGTTTATCAAAACTTGATCGCATCTCTACTAGGGTCGACACTTCTTACAACTTTACTGCGTCACGACTATTCTTAAAAAACAAAATGTAATGTCATGTCTTGGAACCAAAAAAATATGCCCCCAACCTGCACCGGGACTTCGTGGTAGATTACGGTCCACTCCCTCTTAAGTAGAAAGGAGAACTGCGGGATAATTGAGTTACACACTAACAGTAGCAATGGCTTTTATTTTGTCAGTTCAACAACATTCATTGCGTTATCTAAGTTATTTAGCAAAAAAATATCAAACATATGAGGCAATGGATTAGCAATATCCCTATAAATGATTCCGATTGTGACTGTCAGTATGTTACGCAATTAGGTTGCTGATTTCCAGCGGTGAGAACACAGGGGTTTGCATGTTTGTTCTGCAACCTGGTGAAGTTTTTTATTTCGACCATAACATACGCCTGTAAACCCCAGAAGGTAAGGCAGAAGTGTACCTACATATAGTACACCCACATTTAAGCAGTTATGTTTCCGTCCCATGTAATAGGTACAGATCCAGACTCCGGGCTACTACTGTGAGTTCCTAATGGAAAAACCCAATAATGCTCTTGCTTTATTTTGATCAGTAAACGTTTAAACTTTAAACTTGTATGTGCGATGAAGGTGGCTGTGTGAAGGTGTCCCGCCCACCATTGTGCCATCTTGGCCTTATTACTGGTGATTAAGCTTAGAAAACCGTCATGGCGTGGCCGAGTCGAGATGACTATCAAAATTATCCGTTAGCCAAATTGGTGTCAACTGACATACTTATTAGAAAGCTTTAACTATTTGAGTTCAATATAAAGAATGTAATTAATTTGAAGAAAATGTAGAGATTACTCATATGTTTATTTGAGTTCCAAAATGTTATCAAGATGTTAAAAAAGGCGTATAAATATAGTTAGAAATAAAATCAATGAACTGAAGGAAGAACAAGCTTTTAAAAGTTTTGAGGGAGATTTTACGAATAAAAAGACAGGCTGATTTTATCTTCATCTTTCAGGTGGTGGAAGTAGTTATGATAAAGAACACTTTTACTTTGGAAGCAATTCTGAAATACCTAACGGTATTTCAGAATTGCTTGTTTAAATTCTCTAAGGACTCTCTAAAAACGAGGTTTTAATTCTCTAAGGATTTTTCAATTGTCTGATAACTTTATTCGAGGAATAATTTTGAAATTTTGACAGTTATTTTATACAAAAACTGTCAAACGTCAATTTTATTCCTTGAATAAAATAATCTGGCGATGGAAAAATCAGTCCTAAATTATGTAGTCGATGATTTTGGTGCACGGTTAAACTCAAATGAGTTTATGTTGGCACCGACTGAAGTGTATAAAATATATGTGTACTACTGAATAAACAAATAAATAAAAAAAAGCATATTTTCCAGATTTACATTGTTCATTTTTATATGAAACAACAGCTCATTCCTACATAGCTAGGGCACATTAACCAGTTATTTACGAATTAGTCTACTCTATATCCCAAAATATAGAACGCTGTATTTTTTCTCGTGTTGATTTAAGCCGTGTTGATTGATCACGTGCGTACCTATTACCTAGGTGTGCGTACGCTCAGCCGGCCGCCATCAGTTTTGATCGTTGATGGCTCCAATGATATATTGCCTAGATCTGTCATTCTGATGGTAATGATTATTTGGATCGTTAAGAATTGGGTGCAGGTCGTTAGAGGTGTGGCTACATACATGCCTGGTGTAGTAATGTGTCAGGTTAGTTAGGAACAGTCAGTCACAATTGGTTAAACCTTGGATATTGAAATGATGAAAAGCAGTGCATCAGACAATTTTATGTTAATCTTATAGTTCAGTCAACGAATGGCCCAAAATGGGGTGTAGAGTGCGTGAGCAGGGAAAGCGTATCCTTCAGAAACTTGGTCAGGGTGCTTAAGGAGTGAACATACTAAAAGTCTCTGACGTCTAGGAGGTGAGCCGGAGTGGGGAGGGCACAACGTTCCCACTTTTGGGGTTTTCGCTAATATATCAACAACGGTGCGCTGTAGGGTAATTTTTTTCTCATATCAAATGAAAGTTTATAAAATTTTCAACAACTTTCATTAATTCACTTTTTCCGAATTTCATACCGTCTGCGAGTTACACGCTTCAGAAAAGTAAAAATAAAATTTATTCAGCGTTTTTAATGTTTTGTGCAACATTGAAAACCGACTTTCGATGATGAGCGGTGTTTGCTTATTTTAATCCCAATGTCTGCAACATACCATAGTTATATATGGATCTCTAAAGCTGGTCCCAAAACGTTCTTTTTTATATCTTTAATAGGTACAGCAAATAATTAATCAATTGAAATGATTAACAGAAAAAGACTGAGTCCTAAGTGGTACTGACGCGGGGTGTGTCGAAATCGTTTGAGTGTAGTAGCTAGGCGATAAAACTGACTTTAACATCGCTATACTGGATAAATCAGTGACAGGTTAAAAGCACTAGCTAACCTGTTCACTGCAGCCTGCAGCCTCGTTAACCCGCGCGGTGATAAGGCCTGTTATGTCATTATTTTATTGAGATTTTTAATATTGGACTAATCTAGCCTGATACTAGTCGGTGTGTTTATTTGTTAAGAATAGAACAGTAGTTTAACCATGAAAACTACACTATAACTGCGACTGGGTTCGATTCTCGGGCCGGGCATGTGTTATTGAGTTTTTCCATTACGAATTTCTTAGTGCGTGCGTGCCTCAGGAAGCACGTTAAGCCGTTGGGTCCTACGCCTGACCCCTCTCCGGTTGTGTCGTCCCATGGGGCTATAAGAGTGAGGGAAGTAGGGAGTGCACCTGTCTGCTCACACACCTGTGCACCATAATATTTCCAGCGCCGAAGTCGGTAGTCTCCGTTGAGATTGGCCGCCATGCCCGAAATACGGTCTGGAGGACTATTATTAACTGCGACTAGTCGCAGTTGGCCGAATTGATTTGAGCTACACCTTTATATTTTTTTCCTGTCATATTTTTATAGAACATGCTCATAAAGAACCACAAGTAAACACATAAATAATAATTATATAATAGGCGGTTATCTTTAACTTGCTCCCAAGAAAAACATTTACTAAAAAAATTGAAAAGAACTGTTAATCAATTCGCCACAAACCCGACTCTTAACTCGATAGCTTTTTGTATCAAGCCCATTTTATATATCAAGACAAATTGTGAATGCCACAAAACAATCTAAATCGATTACTTCATCGTCCTACTTCGATGTTGAATCGATAAAGATTTAATCGATTCGGCACGCTCGGATCGATTATATTTACGAGTAAGATCGTCTGTAGTCTGTACGTATCTACTATAAGGAGGTATGTATGCACATTTGTATTGCGCGAATGCTGTAGTGATTATTTTTACGATCAATGTTGAACTGTCAAAATGACAGCTAGCATTAACTATTCCATTTTATTTTTTTATTTATAGGCAAGTAAAACCGATGTCGACTATTCTTCCAATGTCAAAACTAAATTGGAAAAGCAAGGGTGCAATATTATAAATTAAAAGATACAGTTGAACTTAATGTAAATCTTGTGGAGTTAGTACAGGACTGAGCTAGGGTTAACTATAGTGCGAAGTCAATAATGGTGGCGCTGCTTGCGAAGATTTTTGAAGTTTCTCATTAGAAAACGTCAAAATTTATGTTACAAGGATCTTTTAGCGCTCAATTCACGTTGACAAGGGAGCGCTGTTGGTAAATATTTGTGCAATTGGGTAAACATTTGTGCAATTGTTTAGTGAAATGTATTGGAAAAACAAGATAGCAGTGTTAGTTCCGATTTTGGCCACACGCCAAAAGAACCTTGTAGCACTGTACAGGGTGGCAGGGACATCAACGCGCAACCTGTTACCATGGATTCAATACACGATTCTGTACCCCCAGTTTTTTTGATAACAGATGAAAAATTTCTACGCTTTCTAGCGTGATTCTTCATGTGCTGAATAATTTATGGTTATAGTTTAGTAGATCTCTTTTCCGCTACGTTTATTTTGATCCGTGTCGCACTAAACCGCTACCTTATGCCTGTTGATCACGCCTAATTAGTTTCTCACTTAGCACTATATCTCAGTTAAACGAGTTCTATTTACCCTTCAATTTATTAACATGTCTAACAAAGTGCAGTAAGAACTGGGGTAAGCTGCGCTTAGGGCCAAAGACGACCGTAAGCCGATCAGTCCCGATCGCTGCCGAGCTTAGCCAAGCTTTACGTCACCGATAGTTACTCTAACTAGTACGAGTACATGAATTTAAGATACTAGGTATGAAGTGATGTTTGCAGATTTGTATGGGGATCGGATTAAGAGGAGAGTGGCACATATTAATCAGCAAATAGTATAAATTACTTCTTGTAGGGAATCCGCAAAAGCAGCGTTTATACGAGGCTGTTCGAAACTCCCGATTTGTATTGTGTGACGACCCTTATACATGTATGACTGAAACTCCTACGATGCTTTAACAGTATCTTTAACACTGAATTCTAGTGGTTTTTTTTCATGATTTTACGTGGTTAATGTTCAGGGTTCCATACGAAAAGAACCACGCTATCCGTCCGTTTGTCGGTACACAAGTTGGTTGGGGTCTATCATAGAATCAAGAATATATGTGGGGTAAGGCCAATGTTGACCAAAGAGTAGTAAATTAATGGAGAGCCAAAATGGCGACCACAAAAGTGCCTAATGCGAAATATATGGAGAATTTAAAACCTACGCGGACAAATCATTAAAAGTTGCAAACCAACGTAGTTCCATGATACCATCCATCATCGTCCATTAAAATATTTCACAAATTACATGTATCCCACTGACCTTTAGAGACCCTTTATTATTTTATTTAAAGACTTCAAAGCCCAATCGTTACCATAATAACTAAAATTATCAATTTTGAAAAATTGAAATGATGTACCATGTACCTACAGCGGGTAAGGTCTTAAGTACAGGGCAGTTGACTCTGGGGTCACAGAATTAGTGCCTGCGTTGAACCCGGCGTCCTGCCCGCGACCTAACGGGTATGTCATGTTGATAATATTACGATTTTGCGCAGGCAATTTAGTGATGTGAAAGATCGCAGATTTTATTTACGGTTTTTAATCCCCTTTTTTCTAAAGGGGTTTTGTAATCACTAGCGCCTGTTTATCCAGAATTTGGCTCTTGTGATCCAGAATTTAGATCTTGTACTAGGAGTTCCTTTAAACTCCTAGTACAAGATCTACGGCTTCACAGATGTTTTTTTTTTTTCGTGTAGCTTTCACACTGTCACACCGGTAGCCAGAGTCAGTTATAATCAGTGATCGGATAATCGGATGCATATTTACCTAAAATGTTGGTGTTGGTTATTATGGAATGCACTTTTGTATCGAAAAAATCCCGCGAATTCGGAATCGACAAGTTTGGTTTTTTTACTATAGAATCAAATCGGGTGTAGGAATATTTACTTAGTTTAAGGTGTTGGATAATATTAAGGAATGCACTTTTGTGTCGAAAAAATTTATGTAAACTGTTTTTTCTTTTTAATAAATACCACATGCTAAAGACGACGTTTCTTCACCATGTTACAGACTAGTTTCGCATTGCCGAATTTTCTGGAATCCCGGGATTTATATTTAAAAAAATATGTTTTAAGAAGCCGCTTCCATAATTTCCTAACCAAAAATGAACTTTAGGTAAATATGCATCCGATTATCCGATCACTGGTTATAATTATACCAATTAAACCGAAAAATACCTAATTCGATATGACCATCTTTTTCCAGTTTCCTCTTCCTACTTATTTAAAATAATTCGTGTTTGCCTGACCTATTCGTGGTTCTGCGTCTGCGAAGTATCTGATATCCGATAGGCTGATGATCGCGCGGATTTATTTTACTAAACAACCATCACTATGAATAATGATCATAACATCGTTATTCATGTTATTTTGAATATTTTATGTTGACTGTTGGAGTAGTATTTTTGGAAAAGTAATCTTTATAATAGGGTGGGTATGTGTTATATCTGTATCACACTAATATTATAAAAAAAGCGAAAGTTTGTGAGTGTGTGTGTTTGTATGTTTGTTACTTCTTCACGCTCAAACGGCTAGACCAATTTTGATGAAATTTAGTATGGACGTAGCTGATACCCTGGATTAACACATAGAATACGTTTTATCCCGATATTCCCACGGGAACGGGAATAAAACATGCAAGATGAAGGAGAAACAGCGGGGCGCAACTAGTTCAAAATAAAAATCAAATAAAATGGTATCAAAGTTTTCAATTCCGGGCTTCTACGTTCTTTGCTCAGTTTATTGCATTAAGCTTACCGTTTCTCATATGACTTACAAAATAAGTGGCGAATAGAACAGAATAGAATAGAATAGAAGCGTGGAAGAACTATAGTTATCATAACAATTATTATGTATTCTCTCATTCAATCATCATTATACATCAGCTAAACAAATGTTGACGTTATACTCTGCTAGGGCACTGCGCAGTACACAATCAATTGAGAGCAGCCTGCGCTTGCGCACCCACCGCGCTATAAATCAAACAACCGGTACATTAGACCAGCTTGTTTGGACGTAATTCCCTTGGAGCTGTAGGAAGTCTAAGTGTAAATATGAAGAACATAATGGAGGGGAATTATGTACATATTTTCAAGTGTACAGTTAAGAAGTGCAGTTTTTCTCTGTATACGATTAAAACGCAGGTTTTGTGGACCACCTACGCGGGGAGAATGAGAATGAAACGCTTTTTAATCAAGTTCAGTAGTTAGAGAAGGCCATAGAAAGGTAAGGTATCAAAGAAATGTGTCTCAATTGACACTGCGCCTTTCTTGTGCTTGCACAACTTGGTACCTAGATTAATAATGTATGGATTGCGGTTAGTCCTTCAGTATTGGCAGCTCCACTGCAACTACTATAGCATGCGTAGTGGTTCCTGCTTCCTGCAAGCATAAAAATACGAGTACACGCCCGTGTGTGCACCGTCCAGCTAACAACTTAACACTCCATTTTTGTTATCTACTCCGTGATTTTCACGCATGCGCTTTCTTTAAATAAAGTTTTGGAAGAATACAATTTCCAAAAGTTTTTGGCTGTTTCTGTCTGTTCTTTAAAATAATAACAAGTTACAATTTAATCATTTATACGGTACCTAGAATTCGTGATATGACGATGGCTGTTGTATTACAGTATACTTCTGTGCCTCCATTTTTCATGTTAGCGTGATGGTTATAGTATAAAGGACATGTATAACCGGGTCAGACTATGTCGCCCCGTGGTGCGGTCTGTGTGGTCAGTTCGCGGAACCAACGGTGCGCGTGCGCAGTTGCGAACAAACTTGATCTGATTTTAGCATATTATCAACGACATTACTTATCTCAAACACGTTACTTCCTCGACTGTAGACCACCTGACTAAGTAAAATGGAAATTATTTTTTGATGTCTATATTTTACCGATTGTTGCAAGTTTACGTTACGACTCGTTTTGTTTAACCAATGGTGAAATCATTTGCATCTAGACTTAAATGATTAGCGACTTTATTAATGAATTACAATATAAACAGAACATTTAGGGACCTGTGGCTAAATAATAAGAGGCGCACGGGTCGATCGAAGGTTAAGCTACACTTACCGCGGTCGATTTGTGGATGGGTGACCAACTATTACATATCGAAACCCTTCTGTGCCTCGGAAAGCACGTTAAGCCGTTCGTCCCGGCTGTCATTCGTGCATCTTTGGCAGACGTTAGAAGCCAGAAAGTCTGACAACCAGTCTTACCAAGGGATACAGCTATGGTGAGACTGGAAGCCGACCCTAACATAGTTGGGAAAGGGCTAGGCAGACTCCATAAATAGAACATGTAGTCTGACCCAAGTTTTCATTTGAAGGATGTGAATGCGAATTGAGTAATGACTGTCAAAACCACAGAACAGATAAAAGAGGTGTCAAAACAATGTGCTGCATCGTTCCGTTAGATCGATTCGGTGGGTCCAGCTAACTGTGAAACTCGAATGAAATTCCCACCTGTGTTGGATCGTAGGGTTGCCGATCATCTTAAATTCAAAGATAAAGAATATTTATTTGTCATTAACACATGTTTACATACGAATTAAACATGCAAGATGTTACAAGAAGTATTAAGTACGTACGTTGTTTCAAAATTAAACAATAATGTTCATCTCGGTAATTTAATTTCTCAAATGCTCGGTTCCTGTAAACAAAAACGAATCGTTTTGCTTACCAATGGTAGCATTTTTTATTTCCAAACTGGGCATATAAATAGATTTATACCTAAGCTAATTTTACCTCTGATAGCTACCTCCATATGGGAGGGTCTACTATGCAAAGCTATGAGGCCTTTCTACAGTATTGGTAAAGATACAAGAGTCTTAATTTTAACATTCGTAATTATAGGAATCGGCCATAAGAGTGGCCATACAAACAACTGTATTCCGCTGCATCCGGTTAGACTGGAAGCCGACCACAACAGTAGGGAAAAGGCTCGGCGGATTGATTATCTCAAATTATTCGCAATAATATGTGGACAAGCTTATAACTCAGTAAAACATATCATATACTGTGGCAGTCTGCTGAAACGGATTCCTAAAAGAAAGTTTGCTTTGTGTATTTTTTCTTTTAAAACCAATTGTCTTACCTACATTAAAAAATAATTAGATTCCATCTTAAAGCATCAGCCCTTTAACAAAATGGTCGCCATATTTAACATTTCATGTTTATTACGCGCATGACGCGCCCGCGCCGGCCGCGGTCGATCGACAAATTCTCTACAAATTGGCTGCGCAAATTAATTTCACGTAATTTGTTCGTGCCAATTTCATTTTAATAATGTTTAAATGTTGGTAATTGTGCTGTGGTTAAATGCTGTTGATTTTTATGAAGGAAGTTGTAATATAAATAATAAAACCACCAAGGTTTTAAATGCTTTGATTGTCATGCGTGGAAGGACTCCGCTCGTGTGTACGAATTAAACATGCTAATGCATGCTTGATGGACTCCGAGGGGTTGGAGTTCGAACCTAGTCGGGAACTTTTGATGAAATCTTTACATGCTTATTATTGATTGAAGTCGCTTTTTGTGTCTATCTGTGTGACCGCGTTGTTCTTCCAAACTACGCAACGGAAAAATATGCGGTTTTCATCTTCATTTAGAAAATATATTCCACAAGATTTATGTGTATAATACATTAATATTAAACTTACATACAGGGCGGCAGGGACATCGATGACCTTTTACGACGACCTTTTATTATGGATTCAGTACATGATTCTGAAACCCCATGCGCTGACATAAATAGCGGGTTATTAAAAAAAAATTTGCTGTTCCATACATTTTGACCGCATCCATGGATATTTCAGTTTTCTATGAAACGGCTGTTTTTTTGATAAATGTGACTGAAGAGAAAAATAAATTGGGGAGAAGTTTGCCACACTTTTATCTACCACCCTTGCCAGGATTTTAAGTGGCGACTACTAGAAACAATGACGTCAACAAAAAGAGATAATGATTTTATCTCAAAATCACACTATGGAATCTACCCGAACCGAAAAATTTCTAAGCTAGGGGTCTAGAACCATGTGGTGAATTTATGGTTACAGTTTGTGCGTCGATCACCCTGTATAATAAAGAAATCGCGATGTTATTTCATATTCATTCATATTCATATTCATATTCATATTTATTTAATTGCGTACCATAATGTGTATACAGGTGTTACATAAGGCTTATAGCTAAAAGAACAGTTATGGACCCTGTTAGGGCACAGCAACATTTAAGGTATAATTAAACTTTGAAAAATACAAATTAAAAATTAAATTAAAATTAAAATTTAAAAATATAAAAAATAACATAACACTTCTTATAAAATCGTTACATTTATAGTTTTTAAAGTCACTATTTTAAAAATTACTTTCAATATTTATATTTTAGAAAAAAAAGGTAAGGAAAAGAAAAATAATCATAATTAATTTTACATGAAAAGCCGAAAACTGAGCACGTAAACTAAGGAGTGAATAACAATAACATAAATAACTCTAATATTAGTTAGCTATTTTCTTAAAATCATTACTTTAACATTTAGATAAAGTTATATTTACTTAGGTAATCTTATTATAAACAATTTTTATCACAATATAAGACAGTTTATTGATTAAGGTAGCATTTTGTAATTTACTTATTGTTTATTTATTTAGTCCTGTTTAGTTTAGTTAAATAATCCTACTGGTGTATATTTGTATATTTGTACTTGGTGTATAATAATATGTGTATGCATGTGTATATATTTAAAATTTGTATTTATTGTAATTATAGTTTATCATTCAAGTATTCATTCACATTATAGTAACTTTTGTTTAGTAGAAGTAGGTTTAATTTATTTATGAAGATGCTATATTTATTTATATTTCTTATTTCTTCCGGTAACTTATTATATATTTTTATCGACATCACATAGGCACTTGAGGAGTGCATTTTTATTCGGGATGTAGGTATGTTCAATCTATTTCTATGTCTTAAAGTAATTTTAGTTTGTATGTCTTCTCTTTTTGTGTAAAATTCCGGATAGTTGCGTACAAATTTACAGATTTCAAATATGTAGAGGCATGGTAGGGTTAAAATTTTCTGTTCCTGGAAATTTCAAGTCGTAAAACCGTGTGAAGCAGGGACGGGTCCCTAGTAGAATATTAATTAGGATGTATTTTACAAATTCCCGTGGCTAAATAATAACAGCCGCACAGGTCGGTCGATCAGGTTAAGCTACGCTTGTCGCGGTTGGTCTGTGGATGGGTGACCATCTTTACATACCAAGACGCCTCCGTGACTCGAAAAGCACGTTAAGCGGTTGTTCCCGGCTGTCATTGGTGGATCTTTGACAGTCGTTACGGGTAGTCAGAAGCCCGAAAGTCTGACAATCGGTTGAGACTGGTAGTAACTACCCAGTAACCGGGTTGTGGAGGTCAGATAGGCAAACGCTCCATGTAACATACTGGTATTCAGCTGCATCCGGTTAGACTGGAAGCCGACCACAACATAGTTGGGAAAAGGCTAGGCAGATGATATTTTACAATTTTTTATGTTGATCGGAGAGATAGAGAAAGATAGACGTCATCTATCGATAGAGAAAGAGTCGTTCCTCTCTGAGACGGCTTTTAACACGCACATCAAATAAACAGAAACTAATTTGATGTATTTATTTATCTCCATCATCAAGTTGTGATGGTATCTGCCAGGAAGTGGGTGAAGTAATGTGCTCTAAACCGGTCAGTCTACTGTCCTAGTTGATAAATTCAAATTAAACCGTAATTATTTCATATTTCTGAGGAAAACTTAGGGTTTTCAGACGATAGGAAACTATAGTATTTTCTAAGGTGTCTGTAGGCAAATGGCCAAAACGAAACCCTGAACATATAATTTCGTCATGTCCTTCAGTCCGCCTGTCCGTCCGGCCAGCACCCTAATTGCGTAACGGACTATCAATCTCAATCTGAATCATTTTGAAGGACATTGCTAATCCATTACTCCATATGTTCGAAAAATGTGTCTGCTCAACAATGTAGGTAAATAACGCAATGAATGTTGTTGAACTGTCAAAATGAAATCCATTGCTACTGATAATGTGATACGCAATTAACCATTTTTTAAACCTTGCTAATCACCAATACCAAGTATCGAAACTTCATTATACAAGAATCGATATGTAACATTCATATACCGACACGATAACTCTAGATCTACAACAGATTAAAATAATTAAGCTCGAAACCACAGAAATCATATTGATTATAAATTATAATCTATGAAAGCATAAATTGAAGCAGTCACGCATATGCAAATACAGAGAGATAGTTGAAGCCATTGGGGGGCAGTTTGTCATGGAGATAACATCAGCTGTTGATTGGGTGCGCAGGCGCATAACACCGGCGGATATGAAGGATTGATCTTCTAAGATAACCGATATTTATTTGTTTTGCAGATGTTACTGGTACAGTTTAGGTGAATTGGATGACTAAACGTGCACTGCTAAAGGGATCGCTTTTTTAACCGGCTGTAACAAAAAGAGGTAGCTATTTTTGACTTTTGCAATAAGAGTCTGGCACTCTTAGATATAGTTGCTTGCCTTTTGTTGAACTGTTATTGTTGATTCTGTGGTTAATTGAATTTGTTTAGAAGAGCTAAGAAAGTGACAGTTCAAAGATATCGATGTTTCTATCCTGCTCTCTCTAGAAATATAAAAGTTTGGGATAAACAAGGTATGGAAAAATATATCAAAATCTAAGCTTCGTCACATCAATGCAAGTTTTATGTAGGTATGCAAATAGTTTGTGAAGCAGCTTGTAGATGGTTGTATTAAGAAAATAAATAAAATCTATTCGATATTTTCTTGTTTGCTTACTGCCTAAGAAATTGGCTCATAATTTAAAATAGTATGTACGGACCTGTAGCTCTGCCATGGGAAGAAGGCATGGGTCTATGTATGTAACTGTATAATAAAATAAAACTAAAGGGGATGTTTTATATACGGATTTAACGTATCCCGCGTTAAAATCCGTCAATAATACAACGGATATCAATGATAGGCTACATTTCTGCGTACCCAGCCTTAGAAAAGAGGCGTGATACTTGTCAGCCGGGTCGTCGCCCCGTCACAGACATCAATGGAGGCTGTGGTCCTGTCAGATCCCTCATTTTTTCTCGCTTATCTTATGATCACTTGCTTTGTACCGTAATTATTAGACTCGTAGGCGAAGGCGCCACAGAGCAGTAACATCAGTTAGACAACGCTCTTCGTAATTATTTTGTTGTTATCCCTATTGGATAATGGGATAAATTATTATGAGTGATAAATAGTGGTTTGTTATTAAAACAAGATTTCAATTTTGTATTATGTGCTTTGTTTATTTTTTGTAGAACAAGAGTTTTAAATCATTTTTTGGTGTTCCAATTTTTTGGGAGACTGACTCGCTTGTAAAATATGGAGTAAGTATTTATGCTCATGTGGTTGTACTATACCTGCTGGTTTATTCTGTAAAAATCTCACCGTAAAACCTTAGATGAAGGAGGCTGTCATTTCAGTTGATGCTATGGGATTGACACTATTGTCAACTCACTTTAAACTCACTTCACCTATTTTTATTTGATATTTTAAATACTTACGGTTTTGTAACTAGAATAAGTAATAAAGCTGTACATTGAGAGCACTGGTAGCCCAGTGGTAGCGATCCCGACTTACGACTTGTAAATCGTGGGTTCGAACCCAGGTAGGCGCTTTACTTTGTGTAATTTATTTCATCACCACTGCTCTCAAAACGGTGAAGGAAAACATCGTGAGGAAACTGGCATGTCCTACTAGAACCAAAAAATTCGAAGTCATGCGACATCTACTAACCCGCACTGGGCCCGCGTGGTGGATTATGCTGTACTATGGAACCGCGGAGTCTCCTAACACAGGCATTGTTTGCTTAAAAGGAGGCTCCAAATACTAAACACTTTTTGTAAACTGAAGAATAAATAACACTTGCATCATGAGATAAGCGCCTTTTGGCCTCGTATAAGATTTCTTGTTTCATTTTTCTTTTAGTTACTTTAAAAAAAATATATAATTTGGTTTTTTATTGTAAACTGTGTTTAGTTTGTGATCTTCCTGTACGAGTCAGAATAAATACTTTTTCTTTCTAACTTATTATTATTATTACTTCACCTAAGTTTTCACGGTGCGATTTTTACAGAATACCACGATTGGTACGGTCTATATCGTCCCCATGAACAGTACAGTCAGATTTCAGTAATTGTATGCTCCAGAACACTATTTACTATTAAACAGTATTCTAGAGCAACTAATAATAAAACCACTGGTTCATAAAGCACAATATATAAATTCCAACAGACAGTTAGGTATGTCGTTATAAAACAATGACACAAGCATTCATCCATGTCACAGAGCTGTCGAAACTTGGACTAACAAAAACAAGACAAATGTTCTACATAGATGACGAGCAACATTCCGTGACGTCACGCCTAAAACGTCACGCGTTCATTTGTTTAAAAGCCTCGCCTTCACACTTTTGTCCCTAGAGTCACAAAATAACTGAAAAGCATTATATAGGAGTGGTAGAATTAACCTGAAATCAATGCGAGGTGCGCCAATTCAGCTTAGTGTCAGTAACTGATTGATTTCTGTACGCACTGCCGCATATTCAAGTCAAAAGCACAACATTACACAACGACACCCTAATTGCGTAACACACTAGCAATCACAATCTGAATCATTTTGAAGGATATTGCTAATCCATTGCTTCATAAGTTCCAAAAAGTTCGACCACGTAATTAACGAAATAAATGTTGTTGAACTGTCACAATGAAAGCCATTGCTACTGCTAGTAGTACACAATCCTATAATGTTCATGAATCATAATGCACATGCCTATAATGTTCCCACTGCTGGGAGACAGGCCTCCTCTCGGTGAGAGAGAGCGGGCCGTAATCCACCACGCGGGCCCAGTGCGGGTTGGTAATGTCACATGTCTTCGAATTTTTGCCGGTTTCCTCACGATGTTTTCCTTCACCGTTTTGAGAGCAGTGGTGATGAAATAATTTACACAAAGTAAAGCGCCTGTCTGGGTTCGAACCTACGACCTGCAACTCGTAAGTCGCGGCCGATACCACTGGGCCACCACTTGACTGCTCTACTGCTACTGTTAGTGTGTTCCACTAATACGAAATGCTATTCATTGGTAAGCTCATCACTTGATAACGGCTGACCGATTTGGTTATTTTATATTCTAAAATTTCCGTAATACTCCGATTTAGGTTTTTATGAAAAGATATTTGGAAAAGTTGTCCGTTAAATTTGATAATTCGGGAAAAGTGATGAGTGTTTTTTCCATAAATTTAATTTTTTATAGGAAGACGTCTGTCGAGACAGCTGTACTTCGTTTATTATATTATTATAGTGTTGTATTGTTAAAATTACTGCATTTTAGTGTTATATGTAAATGATAAATACTATACATTGCTTTGTATTTATCGTGAAATATCGGAGCTTATAAGGAAATAACGATGGCGTTATAACGTTATTGGCGCCGATTCCCTTATTCACAAACTAAACTAAATTTAAGTTCAGTGCATCTTTTTCTTTATATTTTATAGTCCTGTCAAATTAGTCAGTGCCTGACGTAAATTGACGTATTTTTAGTACCTAGCCATGTTTTTAATCACGTCTAAACTGTCTATATCTTAATTTGGCAGGACTAAACTAATATTTATCCTCTGTCCTTTTCTTAATGAAATAGAAAGAAAAAGATGCACTGAACTTAAATTTAGTTTAGTTTCTAAACAAGGGAATCGGCGCCATTGTTTAATGTTATAGTTATATTTAATGGAATAGAATTATTAATAAATCCAAAAATCATTCACGGTTGTCCCACTGTATTTGCTGGCGTATGACGCTTCGATTCCTTGAACTGACCTGTGGGTCACGGTTCAGCTCGCCGACTGAATGGCTGCGTGGTACAGCACTTGTTTTGATTTACAAGCGCGGTACGATTGAGCCGTCAGAAACAAGAAGCGTTGTTTGGATGAACTTTATAGTTGTTCCGGTTAAAGGGTGGGTAGAGCACGAAGTCTCAAGTTCGTAGGAACTTAGGAACAAGAGAATCATGATCGCTGTGCTAAAACCAGAAAACTAGTTTTTTTTTATTATCATGCATAATCATATTTTTATTATTAACTAATAATGTACATTATATTTATATATTTTAATATTATATACAAACTGACATTAATATTTACTTTATTAAGTATTATTTTACTTTAATTATTGTGAATTTGAGGACTATGTGGGTAACTTTTTTTTCTATGTTAGTTTTTATGATGATCTGGCAGTTTCAGCACTTTATATGGCTTGCCCAAATGTACTTTCTTTGGTATTAGTTGTGGAGTCATTGAGCTCCTCAAGTTCTGAGTTGCCTACGGTTACCTACTGCCAAATTATTATACTGAATTGACTGGTCCACTCAAATCTGTGTGGTTCTGTTCTCAAAAAACATTTTATGGCACTAATCTACATGGTCTTCACATGATCTGACCAAGATTATAAAAGAGACCTCTGAGTTTGTTTCGCCATTTCTTCTAGTCAGGTAGGAAAAGTCGACTCTAGCAAACTTATTTTTTTATGATATGATGTGGAAAAGTGATTCTGATATCCTATTACAGAATAAAAAAATTCATTTCATTTCATTTAGTGCACAGACTTTCAATCCAGCCATCCATTGCTTAAGACTGGGTTTAGAAATCACCGATTTATTTTTGACCTTTCACCCAAAACTATCCTGATCCTGTTGAGCGGATTATAACGTTATACTCGTACTGTTTCATGTATATAGTCTTCTTCTCTAAGTAATATGTAAAGGATTGTATTCCTGTGAACACACATTAGAGTCTGTCGGTCTGTATGTGTATGTGTAGGTGCTGGCTTGACTATAGGTACCTATACCTACACAACTATCCTTTCAGTACGCGATAACCACAGGTAGCATAGCCGAAATGACAGATAAAATAGACAAAATGACAGATAAAATAGACAAAATGACAGACAAAATAGACAAAGTGACAGATTGAATAGACAAAATGACAGATAGAATAGACAAAATAGACAAAGTGACAGATAGAATAGACAACATGACAGATAGAATAGACAAAATGATAGATATAGACGGAATGCCAGAAATATGTCTAAAATCTGTCATTTTGTCTATTCTTCCGTTGATAAAACCCGTTTCTAGGGTGGTCACGCTACGCGTGCGGAGTGCAGAGAAACCTAACCATCCCTTTAATCGCATGACAATCGGTCACTAAATAAGTCTAAAAATAACTACAAGTTCTAAACAATAAACAGAACTTAGTTACGAGAACCGACCGTTTGATCGATGCGTAGTACCTTGGCCGCGATATTGACCATCGATCGCGTCGATGTATCACCGACTGTTGGATTTATCTATATTACAAGCACAGTACAACACTGCTGTCTCATAGAAAAGTTTCTTGCCTTATCAGCTTTGTTATGCTTTTAGTTGACATTTTTTTACTTCAGCTGAACATACCAAATTTTGATTTAAAATTCTAGTGATCTTATAGGATCACTAGACTCCTATAAAAGAGTAGTAAACTCTGAGATGAAAGGCCGAAACAAACTCGGAGGTCACAGTCTCTTTTAAACTACATATATAATCTAGGTCAGGCTATATGATTATCATGTCCGACTGCTAATTTCCTCATCACAAACAATTTTTCTGCACAACTATCGATAACTAAAATCACATAAGGCGCATCACTAGATCCCTCAATGATTTAATGGCTTTATTGGTTCATAAATAAATATTTAATTCATTGATTGGCGTGTGTAGGTACACATTACACAGTCATGTCCAATGAATGGAATTCGAACCATGTGTGTTCAGAATATATTTAAATAAACATGCAGGCTTGTTTAAATAATTAATTAGGTATTTATAGGTATAACGGGTGGTAAAGTAGGTATCACAAGATTTAGCGGTGCAATGGTGTAAATTCTGATCTTCTTCTTCGTATTGGTCAGAAATTCGATTCCTCCGACGAAAGAACTATTTGGAATGACAGTATCATGATGGTCACGATGACCTAAGGGTTGTCGCATAACGTTACATAACCTATAAACTTCCTCAAGAATTGGGTTATCAACACCTAAATCCAACCCGAGCCCAAATCCGTCTGGTAGTTCCAGAAATTAGCGCGTTGAAACAAAAAATTACCGGTCAAGTGCGAGTCAGACTTGCGCACCGAGGGTTCCGTAGAAATTTGTAGGTATGTAACTACAAATTTACGGTTTCCGGATTTTTTTCCTTACTTGTGCATTATGACATTGCTTCTTGCCAAACATGATTCTAGGGCAACGAGAAGTATCCTATAGGTTTTGATTCCCTTGCGAGTGTCAAAATATGCGGGATAAACGGAACATAAACGCCCGTATCTTTTGATTGCGTTTACTTAGAAATTTGATTTTGTCACTGCTTCAAAGGATTGCAGCCCTTAGTATTTAGTATTCATTTCAACCTGATAACTCCACGCGTTCCTGAGAAAAAGGATCTTGACAGACGGACGGACAGACAGACGGACAATGAAGTGATCTTATAAGGGTTCCGTTTTTCCTTCGGAGGTACGGAACCCTAAAAAAACAAACAAAATCTTCAGGTTTATTATATTAGTACTTATAGATTACGGTACATGAAGCATGACTTACATTTCGAAAGCCGCCGTACAAGACGAATAGCGTATCAAATTATGTTGCATACACTAGCAACTACCAAAGATCGCACATTCCAAAGCCTTCGTCAAGTTCCGATTGAGACAATAGAATAGTGATGGGACGCATCGATAAATTGGTCCCGTTGAGTGATTCGGCCGTCCCGCGGTCTCCGGCCGGTCGCACCGGTTCCGCGGCATAGTACCGCCCCCGTTCCGTAATCGTACGATAACCAGCTTGGCAATGGTCGCGGGAATTGATACTACTTTGTATCAGTTATCTTTTATAGTGGGCCCGTCTCGCCCGTGCTCGGGGCTAGCTGGCTCGTACCAACGCAAATGTACACGTACATCGGTGGTGGTGCGACCCGGACTGCCGGGCACTTCTTCTCCTGCAACCGAGCGGGTGGGCAGGTTGCGGATAGCCCAACTCCGGCTGCGGGACCGGCTGTAGAGCCGATCCCGCACCCGGAGCATCTTGAAAGAGATCCCGGACAAGAGAAGTGCCCGAACACCAAGTCCCAGGTTTAGGGTAACCAATACACCTTGTTCCATGTACCCAAATGACCCAACCACACGCAACCCTTCCCTATCCACAGATCCTGTCAATCCGCAAAACCCCTAGGCCAAATCCCAGACCTAGGGTGACCCCCAAGTGACCCATACCCTACTACCAAACACCCTCCCTCCTATCCCTACATCCTGTCGGTCCCTGAGGACGGGTAACCTCGATTCCAAAAAAGCCCACCCCCCAACACATGAAATGCAGGAAGAGATAGAGACTACCCAGGTGGGTTCCGGCCAAGCCGGGGAATCCCACACCGCCAAGGCGGTCAGCCCCCAACGTATTCTGGGGGGGGGCATCTTACTGCTCATCATCTTTGCCGCGCTCTCCAGCGCGGCCGGCTGCTGATTTAGCGCCACAAACACCGGCAGCGACAAACGCGCCAATGAACACAACCCCGGCAGCGACTGACGCGCCAACACCCACTACGACACGTATGCCTCCCGCGAACCTCTGGCAACAGAGCATCGTGCGGAACAGCATCACAAACCCTGACACTGAACGACACGGACAGACTGCGACGGGGAAGGTTAACGAACCCGTCGGCCCTACCACTCTCCTGGTAGATGGAGTACGCCAGCTGAAAAAGCGCGGAAAAATCACAGACCGGGGGAGGAAAGTAGGCGATCGAAAGCGCAACACCCGCGAAGGCAACAGCCAGCGCGAAGCGCGATCGGACGCCGAAGAGGTAGTACGCGACCAGCCCCGAGTACGCGACGACAATACCGAGCGCGAAAAAGGGCCGGACGCGGAAAACAGAGAACGGCCGCAAGTACGCGAAGGGGAAACCCAGCGCGAAAAGCGGCCTAAGGTGGGACCACGCGACCAGCAGCCAGTACGCGAAGGGGAAACCCAGCGCGAAAAGCGGCCGGACGCGGAACCACGCGTGCAGGGGCAAGTACGCGAAGGGGAAACCCAGCGCGAAAAACCCCCGCACACGACAGAGCCTACCGGGGGCGCCGACCGACCCCTGACCAACGAACCCAGACTAAAACACAACAGAGGAAAGCGGGGTGGAGGCTTGCACGTTAAGGCGGACACCTCTCAGCCGCAGCCTGGACCGAGTGGTACAGGGCCGGCGAAGAGGGAGCGCCCGGACGACTCGGCTTCACCGAGCACGCTTCAGAGGGACGCCAAGCGTGTAAGGGTCCACTCCGCCCAAGGGGAGCCGAGGACCTACGCGCGGGCCACAAAGGACATACCTGCGCGGCTCGCCGTAGCAATCTGCTTCCCTCCCCCCTCCAGAGACTTGACGAACGAAGAGGCCGAACAAGTTAAGACAGGCCTAGAAGACATGCTCATGGGCGCAGACACATCGTCACCGCTCCCTGCTTTCCGCGGATACCCAAGGGTAGCGGAGGGTACAGTGCAGATGTGGTGCGAGGACGATAACGCCCTGACATGGCTGACCCAAACAATTCCCCTCCTACAACTCCCTAATACTGACTTAAAGCTGACAGTAGTGCGACAGTCAGACGTGCCCACCCGTGTCAGAGCCTCGCTTTTCGTCCCTCGGTATAGAGGTGACGTACAGAGGCTCCAAAGTATTCTGACTCGTCAGAATACTTGGTACGACATTGGTAGGTGGTCACTGTACAGGGCAACTACCGTCGGTGGTGACAACTACGGGACTTTTCTGACCCTGGGTGTACCACCGGAGGAAGCGCAAAAGGTCCTGGACCGGGAGCGACGGATATCGTACCTACTGGGTTCGATATACGTACGCTTCTGGCCCACGACCCAGCCCGCTGTCAGCAAGACAGACTCGACCACGACACCGACAGAGACACAGACAGACGACACGGACGAGATCGCCCACCTGGAAGAGGTCATGGCCCGTGCGGCGATGGCTGACGATGAGGCCGCGGTTCCGCCAACATCCCCCGGTTGGAGCGAGCAGCTTTTGGCATCGTCGCCGGGCGATAGACACGACGACCCGTACAGGGAGGAGGTGGAGGAGGGATTGTCCGATGGATCCACCATCGACTAATCCCCCCCCTTCATCGCCATCACCCACACTCAACATCATCCAGACAAACCTCCAGCATAGCCAGACTGCTACGGCCAGCTTACGCAGGGCACTGGAGGTCAACCCCCGAACCATCGCACTGATCCAAGAGCCGTGGATCAGGAACAACAGGGTATGCGGCCTTAATAACATCGGAGGTAAGCTAATACTCAACACACAGAGCTCGGACAAACCTAGATCCTGTGTGTACATACCCAAAGACATCCCTACCGCACTGCTCACCCAATTCTGTTCCAGAGACTTGACAGCCGTCAGGCTCCGGACCACAGACGATCTCCCAGACGTCGTCCTAGCCTCGGTGTACATGCCGGGCGAGGACACAAACTGCCCGCCACAAGAAATGGCCGACCTAGTGCAGCACTGCGAGATCACCGGTCTGGACCTGATCATCTGTACCGACTCCAATGCCCATCACCCGCTCTGGGGCAGCGACACATCGAATCCCAGAGGAGAGGTACTATCCACCTATTTATTCTCTACTAACCTAAACATTATTAACCGAGGTTCTGAACCCACTTGGGTCACAGTCCGAGGACAAACGATCATAGACTTAACACTTGCTACAGAAAACGCGAAAAACCTCATCACAGACTGGCACGTATCGGGCGAACCCTCCTGCTCGGACCACAGAAGGATCCGCTTTGCATTGACCACCAACACCAAGAAACCCGAACCGAGAAGAAATCCGCGGCGCACCGATGTACCAGGCTACAAGCGCCTCCTGGCAGCCCTGCTAGCTAGGCATCTATCACAAATAACAATAAGAGAACCAGCACAGCTGGAATATACTGTAACAAAGCTATCAGAATACCTTACCGAAGCTTACCATGCATGCTGTAAACTAAGGACGCCACGGTCCAACACCGAGAGAAATCCCTGGTGGAACGCCGAACTTGGTAAACTCAGACATGCACTACGGAGGCAATTCAACAGAGCCAAAAACACCAAACTCCCAGAAGACTGGGAGATATACACAGAAACTCGACACACATATAAAAAACAAATCAGAACCGCCAGAAGGACAGCATGGCGGAAATTCTGCGAGTCCATAGAAACCAATAATGAAGCTGCAAGGGTAAGAAAGATCCTATCAACTGACCAGGACCGGACCCTTGGCTCGCTGAGAAAACCCGACGGCACTTTTACACTTACGGACCATGAGACCAGCAAGGTTCTTCTGGAAACCCACTTCCCAGACTGCAAACTTCTAGAGGACAGAACCTGGGAGGACGCACCAGATTGGACCCCGACGGAACGGGACTGGGCCTGCGCCCACAGGCTAGTAACAGAAGACCGGATAAAATGGGCTATCAACACCTTTCAGCCATACAAGTCCGCGGGACTGGATGGCATCTTCCCAGCCCTACTACAATGGGGGCTCGTATACATTACACCATGCCTGGTAGAAATCTATCGGGCCTGCATAGCACTCAGACACATACCCCTAGCCTGGCGCGAAGTGAAAGTCATCTTCATACCCAAACCTGGTAAAGCTGACTACACGCAACCCAAAGCGTACAGACCCATAAGCCTCACATCCTTCCTACTAAAGACCCTGGAGAGACTATGCGATCGAAACATCCGAGACGGTCCCCTTAGGGCAAAACCACTCCACAAACAACAGCATGCGTACTCCACAGGCAAGTCGACAGAATCCGCGTTGCACAGCGTGGTATCCAAGATTGAATGCGCAGTGGACCACAAATGCTCAGCACTGGCTGCCTTCATCGACATTGAAGGCGCCTTTGACAAAACCACATTTAAGAGTATCAACACGGCCTTAGACAGACACGGCATAGATCCGTCTCTGAGCGGCTGGATCACCAATATGCTTAAACAAAGAGCCGTACAAGTGACCGTAAACGACACCACAAGGGCCATTGTGGCAAAGGGCTGCCCGCAAGGGGGCGTCCTCTCGCCACTTCTATGGAATCTGGTTGTAGACAGCCTGATAAAGGCACTAAACGATAAAGGCTACTTTACCGTAGGCTACGCCGATGACATAACCATAATAATCAATGGCACCCACGAAAATACCCTGTGCAACCTAATGCACCAGGCCCTGAAAATAGTAGAGAACTGGTGTAGCACACACCAACTATCAGTGAACCCAACAAAAACCGAACTGATCCTCTTCACAAAAAAGAGGAAACTTACTACACTACAACTTCCAAAATTCTTTGGCACTACCCTAAGCCTATCAACTGAAACCAAATACCTGGGCATCTTTTTGGACAAACAGCTGAATTGGGCAAAGCACATCAACTACATCACCACGAAGGCCAGCATATCCTTGTGGCAATGCAAGAAAATGATTGGTAAAAACTGGGGCATTAGCCCCAAGATCACCTACTGGCTCTATACCACAGTTATCCGACCAACTATCACTTACGGCTCACTAGTCTGGTGGCCCAGAACAGACCTGAGCACAGCCCAAAGGGATCTCGAAAAGCTGCAGCGATGCGCCTGTGTGGCAATCACTAGCTGCATACGAACTGCACCCACCGCTGCCCTTCAGGCTGTGCTTGGACTGCCTCCCCTACACCTTATCGTGCGGGAGGAGGCAGCCCTGTCCGCCTTCAGACTCCATCTAGCAGGAACTCTGAGCAAAGACTCGAGGATCAAACACACCCGTCTAAGAGATGAGGCGATCAAACGGCAGCCAATGATGGCAGCACCCTGCGACAAGGCCCCTAAGCAATACTGCTTCCGAAAGCATTATAACATAGTGCTTGAAGAGGAGCAGCACGACTACTCGGGCCCGAGAGAGCTGAGAGTCTACACTGACGGATCAAAAACCGACTACGGAACTGGAGTCGGAGTTTTCTCACACGACCTCAACATAAACATATCCAGCCCGCTAGGAATGCTCAACACGGTCTACCAAGCGGAGTGTGTGGGTATAATACGAGCGGCTCATGCCATAGCAGCCAGGAGGATTACGGACGCTCATGTTCGTATAATCTCTGACAGCGCCTCGGTCCTCCAATCCCTGAAGAGGGGATGTATCACATCGCATCTAATACTAGAATGTCACAAGGCGCTTGAACAGGTGACTGTATCAAGCCGCAACACAGTGACACTACAATGGATAAGAGGACACAGTGAATCACTAGGTAACGATGCGGCTGACGAGCTGGCCAGAAGGGCATCCAGCACGTCAGTCTATGGTCCAGAACCAGTCGTGCCCATCCCCTTCAATCAGCTACGCAGGTGGCTACAGGAGCACACCCATACACAAGCGGAGAACTGGTGGTCCTCGTCACCGGGCTGCAGGCAGTCCAAGGAGGCCATGCCATCACTAGATGGCAAGCTAACTAAAAGATTACTACGCCTGGATAGGAAAGGCCTGCGCCTGGTGACGGGGACCATCACGGGACACTGCTCACTAAACAAACACTTTCACACGATTGGTATAACAGACAGCCCCCTGTGCAGAGCCTGCATGGAGGCTGATGAGACCGTCGCGCATGTGCTCTTTGAGTGCACAGGCATCACCCAGATTAGGTCGGAAACCCTCGGGACACCCAGATCATACACAGATGTTCTTAACAGACCAGGAGACCTAATAAGCTTCTGGAGGGAGGTGGGCTGGTTGGAATAAACCACCGACGGCCGCCATGGCCCACGTACAATGGTCCACCTGAAGGACTAAGTGCGGAAACCAATCCCATAACATAACATAACATAGTGGGCCCGTCGAGAGGATAAATGATGACGCAATGTATTGTGAAATGCCGTTTGTTATGTTAAAACAAAGATACATTTATTCGTCTCTAAAAATTGAGACGAGTCTTAGTTATTATTTTTTGTTTTTTTTTTTAAAGCCTACTTCGTATTCCTATTCCTTCGTATTCCTACTTTTATAAAAAATGGGAAGCGTTTGGGAATCCATCTCGACTTTCGCAGCGGTAAAAGACGCATGGTATGCAGTTGTGGACCTCTCATCATTCATCTGCCTAACCTTTTCCCAACTATGTTGGGGTCTGCTTCCAGTCTAACCGAATGCAGCTGAATACCAGTATTTTACATGGAGCGACTGCCTATCTGACCTCCACAACCCAGATATTGGGTAATAAGATACTCCTTGGTAAGACTGATTGTCAGACTTTCGGGCTTCTGACGACCCGTAACCACTGTCAAAGATCCACAAATGACAACGGGGACCAACGGTAATCATGCTTTCCAGGACACGGAGGAGTCTTGGTATGTAACCCATCCACGGGCCAACCACGGCAAGCGTAGCTTAACCTGATAAATCGACTAATGCAGCTGTTATTACTTAGCCACAAGCCCCTCCAGTTCTGGACCCTCTAATTCCGCGATAAACTGGTGGCTTTGTAAAAATGATTCAGGAAGTCCCACTAAGCCCAGAACTCCTGGCAGCCCTATGCCCGGGGTTGATAAATGCGTTCACTTGATTGAGACTTATTCGTTATTACAGTGTTATCGGATTGCGGGAACATGATGACAATATTATGCGGGACGCCATCAGCGCGAGTTTATCTGATGTAGAAATAATATAGACCTTAGTGTGATTGCTGCTCGCCTAATGTCAGTAACTGACTGATTTATCGATGTATACGAGTAACTCAATAAAATCGACTGCGTCAAGCCGTGTTTAATATTTAACAGTAAAATTATTAGATTTAACACTGGACATAATCATATGTGGTCAACATTATGATTATGTTCAATGTTAAATCTGTCTAATTGCTTAACACATAATCAATCACAATCTGAATGATGTTGAAGGATATTGCTTCATATGTTCGAAACGTCCAAGTGTCACCCCACAACGCCGCAGACGTCGACGACGACGTAGTGCCTGCTCAACAACGTAAATAACGCGATGAATGCTGTTGATCTGTCAAAACGAAAGCCATTGCTACTGATAGTTTGTTACGCAACTACCCCGCTGATGTTGATCATAGAAATTGTTACAATTTTTGTGACTTACTCTTTTTTCACATGAATGGTCATTTTGACTTAAATTGGGATCCTTTTTGCACAAATCGGATTATTTTTCTATTATTAAAAGAAATAATCAGTTTGAAGTCTGTTTTGTCCTCTTCACGCTGAACCCTTTTCCTCTTCAAGAATTAAAGTTTAGTAATATCTACTCTACATAAAGCATACAAATCATAATGTCAGTAACTGACAAGTTTTATTGGTGTAATGCTAAATTTAATCGACCACGTCAAGCCGTGTTTAATAGTAAAAATATCCGATTTGATATTGAACATAATCATAGACCCTTGATCGTAGGAATTGTTTCTATTTTTTTAACTTGCTCTTTTTTATATGCATGGTTATTTTGATTTAAATTGGGATTATTTATCGCAAGTCAGATCATTTGTCTAAAGGCTGATTTTTCCAATCGTTATCGGAGGAATAATTTTTAATTTTTGACAGTTCTTCCATACAAAAACTGTCAGACGTTAATTTTATTCCACGAATAAAAATTATCGGTCGATTGAAAAATCAGCCCTAAGACAAAATAATCTGCGCTGTCAATCCTCTATATTCTGATTCCTCTTCCAAGAATGCTAGTTTAGTAAGTAATACTCTACGAGTACACAAAGCATCTAAATCATATTATATCTTCTTCCCATCATATTCAACTTTTATCCCAGACTTCAAAGGTTCATTGTTAGTACATATTATTTGCATGTAGTGATGTAGCCCCACGATTGATTGGCTCATTCAGATGATTGATTGTCCCGCGTCGGTACAACACTATACCTGTATTATATATAAGAAAGGTGGATGGACCGATTGTCGGTCGGTAAGGAAGGTGCTTGAAGAATGTATAATTTTTTACCTTCTTTTTATTACAGGCTTAGGTGATTGTGGTTTCCGGATACGTAATAAGGAATTTATTGAGAAATGTTTTCCTATTTAGCAATAATTTTAATGTTAAACGTAATAGTTGAAATGGTTATAATCCTAGCCTAAGCGCCAACTAAATGATATTAAAGTAAGAGGAGCGGATTATTAAAACTGATCTAACTGTGACTGGTGCACCTTGGGCAATCAGCCCAGATAGCCTAATCTTTATGCTGAGCGATTAATACGACGCGCAGACACTAAAGATTATTATTAAACCACATGTTTGCAACGTATTGCCAAAAATTAAAGTGACTGGATTACTGAAAAGACCACTGTAAAAAGCATGAAGTTTATATATTTTTTTGTATTATATTCTAGTACGCTAATTGATAGTGCCGTACTTTCCTATAATTTAGATACATACGAGATCTACATTGCGACAAAATGTGTTGTGTTTATACAACGTGGCAATGCTGCCAGCCTTTTGGGCACTGTTCCTGTTGACAGCGATGCGAACGAATTTTTTGATGCCCTATGATTCTTTTGCTTCTTTTTTCATATAGGTACATTTACATATTATTATTTTAAATGTTAGCTTATATTATGTAAATATTATCATAACACAGTTAATATAAATATTGTGTTTATTTTTTAAGCCTTTAAATAAATAAAAATCCATAAGAGAATCCAGCTCCACTTTCATAACTGCAAGCAATTACGTCAAAATTAATAATCTCTCTCTCAATAAAAGTAAACATTTTTATTATTTAATTACTGTTAAAGGACTGTTAGCTGTTATCTAGGGAGTTAATAAAATATTGTTGAGTCTCTGTCTACCTGTAAGTGCAGTGTGGTTTAATTAAAGCGGAGCAGTAAATGCTACGCCGTATTAACTTAATTGGGTAGTATATTGGTATTCCTTTTTATTATGTGAACATGGAAATTATTTTAATACTGTGCCAGCTTTAGTGGCACTTTTGATTGGTGGGTGAAGCTTGTAGTTAAAATGTTAAACACACCGTTCAGAAGGATTACGAACGTTTTTCAATACCGCTATATTAAATGGCTAGTACACGCTAGCTGATGTTAGTCTTTTAACAATAAACCACCTTTCGTTTAACATTAAACATAAAACCATTTAATATGCCAAATATGTACAAAAATAATTATAATTCCCGTTCGATAACAGTGGTCGTCACCCTACATAACGTTAACAGTATTCTGTAACGGCTGTTATTATTCAATTGTTGGACTAAATAATATGCAGATGATAATCAGGAGCCCAGGAGGCAGCCCAGCATCATTATTAGGGGATTTCATTTATTATCCCGGTTAATCAGGTATCTAGAAGGATTCATTTAAAAAAAAACATTCTTTACATAATAAACTATTTAATACATAATAATTATGATTGGGAAGAGAGCTAGTGATATTTAGATTTATTTAGAACTAGCTGTGCCCGCGACTTCGTTTACTTGCATGTCGGAAAACTAATTGGATTTCATGGGATTTTTTTTTGCGCAGAACCCTAATTTACTTAACTTTTTCGAAAAAGTAAAGTAGCCTGAGTTACTCCTTATAACATCAGCTATCTGCCAGTGAAAGTCCCGTCAAAATAAGCCGGAATAAACAGACAGATAGACAGACATACAGACATTTTTTTTGTTATTAATACCGTATTTAGCTGCATCCGGTTAGACTCGAAGCCGACCCCAACATATTTTAGAAAAGGCAGGCAGATGATGATAGGTACCGTATTTACTTTAATATGCATTAAGTAAAATGGTGTTATTTTGACATTACAAATATACACTTAAACTTATTTGTACTGTATAAGAAGATTGGTACATAACGTTGTGGTAGTTTTTCAGCAATCTAAGTTACTTTAGATGCGACTTGTACTATGTAGAATCAGTTCCACATAAACTTAAATAAGTACGTTACATAAAATACATAATCAGCCTATAATGTTCCCACCGCTGGGGCATAGGCCTCCGCTCAGGGAGAGGGAGTAGTCAGTAATACACCACGCGAGCCCAGTGCGGGTTGGTAGATGTCACATGTCTTCGAATTTTTGGTTCTAAGACATGACGGTTTCCCTCGCCGTTTTGAGTGCAGCGGTGATGAAATAATTTACAAAAAATAAAGCGCCAGATTGGTTTCGAACCTACTACCTAACTCGTAAGTCGCAGCCGTTATCTACCTATACCTACTTATTGTTGCTTAATTAATTGAGCGTCAATTGCACATAATTATAACCTATGTGGCAAGATAAGATGTCTCATTTTAAATAAATAAATACATCGTGATATATTCTCAGCATGAACAATAACCAGACCAGCTATTTAGCTGTTATCAACTATTTCATGAATGGATTTGGCAACGGTACAGAGGCAGGTCGTTGATCCCGCGCCGCGCGATAACCTGCGGGCTGCGCGTACGCCGGCTTGAATGAAACTTCCTTAGATTGTGTCTGGATTGTTACAGGTAGGTGCAATATATTTTACAGTCTTAATAGAACCATTAAACCTTTAAACCTGTTCGTTGTAGAAAATTTTGGATCAATATAATATGCGAATTAGATAATGGTGTGAGTCGTTCCGTTTTCAATAAATAATAATTATAATTATTCTGGTTAGTACCGTACTATTCTTTTTTGACAAGCTGCGGGGTAATTGCGTAATACGTCAGTAGCAATGGCTTGCATTTTGACAGTTCAACAACATTCATTGCGAAGCAATGGATTAGCAATATCCTTCAAAATTATTCAGATTGAGTTTGATAGTATATTACGCAATTAGAGTGCTGATCCGCGCGTTTCATTCGACTTACGAAGTAAAGCTTCCCTAGCGGCGGTTAGTTCTTAGATGGGTGGCCATTTTTACTTATTTCGACGAGACTCGTACTGCTTATGACTAAAGTATGCCATTATTGCTATCGAAGACGAACGACGTCATAACCCGAATTCGTAATTAAAAGAATTAAGGTTTTGGCAATTTTAAGAACATATTAGAGAATCTTGGTAAGTACTTTAAAAGTTTAAAATCAATATAGGGTTAACATACAGCTATCTAACATCTTATGAGGAACTAGAAAAAGTTAAGGATTCAGGGCCAATTCCTGGAGGACCGATTTATTGGATTGTGTCTACGATGGACTAGCCTGCTGACGATTTTCCGGGCTGAAAGACCTCTAGAATGTCTTTCCAGGTATTGAGCTAGCTCTCTGCCAAAACTCATCATTGTCTTTCTTATTTTTATTATGAAAAGTACCAAATACTCAGACGGATTCTTCTTGCATGTCATCATCATTCTTCTGCCCTTATCTCAATCGAGGGTAAGCGCAACGTGTCTTTGTCTTCCATACTTCTATATGTATAGCCGTCATTTCAGCAGTTACCCATGTTCGTTCAAAATCTAGTCGCAATCGCTTCTCAGCGAGAATCAATGCCAAACAAAAACTTGTCAAAAATGTAGGGATTTTAGAGGTATTTTTGACAGATTAAGACTGAGATCTGAGAGACGAGAATTGCCCCTCAGATCTTCTCACTCGTATGATAATTAACTTATTATTAAGCATTAGTATTTCCTTTGTATCAAACGTCCAATAGATACAGGTATGCGCGAGTTTTTGCCAATGCAATCGTTAGGTTTAAAACAGGTTTTGAATTTTTTATTATCTAAAGCTTTTTTTGTTGGATCTATCGACCTTAAGCGTGTACATCACAGATGTTAAGGCCAAAGACTTTAGGCTGAACAAAAAAAAAAACAAGATTTTACACACTATGAATATGGCTATGTTTTTACCGGTTATATGTAGGCATTCCGAAAGCCTGATAATGTATCTAATGGATAAACCACTAAATGTTATAGTCCATAACATAATGTATAATTAGCCTGTAACGTTCCCACTGCAGGGACACAGGCCTCCTCTCTGTGAGAGTGCCTATTAGTCTGTGCTAAAGAAATGTGTTTTGTTTCTTAGCTGTTATGATCAGATGACCAAAATAGCAACAAGCAACCATAGAAGGAGGAAATGCACATTGCAATAGCGAGGTTTTCGGTGGCGCTTAGCAGTTTCTGCCTACCCCCATTGGAAGAAAGCGTGAGTTTATGTATGTTTTCGGTGTCTTGCTAAAGATATTTCTACAAGGATGGTCACTAGGCATACATACGGATTTGGCTATCCCACAATGCCACAACACCTTATCAAACTTCAAGCCAATGTACTTTGGTGTAGTTAACTTCAATAGTGCAACATACTGGCTATTTTGCTATCACAAAAAAGACCACACAGCGTGAAATAAAACAAGAGTGTAATTATACTAATATTATCATCTGCCACACAAGATATAATATAAAAGTACCTATTTAATTTCTTTGCAAAAAAGTCGAGTTCGTAGAACCGAATGTCTCGTGATAAGAGACGTCTGACCGGAAGTTTCGACCTCCTTGCTAAAGGTCGGGACAGTAACTGGTCCAACCGTCCAAGTGCCCAACTGTTGGGCCAACGATGTGGTCCAACAACACGGCGCGATCCAATTACACTCAGATTTACATGGAATTGGAGCGATCGATACTGACGGCGAAAGGCGGAGAAATTTTTGGACAAACACGTAGGGTCACACAGAGAGATAAGCTGGGCCCGCGACTTCTCTCGCGTGCGTCGGAAAACAAATTGGATTTCATGGGTTTTATTTGTATTGCGCGGAATCCTTATTCTTTTTCTAAACTGAAGTCTAGCCTAAGTTACTTCTTATAACATTAGCTATCTGCCAGAGAAAGTTCCGTCAAAATCGGTCTAGCCGTTTCGGAGATTAGCCGGAACAAACAGACAGACAGACAGATAGACCTACAGACAGACAGATAGACCGACAGACAGACAATTTTTTTTTTAAATAAAAGTACCGTATATACTTTCATACGCCTTTAGTAAAAAGCTGTTATTTTGGCATTACAAACAGACACTTCAATTTTATGTATAAATACATATGTATTAGATACAGATATACTGGCTACTATTTTTTTAAATTTTTTTTTGAGGAATCAATCTTTTAACGTAAAGCTTTTAAATTCAAATATTTATATTATCACTTACCACAAGTAAGTACATATATTAAAATGTATAGGGTCCAGCACCTGACATGAACAGTAAAGCAAGCAAAATATATAAAATATAATAATTAAATGTGCGTTAAGTTTTAAAAAAATAACTCTAAAGTATCCGATTAAATAAGTAACGATTAATGGTTGACGTTACCATACAATAGGAAAAAATAACGTTAATTACGAAAATACTTAACTTAAACCACATTTTTAAGCTCAACAATGGTGTTCTAATGGAGTACCGCTAAAGTAGATCAAGTTTTGTTTCAGTGACAATGTCGGCAATTAGAAAGTCGTTAGCACTCCGACAGTAACGCACACATCCTGCAGAAAGGTCAGCTGCGCAGGCGCACATTTATGAAAACAAGCCTTGCAAATTAACACATCAGGTTTTTTAATAAAATCTTTAGTGATAACTAGGTTGATAATTTTGATGCAAGAAAACGTAAGTCTGCTGACTTCATCCTAAACTTCATAGAGTATTTTCTCAGCTGCAATGAGCGGTTCAAAGAGACCTCATCAGCTTAGTACATACATGTTCTGTGGTGCATCTGCATTGCTATTGCGTCTTGAGTTGACGCTGATTGAGTAAAACACTATGAAGCCGACAGTGTTTATATCATACTTCCAACTTTGGGCACATCCTAAATGGACTCAGCCTAAGTGATACTGATAACTAAGCACAGGTTCCATCATACAGCGAGGTAATTGCGTAATACACTAAACGCAGCAATGGCTTTCATTTTGACAGTTCAACAACATTCATTGCGTTATTTACGTTGTTGAACAGACAATTTTTTCGAACATATGAAGCAATGGATTAGCAATATCCTTCAAAATGATTCAGATTGTGCTTGATAGTGTGTTACGCAATTAGGGTACAGCTCTATAGCCAATCGTTTAAGAACTCTTCCGGTTCTTTTTAACCGAATGAATGAAATGCCTGATCCACATCCGCTGACCCATATATTATGAGCATAACCAGAATTTGTTGATAACAATTCGTAATTAATATACATTATATTAACTGGAGAGTATTTTGTTAGCAAATAGGGGTTATCAATAGAAAATGAAGTCAAGGATAAAACACAACTGTTGTTCAAATATTATTTCGTTTCCATTTTTTTTATTACCTACGATTTCTTAAGTTTATGGAACTCCTTGGCTTAGAATTGTTTGTCTATTTCTCTCGGAAGCTCAGTTTTAAGTCAAGTTAAGTATTATTTTCATAACATCATGCCTTGTTTCCCCGAAGGGTTGGGCAGAGGTGTTATGTACCTATAGCACACCCACATTTCGCCAGTTATGTTATAGTCCCATGTAATAGGAGGCGAGTCTACTGCCATCAACCGGGCACGAATCCAGTTTCCTGGCTGCTACTAAGAAACTCCAGATAGAAAAACCCAATAATATTTGCCCGACCTGGGAATCGAGCCCAGGACCTCATGCTCGGCAGTAGCACTTGCAACTAGACCAACGTACTTATTATTTGTAAACCTGTGAACATGCGACACTAAGCCGTATGTATCGTATTATGGGTCCTAGATAAAACGTGGGCGTGCCTTAATAATATCAGCTTATCAATGAGCGCACTGCAGGTGCAGACCTATGGAGTGCCTATAATAAAAGACATACGAAGCTGGGGTCTAAACCAAAAGACGGTATCCGTAGTTTCGGCCGAAGTTACGTACATTTCCGACACCATTTCATAACGGACATACGACTAGTTCGTGACCCGAACTAAACATTAATGACAACTCAATTTGACAGTTGACCGTACTCCCGATATGTATTTGGTCGTCTGAAAACAATAATTGGACACTTCTTTTGAAGGATCAGTTACTTTCGGACGGACCCGTGTCTTCGTTGACGGACTTAGAGAGTAGAGCCGAAGATACGAGCATTGATTACCACGCTTGCTCAGAGTGTTGAAGAACTTTGTAAAGGCCCCTTAGTAGATTATGCTAGATTTGAGCCACTACAACACTGCTCACTCACTGTGAGGGCGTACAAGAACCTCCTGACCATCACGAATTCATGACATAGGTACATAATTAATAAATTATGAAACAAAGATAAATATTCGGAGTCGATAACCAAATCCAGCTGTTGGAGAGGCACCAGAAGAAAAAGAATAGGTACATAATATCCAAACGACGTACCATATTTGAGTCCGAGCCACGTCCTATGGAAGGGCTGGTAGCGCCGAGCTGGTGGGGGCTTCGGCTTCCGATATAGGGGCCCACATGCCGGGGTGCAGCACAGTTGGAAGTATCTCTTATCCCGGATCTTCTCCGCCGCCTTCAGCCGCTCCCGGGCCAGTCTGCCCGCACACCGGCGCGGGCTGGACACGGCCAAAGCAGACGCCGCCACGGCCATAGCCGCGACAAGAAACCACCAACGCATCACTACAGCATCCTTTCATTTACTATCCATAATTTTTGTAAACCATTTGTTCTCACATCATAGCAACTCGTTCACTTTCAGAACCTCACTTAAATTAAATCTCACTTATTTTACACGTGACTTATCACCTAGAAAGCACCGTTCAACACTGATTAAAGTTTCTAACAAGCTTAGCTGAGCTCCAAACAAACCGCGATAACCATTCATTAGAAATAGAACATAAACGTTAAACAATTTATGCAAAGCTGATTAAGTTTAGCTCACTTCGGCTATAGCTTTTTTTGCGGACACTACATAACACGTCGAGTATTCAAATTCCTCGTTGTAATCCGTGTTTCGATGTCACAACTTTTGAACACAGTGTGTTTGTATGTAACAATGAATGAACGTCTCCGCGTGTTATTGTTCGAAGATGGAACGACTCGGACGGCAATAGGAACGCGTGCGTGCACGCCGGCGGTGACACGACGACTGGCAGACCGAGTTGTTACCGAGGACTACGCACCACGCTATCCTGGGCACCTAAGATATCGCTTCTGGCCGAACTCTGAGAGCTTTGATGAGCTTTGTTTGTTTCCGGTTTTGATCTGAAGATAGAAAACGCAGTGCCCTTCAGAATATAATAAACGAGAGAAATAAGAGTAAAATAAAGATCACGCAAATCATAACACAGGACAAGGCAGAATGGCGCAAATGGAGGAGCCTGAGGTAGAACGGAACGGCTGTGGATGATGATTTCGAGATTTGGTTAATAAAACTTGAAGAGCACGTATTCAGCATTACCGGTAATCTCCTTGACCTCAAGATTAGATAAACAAGACAAGAGAGACCAGAGTGGAATATTAATCATACGTGCCAAAAGCAAACAGCACTTACAACGCTAGCAACAACTTCAAAATGTCTTTCCACTGGTGAAGATATTTTGAAGTTGTTGCTAGCGTCTTCATAAACCATGACGTCAAAATTTGCTGCACTAGACAGCACACGATGAATATGAATTGAAAATGCTTGTCATAATAAAGTTATTGCACCAACATGAAAATCTGGACGTCTTATAAAAAAGCGTCATCTTATCGGCTCCTCTGCCGGCACGCGAGTCCACTAATTAGGCCGCGTTCTGATCTAGAGATTGCCGCGGTGATAACCGATGATAAAAACGCGCGGGTGGTCGGCCGGTCCATGCCCCACGTCCATCACGGCTGATAGCCGCGAGTGGGTAGACAGGTGCCTATGTAAACTAGCTGGAACCTCCATTTAGTAGTAAACCTCCTTCCTCGACTGTCTTGTTGGTGTAGTGGTCGCAAGCGCGATGTTTAGCCGGAAGCCCGAAATCTTGATTGGTGCCCAGTTTTCGCCAATATGCTCCCTATTACTATGACTTAAACATAACTGGCTGGTAGCAGCTGGATGAGAGTTGCCGAAAATCGAGTTTAATGGCGTGCAATAGGAGAGGCCTATGTCCAGCAGTGGACTGCTATAGGCTGATGGTGATGATAATGATATGATGAAACATAGACGTTGGTGTTCTGTACATCTCTACCTAACTCTTTGAGGAGGACAGGCGTGCGTAATGTTATGTTCGTTAGTAAGTACCAATGCTGTTAGTACAATGCATGGCGCAGAGCAAGATGTAACGGAGCAGCAAACGAGACGAGCATATGAATGTGTAACAATGAACTGTGACTTATGTAAACGTGCGCTAATATAGTGAATGATCGAAACAACTAACCGACAACGTGACCGGTCGTACATGGTCAGCTCTACCTGGAAATCCATGTATATGGTCTCTCTAAAATTCGAATATTAACGGCCACAAGATCTACGCGTCTTCGACGGATGTAGCAACTGACGCAATTATTCAATTATATCTTTAAACTGATGAGATGGTTTTTTGGATGGTTGGAGTGGAGACCGCGTATCGGCAAGCGTATTGTGGGACGCACCCCAGCTAGATGGATCGACGACCTGAAGAAGGTGGCTGAGACAGACTGGATGCACAAGGCGGAGGACAGGGTGTTGTGGCGCAGCCTAGGAGACGCCTATGTCCAGCAGCGGACTGCGACAGGTTGAGTTAATTGATGAGATGGTTTCGGGTATGTTCACGCATTCGGTCAAATCACACTGACACTTTCTCCAATATGTATGTCTTATGGTCGATGTTCTTTATTATAAGTGTTCTTTTGAACGGTGGAGCAGGGCAAGATGGCAGGCAGGGGGTGCTAAGAATCTTCTAGAGATCTACCTCGCAGCGCAGGAAATCTCTGCACAAGAGAGACTGATGACCTGGTAAAAGAAATGGGAATCCGCTGGATGCAAGAAGCACAAGACCGGTCGTTATGGCAACTCTTGAAGGAGGCCTTTGTCCAACAGTATATTAGTAAGTATATCTTGTAAGTCCCCAGAAAAAGCAGTCGGCACACTTATTAAAACTTCCCATTGGACTTTCTAACATGTCCTGGGCGATCGTGATAGGTTACTCTCATTTAGCATTCGTTCCTTTCACTTGCATATCGTTACGCTCATTTTGTTCGTGTGAACCTTCGCTCAACGTATTCTTGATCGAAGATGTGAACCGAATTTTGGCAGAGGAATTATTTTTGATGCTTTGGGCTCTATCAACTAGATGCTTACACGGACTACAGCTCAAGTTTGTTTCTACTGAGCCACCGCTGCTATTACTCTATCTACTATGGATTATATCATCATCTGCCTGCCTTTTCCCAACTATGTTGGGGTCGGCTTCCAGTTCAACCGGATGCAGCTGAATACCTGTATGTTACATGGAGCGACTGCCTATCTTACCTCCACAATCCAGTTACTGAGTAATACGATACCCCTTGGTAAGACTGGTTGTCGGAGTTTCGGGTTTCTAACTACCCGTAACGACTGTCAAAGACCCACGAATACCAGCCGGGACCAACGGCTTAACGTGCTTTCCCGGACGCGTCCGTGCCTAGGATAAATAAAATTAGGGGCTTAAAAAGTTTACAACCACACTCGATAGATGGCGTTGTAAAATTCCAAATTTCTAAATCGCGGTATGGTTTCGTTACAATACGGGCTATATAAGTAAATTAGAAATGGGTGACTACGGAACCCTATTCTATGCGTGGCCTGAGACGCACTTGGCCAACACTGTATAAAGGGGTGTGAAGATCCGTGGCATACCTACATGTCCTCGATTTTTTTTTTCAAAATGGCGGCCACTCATGAGACCTATATAAATCGATAGCTGATATCAATGCAAACAGAAAACAATAAGACTGAACCCCGTAAAGTGTCACGTTTCTGAGATATTAACGCACAAAGTTAAAAAAAAAGTCGATCACGTGACATCCATATTTTTGCTTGCTTGATACATAGATCCATAATTTGTATTGTAAATGTCAATTGTCTTTGGTCCCTGGCCCTGAAATCAAGCAACGGACAAAATTTTCAACATTTAATATGCCGAGTACGAGGCTTTTGAATACGTTGTATGTGTAATTGTGTATACATATATTTTTGTCTTTTTTATTTATAATGTGTGTTTTGTTTGTGCAGAATAAAAAAATATATTTCTTTCTTTTTCTTTAGATATTTAAAAATAACCTTTGTGAAAGTTTAAAGTAATCACTGTAAGTTTCCGAAAAGTATAGAATTATATAAATAATTATGATTGTCGGTTATTTCAGAGACAGAAAACGTCTTCCTGCATGTTAACTGGCGCTTCTAAGTAAACCCTGGAACAAACGCTCTTGTTTTGTGGTTACAATGGGTTACATTTATGACCGATGAGATCCTGTGTAGTAGTGTACTAACTACTAGTGTTCCGGGAGATAAGCAAATTAACAGAATTTACTGTGTGCCCATTATTCTGCTTTTAGGAATACAGAGATGAATCACATTAGTTTGTGATAGATTATAGAGTGTTCGAGTAATCATTTTAGAGAATAACAAATTGGGTATCTATCTTTCCTATAAGCCTATCAGCCAGCCTTTGGGTTGCTCCATTCCTTCTCGTAACAAAACGATATTTTTCAGGTTTGTGTATTTTTTATGTGTGTTTTGTGTTTGTTGTTCTACACCGCATGAAAGGGGCTTAAATCGACCATTTCTGATCATGATTGTCATCCACAGAGCTGCGTTGCCAGCTGCTGGTTAAAGAGGGGAGAGGCCTCCCTTTGTCCTAGTGTCCACGCTGCTGGTATGCAATTCTTATCCAGAACATTCAAGTAATTTTTATAAAAGTCAATCTCACAGTTTACAATGATGAAATAATAAGTTTTCCTGACATAGCCATAAAAAATCTTGTATTATTAAATACCGTTTTCATGAAAAGACAAAAGTCCATACACAGTGGGCCACACTGCACAATGAGCAGTATATCAAATAGACAAAGTGCGCAGGATTCGAGGGGCCCCCGATTAGATTACAGCCGCACGCGCCGCCGCTCCCAATCCGTGCCATTGTGGGCTTGATAGCTCGAAATGAATGGCTTTTATTGAGAGAACAACTTCGTTGCTTATTGTGCTAGTAATTTGAGCCTTATAGGATGGTATTAGCATTTAAGGGTGCAAGAAAAGAGCCTCCAAGAGTAAGGAAGAGTGAGTTAAGTCCTCTGGTGCACCTTCATCAGTAAACCTATTAGCCTGGCTACTAAGCATCACCTCTGTGCCTATTTTTCTGTTCTGTTTTTTCTTGTCTGTTTATATATATGTGTGTACATAAATGATAAAATAAATAAATAAGTTGACTCTGGCTAATCTTTTTACCTCGACATGAGATAACTTTTCTGTTATCTACATATACATATAGATTAAGTCGCGACACAATATAAGGTAGAGGGTCAGAAAATTTGCAAAGAAAATCTGAATTCGGTATTTCGCACAAGCAGAGCAGCCTTTTTTTTTTTTTGTCGGGATGGGAAATCATCAAATGACCCCTCCCGCTCTGGGTGGAGCGGAAGGGAGTGTCAGACTCTTACTGACTAAAACCCACCCATGTTCCTTCCTTTGCCCTTTATGTTCCGGGGTAGCGGTAACCCTTTCGGACAATCCCGCTGCCCCGGCAGGCTTCGGCCCTGAGGGGCCCCTCGTTATGCTGACATCTCTTTGAGGCGCGCGTGGAACACTTACGCGCCGTCCGGCATGGGCCTGGTCCTGATCGGGCGGTGAGCTACCCATTGCTCTCCGCCCGCAGGCCCGCGCCTACGGTGGCCGGTAGTCGTCGCTCGACTCCCGACGCCCGGGGCGTCTCCCGCGGCGGCTGGGACGGGAGGCTCTCTCCCTCATCCGTCCCGCCACCTCCTTCGCTAGCATGACTGCTTCGCAGAAGGAGGCGACTGCCTCCCACTCCCTCTCGCTCCGGACCATGGCTTGCACCAGGGCCGGGCGCGAGAGGCCGCCGCCGCTGCCGATCGCCTCTACGAGGACACGGCGGTGCTCCGCCCAAGCGGGGCAGACCTCCACCGTGTGCTCCACCGTGTCCTCTGGGCGATCCTGGCAATGGTGACACCCGGGCGTTTCCTCCCGCCTGATGATGTGCAGGAACCTTCCGTGTCCGGTGAGGACCTGCGTCAGGCGTTAGGTGAGGGCGCCGTGGCGCCTCTCTAGCCACTCCTCAAAGAGGGGTCTTATCGCCGCTATCGCGGCGTGCCCTGCGCTGGGTTGCGACAGTCGCTCTTTCCATGTCCGCACAAGCAGCCTCAAATACACTTTCGTTTCAAGTTAAGTTTCATATTTTGTTATCATTTCTGCGATGATACTAAGGCCTCCGTTCAACTTTCAGGCTAGTTTGACCACATTTATCTGTTCTGTGAGTTTGACAGACAATCAGTTTCAAATGCACGCCAACCCGTATTACAAAGGAGTATACGTATACACTATAAATCTCACGATGCGTGAAGTAGTGCTAAATCTATTTCGCACGTCGTAACGTATTCGGACAACGCGACGGACAGACGCACGTCTTGACGTCTGCTTGAAGCACAGATATTTATATGGTACCTATCTAATCTATGTGTCGAGAAGCTAACACCTACATACGAGAATACAGGGTCAAATTAAATTAGCTAGCGAAACTGTAGACGTGGTGGGTACCGATGTCTAGACAAGACAAAAAAAAAAATTTTTTTTTGGATTTCGAATTTCTCTGATAGTTTTATTACTTGAATTTCGGTTGAGAAAATCTGTTTTCTTTGGTTTTATCGTGTTTAAATATCGAAATCTAACACGTCTGTCAAGTTTACACCAACAAAAGATTTTTTAAACTGATATTTCAAGTGTAGTCCGCACTAATTGCGGTCGATAACCCCACAAAAAAAACCATCAAATTAATGAATTTTTTGCTTTATCGTATTTAGATATCAATACCCATCGCATCTGCGGAGTTTCGCTGGCTAATTTAATTTGACCCTGTATTGATGGCAGAATTATTTGATTTGGTCTGAGTGCTGAGGACGTCTGCGCACGCAGCATGACCACCGTAGAAACGGGAGATAAAATCAAAAGTTATTTATTCAAATTAGGCTGAGAATTAGCACTCGTCAAAATTACAAACTTACCCCCAGAAAAAGCCCGCCCTTCACCACTTCCTAGTGCTATCGCTGGGAAGAAGTGGCACAACAAACTCCCCAGCATGACAAAATAACAAATTGTAGAAATATTTGATCACATAGGTTCACTGGTCCTCGCTGTATTTGCACAAATTCAAATAACATAACATAAGGTCATGCCGGTTTTCCTCGAGGGGTAACCAGAGGTGTACATAATTATGTAGTACACCCACATTTCGCCAGTTACGTTCAAGTTTATGTAATAGCGGGGAGCCTATTGCCATCACCATCGTCTTCCGTGTCCAGTTCGACCGCGCGGCCATAGCGTTTTTTTTTTAAAAAAACCATGTCAATTTTTTGTAAAAAATTGTCAAAGTTGATTCCCAAAACCATAAATTTGTCAAAGATACGGTTAAAAAGTTATAAGGGTTTGAACATGGCCGCGCCATTGAAACGCGGCGAACCGCGCGGCCACTGAGATCTTTAAAACTAAGCCTTGTAGAGACCTGAAATTTACGCAAATGCAAGATTTAATTTGTAAAAAATTTGTAAAAATATAAAAAAAATACTCAGGTTTATAGTTTAAGAGCTATAACACTAAAACCGAATGGCCGCGCCATTGAAACGGTGGAGAAAACGCTATCGCCTGTATCTCGCTGAAAAAAAATCGCAGAGGTGTGTAGTTTATTGTAATTACCCAGATTTGAATTTGTCGAAACTAGGAAAAATACAACAAAAATTCCTAGGTTTATATTTCAGGAGCTATAAGACTAAAACGATATGGCCACGCCATCGAAACGGTGAATAAAACGTTATTTCGCCTGTATCTCGCTGAAAAAGCATCGCAGAGGTCTGGAGTTTTTTGTAATACCTAGATTTTAATTTGTCAAAACTAGTAAAAATACAATAAAAATTCTTAAGGTTATATTTCAGAAGCTGTAGAACATTATCAGTATGTGGTGCGATAGGGTGACCATGTCTTATTGTTTACAGAATACTTTCTACTTATTGTTACAGAAATTATAATTCAAGGATTCTAAATAAAATTAAAATGAAACCATAAATATAAAAACAATTATGTTTATTGGTTTAAAAGTCACATAAATCACAGAATGTTACAAATTAAAAAAAAAAAACTCAAAAATCACAGATTGTTTACTTACACTAAGATATAATCAAAAATCACAAATTGTTTACTTACACTAAAATATAATAAAAAATCACAGATATTTTACTTACACTAAGATATAATCAAAAATCACAGATTATTTACTTACACTAAAATATAATCAAAAATCACAGATTGTTTACTTACACCAAGATATAATCAGAAATCACAGATTGTTTACTTACACTAAGATATAATCAAAAATCACAGATTTACTTACACTAAGATATAATCAAAAATCACAGATTGTTTACTTACACTAAGTCAGATATAAAATGAAAAATAGAAAAAATATAAACATAATTTACTTATAATTTAGTTGCGCTATCATTAAATATAAAGTGTTTTAGTCATCATCTATTAAACCATACATTAAATTATGAATTGTAAGAGGTTGTGCAGAACTTTCATGTGTTTCAGTTTTATTGTCGTCGTAGCAAATAAATTTAGAATTATTTATTAGACAATGACACTTGTAATGCCCAATAATACCTACAACCGGGGGAACATATTCCACGGCACCTATGAATCGATATTTTTTTTGCCTTAATTGTATATATTGTGGTATTTCTTCGAGCTTAATTTTGTCTGTGCCGTTGAGATCAAATAAAATAATATCGCTCAATTCATACTTAAATCTCAAGGATTCGTTATTGCATTTCAAACAAATTTTGAAATTGGAGTCATCGATAATAACGGCATCTTCCAGTCCTCCGATTCCGAATAAATTTACGATTTCCATATTTATTGATAAAAACACTATGGTTCTTTTTGAGTGGTTGGCACATGTTTCGGTTACACATTCCTTAGATACATTGGCACTGTACAAATAATCTAAAAGTATGTGTTCAAATATAAAAGCCATATTACTTTCGCATCTATATATATTGTTTTCGCGTTTATAATATTTAGCAATAATTTCCTCTCGTAAATCATAACCATTATTTAAATTTAATGATTCTGTGAGTAATTGAATAAATTCTCTAATTAAATTGCTTGCGCATGTATTAATTATTTTTTTGATATGAACGTTTTGCTTGTATGCAAATGCTACTAAAAAGAAAACTGAATCAAACGCACATGTATTAGTAAATTTCATACTTTTATTAATAGAATTTACTAAATTCCCATTTCGCAAAAACAACACTGAGATATTCTTTGTAGAATATCCCTCTCCCCCCCAGTTTTCAGTATATGATGGCTTTACTGTAAATATGGAATCAGAAGAAAATGATTGTTTTGTGTTCATTTTAATTTTTTTACACTGCATTTTGTTTTTCGTTATTAACTTCCTTTTTCGGCCCTTGTTTGTTTGTTTTTTTGATCTTTCTAGAGTTACGTTAAGATTTTTCGCAGCTATTCTTGTCTCCCCTAATATAAAATTGTAATGAATTTTTATGAATTCATCCACGTTGTACTTATGCAGACGTGTTTCAAATAATAAATGTTTTAATGTTTTGAAATAGCTTTCAATAGCTGAAGATGTTGGCGACTTGTTTTCCGATTTGTAAAAAGGACACATGACATTGCTCCACAGAGGCAGTTTAATCATTAACCTTTTAAGAGTTGACACTAGATTCGGTAAGTAATAGTCATTTGGCTTTTCTGTTTTGTCCTTTAATTCTTCCAAGATTTTTTCTTTGTTAACAAGCTCATCAAACCAACCTATGATATCGTCATCGTCAGGTATTGTAACATAATAATAATAATCGGAAAGATCTTTTTTGTCGTTTTCTTCTACTGGGTTTTCTGTATTGACCAACAAAGATTTGAGATACTGCATGGAAATTTTACAAGTTTCATTGCTTGTGAATGCATATTTAAATGTGCAAATTTTAATAATATGGCCAAGTACAGCATTTATTATTTTAAAACTTTCACACTCTTTAATAAATAAAATACTGCGAATGTAAAACATTTTAATGTTTAAATCAACGTTATCGAAGCATCGCAAGTTGTATACGTTTTTGTCAAAGTGACTTGTGTCTAATCTTAAGAAAACTTCAGGCATATCGTTACTTTTACTCATTAAAACTAAAAAAGATTGTCGTAGATAGTCACGGACTGTCTGAAAAGTAGTAAAAGCCTGAACGTTTGCTGCTATTAACGCAGAAGAATCATCAGTTACAATTTCGTGAGGGGCAGTACGTACTTCGTTGTGCCATCTTTTTAACCATGACAATATAGAGTCCGTTGTGTGGTTATCAGTTATCAATTGGCAAATTGCTGTTGACTTAATAGTTGAAGATGTTACCATGGCAACATAGAGGAACATCCGTTTCGTTAGCAGAGATCCATCTGGAAGTTTGAGCGTTCGGAAGAATGATCCAGTTGCATCTACAGTCATTGTAACACGAGGAATTTTCTCTATATACGCCTTGTAGTATTCCATTTGTTGTTCACACCAATAGCACAAATGAAAGCTCGGTACTAAAGTGAACTCTCGGACGAAATTTTGATATGTTGCCATTATCGACATCATGAGAATACTCATGATTGGATCAGAGTGCAATCGATTAATTTGCCTTCTTTCGTGTTTCACTTTCCTCAAAGTTTCCAAGGTTGGTATCACTGGACAATTTACAGTGTCATCATCATTTATGACTGCACAAGCAATTTCTTTTTGAACAACTGTTGCGGGTTTATATTGTAATTTTTTCGCTAGTTGTCGTCTTTTGTACGGTGTGAGCTTCGTCTTCTTATTTGGATTGTGGGGTATATTATTATTGGTTTTAAATATATTGCAGGTTATTGTCACTATTTTGTCTGTCGCTGCTTTGCTCGTTATTTCTGAGATGGAACTACATTGTGAGCACTTTCCCTTGATCAGCACATTGTGGTCTTCATCGATCCGCTTGGTTTTGAAAACCCATGTGCATGGAAGCCTTGTAGATTCCCATAGTTTCTCTCGTAGTAAGCAGGACCACTTATACTTAGGTAGTGTTTTGTACTTTTTATGTGTTGTAGCAACATTAGGATCACGCCTGACGTAATTAACTGAGAGGGGTTCAAATTTCTTCCAGTCATATATATCCAGTAAAAAAGTGTACTGATCAACACTTTCTACTTCGTTTGTGGTGCATTTCACAGGTGAAGAAATTGGGCTTCGACATGAAGGCGAAGATGAGGTGCTTTGTGTGAGTGAACTTTCTTCATCATATCGTTGGCCAAATATCGTCTTGAAATTTCTTTTCAATCTCATGAATAACGAATACGGCGTTATTTCATTCTTCAGTTCTTGAGCGATAGTTGTAAATATAGGATTGTTGTATGAAATTTTTTCATTTCTGCAAGTAGCTGCATATTTACAAAATATATTATTCATTTGCGCTGCATCAATTTTTGGTTTTCTACCTCTTGCCATGTTTCTGTAACAATACAATATACTTAAATAATATTACTGTGCTGACGAATTCATTGGAATTTCCATAGTTTATGATTTGAAAGTAATAAACTTTTGTCTTTTAACAAAAAAATCACGGACACATGTTTAACTGCTACCGCCTTCTTAAAAGACGCCATCAAACAAAAGAAGAATTATTAAAATTTTCTTTTGTTAAACGGCTTCCTTTAAATCTTTTGTTTTTATACATATTTGTTTAACAAACGTTTGCCGTAACCTAGATCCGGGTTAGTAATCTTCATCTTACTAATATTATAAATGCGAAAGTTTGTGAGAATGTATGGATGGATAGATGTTTGTTACTCTTTCACGCAAAAACTACTGAACGGATATGGCCTCCGTGCGCGAGTCGAACTCGCACTTAGACTTTTTTTTTGTAATAATTTCAGGGGCGTAGCTTCCGCCGTATATGCTGTATCAATTATATGGCCCCCCCGGACCACGGGAGCCTCCAACGTACCTAAGAAAAAAAAAACTTCCCAATATTTTTCAGAAATTGCAAAGGTCAAAAAAAGCAATTTCGTTTTACCCGAATAAAGCGTCAGTTCAAAAGTTGACAACACCTTTCGATAATATTTATTTATTTTAATGGTGTATTTTTAAATTGTAATACAACAAACAATAATAATATTGTACTTCTGGTTTTGTAAAAAATAATGAGTGAGAGGAAAAGGAAGAGAGATTTTACCAGTGGAGTTACAAAAAAAAAACTGGGGAAGTACGAGTCGGACTCGCCCATGAAGTGTTCCGTAGTAACAAGCAAAGTTTTGCTCTTAACTTTGTTTTTCATAGTGTTTGTATGAATTACAAAGTTACGTGTGCGGTTTTTGAAATTGTGCTATATCTCAAAAACTTATGATTGTATCTTGTTCAAACCAGTTTTCATTGAAAGTTTTTATTGACATTTACATCAATTTTTTTTTCCAACTTTATTATTTCAAAAGTTAGAGGCGGGGGGGACTCATTTTACGACTTTGGAAGTGTATATCTTTCAAATGATTGACTTTAGTTTTTTTTTGTAATTTTTCCATTCATATAATATTACGCTTAAAGTAAAAACAAATATCTACATCCCTGCTAGTTATGATTGTACTTATTTAAAAATGTGGAATCAAAATGATTTACAATCATTTCAAATGTTCTAAGTTAAGTTCTAATTACCTATATGATTTAATAAAACATTAAATAATAATAATCCAGCCTATTATTGTCCCACTGCAGGGCAAACATTATATATTATTATTATTTTTGTTAGTTATTAGATAGTTTTTAGTATTTCATATAAGTTCATATACATAAGATTGTAAATATTTCATAGTAAAATATCTTAACTACACGGTCATCCATACAAATAAAGAGAGAGCTCTAACATAATCATAAAATATTTAAATGCAACATACCTTAATCACTTCTGCTGAATTGTTTACATAATTTACCGAACTGACGTTACACCACAGTACAACACTTAATCGTAATTACACACGAACTGAACATTTTAATAATCAGTAGATCACTTTTTTATCGTGTTAACATCACAACGACACACTGATAACGAAACTCTTACGCTTACGTCGCTGTACCACAGAATAATAAGTACTAACGGCTGTACGCGTCGCACTGACCTGCGGAGGCGCGCGGGGGTGGCGCGTGTGAGATGCAATAGTGTGCATTACCAATCACATAGCTTAGGGGCGGAGTTGCGTCATTTAAACCAATCTTAGGGCTAGTTTTTCGTAAGTCCACGCGGACTGTAACTGTATTATTGACTTTTCAAGCAATAAACATAATTGTTTTTATATTTATGGTTTCATTTTAATTTTATTTAGAATCCTTGAATTATAATTTCTGTAACAATAAGTAGAAAGTATTCTGTAAACAATAAGACATGGTCACCCTATCGCACCACATACTGATAATGTTCTACAGCTTCTGAAATATAACCTTAAGAATTTTTATTGTATTTTTACTAGTTTTGACAAATTAAAATCTAGGTATTACAAAAAACTCCAGACCTCTGCGATGCTTTTTCAGCGAGATACAGGCGAAATAACGTTTTATTCACCGTTTCGATGGCGTGGCCATATCGTTTTAGTCTTATAGCTCCTGAAATATAAACCTAGGAATTTTTGTTGTATTTTTCCTAGTTTCGACAAATTCAAATCTGGGTAATTACAATAAACTACACACCTCTGCGATTTTTTTTCAGCGAGATACAGGCGATAGCGTTTTCTCCACCGTTTCAATGGCGCGGCCATTCGGTTTTAGTGTTATAGCTCTTAAACTATAAACCTGAGTATTTTTTTTATATTTTTACAAATTTTTTACAAATTAAATCTTGCATTTGCGTAAATTTCAGGTCTCTACAAGGCTTAGTTTTAAAGATCTCAGTGGCCACGCGGTTCGCCGCGTTTCAATGGCGCGGCCATGTTCAAACCCTTATAACTTTTTAACCGTATCTTTGACAAATTTATGGTTTTGGGAATCAACTTTGACAAATTTTTACAAAAAATTGACATGGTTTTTTTTAAAAAAAAACGCTATGGCCGCGCGGTCGAACTGGACACCGTCTTCCTGCCGTTGTCCTATGTCACTTCCGGTCGGCGCAACAGGGTTTCCTCTTCCATTCACTCCCTCCTCTTTCATATCATTCCTCACACGGTCCATCCATCTTTTCTTTGGCCTTCCTCTCCCTCTCCATCCTTAGAGCCTATTGCCATCAACCGGACACAAATCCAAACTCCGGGCTGTTCCTGAGAAATTCCTAATGGAAAAAGTCCAGTTGAAAACCAGCGTCAGGCACTACTTAGTTGTCTGGCATTTTTGCTGAACTGGGCTTCTTTGGCGCAGCCGTGAGGCAGACTTTCCTGCTAATTTCTTAGATCGGATTTTACACTTTTTATTTGATCTTTATTTTTTGCTTTTGTCTGATGATGTGTATGTATATTAAATTATATGTATCTCGTATATTAGTCTGTGCTAAATAAATGTATTTTCTTTCTTTCTTTCAAAAAACCCAATTTTATCCGATGGGAATTGAAACCAGAGGGGCAATTCTCGTAATTTTAATCTCTAATCTCAGTCTCAATCTGTCAAAAAATACTTCGATTTTCCCTACATTTTAACAAGTTTTTGACATTTGTTTGTCGCTGAGATGAGACTGCGACTAGATTTTGAACGTTTTAAATTACGAGAATTGGCCTTCAGGACCTCATGCTCAATAGTAGCGCTTGCGAACACTTGACCGACGAGGCAGTCAGACAAGTTCAATGTATAAGACTATTATGTATTCTGTGGTACAGGCGATAAACCACTGTAAGTAGACACACTATGGTAGTTAAGGTTTTGTTCCGAAACAAGTGCAACTCATTAATCTTCCCGTTCATAGAACGGTCGATCTTCTGGGAAAGGTGACTATTTGAGATGCGCACGCAGCGACTCGGCAGACGGATTGACGCCCGACGAGTGTCTTTCTAGCTACGTAGGTACTATCCACAGTATGTGTGACTCATGAGTTATACTAGTATTGTATCTTTTTAGCCCTTTTCATGGCCTGCTGCTGCCTGGCCCGTCTACTCCAGCATGAAAGATATTTCTTGTTGTGATTGTTAAGACATTGACCAGTTGCAGATACTGACTGCAAAACTAATACTATGGAAGAACGAAGCGATAGGCCGCCCATTGTTTGTTTTGTAGTAATAATCGTATTTTTTGTTATGTACTTAATTTCTAGTGTACATACAATAAAGTATATATAAATAAATACAAAAAAAACTAGCACCGCGGTTTCACCCGCATAAGTGTCGATCCCGTGAGAATATCGGGGTAAAAAGTATCCTATATGTTATTCCAATGTAATAAGCTATTTTACTGTAAACTTTCATCAAAATCCGTTTCGTAGTTTTTGCGTGAAAGAGTAACAAACATCCATCCTCACCAACTTTCGAGTAGGATAAATAAAGAACGACACTGGAATGGAGGTGGGCAGGGCTCTTGCCTAGACATGGTTATAGCAGGTGGAGCAGAGCCCTAAGCCCAGGTACGCACGGCCGATTTTATCCCTCGGTGATTTATTTTTCAACGCACGAGTTAAAAATTTATCAGTGTGTTTTTTTGTCGCGCTGGGATGCCCTCTGTTGGATTATTAACACCGAGAGTTGAAAATCCAGTGCGCTATATTTTTACGTTCATGCAAACGTGGGCTAAATTAAAAATCCTACCGTCTCTCGTGAACCATTAAGTAGGCAGAGCAACACACAGCTAGGTGGATGACTTACAAAGGATCGCGGGTATAACGGATGTAACTCCTACAGACCAGGGAAGCATGGCACAAAAGGAAGGATGCCTGAGTGAAGGCATCCATCCTCCCTGTTGTGCCACGCTTAGTGTATTTAACGACGCTGCCAAATGACGAAGAATGAATTAAGATCGTAGACGCAGCACTGATCAGTAAGGACATAGTAAATCAATCAATATTATCTCTTTGTATGAAAATTGGCTTTTATTAATAGGACGATTAAAGCAAATATGGCATAAATGATCCTGCAAGCTCTCACTAAACTGATAGGAACTTGGTTTATTCATTGCAGGTGTAGGAAGCTAGATTAGATTAGAGAGAATAAAGGGGCTTGTAGCTAAGCAATTACAGCCGCACGGGTCGAGCCATCTGGTTAAGCTACGCTTGCCGTGGTTGCTCCGTGGATGGGTGACTATCTTCACATAACAATTTAAGGCCCCTGCGTGCCTCGGAAAGCACGTTAAGCCGTTGGTCCCTGCTTTCATTCGTGGATCTGGACAGTCGTTACGGGTCGTCAGTAGCCCGAAAGTCTGACAACCAGTCTTATCAAGGGATATCGTATTACCCAGTAATTGGGTTATGGAGGCCAGATAGGCAGATAGGCAGTCGCTCCATGTAAAATACTGGTGGTATTCAGCTGCATCCGGTAAGGCTGGAAGCCGACCCCAACATAGTTGGGAAAAGGTTGGGCAGATGAGGTGTAGGAAGCTAGATTATCACATGTCTATTGGCGTATCCTTTCCCCTTAGAGTTGTCTATGTCTGTCATAAAGTATTCTTAAACCACAACAATCGCTATCATTCGCAGCATCCGAGCTATTCCCGATGCGCGCGCGCAACAAAAAGGCGACGCGAGCTATTAATTGCGCGGGCGACAACTGCGACGGACCGACAGACAGGGCGACGCGACGTTCGCATACTTTGGTCACTATATTTATACTTTAGTAAATATATTCACAAATAACGTAGGTAGGTACTCGTACTATAGACATCTTTTATGAATTTTTCACACACTTACTTTTTTTCTCTGCCTTTCCCCCGAACGAGGTGTGACTGTGTGATGTTATGATAATTCTTTTCTACAGAACTAGCTTTTTCCGGAGAGGACCGTGCAGTTTTCCGGAGAGGACCGTGCATTTTTCCGGAGAGGACCGTGCATTTTTCCGGAGAGGACCGTGCATTTTTCCGGAGAGGACCGTGCATTTTCCGGAAGGTACCGTGCTTCTCTTCGAGATATAAAACCTATGTCGTTCTCCGGTCCATAAACTATCTGTATGCATAAAATCACGTCAATCCGTTGTTCTATTGCTGCATGAAAGAGATAAACACACTTTCGCATTTTTAGCCTACTGGGCTACTGTACTAGAAGATTCCATGTACAGTAGCCCAGTCCCGCATATTTTTGGGGATCTCACCCCGCAAATAAAAATGCAGTTACATAAATTACATGATTATATACTGAAGTTACCTGGTTACACGTGCTAGCGGGTAGGTAAGTTTCAATCAATGTTTATTTGACACGTCATTAAAGGCAAGCTGCGCACGCGCATGCGGTCTATGAAGATCAATGGACGCTCCTGTAAGATGTTATCTGTTATGAAATGGGGTCGTGTAAATATTAGGTACTTCATGATTTTGAGATAAATCGGTGAGTGGCTCGTGGCTACATAGAAGCGCCACAAACCGCTTACACGGACAAGAAAACCAACTTAAAAAGTACTTAGGTATTGGCGCCGATTCCCTTGTTCACAAACTAAACTAAATTTAAGTACAGTGCATCTTTTTCTTTCTATTTCATTAAGAAAAGGACAGAAGATAAATATTAGTTTAGTTCTGTCAAATTAGTCAACGCCTGACGTAAATTGACGTATTTTTAGTAGCCATGTTTTTAATCATGTCTAAATTGGAGTATCTTAATTTGACAGGACTAAACTAATATTTATCTTCTGTCCTTTTCTTAATAGTCTCGACCCTCTCCACTAGGCCACCATTGCTCGGAAATACATAATCCGTGAAAAAAGAACAACTTCTATAAATCAGAAGACAGACGATGCATGTGTGAAAGGTTTTTTTGTACTCCATGTAGTTTGTATCTTTTGAAGTTCGCTCACCGGAGTTACTCGCTTCGCTTATTCGGCATCAAGCTAATGTAAATAAACGGCAAACCTTTTGTACACTGGCGGACAAGAGTACATTAGAACGTTTAAAACTAATAAATATTATTGACCCTATATTTATTTTTTAAGTTGATAAATACCTACTTTATTTTTATCATCATCATCATCATCAGTTCAGCCGAAAGACGTCCACTGCTGGACATAGGCCTCCCGGAAGCACCTCCACTGTGACCGATTCTGTGCTTCCCGCGTCCAATACCAGTCTCCACGCTCTTGGACCACAAGTCTCTATAGTCATTATTATTGCCCGTGTAATCTTACCACGTGCAAACCACGTAGGTACGGTTTTCAATCGAGGTATTTTGACAGTTCAGACAAAGTCAACTTCGAGTTTTTTCGCACGGTTTCGTTCTGTCATAGAGAATAGGTACGTTATTAGCAGAGGGGCAATTCTCGTAATTTTAAGAACGTTCACAGTCTAATCTCAGTCTCAATCTGTCAAAAATACCTGTTATTTCCCTACATTTTGACAAGTTTTTGACATTTGTTTGTCGCCGAGATGAGACTGCGACTAAATTTTGAACGTTTTAAATTACGAGAATTGCCCTTCTGATATCGAGATTAGTTACGGAATTGTTGTGGTTTCGAAGTAAGGACTCATTAAAACTGGTCATAGTGAATCTCTGACAAAAAGTGAATAGCAGTCCCATGGGCTGCGGCTTCTACTATTTCTCAATATCTTCGTACGTATCTTTAACAATAAGAATTTTCTCTTTGTTAATGACTCAATAATTCTGTCCATCAGTGTAAAGCTTATTTATATCGTGCGATGTGCGCCGAGCGTTGGATACAGTTCGTGGTCTGTTTATTGGCGCACGCGCACCGACACCGCTGGTTAGAGCTGCACTTGATTGCACGCCAGTGTACCAATGATTCATGTGGTGTAAACTACGCCTAGTTTTGGTGCTTTTATGTCAACACTGATTTATAGGTAGTGAACGTTTTAATGGTTTAAATGGAATAAATAATGTTCTTTTTATTCTTTTTAATCAGGTTTTATAAATAACGTAGCTTTATACGTTATTACAAACCCGGGCTCCCAAATCGAGCCACCTGGCTTTTTTTTGTACAGGGTCTAGGTATAAGTTCTTAATTGGTCGTGAATTCAAAGGGATTTGAAGATCCTACCCTGTCCGCCATTTTATGTTAACGAGATATTAATGTTAAAAGTAGTTGTTTGTTTGTTTGAACGCGGTAATCTCTGGAAATACCAGTCGGATTCGAAAAAATATTTTTGCATTTGATAGCCCAACTCTAAATGACGACTTTCAGCTATTATCAACATCACACTCGGACTCTAAGGAGCCGAGCAAAAAGAAAAATGCAAGAAAGAACGCTACGCGAAAATTAAGTTATAGCGCGGGCAGGCGATGCGAAGCGACCACAGATTTATAAACTAAAGGGAGATATGCCAAGGCGCGTGCGAACAATGTATGCACAAAACAGAAACAAACGCGGGCGCCGTTGATTTGTCAATAAGAATTGTCAATGTAGTTGTGTGTCTCAACGTTGCGATCTGCGTTACGCGATTGGCTCGCGATGAGTGTGGTGACTGTTATAGTTTGAGTGAGCGCGTGTTCGTATTGTAGTGCATATGTAGTTGAAGGCGAAAGCCGGACTCGAACGGTTGGGCCACGGGTTGGGCAGCCACACCATATCTCCCTTTAGTTTATAAATCTGTGGAAGTGACGCACGGGGTGGGTCGGGGGAACAAGAAATTTCACGCAGAAGAAATCGCGAGCAGAAGCTAGTATATAAGGCTCGATCCCTATGACCCTATTACATAGGAGTTATAACATAATTCACCAAATGTGGGTGTAATACAAACCTCCGACTACCCGCCTTTCATTTCATGGTGTCAAAAATACTTCAAAGATAAACACTAGGTACCCTTGATTGACTTCAAGGTCGTAAATTAAATTAAAATAAAAAGCATTAATTTAAATGTTACACCGCAAAACATACAGGACCCGACAATTCAGAGTAATCAAAACAAATGGTTCCGTACGTCGTGACGACACTATTTACGGGCTACAACATTTCCTTGCAGGGTTGCCACGAGAACAACAATAATGTATTTGCTGAAAATACTGGTGTTACCAGGTGTAAAAGTTGGTATTTTATGCTCATGCTAAATGCTATTTATTTCTGTAAATTGGTTAAAAAAACACTTTAGATGTCAAAGATAAATAATGTTTTAAAGCTAGTTTAATTCGCTGTTTCCTAACCGACTCAGGCTGTATCCTATCGTCAGGCGATCAGTCGCTTTTAAAGTCCAGACATAATCTTGGTCGGGCCATATGAGGAACATGCAGATTTGTGTCCGTGATGGTCTTCTGAGGAAAGAGCCACACATAAACTGAATGGACCTGTCCAGTCAGTGCACGTATTTGTCAGTAATCGTGTAGCTCAGTCCATGTCTTACCTGGTTAGGGCATGCAAATAATGCCCGGTGTCTGAGGTCCTCAGATAAACTAATGCGAATTGCGACTAATTTATGACGATTTAAAAGAAAGAAAATAAGTTTATTTGACCCAGGAAGTAAGGCACACAATATATTTAAAAAAATACAGAAAAAAAATCTAGTATTGTGTACCATCATGGCTGCGCCAAATAGGCCCAGTTAAGCATGAATATCAGACAAGTAATGCCTGACGCAGATTTTCAACTGGACCAAAAAATGCGTGCTTTTAGAGCCTGATAAACTGAACGCGACTAGCACGTCTAAACTGCGTTCAAGAGCTGTCTATGTCAATATTCCAGAACAATGATGATACTAATAGATATATAACGCCGTTTCGATGTGCTGAAGCTGTTCAGTTTCATTGGTGAAATCCGCTCTTAGTAAAGTACATATCGCTTGACAGCCCTACGGACTAAGATAATGGGTACAATACTATATCATGTTGCAGTCCATACATCGCCGGTTGGTCCTTTATGAAACTAATATGGCCGCAGTAACCGCGCAGTGTATACGGTGCGTTTCCATGCTATCTGCAAATAGCTGGAGGTGCGCGATCAATGCGGTGGGTCTGATCGAGTTTCTCAAACTTTTGTTTAAAAACTAACTTTTAACACTGAAAACAGCACAGTAAACACACATAGGTAATAAGAAAACGAAATAGAAATTATTGTTAAAGTTGTGAAACAACAAAACTTATAATCTCAGTTTGCATGAATTTTATTAAACTTGTAGGACTTGTAAGAAGGCCAACTCTCTATGAAGATTAAGAGGACAAGTTTTTTTATTTTTTAATGTAAGTGCCTACTAACTGTTTTTCTTAATCAGTTAAACCAAAATAACGCTTCAATTACACAAAAAAGTACATTTTGCAAAACAATAATTTAAACATGTACATGCACCTATGTAATATTTTTAGAAACATGTATATTAACGAATAAAAAATTTCTAATCGAACTACGTAATTTAATCAAAACTGCCAATAGAAGAAACATGTTGAGAGCCACTGGCCACTGTACTAAGGGCATGTACGAAGCAGTTTTCAAATTACGCAAATTGTAGTGCGCGTGGTACCTAGCCCCACAAGTTTATAAAGCCTGAGCCTAGCCTTAGGTTACATGCTAAGTGCATGTCCTGATAGCTCCGTGGTATATGTAAATGTGGATTATTAAATTGCTTGGTTTCCTTGAAAATAAATAAATACCTAGTTGATAAAAAAGACCCACCAACTCAAAAAAAAAAAAAATAAGAATGATTGAAGTTTGTCAAAATTAATAACACGCTACGAATAGTTAGGTATGTATGGTTCAACGATCTAACGAATCGTGTTTATATAACGCAACAAACAAAAAATCCGTCGTCTGTTTCGATCCTAATGGAAAACACATAAAAAACAACATCAAAATAATTATTGATAATACGATGAAAAAAAAGAAGGCAGCGCCATCTATGAACAGAAAGTTAAACTACAAAGACTCACCCAAGCAGCCCGTAACGTTCAACCCGTAGTATTCCTCCAGACAGGAGTCGCAAGATGGCGGCGCCGCGCCCGGTGCGCACGCGCACTCGCCTGACACTGCGTCACACGTCGCATTCACGGCCGCCGTGCCGCAGCGACACGCGGGACACCCGGCGGACACACCTAAAGGTTACCATAGACACATTATGCTTGACAACGAAATGACATCTTCTGCTTAAGGAGTAAGAAGAAAAAACACCTTTTGCGTTTTTCGCTCAAATAGGTTTAGGTAACAAAAAGCGAAGGCTTTACAATGCGTTCGTGATTTAGTTTCCAAAGATGTAAACAAGTACATTTATGTGTTTTTGGAAAAACAACTTTAATACCTAAACGTAAAATTCAGTTTGCGCTACTACTTTAAAAATTCTTATGACTTTGTTAATTTGTACTATTTATTCTGAAATCAACTTAATTTACACCATCATTAAGTTTACATTTGCCTAAGCGAAAATAACATGAATAGAAAACAAGGATAATCATGATTATGGAATAGGTAGTATTATCGTGTGTTTACCACCGTGTCCGACGCCACACATGTCGCACGCGCGTCCCGTCCAGCCCGCGCGGCACGCACACTGCCCCGAGCGCGCGTCGCACGCGGTAGACAGCGCACCCGCACCGCACGCGCACGACACGCAGCCGCTCGCATCGCCCGCAGCGCCCGCGCCCAACCAATAACCTTCCTGCACACAAAAAGGTAAATAATAATAATTTATTCATCATCATTTAAATACATTTTTTTTAAATAACATGATCATAATTATATGCTTATTCAATAATTCGACAAGAATGATCTAGATAATTATGTCCAAACTAGATAAATTAATATCTGTAACTCAGAAAACAGCGCTCTTCCTTAGAGTAAAATACATTTGACAAGACTAGAGAAAAATTAAATTGTAAGGATTCATCAGTATTGGTATACACTGCGCGGCCACTGACACAGCGCTACCTGCAGTGCGATTCTGTAACCATCTCACCGTGAAAACTTAGGTGAAGTGAGCGTGGAGTGAGCTGCCATTCCAACTAATGCTAGGGATTGACACTACTGACAGCTCACATCAAGCTCACTTCACTTGAGTTTTCATGGTGAGATTTTTACAGAATCGACCGGCTGTACTTTACGTCTGTACCTACTGTAAGATATTTAACTGTACATAGTTGGGATTCCACGTCAACATCCTCTTCATACCGTGGTACAAATAAAAACAAAATGCAGTATGAAACTGCCAAGTGATCCCAACATTATACAACAAGAACGTTGGCTGAAAGTTGAAATGTGTGTGGTAAAAAGGAAAATGAGCCGTATCTCGAGGCTGTCCATTCCTGGACAACCTCGAGATACGGCTCATGCGATAAGGTTCCCTGGCCGAACCTTATCGCATCGGTGTAACAACGTATTGTCTAGTCCTCTCGTTATTGACATATCGAGGTATCGGGTTTCATCACCTTACGGAAACGTTGGACATGTCACATTTAAATCATAACTTATCGATTAACGAGCTGTGTGCCCGATGAGTTATCGCATCGGCAAAAATGACGAACTTCCTTCTCCGGTGGCAGGCAGTGGCGGCAGGTGAGGCGGCGGCTGGTGCCGGCGTGGCAGGGCGAGCCGAGCAATGCCCCCGGGAGTCATACCTGCACATAGCAACTTACCTTGCACAGGTCGCAGCGCGCGCCCTCGGTATGCGGCGGGCAGGTGAGGCAGCGGCCGGTGCCGGCGTGGCAGGGCGAGCCGCCGCACTGGCACGCCAGGCACTGCCCGCCGGGAGTCGTGGGCGAGCCCCAGTACCCGAAGTCACAGCTGCACAACATACATTATGCCAAGTTTAAAGCTTTGGTTTCCTAAGAAAGCGGTGGTCGGTCACACAATAACGGCTGTTTAAATAATGCTTAGCGTTTTTTGACACCTTCCTGCCATATTTGGCAGGAAGGTATCAAAAAACGCTAAGCATTATTATAGCATTATTATTAATTACGAGAATTGCCCCTCAGTATTCTGAGGGGCAATTCTCGTAATTTTAAGAACGTTCATAGTCTGATCTCAGTCTCAATCTGTCAAAAATACCTCCAATTTCCCTACATTTTTACAAGTTTTTGACATTTGTTTGTCGCCGAGATGACACTGCGACTAGATTTTGAACGCTTTAAATTACGAGAATTGGCCTTCTGATGAAAATGACAGATTTGAATATGATCGCCGTTAAAATATGATGGAACCGCTCTTCTAACAAACCATAGTTATACACACGGTGAAACATATTCACCTATTATTGTGGTTACATTTCATATTGCATTTTAGGTTCCAAACAATTAAAAATCGGAACCTTTTTGATCTCACATTCTTTTACATTATGACGGTTCATTTGTGTTCCATATCATGTTACATTTCACCAATCTGTACATAACTTTGATTTTGAGCACAAGTGGAAACAAAGATATGTATAAAACAAAAAAAAAAATGCAGTTATAAATTACGAAAGATATTTACCACTGGCAATAATTTAGATACAATGCATGAGTGCAGTGCAGTGAAACCAAATACAAATAAAATAAAATCTTGAACAGTAATTTTTCGGGCAGCGATTTATAGAGGCGGGGTGATAGAAAGTTCTTACATATATGTAAAAAACAGCCTAACAAAGACCGAGGCTTACTGGATTTGGCAGTCATCTATTAGTGACTGTAGTGTTAGTTTAAAACGTATTAATTAATTGATCGCTTTGCCTTGACTTAATAGATTACTAACCAAATCATCATCATCTGCCTAACCTTTCCCAAATATACTGGTGTCGGCTTCCACCGGATGCAGCTGGATACAAGGAGCGACTGCCTATCTGACCTCCACAACCCAATTACTGGGTAATACGATACTCCTTGGTAACAGTATTACTAACAAATAATGGACAAAAATACCTGGTCTGAAATGAATTTTATTTATTTTAAAAGGTTAGGAGCCGACTTACTTTTCGCAGTGGTCGCCGGTGTACCCGTCAGGACACTGCGTGCACACGTAGTCGTCCCCCTCGGCGCCTGCGAGCGCGCAGTTCGGGCTGAAGTTGTTGCTCGCCTCGAACAACGGACACGCGCATGGTTTGCACGCACCCTAAAAACACAACCTTGTCAAACTCATTTGAACTCAAAGAACCAGGTCCTTCCAGAAAAGACTTTGCTGTTCATCAGAGAGCTCACGAAAGGAATGAAAATTAGTTTGGATCGCTGTCGCCGGATACTGAAGTGAAGAGTACTATACAGGTTTGCAGGGTGCAGTCAGGCCTTAACCATTGTAGGTATAGAAAAATGGTTTTAAGAGACTGTCCTTAACTTTTGAGAAATTTTGTTCTGCATTAAAATAGGTAATTTTCACAAAAACTTATATTGATGCCAATGCACCCTGTTTCTTATCATGATCAAAAAACTCTCGTCTCAAGATGTGACGAACTGAGGTTTGAGTACTAAAAAAGTCAGAATTCTCGAAAAACTTTTCTTATAGGTACTCGTACATTTCGTAGGAAATGAGACCCAAATTTACGAAAATAAATATCTTTAAGCCAAAGTATTCGTAAATAAATAAATATCTAAACGTTGATTACCTGGACAGGGTTTCCGTAGTGTCCGGGGAGGCATCTCTCGCAGTGCGGGCCTGTAGTGTTGTGCTGACACGGCCCACACGGTCCGTCCACTGAAGAAAATACACGATTTTAATATATTTATATTTACATTATATCATACCCCGAGGTAGTAGGTTTCAGCGGGATTGTCCGAAAGGGTTACCGCTACCCCGGAACATAAAGGGCGAAGGAAGGAACATGGGTGGGTTTTAGTCAGTAAGAGTCTGACACTCCCTTCCGCTCCACCCAGAGCGGGAGGGGTCATTATTTTGATGATTTCCCATCCGGAAAAAAAAGGTATTAGGTTAGCAATGACTTCTTTTATACCTTCGTCAGTTCTCAAATTCTTTCCTTAATCAAGTCAGGACACATTTACCTTTGAAGCTACGGACTCAGCAGGCTAATGTATAGAAAACAATATTTAATTACCTAATATCAGAGATCATAATAGCATATACCTTTGACCAATGTCGAGTTGATATCAAACTAAAACCTTTTTTATGACCTGGCCATTTTATAAAATTTATTTTTTATTTTTTCGGCGCGTTGAATCTGTTATTGTCATATTTTTTTCTAAATACGGTCTTACATATACCTACTTAAAAAAGATGGCTTCAATTCGCGGTGTATCGAGAGTCGTTACCTAAAGCAGATTCTATCGTGCAATAAGCAGACAAAAGTAGCCCTTAAGGTGACTGTCACTGTACATTAGTCAGTTATTGTATTAGAGAGCGAGCCTGTTGCCATAAACCAAGCACAGGGCGGCTACTGAGAAATTCTAATAGAAAAATCCAATAACACTTTAAAACCGACCGACGAAACGAAAATCCAGAGTTGCGCTTGCGACTGGGCTGATGTTACTGGTCAATTTATTTTATCCGTGAATTAAAATTGACGACTTACAGCTCTAGTGTGGATGAACTGTCAAAACATCAAAATTTATATTCAGGATAAGATTTATTCTAGGTAAGTAAGTATAAAAGTTTATTAAAATTCCTCCTAAGTACTTACTAGGCTAAAGAAGACTAAATACGTATTAGTTTACATATTTATCTACCAATTATTGATATCAAATCGAAGTTGACATCATTACGTAAGAAACATGGCAATGTTTCTTACGTAATTATGTCAACTTCGATTCTTTCGTGTCATACCAAACAAATAGTTTGCCATTGCCATGGCAAACTATTTGTTTGGTATGACACGAAAGAATCGAAGTTGGTATGACACGACGCCTGCAACTGAAATGCAATCGATTTGGCTCGTCCGTATCGTTATCGACTACCCTAATCAGTTAAAAGGCTAAAAACAATGAGCTGACGTCAGTCACGCGTAGTAATATACTACTTATTAGATAGGTACAAGTAAAAAATTTGGAGCGCAATTTTTCAACGACGGCCAACTTTCCGTTCAACTATGATATACGATGAAAAACCATCGTGTGTACGCTTCCAGAACAGGAGCAAAACCAACATGGCGTAAAAGGGAGGCTCCTTTTTAACCGTAGGCGGTAGATTTGCTGCGGATAACGACGATGGTGTATCATGGATATCTCACCAGCTTCCCTGTCAAGCCCAGGTGTATCGTATTCGTCCATGTCCACCCCAACCCTTGTTTGAACGTGTCTAAGCCTGTTGCTTTATTCTTCCCTAAATAACCCGTGTGCTCTGTGTGGATGTACTGACCGGTATCGCAGGCGGCATGGTCGTTGCAGGCGCAGGGCAGGCACTGCAAGCGCGGCGCGGGGCGCGCGTGGTGCCAGGCGCAGCGCTGGCAGTGCGCGCCCGTGTGGCCGCGCGGGCACGCGCAGCGCTCGCGCGGGACTGTGCCGCCCCGCACGCCCGCGCCCTCCAGGCGGACCTGGCGGAAACACCACACGTCAATATTAAGGGGCAAGGTGATACCAATGACCTTGACGTCCCATACTGAGATTTGGTGATGGCATAAGGTACAAAATTTCACAAACATCCTGAAGCAGAACAACAACAACTATGGCGTTTGTCCACCGCCGCCGTCACCGGATCGTGGTCGGTGGTGGTGGACAAACGCCCTAATGCGAGCCGTACTCCTATTCCGTCACTGAAACTATGCTCGTACGTCGTCGGCCGTACTCGGCCGATCGAATCTATCATGTATGCGAGGAGTAGTTAGTTCCGTAGCGGAGAACCACGTCTCAATTGACCCATCATATCTATATTTACTGCAAGCCTGCCCTGTACAAGCATAACTTTATTTATTTAATACTTCAAGCACCAAAATGTACGACTTAATGTCATAGGCATTTTCTACCAGCCAACCTTTGGGTGATGCAGAGACAAAGAGTGGTAGGTGCAATCATGAAAGTTGAGGAATAAATATTTTAAATATAAAGATAAGCATAAACCTAGTAAATACTCGTATTAACCCATTATTATTTCGCCTCAAACACGCCATAAAAAATAAATTATAACACATACCTCATCCTGATCGAAATGGTAGTGCGCTTTCAACATGATGCCTTTTAGGTCTCGTAGGACATCCATGAGCTGCGTCCTGGTGGCAAGCTGGTCATCGCCCAGGACTCGCCAGGCACCCTCCAGCAGTGGCACAGAGATCTGCAGCTGTCCAGGAGTCTCGTGACTTGTGTTCGAGTATGCCAGCATAGTTCCGTCTGCCAAGGTGCAATAAATAAAGCGTTATCATCGGACTCCTGCCCTCATCCCAATTATATTAGGGGTCGGCACATCATGTCTTGTTCCTCCACTCATACTAGCCGTCAGGCTAACAGGGATGTAGGATCCAGTCAACATGTCAAAATTCACTTTTGAACAATAATAAATCAAATTACTTTGTACTGTGGCCTTTTGGCATAAGTGTAAAGTACAGTACCTATCCTGCGTTCGTAATTTAGTTTCCAATCATGTAAACAAATATGTGTTTTTTAGAAAAAAATACTTTAATACTTACCTACATATAAAGTTCACTTTGCGCTACAACTTCAAACATTTATATGACTAGTAATTTAAAAATCAACTTAATTTACACTAATGTAAAGTGAAAATAATATAAATTGGAAACAAGGATTTGAATAGAATATACATGCAAACATAAAGGTGTATGGGAGAAAACTTTAGGGTTATCCTGAAAAACAAACTCAGTTGTTATGAATGACATACTGACCTGTTCCCAGAAGTACAACATCAGGGCCAAAGGTAGGGTTTCCGCCCGTGTCTCCCCTCACGATCCCCCAGTACAGAGAGGCCCGGACTTCGCCCCCGTACGCGGACAGCTGGTCCCCGTTGAATGAGCTCGTCATCCAGTAGAAGTACTTCCACCCTTCTACCTGGAACACACGCACTTTGCACACTCCATATTCGACGTTCCGACGATTCAGTTGGCGTATTTGTCCAAATACTCGCGGTACTTTACAAATGTGACATCTACCAACCCGCACTGAGCTCGCGTAGTGGATTACGCGAATTCCCTTTCACCGAGAGGAGGCCTATATCCCAGCAGTGGGAACATTACAGGCTGATTATGTTTTTCGCGTTACTTGATTCATGTAAAATATACTCTAATTTTATTGGAATAAAGTTAATTTAGAGTAAACGAGATAACGCGAATATTTGCGCAAAGTTCTAATTTACTATTATTCAAAACTCAATCGTTTGTTGCATTCCACAACGTGTAATTAGAAGGTAACTTTATTTTTATATTACTGAACCACTGACACTCCATTATCAATTTAGGAGATAACGAACTTTTAGCACAATTTATTCAAATATTGTCCTTGGCATAACCATGCCAAGGACAATATATAAAAAAATTACTTTTCCAGTAGTGGACATCATTCGGCTGAATGATGATAACTCCATATCGCCAGTTATGTTTATCTAGGGGCCGAACCTATGGCCACCAACCTGGCTACTAACAAATTCCTAATTGAAAAACTTAATAACACTTTGCCCGACCTGGGAATCGAACCCAGGACCTCACTTTAATCATCTATCACGTAAAATAATAAATTAAGATTTAAATTGCTTATACAAAATATTGCTTGCTTATTTGCTTAGGAATAGGGGAAAAGGACAGAAGATAAATATTAGTTTAGTCCTGTCAAATTAGTCAGCGCCTGACGTAAATTGACGTATTTTTAGTAGCCGTGTTTTTAATCACGTCTAAACTGTCTATATCTTAATTTGACAGGACTAAACTAATATTTATCTTATGTCTTTTTCTTAATGAAATAGAAAGAAAAAGATGCACTGAACTTAAATTTAGTTTAGTTTGTGAACAAGGGAATCTGGGCCAGTGTCAGGTTGAATGTTGATTAAAAAATGTATTCGCGACCATAACAAATATGGCTTTACAAAATTATGATCATTAGAATCTGCAATAAAACCCTGAGTTTGAATTGGTATCTCAGGGTTGATTAATGTCATGAATTCATGAAATAGTCATTCAACTTAGAGATGATGATTTTTTATGATTATAAGTTTATAAATAATTATTTTTCGCCTCAAGAACTTTTGTTCTTATTTCTTATAGCCATAAAAATAAACAACAACCAGACAAGATAATACAATTTTTTTTCAGGATGAACTCACCTCGTAACCTATGACGAAAGGTTTCCCTTGCTCGTCGATGGAGGGCTCTAGCGTTTGGTTTCCTTGAGAGTCCGAAATAAGCCATGCTTCTCCTAACGGCAATATCACCTGTAAAGAGATAAATATTCAGGTTAGATTATAAACAAAAAATAAAGAGATAATAATTATTCTATTCTATACTTATAAACAAAGAAGCAATTTACCTCCAGAGGTACCAACTCATCGTAGCTGCATTTTGTATGTTTGTAAAAGATAATCTTTAGAAATACTGATTCGATAAGGAAATTATTTTCTGTTATTAAAGGCTTGTTATTCCAGAATGGCAGGATACGATTTCTGGCAGAATCATCCACGGTTCTTATCTATGCGGATGAAACCGCGAGACGCAGGTAGTGTCCAATATTTAATTTCAATTTATTACGGTCGAATAACGAAAACTTGAGGCCAAGGACCTTTATACAAGGTCAAATTAAATTAGCTAGCAAAACTCGGTATATATATATAGCGGTATCGATATCTAAACATGATAAAACAAAAAATAAAACTAACACTACCTACTAGGAACGCCACACATTCGCTACGAAAACATTTTCTTTCTTTCTAAATTAGTTTGTTGATTTTTTTTGTGGGATCATCGACCGCAGTTAGTGTAGTCAGTTGAAATATCAGTTTAAAAAATCTGTTTTTTTTTTGTGTAAACTTCACAGACGTGATTGGTATCGATATCAAAACACGATAAAACATATTTTCTCAACTCATACTTCAAGTAACAACACTACCAGCGGCCGACCCTAGACCCTTAAAAAAGAAACATTAAATCTTTTTAATTTTATCGTGTTTCGATCGATACCCATTCCATCCATCACGTATGTAGAGTTTCGCTAGCTAATTTAAATTGACCCTGTATAGTACTTACTAATTCCATGTGTGTTACAAGTATCGAGTTTAATGTGACAAATTCCAAAAGTGATCAATGTTTTCGGCAGACACACTTACATCTCTGGGCGGCTCCAGCTCCTCAGGGGCGGCGAGGCTGCAGGAGTCAGTGATGTGGGAGCAGTAGCAAGGTCTGCAGCCGCTCGGCAGCTCCGCGCTGAGCCCGAAGTGGCCCGGGGCGCACGCGTCGCACCTCTCGCCCACCACGTTGCTCTGGAATTATAATGTTGCATACATCTTAACAACTAAGTATGTATGTATATTTATTTTATAACCAACCCAGGTATAAAAATAAACGTATACCTATTTGATTTGTATCAAGTGAAACTCCTTTTTCATGGGATACAGTTCATACAGGCCACCTAAGAGAAAGAATGGGCCGTAATCCACTTTAGTGGAAAATTATGTTTGATACAGTGGTCTAGTCTTTTACATCACTCTTTTAAGAATGAAAAAAGGTATCCGTTATAGTAAGGCCACAGAATAACTATTAGGTTACGCATAAATAAAAATGAATATTCCTTCATTTTAGTGGGTTTTTAACGTATCAATGTGGAAAGATGAATACTTCTGCCCGTACACCTAACTTAACGCACCCCAATTCAAAACGTGAACTCACTTTACACTCGCAAACGTCGTCGCAGACCCGCTCGGCATCCAGCACGCCCCGCGGATCGCACTTGCACGCCGGCGTGACGGGCGTCTGGCAGCTCGGGAACACGGCCGACGGCTCCTCGCAGGAGTCACACAAGTGCCCAGCGAACCCAGGGAAGCAGTTACAGGCAATCTGTCGGTGCTTCTTTTCCCATTTGCAAGAGCCTGCAAGTATTGAAAGTTGATAATGATAAGTATACAGTTTAACTTTTGGATTAGCAATTTAATATACATATTATAGGCACATGTTCGGGCCACAAATCCACATTCTGAGCTGCTACTGAGTAATTCCTAGTGGGAAATATCTCGGCTATAACTTGGCTCGACGTGGGGAACCAGCCGCAAGCCTGGTAACCTACCATCAGAGCCTTGAGGGTCGCAGTTGCACGGCAGGCAGGGGCCGTCAGGCAGTGCGTTGTAGTACCCAAACAGGCATCGGTCACAGAGGGGCCCCGCTCGATTCTCCTGGAACAAAATGGAATATGTTAGTGGACATTGATGACACTTACGTGTAACACTGTGTTACAATCACACACGCAGCAGGTTTCAATTTGACAGTTGAATAACATTTTTTGTTTTGTTTGTACTTGGTCACGTGTTACCCAGTAACTGGGTTGTGAAGGGCAGTCAATCAATCAATTTATTTGTGAAACATAGGTGTTTACATAAATAGGTGCGCTATGTTTTGTCATATTATTAAGACAAAATAAGTGACACATGAGGTGTCATTACATTATGTGAGTTATAGTGAGTGAGTCGTTTGGCAATCGCTTTAAATAACATACTGCACTGCTGATATTCAGTGCCCTCTGAAGGCAGGTAAGGGGGGGAGGTAGGGGGTACTTTATTATGTTGATTATAATTATTAAAATTCTAGTGATATATTTTATTTTAGAAGTACGGACGCCAGCCCATCAAGTTACTACAATCTGTCAAATTTATTTAATAGATTTTCAACTTTATCCCTAAAGCATTAAGGTTCAAGGTTGATTGGGAAAATTTTACAGTTTCGGGTAGCTTGACCTGCTGGCGTCTGTACATACTTCTATAATACATACATACATTATGTATGTATGTTTATTTGTATGTATGTAAGTATATTCTCATATTATTTGTTTTATTTTATCAAGTGAATTGTTTTTAATTTTATGTATTTTATTTTCTCTTTTACTCTTACTAGAGTACACACCCTGCCTACATCTCTTTATCTACTTTCCTTCCTATCACAGGTATGCCTTATACCTTTGTACCTCGCAAAAGCCTGTTAGGATATAAATACATGCAATCACGTGTAAAAACATGCATAATATATATATTAAATTATCTGCCAAAAGGATGAGATTGATTACAAAAAATACGTACAAACACACTCACTCCTACCTAAATATTATAATTTATGATTATTTTGTAAATATTTTACAGTTGCAATCAGTAGATAGCTACTGAAGAAGATAATCGCTTTAAAACGCGTGGATGACAAGTGATACTAAAAATAGAAATAGTTTTCAAGCAACAAATTTTGCTTTATGTCACCTAGACGGATGTTGTGCTGGAGTTGTGCTATTGCTGGGGAGTTTGTTGCGCTACTTGTCTTCTAGCTAAAACACCAGGAAGTGGTGAAGGATGGGCGTTATGTAATTTCGACGTTAAATATCTGATGATGTGAATTTTTCCTAAAGAATGTTCGGCTTGGATGGGTCTCTTAACACCCTGTATACGAACCGTGCAATTGACGCAAAGTATAGCTCCGGTGTCGTCGTAGGAGCAAGCGCCTCGCTCACCGCAGGAGCATTCGGTCCTGTCGAGCTCGTCACAGGGCTGCTGGGGAGCCCAGGGCCCGCCGGCACAGCACCGCTGGCAGCGGGCCCCGCAGGTGCCATGGACACACTCGCATTTTGTACCCTGAAACATGCACAACGTAATTTTTTATGTTATTTATATCAGTTTATTCTAATCGGGAAACTTATAGCTAGTGTGTATAAACAGTATTCTTAAAGAATATACATTTAAAAGCCATTACAAGTTTCCACTGATAAACAAATAAAAATTATTGAATGGTATTCCAATCAACGGCCCACCAGGTAGTGGTCCCCGCCACCTACACGACATCTGCAATACTACAGGAGAAGCAGATGCGTGGACATCTCAGAGACAAAGCGCACCTTTTAAACGGAACACTACCATGCTGCGTGATGGCAGGAAAAAGTATGGCAGTAATTGTTCCCGGGCGAACACGACAAAGATCTTTAAAAATACTGATCCGATTACCTTTTTTTTACTGATAGAAAACTACACTATTTCAACGGGACTTTTTATGTATATGTTTTTATGTATATGACCAGACCAAAGATGTTGTGTCTGGTGGGCTACTGCCCGATGTTTGATGTCAGGCCGTTAGTTGCGCGGTAAACTCCTTGCGCGATGCAGGATTTTGGGTTACGTGAGTGTGATACGTAGTTCGCAGGTGGCGAAGTAGATGCCGCCACAGTAAGTACACATAATTATGTTAAACGTAACATGAAATGTAACATACGTTGGATCGAACATGCCGTTCAAATAATATGCAATGCAACATGTAATGTAACATCTTGTGGTTGTGACCTACCAATACGATGCGAATAGGGACGTCAAAAATGTGAAGAATTTTATCAATAAAATTAACGAGTTTATTAACAAAGTCCAAAAGTGATCAATGTTATCGTAAGTTGATTGTACAAACCTGAGCGTTGACATGGCACTTGGCGGCGTGCCCGTGGCACAGACAGCGCGCGGCCACGGTGAGCGCGCGCACCGTGTAGTACTGGTGGCGCGCGGGCAGCGCGTGCGCCGCGCGGAACGACACGCGCACGCGCCGTGCCAGCACGCCCTCGCCGATACCCACGTGCATCTGTCACACACAAACATACCTTAATTGAACCAAAACTCACTAAAAAAATATTTCTTACAAATTTTTCAGAGATCGATCAAAATCAAAAAAATTTAAATCAAAAGTCATTTATTCAAACTAGGCTGAGAATCAGCACTTTTCGAACGTCAACATTACAAAAAACAGTCCCCCAAAACGCCCGCCCTTCACGTCCGTTTTGTGTCTCAAGTTTTTCTCATCCCGAAAACAATTGAGAGTACCTACTTATTCTATCTTATCTATCCGTCAAAAAAGTCTTCCTCTTAAAGTTTCAGATTTCCCCAAACCCCTAACTAACCTACTAGAATAAAACAATAATAATAAAGTTGTATTTCGACCAATAAAGGATCATATTAGCCAACAGTCCGTTCACAGTTACTTTACCTCTGACAGCTGAAACCCAACAGCAACCTTATAGTAACGAGGATAAAGATCACTGATTTTGACAAACTTGTCAGCGTCAGAAACCCAACAGCAACCTTATAGTAACGAGGATAAAGATCACTGTGATTTTGACAAACTTGTCAGCGTCAGAAATCCAACAGCAACCTTATAGTAACGAGGATAAAGATCACTGTGATTTTGACAAACTCGTCAGCGTCAGAAACCCAACAGCAACCTTACAGTAACGAGGATAAAGATCACTGTAATTTTGACAAACTTGTCAGCGTCAGAAACCCAATAGCAACCTTACAGTAACGAGGATAAAGATCACTGTGATTTTGACAAACTCGTCAGCGTCAGAAACCCAACAGTAACCTTATAGTAACGAGGACAAAGATCACTGTGATTTTGACAAACTCGTCAGCGTCAGAAACCCAACAGTAACCTTATAGTAACGAGGATAAAGATCACTGTGATTTTGACAAACTTGTCAGCGTCAGAAACCCAACAGCAACCTTACAGTAACGAGAATAAAGATCACTGTGATTTTGACAAACTTGTCAGCGTCAGAAACCCAACAGCAACCTTACAGTAACGAGAATAAAGATCACTGTGATTTTGACAAACTTGTCAGCGTCAGAAACCCAACAGCAACCTTATGGTAACGAGGAGAAAGATCACAGTGATTCGGATACCGATGCGTAATGATGCAAAATGGGAGTTGAAATAACTGTGAAAGGAGCGTACGTAAATCAATCTTATAGATAGTTAATTGGCCGGAGAGTCTATAAAGACTTTTTATCCCCGAAAAAACTTCTGCGACAGATGGACGAAAAATTAAGTTACTTACGTTCCGTATTTTTTCGGAACCTTAAAAATTCTGGGTTCGTGTGAGATTGACCACGGGAAAGAAGCCGCGGGTAAAAGCTAGTAGTTAAATCATAAAAGCTGGCCATACCTCTCCATTCTCCAGCGGCCGAGGGCTAGCAAACTGGGTAGAACAGGCAGGCTTATCAGCCCTGTTCATCCTCTTCGCCGCCCTGGCCTTCCGCCGCCGTCTCTCAGGCCTGAGGTCCCACAGCTTGCGGCAGTGGTCCCTGTCTCCGAATGCCCTCACCATTCTCCAATCCTCACCGTCTTCGGAGGATGAGACCTCGAGTGACCAGGCAAGGGGACGGGGGGATGGCCCCGATTTGATTATAACGTGGAGCAGCTCCATTTTCTGTAAATTACAATTGATTTCTATTAATAGGATGCTGTGTAGGTACCTAATGACGCAGGATTATTATAGGCACGATTCCATTATTAGATAACTTAGTTTTATTAGATACTGCATTATACCACGTAAATGGGAATAACTTGCTCGATAATGCTACTGATTTCGGAAGTAGGTAGGAACCGCGCGACAACAGTAGCTCATGAAAATTATATAAAATCAACAAAATATATTTATACGCGTGGACTTGAGAACCTCCTTATTTTTTTCGTCGGTTAAAATTGGGAATAAAGGAGTGTGCGCTACACAGGATATTACCGTTCGGAAGTGAAACCTCCACTCATTTAGTGGATGATTTGCTTCGAAATTGGCTTTCTCACAATGTCTGGATTACTTTATACAAGATAAATAAAACAGCTCCGTTATGTAAAACAACTGAACAACGTTCAGGGGTTTTCCATAATTACTGAACTTGAACACGCAGCACACGCACGGTTTGCATTTATTATTGCAGCGGGTCAACGATTAGTGGTTTTGTAAAACAGCGTGAAATGAATAAAGCCTGTCTGTCTGTTTGTTCCGGCTAATCCCCGAAACGGCTACACTGATTCTGACGGGACTTTCACTGGCAGTTAGCTGATGTTATGGAGTAACATATATAATACTTTTTGTATAATTTCCGACATCAACGCGGGCGGAGCCGCGGGCAGAAGCTAGTATTTGTATTAAAGTATCTTTCAGATACGTTAACCGGAACATACCATTAGAAAAAAGTATCTTCCTCCTAACCTAACCTATGAGTGGACTCATTTGAGGTTTCAGAAATTATTTACTAACATTATCTAAATACCTACTAGTATTTATTAGACAATCGTTAGAACAACAGTAAATAAATTGTATATTTAATCATTTGTGGTATTGTCAAAGATATGATAAAAGGTATTCTCATAATCTAATCTGTTAGATACCTCGGAAATTTGACGTGTGTACACCTTGGGTACTGTTGCTTTCAATAACTAACGTTAGCACATTATTATCTTTATCAGTTAAGTAGATATAGTTAAGTACTTATTGTTCTCTAAATATTATTATTAGCCAGGCTCTCACACCGGACGATTCAGTGCGCTCTGATCGCGCGCGGCCCCTGAAGGAGCAACAATATTATTCCACGGATCAAGATTGGGAATAGCTGGCTGGGTCCACTTCGGAAGATCCAGTGCGCTCCGATCGGCGCCTGAAGGAGCAACAATACGCAAGGAGCAACAATATTGTTCCGCGGATCAAGATTGGGAATAGCTGGCTGGGTCCACTTCGGAAGATCCAGTGCGTTCCGATCGGCGCCTGAAGGAGTAACAATACGCAAGGAGCAACAATATTGTTCCGCGGATCAAGATTGGGAACAGCTGGCTGGGTCCACATCGGACGATCCAGTGCGCTCCGATCAGCGCCTGAAGGAGCAACAATACGCAAGGAGCAACAATATTGTTCCGCGGATCAAGATTGGGAATAGCTGGCTGGGTCCACTTCGGAAGATCCAGTGCGTTCCGATCGACGCCTGAAGGAGTAACAATACGCAAGGAGCAACAATATTGTTCCGCGGATCAAGATTGGGAATAGCGGGCTGGGTCCACATCGGACGATCCAGTGCGCTCCGACCGGCGCCTGAAGGAGCAACAACACGCAAGGAGCAACAATATTGTTCCGCGGATCAAGATTGGGAATAGCTGGCTGGGTCCACATCGGACGATCCAGTGCGCTCCGATCGTGCGCGGCGCCTGAAGGAGGAACAATACGCAAGGAGCAACAATATGGTTCCGCGCTTCAAAAGCCGCGCGCGATCGGAGAGCACTACTCCGCGGCTGTGCCCCGTTACTTCGTTTTCGTTTAACGTTCATTCTGACTTTTTTCCTTTTTGCTCGGCTCTTGAGGGTCCTAGCGTGATATTAAATATACTTTAACCTTCCTCAAGAATTGGGCTATCAAATGTAAAAATAATTTTTCGAGTCCAGAGATCAGCGCGTCTAAACCAACAAACTCTTCAGCTTTATTATTAGTAGATGATTTAAGCGAACGATAGGCATAGGATTTAAATGTCACACAGTTTCACCTCCCTTGCAGAAAACTTGGAAGGCTTTGCTATGACAATGTGGGGTAGTCAGATTCATAGGTCAATGGCCAGTAGACTTTTAAATGAGGCCTTTCCGTAAACAGAGGCTGGGAGACCTACACGGCTTTCAATCCCTTCAAGGAAAAATACGGTAAGCCATTAGCAGCATTTTTGACGACTTCCAAGGTAACAAACATTAAAGTGAACAAAAAGTTCGCGGCGGGATGGTTGCGCCCGCGCCTCATTAGTACCGCCGTACAAGGCGCCTGCGACCGCTACCGGTTGCGTCACTGCACAATTAACGAGACATTTTTCTAATTAGCCCTTATGGCATCCAGGTATAATAATACAAAGATCTTTTATGGACTTGTTTCTCCTTTATTGGACGACAACAAGTTTAGAAATATTTGTATTAGTTAGGGAGTATTTTTTCTTACTTCAATAAGAAAGAGCTCTGGTACTAAATGAGCTGTCATCATTTGCCACTACTGCCTCCTTTTGACACTTATATGTTAAATACTGGTGAAAATAACAGATTTTCATGACTGCCTTTATAATATGTATGACGGCAACGCTCTTCTAGGAACCCGTAGCTTTTGTGTAAGTGTTCTTCATCCTGTATACGTTACTTTTGTAGCGGCGGCGTCTTTAAACAATGTACGTCTAGTGCACTTAGTGGAGAGGGGCTTAGTAATAACAGCCGCATGAGTCGATCGATCAGGTTAAGCAACGCTTGCCGCGGTTGGTCCGTGGATGGGTGACCATCTTCATATACCAAGACCCCTCCGTGCCTCGGAAAGCACATTAAGCCGCTGGTCCCGGCTGTCATTCGTGGATCTTTGATAGTCTTTACCGGTCGTCAGAAGCCCGAAAGTCTGACATCAGGGCTTACCAAGAGGTATCGTATTACCCAGTAACTGGGTTGTGAAGGTCACATAGGCAGTCGCTCCATGTAAAATACTGGTATTCAGCTGCATCCAGTTAGACTGGAAGCTGACCCTAACATATTTGGGAAAATGCTAGGCAGATGATGACGTCTTGTGCACTTTGTTAATCGTACAACATGTTGATAATGTCAGTTTTGTCTTACACCATTAATTGCAGGCTGCGGCATTTATTAGCTACGGATTAACGTGCTTTCCATCTATGAACCGACCGCGGCAAGCGCAGCACCCGTGCGGCTGGTTAAGTAATAGTGCGATATTCTAAACGTGAACCTTTTTTTGTTGGGTGGCATGCAATCAGGCTGCTGATTGTAAATGGTCTCCGCCGCCTGTTGATATTTATGATACAGGAGCCATCGCAAGTCCGTTGTTGTTGCAGAGATGAAAGCTGAAATGTCTCATATGCCTGGAATACACCGGAATCAACAAACCGAAACACAGCAACGCTGCTGCTCGGCAGAGACATGCAAGGAGCTCGTCCAAGGAAGTACAGCCCGATTCAAACTATATGGCGACTCGGAAACTGAGGCAAGTCGCTGCGCAGTAACTAATTCACGTATCAGCGGGGGTACAATATTTTTTAAACGTTGCCCCACACTAGGAATTTCTCCTGTGTCGTGGGTGCGTTTACAAACATTTAAACTCACATACACAAACAGCCAGACCCGGAACAACTACTTGTAGGTCATACAAATATTTGTTCCGTGCGGGAATCGAACCCGCGACACGCAGCGCAGCAGTCAATCGCTTAACCACTGCGCCAACCATGCCGTCAAGGTACTGCGCAGCGAGTAGCGCACTGCAGAGCCGCCATAAAGTTTGAATCGGACTGCAGTTCCCATTGGAACACACAGGTTGTACTCTTTAGACGAGCTCCTTCACAAAGATGTCTACTATAGGTAATCATGAGAGTACCTACAGTAGTGACCTGATTCTGGATGTTTGCTCTAATGATTTGCGGCGAGATAACAGGCTGATAAAATGCTTCTCTTTAGTTTATTTTTAAAAGATTTTTGTTTGTCTTTATCACACAGATGGGCTTGTTGGACAGAACATCACCCTTTTTATTCACAAATTATAACCATCAGATTTGTTGCAATAATGCGTAGAATTAGCTATCCCTGAGATTTTGTTCGAATACGACCTTCCACAGACTTTTGTATCACCCCTTTGGTTTTTAAAACTCCATAGGGTTTTAAAAGGATAACATCAATGTGACAAGATGAGAAATAGTCACCCTTATCCACTGAGATATATGTCTTTTATGGGTGATTATTTAACACATTGTCACATGGACGCGATTAGTGCTGACTGCACAGCACACCTCGCAGCATACCTTGAAGACGATTAGCCACCGCCCAAAGGAATCTACCTGATAAGCAGGTTTATTGGCTTAATATTTCCTGAGATTTCCTGTCTGTGAGTGGTACATTGATTTTACGTAAAGTAAAACACATACAACATGACACGGGTATCCCCGGTTTATACATTTTGATGATGTTGTGTTATGTCCCATGTAATTAAGGGACCAGCTTATCCCCAGCAACCGGGCACTAAATGATACGTTAGTCGGGCCCGGACGGTGCACTCTCACTAATTTAAAATTTTATATCATGTCCTAAAAGTACATTTGGACCTAACGTAAACTGCTACTTCATATCACGACACTGATAACGGGTTGAAGACAAAACCTTTATAATAAATCGCACAGCAGTCTCAAAATTATCCAATAAAAATATCGGAACACACCTGTCTACGTATGTGATAACGCTATCACGAACGATAACAAGGTACGCTCAGTGACTCGATGCATTCGCGCGTTAGCACTCGTACTCGATAATGTCGAAGGAAAAAATCCCAAACGACGAAGACCTCAGTGAAGTGACAGTGGAAGTGCCGAGACATAAGAAGAACAGGCGGGAAATTGAACCACGTGACGTAGTTAGACACAAGCATCGAAGGGATGCCGAGCTTAGTGGCGTAAAAGTGGACGGTGTCAGACAGAAGCAACGCAGGGAAGCTGACCCCAGTGACGTGAAAACGAACGCGACTAGACATAAGCAACGCAGAGACGCTGAGCTCAGCGACGTGGATATACATAGGACGAGGCGTGAAGCCGAGCCGACTGACGTGAAAGTGGTCGGGGATAGACATAAGCAGCGGCGGAACACACATACTGCGGACGCCATTCCATACGATGAAGGCAAGAGAAGCAAAAAAGTTTCAAGCAGATCCAATGACTATGTATTCGATAATAAAGCGTATGTCGGAAGCCTAAATAATGTTAACGAAACCAGAAATGTCAGGATATACGACCCACCTACCAGGTTTGTACATTCTCTTACAAATTATCGATCGTTATTGGCTATCTGCAGTGAAATCCCATGTAACTGTTGTGATTGGTTCACTTACATCAACAAACAATCATATGAGTTCACAAATGATTTGATAGAAGATAATATTGAGAGCAGTGGTGGCCCAGTAGTACTGGCTGCGACTTACAAGTTGTAGGTCACAGAGGTTCGAACCCAGACAGACGCTTCACTCTGTGTAAATTATTTCATCACCACTGCTCTCAAAACGGTGAAAGAAAACATCGTGTGGAAACCGGCATACCCTAGAACAAAACCTAGACATCTATCCACCCGCATTGAGCCCGCGTAGTGGATTACGGCCCACTCCCTCTCACAGATAGGAGGTCTGTGTCCCAGCCGTGGGGACATTATAGGCTGATTATGTAATATTGAAAAGGCTCTCAAAATGTGGTGTTATTTTGCCAACAATACCCCATGATCATACACTGTCATATGCTATGAGATAACTAACAGCTCTTATCTTACAATATTAAAATTTTCGGATAAACAATCACCTCAGCTATAATTCTGCCTCTCCCTAATTGCGCCGTGACATCGGCCTTCGCCCATCGGTCCATCTAACTAAATGGCGTTCTATATTTTGTAACTACTTTTTTGATTTTAATTTACGTTGCTGATGTGAAAGTTTCTGTAGAATGGAATGCTATGGTGGGGTAGGGTTGCTATGGGAAAAGCTGTTGGCCATAAGTTGGTTGTTGATTGTTTGACAAATTGTGCATCGTGGGCTCAAAGTTTCGCTCTTTGTCGGACGACGTAGTTTAGTAATCTTATCTTGATAGCATACCGCTTCACGTCAGTTAGTGTGGGGATTCCCACGCTTATTTAGGGAAATTCTGTAAACAGAGGATGGACAGAGACACACGCATTTCGCCATTTTTTTTCTTCTGTGCTTTGGTTCCATGCTATCACTATATTAAACCATTCTACTGTACAGTATGTTGCCCTGTCACTGACAGGACTAACCACAGGACTCCTGTGGTTAGTCCTTATTAGTATACAACAAAGAATATTACCTATCTAGCTACTAAAAGGGGTCATGGGTAGGAATGCACATTAATTATGAACATGCAATCTTGCGAAGCCGCAGGTCACTATTTCGGTAAGACGAAAATCACGTAGTACTCATGCGAGTAACATTCACAGAGATATGCGGGTAGCTTGCATGCCAGTGTGACATTCAGGCGGAGTAATTGTGTAACACATTACAGTAGCAATGGTATATTGCCAGTCGCCCCCACATGGATTGCCACCAGGTGGCAATCGGGAATAAAATTCCCAGTTTCCACCGGGTGGCGACTGGGAAGATTAAGTAGTCAGCCTATAATATTTCCACTCCTGGGACACAGGTCTCTTCTCTTCGAGAGGGAGTGCACTGTAATCTACCACGCGGGCCCAGTGCGGGGATTTTAGGATATGTCGGTTTCCTGACGATATTGTTCTTTATCGTTTTGAGAGTTGTGGTGATTAATTTTATTTACACAAAGTAAAGCGCCGGTCTGGGTTCGAACCCACGACCTAAAACTCGTAAGTCGCGGCTGTTACCAATAGGTATTAATTGATGGTTATTAGACATTATGTATCTATCTTTTGCCTGCGACTTCGACCGCGTAGACGACGGAAAAGAACCCACGGGAACATCATACCGGGATCAAAAGTACCCTATGTGTTAATCCAGGTTGGTGCAAAAACGGGCTGAACGGATTTGGATTTGGCACACAGCTAGTATAAACACCCAGACAAAAATTCTTCGTTATTCTATTCTATTTTATTATAATATGTAAAAAAAAAAATAGATTGTGAAGTAAGAGTTCCTAATATGATTGTCATTTGTTGCTGAATTCATTAAGGAACACGTACGTACACGTGTTCCTTAATGAATTCAGCAACAAATCAACAATATTAATTGACTTACTCGTGACGATTAAGCGGATTAGGTAAATTATTATTATTAGGTAAATTGTTGCTAAAATGTTTTATTGAACTTGATAATATACTAGATATAGTTCATTAATGATTAACGTCTAGTGTTATAAAACGTGTTCAGTCTGTTAGAGGGAAATGATGTGTGAAAGAGTTTTGCTATCTTAATCTGACCGTTCTCTTACCTACCGTAACCGTTATTCCTTCGAAGTATTTTGATCCTTATAAGAAAATGGGATCGGCGAACATTTCGCTTTCCTAGTTCTTAATAAAAGTTTTTTTTTTATATTCTGGTCATATTTCTGCATGCTCCCATGGGAATGAGGCGTGAGGGTCTGTCTGTATCTGACAACTCCCCATACCTAAACAAGTTTAAAAAGTTTCCGATCAATATTTTGTGATACTAAGGATGACTCACGCGTGGGTATATATAATTTATCTTATCGATTACTAGCGAGATAAACCAGCACTGTAAAACAACAAGTTTGCAGCTTTAGTCACCGTGCCCAGATTTTCCTCATCTTCTGAAAGTAATCCCTCCTAAAATCTGTATTGTTGCCATCGCGGGCAGAACCTGCAGCCTAATTGCGTAACACATTTTCGACAAATGATTGAGATTAATTGGTTTCATTTCGATCGCTTTTTGTTTCATTTTACGATTTTCGTATTGCGTAACTCCACTATCATGTAATAGCAACAGCTGTTGGTTTGAAACGCTAAAGAGTGAACGATATGTGCTTAAGAAAATCGTAAAATGAAACAAAAAGCGATCGAAACGAAACCAATTAATCTCAATCATTTGCCGAAAATGGGTACACAATTAGGCTGCTGTATGATGCACAGGTACGTAGGGATGGGCACAGGAATAGAGAGGCATATTCCCTGCAATGAGTGAAGTCTGGCTGTGGATAATGATGTTGATGAAAATCTAGACATCTACATCTTTATTTACAAAGCTGTCCTATTAGGGTCCCTAAATAAAAGGATCTATTAAAGTAACAACTGCCCAGTCGTTCTTCCGATTAACCAAAAAAGGATTCAACGAATTTAAAATAAAATCATTTATTTCAAGTAAGTTTACCTTTGAATTGTCAAAGAGTCGGTCAGTCAGAAATATGAAGCTAGTTGCACAAATATATTAGTTACATCATTTATGTTGAATTTATAATTATATGTGAGAATGACGACGGCGAAGGTGGCTGGGACGGACTGGATGCCGAAGGCGGACGTTTGGGTGTTTTGGCGCAACCTGGGAGAAACCCATGTCCAGCAGTGGACTGCGATAGGCTGAGTTTATTGATGTGAGAATGATGTACAAACATGTATTGAGCAGCATCCGGTAACCGGTTAGACTGGACGCCGACCCTGACATAGTTGGGAAAATCATGACAAATGAAGCGGATAATATTGACATTTGACACAAAGAATCAAGTTATAGGAACAAGTTCACTTCAAACCAGCTACAGCTATCCCCTTTCCCTATCAGGGTGAATATACCGCACAAAGTGATAAGATATCGGTCAGGACGGATTTGAAAACTGACTGCAATGTTTGCAATCTATAGACTCAAAGACAATGTAATGTCGGTGGCCGCTGCGTTTGCTATCTAGCTCCGCAGTAGCTTGGTTGATAAGGTTGCCACTTAATTTTGCTTTATGCATAAAATTATTGTATTTATCCTGTGCAGTACTTATTTGAATGATGATGGACACTGGATAGAGCAGTGATGGCCCAGTGGCCCTGACAGGTGCTTTACATCTTGCGTGTTTCATCACCACTGCATCAAAACGGTGGAGGAAAACGTGGGGAGGAAACCGGCATGCCCTAAAACCAAAAATTCGAAGACATGTGACATCTATCAATCCGCCCGCGTGGTGGTCAGTAGCCGAGAATAGTTCTTGTGAGACGGGCCGTAATGTAATATTAGGAGATCACTGAGTAAAATATTAACAATAGGATGCCAGATAAAATAAGAGCTTTCAAAACAGATTACTTCCTAATCTTCGGCCCGGTAGACCTATTTCTCTGTGAATGTCTATGATGTCTAAAACTGAAACTTTTGCTTCAATCCGTTAAGGCTGTGTATATTTATGTATATATTTCGTCTGCATATCAAGAATTAGGAATAGCAACATTGCATATTGAGTTAGTGACATAGACAAACATCGTGAAGAAACCTGCTTTATATGTAATTAGATATATATTATATTTATTGTAGTTTTAATTGGTTTATGAGTATCTTTATATTTAAAATATGTATTTATTCCTCGATTTTCATGATTGCACCTAGTGTGACTGTTTGTCTCTGCATCACCCAAAGGTTGACTGCTGGAAAATACCTATGGCATTAAGTCCGCCTCTGTACATGTGCATATATGTGCTTGAAGTATTAAATAAATAAATAAATAAAACCTGCATGTCCTAGAACCAAAATACTCGAAAACATGTGACAATATGTATATGTCGACTAACTGGCCCAGCGTAGTGGATTATGGCCCGCTTCCTCTCACAGAGGAGGCTTGGGGTTTATTCCGTAGTTTCAGCCGAAGTTACGAATGCTTCCTACTACGCATCACTTACGGAGATATGATTAGTTCAGGCCCCGAACTAAGAATGAATGATAACACGACAGTTGTTCCTAATCCCAATGAGATTTTTTGCCCGTCCGAAAGATTAAATTAGTCATTTGTTTTGACGGACCAACAAATTGCGGACGGACCCTGTGTCCCAGCAGAGGAAAGCTTATAGGCTGATAATCCATAGCTTGCTTTTATTCACCGTAACTAACACGACTTATTTATATGTTTCAGCGTATATCGCGAGCAGTACTGGGCCTGTTCAAAGTGGTCATTCGCGAAGAAAGTGCTGGCCGTCGCTGCAGGCGTGGCCCTGGGCGCCGGAATAGGCTTGGCTGTTATCTTGGTGGTCACCGGGAAGGACGCGCAAGAGGTCATTGATGGCATCTTCCAAGTTAATCCTTTATCTCCAGACTAATGAAAGAAAATGTATTCTTCTTCTGAGCTTGACGGCCGTGTGGTAGAAGATAGTGATCTATTTAAGGAATACGGACTTTGGAAGAAACAAAATTTGTCCTGGAATTCGAACTTTTTCATTTGTGGAGGAGATTCTGTACAGTAATTATTGTGTTCTTAAAAATAACTGAATTAAGATGATACGAGTATGTCTCGTATGTCTCAGTCAGGGAACTGGATTGATAAACAAATTGACCACCAACTGTCCGTAATATCAGAAATTATTTGCTAATCTTCTTTGTCAGTCGTAAGAAATAGTAACACCACAGCGAATTGACTTATGTTAATACGTTCAATAATCAAATTCCCTGACTGTAGATTTTATATTAAGAACTAAGTAAGACTTGTGTCCAAAACGAATGCTTTGACTTTTTTCTTAGAAAAGTCAAAGAATATTGTAACGGTATCATTTTGGACAGCCAACATACAAACGCCGCCATGCTCTATGATGTCAGTCAGATATGTAAATGTTGAGATCAAACATACGAAATAAAATAAGGTAATCAAAAAATATGTTCAGAAACTGAAGTTCTTATCGGAAGATATCGGAGATACATTGGAAGGAGTATGGCGGGTTTTAGAGTAAACATAAACACAACATCACGCGTGTTTTCCCCGAAAGGCTAGGCAGAGGTGGACCATTATACACCCACATGTCGCCAGTTATGTGTAAGTCGGGCGGAATACTTTGTAATTTATTAATATCAATGATAAGAACATTCCGAAACTGAAAGCGGGTCAGGGCTTTGACCAACGTAGTGCCGAATTAAGCCAAGTTGTAACAAAAGGGGGCCCTTGGTTTATGTTGGTTACTTGGTTCTAAAGTTTAGGATAGAGACATAATAGCGCTTTTATAAAATAACTTTCCTTGACTTACTGTCGGCAGCATACCTACTCCAACATGGTGTATTCATGTAGAACGCTGATATTCAGCGCATCCCGGCGTCGACAAGCGCTGGTAGTCAACGCTGGTCGGTGCAGGCAGTTTTCATACTTTTCAATGCCAATTTATCAGATAGGAACTTCTCGGCGCTTATCGGCGACGGACGGTTCGCGCTGATTTGGCAAAAAGTATGAAAGTAATAAATACACCCTTATCTGTTTACCCTAAACTCAAAGATGGCAGAATTATTTCTGTTTTATGGTGGGGCGGTGTCTCTTCGGTTTCCTTGATTCAGTCGCTGGCCAAAATTGAAGATCTTAAGCTCTCCGTGGAAGCGAACCTTTAAGAACTTTGTATATATATGTTGAATTAACAAACTTCTAATATTAAATAAACTACAAATTATTAAAATAAAAATATAATAAAATATGTAAATACAATTACGTTAATATTTGAAAGTTTATAGTATCGTTTTCAAAGGCATATCTGATTTAACTTAGCTTTTATATAAAAGGTATCACCTTATGTTGAATTTAAATAATGTATATAATGTCGGGAGTGCAAACTATTCCAGAGTAAACAGTGGTAACGGCCCCGAACGAACCCAGACAGGCGCTTTACTTTGTGTAAATTATTTCTTCACCGCAGCTCTCAAAACGGTGAAGGAAAACATCGTGAGGAAACCGGCATGTCCTAGAACCAACAATTCGAAGACATGTGACATCTACTAACCCGCACAGTAACCGCAGATAACGGTCCACTTCCTCTCACAGAGAGGAGGCCTGTGTCCCAGCAGTGGGCACATTATAGGCTGATTATATTAAACTATTCGCAGAGTGCAGGTTAATACAGACGCGTAATATTTTTTTTTTGTTAACTACTTTCGTTTTTGCTCGTATTTCTGTTCGAGTTTATCTTGTCCATTACTGACATCGGTGAAGACAAACATCGTGAGGGAACCTGGGGGTCGACTACAAAGTGCAAAGTGCGAATGATCGGATCGGACCGCCCCATGGCCGAACCGAATATTATTGAAAAATGCGAAAAAAGGTCGGATCGGCTCATTTGGGTCGGGACCATAGGTAGTCAATATTCGAAAGAGTGTAGGAGTGTAGGATCGGGACCGTCCGAACCAAATAGTAACTTCGTAGTAGGAAACGGCCGAACATTCGGCCGATACCACTTCGGAGTAGACCCCCAGGACTTATAGTCAATATAAGTCTGAAATCAACAACCCGTGGTAATCAATGCTCGTGCCTTCTGTGTATGAGAAGAGACCTTTATATTTCTTTTAAACCCTAGAAGTGAGATAAAGTATACTTGTGTTAAAAGTGGGTTTACGTCGTTATAGTGTGACATAGTTATGGGGTTCGACTTCAAACCTCTATATTCAAATTTTATTTCTGTTTCAAATTTTCGTTATTTCAAGTTAACCAAATATCAACTTTATTTTAATGATGATTAAGTTGATTTCAGGGTGACTAGCATTATTGAAAAAGTTATAAAAATGTTTGAAGTTGTAGCGTAAACTGAACTTTATTGTCTAGGAATTAAAGTTACTTTTCCATAAACTCATATTTGTTTACATTTTGGCGAATATGTCGCGAATGCAGATTAGTGAATTTGGGTTACTGCCGCTTTTTATCTAAACTTAATATTATATAGAGAAAAGATTAGATTTTTTGTAAGTATATTTGTTTGTGACACGTTCACAAACATCCGATTTGGATGCAATTCGGCACATAGTTACACCATGACCTGGATTAGAACTTAGGATATTTTTATCCCAATATTCCCACGAGATCGAGACTTACGCGGGTGAAACCGCGGGGCGTAGCAACTAGTATATTTATAAAATTGTAAGTGTGGCAGCACATTAATAAGTTTAAGTCTAAACTAAACATATATGTACTTATAAAAAATTACTTTAATGAACATTTTATAAAGCGGTGTGTACTTTTTGTAAATAAATGGATTTCAAGCATTTTTTTCTGTATTTGCATTTCAAATAATTGTGACGTCAAAGATAATAATGCTTAGTTATATTAAGTAATAGGTATTTGTTTAAAAATCGATGTATTTTAACCTTACTTTAATTTTAGAACAACTCCAAGTCATGTTTATGAACGCGGAATATTTAATTATGTTATAACGTTATAACTAACCTCAATAATATGAACATAATGTGTATATAAATAGAGCAGTGGTGGTCCAGTGGTAGAAGCCGCGACTTACGAGATGTAAGTCTTGAGTTCAAACACAAGCAGGCACTACTTTGTGTAAATTATTTCATCACCACATCCCAAAACGGTGAAGGAAAAAATCGTGAGGAAACCGGCATGTCCTAGAACCAAAAATTCGAAAACATGTGACATCCACCAACCCGCACTGGGCCTGCGTGGTGGATTACGGCCCACTTCCTCGCACCGAGAGGAGGCCTGTGTCCCAGCAGTGGGAACATTATAGGCAGATATGTGTTTATAAAAATGAATCTTGGAACGTAGAAATGAGTCCCCATCTGGCGGAGCTTATAAACAACAGTGATAAATGATAACGACCTGCACGAAACTTAGGCGGATACTTGTAGTGAAAACTGAAGAAAGTAAGTAATCATTATTTTAGGTACTATCGCCAAAACCTATACGTATCTGACCATTTTGAAAAAACTCCCGTGCACATGATGACCACAGCTGCGTCCGTAAGTAAAACAAAAGAGGATCCTTTTTACGTCGACTATATGCGCTGCAAGCGGGAATAGTCCTTACGGTGGTCAGATATAGATTTTGGCGATAGTACCTACATGTAGGTAGATTTAGGTACCTGCCTTTGTTTAGCATAAACATCACGCCTGTTTTCTGAAAGGTTAGACAGAGGTGTACCTAGTACCTACATCTAAATTTCGCCAGTATTTTATTTTATGGTGTTTGGGTGACTGAAGTTACATATGCTTAACATACATAACATCACGCCTGTAGTTCGCGAAGGGTTAGGCTGAGGTGTAAGTATCCCCTAGGTACATCCACATTTCACCAGTAATGTTTAAGTCCCATGTAATAGGGTGTGATCCTATTGCCATCAACCGAGCACAAATCCGTGCTACTGCTGAGATATTGTTGTTAGAAAACCCAATACAACTTTGCCCGATCTGGGAATAGATCCCATGAGCCCACGACTTCATGTTCGGCGGAAGCGCTTGCGACCTCCAGATCAACGAGGCAGTCAGAGCAGCCTCTGTTTATTTCTTCTGTTTAGACCTCCGACGATTCCTTGACAATTCAAAAGTGCCTGTAATTTAGGGTTCCGTGCATAAAGTGTGCCAAACTGTCAAAGAACCGCTTACTTATTACTCAGCTAACGCTTGCCACCGTCCGTCTTTTTGTCTTTCGTCGTTTTAACCACAGAACAGTTTACAGAGAATTAAACGACTTCTTTTATCTGTACTGTGGTTTTAACCGTCACATCTGCCAGATTAATTGTTCACAGAATATTTACGTGCGGCTATGGGCATGGTCTCTGCCATGCGACGTGGCAAATAATAAAATCAAATAAAACTTATACTATTCTTGCTATTTTATTAAAATTATAAATGCATATTTTTTTCGAGCAACCCATGGGTCAACTGCACTAAGAGATGGATTCCTTGCGCGTACAATATAATAATGCTTTCAGGATGTCATTGCGACTGCTCCATTTCTGCAGCGCCTCGGAAATGTTTGCTGAGACCTGAGACCCATACACATGGCTTTCATAATTCTCAAAAAAACCGCGTCGCTGAGCAGAGTGCGGTTTAGTCGCAACTATATCCTGAGAGCTGAGGCAGAGAGCTATACTCCAAACATTAGGCGTTGTATGCGGAGGTGGCTCAGGTAGGAAACCTGTTTTCTTGTCTGGTCATCCTCTGCATGGAGTGTACATTACTTTAACTAAGCTATTTTATATCAGTACTTCTTCTTCGTGTCCCTCCCTCCCTACCTTCCGTGGCCCACTAGGAAGTCTTTGAACCGTCTCCGGACAGAAGTGGGAATATGTAAGTCCAACCTGGTAAAGTGGGGCTACCTTGACGGAACGGCAGTATGGTGTGATTGTGGAGCTATGTCACAAACCATGCTCTTCTGCCCTCCGTGTCCCAAAACATGCAGTCAAAGTGACCTCTGCGCTGCCACCGACAACGCCGTGGAAGTGGCAAAGTTTTGGGAATACAAGATTTAAAATACAGTCGTGCCAGCGACACGAAGACGAAGATCAGTACTAACACCAGAATATAAGTTGTTTTGTAATACTAACACAATATGGATCACTGCTGTCCGAAATCATCATCTGCCTGCCTTTTTCCCAACTATGTTTCTTCCAATGCACTGTTTTCCGAAATAAAATACTTAAGTTAATTTAATTTATTAAACGCTGATTTTTCAATAGACAGATAATTTTTATTCGTGGAATAAAATTGACGTCTGACAGGTTTTGTATGGAAGAACTATCAAACATTCAAAATTATTCCTCGGATAAAATTATCTGGTGTTGGAAAAATCAGCCCTAAGTGACAAAAACACAAAGCGAGTTACATACAGCTCTGGGTTTACGTAGTAAGTAGATAGGTTGTCGTGTAGCGACAAGAAACTAAGTTTAAATTAAGGAATTAAAGAAAGGGAAGTAAAATCATTTAAAGATTTATTCATAACATAAGGATGGAGATGAAATGACAATGGTATGTAGTGTGTGGGTGAGGAAAGTTGAAGATGAGTGATTGGTGGGTTGAGGAGGCTGAAGAGGTAGACGCGACGCGAGGCAGGTGCCGGTGACAGGTGCAGGTGCAGGCGTGGTCAGGTGCTGGTGCGTGTGCGGCACGGAGGATACCCGTAGGGGGGCCCACGCGGCAGAAGTAGGTCGCAGCACGGCCGCACGAGACAGCAGGCACGGCAGCACGAGAGAGCAGACACGGCAGCACGAGAGAGCAGGCACGGCAGCACGAGAGAGCTGGCATGGCAGCACGAGAGAGCAGTCACGGCAGCACGAGAGAGCAGGCACGGCGGCACGAGAGAGCAGGCAGGGCACGGCAGGGACGCGGTCAGCCCGCCAGGAGAGGCGGCCCTCGGTTGAGGCGCGGCCCAGTAGTTTCAGGAAGTTCAGTGAGTGCTCCGGCGAGGCACGCCAGCGGTCCGACTGGTACGGAGGACGGAGGTCGGAGGTGCAGCGAGAGTCCGTCAGGTACCGGAGTCTTTGAGAGGGACACGCCCAGAGTTCCCTGGATAGGTGACTCCGGAGTACCAGCTCTATTTTGAGGGTTCGCTTTAGAGGCGAAACTCGAACTGATCCTTGCATTGCTTAGATTCATAAGGTGAACTCGCAGAATAGCACCATGTAGAAATAAATATGAATTTGAAATAATTATGCTGATGGCCAGTATTAATTTGCAGGAGTATGAATATATTTTCAGCTAAAAGTTACAGGCTGATAAGAATTTTAAAGCAAACTTGTCATGGCGACGTATTAAACGTCGTTGTCAGAACTGTCATAATAAAATATATTAATAAAATACAATTAAATCTATAGTTATTTCGTATTAAAAGTATAGTGTTTATAGGAAAAATGATATCAATCAGTGTGGGCGAAATTTCCAGCCCTTGGATGTCACTAAATCGTCGTAGTGTTATGTTAAAGTTTGATGACTGTCTGTGTACTGATTATGGATTAAACGTGACCTGGTGTCGTGAGGAATAGTCAGATCAGCGCCTAACGGTAACGGAATGCTTGTCTGACCTGGAGGAATGAATGAAGATAACTGTGAGTATGTACATTATGTTACAAGGTAGCGTGGTAAAATGATGAAACAAGGAAAAATGATGTGTTAATCATAAATGTATGTATTCAATTCTGATAACAATAATTACGATTAAGTGTAGTACCTAAACTAAAATTATTTTGCGCCTGAAACGCGTATGTAGTACAGTTATCAATCAATCAATTAATCAATCTTTATTTGTGAACATAGGTATGCATAAAAGGTCTTAAATATACATGTTATTGTAGTCGAGCTCTATGTTCTACCAATGAAATTGGTGTACAAATAGTATTGTAATAAATCATAAACAAATTTCCGGAATAAACAGTAATTAAAAAGTAAGTTAAGTTAAATAAATGTCAATTAAATGAAGAAATGTCAGTTAAATTAAATTTTACATGCATGTCAAAGGAGGATAATATTATAGGAATTGTAACATAATTTGTCATTTAAGAAATCTTCAATAGAGTAATACGTCTTGTCAATTAGAAACAAAAACAAATTACTCGTACTTTTAAATTTGTGGACATTTTCTTCACATCTTATACATTTTGTTAATTTATTATATATCATTGGAGCCATTGCAAAAACAATGTTCCTAAATAGTGCAGTTTTAGACCCAACTGTTTGAAACTGGTCACAACGCTGGCTACTTACTCGAGCAAAGTGCAGATTATTTTTGACAAACATGGACGTTTCAAATATGTACAACGATGGCATTGTTAATATTTTCATACTTTTAAAAAACGGTTTGCAACCGTCAGTTTTCTGTAAGTTGTAGATAGTCCTAGGCATATTTTTTGGCACTTAAATACTGTATCTTATTAGTTAGCTGTGTGACTTTATGCTATTAACGTTCAAGCAGGCGCATCAAAGTTTCCAGCAAAGTTAAATAATCCAATTATTACCAAGTTTCAGAGAATACCCCAGACAAACTCATAATATTTGTGTAGGTACTTATTGCACCTAGTCTGCAGTGGACTACGCTAGGTGGATGGACAGTGGATGTTATTAGGTATACGACCTATTGGATCAGTAACACCAGGGACATTTTCCATGCTGTAGTCAGTAGGTACTGGCAAAAAAATAATAGGAATGTACGGTAGTCGTCTTCTCCGAGACGTGTCAAGAAATGAAATGAAATTGTTTCAAAATCAAAAGTCATTTATCCAAATTAGGCTGATAATCAGCACTTTTTAGCTTTAAAATTACATAAGATAGTCCCCCAAAACGCCCTTCACCGGTTCCTAGTGCTTTCGCTGGGAAGAAGAGGCGCAACAAACTCCCCAGCAGCGCAGCTGTCTGTTCAGTTAGAAAACTTGATGCTATACAATAGTAGGTTGCAAAGTAATTAACAATATGAGACACAGAGCATTAAATTAAATTGTGTGCCATATGTCAACTAGCCACACGTTGTGTTTATTCTGTATAACAAATAGAATAGAATAGCAATCAAAGCAAAGAATAGAATAGGATAGCAATCACTTTTACATGCCATATAAAAAAAAAACAAAAATGAGCCAAATGGAGTCGATACTATCTGACTACAAAGGGTCAAAGTCTCTTTTAAAGTCCAGACATTGTTAACATTGGCCAGATCACGTGAGGACCATGTAGATTAGAGTCTGAAAATGGTCTTTTGAGGAAGAAACACCCAGATTTGAGTGGACCTGTCTGAGTGCAAAAATTAGTCTGTCAGAACTTCAGGAGCTCAACGAGTCGACGAACAATACCAAAAAAAGAACATTTGGGTAACCAACAGTTCTAGAACTTTTTCATCCACAGTCTTTTTTATCACACACCAAATTAACATGAACTAACAATTGGTTATCTACGAAAATAGATATCCCTAACTATGGTAGAGTTAGGGATACACTATAGAGTTAAGTTGTCTAACAAAAGAGGCGAATAGTCCATATAATGGTAGCGATTGGTATCTACAAGCTTATCGTATAGTCGACAACGTAATGGAGGCACGGAGCGCCACAGTATAAGTCACTGCCATAAATCAGGCGTAGACGCAGCCCGAACAAAAGAAAGATGGCGGGCCTTTTAATTTCTCCAGGTTAGGTTAGGTTATCATAGCCCCTAACATAATTATACGTCTAGGTAAGTAACGTCTTTTTTAATATGGCTTCTTTATTGGCAAATTATAAAACGGTAAACTACAAACACCTTTTCAGCACCCCTTTCAATCACAAACTGAATCAAAGGATATGCTAATCCATTTCTTCATATGTTCAAATAATTTGTCTGCTCATCAACGTAAATAACGCAATGAATGTCGTTGAACTGTCAAACTGAAAGCCATTACTATAATAATAATAATAATAAAAGAAACAACTCTCGGATTCCACAAACCTTAGAGCCCTCTCCGCATCCGAAACCTATAAGTATTTGGGTATGTCGGAAGCGTTAGGCATCAATGTTACTGACATGAAGCAATCGTTGAAGGAGCGGTTCTTTGGCCGCCTGAAAAAAGTACTTAATAGTCTTCTATCAGGCGGAAACAAGGTGCGTGCCTTCAACAGTTGGGTCATGCCGGTTTTGATGTACTCTTTCGGCATACTCAAATGGACTCAAACCGAACTAGTAGACGCCCTGGATAGGAGGGTCCGGACGCTGTTGACCGCAAATCGAATGCATCACCCACGGTCATCGGTAATGAGGCTGTATATCCCGCGAAAGTGTGGAGGTCGAGGCTTTTTAAACGCTAAGACCCTCCACAATCGCGAGATATGCAGTCTCAGGGAATATTTCCTAGAAACCGATGTGGGGATGCATCGAGATGTAGTCGCGGTGGACTAGGGCCTCACTCCGCTCTCCTTGGCTAAAGAGAACTGGCGCAAGCCAGTAGTGCTTGACACCAATGATCGCATGGAATTATGGCAAAGTAAGGAGCTTCACGAACGCTTTTACCGGGCCCTACATGGACCCGATGTAGATTTACTAGCGTCCGTAGCCTGGCTGCGGTTCGGTGACCTCTTTGGAGAAACCGAAGGTTTTGTCTGTGCAATTATGGACGAAGTTATGATGACGAACAATTACCGGAGATTTATTGTGAAAGACGGCACGGTTGACATCTGTCGGGCATGGCCCCGGCCGGGGGAACCAATCAGGCATATTATCTCCGGGTGTTCTCGTCTAGCTAACGGAGAGTACTTGCATAGACACAACCTTGTAGCTAGGATAATACATCAGCAACTTGCTCTGAAATACAACCTTGTGGAATCGGAGGTGCCGTACTACAGGTATGTGCCCGACCCAGTTCTCGAAAATGGAAATATCACATTGTACTGGGATCGATCCATCATCACTGACAGGACTATTGTTGCCAATAAGCCTGATATAGTGGTGGTGGATCGATCTGAGCGGCGCGCAATGATTGTTGACATAACCGTCCCGCATGATGAGAACCTCGTGAAAACCGAGAAAGATAAACAATTCAAGTATATTGACTTGGTTCGCGAGGTTGTCGACATGTGGGATGTGGACTCAGCGATCATTGTGCCGATAGTCGTGACAGCCAATGGCTTAATAGCCAAGAGCCTCGACCGACACCTGAGGAGGCTCTCGTTGGGCAGCTGGATCAAGGGCTTGATTCAGAAAGCGGTACTTCTGGACACGGCTCGCATTGTCAGGAGGTTCCTCTCTCTGGAGCCCTGACCGCCGGTAGCTTGGACCCTGTTCCCGATACCGGTGGGCTACTATTTTTTATAATTTTAATTGTTTTTTTATCTTTTTGTTTATGAAAATATTTAAAAATGTAATTTGTAGGTATTTAAATGAAATAAAGGATAATAATAATAGTTTATTTTCTCTCATAAAGGTACATTGTTACAGTAGTGTGTATATACAATTTTGCCTTATGCTAGAACCTTTTACATTACTACTGTTAGTGTGTTACGAAATTAGCCAATATTCAATTAATTAAGGATAAAAGTTTTTGTGGTTATATTACTGTACTGCAGACGTACTGTTTCGAGTCGAACACAAGTTCTACTGGCTTAGAGCCTTCACTCGTTCAAGCGACCCTCCGTTTGAACGGATGAAGGATCGAAGCTGCTGGATCGCGATCAATGAAAAATATTGCCGTTTATTATGTGATAGTTTAAAATCAATACGATATGAAATTGCAGTGATAAGATAAAAAGGCTTCAAATGCAAACTTAGCTCTCTGATACGCACTGCACGCTCCCACTATATTACATGTTGACATAATATGTAGTCACTTAAGTCACATCATGAACCTATGTATCAGTACGGGTACCTTTCCTGATGGTATGAAAACATCAATAGTAAAACCAATATTTAAGAAAGGAAACAGAGACCTAATCGATAATTATAGACCAATAGTGCTGATACCAATTATGTCGAAGATTTTTGAAAAATACATTTACAAACAATTATATACGTATATGGAAAAAAATAATATTCTTTGTAGTGAGAAAAAAGGTTTCATACAAAACAAAACAATCAATATGGCGGTCTATGATTTTATACACACAGTAATGTTACGGATGGATGAAAAGACTCCCACTTGCGCTGTGCTATACGATATGACACAAGCATTCGATTACATTGACAACACTATTTTAATTAATAAACTTGGCACATATGGAGTTAGAGGCAATATTCTTAAATTAATTGAATTCTTTATGTCCAACAGAAGGCAAATCACAGCAATCTCAAGAATAGATCATACCAAAACAGCGACTACGTATTTGTCTCAAGAACGTATAGTGAAATTCGGTGTATCCCAAGGAAGTGTTCTGGGACCATTATTATTTTTAATATATATAAATGACTTTCCGAAATCTATTGAGCATCCAATGACTCTTTTTGCAGACGATAGCACAGTCACAATAGCATGTAAGAAAACTGACACCTTTATCTTTGACATTAATAATGCTTTAGCTTCTATAATTTACTGGTTAGACAATAATAATCTAAAAATTAATTTAAATAAAACACAAATATTGCATTTTAGTCAAAGAATACCAGTAAGAAATGACATTAACTTAAGGTGTAAAAATCACACCATATGCAGAGTTGGTAATGCCAAATTCCTTGGACTAACGACAAAACATTTGACTGGAAAGATCGCATTGAAGAAAAATTATCGGAATTATATAAATTATAATGAACGCAGAACTTCGTTGGAGTTCAAAGATATTGATAAAATGATATTTCTGAATAGTTACTATACTACAGAAGCAGAAATAAATAATTAAGTAGGTACGTACTGTTATCGCACACAACTTATTTTGTTTAGCCAACTTATAGTGTGTATATCTACATAATATGTATGTGGGAATAAAAGGACTGAGGTTCTGACTTCAGTCCTTAAATAAACCTACGCTAATAATAAACGGCACGGTTGGTGCAGTGGTTAAGCGATTGAACCTATTTTAAGACATTTCTTTTTTCAATGAACTAATAAACACAAACGTATACACGTACATACAGTTTAGTTTAAAAAAATCACGTCTTATCATCTTCACTCCGTCATTCAAAAGCCACTGGTGTCGATTCTCGGGTCGCGCCCGTTTGGTAACGCTCCCATTTGGCAGCGCTACATATACATTGGTAATGTTTGTAGATATTACGTACCTGTACTCAGGTACGTAATATCTACAAACATAAGCGTACAGTCAGAGGAAAAAGTTCTGGTTTGCCGGATTTATTTAATATTCATTTTAATTTCTACATTTTAAAACTACAATATTAATGACTAAGTACTGCATAGAATACAATTTAAGTAACCTATTTAAATGACAATATTTTTAAGAATCACAGGTAAAATTTCTAATGAAAGAAGTGCAGGTACAAAATGGTTCGGAGTACGCCCTTATCCTTAGTGATTGTTATTGAGCTGTAAACGAAATCTGGTTTCAAGGCAATACTTTGCGAAACTGCCGATCGATTCTGTAAAAATCTCACCGTGAAAAGTTAGGTGAACTGAGCTTAGAGTGAGCTGTCAATAGTGTCAATCTCACTCCACGCTCACTTCACCTAAGTTTATACGGTGAGATGGTAACAGAATCGCACTGCTGTTAGACAAAGACAGACATAATTAATGTGTTTTCACATTAATTCTATATCTGTCTTACAGTTTGAAAGAAAAGATTAGTATACACACTTATATAACTACCTATTAGTTCAGAATGCGTAATATTATTCCGTTGATTTTTTGTGTTATGTAGTTGAATTATACCTAAGTTTATAATTACTATTTAGTATACCTACCAAATTATTGTATAGCATTTGTTGATTTTGCTGTGTTTAGTTCTAATTTTATATATTCGACTTTATATTTTAATTATTTGATTTTTTATTTTTGTATACCTAGTTACAACACACACATTACACACACATTTGGAATAAATAAACCCAAAGTTTACCTATTGCATGTTATACTAACCTATGTTGTTGATTGTTCTTTGCTTAGTTTAAACAATTAAATATATTTTTATATAATACATAATAAATATAAACTATAAAAATCTTAAATTACTTATTTCATTTCAAACAAATATTTACATTCCTTAAAAATTAGATTAAACATAATGACTGTAACTAGTGCATGCGATAAACCGCTATAGGTAAATATGTATACATATGTAGCTTTGCCAAACGGGTGCGTTACCACACGGGCGCGACCCCGATTCTCTTGCCACAAATGCCTCTAAACTAGACTAAAAATCACCAAAATTTTGTTTATTCCTGTCAAAAGACGATTTCCTATTGTGAAATGTCTAAAGTGACACAACTTAACTATGTTTTAGTTTAACAGCACTAAGATGGCACTGAGTTATTAATCTATTGGAAATGGTAATTTTGCTATTCTGAATTTGATGTTTTTCACCTAAAATTTTGATTGTCCATCTAAATCTGACTATTTTTAATCGCGATTAAAAATGTGTGGAATAAAATTTGTTGTCATAAACTAAAATTCACACCACCACCTCGAGTTCGGGTGCAAAAACAGTACCTGCTGTATTTTTTTTTTTTTGTCTTTTGTTTATATCTCGAAAATGATGTGTCCTATCGCAAAAATAATTAAAATTCCAACCCTTTTATAGGACTCATAAACCCCCTAAAACTTAACATGTAGGTTTTTTTTTTAAATGACATAAACTAGTGCTTGAAAGGAGTGACGCAATCGTTGATGGTAAAGCGCACTAATTTATTATGAGCCTATTCAAGACACTTAAATTATAATCGGACGGGAAAACCGCTGCAGGCAAATTGATCCAGTCCTTCGATGTTCGCGGTATAAACGACGAGGCGAAACGCTTCGTCGTTTAGTAGCAGTTTCAACAACGTAAGGGTGGAAACTCGCCGTGCGACGGGTTGTCCGATGATGGAACGGTGATGGCGGAATTAAGTCATGTAATTCCCGCGCACACTCTCCAGAATGCATCCTATAGAATACCGAAAGGCTGGCTACCCTACGCCTGTGCTCCAGGCTTTGTAGATTGGTCTTAACAAAATCTGGATCACCAATTAGCTTCTTCGCACGCCTCTCCACTGAGCCCAAAGCTGCTAGATGGTATTTTGCAGCACCAGCCCATATGTGACTGCAGTACTCCACACACGATCGGACCTGCGCTTTGTATAACATTAGAAGCTGTCCCGGTGTGAAGTACCGCCGGACCTTTGCAAGAACGCCAAGTTTCCTAGCAGCCATCTTGGCTTTGGACTCAATGAACCGCCCAAAGTTTAGGTTTGAGGAAATTTCAACTCCCAAGAGCTAAAGGCGGTCGGTGCACTCCAAGGATACATTCTGAAAAGCAGGAGCCAGGGTGAACGGGCTCCTTTTGGCGGTGAACAGACACGCTTGTGTTTTGGCGGCGTTGAATCTCACAAGGTTGGCTTCGCCCCACTTGGAGACTGCCTGAAGTGCGACATTCGTACGCTCTACCATAGCCTCTGTTACGGACCAGCAGGTATCTCTCTACAACTGTGCTGTCATCTGCATACCCGTAGATTCCGGGCATCAGCAGATCGTTGATATGCAGCAGGAAGAGAGTTGCAGAGAGAACAGACCCCTGAGGAACACCGGCATTAGTCGTCATGGGCTCCGATGAGCATCCGTCGACAATAACTCGGAGAGACCGTTCACTCAGGAAGTCTTTTACCCAGCCAGTCAGACCAGGGGAAATGTTGTACATTGGAAGCTTACTGAAAAGCTTACTTCGACAGGGTATGGCACCCTAGGGTACCCATACCCTGTCGAAAGTCTTCGAGACGTCTAAGGAAACGGCAATCGCTTCACCATTCCTCTCGAGGGCCTCGCCCTACAAGTGAGTGGCATACACTAGTATGTCCCCAGTAGACCGATTGCGGCGAAACCCGTACTGTCGGTCACTGAGGAGATCGTTACCTTCCAGGTATGCCATGAGATGCGAGTTCAACACGCGCTCCATAATCTTGCAGAGTATGGAGGATATTGAATACAGCCGATAGTTGCTAGGATCGGCATGACTACCTTTTTTGGGCACGGGCTGCACGTTGGCAAACTTCCAGGACTTGGGCACTACACCAGACCCAAATGAGAGGCGATACAAGCATGTCAATACAGGAGACAACTCTAGCGCACAAGCCTTGAGAACAATCGCTGGTATACCATCTGGTCCACTAGCTTTATTCACGACCAGACGACACAGTGCTCTCAGAACCTCCTTGTTCCTAATGCGAACTTCGAGCTTCGACGTGTCGCAGTGAGGCAAATTCGGTGGAGTAGCACTGCCAATATCAAGACGTGAATTGTGGGCAAAGGGGGATGCAAAGAGACCTGCTTTCTCTCCCGTTGTATGAGCCAGTGTTCCATCTGGCTTAACCAGCGGAGGCAGTGTGGGCCGACAGAAGTTCGCTTCGACCGATTTGGCGAGGGACCAGAAAGATCTGCTACCGGACGGCTGCGCAGAGAGCTTTTTGCCAATACGGGTGATGCGGTCGAAGCGAGCCTTCTTCAGCGCCTTTTTGTGGGACTTGGCAGCATGGTTGAAGGCTCTCTTCTTAGAGCTCAGATCCCGAGCTTTGCGGTCACGAGCATCAACTCAGTTGAGAAACGCCGATTGCTTACGCTGTTCAGCTTGAGCACAATCGGCGTTAAACCATGGGTGAGCTGAGCCACCAATGGGTACGTCACCATAGGAGATGAAATACTCCATAGCTTGACGCACCACATCTGATAAAGCATCCGCACAGTTCGACGGATTTTCAGAGGAGAAGCAGACCTGCTGCCAAGGATAAGACGCAAAAAAGTGACACATCTCATCCCAATCTGCTGACTTGTATCGCCACATTCTTCGTTCACCGAGTGAGTCGCAGTCAGGGGAGAAGGACGACACAGACTTTACCAGACAGTGATCTGAAGTTCCTAATGGTGAGGAAACTGTTACCACACATCTGTCCGGATCGGTGGTCAGCAGAAGGTCCAGACAATTGGCGGTATGACCAATTACATCTGGCACCCTAGTCGCTTGCCTTACCAACTGGGAGAGGCCCATTGAAAGCGCAAAGTTTCGCGCTTCTCCCCCAGCGTGATCGGTCCTCTGGTATGGGAAAAGCCAGTCTTGGTGGCAGGCGATGAAATCCCCCAGAACGACGAGCTGCGCATCAGGGTGCCGATGCAGAGCATTATCAGCGGCCTCACTAAGGTGGTCAAACAGTCGAGTCGTCTCCTGGTCACCGCCGTGCGATCGGTAGACACAGGTATAGACAATTTTGTCTTCAAATTTCTCGTAAATATGGCAACAGCCATAAGGACGAGAAATTAGGGTCCTCAAGGTGACGGAGACGCTAGCAGCAGATGCCATTGCGGACGTACACACAGACCCCGGCTCGCTGCAGGAAATGGTGCTCCAATGAGTATTCCGAGTAGTCGAGGTACGCCGCATCTGACGGACATCTAATCTGGGTCTCCGTCAAGAAAAACAAGTGTGGTTTGCAAGCCTCAAGATGGTGATGGATCGCATCGATATTTGAGTGCAGACCTCGAATATTTGAAGGTAATAATTTATATAATATTTTCCATACAAAAAGTGAAAAATTCCATATAAAACACGTTGAGGCTGCGCACACTGCGCGATTCCGGCTCTAAAAAAAATCACGGGGTAGGGCAAACAAGTACCACGTGGAGTCGCGATTGTCATATTCGATTTTAGTTGTGAAAAATTATTTTTAAATATAGAGATTTTTTTTTGCTGAATAGCTTTTAGATTCTCATAACCAAAAGTAAGGAATTTTAGTGATAGTTTAGTTAGCAGGACCAACGGCTTTAAGTGCTATCCGAGGCACTGGGACTTCACACCACCAACTTTCAAACAACCGGGCAACTACTGAAAAATTCCTAATGGAAAACCCTATATACACTTTCCCGACCCAGGAATCGAACCCAATACCCCACGCTCAGCAGTCGCACGTGCCACCACAAGTCCAACGGGGTAGTTAAATGATATAATTAAGAATCATCTAGCTGACAGTAAATATGTAAATGTTTTAAGTAGGTATAGTAGGTACTACCTCGGTACTACGTCTCTGGCAAATGAATTAAGTACCTACTTACTATGTCAATTTAGGACGCTAGACCATCATCTGGTCATAGCATACAGGTAAGTACCTACCTACCAACCCACTTCATAACTTATGAAGTGCAATATCTATAGCATGCAAACACTTAAAGAGCCACGAAGTAATTGCCTGCTATTGCTATGTAGGTACTTACGTCAGGCAGTGTGGTGAGCAGCTCCACGTGCTGGTAGTCCCCGGCCGCCAGCGAGGGGCTCTGCCACCAGGTGGCGGGGTCGTCGTCGTGCGCGTGCGCCGCGGGGTGGCGCCGCCTCGCCGACCCGCCCTCCCCCTCGCACACGTCACAAGCCACGCCTCGCCTGGACAAACAAACAAGATACGTATACGTACGAGTATGTTCACTATATATCAAAGTCAAACAATTTCAAGTAAGCCATCAAAAGGCACTTTTGAACTGAACGTCAAAAACAATGTCGTAATTGTCGGATTTGAAAAATTCTTTTTGCATTAGATAGTCCAATTCTCGAGGAAGGTTATTATAGGCTACTTAACATCAGGCTACGACCCTTAGGAGCTGAGTAAAAAGGAAAACGTCAGAAAGAACGCTCAGCGCGCGGGCGGGTGATGCACTACAACGCGGTGGGTGATGCGCTGCAACGCGGTGGGTCGGTTGCCGAAATTTCATGTGGACGAAATCACTGGCCAGAAGCTTTACAATAAAATAACTAGCTAACTAACCGGATACAGCTGAATACCAGTATTTTACGTGGAGCAACTCTCTATCTGACCTCCACAACCCAGTTACTTACTGGACAACCAGTCTTACCAAGAGGTATCGCCTCTTGGTAAGACTGGTTGTCCCGACTTTCGGGCTCTGACGACCCAGTAACAGTAACGACTGTCAAGGATCCACAAATAACAGTTGGGACTAACGGCTTAATGTGCTTTCCGAGTCACGGAGGGATCTTGGTGCAAACATGGGCACCCATCCACGGACCAGCCGCAGCAAGCGTAGCTTAACCTGATCGATCGACCCGAACGGCTGTTATTACTTAGCCACAAGCCCCTTAAAAAGTAATTAATGACAGATAAATTAATTATGTTGATAGATACATGGTGCTCACATACATATTTACTAACATTGCAACTGTACCTAGACGATTTTTTCTAACATAGATCCATACTACCATTCCGTAAGAGTAGAGAGCGATCACAGAAACGATGGTTGAAATGTGTAGAAATTGATATTAGAGGGTGCATACTGAGATGACGGCTAATACTCGTAGAGATGTGTGGAAGAAGAAGACATGCTGCGCTAACACCAAATAAATGTGGAAAAGGCAGGATGATTAAGATTGCTGTGTACCTATGTAGCTGGTAAGCCTGTATAAAAATAAATACTGTAGGTACTTACTTTCCTGGTGTGTCGCGGCAGTATTCCTCGGCGCCCGCGTCGCCGCAGCTCGCGTTGGCGACAATGGAGGAGTACGGCGCGACGTCGAGCGGAGCGGGCAGCAGTCCGCTCGTCGCTCCGCTTGTGAGGACTTCGCTCACCGTTGTGCTCGTCAGGCGGTCTAGGAGGGCTCGACCTGACAACAAGCCAAAAGCCATATTATTATTTTTTCTAAATAATCGCCATAAAAGTTATTTCTCCTGAGACGAAGTTATAGAAATAAGCAGTAGCGTCAGACAGACAGTCGAAGTCGCACCATACGGGTTCGTTTTTAACACTTTTGGCACAGAACCCTAGAACCTCATTACTTTTCTGCTCTTTGCTCGTGACTACGATGCAATTGTCAAACATTCTATTCCAGCGGGATAATTGCATAACACAACACACTATCAGTAGCATTTCGTGGGGCTTGTGGCTAACTAAGTAATAACAGCCGCACGGGTCGATCGATCAGGTTAAACTACGCTTGCGGCGGTTGGTCCGTGGATGGGTGATCATCTTTACATACCAAAAAACCTCCGTGCCTAGGAAAGCACGTTAAGGTCGGTCTCGGCTGTCATTCGAGGATCTTTAACAGTCGTTACGGGTCATCAGAAGCCCGAAAGTCTGACAACCAGTCTTACCAAGGGGTATCGTATTAACCAGTAACTGATCAGATAGGCAGTCGTTCCATGAAAATACTGGTATTCAGCTGCATCCGGTTAAACTGGAAGCCGACCCCAACATAGTTGGGATAAGGCTAGTCAGATGACTTTCAGAAGCATTTCATTTTGACAGTTCAACAACATTCACGGCGTTATTTAGCAGACAAATTTTTCGAACATATGAAGCAAATTATCCTTCAAAATAATTCAGATTTACATTGATTGTGTGTTACGGAACCGAGGTGCAGGCTGAAAAATGTTGACAACACTCATCATCTAAGTCCTTTGCTACAACAAAGTGGCTGAGCACGAAGGGGCCACCCAGTCCTATGTCTACCGGAAACTGCACGGCAAGAACACACGTGACTTACAAGTAGCTCGGTAATCAGAAGCCACTTCCCTCTTCAGATAAATAAATAATCCCTCACGTAACACGTTGTTTTACGTATTTAAAACAAAATAGCTTGTTTATGAGGTACAGTCAAAATAAGTTTAATATAGAGGCATACTACACAAGCTGCTGGCTCAGCTGTCTTTCTTGAGGGCTTTCGATAGGGTATGGCACGATAGACTAATTCATAAAGTAAAAAAGACGCTGCCACACTGTTTTCTTCACATACTCAAATCGTACCTGGATAATAGGAGCTATCAGGTGAAGTACAAAGAGGAATGTTCCGACCTCCACGAAATCAAATCTGGTTTCCTACAGGGTAGTATATTGGGCCCGATCTTGTATCTCGTCTTTACAGCAGATATATCCACAAACGAACACATGTCAACTGCGACATAGGCTGATGATACGGCCATACTGTCCACTCACACTAACCCAGAAACTGCTTCACTACTGTTGAAAAATCACTTACATGAATTAGAATTGTAGCTGAAAAGGTGGTGACTAAAGGCAAATTGAAAGTAAATCTGCTCACGTTACTTTCACCCTCAGAAGAGAAACTTGCCCTCCCGTCAAATTAAACGACGAAACAATACTTCAAGAAGATAACGCAAAGTACTCGGGAATACACTTGGACAGAAGATTAACATGACAAAAACATATCTGGACTAAAATAAAGCAGTTAGACGGAAATCTCCGAAACTTCAGATGGCTAATTGGTCGCCAATCACAACTAAATGACAACTGCAAACTGCTGATATACAAATCGATACTTAAATGGCATATAGCTGTGGGGAACCGGTATTAATAGCAACATCGACCATCCTAGAAAGATTCCAAAGAAATCGGTATCCCCCAAAAATTGTCCGGCAAGAAATAGCCAAAAGCACCCTGAAATACCAGGAGAAGCTAACGACCCACGTTATTAAACTTGCCCAGACACAGAGCGGAACAGGACTCCAATAAACCTAACTAAAGAGACCAGAGGAGCAATTCCCTAAAATTTGACAAGTTTTTGACATTTGTTTGTTGCTGAGATGAGATTACGACTAGATTTTGAATGTTTTAAATTACGAGAATTGGCCTTCAGATTAAAGAGATTGCCATGTAGCAGAAAAAAAAAGAGAAAAGTATAGAGGCAGACCATCTGCAACCCCTTTAAATTCTTCGTACCGTTCGAGTTAGCTTAGCTTAGGTATTGGCTACGTTTACGTGCAGACCAGGATATGATATTATTATGTGTCCCGTCGTATGTAGAACCACATAAGATGGCACAAACACAGCTGAAACATCGACTGCTAAATATACATTGTTGTGGTTGTGCTGAGCAACCTGAGGGACTTCACTGCAAAGTAGAAGTACAGACATTCCAACAAAGTATGCGCTTCGGGAACCATCGTTTATCTTCAAAAATACGAACTCGCGATGAGGAGATCTAATATAGAACTGTTGCTTCCTTGGAATTAACAGCTATGAATACAAAATTATACAGGTACATCGACGCACCAGCTGTAACCATGAATTCAGCACATGATTCTAGACGAAATTTGTGGTAGAAATTATTCGACAGTTATCAAAAAAAAAAATCCGTTGTTTTATACAAAAGTGCAATACCTACGCGGTCATAATGTATGGATCAACATTTTTTTTAATAGGTAACCTACGAAATTTTTTTTCTCAGGCGTCCAGTCATCATGCAAGTACTGAATCCATGTTACAGATTTCGCGCCGATGTCCCTGTCACACTGTAGATCAGTATCTCTATGCAATTACAAAAAACTTATCAAAACTTTTGAGTGACAGGCGACGATTTATGACCGGAGAACGTAAGTATTACGACAAAGAGAAAACTCGAAAGAAACGCGCAATGATAGGTGCACTTATCACTAAGCGTGGCAGTAGAAACTTAGAAGCTTTGCCCCTGTGGCGCAACGTTCGTGCTAATTCGGAAACACGAAGATCGAAACGCGTAGTCAGTAACTACGCGTTGTCAGTAACCACGAGTCGTCAGGAACTACGCGTTGTCAGTCTGACAACCAGTCTTCTTAGGTAACGTGTTACCCGATAACTGGTTGTGGAGGTCAGTTAGGCAGTCGCTCCATGTAAAATACTGGTATTCAGCTGTATCTGGCAAGCCGACTCCAACATAATTGGGAAAAGGTTAGGCAGATGATGTTCTTGAACCGAGAAGTCGAGGGTTTAAAGTTAATAAGGAATGAGCACAATAAAAATGAAAATTGACAGTGTATTGGAAAGAGAGCAGTAGTGGCCCAGTGGTACCGGCCGTGACTTACGAGTTGTAGGTCGTAGGTTCGAACCCAGACAGGTGCTTTACTTTGTGTAAATTATTTTATCACTACTGTACTCAAAACGGCGAAGGAAAACATCGTAAATAAATCGACATGTCCTAGAACCAAAAATTCGGAGACATGTGACATCACCCAAACCGCAGTGGGCCCGCGTGGTGGATTATAGCCTACACAGAGAGGAGGCCTGTGTCCGAGCAGTGGGAACATTAAAGGCTGATTGTGATTCGAAGGTTAATGATTTTTCCCTGTATATCTAACTGTTTTGCTGACTGTACTGCGGGCGGCCGGCGGCCGTCCCCTTTGTTTATACTCTGTTAGCTGTGACGCGACGAGTGAGACTTCACTTGAGCTATAGCAGCAGACTGTTCCACTGCGATAGCTACATCTACTTAGGGGATGCGCAGTGTCTGTTTGTATGTTGAAATATGATTCGCGACCATAACCACTTTTTGTTACGGCCGTGAATCATATTTAGATTGCAGTAGGAGAAAAATGGGAGAAATCGTCACGTAACGAAAAAGCGTTATGCCCCTCCATGCGACCTATCATTTATGTAATACAATAACACACAAAGAGAGGGATATAGTTTACATGCTTTTCGGGGGTATTGAAGGCAATAGTGAAGTCAAAAAGAAAATCCAAGATGGCAGCCGCAATTTTTTTTTAATTTTTCGTCATTGGTTTCGTTTTCATGGTTTCCAAGGGTGCTGAAGCCGATAGTGAGGTCAAAATGAAAATACAAGATGGAGAATGCAAAAATTTTAAAAAGTTTCGTCATGGGTGTCGTCTTCATGTTTTTTCAGCCCTATCCTATCAATCTTGGATTTTTATTTTGAACTTCGTTCCTGCCGGGGGTCCTCCGGCCGCACTCTTTTTTTTATTATTAAGTAAATAAAAAATCTCATATTCAAAATAAAAATAAAACCGTACACAATGTTGGTTAAAATGAGTATATTTAAAAAATAGGTTGGTAGAGGTTATTTAAGTCAATGTCTTATGCATTGCGGTTTGCGGTCGGACCTGGGACCACACGCAACGAGAATAATGTACCCAACGTTATGGTAGCCACAATAAGTAATACTGTAAGAAAAAAATTCCACTTGTAGGCATCATTATCAATTTAAAATTCTTTAAGAATAATCTAATTAACACACTACGACAATTTGTCGTGTTATAAATCGCAGTCGTTATCACTGTGCTGTTCTCTGTCAGTACGCAGCGGCCACATAATGTCACATGGCAAGTAATGCCAAGGAACATCGACTGCCAAGCTTTCACCAGAATAATTACATACATGCTTTAGAAGTCTAGCTACTAAAATCATCTCTAATTTAAACTATTCTTCAGTGAAAATGTTAATTTTCCTTAAAAGCTAACAAACTCAAAGTCATGAGAATTTAGCCTGTCAGTGGGTAGTCGCGGGAGTGCTACTGAAGGACGTTAATAGCCGAAGCATAATAATAATAGGTTCCTTATGGCCCCGTTCACGACTGCGAGCGTTACGACTTACGACTTGCGATGCGGTTTGCGTTAAGCGACGCGCGTGCATGACGTCATACCATGCCACGACATGTCAGGCCATAGATATAAGAATAAAGAAGATTGTTATATTTCTGTGTGTCAGGCCGTTTGTCCACCGGCACTTCAACGGGACGTCAACAAGAATGAGATGACGGCGCCGAAGGAGCGATACATGCAGTTACTATGGCCACGTGACCACCGCACGCCGACACCGGAACGTCACACTCGTCAACGTATGAAAACCAAGGTTTTGTATTGGCAATAAATAAATAAATAAATACATAATACACAATGATATGACATGACATGTATTTATTCGAGCCCCAAATAACTACCGTTTTTATGACCTAAAACTTATTAGTACCTATTATTATCTCCTTTATTTCAATGTAAATATAAATCATATGTTTACATTGAAATAAAGGTATCTCCTTTATTATAATCCGGTATTAATAGATACCTACAAAAAGTAGGTAATACATATAATGAAAATTAGTTACCATATTTAGATATCTGTTACTTTTTTATCAATAAATTCTTTCGTACTTTAAAACAATTACCAATAAGCCATTTATGTAGTTTGGATTTAAAGTATAGTTCCCTTATTTTATTTGGAATATTGTTAAATATTGTAATTTCTGTGATAAAGCTGGTTCTAACCTAACCTTACCTTTTTGGTCGGGGTCATAGCTTACTTACTGCGAATGCGAATAACTTTGAGAAACGGCCACAGAGTTAAAAAGAGGCATACTCGTATATATATTCGAAAAAACGTAAAATATTTTAAGATCTAGTTAAGTTTTTAGACAATCTATCGGTAAAAAAAAATATGTGTTTCGGGATTTTCAAATGTTCTACCCCAAAAGGGGATACCATTTTTGGAACGAAGGTCTTCTTCAACGCAGCCTGCGGTAGGAGTAAACTGGTAGAAATCGTCACATAAGGTCAAAAACCAAAATGGCGGCCGCGAAATTTGTCGTCATATGTGCCGTTTTCATGGTTTTTCAGGGTGCTTAAGCCGATAGCGAGGTCAAAATGAAAACTCTAGATGGCGAAAAATCAATTTCAGTTCGTTAGTCACGTAAAAACTCGAACTCAACCGCTTTTGATGAAACTTTGGTAAGTTGTTGTGTACGCGCCGGAGAAGGTTCCTAACAAAAAATAATGAAAATGCATTAGCTAGTTTATAATAATTATGTATAGATAGATAGATGTAGAAGAAGAAATAAAATAGTATCCATGAAAGACTTGGCAGACTATAGCGAAACATTTAGGTAGTCGGGTGTCAAGCGTTTTATTTATTTTCTCCGTCAGATAAGTCGGTAAAAGGTGGGTTTATTCAAATGAGTGCCGATATCTGCGACTGACTGCGAATTTGCATTCGTGAAGCGTTGAGACAGACACTCGAGCGACTAATTGGCATGGCAAGTGTAGCGATAGAGATAGGCGCAGGCGCAGCCGCCTGTGACGTCAGCGCTCGTGCTGTTTCACGTGTTTTATGGTGTTACTTACTAAGTATTTAGTAGCAAAAGGTTCCGTCCTTTATTTTCTTTTAATACTTTTATTGTTCTTGTCTAAAATGGGTTGATTGTAGCTAAGTACCTACTTCTCTATCTCTATTCTAATAGGGATCACGTCATAATCCAGAAAACAGCCTTGCAAAGACGTTTGAAATTGATTTATTAAAATTTCTATGTCAACAGAATGTCTTTTCGATCAAAACAAGTTCGACTTAATATAAATACTTCTATTAACAATAATTTGAGAAAACAAAACAATTTAAAGTACACTAACTGATTACAATAAAAACTTATTTTCGATTATTTCAATAATTATACCTTCTATGTCAAAGAGCGGCACTAGTTAAGGCACTGCTCAAGCGCAGGATGCCGTGAAACGCTCAGTTTTATGTCGCACAGTTAGGCGTATAGGTACATATTACAAGCCAAAAGAAATTACTTGTATATGTTACAGTTAAAACCAGTTTTTAGATAGAACGCGTTTTCCCTAGTTAGAACTAGTTTTTACTAAATGCCTTTGTTAAAACTAGAATTAACTAATACTTGAAATGGAATATCAGTTAAAACTAGTTCTTACTAGACAACACGCGTTTTTCCGAAGTGAGTCAGTTAAAACTGTTCTCAAAATTGATCGTACCTTATTCTCATTGATCGCGAGACATCGCCTGATTCGACAAGTTTCGATAAGTGCGGGAGAATCCCTTTCCGAGCGCCATCCACGCGCTGTGCGCTCGTTCATTCCCGGCGATTCGCTTCTGGCACATCGCCGGCCGCTGCCGCGGCACGCTCGCTTCGCTCGCTCGGCTCGTGCGTTGTTTGTCATACTCTAACCTAACCTAACCTAACTGTTTCCTTTTCCAAAAGCGATTCGCTTCTGGCACATCGCCGGCCGCTGCCGCGGCACATTTCTAGTTTTAACAAAGGCATTTAGAAATAACTAGTTCTAACTAGGGAAAACGCGTTCTATCTAAAAACGGGTTTTAACTGTAACATATATAAATAAAATAACCGAAAAACAGAGCTCAACAAATATTTTCGACGCATAATTCTAAAAATGTTGAGCGTAAACTATCATATTTTATGAAATGATACTAAAGGGAATTCAATCAACTAAAGTGCATTTAGGTTTTACATTCAACTATCATCAAACGCGTCGCTGTTTTGAACCTTATTTGTTGCCGCGATGCGCTGATGTACTTTACCTAAAATTTGCTTCTTACCGCGGCTTAAACGGAGATGGACTTTACTAAAACATGCGCAGGAGTAGCTTTGAGCGCGCCGCGACGCCTGCGCACGCATACACTACCTTTACTGCCTATCCTATTGTTTCACAGATTTATAGCTCGTTATTAATTCTCTCATTCATGGATAGGCACGAACAGTAATTATATTTTGGATCGTAATATTGTTTTCGATGGGGAAATGCTAAAACCTCCGAGCTGTATTTCCTTCGAATACGATATTTCGTGATAATACATGTTTCGCGCGAATTTTCTACACATCCGTTCAAAGAAACAGATAGTCAGAACACTCAGAACTTACAACAAGCATAACGAGCAACATGAGTTATTACTGAACAACAAAAATCATAAAATAGAACAAAAAGATATCCTCAAAAAGGATAGTTATCCTCGAAAAAGGAGTGCAATGTAAAAAGGCGGCTGGTCCGTGGGAGCGCGATTCCCTCCGGCCCTCCGAGGTCCATTGAGCTCATTAGACCTCTCCAAATATGGGCAGGAGACGCGTTTTTGTGGGGACTCTCTAGACGGACTGATGTAGACTACCGATGTTGAAACGGTACGATAGAATGCCGATGTATTAAGTTGATTCGCGAAATCCCGAGGCTCTGGGGACTGTTAGGGCGCGCGATTGGTCGTGTCTAGTATTCATGATAGTTTCATGTAGTTCGTAACCTATGAAGCGTTGATTAATATTTATTAATCTATTGTTTTAAAACCACGGGGGGCCTAACACGTACCAAAGGATAAGAAAGAGGCACATATATTTTTAAATGAAATCGCAGCACCGTGACATCGTCTGTAATGGCCACTCTTATATTCGGCGTCCATTTGAGCTTTAATCGCTACGCTCTGCTATTGGATTAGAAATCGCAGCATCACTTGTCATTTCTGATGGACAACAATACTCAACTTTTCGCAATCCTATCAACATCTTGACAATACCATAATCAGCCTATCAAAAATGTTGTTCTCATATAAAATCCATATTATATTATTTCCTTTATTTAAATGTAAACATATAAATTATATTTTTAAATATTAGAATATAAAAGATATAAAAACATTTAAAAATATAAAAAATAGTAGCCCACCGGTATCGGGAACAGGGTCCAAGCTACCGGCGGTCAGGGCTCCAGAGAGAGGAATCTCCTGACAATGCGAGCCGTGTCCAGAAGTACCGCTTTCTGAATCAAGCCCTTGATCCAGCTGCCCAACGAGAGCCTCCTCAGGTGTTGGTCGAGGCTCTTGGCTATTAAGCCATTGGCTGTCACGACTATCGGCACAATGACTGCTGAGTCCACATCCCACATGTCGACAACCTCGCGAGTCAAGTCAAGATACTTGATTTGTTTATCTTTCTCGGCTTTCACGAGGTTCTCATCATGCGGGACGGTTATGTCAACAATCATTGCGCGCCGCTCTGATCGATCCACCACCACTATATCAGGCTTATTGGCAACAATAGTCCTGTCAGTGATGATGGATCGATCCCAGTACAATGTGATATTTCCATTTTCGAGAACTGGGTCGGGCACATACCTGTAGTACGGCACCTCAGATTCGACAAGGCTGTATTTCAGAGCAAGTTGCTGATGGATTATCCTGGCTACAAGGTTGTGTCTATGCAAGTACTCTCCGTTAGCTAGACGAGAACACCCGGAGATAATTATATTATTATTATTATAATGTTCCCACTGCTGGGACACAGGCCTCCTCTCTGTGACAGGGCCGTAATCTGCCCCGCGGCCCAGTGCGGGTTGGTATGTGTCACATGTCTTCGAATTTTTGGTTCTAGGACATGCAAGTTTCCTCACGATGTTTTCCTTCACTGTTTTTGAGAGCAGTGGTGATGATATAATTTACACAAAGTAAAGCGCCTGTCTTGACAATACTTGATATAATTTCAACATGCGGTTCAAGACAACTACATGGTCCATCAAGTAAGTGAAGAACGTAGCCGGAGTGACCTTTTCATGTTATTGTATGGCCAATAAGCCGACAGGGCTGTCCGGGCTGCCTCAACAACGTAAATAACGCAATGAATGATGTTGAACTGTCGAAATGAAAATCGCTATTGTTAGTGTGCTACGCAAGTCTTGCACCCCGTAGAGGCATCGCAGATGCTTTCACCAGAGAAAAAACTAAAATGTCTCACACCTTGACTAAATCATTGTCATCGTGGACCTAGATCAGTCCACGATTGTATCACAGGCGAACGTTTCAGCATACATCGACCGGGAAGTGCACGTAGGGTTGCCACCCGCACGGGTTTGTCCGGCTTTTGGGCCCCCCGTTGGGAATTTGGATTTGGATTAGATTGGATGAATTTTTAAGATTTATTTAATTTATTTATTATATTTACTGACAGAAGAATGCCTAAAAAGTCAAATATTCGGACTATTATGAACATTTTCGGATTTTTGTCAAAACTTTCAAATTTTGACATGGTAACCCTAATTGCACGGGGAATGCAATGAACGACGCTGGCAGGAATGGCCCGAGTCCCCGACGGGCAGTGAGCGGGGTGACCAGAGCTGTCGGTTGCACATTATTATAATCGTCTGTCTGCATCGGACGTTCGACTTGTTGAGTCCTAGATTGTAAACGATTTTTATTTTGAGGATGTTTGGGACAGTTCTTAAGTTATTAAGGACCTGATAATGTTAACCACTTGAAGCTTGTGTTCGTAACGTTAAACGTTGATCTTTATGCCAAAAAATATGATATACCAACTAGCTTTTGCCCCCGGCTTCCCACGGGAACGTGATACCTGGACAAAAACTCGCCTATGTCCTTCCCCAAACAGGGGGGAGAGGCAATTGCTAAAATTCAAACTAATGTTATAAATTCAAAAGTACCTCTGTCTGTACCTTTTCTCGCCTAAACCACTGAACGGATTTCGATAAAATTTGGCAAGGAGATAAATGGCATCTTGGGCCAAAATTAGTTTGAATTTTAGCAATTGCCTCGCCCCCCTGCGTAGGACTTAAACATAACCGGAGAAATGGGGGTGTGCTACAGAGCACAGCCACATTTCTCCGGTTATGTTTAAGTCCTGAACCTGTGTTCATCTCTGCTTAACATGACATGCATACAGGCGTGATGTTATGTTAAATTTGAACACTAATCAAGTGTACGTATACCCACAGCCCTACACACGAAGGATCAACGGCTTCCCGTTATCCTGTTTTAGATCTAATTCCATACAAGCAGTGGACTCTTGCGCATCTATTCACTCGTATAAGGCTAGCCACTCAGGTGATAAATCACGCCCAATGAGGTTACTCGTGTCCGGGTTCTAATTGAATTATTTCCAGGGTAATGTGAGGTTAACTCACTGAAAAAGCGGAAATGACCAAAGTGAAGTAAGTTGGGATCGCGATTTAAATCTGCCAGTTGATCGATGGGTGCCGATTATTACTCACTGAGTTCATTCTTCTGATGGGTCGCGATTCCCAAATCTCGTGACCTCCTCGTACGTCAAAGGCTATCTTGGTGAATGATGATAGTGGAATGGAAAAGGCAAAAAAGTTTAAAATGACCCAAGGGACTTTAATGTTCTTCTAAACTCCGCAGTGGTTTTTTTTTTTTTTTTTTTGATTTGGTTTTGCACTATCATTTAGAGAATTTATTCCGGAACGTTTGTGTACAATAAGTTTATATAAAACAACATGGAATAGAGAAATATAGATGTTTTATCAAGTCCTAAGAACCGTGCAAAGCAGGGGTGGGTCACTAGTATCATATATTTTAGCTTCGAGTCTCGAGAGACTAAAACAGGCCTCATCCGACTCACCGTATTACAAGCTAAATAATAAAATGTTGAATCAGCCAAGATAATTGGCGTGGAACGGAACACGTTAGCGGAGAATCGTCGTACGCTGGCGTCTGTGTGACCATCTGACCATGCGTTCGATGGAGCGTAACAAATGACTGCTCCTAAGGTCGGAGCTGCACATAAGTACGCATTGTCTACTTTGCATTTTTTTTACTGCACGAGCAATGAAAGCTTCTAGTAACAATTCGTTTGTAGTTGACAGTGTTTTCATTTCGTAAGCTGTAAGGGCGGGTATGAATTTTACTGAATCTAGATTTCAATAGGCTTCTAGAGATTAAATTGAAGCAGACTCTCTTCATCTTAAGTTTGACCTTAGCCTAATCAATCTGCTTAATTTTGATACAACGAAAATTATAGTACCCCCAGCCTGGGATAGGTGAGATTTTCTTTTCACGCAATATACAGATATCGAAGTTAGTTGCACCTAGCTTCTGACGTTGGATAAAAGTGCCCATATTGGTATATGTAAAATAAAATAATTTGAATGTGACTTCGTCGATTTATACATAAATATAGTAATTTTAAAAATAAAATGATCTGCGAGAGCCTGCATGAGCAAGCGAAGTGAGCTCGAAAATAATAGCACCCCGCCTCGGATAGGTTAGATTTTATTTTGAGTCAGAATATTGTATCCTTATATTGCTTGATGTATAAGATATTTGTTTGCCGGAAATAATAAATAACGCGATTAATATTGTTGAGTTGAGAAAATGTAATTCTGAGGTAGAAAAGCAACGTCCAGAAGGCGTCTATAGAACACTTTGTAGCGGTATCTACAACGCCACATGCGAACAACGCGTCATACTGACGTCACGCAAATCCTGCATCTCGCAAGCAGAGTTTACCGCGCAATTAGAATAGATACAATTTCCCAACATCAAACGTTGGGCATTTGCCCGCCAGACACAACACCCGTCTGGTCGGAGGATCCTCCCTTTTCTATGGAGGATGAGTGAACTTTACACCCTGTTCCTCGTACCTCTAAAACTTTAAAGATTTTTAACTCGTTTCTTTAGTGGAGTCCAATAAATTGTCCATTTCGAAGTACAATACAGCCGAAAAACATGCATAGCTTGATCCCTAGCACATATATCACGCCTCGAACAATTATTGTTCGGACGCTGCTCTCAGTGTGTGTCCAGCCTTACCTGCGCATGCGCAGCGCCAAGAGCGCCGGCGCCGGCGGCGGCCTCTACTGACAAGGGTGAAATTGAACAAAGGGATGGTACTATTAGTGAATCGATGTTTTTTTTAGGTTTTCAATGTACGATGAGATGGGTCTTTGAAGCAAAGGAGTGTATACCTACGGTCAACAACGAAATACTTCAGTTTTTTAAGAAATTAGGTACTTGACAAAAAGATACTGATCCCGGTTTCAGTTTCAATTGTATATTACTGAAAAACCGTGTTTTCAATCACTTGACTCGAAAAAAAATTGCGAAAGTGATCGCCATTCGTTGCTGATCGTTACGGTCAGCAAAGAATGGCGATCACTTTTGGTAAATAGTTTTTAACCGACTTCAAAAAAGGAGGAGGTTATGCACTCAAGTTATTTTTCAAACCAAATAAATCTTTATTGCTGAAGAAATATATTACAAGATGTGGTGTGATGGGTGCGTAGGGATTGATTTGTTTTCTTTTGCAGAAAAAAGTGTATTTAAGTAATATTTCAATGACTACAATGATTACAGTTTCTACCTACCCTCATGAGGAGAAGGCGTGAGTTTATATATGTATGTTACCATAATCAGTCTTTATTGTTCCCACTGCTGGGACTCAGGCCTCCTCTTTTCGAGTGGGCTGTAATCTACCACGCAGGCCCAGTGCGGGCTGGTGCTCGTAGATGTCACAAGTTAAAATTTCGAATTTTTTGTTCTAGGACACGCCGGTTTCCTCACGATGTTTTCCTTCGCCGTTTTGAGAGGCACTCCTTTCAAAAAGGTGAAGGAACAAACACTCACACAAAACACACTGTGATGAAATTATTTACACAAAGTAACGCGCCTGCCTGCGATCCACGGCGACTCGTAGCTTCATAAGTCGGGGCCGGACCGAGTCGGTTACTACTGGCAGCAGTGGTTGACCAGTGGTTGTACATACTACTAGTATGCATGTTACAATAATATAAAATGATGTAAAGTATCAATATCATTTATTTTCGGATAAAAAAAAGAATTTGTCTGCTACTTCACGTGAAGTATTCGAGCATCATTCACTGTATCCAATACCTACTTGTGGTGTGTCGGTCCGGTCGGTCGGGCACGTCGGGGCAATACCCCGCCGCGTTTGCCCAATAAATGTGTCTTTTAATGACACTTCATTAAAATTATACAACTGCTTTTGTTGCCCTGTGACAAACGGACAACTCCTTAAATTATTTCTGATTTCTATAGGTTCTTAACACGGAACGTTACCGCGTTGTCTGGTGCTTACATGTTTTTCTAAAAAAATATATTAATTGATTCGGATATTATATTTTGCATGATTTACACATAACCTAAGTAAATGAGTTCCATCTAGAACTTAGAACATGTTATTAGCACACACAAAGATAAATAATATTAAAAAAAAGTTAATTCGGAAAAAAAGACATAGGTACACTAATTTTGTTCATTGTTATCTAATTTTATCTATTTTTTATCTAATACAATCAATCAATCTAATACTTTTATCGAATTTTGTTTAATTTTATCTTCTCTAGTTTTATGAATTTAACCAAAATGATTGCAATGTGTAATTTGTTACTAATATTGACCGATAATTTGTATGTGTGGTGAAAACTGTAAATATAAGTTAGTTACTACTCGTAATAAATAAATACCTTATGAATGTGTCTCACGGCTGCGCTAAATAGGCCCAGTCAGGTTGTCGAATATATAATGACACATTTGCAATTGTTGCCTTGGCCCCGACAGCAGATAGTTGTCGGAAGAACGGTGGCCGTCTGTTTGATTGAAAGGGGAAGCGTCAGGTTAACCCGCGGCGAAATTTAAATTTTCTCACGTTTTTTGAAATCCCCAAATCCTATTGAATGACTAGAAATATCAATCAATAGGTTTGTATGAACTTGAAGGGTTGTATTGATGATACTTGATGATATTTAAACTTGTTACGGTCGCGAACATAGATATAGGATAGAAGGAGATATGCCCTGTAGTTGAAAATGGAACTCAACACATGTCGCTAAGACGATCCCACTACCGCGCACTACTACACACGTAGTTCAGTAAAAGCAATAGATACAAATTCGCACACCCACTTGCAATTCATAAATAAGAACTTACTACACAATCAATTATAAACCTTAACTCATCAAACACAGCGTGCATTTACCATGCACTGTACAACTTACTCACACAAAAACATCTGTCGCTATCGTTATGCTGTGCAAAAGCCATTTATTTTACATATTATACGCTAGTGATTGCCTAAATCAAATTACTATACTATACTATATACTATACTACAATAGTAAATACTATACTACAATAAAAAACGATATTTCCAGAAAATATTTTATAGTGTATAAATCAATAAAAAATAGCAAAAAAAAATTACTAAATATTTTTTTTTAACATTTTTTTACATGTCAAGGGTCTTCATACCGGATTTCAACGTCATCTTTTTAGGTCTTCCAATCGGTTTGAAACTACACAGGGTTACACAGGGTCTAGACAGGGTTATTGGTAAAACATTAACAACCTCTCAGGACTATATTACTAACATCATGAACAACAACTTTTATTCTATAGTTTATTAATTCATCAGATTTTAATTCATCAGACCTTCATACAAAAATAAAAATATTTCAATTCAACAAATTGAAATATTCTATTTTCTGTTACGAACTCTACGCGAAGCAAAAGAAAGTGCTAGTTAGGTAAATAAACTGCCTTGTCTAGTACAAATTTCAGCGGAGAGGAGCGGGAGTAAGATAGACCAACGAGATCTTAAAGGTTTGTTTTTGGTAAATGTATTATGTTTTGTAAAAAGTCATAAAACAAAAGTTGTTGTTTATGATGTTAGTAATCCAGTCCTGCAAGGTTATCACTGTTTTACAAATAACCCTGTATATTCGTCGGGTAATACGATATAGCCTACGTTAGTGAATCTGCACAGCCACATCACTAGCTGGCCAGAAGAAGCAGCGGCCGTACCATGCGATGCACCGCATAAATTGATTTTTATTTTTTTAATATCGTTGCCCCACACTAGGAATTACTCCTGTATCGTGGGTGCGTTAACAAACATTTAATCTCACATACACAAACAGTCAGACCCGGAACAACTACCTGAAGGCAATACAAATATTTGTTTTGTGCGGGAATCGAACCCGCGACACGCAGCGCAGCAGTCGATCGCTCAGCCACTGCGCCAACCGTGTCGTCAATAAATAAAGTAGGTATCGTTTTGTGATTTTTACATTGCTTGTTTAGTTACTTAGCGACATACTTATGTAGTGGTTAAGGAGCAATGTATTTACTGCGAAAATAGTACAGTCACTGCGATATTTGAAAACAAAATTAACGTAGTAAAGCCAGAAATATTTTACAATTTGTATGAATGTGAAAATTTTCATGATTTTAAAGACAAATATAGTAAAATACTTATATTTATATATGGTGGTAAGTGATTCTATGATTTACAAAATGTTGGCTTTGGCTTCGGTTTTTACAAGAAACCACTGAACAACACCGTATTCAATTTTTTCACGATCACGGTCGAAAGCGAACTACTTCGCGGAGACGGCCATTTGCATAGACATGGTCATTTTGAACATGCAGCGACGACACAGACACGCCCCCTTGTCACTTCTCCTGTTTTTTACATTTCTATGGTCGCAAATCATATTTACATACATCAATATACAACCTGATACTGAAAATTTAAATGTCGCGGGCTACCCTGACACTTTCGCCAACATTTCGGGCTTTGGTTTTGTGAAAACCCTTTAAGAATATTCTATTGATAACATTGACTTGTCTTCGATTCGGTACGGAGGCGTACCGAACGGTTGTGAATAGCTATGCAGTTCAACAACTAGTGTCTGACTATAGGCTTCTAGGCTTCTAGTGGTGATTTAATATGGTTTTGGTTTTTTTTTGGTTTTGGTTTGGTTTTGGATGCACTAAGAAATCGTGTTGATGTCATCAATTTAGCCATTTGCCCTGCAGTGGGACAATGTACAGACACCAGCACATCAAGCTACTACAATCTGTCTTTATTTAATAGATTTTCAACTTTATCGAATTTTTGAAGTTCAAGGTTGATTGGGAAAAATTTGACAGTTTCGTTAGCTTGACCTGCTGGCGTCTGTACAGTATTTACCCCTTGACTAATAAGTAATAACACCACTTACAGTCATAAAAGACAACGTGTCCAAGTGTGGACGGGACGAACAACGCAGCATTGATTGACACTGCGGTCCCCCAACCAGCTGTGACGTCACTTGAGATGTCGCGCCGAGATCAATGTGACTGGAGCGTGAGAACTTCTCACTCCAGTAACTTAACGTTGTCTATAGGTTTTATTGCCACTTCATCCTTCCACACCCTCGTCGGTGCGCGAGTCCGACTCGCACTTGACCGGTTTTTGTTTAATATTTTTAAGGTGTTTTTAGGGTTCCTTACCGCTGGGTAAGGAACCCTAAAAACAGAGCAGTCAGACGGGCGGACGGACAGCGGAGGCTGCTCCGCTGTCCGTCCGCCCGTCTGACTGTCAGTGGGCCGTATCTCATGAACCGTAATAGGTAGACAGTTAAAATGTTCACAGAGTGTTTATTTCAATTGCAATATACAATAGACTATAGAATAAACAATAGAAAAGTTACAAAATTGCCGGAAAAGTACATGAAATAAATTAAAACAGGCTTTTAAAATGACATTATCTGCCAGATAAGTTTACTGACATTTTATCCGGCTGATAAAGCAAGACAGTTATTTGAATTTTAAGATATTTACATAGTTTCAAGTTAATAGTCAATTGGCTGAGCAATCATTTTCCCTGACTGTACTGTAGGTATTGGTCTGTCTATAGTTGTCGCGTTTTAGCATGACAAAAGCAGTCATTGACCTACATCTTCTAGAAATTTTTATTTCAGAAACTGAAATGATCCTGAAACAATATCCATCGTGATCATCAACATGTTCTAATAACGAAAACCCATACAAAGTTTATTGTTTGGGTTCCTACGGAGAGATATTAAGGAAAGAGCAATGACAGCTGTTCCCGTGTTAAAACGCGACAACTCATCATCTGTCGCCTTTTCCCAACTGTGTTAGGGTCGGCTTACAGCCTAACCAGTTGCAGCTGAATACCAGTATTTTACATGGAGCGACTGCCTATCTGCCCTCCACAACCCAGTTACTGGTAGGGTAATACGATACCCCTTGGTAAGACTGGTTGTCAGACTTTCGGACTTCTGACGACCCGTAACGACTGTCAAAGATCCATGAATGACAGCCGGGACAAACGGCTTAACGTGCTTTCCGAGGCACAGAGAGGTCTTGGTATGTAAAGATGGTCACCCATCCACGGACCAACCGCAGCAAGCGTAACTTAACCTGATCGATCGACCCGTGCGGCTGTTATTACTTAGCCACAAGCCCTTAAAACGCGACAACTGTAGTTTCCAAATCCTTTCCTACCGCCGCCGACAACAGAGCGCGGCAACAATAACTTTATTCCTACATCTGTATATGGCATCCTACACGTAAGGGTCTCCTTTTGTGAACTCCTCTCATTATAAGTTCCAAACTGGTGCTGATCAATGCACGGTAATGCGCCACCCTTTCATGTGCGGCGACCCTTAAAGCCGCTTTACACCGTACGATATGAAAACTGACTAATGCGATACTGATTAACTAACTTTCTCTAAACTATTTGTGTATTATACTTATTATTTAATTAATTATTTATTTGGTTAGACACACTAGCAGCTAATTAGCCGATTCTTGAAATAGTTCAGTGTGTCTAATGTTAGATTTAATTATTTTTTTCACATCACATCTTTAACTTTGAATTTCTTATTCGGCTGCAGCCAGTTAGAGTGGAGGCCGGCCCCAACATATGTAGTTGGGAAAAGGCAGGCAGATGATGGGCTTAAGCTTTGAATTTAGAAACAATTGACAAATAAAGATACACAATTTGTACATAATATTTTAGTGTTAGCTTGCATATTGTATTTATGAAGTACTAGCTGCGCCCCGCGGTTTCACCCGCATAAGTCTCGATCCCGTGGGGATATCGGGATAAAAGTAACCAAGTCATGGTCTACCCACGAGCCAAATTTCATCCAACTTCGTTTAGTCGTTTTAGCGTGAAATCATAAAAAATCAAATCTTCTCATAATTTTCTCTTTTTTTGTAATATTGCTTTAGATGCCATTGTAAACAAATTAAAAACGATTAAAACAGAGTAAGTAAGTATGAACCTTAGTTGTTTTTTTTATGAAATTTCGGTAAACTAAAGAGCCTGTTTCAGTAACCGGCAATATTATCCAAAAATATTTTGGTCGATATTATTGAGATGGTTTAACAGTTTTCCACAGCAGCGCGTAGGTACTTTACTTTGGTACATACTGTGAGAAGCAATACATGGGGCCATCATAACACGCCAACTGTAAACTCCTGTATATTATTATTTTACTTCACATTTCGAAACAAAAAAGTAACCACTTAATTTTTTCAAACAAAAACATCGTGCGGTGTAAATGGCGCTCCTGCGCCTGCGCCGGCACCAAATATGGCGGCGGTAACGAGCGGCCCATACACGGCGGAGACCTGCCGTCTCACTTATACGCTCACCGTTGAATCATTCTAGTTAAAATAGAATTTTCGTAATGATTTAGGAAAAAAATCTACCAATACGAATTTGACCTTTGTGGTTAGATTCAAGGTTAGACCTGAGTTGTACACAGCTCGCACGTCTGTGGTAACACTTTGACCTGCAGCTGACCAAGCGTATTACGGAGTTTCAATAGAATGCGAGGTCAGCTTATACTGGTTTTGTCACCGTAAACTTGCGGCCTTCTATCCCAGCATCCTAATTGCGTAACACCCTATCAATCACAATCTGAATCATTTTGAAGCATATTGCTAATCCATTGCTTCATATGTTTGAAAATTTGTATGCTCTACAACGTAAAAAACGTAATGAATTTTGTTGAACTGTCAAAATGAACGCCATTCCTACTGTTAGTGTATTACGCAATACCCCGCTGTTCTTTTATAATAGTTCTCCAGACCGAATCTCGGCCATGGCAATCAATCTTAGCGGAGACCAGCCCCCGGCGCGGAAGATATTATAGTGCACAAGTGTGTGCGCAGGCAGACACAGGTGCACTCTCTCTTCCCTGACTCTCACAGTCTGTCATAGTTGTCGTGTCGGATTGCCCTATTCTTTTATACACTGAGATAGAAAAGTAAAATGTACTCTGAACATCGCGATGACTGTCAGTCGTCCTGAGCTAGGAACCAGAGCTAAACTCGATAGACTGGTGTACCTACTTATTCCAGGACTGTCAGTACGCATCTTGCCATCGGTCTTCTTTGGTGTGCTCACTAACTGCTAACCACCATACCACAGTTTTTTAATAGTGTGGCCATACTGGAGGCATGCACCTTCACATATCAGTATCTACTTCTTACGGTCGATTTAGACGACCTCAATTTAGATAAGTGATAGATTAATTAAAATAAGTCCACACGCTATATTTATAGGAATCATTAATTAGTTACTTTCAGTTCATATACATTGCATTTACACTTAGTGATCCACAATCAATACAATAATGCCCTTTGTACGCATGACGATATATCAAGCTATACATTTTCATAAGGTAACTTGATGTTGACCGTTCAACAAGAAGACGCACACAAGACTGACACACAGACGCGACCAGCCATAATGTTTTAATTTCTACCAGTAATAAATTCAGGGCAATATAAAAATCATCAGGTCGAAATTCGAAAAAATCAGCATCGATATTTAAGCTTTTTTAAATCGGAAATCGAACTCAGTGGATACGTACTGGCAGCCATAACCCTATGAGGCAATTTAATAGTAAATCCACTTAACATCATTTAAAAGAAAGAAAAGTATTTATTGTGACTCGTACAGGAAGATCACAAAACTAAAAATGTCATTAACCAAGAAGCTTTTGATCCCACGGGATGAAAAGAAAAAAAAAACCGGGAGCGTATGAAATAGGTTTTCATAAAGAGACGCGTTGACGGACAGCCCTTGTGGCGCGGCTCCTGCCATTCATTTCCCACACTATAGAACAGATTATAATTATACGTATAAGTACCATACGCCCTCTGTGGCTCTGTTCAATGAAGGATGTGTAGAAACGTTGTTTAGTCTTGGCGATACGGTTACGTTACAACGACTTTAAACAGATTTTTGAATGAAAACTTCTTAAACGTGCGTTCAGACATCACGAGACTTGTGCTTCGAAAGGTAAGCCAGGCATATTAAAAAAAAAATTGCAGCGCATGCCTCGCTCTGTCTGGAATGTCTGGATGAACCTTTAGGCGCACTTTCTGCTCGTCCTAAACAGTGAACGAAACTGAATCGTCACGCTCGGGTCGGTGACGCTGAATCGGGTAAACTCGGCTCCAGTCGTAAGTGCTTCTATCGCGTGGTCACGCACAGATCCTCTTTTTTTACGTACGTCAAATCAATGGGGATGCAAGTATGTGTCATTCTGTGTCCAAATAAACTTTATTCTTACTTTCTCATTGTACTGCGGGGGAACTGCGTAACGCACTAACAGTAGCAATGGCTTTCATTTTGACAGTTCAACAACATTCATTGCGTGATTTACGTTGTTGAGTAGACTTTTCGAACATATGAAGCAATGGATTAGCAATATTCTTCAAAATGATTCAGATTGAGATTTTGTGTGTTACGCAATTAGGGTGCTGGGTTAGGACATGGGATACTTTTATCCCGCTAGTGCGTTCTCGTGGGATAATAACCGACCTCCACGGTTCCGGCGTAACCACAGGAAAAAGCTAGTACTTATGCAATTAAGAACGAAACTGAAAATAAGAAAGAAAAAAAATACACGGAACTATAATCGTATCCGTGTCGTCACATGTAAACGTCACTCTTTTAGAAAATAATTCCTGCTCTTTTCTGTTCCTTCGAATTACCAGTTTTTAATAATAAAACAAGCTGTAATGGCGTTGATTGAAACCACTAATGGCCTGTTTCACCAACTCCTGATAGGTTGTGGTTAACTTATCTTGTAGATAAGCGCTTATTCGGACGCTGTGAAATAAAAACGGAAAAAGGACTATACGATTATACATGATCCGTTTGTAAAAGCTACTTAAAATTTCTGCCCTAAACGGCGACTTTTCACACAAAAAAAAAAACAGTATAACAATTAACCGGCAATTATTTCTCGTACTTGCTTTAATGTAGGTATCATTGCGGACACTGGCGGTGGACCACTTTTCAACCTTATTAACTTTATACCACCATAAGACTGAAAAGTGATCGACCGTCATTGTCTGCGGTTGTACCTTCAAAATGCGTAGATGTCTGCTTGGTAATGGGTAGTTTTTACAACCTGTATAAATGTCGATACATTAACCAACAAGTATTTTGGGGTGGCAACACACAACATACTCAAGCAGCTCTACATTCTACGGTGAACACAGTTCTTTGTCCGACATTTACGATTCTTTTACGATGGGTCGTGTAAAAGCACCGACTGGCTAACTACTACTCTGTATAATAAATCAATGGGTTCTGGGGTCGTAAATATTAATGTTTGGATGGTGAAAGCCCATTTAGGCACTGTGGAAGTGTGGACGAGGCTGTAGTACGCCTCCGGATTGCGGCTACTAGATAAGCCACTTTAGGCACACTCATTCTGAGGTTTTTATTATATTATAATTGGCATCTCGCAATTCTACCTATGAGGTTGAAGTCTGCTTAAATCAGTCAGGCTTGCCTGTGGACGCCTCAATAAATTAAGTTCTCCAACCAGGGCTTAAAAAACTTAAAAACTAAGCGACTACATGCTAAGAGAGTGCCTCTGTGGGGTACAGACATAGAAATGTAAAAAATCTTCTTTGTTATATCTACGGGTACGGACCTCGGGTTAGGGCGTCGCCGGGAGAGGGCAGCACGGTCCGTTTAGCAAAAGCCGGGGGCTGGATCGGAATTATATAGGGACGAATTTAAAACTATAGGCTCAGCGGCGCGGGCTCGCTCGAGCAAGGGTCGGGGCGGTCTGAGGAATTACTATGATTTGAAATGTTTATTGTTTCTCTCAAAACGGTGAGAAAACCGGCATGTCCTAGAACCAAAAATTCGGAGACATGTGACATCCACCAACCCGCACTGGGCCCGCGTGGTGGATTATGGCCCACTCCCTCTCACAGAGAGGAGGCCTGTGTCCCAGCAGTGGGAACATAATAGGCTGATTATGCTGAAATGTTTATATATGTACGTAGATCTTTTAAGACACTTTTACAAGTCAATATTTTAAAAACTAGATGGCGCCGGTCTTTCTATGTGACTGACCCCTGAGAAGAACTGCCGAAAAAAACTCAGAGGTCTCTTTTAAAGTCCAAACATTATATTATTAGGATTTTATTTGAGTCTAACAATACAAGCCCATGTCTGAAAGGGTATTTTGAGGAAAGTGGCAGCTTTAAGTTGACCTGCACCCTAATTGCACACCAATTTCAATGTGAATCATTTCGAAGGATATTGCTAATATAGTACTTCAAATGTTAGATTTTGATTTATTATACACAGTAGTAGTTAGTCTGCTCAACAACGTAAATAACGCAATGAATGTTGTTGAACTGTCAAAATGAAAGGCTTTGCATGATGGTGTGTTGTGCAATTACAACTCTATCGCAACAGACGGCATGCATGTATGAGACGACACCATCCAAAGTTCGAGATGCTAGATCTACCTTCCATGCTATCGTCTATTCCGTCAGACTATTGTCCATGGTTGTACTTAGAATTCGATTGCTAAACTGCGTTCAAGAGCTGTCAGTATCAATATTCCACAATAATAATGACATGCTCTTGAATGAGGTTTAGATGCTTTGATCGCGTTCAGTTTTATTGAAGAATACGGGAATTGCCCCTCTGTTTCGCCATCCTGTCAGTATCTTCATCGTCATTAATATCTACGTTCAGTTTTAATATGAATACTGACTGATTTTTCAATAGGGACTTCCGACCTTTGACAGTTGATAGGGACCATATTGTTGAAGCTACATTTGTCAAATTGGCTGTCATTTTTTAGTCTGTTTTGCCAAATCACCATGGACGGATTTAGCGTTCAACAACACGTGCAAATGATAAAATTGTTTTATCAAAATCGGTGTTCTATTCGGGCAGCGTTCCGCGCACTTCGCCCATTGTACGGTCGCCATAATCGTCCTACCGAGAGGAGTATTCGCAGTGTGGTGGATAAATTTGAGTCCACTGGTGATGATATCAATCCACATGAGATCCAAGAGCGTCCAATGCATACCGAAAAAGTCATTGTTTGGTGTGGATATTGGGCTGGCGGCGTCATCGGTCCATGTTTCTTTGAGAGCGACGTTGGCCAGGCCATCACCGTCAACGGCGAGTGCTATTGGTCGATGATTACCAACTTTTTTTTGGCCTGAATTGGATGATATGGACACCGACGACATGTTGTTTCGCTACCTGCTACACAGCTCATTGGACATTCTGCACGAGCGATTTGAGAGCATGGTCGTCTTATGTGGAGGTGATGTGAATTGCGTGCGATTTGACCCCATTAGACTTTTACTTGTGCGGTTTTCTTAAGTCGCAGGTCTATGCGAATAAGCCACAAACCACAGCGGCCCTAAAAGCCAACATAACCCATGCCATCGGTCAAATTTAGCCCGATTTATGCGCTAGAGTCATGGAAAATTGGACATTTCGGATGCGTCTGCTCTGCCTCCCAGCGAAGCCGCGGCGGACATTTGAACGATGTCATATTCCATACATAATGGCATCAATAGGCCTTTCAAACAAATAAAACATTTCGATGATGTCTCACACAGACTTTGTTTTATTTAAATTTAAAGGTAGGGAGCGCTTACTGAAAGACCCTTTATAAAGGTTTTTACAAATTACAATAGTGTTGACAAATGATCTTATTCTATTTGGATACAAATCGTGGTTAATTTTGTTACACAGGCTATATTTCGCCTTTACAAACAATAACAACTTTTTATTTTTCACTTAGTTGTACCTACCCCACACAAATTCATATTTGCTATGTACATATCAGTGACAGGAAGTTATTAAAACATCATTAATATAAACTAAGTGGAAAAAAATCGTATTATTGAAGCTAACTCAAAAACTACCCAAGCATAGTTAATAAAATTCATATGGGACTACCTCCGAGGCATACTTTATCCATTAAAAAAAGAATTTTGCAAATCGGATTATAAATAACGAAGATATGAGGTAACAAACATAAAAAAACAACGGAATTGAGAACCTTCTCCTTTTGAAGTCGGTTAAAAATATGTTTATGTATACTGAATATACCTTTGTTAAGTAGGTGACCGTTTCTGTACAAATTAAAACTAATGAGTAGAAAGTAGGAATCCATGTTTATCATTAAAATGTTTCTGGAGACATTCTTGTCAGCCCCATACCACGCCCTGTCTCATTTCATAAGAAAAATGTGATTCATGCGTAACCAGACAAGTTCTAACGAATTTCAACCTTATTTCGAGATCGTGAAGGTTGATCCAATGAGGAGACGAGTGATCATGGTGTTTTCAAGAATATCTAACAGGAGAAATTTATGAATGGCTTTGTGGCAACTGTCGTAAAATAAGAATTGGTTGAGGTGTGGTCCTTGGGCCCGCGATAAAAAAAAGCCTTTGTGATAGAGGGAAAAAAAGTGATCTAATAAGCTTTCCGTTCTCCCTAATTTAGTTAAGGACTCCCGGGAATAGGCAGGCGCGACGCGACTCTGATAGAACAACTTTCTTGAAGTTTTCATAGAAATTGTAACACAAGTGTCTGCGGAAGCCTTAAGTATTTAGTAGCCCTATTTCCTATTGAAAATAATAATGTAAAAATATATTTTAAAAAATCAGGTAAACTTGTAGACTCCAGACTAGCGGCAATCCTAGATTCTTTATTTAATATTCATTAAAACATGAGAGCATTGTGGTTATGACTGGTTGAAACCATTGTTACTGCTCACTCATACGCAACAATACGTCCACTGATTTCATCTTCGTTTCACCTTCCAAAAAATAAATCAAAATGCCTTTATTTCCTCAGACCCGTCTTCATACATTAAACAAGTTCTTCCTGCCTCGGCGTGCTGGTGCTGCTGCTGCGGCTGCGGAAAACCTAAAGCGGCGTAAGTATAATAACCTTATCGATTTTCGAGCTGTTTGCTGCTCATGGTCGGTTTAAGGAAATCTCCATAAGGTTGGTTGACATTTCCCGAGACCCAAGGGCCGGCTTTTACCTTGGCCAGAGGCTAAGCACTGCCATTCAACGTGGCAATGCCGCCAGTCTCTTGGGTACATTACCAGTTGACAGCGGTGCGGATAATTTTTTCGACGCCATATTTTATTTTGTTAATAGTTTTAGTTAAGTTAGGATATTAATGTCAGCAAAAACACAATTATTTCAACAATTTCTAATTCTATCGTTTTCGGCATTATGGACCATGGATGTTTTTTGTTTTACATGACTCATGGTCACGGATCACCTGTCGCTTAGTTTGCGTATATTTAAAGAAAAACTTAAAAGCTGCTCTGCGACTGGTGACCTGGAGATGACGACCTGGGTGCCTAACGTGTGATGGTTTCCTGGAGGTTAGATAGTAGTGAGATGGCACAGGCCAGTTAATTAATTCGATTATCAGTCAATTTTTTAATATTTCAACAATTTGCAAATTCGACCCTTACCAGCATTCTCTACTGTTTCATCGGCACCTCTGAATATTGATAGCTGATTAAATGAAGATGTTCCCCATAATATGTAGGTACGCTTAATGCCATAGAAAAAATGCCATGGAAAAATTGCGTTAAAATGTTGTTAGGATACCAATAGTGTAAAACCAAGTTTGCAGCTTCGAAAAGACCTGTGCATCTGTGCAATCGATGCTTGAAGAACCTTGAAATTATTGAAGTTCTTTCTATTTTCGGCTTATAACTTCCAAAAGGTGATCTTAGGATAAGTCACCCTAGAGCCTAAACGTTTTTAATGTAAGTAGGTATACAAAACTACAATTTGAGCGGGAACTTGGTTTGGTATCTATCCTAACAAGAACAACATCCCAATAAATCAGTGCAGTGCAATTTAACGCGTCCAACGATGTTTTTAATGACTGGACTATTAGCACAGAATAACTAATAGTACTCGTAAGTACCTACTAGGTACTACATACATATAAGGCACATCGCCGCAGGTAATATTGAAATTGTAAGGCATCCTTGCACACCGCAGCTCGCAGACGGCGCAGACGCAGTACTTACATACTAATCCTCTTATCGGGTACTTGAAAAGCCCCTGAAGTGGAGCCATGATAGTTCTGATATCATCGTGATCAGGTATTACACATTATTATTACATATTAATAGTGATGATGACAATTATTTCATTTTAAATTCAAAACAATATCTGTTTGCAAATTAGAGGAGTCCGTGGCTAAATAACAACAGCCGCACAGGTCGATCGATCAGGTTAAGCTACGCTTGCCGGGGTTGGGCTGTGGATGAGTGACCATCTTTACATACCGAACCATACCGGATTCCCCCACGTGCCTCGGAAAGCACGTTAAGCCGTTGGTCCCGGCTGTCATTCGTGGAACTTTGACAGTCGTTACCGGTAGCCGGAAGCCCGAAAACCAACAAGGGGTATCGTATTACCCAGTACCTGGGTTGTGGAGGTCAGATAGGCAGTCGCTCCATGTAAAATACTGGTATTTAGCTGCATCCGGTTAGACTGGAAGCCGACCCCAACACACAAAACAGGCGAGATATTATGTAATATGATAAACCCCCCTTTTTGCATAATCCTATTTAATGCTTCGTACTGAAGTAGGTATTTTAGTTGTGTTATCATGTTAGCTGTTTTGATTGATTCACCGAAATAACAGCATTCATAAGAAGTCAAAGTGTGGTTCTCACGTCGCATCCCATATTGGGCAATATCGCAGGAAACACACAACTTCCCCGTTGTCAAACGCAGTCGGTTCATTCACTGCATGCATACCAAAGTTGATGAGTGGCACAAGTAATAAGCGGAAGCGACTTGATACTCGTAATAAGTCTCGAGGACCACTAAAAACGCTAATAGCATTTTCCGCTCTGAACTTCAAGACATCGTCGACCTTCAAACACAAAACAAACTTTATAATATTATACCATGATAAAGTTTGATTCAGGCCAGCACAGATCAGCGGAGTAATTGCGTCATTAGCAACCGCTTGCCTACGTTTTGACAGTTCAACAACATTCATTGCGTAATATGTCATGTAAAAAAATTATTTCAGTGAATAAACACTTTTTCATTTTTTTTTTTTCATTTATGTTGATGAGCAGACACATTTTTCAAACATATGAAGCAATGGATTAGCAATATCCTTTAAAATGATTCAGATTGAGATTTATAGTGTGTTACGCAATTAGTGGGCAAGAAAGAATGACAAAAAAGGCCTCCCTTTTTTGTTTTTAAAGCTCAGCAGTGGGTGGAACGAGACTGACAATGATGATGATGAGCAATGGTTGATGATGATTTGATTTGTATATATGTAACAGTTAGACGTACACGCGTCAATAACAATCAACTATCGTCTGTCGATGTCTTACCAATAGCCATGGACCGGAGGTTGAGTCACATTGACTGGACCAGATAGATTCTTAGAGCGTTTGCGCATTGCATTCAATTCGAATCTGAGGAATGACGGTCCGAAATACCCGTAGTACCTACCATTTCTAGCAAGGATAGCGCACTAGATCCGAATTCCGAATTACAAACATTTCCAATTTGGATGGAACTCAGATCTCGACATCGGATCGGATGCTGTGCGGAAACGCTCCACAACGCCGCCGCTCATAACTCAGAGCATACGTCACTAACCGGCTAGTGTTTGTAAAGTAAACAGAGCTCCGATGCCTTCGTGACGGTATCGACGCCTGCACTTTACTAATTAACGATGCGTGTGGCCAGACTTGGCCCTGATGCCATCATCTTATGGTGATTCCCATAGTTATCAGCCTGCAATTGTCCGCACACGAAAATAGAACGAGTGTCGATCACGCTTGCCCAATTTCATCTTCATAAGATTTAGTAATAGTCAGGGTTTCCGAGGGTTTTCAGAAAGTGCACAATTTATCAGATATCGAAAAGTCTACAAGTTTACGAGTTTGGTGTTGAGCCCACAAGTCCGCAACTGAGTGCTTAGCGCTAAACCAGTAGCTCACCACTATCCCATCCAACAGCTTTGCCAAGATATGCACTAATTGCTTTCCCCTGTTATCCAGAGTATTAACAAACAAAAACTAGGCAGGCCAGTCCTAAAGCATCTTAGAACTTAGACATTCAAGGAATCTCTAATGTCTCCAATGCGCACACAGAAAGAAACGCGCGCGTAAAAAACTCTACACCGTGCCATATTCCTTATACAAAAATCACAACGTATTTGTAGTTGGAAAACGGTGACCTCACATTGGCAGTCCAACAGCACAGCATCAAGACACTGTGTGCAACTCCTGGACAAAAATTACTCAATAAAGTTCACACGGTGGCTGTAAATGGAAAACGAAGACCTTGCAGTAGCAGGCTAATCAACTCTTCTAAAGTGCCAACACAGTGTCGTCTCCCGAACGAACTATGTTCTAAGAAGTGACACAGTGTTCATACATGGAATACGTCGAGTTCAACAGCAGTCCAATTAGTATTGGGAGGGAGGAGGTAATTGGGGTAAAACCGGTTCTAAGATCGTTTTACTCGACGGTCCGGGTTCAGCTTGTGCTCGTACACTCGAGTACTTCTCAATGGAATTTGTATGTATAATTGAGTGTTAATAGGAAAGTTCTGTAATGTGAGATAGGCGTGTTCGGGATATGAGTTCACAAGTGTTACCACTTTTTCTCTGGAGAACTCTGAAGTAATCGCGTCCATTACTGTGCCGCGATGATGATACGTAACGTAAGTACTTTATTAAAAGTTTGTGTGAACCTACTTGTATTTTTTTTTTGTTTGAAGTGTATTAAGATCGAGATCTGGTCATTGGTGCCGTGGCAAAGCACTTAGCGAGGTCCTGGGTTCGATTTTATAAAACAAACAACTCGTAGCCCATTAGGGTTAAATTAGTATCGTTTCAAGTCTGTGGCCTCACTGTTACACAGATATACGGCAGTAACGATTTTGACGAGTGGGCAAATTGTTCTCAAAGAGTAGGGTAGCAGGTGAGGCTTCGTCTGTGTGGAGTTCCACCTCCACAGTAGCTAGTCAAAATCAAAAGTCGTTTATTCAAACTAGGCTGAGAACTAGCACTTTTTGAAAGTCAAAATTACACAAGACAGTCTACAAAACGCCCTTCCTTCCTCAACCCTTCACTACATTATAGTGCATTAGCTTAGAATAAGAAGTAGCGCAACAAACTCACCATCAGTCGTCACATTGGTCGACTTCGATCAATACCTAACCCTTTTTTCAGCAGCCTAAACTTCCAATCACAGTTGAAGCCGACAATGATATGATGTACACTTAGTCACATTCGCGTGGTGACAGTGACTCATATTGCCCCGGTTCCCGATATATTTAGATTGGCACACGACCGCGAGACGGACTGTCGCGTTGTACCAAAATATACGTACGTTCAGTTGTTTGTCCACCAAGGAAACGTCACGGACGATCATGGTGTGTTGTTCATGGTATCTCGAGCTTTAGACCGATAACACCCCCAACCGCCCATTGTCAAAATCAAAAGTCATTCTTTATTTATTTATTTAAGGATTACCAACGAGATACATTACAATTATCTTTAACCATTATATAACTTGTATTATTATATATTGTTTTATTATGCACACTCAATTACAGGTAACCACAGCTTACACATTATCGAGCAAACATGCTCTGAATACATAATTAAATTATAAATATATTAAAAAAAAACAACAACAATAACGTGCCAACAAGAGATTTACATGCTATAAAAGATTACAGATTAAAAATTACATTTATAAAATACAATAAAACGAAACAATTTTTAAAAAAAATAGGAATAAATAAGCATATGTAGTTCAAAATTAAATTAAAAATGATAAATTATTTAATTATTAGACTGATAGATCAAATGTCCTCCAACCAAAAGTGCTTGTTTAGTTTACGTTTAAAAGTGTTAAGGCTGTCATGATTTATATCTATTTCAGCTTTGTGGCATATATACCATTGTACAACTTGGTAGCCCTCGTAAGGGGAGAGTTGTCACCTAAATTGGTTTTGTGCAAAGGTTGTCTGAAAAGATTGTAGGTATCTGACCGTGGTAACCTTCTTCTTCTTCGTGTCGCTGCTACGAATGTATTTTACATCTTGATCTTGAAGATGTACATCTAACCTGGTAACGTAGGGCTACCTTAACGGAACGGCAGTAGGGTGTGATTGTAGAGCTATGTCGCAAACCATGCTACACCTCCTATTCTGCCCTCTGTGTCCCAAAACATGCAGTCAAAGTGACCTCTGCGCTGCCACCAACAACGCCGTGGAAGTAACAAAGTTTTGGGCCAAAAATATCTAAAAGTCATTCAAGTATTCGAATTAGGCTGAGAATCAATACTAAATAGTTTGGAAATAACAATAGGAAATTTAATAATAATAGGAAAATGGGGGATTATAGATCCATCCGGCAAGGTGGAGTGCGGTGCCGTCCAGACCATGATCGACTTGCTAGAATGTCCCAAGGGTCCATCATACACCTGTACTTTTGAGCAGGACTTATGAACGCCGCAGACGCTGCTATTAAAGTGGCCATCAAGGATTATTGTTTTTTGATCACTAGGTAAGATCAGAAAGGCCTAAGGTGGATCTTTTTAGTGTTCCGTACCCAAAGGGTGCCAGTGGGATCCTATTACTTTAAGCCTTCGCTGTCCGTCTGTCTGACCGTGGGCTGTATTGTATCCCATGAAGGGTAATTGGTTCAACTTTTCACAGAGTGTGTATTTCAATTGCCGCTATAACAACATATAATAAAAATAAAATTAAAACTTAAAGGGGGTTGCCATACAAGAAACGTTTTTTTGCCTTGTGGGACGGAGCCCTTCGAGTCTTCACCTCGGCCGTTTGTTTTTTCATATCATCATCATCATTAAAATATCGAATCACTGAATATGAAATTCCTAATAGCCCATTTGAAGACAATACTTAAGGAACAATGCCATAATCACGACCAGGCGAATAAATTGAGTCGACTGTAAACTGCGTTCGATCTGCATTTAACAATGGCTCGAAATCAAGCTGTTCGTTTATTGATAGGTTTGATTGATAAATGATTGATACTCGAACATGATGTAACACAAACAGATTTCAACAAGTTATTTTCAAATGTGATGTTTCAGTTTGCAATTTGCATTACTTCCTCCAACGACGCAAATATTTACATTCAGAGCTTTTGTACTTGATGCGCCGTCCGGGGAGCTCATAGTATTGATTCAGCACGAGGATGCAGGTTGATCACTGCAGAAATGCTTGTGTCAATTATTGTAGTATATGTTTACTAGCTTAATGCTAAGGCCCAAGGCAGATGAAAATAAAAAATGTATTATTATTTTAACAAGTAAATACCTTAACAACTAGTGACCAATCACAATGCTTAAAAAGAGGCTCCAAAGCCTCTTTTTAAGCAAAAAGCCTGTGTCAGGAAATTCTACCATAACGTATCATAATCAGCCTATACCTAATGTTCCCACTGCTGGGACACAGGCCTCCTCTCTATGGGAGGGAGTGGGCCATAATCTACGCGGGCCCAGTGCGGGTTGGTACTTGGTAGATATCACATGTCTTCGAATGTTTGGTTCTAGGACATGCCGGTGTCCTCACGATGTTTTTCTTGACCGTTTTTGAGAGCAGTGGTGATGAAATAATTTACACAAAGTAAAGCGCCTGTCGTGGTTCGAACCTACGACCTACATCTCGTAAGTCGCGGCCTTTACCACTGGGCCACCACTGGTCTGCTTGCCTTAATTAATTTTATTCATGTGCAGATTACCGATTGTAATCGGACACCGAACTATGGCTCGGTGGCCGGCTGTCGGTGACCAATTTGAATTCGACTCAAGGCACACGTCCTGCACCGCCGACTGTGTAACCGTGGAACTCTTCTGAGGAACTCGTCTTGAAATCGAAGTGCAACATAGTTCATGTTTTCCAGCAGCTTTCAAATAAGTAGCTAGTTCTTGGTATTGTTCAGCTTTAGTTTCAGTCAGGAATGTCGTATGAAAACTGTCGTATAAAAATTACCACGTCAACAGGACAGGCGTAGATGCTAGGTACTAGCACCAAACTAACTCCAAATGTGATCGGCAATCCATAAAATATCAAGCTATGCGGTAAAACGTGATCCATAGCCATACCTACGTACTCAATTGCCCATATCTTAAGCCAGCAATACACATGCCTGTAACTTGCACAAAAGCATGCAAATAGCTTGCATGCCGCGTGCCGTAACAACTTCTGATTGATGAATACCATAATGGCATGCCAGCTACTTGCATACTTTTGTGCAAGTTACAGGCACGTGTATTCCGGGCTTTAGAAGCACAATATAATAGAAGAGCTATGCGAGAACAAGAGACGTGAATGTGACGGCCCTGTCTACCCCTTTGCAGAATCCAGACGTAGTTATACCTGAGTTATGATTTCCACGCAGATTTGCTCAATGGGCCGCTAAAACTAGGGGCGCAGAATAAATAGTACGCTAAGACATGAGAGGGGGGAACTCACTACCGATATAGACTGCCTGACTCGACACCCAAAAATCATACATCACACATCACGTCAATAATTATCAACGTTAGCTAATTTGAAATAGGATTCAATTTCATTTGGCAGAATATTGTGACATATGACGGGGTTCTAAGCAGTGCGAGCTGAATCATCGGTCACTTACCCCCGCGTAGTTAGAAAATAAATTTTCTAGATAAAACTGTTCTGTAGTGACATTGTTTATGTTTCCGATTTGTGATATTGTATTTTATTTTTGGTACATTGTGATTTAGTCATGGGGAATTGGCAACGGATGGGAAATCCCACGAAGATGTGCTCTAGATTTTGCCAAATGCACGAGTAGCCATTTTACTGCACTCTGACAGGTAAAATTGGTCGAGGATGCTCTTAGAGCTGACTTCTCCGAGCTGACTGTGAAACTACATCTGCTTTTCTTCTTTAGATGTCAATAGACCAACTAAGATTTTATTCAACCGAAATGTAGCGACCAATCCTAGAGGGAGCAGTCGTGCATAGTCGGGAGGGAAAAAACCTAATTCTCCAGGCCTCCCAACTTCACTCCAGCAGATTAACTGCCCCCTGGACAAGAACTACAGTGGCCAATATGGAAATGTAAATAAGTATATCTAATCTGACTAAATGGGATAATATCAACCCATCCCAAGCAGTGACGATCCCACAGATATGATAGTGGTGGATCCCTTTCACAGAATATGTGACATCTTCTTTCCTGCAGCATGGTTAAAACCTTCAACAACCGATTTATTCCTACCGAGGAACCACAGGCTGTTAGTAAAAAACCCAAATTTTAAATTTTTCTCTTTCTCGTATTACCTGGAAGATGCACATGCAAGTAGAGACAATAATATTGTTTTTTTTTTGTCTATTCCCAAAATCGGTCCCATCGACGTCGTTCTGTTCTTGGGTAACCGGTGGTGACCGTGACAATTCTTGTTTCTTGATTCTTATATCTTTGTCCACTGTGGGCGAGCGGCCGGCGGGGCCCGGCTTAGTGATTTAGACTACAAATAAACAATTTCATCGGCTTGGGTAACATTATAATTTTAAGGCTTTTAAGCACTTAAAAAGTCGTTTATTTCAATGATGTTAGCGAGATCAGTCAGGTTTGAACGTAGTTTTGTTGCGAATGGGAATCTAAAGCATTCCTGTCCATTTCCAGGTCCATACTGCGATGTGAAGTCACTAGGTAACAAGATGACGATTTGGTTTTGTTTTATCTAGATTTTTATATTTAGTTAAAAGTTTTATCAACAAAACAATTAAGAACCACTTCAGTTGAGCTCCCAAAAGGACCTCGTGGCACGGAAGGTAAATAATTACTGGCCTGGCTATTCGGCCACATAATAGGGCCTAATCACACAAGACAATAGCCCTTCCCCGAAGGGCCTACCTGCTCTGCTCACCCAACAATGCGTTTGACTAGTCACGGACACATCGAAGTGTGAAATACCGTTAAAAACTTTTAGTTTTTGGAGTATGGTGTTAAAATTATGGACTTTGAAGATTTGTTTGTGTATATTTTGCCACCATTTAACTATCATGTAATATCATTCATGCTTTACTTATTTTTAACAGGTTTGAACTTGCGAACAAGAATTGAACACACTTTGTGATCTCTTATCTCTTTATAAGACGACTAGCTGCACCCGGTTTCACCTACTATGTCTCGATCCCGTAAGAATATCGGATACAAGTATAGATTATCCAGGTCATGGTCTACCCATGTGCCAAATTTCATCGAAATGCGTTCAGCCGTTTTAGCGTGAAAGCGTAACAAACAAACATATTAAATCAATTGTCTTTATATTATAATATTAGTTTAGAAGAGGCATTTGCTTTAGACTGGTATTATTATAATTGAGAAGCATTACTTATATATTGACAAAAAATATATATCTGGCTACGGAACCCTCATTTAACACATAGACATACTCTTGACAATTTATTAGCTCCCGGCTCAAGTAAGCATTAATGAATGGGCTTTTCAACGCGGAAGTATAAGGAAATGATTCATATTTGGTCAATATTGCACGTCTGAGCAGTTAATTTAATTAATTAGGTCATAAACTGGAGACGCTCTACTCGTTCATGTCAGTGGGCGAGTCTGCGCGCGCGCATATTAATAGCGCGGGAGATAGTATCGCGGCAATGTGACCATAAAATAATAATAAAGTGAAATGTATCGACAGACAGTATTATGTTGTATAGGTTGCACCTCGCGATAAGATATGGCCGACATAGCTTGTGCAGGGGCAGTGATGTTGGATTTGACTCCTGTCTGTAAACCATCTGAGAGAGATAATATCACGTCTTTAGGTATTCCCAGAAGGGTTGGCAGAGGTATGTATGTATGTAACAATGGACGACCCTATTGTCATCAGCCGGGACCACATCCGGAGTGCTTATGAGAAATTGGAAAAACAACCGACTTGTCGATCAAACCCAGGACCTCATGCTCAGCAATAGCGCTTGCGACTACCAGACAAATAACTAACGAGGCAGTTTGTAAGTTAATTAAATAAATATTAGTATAGATTGTAGTTGTCGTTGTTTCTTCGAAGTATGGTAACCATGGCAACCGAGTTGATGGCTCATCTCTTTGAAACTGGTATCCACCACCGACTATAGACACTTATACGCTATAGCGTCTACATGATTTCATATTATGATTAAATCGCTGGTAATCGCTGGTGAGGTGTACCCTGCCAACCTGTTTGGCCGACAGGGTTCTGTTCGCATGGTTATGACATGATCTTGTCGTAACGTTGCCTCACGAAGCTGCTAACGATTTATGTTTCTATAACCGTTGCCACAGAAAGCACTTGGTGGAAGTGTGTGAGGAATTTTATGCAAAGGAAAACTGTAGATCATCTTTTTTCTATAGATCGCTCTCCTGTATAACTCATCATCATGCTCGTGCCTTTCTCCCGATTTATTTGGGGTCTTGTCTTTTCCTTCTAAACTTCTCATTAGTCGTCGTCTCGGTAATCACACCCTTTCTAGCTATATCATCTTTCACACCCGTCCATTCATCGTTTATTTATCTTGTAACTACTTATCGTAATTTATTTGTGGCCTTCTTCCTCCATGACATCCCTATCAGCCATCAATTCAGTTGTCCCTTTCTAGTATTATTATTTTTCACACAGCCCATCCTTCGTTTCTCTCATACTCTAAATCTTCCTCAATACATGTTCGTAATTCCTCCGCATCACATCCATACCATGCCAAGTTTCCAACTGATATCTGTACAATTAACTTATCGGTCACCGACGGCACTTCCTCCAAACTCTTACCAATGTGACGAATCCGGTCTATTCTGTAAAAATCTCACCGTGATATCATAGGTGAAGTGAGCTGACTTTCCGCCTGATGGTTGGGATTGACACTATTGACCCCTCACTTCACCTGAATTTTCCCGCTGAGCTTTTTACAGAATAGATCGAAAGGTACTAAAGGGAACTTGACGGAGCTCGCTAAAGCGTATCGATGCGTAGAGAGAATTACTCTAGAATTTACGATGCCAGATAAAATCTAAAGTAGGCACATGCTCCTTAGAAATAATCAAAGTCAATGGAGCGCAACTTTCTTCAGACAGTGCCTTTTCTGTTCAACACAAAGACCAATCTATTATGGAGTTTATTTTATTACCGTCAAGTTACTGCCAGAGACAACCACTTTCTTTGTGATTCGGATATCGTGAAGCAGCCACGGATGGAGAAGCACAGAACCGGTGGAAGTGGCGGTGCTTGGGGGAGTCCTATAAGCAGCAGTGGTCGTTTTTCGGCTGAAATGATGCTGGTGATCATGAAGCAGCCGGTCCCCTATTTTAATTCTGACGAGCTAGTAAGAGGCCATCACAACGTTCTACAAGAGTGGTGATATTATGTTCTCTTATGGTGGCTACAAAAATGTGTGAAACGTAAAATGAAATGTCGTCTAAATGAAACCAGCTCTGATAGCCAGATATATACAGGGCTGTAAATCAGCGTTGTAGCTATTCTGCACACTGGTCAAGATTTGCTGAGCACGCTCCTTTTGCCACTATTCATAGTTTTTACTTTGAGCATGAATTTGCATGACTTTATGAGTAGAGGATGACCAAAGAAACGATGGATGGACTGTGCAAAAGATGATATGGCTAGATAGGGGGTGACTGCTAAGTCTACAAAGACAACGACTAATGAAAAAAAGAAAGAAAATACGTTTATATTTATATATTTTTTTTTTCTAATAGAGAAATTAGCATGGAAAAAGAAGACATGTTGTGTCAACCCCAAATAAATTGGGATAAGGGGAAGAGAATGATGATATTTTTAAAAGCTCTTTTTTGTGTTGGCTTTAATATAACTCTGAAATACACGTAAGGATATTTTACGTTATTACACGATTATATTACGATTTTATTCTGGCGGTGAAGCCACGGGTTGAATAGATGGAAGATTGAACCGTCCATTCGGCATCTAAGAGCCTCGCGGGTACAGGACTGCGGCTACTAATGTGGACAGATAGGCATCGTTTCCGAGAAGGGATCGCACGCATGCCCGGGCTGACAGCGAAACTGACGCCGCTGACAGCAGCCCTAATTAATTGAACGTCTAATTATCGAACATCGGGCGTTTACTATAAGCAAAGTAAATGATGCCTCATTTACTTTGTTAGGCAAGTGTTTCACGCCAGCAGATAAGCTGCGTGTACCTATAGAGTGGGTTTTGGAGGACTGGCAAAATCAAATCAAAAGTCATTTATACAAATTGGGCTAAGAATCAGCACTTTTCGAACGTCAAAATTACAAAAGACAGTCCCCCAAAACGCCCGCCCTTCACCACTTCCTAGTGCTTTCCTTTGCTGTAGGAGGAAAACGATATTAGGACTTAACATTACCTTTTTGAGTGGCTGGGTACCTAATGCATGGGTAACTAAATTCACAGATCTTGGAAAAATGGTGAGTAAGTAGGTCCCTAGGTACAACCAGCTAGAAAAACGTCAATTCTCGTGTTTTATTTGTTTGATGTCAATACGATGCAAAAGACTTTTGCACCAATTACAAACACACACAGACACATTTCACGCCTGTAATCCTCGAAGGGTAAGGCAGAGGTGTAGCTGCACCAACTTGTTAGATTATAAATAGGAAAGCCATACTTAAATCACAAAAATCTTCTCCCATTTTCACATTTTCTCAGAATAAGTACCTGACCTGGGTGGGTATTGTACCTAGGTACACGGCTAAATTAAGGTAATTCCTCCACACTTGAAACTCGCTAATTCTTCACAACTTGTTTGAAAATATTTGAAATGAACACGACTTACCAGGTTTATGATGTCGATGTTTCTTTCCTTTGGCGGTGACCGCCGTCACCAGCAGCGCCAACCAGAGCCAGCCCCACCGCATCCTAAGTACCTAACATCACACTTCACAACCAAAACACAACGATTTTGTTTCAAACAACAACTTTTTATCTAAAATTCACGATCAAGCACTCATTTCTTCTCACTTTTAATTAAAAAACACACTGGTTGGTCAAATTCTGCATAATAAGCAACGTTTCACACAGTTATTCGGTTTTCAAAACATGTTTTTTTATAAAAGCTCAAAAGTTTTTAAGCTTACGCACGAAATAAAATACGAGAGGACGCGAATAACCTTACACGATTAACCACAGCCACCGAAAGCTAGTGGTCGACTGACGAGAAAAGACGGCCGACCGAACCGAGTCCGACTTCTTGACACGAACCGGTCACAGGCGACAGGCCGAGGAACCCATGAAAACATTGAACACACAACAACAATAACTTTTTAGATGCTAAATAACTGCTATTAGGAATTAACCAAACGAATAGAGTCAGAATTATATTACTGTAACTAACGTTACGCTAGTTTTAATTCATCAATTTGTAAATAATAGTAGAGAGCTTTTCTTACAATATTTTGGTCGAAGTTCAAAGCTCGTTTGAGTAATAGGATATCAGACGTAGTACCGCTACTCGACGTAAGATGGCGCTAATACAAATAAGCAAGTATAAATTTCCATTCTATAATTAATATGTGATTAAATAAAAATAGTCTTAGTCATGTCTAATTGTTATTTGTAAATTATTATTGAGGCAGTTAAAACTAATCCTTTTTAAAATTATGAAATGACCGCCATCTTAAAAGACGAGTTGTATATTGGAGGAGACACTTAAGAACATATTCAACAGATGGCGTTCTAAGTCACTATTTTACTCTTCTGCGAGGTGTAGCCACACAAATAAATAAAATTGAAGTGTCTGTTTGTACTGTCTAAATAACAGCTTTTTACTAAATGCATAAACGGTACTTATAACAAAAAGCCAATTTTTTATTTTTTTTGTCTGTCGGGTTTTTGTTCCGGCTAATCTCCGAAACGGCTGGACCGAGTTTGACCGGACTTTCACTGGCAGATAGCTGATGTTAAAAATATAAAATAGAATTAGTAAAGCGACGCATTATTATTTTCCGTGATCCACGCGAACGTAGTCGCGGGCACATCTAGTTTCAAATAAAAAGTGGTGATAATGTAAGATAATAATAATAATTGAAGTGGTGTTCTGAGTGACAAAGAATACAAAATCAGCCTATAATTGAGTTTGAGTTTGAGTTTTTTCTTATATCTATAGTCTCACTGTGGAGCAAAAACCTCCCCTAAATTCTTCCAACCATCCTTTTCCAGGGCCACCTCGATCCAATCCTTGCGGTACGCGTCTAGGTCGTCTCGCCACCTCTTCATGAGCCGGCCTCGACGGCGCGGGCGCCGTCCATCTCAGGCGCCCACCGTGTGGAGAATGTTGCCCAGCGGTCACTGTGCATGCGGCTGACGGGCCCCGCCCTATCCCAGTTTAGCTTGGCAGCCTTCTTGCCTACGTCTAGGAACCCCGCTTAAAGCGCTGCGTAGTGTTTCGTATTATGTCTATTCGTTTCACGCGCAGAATGCTGCGCGTCATTACTCTTTGGCAAACCCCAAGGCGGAACTTTTGTGACTCGGTGAGCGACCAGGTCTGAGCACCGTAGGTTAGGACGGGCAGAATACACATACATATCTATTTGAGTTTTCGGTTCAGAGAGATCGGTAGATCGACCCTTCATTAGCGTCTTCATGGACATGCCAGGATAAGCTACTGGTCCATGCCATCAATAATAGAATGAAAGAAGCGAATAAGTAGTTTTCATGTTCAAGCTTCATAGTCGCTTTTCACAAAAATAAGAGTGCCAAGTAATATTATTAAGTGCGCGTTCTCGAATGGCTCTTGAAATTACTGATTACTTGCGATGCTCAATACAATACTCTCAATTATTAGAACCTTGGAGCAGTGGTGGAGTTGTAGGTCGTGGGTTCGAACCCAGGCAGGCGCTTTACTTTGTGTAAATTATTTCATCACCACTGCTCTCAAAACGGTGAAGAAAAACATCGTAAGCAATCCGGCATGTCCTAGAACCAAAAATTCGAAGACATGTGACATCTACCAACCCACACTGGGCCCGCGAGATTACAGCCTACTCCCTCTCACCGAGAGGAGGCCTGTGTCCCAGCGGTGGAAACGTTACAGGCTGATTATACTTTTAGAACCTTTATAGTCTATTACATAAAGTTCATTATCTAAATACCAGTTCAATGCTAAATTTTCCATGCGTTATTAAAAATATATCATAGAACTGGTATTTCGGTATTTCGCACCAACGAGCAGAAGCGGCCGGCGGCCGGTCATACTTATTGAAAAGGTGCTTAATTACGAGTGCATTAAGGCCAAAATGTATCATTAGGTACTCAATTCACGATAAAGTTCAAATTGTTTTAAACTATACATGTCTGTGATCCACAGTACTTAACCCCCTTTTTTGTTACGTAATGGTCTCTCATGTGACTCTCGGCTTTGATAAGCGTCTTTTTACACCCGTTGTAGGTAACATCCTCATAATATACCACTCTGTCTATATGTCTCATAAGGACGTCGGTCGTAAAGAAAAGAGACCCTTCTTTTAAGTTGTACCATGACCTGGCACATAGGTATGTACTTTATGTTCACTAACCCCGTGCCTCCGAAGCGGTCCTACATCTGATCTCTCTCCTGTCGTGTCGGATTGTCGTTTCACCCATCCGACTTTTATGAGAGAAGATAGGATGCACCAGTGTTTGCGCAGTTGGCTGGTCTGGCTAGGTCGGCCGCCGTGAGTGATCGAAATTCAGTCTGGAGCATATTATTATTTTGTCCACTTGTAAAAACGAACACGCAAACTATCTAAGCGTAACGTAATTTTAAACAATTTTAAAATAAAAAATACACTCGTTTCGGACCTATGTTAATTGTATTTTCGATTCAAAAATCGTTACAATTTCCGTTACGTTTACTTAGCGGGTTCGTGCTAGGGTCTCAGAGATTCCTTCATCAGAGTCTCTGAGCAACTCGCTCAGCTGGTCTGATAGAACGATCAATAGTTTTAAACTCAGTTTGGTGCTGATGCATACCACCACCAGGGCGTAGGCAAGTGAATGGGGTGTCGGTCTGCCGATCGATTCTGTAAAAATCTCACCGTGAAAAGTTAGTTTTTTTGAGCTTAGAGTGAGCTGCCAATAACGTTAATCCCTAGCATTAGTTGGAATGACAGCTCATTCCACGCTCACTTCACCTAAGTTTTCACGGTGAGATGGTTACAGAATCGCACTGCAGATGTAGCCATCGTGGTGATAGGGCATCCTCTGTGATAATTTATCTACACGACTAAATAGGGTATAAATAACATCAATTTCAAAACTCATACCAAAAAACTTATTTATTTGACGATTACAATTATTCTATAATATCTATGAATAGTCGCAGAATTACAACGTGTATACAAACAAAGGATGAGGATTCGGGTCGGCGAATTCGACCCAATAACATACGAACGATAAGCCAAAAATGTTTAATGTCATATCGATAAATTTACATCGCGTAACACTGGCCGGGGGCGGGCGGGCCCCCCCCTGCGGGCCCCGGGCCGCTAGACGAACCACTCGTCCTTGTGCGGCACGGCGCTCAGGCCGCCCGCCGCAGGCGGCCCGCCCGCGCCGCCCCGCACGGGCCCGCAGGGGGCTGCGGGTTTCCCGGCAGCCGCGTCACGCCCGCCTCACCTCCCGCGCACCCGCCGCCGCCATTACTGCTCGCCAACTCTTGCACTGCACGCAAACAAACAAATTCCGACATTAAATGGTGCAATTGTGTATGTACCTATTGACATCACACATTTCAGTTTTGTCTCCGGTATGCCAACGCATCTGTGATGCCTCAGGATTGCGTCTATAAACCTCGGAGATAACAGGTGTTCATTGGCTTGTTTGCCACCAATAACATTAAAAAAAAGCCTAACTTTTTTTATGGGGAGCGCCATAATATTGTTCTTGGCAGGAAAGAGCTTATTTCTACATTTGTATCCAAAAAAATATTCATGGAATCATAACAAGGGGATGAGAAACAGTATCCTCTTCATAACTGTTTTAATTTTGTGGAGATAATATAAACTGTTGATCTGAGTTAGTCAGAAAGCATCAGAGTAACGTTTACGCACTGCATGCGATGCAAATCCGAGAAATGTCGATCCGAAGTAATCGTAATCAGTACTATTTATTTGTATAAGCGTCCACGCTCCAGGTTTGCTTTCAGGTTTTCTTGATAGGTAACATTCGGTCCGAGTTTACTTTATATATATTTTCTCGGATTCGTATCGGACGCACTGCTTACACGTACTAAAAGTGCAAGTGGCTGAACTGACGGGAGAAAGGAGACGGTAAACTCACTATGTAGCCGTGTGCGCTGGTTGGCGGCGCGGCGGCGGCAGGCGCAGAAGGTGATGGCAGCAGCTACTGTCGCCACTAGCGCCGCGGCGCCCGCGCATCCCACTACCCACGCGCCTCCCGCGCCCGTACCGCCGCTCTCTGACGAATTAACATTGATTTTATTTATTCATCGCATACGCACACATTCATTATAGTATTTCAAATAAAAAATAAAAAAATACCTAGTAGCGGTATCGGGAACAGGATCCAAGCTACTGGCGGTCAGGGCTCCGAGCCTCCTCAGGTGTTAGTCGAGGTTCTTGGTTATAACGCTATTGGCTAAAACGGCACAATGATGGCAATAAAACATAAAATAAAACAAAAACAAAAGAAAGAAAATACGTTTAATTAGTCCAAAAAGCAAGAAGAGTAAAAATAAAACAAACAAAAATGATAGCGGTCTAATCTACAAATTCTACATGAGCGTGCAGTCCAGTCCTTGCGACAAACCACCACTACCACCAAATATATTGCAAAAGGCATAATATGAACAAGTGCAGTGAATATGGCAATAATTTTAATCCATGGTTATGTAGCATCATATCATCCATAGTATGTCGATCGTAGTGTAGTGCTTGTGTTTCAACTGCGGTGGTATTTAGGGATGGGCTGTCATTCTAGGCCTGACCTGGGCAAAGCGCGGCGGTATCCTCGTCAGAGCCGTCACCGCAGTGATCCACGCCGTCGCACATCAGGTCTGCGCTGACGCAGAACTCGCGCTGCTTACAGCGGAACTCTTTGCACCCATGTTCTGGAACAACGGTGCGAAAAGACATCAAAAATAGAGTGAACTCGTTGGATGTGCAGGTGATACGAATTATAGCTGAACAGAAAGTATGGTTTATGCGTTACGTCTGTAGACGACGAAAGGAAATAATAAAATTCCATATTATTAAAACAATAATAAAATAAATACATATATGTAATAATGACAGTGTGTTTTCCTCATAGACGAGCTATAAACATTAGCTGCTAAAAATGAAAAGTATTGTTTTTTCGAGTGTACATATGTATTTTGAAAGTGAGCATTTCAAAATTGTTCGTCTTGAATTCTTGATGGAGCGATGGCCGTTTTGCGTGAATGTGACGCATGCTTACCCCCAACTTGTTACTTTTTTTTTGTGTTAATGTTCTTTTTTATGCGTCATGTTTGCCGCAAATAAACGTATTTTCTTTCTTTCTTTCTTTGCCGCATTAGCTTATTTTGCCAACGGAACTTATAAAGCAAAGCTCATTCACTCATTTCTATACCATATCGGTAAACAAGAAGGATTTCATTGATCGAATTACCGTCTAAGATCAAACACTGGTCCATACTGGTTCAGTCATGAAACGCAATCAGAAGCCAGAAATCCGTTTCATATTTTATAAAGAGAGAAGAAATTACATCTGTATTTCTTTGTAACCGATAAAATACAAGAAGCCGGTACACCGTTGCCTGCCAACGAAGCGAACTGACCTGAAATCTTGGTTCTGATTGAAAAAGGAAAAGATATTTATATATGACGATATACCTTAAGAAAATTGTACAGAGTCGGTAGATTATATCTAGAATGTGGTTGTCGATAGGATTTGTTCTTTAGAAGCATCGAGTTTAAAGATTCAAGAAGAGAAGAGAAGTGTTGGATATAGGGGTTATATAATAAGTAAGAATATTAGCAACTTAAAAAACATCATCGTACATTTTTTCGCCCATCGTATGACTCATGCTGTGTTTAATTCATCACGGATTTTGAACTTGTCCAAAAGACAGCATCTCTCTAGCTAGAGTCTAGATCTTGCTTTGCTGTAGAATTGCCTAAGGCCAAACACAACCAGATAATAAGAGAACGAGAAATTTTATTTCCAAACCAGAACATAATAAAAATTGCCTTTTCCACAACAAATACCAAAAAAACTTCTAACCCAACCCATGTTCTAGAAAAAACATCCTAAATAATCGTTACGTGTCCTTTCAAAAGTTAAAAAAAAGACATTAAAGAACTGTAACATTAAAAAAACATCCCTTATCAATTGAAAACCCTGTCACTTACAACCGGACAATCAAACTGCTGACGCCGAGCGCTCGGAAAATTGGGTATTCATCGTTGAAAAAATCCGCCCAAAGGACTCGAACAATACCCGCGGCTTAACGAGCCGCCAACCAGATACGCAACCATAATATGGTTAACGCTAATCGCATGAAAACCTTTAATTGTGTCCTTCATAAAAATTCTTTAAAGCGAAGCCAAACAGACTCCTCACCGAAACACTGCTTTTGATCTCCAAAGGGGGATTGTTTCTCCCTGCCACATATACACCGCGCACTGTACAGGTAGGTGATAAGGGTGGCGCTCGCGTGGAGCGCGGCATGTATGAAATGCATTGTTTAAAATGTTATTCCGGCGTCTCAGGCGGTGTCGCCGAGCGCGTTTTTGTTGCATAATTCAATGGCATGAGCGCTTAACATATCCTGCTTTGTGAGACCAGTCAGTTGCGTTCACTGGAATTTTAAAACTCCCAGTGTAATTTCAAACGCATTGTTTGCGAGTTAAAGATAATATTTAATGAAGAATTTTAGTAGGAATAGCGTTTTGTGGGCACAAAAGGGAGATCGCTGCTCAAACGGCAAGCATTGTTGAAATTTTAAATATTTAGAATAAACTTTTAAATGTTATAAAATGGTAAAATATAATATCAGAGACAGGCAACGGTACATCTGAATAGAATCTTTCCTTTTGTTTGTATAAATGTATCTTCCGACACAGCTGGTCGATGAAAGACCCGTACATAGTAAAGCATCCATAAACAAGCCAATAATCGTAACAAAACCCATCTCGGGTGATCTTAAAACAACTACCAAATCGTACTTAAACTTTCCCAAAGAGTCTAGTCAAGTAATCTTTGGAAGTAGGTATGCAAGTTGAGGTGCAAAGTCGCCCAGCCGTTGTCCAAAGGGGTCCCCAGGGGTCGCTTACCAACTATGTCTTAATGGGGCAAAGTTGAGAAGTTCCCACACTTCATTATCGAGCGACGAGCGATATGAAATAAGTTGCATTTGCACGACAACTTTAAGTGTACCTATCTGCTGTCTCTCTACTTTTAAGTGCGCAATGTTTTTTTCTTCTATAAATTTATCAAACTTTTAATCGGTTTTGAAACTGTCAACTATCGCATCGATTTTATAAGGCCGTTACCGATTCAGTTCACCCCTGTATTAATGGCCTATAACATTTTTAAGTGCTAGGACTTTTTCAATGTTCATGCAGACGGCTCTGAAGGCTTCAGATTTAATGTCCATGACATAAAAGTGATACGAGATCTCGTCCACGATGGATCAGCTTAATGGTGCCATTTTATAGCTTCGATAACTGCCACTCGATACAGTCATATTGTTTGTAATGTTTCTGATAATAATTAATGCAAGTCTTACTTCTAATAGAGAGCTTGGTTTAGTTTAAAGCTTTATGCTTTATGCTGGGCAACAAACAGCAACTGCTATAAGTATTGAAAACACTAGTTGATCCAGAAAGTTCCTCAGAACTTTCGCTGCTTAAAAAAATTAAAGTGAATCTCTTTTTGAAAAGCAAATATTCATTGCAGTTTCACTAATGAATAACTGACAAAATAAACTTATTTGGTGCAATTTCCCCATTGTTGCCGTGTTTGCAGAAGATCGGGCAAAATATATTTATGTTCTATCTGAAATTCCTGGCGATACAAGATACACTGGACAAAGGAAAGTTATTTTTCACCTTTACGAAAACATTCAATAAGTTCAGTCGTATCTTGCGGTTTCTCGAACAATGTAATAATACTTAGATTATAGATATATAACGTAGACAAACAGAATGATTGTATTATATACCAATAAGTATGTAATTAAACCCTGCTATATAATTGAATGAACGATGGAATGCCCCAGGGAGCCATAATTGGATGACTTTCATTTCGATCACCAATAATAAAACTTGATTAACAAAATAACTATTCCTACAAACGCATACATACTATCACCACACATCAAACAACTAACGATTCCTTATTTATAGGACTACAAAGACTCTCATTCATCGAGCAAATCGCCCAAAAAATGTCGACAAGCAATAAAATTCCCATTAAAATTCTATCGTGTCGTATCCTCGCGACTCCTGTTCGCAGTTTCTTTCTCTGATCCTTCCAAGTCCCCGTCGTGTGTTCCTAAATCCTTTGGAGTATGTTTTTCCACGCGGCCAAGCGGAAAATCTAATTGGTGTTATGTACGGCTCAAAGGTGAAGACGAAACAAACGCTTCTGCTCCAGTAATGTTTTTGGACAATTTAATTGCTTCCTTTGTGCGCCTCGTTGTAATTTCATATGCATACTTGAGTGAAGGTGATGTGTCCTTAGATATAATTGTATTGTGAGGCTTTGCGACTTCTACCGCAAACGCTAGTATGACAACAATGTTTGTTACTGTTTTGCTTGGTGTGTGAGACAAATTAGAATATAAATAAATAAATAAGTCGTGTTTATCTATAATAAATAAATAAATAAGTCGTGTTTAAAATTAGATTGATAATGATGAAACGTACATACGTTTCATAATTACACGACTATGCTACATAGCATAGATCGATATAGTTTTGATAAATTGAAATGGTCATTGTGACATAAATATTTTCTAAAAAAAACATGAATAGATTAAAACCTGAAACAAATGATTTTAAAGGTCGTAAGTCAAATTGAAAAGCAATAATGACGATTACAACCATTAGGGAAGCAGAACATCGAAATGATAATGAAAAAATCGGCTGAGCCGTACGTCCATACATGAGTGTGAGCATTTGTAGGTCATTATGAGACACGTAATGACCTGAAGGATCGTTTATGAGGTAAAAAGTGACCATATAAAAGAAAATTATTGAGGGTATGAAAGTGTGACACTTTTAAATAAGGGAATGTTCAGTGATTATCTCAGCAGAATGAAATTATTTTTATCTTTTTAGACAGTAATGAAGCTAGAGTGCTTGATGGTGGCGATAAAAAGAAACAACAAAGCAACAGGTCAACATTGTCTACAGAAGTACAGACGGACCCAGAATCCTCAGAGAACACAATAATATATTAATACACATATATAAAGGAGGAGGAATGTGTAAACGAACTGCCCTGTCGACTGTTTGTTCGAATAAATAAACATTTGGTGAAATTAAAGAGGGTGACGACGGAGGGTCTGGGGCGTGCTTCGAGTTTTTATACAAAATCGCTCAGATACTCGTATTTATTGGGACAAATAGATGGTTATTGCTTCATCCCCGGTCTAGTTTCATCTTTTATTTACTTTCAATTGGATTAGCTATAATATGATTGAAAAAAGAGTTATTGTGAAGGAATGTTGGAGTGAAAATTGCAGCTACGATATAACTTCGTTCTTTTATTTATTACCTACTTTTGAGGTGACCTTTTTTGTTACCATTTTAAATAAATCTCCGTTGCTTCTCTGTCGACTTCGAAGAAAATACCTGAAGATTATTCCCAGCTGTGATCTGCCAGTCTGTGTTAATATTTATACCGAGTTCCAAAATACAAGGGTTGTCAATAAGATGAGTATACTCACTGGGGTCTTTGACGGAGGTGATGACGAGCCGGAACCCGTTCGCGTCGGTGCCCCAGTTGTCGGTGACGTACTTGAGCGTCACGAAGTTGCTGCGCGTGAACAGCGCGCCGACCTGCTGCTTGGTGTTCCGGCAGGAGAGGTCAGCCTGGAAGAAGTACAATACAAGTTTTAAAATTCAAGTGTAATAATAATGGTGATGTAGTCGTGATCAGTTGGTCTTGGTGGATTACAGAAGGGTCGTAAAAAAATGCTGCTAACCGTGGTTCCACTCGCGTCTAACTAACGGGGTAAGAAGTGTCCCATATATATTAATCAATGTTTATTTGTGTGCTTTCAGCCAAATCCGTTCAGATTCTAAAGTATAACTAAGTTGCAAACGTCCAAACGTTCACACTTATGTCATAAATTGGATTGATAATTAACTTACATCGAATTCATTACAAAGCCCGGTTTTTTATTGTGATAATAAAGTCATAAAAATAGGTGATACAGTAAAATATGTTGATAACGTGTCAAACTTCGCTCCACATTAGTCTAAAAACGATCCAAAGGGGTCTGAAAAAGCTACCTTGATGAAGTAACATGATAAGCACGGATCGGAAACAGCAATAGCCACAACTAGCCCAACACAAGCAGATCGCTTAACAATGGCCTCTGATTATCTCAAGACTGAATCGTTGCTCCATTTGTCACTCGACGAGAACTATTGTCAGACACTACACTCATATGTCGAGAGCTAGACACTGGCGACTCTACTATTGACACATAACAATAGCCTAATAGCTGAGACACTTGCTAGATTAAACTTGATTGGGATTGCACAGTCAGCTGTGGTTAATACCAACGTTTCAAGTACTGCATGTAGCCGTTGATATATAGCACATGGCTTTGTAGAGCGTTGTCTCTGTCCAATGTGTGTAACTTGTCTCTTTCTAAAGCTCCATGCGTCATAATAACTTTAACCGTCGTGAGTATCATATATAATTGCAACAGGTACAACGTTAGCCTTAAAGTCAGTAATTAAGTTTCATAGTCAGATGTTTGATATGCAAAACTTTACAATAATAGATTTTATTTTTTAACTGACTTCAAAAAAGGAGGAGGTTCTCGATTCGACTGTGTTTTTTGTTATGTTTGATGCCTCAGAACTCCGTTATTTATAAGCCGATTTGCAAAATGTTTTTTTTTTTTTATGTAAGGATATACTTTCAGATTGGGCCCATAGAAATTTCATCAAAAACGGTTCAGTAGTTTGGTTTTTAAACCAAAATTACTGGTAAAAATTACAACTTAAAAGTGAAAAATAAAAACTTATTTGCAAAAAAAAAACGGCTTCCAAAAAAGAGACTACAAAGTGTAAAAAATACTTTAATTTAGGAATTCAGTGGCAAACAACGAAAATGCGAACCGCCCCAACGACACCGACTTCCGGAATTAAAGTTATTTTTCACTATGTAGTTCTTTTTTGGAAGTCGGTTGTTTTTTTTTTGCAAAAATGTTTTTTCCAATGGTATGCTTGATACGCTAGTTTTTGTCATTAATTTAAAACAAATTTATTTAATATCAAACTCAAACTCAAACTCAAACTATTTATTTCAATTAAACCAATTACAGGCACTTTTGAATTGTCAAGGAGAGCGGGAGAAGTCATGTGATGATTTCCCACCCAGAAAAAAAAAAAAAAAAAAAAAGGGGTCGGTCAGTCAGAAAAATGAAGCTAGTTGCCCATTCCAAAGCGTAGTAGGTACCTATGGAGAAGAACGGGCAAGAATCTCCATGGACACTCTTTTAAATCAAAATAATATGATGGTTACATCATTCATGTTAAAAATTATGCATGTGAGAACAATGCAGAACCGTATCGAGCCTTGCGGTACACCCATTTTTACTTTTAAACCGAGTAAATTGACACCATTTATTTGAACTTGCTGTTGTCTATCATTTAAATTAGATTTTACTAAACTGAGCGCAAGTTTTCCAAGTCCGTAATGCTCAAGTTTTAAAAGTAAGGTTTCGTGGTCGACGCAATCAAAAGCCTTGGAGAGGTCACAAAAAATTCCTATGGCGTCTTGGGACTCTTCCCACGCCGTAAAAATGTGTTTTAATAAGGTGATACCAGCATCCGTCGTACAACGTCCCTTGGTGAAACCATACTGTTGGTCGTGTAATATTTTATTGGTGTTAAAATGACTGAGCATTTGGTTCAGCATCACCTTTTCAAACACCTTGCTGAAAACCGGTAACACGGATACGGGTCTATAATTATTGGTAACTTTACTGTCCCCCGATTTTAAAAGTGGTATCACCTTGCTGTATTTCATTAGATCCGGGAAGACTCCTTGATCCACACACAGATTAAATAGTAAGGCTAAGTACGACGCTATAGTCTCAATAATGGAGGTACAAACTTTGATAGACATTCCCCATAGATCTTCGGTTAGTTTGATCTTGATTTGTTTGAAAGCTTTTATTACTATTATGGCGTTTATACATATACTTGATTTTAAATTCAATCTGGCAGGATGAGACGTTTGCTCTTAATAAATCAATAGAACGCAAGGGCGAGGGTGGGATACTGGTAAAGAAATTTACAAATTCTTGAGCAACTTCTTGTAATTGCTTATCAGACCACGCGATGTCTCTATTGTGAAATCATTATTATAAATTAATTTATAAATATCATTCATAAATTAATTTATAGAATAAAATCCTTTTTCCTGCAGCCATTATTTTAACTTAGGGCTGATTTTTGAATCATCTGATATAAACTTATCAGATGATTCAAAAATCAGCCCTTCGAGGAATAATTTTGAAATGTTGACAGTTATTTTACACATAAACTGTCAAACGTCAATTTTATTCCTTGAATAAAAGTTATCTGGCGATGGAAAAATCAGCCCTTAGTAAATAATAAATTATTAGGTAGCTCTTTAAACTTCTTACTTATTTTAAAAACCTATTTTCAATTTCGGCGATATTTGGTAATTTTGTAGAATCATTTGTTATTACTATGAAAGTATCATATATTACAGACGCCAGCACATCAGCTACCCGAAACTGTCAAATTATCCCAATCAACTTTGAACCATAAAGCGATAAAGTTGAAAATCTATTAAAGAAATTTGACAGATCGTAGTAGCTTGATGTGCTGGCGTCTGTACTATATTCCCCCAGTCCCCTACCAAGCTGACCACGCACGATAAAATAATCAATTAATTATTTAACTGAACATTTATACTTCCAAAATTGAAACCATTAGCTTACGAGTTTTTTTTTAATAAAAATAGAACCAAAAACTCGGAAGCAATTAATAAAACATTAATACCATCGTTAAAGCATAAAACAGTTTTATTAATGTCCATTATATCTAATCAGTTGATCTAAACAAAAACAGTGACAATAAGTACTTAAAATATCTAAGGGGCGTTAATCAGATAACGGTTATTCTACAGAAGAACGTTCAAAATATAGTCGCAATCTCATCTCAGTGACAATCAATGTCAAAAACTTGTCAAAAATGTAGGGATTTTAGAGGTACTTTTGATAGATTGAGACTGTGAACGTTCTTAAAATTACGGGAATTGCCCTTCTGATTACATATAATATGTACATAACTATATTTAAGTCACTTAGCTATGATTTTTAATTTGCTAGACCAAAATGACAGCTACTATGTCTATATATATACTAAACATATACTTAAAGTTGACAAAAAAGGTCGATCGCAGCTTTCATTTAGTCTAGCAAATTAAATATCGAGGTTTAGTTATGATGGTCATTTACATATTCCAATTTCTTTTTTTTTTCTAAAAAATATTGCCGACTATGTTTCTTTACGTAATTTAAAAAAAAAAACATAGGTTATATGTGTTATACGGAAACTATTATGTCATCCAAATACTAAATGTACTGTACAACTCTTAACAAAGTTACTACAGTTCATTCCATTTCCTTTAAATTATAATCAAACATGTTAAATTAATGATCAATATCACAAATGGTTTCTTTCAAAAGTGATCCATTAAATCTATATTTAAGTTGAAGCGTCGATGAACACTTGATAATATCCCAAGTGTACTCCACCCATACATTTTATCCCACGACGGCAATACGAATATAGCATCGAACAACAGTTCCCACGGTGTTCAATCATAGCTTACGGAGAGTCTATATAAATCGCTGGCAGTCGCTTGATCGCTCATGCGCCGGCAATATTTTCTTCATCGACCCGGGCTTACTGACGATGTCCGGGCTATATCGCTGTCATATTTCAGGGAGAACGATAGCGAAGACGTGACGACCCCCGGATTTGAACAGCCCCCTCCTCCCCCATACATCACGTCGCGCCGGACACCCAGACACCCTCCCCCTTGCATTTCAAAGGCACTAGTGGACTTGCATTTATTCTTATATACTGCGTTTAATAAAGCTCTCGGGTTGATATTAAAAATTCTTCCTTAGCTCCAGATTACGGCGAGGAATGAATTAAGAAGGGTTTTGTTATGCTAACTATGCCTCGGGTGGCTGTATTAAAGACTTTAATAGCTATGGCTCGCCTAAAACATGGTTTTAATTAGTCAGCCCGAAGAGAATCAGTTGGAACACTTGGAAGTTTGCACAAAATGAGTTAACGAGTTCTCTTTCTGCGAAACTACGAAGTTTGCAACGGTTCTTGTTTGTGACTGTCTTGTTAGTTTTACAATTACAGAGCGCTCTCAAAAGGACTTTTTTACAGAGATCTTGCAGTTTCCGTGTAAATTGGGAGAAGAATATGGTATTTTATTTTACTGACATTATTTAAGAGTAAGCTAAAAATGTTGTAACTCAAAAGCAGAATATGCTGAAGAGTGAAGAAGCTACACGCAATGATGTTATGACCAACACCCATAAAAGTAAGATTCTACAATCTGAGTTTGTCTTAAATGATAGATATGCTAGCTATTCCTTTTTAGTTTATTTTACCGAATATGTCTTTATTTATTACACCGATATATATGTAAAGGCTGACAGTCGAACTTAATGCCTAGCTTCCAAGTTATGGTAAATAGAACAAAATCCTATTCATAATTATATGACAATCACAAGCAACCTCTTTATTACGCCCTCGTTCCTCAACAAAAGGGGTACAAAACTAGTATTCTTAGCGCACAATGCAGTGAAGATTGCACCTACTTGCTATTCAGAGGCCGCGTGACTGAGCCTCGTTCTGAGGGAGACGGTAACTTTAAAACGTGATGCAGCTTCCAGGACTTACAGCTCACTCACTGTGAGTTAAATAGGGGGCTTTAAAGTAGTTAGTGTGAGTTATGTTGAAGAATCTGTGACTTTGATGGTTCTTTAGTTACCGCCTTTGTCTTCGAAATTGCGTTCTTGTAGGTAATACTCAGGAATTTAGAGCATCCAAATAGCGGGATCTTCAATTTCTACATTGTGATGCTTCATTAAAATGTCCATATTTAACGAAAGCATTATTTCTAGCCTGTGTATCTTTGTTATATTTGTAATTTAAAGAATCCTAACTATTACTATAATTAATGTGAAAGTAAGTTTTTATTTTTTACTCTTTACGTCTTAATTATTCAATCGATCATCATAAACGTTATCAGGGGTACAGAAAAGGACATAGGGTATCTTGGGGTATAGTAGGGGTTCATCCAGAAAAAAATACTGTTCATGAGGGATAGAAAAACGCGAGCGAAGCCGCGGGCAAAAGGAAGTATTGTAATATATTTAACTCGACGAATGATGTATCATCGATTCGAATAGAAGAAGAATATCATTACTGAGATACGAATAAGAGACTTGAAATATCATTTAGCGAAATACCAAATGACGGAATAAGCCCAGATGTGGAACAAGCTTATACACTAGGAGCACATTAATAACAATAATGTGCTAAAAGCCTGCAATATCGTTTAAGTATTGATAAATTGTTCGCCCATCGCCCTCGAGAACATTAGTAATTTATTTCTCCAAATCGTTTCGGGCTACGTGCCTCGAAATACAAGCAGCATCACTACATTTCGTACCATTCTCAAATCTGAAACTGTATGAAACTAATATTATTATAAAGTACTTCATATCTTAGTCGAGGAAATGTGAAAGATGATTTATTTTTGAAGTACTTACTCTCGGGTTACTTAGAGTTTCATTGGACTATTATGAAACATTGTAATGATCGATTGGTGAAATAGTTAGCTAGAAATGATTTATTTCCAACTACTTACAGCTATTAAAGCAAAAAATATATATGTTACCTACATATATGGTATGTTTAGGAATTTTTATAATTTTGTTAATCTAATCTAAACTTCAATTCCTTTCAACGTACACAATAACGGCCACAGAAGCATGTCGACACCCGCATAGCTGCAGAACTATTCCAAACATGGCTGACCATCATCAAAGTGTTTGTTAGTGATTGTCTCAAACTGTCGCAGTTAGTTGGCAACTCCTCACAGGTGGCGCGTGGCGAGGTGGCCAGGCTCATCCTTTGTGCGTAATATATCCACAAATAGTTCCTCCGACCGACGAACAAATTTATTTCATTTAAGTTCAGCCATGTTTCGTTTTGTATTGTTTCGCGGCTTCGCGTGAATTTTTATGAAATATTCCGAACGGAATGCTGAAGTTTGGCCAGCGTTTCAAATGTTTCATGTGATGTGGTGTTTGTTGTAATATATTATGTGTAATTCTCGCAAACGGTTTCGGAATTTACTTTTCGTTTTTTTTTTCTACTTAGGTAAATATATGCTTTAATTTTTTTGGTCATTAACATAGCTATGGTGGAATGTTTATAGATTAACATTGAAGGTACTTGTACCCATATATTGGTTAGAGAACGATTTTTTCTGGTCTAAACCTTCATCTGAATTCAAACGTTAATAAACAAATGTCAAAACCTCATTGTCAACTAACAGTGAGCACTTTCCGAGAATTTCCATCCCTGCTGTATATTTAAATTCCATTAACCGCTGTTTACATTTCACTTAGCATTTAATTCCACACGTCGCAGCCTATCACGGCTTCACATCCGCAGCCACAGTTTCCTCATTAAAACTTCCATTTGAATGTAACCGTCAAAGTTTGTGTGACAAGCACATATTGCTAAGAATAGCACTAGCCGCTGCAGGTTAGTGCCTACAACTTGGAGCCTGGTAATCCAAGTTGGGGAGGTCCTAACTTCGGCTTTTGTCAAATGTCCGACAACTGAATACTGGATATATTTTACATATGGAAGTTGGGATTGCAAAGTTGGAATGTCAGAAATTGCTTCGCTAAACTATGATGGGATGATCGCAGTTGGATCGTTTTTATTTTGGTCTCTGTTTCGACAATGCCGCGGTAAAATATAAGATTAATATTCTAAATTAATGTAATATTAATGTAAACGTCTTCGTCTGCGTGACTCGGCGATACTGCAGCTTTAGTGGAACAATTTTGGAATCGAATCAGTAGTTTCGAACATTATCTCCCACGTATACAAACTCAGAAATTGTACCTTTTTGTAATTATTAGTATACTCGTAGAAATGAAAAACATTATTTCAGTTTTTAAATTAATGGATTTTGGATGGCATTTTTTTGACGATTCTGTCACTTCGATTATTGTTAAATCATGCTTTATTTATGAGTCTAAAAAGGTAGGTACAGTTATTCAAAACAGCTGACTAATAATAATATACGCTAATAATATTAATTCACAATCCCCACAAAGTATAAACAGCCAAGCAGAACAAAATAAACATCTTGGCACAAAACTTGGCAACTCTACAATGGGAGCTAAAACTTGGTCGTCCTTTGTTCCAAGAGTCGTTGCCAGGCAAACTTGGCGAATTTAAATTTAAAATTGACAAAAGTTGCATTACAATTCGTTTGTTAATTATTTGGGGTTTCATTCAACACCTGGCGTCTTTAGTATTTTTAAGATTTCAATTGTTGTTAAGTTCTTGGAGTTTATTTAGACCCGGGTGCCTTTATTATTGCAATACAAATGATAACTTGAATACAGAAACTCACAAACTCTTTGTTGAATGCGCTTCATACAATGTGGAGACGACAATAAATGATAAAACTGACACTACTACTATTATTTTGTTACTATCACATTAATCCTACAAATACACACATATCCTACATATCCTACATATCACATTAATACTAAAAAAACAATTTTTCAAACAAACTAAACGTAGTGACGATGACGGGCCAACTACAGGTTTTGCCAACAGCTGACTAGCTATAGTGGTTAAACTAATGGATATATTTAAATTATTTTTGTAAGTAGACTGGGAACGTCATTAAATATACGAAATTAAATTTATTGCCGTATTATCGTCTCCACATTGTACAGTTTAACTTCAAATTACGAGGCCATCTAAAAACCATATCCATGGTCAATCATTCTTAAAAACATTTCCCTTTTAATAGCATATAATATTAAAAACCTATTAAAAAGGTATTGAATCGTCAAGCAATGCGGGGACGGAGCAAATTGGCGTTCCATTTAAACCCACCTTGGCAACGGGACATAGCATGAATCTATAATGTCTTCGAGGACTGACTGAAATTATACTAATTACTTTGATCGTGACTGCTAAATATCTAAGAAATTAAAAAATATGGATATTTGATATCCACAAACCCGCACTGGGCCCGCGTGGTGGATTACGGCCCACTCCCTCTCACAGAGGGGAGGCCTGTGTCCCAGCAGTGGGAACATTATAGGCAGTAATTATATATTATGCATGGAGATTTGACATGGTGCAACATTAGCTAGTGGATATGCCTTATGACATAAATTAAGTCAGCTATAAGTCTGTACCACCATTATGCATTAAAGAGTAATACATAAGTAATATCATCAATACAGGTGTCCATGGCATCAACGGGCCCTATCAGAATAACAGCGCTGCGGTATTTATTTTTTAAATATCGCAGCATTATACTGAGATAGGAGCCTTTTTGGCATCGGCTTTTTTATTTTTTTATATTTTTCTCTTTCTTCTTTTTAGCTTTGTGTCTCGAACGGGAGTATGAACGAGGGCAAACACCGTCTGGTGTGGTCACTCTTCAAACATATCAATGATACTTAGGGTTGATTTTTCAATCGACAGATAATTTTTATTCGTAGAATAAAATTGACGTCTGACAGATTTTGTATGGAAGAACTGTCAAAAATGCAAAATTATTCCACGGATAAAACTTAGTATCTGACGTTGGAAAAATCAGCCCTTAGTGGAATAAATAATCTTGGTGGAAGACACAAAGGGACTTTGATTACAAGAATCGCCGAAAAAACTTCAAAACACTAAATTAGAAACGTAAAGAGGGCAAAATAAACTAGAACTCCGTCTAAAAGGTTTCGATTAAGTGAAGCAGGCGCATATTAGCCGTAAGTTAATTGTCTGAGCGAAGTGTCTGGTATCCATTTCCATTCCGTGGGGCATCAATAAGTGATGCGGATGGTGCGATAGCGTTGGAACGAGATGGAAGATATAGTCAGGTATTTTCAAAATGCGGTGACCATTGAAAAATATGTAGGCAAGTGATAAACAGTCTGTTTTACTCCTGCTGATAATGATAACTAAATGAATGAATAGATTAGGTGAATGATGGTGATGAAGGATGAATAGGTTATTACGAGAAAATAGAATACTTCGAAGAAGTAAAAGGAGGTTAATCCTCATCAGCATGCCTATAATATTCTGCTGAAACTCAGACCTCCCTCTGTTAGAGGTGAGAGAGGGCTGGTAGATCACGTGCCATCGAATTTGTTGTTCTACTTATTTCTTTTCAAAAAGAGGTGTAAATCCTGTTATGAGTAAGAAACCTTACCTTCGGCGGAGCCGTAGCATGTGCCCCATCATACACATACAGATGATCGTTGCAGTCGAGCTGCAGCAGGTCAAAGTGCAGCATAAACCGCTGCAGGATGCTGTGCGTCTGAAACGTCACCGTGCAGTCCAGGTTGCGTTCGTTGCGGGACCAGAGCACGCCTCCGTCAACCTTGCGGTACTGCCGCTGTAAGAAGTGGTCCTTGCATAGGGAATCCATGTAATCTGGGGACAAGAGAAATAGATATTAGCAAAGAATATTTAAAAAATGACAATGTTTTTTCAATCAAAATGGATGGGCGTATTTATTGTCGTACACATTGTATTACTGGTATTCAGCTGCATTCAGTTAGACTGGAGGCCGCCCTCGACATAGTTAGGATAAAGGCTCGGCAGATGATGATTAAATTACAATGTGCCCCACATTGTAATAATGCTCAGCCTACACTTTATGTTAAGAAAGACATTGCACTTGACTAACTAATTAATCCACATAATAAAGTCGATGAAACAGCAAGCTCTGAGCATCGATCGATACGCAAAGTCTTGAGACGACGATAAATTATTACCCTGCCAAACTGAACGAGGTGGATACGACGCAAGACAAACATTCACCTTAAGTCCTCAATGACGGACATTCGATTAACTTTACCCTCCGGAGGGTGACAAGGGACCCCGAGACTTAATATACCATGTATTTGTAAAGTAAAGTACGAAGCATCGTCCCTATGTTATGGTTAGACAAAATACTAGCGAGAAAGATGATTTAGAAGAACTAATATCCATACAGTACTAGTGTTCAGATTAACGTGATAAAGCGTTTTCAATTACTTAATTAATTTATCATAGTATAAATATATCGGGTAGGTATCAAAGGAAAAGTGTTGGAAACCTTTAACCCTATAACTATCTTTTGGAATAATGCTCGTAAATGAATCTGCACATGCATGATCTGCACGAGAGTGACGAATTTTGGACAAAATTGATTGACTACTGAATTATAATTGAGTTGTATTTCTTATTTCCTATCCCAAATTATAACACGATGAATCTTTATCATCCATCCATATCAGGAAGTATCGCATTCCTTTTAGTTATCGCATTGAGTTAAAATACTTTCACACGTTATTCCGGCATTCCCAATCTAATATTAAACTCTCTACTTCATGTTTATAGTTCGAAATCGTGTTGATCTTCTTTCAGATATTGATGAGATAAAGATTAGTTATCTGAGGCAGGTTATCTGTTGGTTTCGTGCCAGTCCTCAGGAAGCTCCCAAGCATACAGAACAAGTGCTAGTCGCAGACTTTGTCTGCATCTTTAGATATTATGTGAGTTAAATCTGCAGTTTCTTGGTGTTGTGCAGTATTGTGTTTGAATAGTCAACATTTTATTTTTTGACATTTTGACATACATTGAAATTTTTCTTCGGTTGTTCAATATTACTTTATACATATAAAGTGTAAGGAAGTCAGAAATTTCAAACATCATCAACATTTTGATTTTCAACTGTGCTAAAATTTGTCATCTTTCAATTTCAGGTCCAACTGCAGCATCGTTCTGATGCTGGTGGTCCTGGTGGCTGGTACATCATCAGCACCAGTCTCTCGACTCCTCAGGACCATAGTGACAGGGGTGACCACCGGCCTGGAGGTTCCTACTGACGCCTTGGCTGGGACTGGAGTCGGAACAGGCTCTGTGCAGCTGGTGATAAATGTGCATACGGACAGTAATGGAAATATAGAAGTGTATCAGAATTAAAGTGGTGAAATTAAGTTGATGAAGAGTGTTTTGTGGGTGGGTGTGAGTGCAACTAAGTTAAGTGTAGAAGAAAACGTTTATATTGAAGGGTTCATTAAATATAAGTGCAAGGTAGGATGTTTGATCACAGTTATAAAGAATAGGCTACAGAAGTGAACGATGCCGTTCCACTATAATTTGAAATATTTTTTTTTTTATTTCTTTTATAAAACGTTGCCCCACACTAGGAAATACTCCTGTATCGTGAGTGCGTTTACAAACATTTAAACACACATACACAAACAGCCAGACCCGGAACATCTACCTGTAGGCAATCCATATATTTGTTCCGTGCGGGAATCGAACCCGCGACACGCAGTGCAGCAGTCGATCGCTCAGACACTGCGCCAACCGTGTCGTCAATACAAATGACACAGATACAGATAATTAAGAGGAAGAAAATAATAAATAAAGATAACAAAAGCCAGGAAAAGAAATACCACAAAATAATCAGCTCCAATTTGGAGATAACCGAGGCAAAAGATCGTGAGATCAGAACGAAAACGTGTGAAAGATAAAAGACGAGATAAGAGAATTGTAAGCGCAATACAGTTTTATTTTATAGAACTTACCATACTGTACAATATACAAACAATACTATCAAATTAATGGATGCTTGGGAACACACGAACAGAGCTCTTTGACTCATTGAAATAATAACATACAAAGGAATCCTTTGAGTGTAAAACGCTTTTGGGAGTAAAATGGTCCTTGAAAAGGCAGAATTTGCTAAAAGAATAGTTAATACAATTTGGTCAAATGTGGGATATCAACAATAAATTGTATTATATTACAAAGATATATTAAAACTGAGCCTGAACAAAAAAATCAGTTTATCGAATCAAACGAGACCTCCTTAAAGAAAATGGCTACAGTAGCAAATAACATACGGAGATTTCAGCAAGTATTTAATAGTGACGTTGCTTTCACTGAAGGAATTCAGCTCAAAGGAATAGCATTCAAATAGATCCAGCGTCTCGAATTTGAGAACATCAAACAAGATAAACAGCACGACACTCAAGAATCCGGCTTTTAAGTAAATATTGAAGTATTTTGCTCTTAAAGATATCGTTTTATCGCAGAGATAAGTAAAAGTAAAAAGTATATAGTAGGTAAGGATTGTTGTGAACAGTTTCTTAAATGTGGCAATTAAATCGTGTCGATCAGGCTTTAAGCTCAACTCTGCTACTCTTCTGCTAGAAAGAAGAAGCAGCATGGAAAGGCAATTAACAGTTGACAAGTACAACTCCGTAAGTCAAACGCAGTTCGCGAAATTTCTCCGAATTTTGTATTGAAAAACGACATGCCTACCCAGACACTAATTGTGACTTTGATTTAAAACTCCATTTGAACAATGGACAGCCTGTAACGTAATTGTTACGAAACTACATAATTGACGAGGATAAATATAGGTTTCCGATATACAATGACTGATTGAAAAAGTTATTCGTTTCATACGGTGAGGACGCACGTATGAATCGAGTAATAGAATCAGAATGATTGTACTAGGCATTTATTATAGTGCTTTATTCAGCAGTTATACAGGGAAAAAAATATCAAAAAAGAAACTGTTTCATAGAAAAGTGTAAATATACCCAATACCTACGCGGTGTATGGTGCATGGAACTACTAATATTTTTTTTTGATAAAATGTTAAAAGGATTAATATGCTGAATTCATGGTTACAGTTTACACTGGTTAATTTTTTTCCTGTATCCCACATACAGGAAAAAAATTAACCAGGCAAACAATATTTTAGGTCAGTTTTTTTTTTTTGTAAACATGGAGTAAACATATAAATAGGGCAGTGCGACAGAGATAGGGGTCGACCGGACTGTATATTATGTATAACAATGTTGTGTATTTAATCATGTTATATTATTGTTTATTGTATAACTCTACAAGTTAGCAATATCGTAACGTCGAGTGTCGAGGGCGTGCACGTTTTTTTGTTATTAAAATTACATTTATCTGTATGTAAAAGCTTGTTGTGTTTTTATATTTTTTATTAAAAATAATATTAAATTAAAAGTTACTTGCATCTTTTTTATTTATTTATGTACATGATTTGGAACTTTGTAATGACAGACGGACTCTTACTTATGACCATGTCTGACCATAACGACTAGAGGGCTCTTTTTAAAATAATAAGGATGGTTAAATCGCGCTGATTAATTGACATTAGTCCGACCTGAGTATGGCTATATTACACGATATTTAGACTGCAGTGATAGAATGTCAATAGTTCTGTAAAATATTGATATTTAGTCACATCAGGATTACGGATAGACTGGCCCCAACATAGTTCAATTCAATTCAATTATTTATTGCAATGATCACGTGTTTTACAAGATCTTATTAATAATCACAAGTTCGTCTAGTCTAGTCTCGGCAAATGATAATAAGAACAATGAACACCATCCCTTGCTACCCAATAACCATTTACATATTAGAAACCGAAGATTGCCGAAATCAGCCGACGTCAGCCGAAGCGGTCACGTAAAATGGTGGATGGGCGAGGCTGATGAGGAACCACTAGGCACCGTTACTACTAGTCCATCAAATCAACGGTAATGTTGGTTTAGGAGGAAAAACGTAAAAACAAACTCACTGATAGGGTAAACATGGTCTGTGGTTTTTGTTTATTTTTTTCACTAACTTTTGTATACAGGTAACAATTATAAGATCTCTTTTATCTCGTTAAAATGATTTGAAAATTTATTGAACTGTTTTTTTTTAATTTTATTTCGGAGTTTTGTCATTCACAACCAATATTTTAAAGGCAAATTGCATTTTTTTTAAACTTTGTTTAGAAACCTTCATGTCTTAGAACCAAAAATTCGAAGACATTTGACATCCACCAACCCGTACTGGGCCCGCGTGGTGGATCATGGCCCACTCCCTCTCATAGAGAGGAAGCCTGTGTCCCAGCAGTGGGAACATTATAGGCTGATTATGATGATTTTAAAGGCAATTCGAGAAACAATAAACGACTGCTTTCTCATACAAGAACCGATAACAAGGAACTGTGTCCATCAGGTGGGCGATAAACGCTACAAGTAGCAATAACCACCAAGCAGACATAACATCACGTAATATTTACTGCCCCATCCCCCATCCCTTCATCCCTCACGTTAAATTATAATGAGGCTATCCAACCACTGGTACACTGTTGTGGAATAGCTTCATTATATTTTTATTATTCTATTTATAAACAGTCTATTGTTTATGGTGGAAGTTACAAATTCATTTAAATGATTATATTTTATAAAAACCCCATAAATAAAGAATATTATTGTTATGTACTTTGATAAACATTAAATTTATTATTGACTAATATATAAATGAACACTAAATTATTGAATACTACTGTAATGTTGCAAAAGTCTTTAAATTATTGAATGCCTAAAGGCGGGTCATAGATGTACTTTTTTTTTCCGGATGGGAAATCATCAAATGACCCCTCCCGCTCTGGGTGGAGCGGAAGGGAGTGTCAGACTCTTACTGACTAAAACCCACCCATGTTCCTTCCTTCGCCCTTTATGTTCCGGGGTAGCGGTAACCCTTTCGGACAATCCCGCTGGTCATAGATGTACTTCAGTTTATAAACTGTAACACCATATTTTTACCTGTGTACCACAATAAACAATTTGAATTTGAATTTAAAGTTGCATTTATTTTCCAAAGTATTTAGGTTACAATATGGCTGATCGGTCGTGAAAGAGCGAGACAGCAAAATCCATGAGCAGTCCAGACAAACTGCTACGTTCCGGTATCACAGATATTATGTCCAGTTCAAAACTTTTCAATCTTAATTTTTCCTATTTCCATAATAATGGCTATTGTATATTTGTGGTGTTAAATATCAGGAAAAATAAATGTCAGGGCAATAAAGGCCTTTTTGGTGCAGCCGTGAGTGAGCACACTTGCCTGCGAATTTCTTACATCGGATTTTCACTTTTTATTTGTATGTATCTGATGTATTTTGTTAATTTTATTTTTTGTTTTTTTTTTTTATTTATTTTAGGAAAACAGCTTACAGCTAAACAGATACAGTAAATAATAGTTTATATAAAATATGGCCAATTACAAGTTTCCACTTGTAGTATATAAATCATATGAACAGAAAAAAAAACATGTACGAGTTCCGTCTATATGTAGTGGCCACCACTGAGGTGTGCAATAAATGAGGTCTTTGTAAAGAACACAGACAGCACTCGCAGTCCGATTTTGTGTAACAATTCGTTCGTCAATTAAACGACATAATTGTCTGTGTCTCTCTGTGCTAAATAAATGTATTTTCTTTTCTCTTTCTTCTTCTTTGTCCAGCAATGGGACAAGACAGCATCACAAAACAAAAAAGAATCACAATACAAATAACGCACATGTAAAGTATTACAATTTTTTATGTAATTTTGTTTGCAATAATTATTAATTTAATGTTCCTACAAAAAAGTCAAAATAGCGGCCAGTGAGACAGTGACCACGGTCAAATCTTCACCCTGTATAACATAGCCATACACAAAATGTATGGGAAGCGGCGCATCTGACATACATCTGCGTCCCCTTCCTAAGATCAAAGGGACCTTTCTACCTACCTACGCATACCTACCTACCCCACATTAATCCATCTAATAAGCGAGGGCCACAATCTTGGGGCTCGCCCGTGTACAACGCGTCGTGGCCAACACATTGACCCACATACGAAATCAGACAGCCGTTTGACGTATATAGCTGGCTTGGTTGTGCTACTCGCCTCCTAACGCCTCTTCGAGCTAGCGATGGAACGAGAACAATTACGACTGCCGATGACTGTCTGGCAATCGGTTGGGTCAATATAGTTATACAGCTAGTTAGAATTAGGTGTAGTTTAATTGGAACAATTATATGAGCTGTTATGACTCTTTTATGACGTAACTTCACAACCGTTCTTCCCCAAAGGGTTGGGTTAAGGGTGTGTTTTCATAGGTTAGTCATTCTCCAACCCTAGGGCCCTGTTAGCCATTATTATTTCATTTCGGATAAAGCATGACGCTATACGTGCTACATAGTACCTACGCTCTTTCTTGCGGTGGGTACTGTAAGGTGTGTATTTGTAAACCTTTTTCAACTGTAGAGAAAATATTAGCAATATATCTTTATATGCTTCAGCGATAACCATTATTCCAATCCGGCGAAGTCTAAATGGAGGGTAATGTTTTTGCTTTAGGTTCACTATCGGCACACACAAGAACCGTACCGGTTGCGAATTATAAAATGATTAGACACAGTGTGTGAACTAATGCTATTAATCTAATAAAGATATATTAAAGAGATTTTCATTATTGGAAGTACACATATTTAATATGTGTACTTTTATCCACTCACGGAACATTCTCCCTAACGAACGTCTACAAGCACCTCGAAGCTATTCAACAAACCTCACTAAATATTACATTATAACAAAAAGCCTGGTACCGAACCCTAGCGCGTCGCTCTAATTTGCTCAGGCTTTTTGTCTAACCCTTCGGCGTCGGTAATAACCCAGTTTTTACACAAGTCCACCTTTCTGCCGTAGCGGCGGACGAAAGGGTTATTTGCCGACTTACTTCTCTTTGAATGATGTGAAAATATAATGAAGTCAAAAATTGGCGCTTATATTTAAAAGGGTCTTATATGTGTCCTGTATACGTGCTTAGGGTGTCTGTATGTATGTGTGAGTGAAGGATTTAAGAGCAGACATATCGCAGGTGCGGGTTAAGTGTAAGTGGGGAGGTGAATATATATGAGAACCGCTTGACGGAATACGTTGCGACACGAGTTTATCCATCTCTTAAGTTGACAATGATATTTTGATGAGTTTCAGATTATAATACACCATGCTCATAATTTATCGGGACTGGGACCTACGTCCATCCAAACCAGAACATAGCAATATTGCTCGGGGGCAGAAATAGGTACACATACTGATAGAACGTTCGCGGTTAAGCATTTTCACAAACTTTTCTAGTACTTCAATCTATACGCCTAGCCTGCCTAGGTAATCGGACGCAGCTGAATACCAGTATTTTGCAAGGAGCGACTGCCTATCTGACCACCACGACTAAGTACGATAGGTACCCCTTTATAAGACTGGTTGTCAGACTTTTGGGTTCTGATTACCCGTAATGACTGTGAAAGATCTACGAACCGACCGATAAGACCGCCCATTGTGTCACCTCTAGGTAACATTTCTTCATTTATATCCGTAATACACACATCAGAGAGGCAATTATTGTAATTTTAAGAACGTTCATAGTCTGATGTCAGTCTCAATCTGCAAAAAAATACCTCTAATTTCCCTACATTTTTGTCGCTGAGATGAGATTACGACTAGATTTTGAACCTTTTTTAATTACGGGAATTGACCTGCTGTTGTACATAAAAGTATTCTATCTATCTCTCTACGAATGACAACCGGGACCATCGGCAGGAGACAGAAATAAGTACGGTGGCATTTTCCCAAACTCTTCTAGTACTTAAAAGATGTAAATCATTCTAGATGTACTCTCCCTCACTAGCTCGTATAATACAAGGCCTGTCCGAATTATGATTACTCTTTTTTATGGTCCGTAAACCAGCGTCCCTCATAAATAACGTTTAATAGAGAATTTTTAATTTAACAAAGTAAGGCTGCCTACTATTTTCCTTTTATTATAATTTATTACTTGCTGTGCCCGTGGCGATGGAGGTTATTATTCATTTATACTTTTGTCTCTTCAATTCAGTCTCTAAGTACCTTAGCAATTAACAAGTAAATGATGTTTTGTCCCTAATTTCGTTACGGCGGCATAATACGGCGTTCATCTTTTATCATAAGATTCTATCCTATTTTCCTACACAGTGTCACATATTTTCTGAAGTCCTTGAAAACCTCTCAACTGTTTATTCAGACGAAACGGATATCTATTCAACGTTTTAGGTAAAATCTCTTCCTTAACTGAGTGTTCAGAAACAATAATCGAAAAAATAGCACTATCGAATAGATACATAAATTTAAGAAATCTCAGAAAAGGGGGTAAGTTAACATACCTACTTTTTTTTGTGTTTTAACCTTGATCATTTCTTAGAAACCAAAGATAATTATCGTAGGTAGGTTATGGTAGCGCACTTCATAAATTCGAGTAAATTACGCGTAAAGGCTCGTTGACGCGTAAAATGTGCAGTGTCACCGCAACCCACGCGAATGTGGAGACGCGTAACGCGCATATACGCGTTACATGATAAGGCGCATTAATGCTGGCTCCGTTTACTCCCAAAAGCGACGTGAGCGAAGCGAACTGTCGATGTAAAAAGTGCCTATCGCCTTTTCTAGGGTTCCGTGCCGAAAGGGTGTCAATGGGACCCTTATACTAAACCTACGCCGTCTGTCTGTCTGAATGTCACAAGGTTGTATCTCACGAACCGTACAGTAGCCATTTAATGAATAATTAATTGTAACAGAATACGTGCAAACAACAAACAGTAAGTTTTTGTGGTACGGACTCCACGATGTGCGCAAGTCCGACTCGCAATTGGCCGGTTCTTTTTTTGGGACAAGCCCGCGACCAATTCCCATCCACTGAAAGCCAGAATTTACAGTGGCAACCAACTATAAAATTGTCGAGACAATGAAGCTGAACGAATCCCAGACAAATGATTCAACTGTAGAATATAATACTCTTCATACTATATACATTATACAACATAGAAATTACAGATATGTAGAAATTATACGTAGGGCGACACCAACCAACCTTTCAACTACCACCAATCTCTTTTCCCAGCATTTTAACGTAACTAAAAATTAATTAACATTGCCAGAATAGCTACTAAACGTAAGCTGTTCAAATATGGGCACCGGCATCCCAATCCCGAATGTAATAAAAACCGGGTGGATATAAAGCAAGGTACATAACACATAAAACAAACACGTCGCCACTAAATCGCTTCAAAAAACTCGTGTGTACACCCTTTAACACTACAGACAGCACTTGAAACTAAAACTGTCGAGGAGGGAAAGAGTGCGCGATACATAAGTGCCTAAGTTAGAGCAGATAAAAAAGTTTTCAACTTGCAATAATGCACTAAGTTGTTGTGGGGCGCTACCAACTACTATTACACTCTTGTACTACTTTGAGTGTGCCAACAGACGTGTAGGTAGATTCAAAAGGAAGTTTGTTTATTTTAAGAATTAATAGCTACACTTTTAATTCCTTTTTCTTAGTTAAATTTCCATTGTAACGATTGAAGTCCACTTGAAGAAAATATGTATGATACTCAAGAGTTTCGTGAGATTATATGTTTAAGGTTTTATATGAAACCTTTTAGTCTATCGGATAATGGTCTGGAAAGCACTTCACTCATCCTAAACGAAGTCGGGAGTACACCCTCTTTAGAAGTAGGGGGGTGAGGCGGAGGGTGGAGAGCGGAGGGTATCGACCCGCGCCATCATACCGCTGGGTCGTTCACCCCGCGCCCCGCGTAGCCGTACCGTAGGCGGCTACGGCGTAGCCTCGTAGCGTCGTAGCTACCAAAGGCATTTTTTTCCTTTTTCCTCTGTTTTGCTCCAATATTGAGGCTGTTTGTTATTTGTTTTTAGGACAATGTAAGTATTAGAGTAGAACGTTTGTCGTTATGGGTTCTCGTTACAAATTCAACAGGGCTTAGTATTGCGGAGGAGAATATTTTTATGGCACTTTGATAAGAGCCGCCGCTTAGTAGCAAATCTGAGTGGAAGGTAAGATATACGCTCATCTAATGATATTTGTACGCATGTTTTTTTTTATTAGAAGGTATTAGAGAATAACGATCATCTAAGGAAGAGGTGCTATTTGTACCTGTATCAGTTCTCAAGCAGGCATTTTACAAGATTCAAATTGGTACGTAGTTCTGATTATTACAGGCCGTTTTATTCTATAAACTTAACATGGATAATGTCCAATAGGTACCTAGCAGGAATACAATCAGGACCGTAGACAGCCCGGGTACCGGGTGCGGTAGTGCGGTCCCCATTGTACCCAGTTACTCACACTTCATCAATCTAAGCTTTGGACCCGTTGGGAACGTCATTCTATATTCATCGCATCCGGAATATTCTTCTTCCGGAATATTCCGGAATATTCGTCTTTGATACTTTCAATGGACAAAAATATGGATATATAAAGAATCTATAGCAAAACTTAGACATAATTATAGTAAGCAGGTACCATAATCTATCTTTGACAAAATATAGATATACAATGTGTAACTGAATTAATGCGTATTGTGAAAGTAGTTTGTTCAGAATCGTTTACTGCATTGATTTCTGTTGTTTTTAATATAGGTTTTTTTATACTAAAAATGATTAAAACTATGTAAATTACAGTCATACTTCCGATGTACAGTCAAAACAAACTAAAATGGACAAAGTACCTACCACGCTAGACCTTTCAACGTGTGCGACTGTGTGCGTGCTTAGATTTGTAATGTGACCAGAATTTTCTCCTACAGTCAGTTTAACTGATTTCATAAAAATAAATAAATAAAATAAAATCCATTTATTTCAGGTTTTCCCATATTACTATCACAAGTTACAAAACACGGGATCAATACAAATCACAATATAAAAAATAAATACAATGTCATCAAATCATAAATACAGTGTCAAATAAAAATAAAAATAAGCAACGCAATGTCAAATAAAAATAAAATAAAAAATTAAAATTAATCGGAAATTAATAATAAAAAATACAAATAAAATAAAATAATAATATAAATGAATAAAAAACAGCAAATATCACGTCGTTCGTTAACACATACCTACTCAGCCTATAATGTTCCCACTGCTGGGACACAGGCAGTGGGAATAAACAATGTTTATACATAACAGTAAAAATTAAATGTGTGTATTATGATTATAACATAATATTCTGATTGGGGTGTTTCGTGGTGTGCATTCATTCCGGGACATGTTGTAGAGACAAAAGTAAGTACTCCTAACTTCAAAACTTATTACACAAAAGCCGTGTCCGCGACTTTACACTCAAGACATATCGTCAACTGTTCTAAATGAAAGTTATCCCATGTAGGTACTTTCTAAGATCAGCCGGTCTATTCCGTAAAAATCTCACCGTGAAAATTCATGTGAAGTGAGCTGTCAATGGTGCCAATGTCTACAGTATCAGGTGGAAGGATATACATAGCTCACTTCGCCTACCTTTTCACGGTGCGTTTTTACAGAATAGCTCTACTGGCTTAGCTATTGGCAAAATTCATCAAAAGAAGTTCTTATAAAGGGTAAAAATCTATTAATTAGAACCAGAAAATAGCAAAAATCGGCAATATATTCCGGGACCCGATGCTCTTGCCTACAAATGTAAAGTCAAGTCAATTTGTTGTTAAGCAAATTCACTATCAAGTTGTCCGTATATTCAAATTTGAACTGTCATTCTTTGACAATTGCAAGAAACTATAACATGGCAAATTGACGACGGGTGCCAATGTCCTATTAACAATTAATTTCCCTGACTTTATTCAAAATTAAAATATTTTATTTCACATAAACATACATGGACACATATGAAACGTCACAAGCTAGGCACGGTTCCAATTGGTCGTTTCCTATGGAGAAGAGTCGGCAAGAAACTCCATGGTTACTCTTTAAAAAATAATTGGCGTTTACAATGTTGATAGGTATGGGAGAACAGTGTAGGTCTGTTAACAAGTACCAGGTTCTTAGCAAAGTAGGAGGTGTCTACAAGTACCAGGTACTGAACAGAGTATTCGACAAGGAAGTATGACGATTATACCAAATAATCCCTAACCCCTTCCGCCATACCGGTCTCCTATAAGCCATGTCCAGTAGTGGATGTTCACGTCCAGTCGAGAACACAAGTGTCCGCGGACATCGCAGGTCCCATGTCTGTGACGTCATTAAACGGGCGAGGACACGGGCCGCGCTTGTAAACACCACGTTACTGCACTATTCAGCGCTTTATGTCCTCACTAAATTGCGAACAGTGGCCATTCAACTGGGGAATAGAATAGAACATGTTTTGTGTACGGTTTGAGAACTTACTTCAATAATTTGTGTCTACAAGACGCACACACCTATTATTCTCCTCAAAATACCATTTCAAACATTTGGTCCTTTCGTGATGACGTGATCTGACCAATATGATGTCTGGGCTTTACATAGAAGAGACTGTGTCTTCTGAGTTGGTTTCGGTGTTTCTTCTCAGAGTCGGTAAGGAAACACCAACGTCATCTGGTTTTTAAAATGTTATTGAAGTGTAAAACTGTTTGCATAAAACTATGTACTTAGGAACGGAAATAAACATCATCTTATATCATAATGGATTTTAATTACTCTATCCGCAGCAGCTGATGATAGATATCCCAATACAGCTACGCTTCAAGTAATTACTAGGTACAGTTGTAGACGGCACACGGCAGACGAAACGGCACCCGGTAGACCAGACGGATCGGCACCTTGCCGACCAGACGGTTCGGCGCGAATGGATCGCAGATGTTTGTTACTATAGGTACTGTCATCGCAGACAGACAGACACCTGACACCTACGAATAGGGAATAAAACAACCACATTTAATCCCCCACCCTGGAAAATTATAACAAAAACAAAACATCACGCTTGTTTCCTACAAAGGATTAGGCAGAGGTGTAGCTTACGGTAACCCAGATTTCTAAGACCTATGTACTTAATAGGGAGCGAACCTGCAAGTATGTCACATCTAAGTACCTCTATTTTCTTACACATATCGAAAAACCCTCTGATCGAAACTTAAAACGAATCTTACTTACAAATTCAACCTAACCCTCCCACTTAGGGAGCCTGTCCAATAATACGCCAATAATGTACCAGGACGCGCGTATTGCGTATTTTGAGCACGTTCCTATATTACTGAACGGTATTTACAATATACGTGCGGCTTTGGCTTGTCTATCAAGGCCGCTATTATTATGTGCAGGAAATAATAAATTATTATTATTTACATTCAACATCATATTTCTAAAAATGGAGCGAGGCGTGATGGGTTTTGGCAAATTATGTTATGTATAAAAAATGATGAATCATTGTTTCAAATATAATAAGCTCCAGAATAAAAATCTACGCAACCTCAAAAGGGTTCTAAAAATAAATGCCCAAAAATAGGTAATCGTAAAATATTCTTGTTTTATCAAAAATGAAGCACTTCGGTAAATTTTAACTGTGTCCAAGATTAGAAGTTTTGCCGGATGTATGACAGTAGGCGCTACTTCTACCTCATGTTATAAGCATTTATTGACAATACCAATATAAAATGGTACTACTTGAATGAAAACCTACACAATTAATATCCACAGACTGCTACAAAGTTCCATCTAAAACCATAAGCGGGAACTTGTTTGTTGCGCTGTGGTGTTCCAGGATGTTAAAACAATATTGTTAAAATCTTCCGACACTTTACGATCTGTGCGATCCTCATGGAACAATGCAATCTGCTTAAAAGGTCCCATTACGTAAGTGTAGCCTGAGAACTTATGGTAAACACACACACGCATATATTACACACTATGACATTATGTCATCAAAACATCAGCTTGTACGATAGTCATCAGTGCGTATCAACCAGAGCTACTCAACTCTTGGATCGTTAGGTTTTTGTGGGTTCCCTAGGTATCCATGATCGTGCCTATGATGCAGGCAGAGTTTAAGAAGAAATCTGCGTGTGAACAGATGCCCGACTACAAACATTGTTCAATGGGCAGGGGCACGCCAAATAATATCAACCATCTGGCACTGGCTGGAGGAGCCGCCTTTTTTCAAAGGCGGAACTTTCACCTTATTCCTCCGTTTCCAAAATCAAATTATATGCATAAGAAGATCATTCGCGATCACATTCGTAAGAAGCTGGCAGTATCATTACAAACTTTAGGGCTTTCCATGTTCAGGGCCTTATTTGTTTTAGTATATAATTATATTCGTGCATATAAGTGATTTATTGGTTATATAAATTATATTTATAGTTTGTAATAGGTATGTGTATCTTTATATTGAAATATATATTTTTTCCTAAATTTTTCGTAATTGCACATATTGTACCACTCTTTGTCTCTGCATCACCGAAAGGTTGACTGGTAGAAAAGGCATGCATTAAGTCCACCTTTATACATTTGTGAGCTTGTGCATCTGCCTAGCCTTTTCCCAACTATGTTGGGGTTGGCTTCCAGTCTTACCGGATGCAGCTGAGTACCAGTATTTTACATGGAGCGACTGCCTATCTTACCTCCACAACCCAGTCCCACCCGTACCCAGTGGGTAATACCCCTTGGTAAGACTAGCTGGACACACTTTCGGGCTTCTGACAACCAATAACGACTTGTAAAGATCCACGAATGACATCCGACAGTAAAGTATTTAATAAAGAAATAAAAATCGGCCACCGATTGCCGGTCATCACAGTCTACCTACAGTTCTGTGCCCCTGGTAGGCAGATCTTATCGTGTATCGGCAGTCAAAGGAAGCTGCGAGCTATAATTTTCCCCAAATTGCTATATTGCGTATTTCACGCACGTATCCCGCGTATCATGCGTATTTACATTTAATTTGACACAGGCCTTATCCCGCAGTTGTACTCTCTCAACGAAAGTGGACGCTATTCGGAGATGGCGGGTACCTCGAAACCATTCCTGGGTAAGTCTTATGAGTATTTTTAACGCAATTTTCAAGATATCGATACGTGAATAACAACATACATATAATCCAACAGTATTCTCCTTGAACGAGGCGAAAAATAATTTACATGAAATGTACTGGATTTGACATGTGCCAGTACTTACTTTTTTATGATAGTTCTTTATGTCGGAGTGCAATGGGAGGGTTTGCCACGCCCTTTATATCACGCCATTTAAGGTCATGAGAGCAGATGCTTTTACCCTTTTCCTCAAAATAAGATTTGCATGCCCATCGTTGATACGAGGGTGGAGTGATAAGTCTGGTAAAAATTAAACAAGGAGTCAATTTTATTTAATTATTATTATTTATTTTTCAACGTAGTTTCCTTGTAAGTTATAAAACGACGCAAAAATTCGGTTTTATACCGTTGAAACAACGCCAAACCTGCCTCCGAAGTGGTCACACGCATGCGTTTTTGATCAACAGTCAGTAAACGCGGCACCCGTCGCGCGGATCGCTTCTTCATATCTAAATGTTGATGTAAGATATTGCGAACACGTTCGTCTGAGATGCCTACTAATCTCGACTATCTCCCTTACTTTTACTCTTCGGTCGTTCAACACTATATCGTGGATTTTAGCGATCATCTCTGGAGTAGTGACCTCAACTGGGCGTCCTGGACGCACAGCATCACTTGTGCTTGTACGACCACACCGAAAATCGTTGAACTACTTATGAATCATTTTAATCGACAGAGCCCATAATATTTATCAACTTTTTTGTTTCGTTTCCGTTATAGTTTTTTTGCGCAAAAAATAATGTTTAATCACGACACGAAATTTACTTTTCTCCATCTTTGCAAAAACGTGTTCAGTTGTTTTTCTTAAATGGCTATCAAAAAAAAAAAAAACTAACTGGCAGTACTGGCTGAAAATTATAATTTAGTCCCTTCAAAAGAGTTGTGAAGAAGGAGGTTCCATGCAATTTGCTATAATTTTATTCCAAAATAGATTTTTACCAGACTTATCACTCCGCCCTCGTATCATCAAATATCATCTCACAAAATTCTGACAAAATAGGTGTCGTAAAAGGAGGCGGGACTATGAATAAAAATCTACGCAAGAAACGTCCCAAATTCAGGCAACGACGGGTTCAAAAACTAGTGCGGGGGTAGTTCGGGGTATTTTTATATTCGGTGCGGACCGCGGAGGGGCGAGAGTGGTATCGACAGCCATCTTTTTGCCCCCAGCGAGATTAATTACGAACGTCCCGCCGTGATTAATGTTCCGCGCTAAAAATGTTTGCAAACTGAAATCAATTTTGTCTTGAAAACATCGTTGGTGTGGTAGACTTGCTGTTAAGAGTGTGGGTATTGTATTTAAAATAGATAGCGTATGCATAATCAACTAATGTTGAGCTGTGTATTTATCCCGTATGTTGCACCTGCCATGTTTTGTCCTGGTAGAAAATGCCTCAGGCATTAAGTCCGCCTTTGTACAGTTTTTTTTTTTTTACTCTATAACTGGGACCAAATAATGATTGGGACATAGGCCTCTTCTCTGTGAGAGGGAGTGGGTCGTAATCCACCACGCGGGCCCAATGCGGGTAGGTAGATGTCACATGTCTTCGAATTTTTGGTTCTAGGATTCCTAGGCCGGTTTCCTCATGATGTTTGTTTTTGTTTTGAGAGCAGTGGTGATGAATTAATTTACACAAAGTAAACCGCCTGTCTGGGCTCGACAACTACAACTCGTAAGTCGCGGCAAAACAGACATTATATTATAATACTAGCTTCTGACTGCGGCTTCGCCTGCGTGGATGTTAAAAATTATCCCACGGGAACGTGCTACCGGGATAAATAGCAGCAGTTAAAGCGTGAAAAGATAACAGAGAGACATAAAATAAATGCAATTTTATTTTTATTTTTTATTAATCTATTTTTTATGAGTATGATTCTAATATGTCTAACTTAAAAAATAATATTTATTCATTTATTAGGTATTATTATCATTAATTTGAAATACTCTTTTATATTTATAATTAGGAGCTTGTGGCTAAGTAATAACAGCCGCGCGGGTCGATCGATCAGGTTAAGCTACGCTTACCGCGGTTGGTTCGTGAATGGGTGACCATCTTTACTTATTAAGACCCCTCCGTGCCTCGGAAAGCACGTTAAGCCGTAGGTCTTGGATCGTTGGCAGTCGTTACGGGTCGTCAGAAGCCCGAAAGTGTGACAACTAGTCTTACCAAGGGGTATCATATTACCCAGTAATTGGGTTGTTGGGTTGTGAAGGTCAGATAGGCAGTCGCTTCATGCAAAATACTGATGCAAAATATTCAGCTGCATCCGGTTAGACTGGAAGCCGAACCCAACATAGTAGGGAAAACGCTAGGCAGATGTTGACTTATAATAAAAAAGTAATATCTACTTAATAGGTAGGCAATGCACTAATTATTGCATATTATTGTATTGTTCCTATATGCGAATGAAATGATCTCAACTAAAAGTGTTAGTCCTCTAGTATAAAAATAAGCACCAATTTCCCTGACCTGACCCTGACGCATACGCACAATGGTATAATATCGGTCATTACGTGCTCCATTCTCGTTCAAACTACTCATTCTTTGACTGAACACCAAAGTGACAAGTGATTCCATTTTCAAATCTGTATTTTTTCCGGTTTTTTGTATTTGAACGAGGAAAACAATTCTGCTGTGAGCGATTTTATTTTCTAAAAGTGTACTCTCAAAAGTTTGAAATCGACGGTGTTAATGGCCAGTTTCAAATATTTGTTAGGGCCGATTTTTTGGTCCGTAGTTAAACTCAAACAATTGTTAAAAATAGTAATACTTAATGGTTAAATTTTTACAAAATGTTTCTTTTTATTCATTTTAATTTATCTAATGATATAATATCATTGCTAATGGTCGAATAGTTGACTATTAGTTAAAAAATAACCATTAGTGTCCATTAGTTATACTAACAATTGATAAAAAACACCTTTTGCAAAAAATTAACCATTAGTTACTATTTTTAACCATTGGTTGAGTTTAACTACAGATCAAAAACCGGCCCTTAGTTAACTAAACTACAATGATTTAACTGTATGTGTAAAAAGTAAACAACGTTCCAGATAATTTTTTAGTCTGTTACTCGTATTACCTATAGGCTCTAATGAACATAATTTCATTATAATATTTATACTTCGCGTCAGTGTCGTACTGCTGAGTGTTTATTATACTTGTTTTGTATTTCTTGTTTTTTTAAACTACTTGTTTTGTATTGAAGTTGAAGATTCCCAATAATGATTACAGTACTTAAAAGTGAGTGATTTTTATGTTTAAATATCTTTTCACGGGTCACTCATGTTTACAAATATCAAAATTGCACTCGTGTGAGCTTTAAATCGCTTGGCGAGACTCACCCGCGAGTGTCGCATGAAATTCATTCTCGCCTTTCGACGGTCGAAAAAGTCTCCTTGTGCGATGTAAACGAGGCTTAAGGCCCATGCTACTGCTACACTATCGCGATAACGAGAACTGCACTTCGCAAACCACTCAACGTCTCGATGTACAACAGAGAGCGCGCGAAGAGTAGTTCGCGTTATCGCGACAATGTAGCCGTAAAATAAGATCATTATGATCCTCCTGTTACGACCAATTACGATCACCATTGTGTGGGCCAGGCGTGGTGATTATGGTAATATACTTACGTCCTATGATCATATTGACCATGCATTGTGATGCTACGGCTACATTATCGCGATAAAGCGAACCATACATCGCGCGCTCTCTTTTTGCAGGGGAGACGTCGAGCGGTGTGCGCATAGATATAAGAAAGTTCTATGGGTGTGCGAAAGCGTGAAGTGTAGTTCGCCTTATCGCGACAAATGTGGCCGCAGCATGAAGAGTACTCCTGATAACCCTCTATCCATGTGTCTGTGATATGATTGGGTTAGCGTCAAAAGTGCAACGAATGGGGATCGAGCTGACGACCTCTCAATTGGACACATTTTATGACGGGTTCACAGGTAGAGCCCGTCCTAATCTATGTACTGTCAAAGATTTGGACAGACATCAAGCAACTTCCACACAACTCTTGAGCCACCGTCAATTCTGTCGTCGTGTCCTGATGACGCGCACTGGCACCAACAGTATTCTCAGTATGTTCGCGGATTCCCCGATGTTGTGGAGGTGGATGCAACTCCACGCTGAATTTTAATTTTAATTGCATGTTAAACTGTCTGTACCTACTAGCACTAGAATTTAAGTAAAACTCTATGGACTCTGTGGAAAAATAAAAATATTATATTCTATTATTTCAAAAACAAATAAAATGCTGGTATTCAGCTGCATCCGGTTAGACTGGAAACCGACCCCAACATATTTGGGGAAAGGCTGGGCAGATGATGATGAATTTCGGTTTAATTCAATTAAAATCACAAAAAGATGGCAAGCATAAAAAACAGCGACTTTTTAGCTAAATCGTCATAATATTCAACTAGATATTCTTTTACTAACAGCTGCTGGTCTACAAACATCGGAAACTGTGTTAACTTTCTCCAATTTCATGACCATTCATTCCACTGCTCATAGTTGCGCTTGCAAACTCACCTGGATTATCATCATCATCGTCAGCCTATAGCAGTCCACTGTTGGACATTAGCCTCTCCTATTGCACGCCATTCAACTCGATTTTCGGCAACTCTCATCCAGCTGCTACCAGCCATCCTGCGAAGATCGTCGCTCCACCTAGCCTGAGGGCGTCCCACCTTACGTTTACCGATTCGCGGTCTCCACTCAAGAACGTCTACCCCCGCGGTCATCGGTTCTACGCCTAATATGGCCGGCCCATTGCCACTTCAGCTTGCTTATTCTGTGAGCTATGTCGACAACTTTGTACGTATTACAGATTCGGTAATAATCAATAAAAACAAGTACATGATGATATCGGGCACATATCACATAGCTAATGAGCCTTGGAATAATAATTATTATAATCCATAATCAATACGAACAGAACAACATGATAATATTTTAAAAACAAGAAACGTATCTATTTTCCTGTTTCTTCCTATCGTCATATATCGAGCTTAGTTCAGCTAGATGTTAAGATCCCATGCTCAATCGATATCAGTTTGATAAAAACCGGCTAAGTTTAAGTTGCGCCTGCGTAAGGGTTCCGTACAAAAACAAAGACAATAACAAAAGACCGTACAAAAGCAAATAATATCGACCGTAGAAAAAAGTATGTAGTTTTTTTTTTATTATTATAAGAAAACTAAGTGAATGTATTGTAATTTAATGATGATAATTAAGTCCTATCTACCCATGCTCACGATTTAATTCAACACCCTGATTGCGTAACACACTATAAATCTCAATCTGAATCATTTTGAACGATATTGCTAATCCATTGCTTCATACATGTTCGAAAAATTGGTCTGCTCATAAACGTATTCCCAATGAATGTTGTTGAACTGTCAAAAATAAACCCATAGCTACTGATAGTGTGTTACACAATTGCCCCGCAGGCTACTTTTTTTATAATTTGAGCATAACATTTTTATCTCCTTGCTCTATCAAACAGTTTCGGAGAAAATTTCATGTGACAGACAGACAGATATTGAAGTGATTTCAAAATTAAGTGTTTCGTTCTTCCAAATCTGATGCGGAACCTTTTAATAAGCACATACATAGGTATCCGCGATGTAGATACGCTATATATTAATCCTAGATTACGCCACAGGTCGTCAGCAGTCGCACAGTGCAGACCTGAACATGAAGACGTTGCATAAAATTTTACTGACCGTGGGGTCAGTGGCCCTGCTGGGTTCAATTGGAGGTAATTATTTAATTTTAAATGTTGTGTCATTTTTATAAAAAGTATCATTTATTTAACTAACTTCCGCCCGCGGCTTCACCCGCGTGTCACGTCGATATAAAGTATATATGTCCTTCTCCAGTGCTCAAAGTATGCCTTTACCAAATTTCATCAAAATCAATCCAGCCGTTTTGAAAATTAGCCGGATCAAACAGACCGACAATAAAAAAAAAAATAAACATCCGAATTGAGAACCTCCTCCTTTTTTGAGGTCGGTTAAAAACATAAAAAATTGTTGTTTTGGTTATAAGTACCTACCGTATATACTTTCATATGCATTTAGTAAAAAACTGTTATATTAACATTACAAACAGATACTTCAATTTTATTCATTTGTATTTATTTTGTATATAGATTTAATTGAACAGAGAAAAAAATGATATTTGCTTGGACGTGTAATAAGCGTTGCAGGAAACGCTGCTTTCAAATTGTTTTTAAAGTATAATTATGTTTTTACTTTGAGCATGGAATTATCTCATGAAATTATTTTTCATTGAGGGAAAGCTCTTCATCTTCATCACGCCTTGCAAAGATCCTCCACGGAACTCGGACGTTTAAGCGACATCTAAAAACAGGATGGCAGGGATAGCGTTCAAACTATAACCGTGAATTCAGCAGATGATTTTAGACCCCCTAGAGTAGACATTTTTGGTTGGAGATGACAAAAAAAAATCCTAAACCTACGCGGTCAAAATGTATGGAAAAGCAATGTTTTTTTATAACCGTCGAAAAATCTCAATGATGGTTCAGAATCATGTACTGAATCTATGGGTACAGGCTGCGCGTCGATCTCCCTGCCGTCCTGTACATCTACAGTCACTCGATATATTCCCACAAGCACGAAACTTGGCAGATGTATCCATCACAGTTACTTCAACAAAACAAGCTAAATTAATTACGAAACAAAATTCAAAACTACGTGAAACTAAAGCACAGTAAACATCCATTTAGCAGTCTAGATCCAATTGACCTAGTTATTTCCATTTATTGCCTATTACTGCCGCATTTTATATGCTTCTCTCAGTTAGTAAACGTTCCAGAAGCATTCCGCTGAAGCTTTCATAATCACTCTAGAAGTGTTCGAGGATAGGTGCAACTGTATATATTCATATATTTATTTAGCCTAGATTGAGAGTTCTGGTATTCAGCCGCATCCAGTTTGACCGGAAGCCGACCCGGACATAGTTTTGAAAAGGCCAGGTAGATGATGTTAGAGAGCGCTGTAAGCAGTCTCCCTCTCCCTTCTCCATATCATCATCATAATCAACCTATAATGTTCCCACTGCTGGGACAGAGGCCTCCTCTCTTCGAGTGGGCTGTAATCCACCACGCCTGCCCAGTGCGGGTTGGTAGGATGCCACATGTCTACGAATTTTGCCGGTTTCCTCATGTTTTCCTTCACCGTTTTAGTCTCAAAACGATATTTACACAAAATAAAGCGTCTGACTGGGTTCGAAACCACTACCTACAACTCGTAAGTTGGGGCCCTTACCACAGCTTCCCTTTCCACACAGCCCCAAAAATATATAAAAATTGCTCAACAATTTCGCATTTCACTCAGTAGTCACTTCAAACAATTATGGAAGGCGAATCCACCGTAGTTAGGTCATATGCATAATGACTGACCAACAACTCAACATGTTCTTACTTTCAGGTCTAATTGCTTGGGGTGCGATAGCCTCCAAAAATTGCGGGGTTTCCGAAATGGAAGTGGTTACTTTGCCAACTACTGTGGAACCTACGGCAGAGACTACGCTACCGCCGGTGACCGTGCCGCTTCCACAGACCCAACCAACTACGACGACTACGGAGACCACGACAACCGAACCTGAACTAGAACTAACCAACTTGGACTGGTGGGAGCACTGCGCGCTATACCAGATTTATCCGCGGTCTTTCAAAGACAGCGATGCGGACGGTATTGGCGATTTGAAGGGTACGTTTTTGTATCTATGTTCTATGTTATGGGTTTGGTTCCCGCACTTAGTCCTTCAAGTGGACCATTGTGCATGTACGTTTTTGTATCATAATATTTTATATTTAAATAGGTCACGTTAACGACATTCAGCTGTGAGACGTTCTTAGAAATGATGCTCTCGCAACAATACACACTATGCAAAATGAAAAGACATGATTCTTTGTGGTCGGGTGTTTGTCCGTTAGTAGGTACTAGGTATAACAGATCAGTCTAGGGGGTAACAAGACACCATTGGCCATTGCAATGTTGTAAAACCCGTATTTTAGAAAGGTATTCAGTAATTTATCTCGTTTTTAAACTTTTGAGTTGAGTTGAGATCAACTAGTATGAACTTTGAATAACAATACTTAATTAAACCTCTAAAATATTTAGTAAAGAATTTAGCAATTCGTTTGGCTATGTTTTGATTATTGAAACGGGTCATCATCATCTGCTTAGCCTTTTCCCAACAATATTGGGGTCGGCTTCCAGTCTAACTGGATGCAGCTGAATACCAGTATTTTACAAGGAGCGACTGCCTATCTGAGCTCCCAAACCCAGTTACTGGGTAATACGATACCCCTTGGTAAGACTGGTTGTTAAACTTTCGGGCTTATGACCTGTAACGACAGTCAAAGATCTACGAATGACAGCCGGGACCAACTGCTTATTGCTGCTGAAAAGAGTCTTAAGCCAAGTAGGTATAATACTTATTTTGGTCAGATAATGTTCTTGTTGTACCTAAAAATCTGTTTCCACAATTATTACAGCTTTAGTGCAATAATCGTTGTATAATCACGACTATAGATATAATAGATATAGTGGCAGTAGAGCGAATAATGATCGATAGTGTCAAATGTGGGTATTTATGTATGTGCATGACGTTTACAATGTGAATACATTACATTGTTATGTGTATTTAATGGAATAAACTTGTAGCTACCTGTAGCTAACCATAGCCTAGCATTGTTACCCCACGGTGACACTGAAAAAGTAGTTCGCTGTTTCCGTTGCTATTCAAAAAAAAGTGCTCGGAAAATTGAAATTATTTGATACAACTTCAAACTGCAGTACTGTTCTAGATAATATTACTATTTCAATGTAGTTCTCATTCTATCAGTGTCATTTGGTTAGAACCTGAACTGCATTTTTTTTGTTTCTGACTTTCTTAAACACTGGATTTAGAAAAATCTTGGTTATTCGACTAGAAACCATAGAAAGGAATCCTTGGTTTGTTGGCCAGAAACTATCATAGATAAAATAAGCTAGCTTGACGTTGATAAATTCTGGACCGTTCTCTGTGCGAGAAGACGTATTTATCTTGGGTTATATAAAGTAAGATTTCTTATTTATTTATTTGCCAGAAACATGGTATGTTATAAAGGTGTTCATAATTGCATAGTGCTACATGTCTCACCGTTTTAACGGTATGCGAAATCAATTTATAATAATTACATGAATTTACAATTAACATTAATCACATTACTATAATAATATTTTTCATCCATAATATATGTGAATATATATAAATGTAAAAAAAATATATATGTAAACGTGTACAAGATATATCTAGGTAATTTTTTTTTGGAATGATGGTCGCGAAATTGGCTACTGAGACTAGTTCCCGAGTTCAATCTCCAGGGCAGGTAAACTGTTATTAGGTTTGAATTCCAACTTGGTTTTTTGTTTTAAGCGCCATGTTGATAGCAATATCTCTGCCTATGTCTGTTACCTGTACTAACAATGTGTTACTCTCTTTGTAGGTATAATGGACCACATGGAGCACTTCAGGGACGCTGGAGTGGACGCGATATGGATGTCTCCCATCTTCGAGTCCCCCATGATTGACTTCGGGTACGACATCAGCAACTTCTACGACATTCACCATGAGTACGGCACCATGGAAGACTTTGAAAACCTGCTCGAAAGGGCACATGAAATTGGTAAGATTTTCATACTTTCTGGTTTACCATACTACAAGATATTCTATCAGCCTTTAACGTCCCACTACTGGGACTTAAGCCTCCTTTCTGTCAAATGATATGAATGATATTTTATTATGCATTCTATTTTTTATTACTGTAATTTGGTTCAAAAATCAATTTTACACGTCAAAATAAATAATAATGCTGATATTCATAACCAGTATATACCTAGACCAGTATTTATATAAATACTGGTATTCAGCTGCATCCGGTTAGACTGGAGGCTGACCCCAACATAGTTGGGAAAAGGCTAGGCAGATGAGATGATGTAAAGTAATAATATTTAAAAACTTGATGAGGTCGGTGTTACTCTGAGAAGAAACTAACAATATTTTACAAGATGAGCTGAGGAAGAAACACCGAAATAAACTCAGAGGTTACAGTCTCTTTCAAAGTCCAGTTTTTTGTGGTTGTCTTACACCACGCTGATTTTATCTGGCGGCTCTAGGCCCACGTGGTTACGACCCACTCCCTCTCACAGGAGGCCTGAGTCCGAACAGTGAAAACATTGGCTAATTGCTTTTATTGGTCAGTACGGTATTCATTTTAGGTTCATAACTTGTACGTCACGACCTATTGTTGCTATTGTTATCCATTGGACTATTGCCGATTTTTGGCCTTCAACAATATTTTAACAAGTATTCTCAAACGGTTTTGCATAATATAATAAATAAATTCTTTATTGCCATAAAAAAATGTGTACATACAAAGTGAAGCTGTCTCCTGCGATAGGTAACAACACCTGTGTTATTACCTACCCAATCATAAGGTTCTGGATGTTATGCAATATAGATCGTTTTTTTTTCTTTATTTATTTAAAGAGGGTTTTAAATATAGATCGTTGTCGTCGTCAATATGTATGACCGATTAATTATTAAGAAACATTTACGAGTACTATACTAACAACCGGCGTGCTTGTTTGACGATGTGTGAATATAAACGAAGTAAAAGGAGTACGTAAGGATTGCAACAGCTGACGTTCTGTAGTTCCTTGCTTCTTCTGTGGGAAGAAGGGGTAAGTTTATGTGGTATGTATGTATTTACGTGTTCAATTTTTTTTAGTCCTCCCAGTCATTATTCTCCTGCCCTTATCCCAATCTATTTGGGGTCGGCGCAACATGTCGTTTTCTTCCATACTTCTCTATTAGTCGTTATCTCGGTAGTCACCCCCGTTCTAACCATATCATCATTCACACAATCCTTCAGTCGTTTCTTTGGTCTTCCCCTACTCTTATAGCCATTCGTACTCAAAACCCTCCTCACGACATTTTCCTCATTACTCCTGATCGCCCATACCACGACAACCGATTTCCACACAACTCAAAGTATCTGGCAACATTTAAAAGCTAAAAAAGGTCAAATCACTTACTTTTTACGCATTATATCTTATTAAATAGGTATGCAATAATAATAATCCATAAATAAACAACATGCTAATTTATATTGACGTAGATATATAATGTTATTAAGGGATTAACTCAATAATGTATACGTGATCGTGCATGGTAGGTAATTTTATCATATTATGCGATTATAATCGGCAATAAGTGTTTTTATCAGAACAAGGTAATGCCTCGCGTAGAATAGTGAGGTCACCGTCTCCCAAAAAAAAAAATCTACTGAGAGTTATAAATTATAATCACCATTATGTAATATGTACTGTAAAGGTTATCAGCAAAAGGGAAACTTTCATCATTCAGGATGGTAGAAGAATTGTTCTGGTTGCATTCGATCACTCAACGAATTTAGAATTAGTTTGAAAATAGAATATGCGGCGATTGTTTTTATAAAATAAAAGAAGGCCCATTCCCGTAATGATAAACGTATAAAATCTAGTCGCAATCTCATTTCAGCGACAATAAATGTCAAAAACATGTCAAAAATGTAGGGACATTAGGTATTTTTGACAGATTGAGACTGAGATCAGACTGTGAACGTTCTTAAACTTACGAGAATTGCCTCTCATTTATGTGATAGTCGCATAAAAGCGAGTAAGTCCTCTTGAAATAAATAGTGACATGGTCGGGTAAAAACGTAACCATGGTGAGGTCTCAAATTCTTTCTTCCATCTCGACCTCATGGTTTTCAGGAGCATTTCGAAGAACGATGCTCATGATCTATTTTCAAAGTAATTCAACAAAAGTCATTTATTCAAATTAGGCTGAGAATCACCACTTTTTGAACGTCAAAATTATTAACAATGTCCCCCAAATCGCCCTCCGTTCACCATTTGCTTTAGCTGGGAAGGACCCGCCTGAACACATGCATGTGTTGCCCAAGAACTATCTATTCTGCGAGGGTAGTACCAACTAGAAAGCTCTCACCACCATCTTGCACCGGAGGTTCACAGGCTTGGTGATTAACAACATAATCGTTTTAGATCTTTCCCAGATAAGATAACCCGCCTCAACCGAAAAAACAACATTATTTTAATGATACGATCAATTGATTGGTTTTTTTTTTTCAAAACTCCGACAGTTCCGGCTACTGAGGAAGATAATTCTCTTATTTGGCACGATTATATATTTGTTATCTTATTATGATTAATGCGCAAAAATGTTTTTAAACATTTTGTAGATAATGATGTGAGTAGCTACAGTTCACGGCGCTAGAATTAACAAAAATACTGTGTATTTTTGTTAATTTACCAGTCAACACTTACGTACTTATATTAATTTAACTTTAGTTTCAATATACAGGTTGACTTGTATCTTGACGTATTCCTTGCAGGACGTGATATAGACGTGGCCCATTTGTAACAGTTAAAAACCCCGTAAAGCCTAGACAAAGATTAATGGGAAAGGAGAAACCTATTTTTTACGTATTTCTCAGCAAACCATGGCGTATCGTGTTACCCAGTAACTGGGTCATAGAGGTCAGATGGCAGTCGTTTCATGTAAAATACTGACCAGCTGCAGCCAGCTTAGACTGGAAGCCAACCCGAACATAATTGGGAAAAGGCCTGCCATCTAATCTCTTCACTACCCTTGGTTGACTGGTAGAGAATGCCTAAGGCATAAAGTCCGCCTTTGTACCTTTTTGTGCGAAAAGTTTAAATAAATAAATAAAAGGCTAGATAGATGAGTATTGAGTATGTTATTCAATCATTATATTTTTCGTTTTCAGGAATCAAAGTGTTGCTCGACTTCGTGCCGAACCACGCAAGTACGGAATCTGAGTACTTCAAGAAGTCAGAGGAAGGTGACCCTGACTACAAAGACTTCTTCGTGTGGGCTGATGGGTACCCGGACCCTACCGACCCTACTAAAATGTTACCGCCTTCTAACTGGGTAAGTAAGATACGTTTTCGTGAACTGCACAGTCCCCACAGCTGGCATACAGACTGGTCATCGCAGTATGATATTATTATAAGGTAGATACTTAAGCCCACTACCAGCGGTCGTTGACCCCTAAAAAAAAACAATAAATCTTTTTATTTTAAGTATCGTGTTTAGATATCTGACGTCTGCATAGTTTTGCTAGCTAAATTAATTTGACCTTGTAGTTGCCTCAACTTATGGTATGTCACAGGCAATTTAATCGCACCGTATAAACCGTGTTTTCGTTCTGTATAGTGGCGATAAAGACCAAAGAAACGACGGATAGATCAGGTGAAAGATGAGATGGATAGAAAGGGGGTGACTTCTGAGATGACGGCTTATACCGGCAGCGACATCGATTCGCAAGCTATTAACAAAAACGCTTTAAAAAAGCAGATTTTTTTCCCGCGCAGCAGCATAATTCTCGTAATTTAAAACGATTAAAATCTAGTCGCAGTCTTATCTCGGCGACAAACAAATGTCAAAAACTTGTCAAAATGTAGAGAAACTAAACGTATTTTTGACAGATTGAGACTGAGATCAGACTGTGAACGTTCTTAAAATTACAAGAATTGCCCCTCAGACTGTGAACGTTCTTAAATTTACCAGAATTGCCCCTAAGATATATTTTATTTAAATAACCGACGAAAAATATCAACGCACCCCTGCGTTACAATTTTTCGTCCAGAATCATGTACTGTGAATCCATGGTTGTGTGTCGATGTCCCTTCCAACCTATATAGTTGTATGGGAAAAGGAGACATGCTGCGTGACCTCAAACTACATAGTATAGGGGGTGATGAGAAGACATCATCCCCCTATATCTTCAATGCAGTATCTTGCCAGTTAGTTTCCTTACTCTCTTTTAACGACATAAAGAAATAGGTGCACCATAACATTTGCTAGAAACTATTCGGTACAACTCCTAGACTTCATTAAAACGATCACCATGAACAAGGTTCGCATCCAATTTGGTTGGTTAGGCTTTAAATTAACAAGCGCTCGATTACAACACGGCGTAACTACAGTTTAAACTACAGTTTCCATTATTTACCGCTTGCTAGTCCAAACTATTTTCGGATCGGCTAGGCAGTGCACTTGTTTATCTTTTAATGAAATGTTAGCTAGAATATTAGTACCGAATGAGTTCGATTTCACTTCTAAACAAATTAATGCTGCAATGCGAAAATGCAAAGCTAATTAAACACGGATCGAATGTATGGTAGATCTTTTGAAAGCGAACGAACTTAAATGGACCTAACCTTGCGATATTTTAACGTTAGTAAGTAGGTTTAGATGTCGATAACTTCCCCCAAGTCATTTTTTATATTTTTAAAGTATGAAAAAAGAAAAGATTCTGCCATAAACATCAGCGGTTTACAACTTCTATCAAAACTTCGATTCTTTTTGTATGCGTTATGAGGATTTTCCATTAACATAACATTTACTTAGAGATGTTTAAGTTCTTAAAATATAGGCTCTGCGGAGGTAGTTACACTTGACAGTTGTTTGAAACATGATGAAGTTGAATGTGTCTTACACGCCATATATATCGTTAATGTCTATTTTTGCTGCAAGACCAATGTGCCATTGGTCCCGGCTGTCATTCGTCGATCTTTGACAGTTGTTACGGGTAGTCAGAAGCCCGAAACTCTGACAATCAGTCTTCCCAAGCGGTATCGTGTTACCCAGTAACTGGGTTGTGCTGGTTAGATAGGCAGTAGCTCCATGTAAAATCCTGGTATCCAGCTGCATCCTGTTAGACTTGAAGCTGACCCCAACATAGTTGGGAAACGGATAGGCAGATTGATTTAATCATAAGTAGTAAAGCAATGCCTATACATAGCAAATGGGGGAAGTCTGACTATCAGACATGAGAGAGCAGCAAGTCGAGGGTATCTGACCCATGTGTTATTTCCAAGTGGCCGCTGCCATAGGGGTCAGAAAAACCGAATGCCAACCCAATCAAATACTAAGCCCCGGTATCTGATACCCTATTCCATTTACGAATCTTTGTTTCCAATTAATATACGAATATTAACTCTATCTTAGTGGAAATTAAGTTGATTTCAGATGACATAGACTATTGAAAGTGATAAAAAGATTTGAACTTGTAGGGCAAACTGAATTTCATGTGTTGGAAGTTAAAGTTGTTTTTCCAAAAAAACAAGTTTGGCAACTCAATCGGGAACGCAATAATACATAGACCATCCTTTGTAATGATGCTAATCCATGTCTCTCCAGGTGAGTCAATTCGGAGGCTCAGCATGGGAATGGAGTGAGAAGAGAGGGCAGTTCTATCTCCACCAGTTCGCCATCGAGCAAGCAGACTTCAACTTCAGGAACCCAGCCGTAAAGCAGGAGATGTTCAACATCATGCGTTTCTGGCTAGACAAGGGAGCTGACGGCTTCAGGGTCGATGCGTTACCATACATGATGGAGGCGAATCCTGCTGACCACGAGGGAAAGTACCCTGACGATCCTCTGAGTGGGATGTCGCAGTTCGAATCTCACCAGCTCGGGTACACCATTCCTCTGTACACTAAGGACTTGATTGAGCTGTATGATATTGTGTATGAGTGGAGGGAGTTCATTGACGAGTATAATAAGGAGCATGAAGGTGACACAAGGTTAGTAAAGTATTGAATGTTTACTTGGAAATTAGTCAGTGCCTAGTTTAGCAAAAGAGATCTATGTTTCACGAAACTCATGAGTCTATAACGAACCAATAACGGTTTCTACAATTAGTATCAGTTATTACTCATTTAGCTAAAAAACTATAACTAAACTAATCTTCTTATTTTTCTTCATCGTAACGATGATTCCATTTGTATTGTAAAATAAGCTTCGACCAGAATTCGGCCACTTCGATAGCGTTAACTGAATCAAGGAAATGGTTTCTTCGTTTATTATTATTCAAAGAATAACGGATATTCAGGGTCATTTGGTCGAATATTTCCAATTGTCTTCTAAGTAACTAAACCCTTTAATAATGCCGTTCCGACATAAGTATTCAATCTTCCCCGAACCCAAATTATTATACTTCAGTTAACAACAAATTGGAGATTGGAAACTTTGAAATTACAATATTAAATACTTAATGATTTTCGTATTTCTTCAATACTGCTATTTTATATACTTAGGTAAAGTTCGTTATAGGCCTTTAAGAGTTATGTTTAAACAATGTTCTTTGAGCACACACAAACTGAGTGATCCCGACCATAAATTCCTGTCTATGCGGTTTCGGTCACAAGGTAAAATTTAAATTCCTTACTTCCAGGGTCATCTTCTCCGAAGGCTATGCCAACATTACCATGACGATGCTGTACTATGGGAACGAGCAGGGAGCCATCGGTGCGCACTTCCCGTTCAACTTCGACTTCATCACCGACGTCTCTGCCAAGTCTAATGCCAGAGACTTCGTGTACACCATCTTGAAGTGGCTAACTTACATGCCCTATGGAGCTGTGGCTAACTGGCAGGTAAATTGAGGACATGAGATTATATCCATGGCGACGTAGTGTGTGTGAATTAAGTTCACCATGTTAAGATTTGTCGTAAGCTAAGTTAAATTACTTTTCGAATAGCAAATACATGGGCTTCGAAACTATCAAATTACCGACCAATTCAATAATTGGTTCTTTTTCCTAGCATGAAAGTAATTTCATTGAGATTTAATAAATCCTTTATTTAGTAAACCCTGACCTGATTTCTTGAAAATGTAAAATCTCTAAGAAGTCCTCATCAATTACAGTTCGGCAACCACGACAACAACAGGATGCCGACCCGCTTCCGTCACGACATGGTGGACGGCCTCAACTCCCTCAACATGATGCTCCCCGGCACCTCCGTCACCTACCAGGGCGAGGAGATCGGCATGAGGGACGGCTACGTCAGCTGGGAGGACACCGTTGACGTCGAAGCCTGTAACCGAGGGGACGAGGACACCTACCACTTGTACTCCCGCGACCCTGCGAGGACACCTTATCACTGGGATGATTCTACCAGCGCTGGTTTCTCAACCAGTGAGAAGACATGGCTACCAGTCGCTGAAGATTATAAGGAAATTAACCTCGCTAAACAGAAAGCGGATGAAAAGAGTCATTTTAAGGTTAGCTGCAAAATTAGACATTCTAACTGATTTCCGACGACTGGATTGGCGCAGTGGTTATTGATAGAAACAATCGCTCATTGGACGAAAATTCATTTAAAGCTTAGAATATATAACATTCGTTAGGTTCCATAGATTTTGTTAATTGTATATTTGCAAACAGTAGCCATAATACAGAGAAAACGTCTTTGGAGCCAACCCTACCAAATTCCAACTGCTTTGTTTCGAAATAGCCACTTGCAAAATAAAAATCTATAATTATATTTTTCTACTGTACTTTAAACTGCTTTTACAGGTATATCAAGCCCTCGTAGCCCTTCGTAGGGAGAAGACTCTCTCCCACGGAGAGTATGATATCAGGGCATTATCAGACAGTTCCTTCTACCTGGTCAGGAGCCTGAGGACTTATGACACTCTGGTACTCCTGTTCAATGTCGGAGAGGCTCCGGATACGATCGTTTTGAGCAGGGTACCACATTTGAAGACACCAGCTACTGTCTATGTTTCCAGTATTCACTCCAGCAGAGTCGCTGGGTAAGCATGTTTTATTATGTAGTCTGTTTTGAATATGGCCCTTACTTTTCGAGCCCCAGACTTGACTCAGCTATGGAGGGTTTTGTCTGCTTCCCAATCAGCTGAGACAGAATACCAGTATTTAACTAGGTGAAAATGATGTAGGTATATCAAAAGGTTGACTTATTGTTTGGTACTTCAAGATCTCTTGTCTGGTCCATGAATCTTCGCGTTCTAAGGCACAGAACCGCAAATTACTGACTGCTGATATTTACCGTGTTTGATATTTTAACAACGAAAAGAAAACTACTCGGGTGTAAATTGTAGAACAGTATCCTCAAATCTTGGGGGAAATTAGGTTTACATGTTTCTGATCCTCATCGCAACAATATTTTGTTTTTCAGAGATTTAATCGACAGTGCACAGCTGACCTTGGCCGCAGGAGAAGCGTTGCTACTGCGGGCACCACCAGTTTGAGCAACATTATTATATACCTTCAAAATGTACATAGACAACTATTTATTCATAACTTTAAATTTAATTAAAACATAAATTATTTTTGTATTTTATTATTTCGTTGTGTTAGTTATGGAATCTTCAAGACCTCAACGTGTTTTGTGTTGCAAATGTTGCAATAAAACATCTTTGGTATAATTTAAATATCTGAAGTTCCTCTAGAAGTCTAGACCGAATGAAAGGTTTCAGCAAGTGTTTTGAATTCTAATATCCACACTTATACAGAATCAGTCATTCCAGTGCGGCCGACGGCGACGAGAGAATGCATTCTTGACACCTGTCAGTTTCATAAAAACGAATACGTGTTTTTCGAATTTGATCTTTATTAGCTACTTGCATTGTCGCACTGACAGGTGTCAGGAAGGCATTCTCCCGACGGCTGGACTGTAGGGACCATTTCGCCATTGACTGAATTGTGCCGCTACTTGAGAGGCATATGTCCAGCCGTAGCCTATTGTTTCTTAGGTTGATATGTACTGTAAATGGTTATACATCTTGGGGGATAAATGAAATGAAATTATTTATTGGTTTGCAAAGATCACCCATCTTTACAAACCAATAAATAATTTCATTCATTAGCACATAGTTGTTTATTATAAGAGTCCTCCATGTTCTACCGTCACATGGGCACACAAATCATTTTATTATTTAATTTACACAAAGGAAATGGATGAAATTTGGTCCAGCACAGCCAAAGAGTTAATTATATTTAAAAATTACAGCACTTTTAGAATGTCAAAATTATATAAGACAGTCACCCAAAACGCCCGCCCTTCACCACTTCCTAGTGCTTTACCTGGGGAGAAGAAGTGGCGCAACAGACTCCTCAGCACAGCTGTCTGTTCATTTAGAAAAACTTGATTTTCCCCGCTAAAACAATGGAGTAAAAATCTAAAATATTAATATTAAAATCTCCACATAAAACTATACTTTTATTACTTGATATCAACCTATTGAAAGAATCTTCCATTACCGATTCAAAACTAATAAAATCAGCAGGTCGATAAATGCAAATTATAACGTATCGCTCAAGTTCATCACAAGATAACTCAACAGTGCGCTCGATAGAAAGATTAACTACATCTAAACGTTGATTAGAATAACAATAAATCATTGATTTATTTATCTTTCATAATCATTATTCGCAGATATTTATATAACATAGCAGCAGGCATTGAAATATAAACAATGCAACGCAATATTTAATTTTTCTTTTTCGATATGAAACAAAATATGACATACTAGCTGTGCCCGCGACTTCGTTCGCGTGGATGACGAAACTTATCAATGAGTTTTTTTTATGTAAAGTGCTATTTGTGTAAAACGTTATCTATCGAGCATACCGGTATTAATACTTCTGTCCCGGCGCGGGCCCTTTGTGACTAATTACAATAGAAAACCAATTGTGTCTCATTAGCGGTGATTAAGAGGGTATATGATATCTTTGCTCGCGGCATCGCTCGCGTTCTGTAAGTTTTTTGTAGTAGATTTCTACTTTGGTACCTGTTTAGCAGGATAACCGAAAGCGAAGCTGACGTTCATTGCAACGAATGCTCACAAAGATAATGGTAACGATCTATACGATCTACGCCTTATAAAAGTAAACCTAAGTACCTACCTAATTAAAAAAAAAAAATTCAATATCAGATAATAAAATACCTACCTTCCTAAATAAACCTATTTCTGATGATAACTAATCTAAACTCAATAAATAAGCAAAATCCCTAAAAACTAATATCTATACGAATGACTAATCCTACCAAACAGTATTATAAAATAACCTTCGGTCATTACGTACACTATCAAATATACTACCTATACTTTAAAATTACAATCTATACCTACGACTTATAAAAATAAACCTAAATAACTCTACCTTAAACTGTACTTAGTAAAAACTAAAAGGAATAAAAAGGTCGCACTGAAAAGCACGGTTTAGAATTGCAAGTAGCAGTTAAAACATGCACTTTATAGAATGCTAATAAGAGCGACCGCTCGCCACTCGACACGTCCGTTCAAAACAAAGTCCAAAAAATGTATGATGCGCGCGCTCAGACTCCGTCCTTATATACGGTAGCGATCCGTGGCGGCCACGCGCCACGCGTGTGCTGCGAACGGTGCAAGCCAAATTCAACCTTCAGCACTACATTTACAGCATAACTTAGGGGCACTGCACACTGCTAATATACTATAATATTTTATCTTAAGATACAATATCGTTCGCCATACAAATTCATCTTAAGATACGAAAATATGAAATATTATTTATTATCTTCGTCGTGTGTGATAGTCCATTGAATTGTATGGCGAGCGATATTGTATCTTAAGATAAAATATTATAGTATCTTAGCCGTGTGCAGCGCCCCTTAGTGAACTCCACTGCGGGTGACGTAACCTACGACAAACTTATTATTTGCGGTTGGTAGAGTGATCGGGTCTAGGGATCGAACCGCAAAATTAAGTTTGTTTTTTATTGTATATACTTTTCCGGGATAAAAAGTACCCAGTGTGGTGCCCAGGATATTAAAGAATAATTATACCAAGTTTCATCGTAATCGAACCGGTAGTTTTTGCGTGATGCCTGAACAAACAGACAGACAGACAGACAGACAGACAAATTTTTTTAAATCACATTTTTGGGTTCGGTGTCGGTCTAGTAACAACCCCTGCCATTTATTTTTTTGATATATTCAATGTACAGAATTTTCACTTCTACAGATTTATTATAAGTATAGATGACTGTAAATGATTGTTGCACTGTTGCATACACACTTTTACATGCTACCTTTAGCATAAAACGAGTGTAAATAATTGTTGGTGAACCAATAAGGAGAACTAAATAACCCTGGTGACTGGGTCATAAGTCATATTTTTGTAATCGCCTTCTTTACATTATGACGTACTAAAAATTTTGTTGATTTTTGTGAAACGAAAACGTTAGATTTTGGATTAGAAATTTCCATCAAAATCCTGGGAATGCGATTGAGAGTGAATTTTGTTGCGTTGGGTGGCCACTCTGATTTAGCTTCATATCCAACGTTCTTTAAACTGGGGCATAGCAAATGAATCATTTGGGATGCAGACATATGGTTTGATTAATATTAAATCTGTTGGCAGACAGTGAATTAATCCGCGATCGACAGGTTTGAATTTATTTTTTGAAGACATCAGATTTGGGAAGGGTCTTGTGTCCCTTCATAAAGCTTTACGACGAACAAAAATATACAGGGTTATGAAACACTATCATATCTTCTTAATATATTTAGTGTTATTTGTGTTCATTTCTGGGCTGAGCTTGTATGGGACCGTTCCCCCTATCCTTTAAATATATTATAATTTTAAATAACAATTTGGAAAATAAATAATACAAAATACAAATTAATGACAAATCGTTTGAATACAGTAGATACAAATGTTATAATTATATAAAGGTCAGCAAGGTGACAGTAATTAAGAAGAAGAAAAGTCAAATGTCATCAAGATTACAGAAACAAAAAAATGGCAGCAAAGACACAGTAACAAAAAAAAATCTAAGATGTAGGTGACTCACATTATATTTATGATAAATTATTTTATTTTGTAATGTTTACACTGTGTACATAATATATTTATACGTTCTACACTAATAAACACAAACACATAATATACATTATACTTATAAACTATACAAAGTTGATACGACAGAGGGGCTTTCCTTTAAACTGTCTATACTAGGTACCAACAGCTGATTATGTCTAAGCATAGGCATGCACCTTACAACGATAAATTTACGATGCGTTGTTGCCGCTCTGACGCATGTCACAAGTACCACCAAATATTTCACTAAAAAGTTGGCAATGCAAACAAGGAAGCAATAAATACACACACACTTGCACTTTCATTACGAGAGTGACAATCATAGCAAAGCATCCCGCGCGTAAAAGAGACAAAAATAGGTCAGTTTGTTGCATCCTAAATTTTTGCGATCGGTAAGTGGGGCCTCTAAAAAACTTGTTTTTTCAGTGCGCCGACGCTGCCCTTTCAGAACGTACGATTTGTCGAATTCGCGCGCTGACAATTGTGATTTTGTTTTGTTATTGTGATAGGACATTAAATAAGTTTAAGACAGTATTTCTTTTTTTTTTATTGTGACAGGACACATAACTTTTTTTTTGTGTGATTGACTGTTTTTTATTGTGATAGGACACGTAATTAAACTTTGGTTGTGTGTGTGTATGCCTCAGAGGTAAATACAACTGTTGAACTAAAAAATAGGATTATTTTAGCATTTCACAAATTAAAGTGCTTAGCGACGGACAGTGATTTAATTAGAAAAATAAATAACAATATTCTCCGTCGGTATAATTTGTGCATTAATGTGAATGGAGGACAAATCGAGAATTTAAAAATTTAGTGTGTTTGTTTTTGTGCGCGTACTTCAAAACCTTACCTAACATAAAAGCCAGACCGCCGCCGCCGGCCGTCCGCCTCGACACGAGATAACACACTCCGCACTCAGGCGCGCGCGCGCCGTTGCCACTATTACCTAGGCATCTAAGGTCAGTCAAATTTCTTTACAAAGGGTGGTTACGTTTTATTCTAATTTTGTAAGCTATTTAGTTTGTTTGAAAAAAATAATTTCTCTTTTTTGGCGCTTTTTATTTTTATACCGTATCGAATGAATACTAAACACGTATAGTATACGTAGTGTAATTTAATGCTCCTCTGTCGTATCAACTCTGTATAGTATTTATAAACATAAAACACTAAACAATAAAATTAGTAGAATTTATTATAATACACGGTGGTGGTGGATTACAGCTCACACCCTCTCACAGAGATGAGGCCTGTGTCCCAGCAGTGGGAATATTAAAGGCTGAGTATATGTATATATTATAATACACTATCACGTCGGCAACCGACACAAGACACTCCAACAACTTTAAAATTGGCAAATAAAACCGAATCTGAAACGACGCGACTATACGAGTATGTATATATATGCTAATACTTATATACACATATATACACGATCGCTAAATTAATTGCTTCGTTAATTGGTAAAAAGATACTTAATGATGCGATGGGAAGGGAGGATAAAACTAAAAATAAACATTCTTTGATGGAAATACGGGCAAGGTAGCTACGGTAGCGTTGAAAAATCGATTTACAATGTCTGGATAAACATGACTATCCACCAAACTCAGGAGAGGCGGTGAATACCGCCATAACATGTACTTACCTGTTATTGCTTTTTTTTAGTTTGGTTGATTCGAATTTTTAATTAGAAAATCTCGCCTGTTTTTCCCAAACAGTTAGGCAAAGGTGAACCTATTATAGGTACACCTCTGCTGTACACCCACATTTGGCCAAAGAAACTATGAATGAACTGTATGAAAGATGATATAGCTAGAAAGGGGGTGACTACCGGGATGACCACTAATAAAGAAGTCTTGATGAAAACGACATCTTGCGGCGAGCACAAACCAGCCGATGAAAACCAGCGCTGGGGCTCTGTCTCGTATAGGGTCTTAGCATTTTGCTGAGCGATGGCCGTTTTGCGTGGCTGTGATGCATGTTTACCCCCAACTTGTTATTATTTTGTGTTTGTGGACGTTTTTTTGCGTCATGTTTGCCGCAACTAAATGCATAAAATGCATTTCGTGCATTTATTTTGTTTGAAAAATTCAGTTTTTTGTTTTTTGTAAAATTGTTTATTTTATTATTTTAACAGACTGATAACTCCTTGTTCTAACCGCTGGACTAATTAGGGCTGATTTTTCAATCGACAGATAATTTTTATCCGTGGAATAAAATTGACGTCTGACAGTTTTTGTATGGAATAACTGTCAAAAATTCAAAATTATTCATCTGATAAAATTACTTGGCGTTGGAAAAATCAGCCCCTCTGTATAGAAAGAGAAAGAGAGAGAAATAGTTTTCATGGTTTTGAGAGTGCTAAAGGCGATAGTGAGGTCAAAATAAAAATCCAAGATGGCGGCTGCGAAAAATTTCATTTTTTTTCATCAAGTGTGTCGTTTTCATGGGGGGGGAGGCGTGCAACCGCACGTATTTTTATTATCTAATCTTTATTATGAACTGTTCATCATAAATTATTATATTACATTCTTAACAGTGGATTATGATATTGAAAACATGAACAACATTCTATGTTTATCAAATTTTGAACCATTTTCTCCATGAGGCATTGCTCCAAATGCCAAAAGAACATTTATCAACCATATACCGAAAAAATGTAGAAGTGTTCCTTTTGGTGGTCATTGAAAACCCCTCAATGACAAATAGAATCAAACGTATTACATTTATGTTCAGATTCCATTTGTAATCATAATGGAACAAACAATGATGCACTAGTTATGGGTAATTGCATGGTGTTCTCATATCACGGTAGGAATGGACTGTAATTTGCAGATAGGCAGCTGGTCTGTTCGACCGTGGTAATTGTTGGCTCTACATCCGCTGGATCTAGTGATGTAGTGCGTGTGTAGGTTTCTGATATCATAAGCCAGTTGAACCCATAATCATGTACATTCAGGGAAAAAAAATGTTAAAGAAATGGACACCTTACGTCAGTTTGCCATTTCACACTACTATCGGAGAACAGTTCTGACTTGAATATACAGACGAATATACTGATGAATTTATGTTTTGCTGAACAATTAATTTTCCTGACTTTACCTACGATACATTCTTCCTGGGATTATAGTAAAATCCCTATTGGGTTATCGTCAAATAACATTAATTTATGGCTGATAGACATGGAAACGACCTCGACGCGTCTGACGGGATTGTGGCTAAGGTCTCAGGGGCTTGCTAAGTAATAACAGCCGCACGGGTCGATCTATCAGGTTAAAGCTGGCTGCGGTTGGTCCGTGGATGGGTGACTATCTTAACATACCGAGACACCACCGAGCCATTCGTGGATTGACAGTCGTTGCTGGTCGTCAGAAGCCCGAAAGTCTGACAACCAGTCTTACCAAGGGGTATCGTATTACCTAGTAACTGGGTTATGGAGGTCAGATAGGCAGTCGCTCCATGTAAAATACTTGTATTCAGCTGCGACCGATTCGACCAGACCGGAAGCAGACCACAACATAGTTGGGAAAAGATATGAGATATTGAAACAAGTGTTGTCAGGCCTGGAGCTGATAATCATGACTGCATAATACAACTAGGACTTGACTTGTATCAGTACACGCGCATTCTGCATAATTGATGATAACATGATAATCAGATTGTTGTATTAACGTTATACGAGTATTATGGTAACAATTATCTTAGTTTAAGAATAAGACAATCATCGAATATTATGTCTTACAGAGCAGTGCGATCCGCCGTTGCAATCGGACGCGCTTACACTTTAGCGGAAATTGTTTTGCGCTGAGCGCGGCATGTGCCGCTGTCACCATGCGTTCGGAAAAACTTGTGGCGAACGAGGTCCTGGCATTTCTGCAGTACCAGCTGGATGTCATGGACGAGGTCAGTGTGATCCAGATCTGCACATCCAAAGTCAATGAAGAGGAGATACGCAGGTCTAAGACACTGCTGTACGAGTCGCTGGAAATGGCTGACCGAATGCCGTCCCGCAGGAGGGATGAAAAAGGAGAGAGGAGTCTCCAGGACATCATCAAGGTGTTGAATTGCGCAAGCTGCCCCGTCACTTTTGACCACGTTGACGCCACCAGGCTGCTACGGGACATCACAACCCTAAGATCAAGCCTGGCCGAGATGCAGTTGAAGTTGGAAGCGTCGCAATCAACCATTAGTGATCTACGTACCGAGGTAGCAGATTTGTGCAACACGGTATTTAGGTCACATGAGCCAGCAACCAACGTTGACACACGTCACGGCGCAGTCAACACATCGCAGCAGAGCTTCGAGTCAGCAAAATTCGACTCGACACCGGCCGCCGACACAGCAAGCGATGCACAATTGCGCTCCGCCCTCCCCGCGCCCCTATAATTGGGACGCCGAAGAATATTAGCAAGACAGCGGGCGTGCTTACTCGGCTGCCGTTATTGCAACTCCTGCAAAACATCAGCGGCAACCAAAACATACGAGTGCCCAGGGGCCCTCCGAACGAGTCCGAAGCTCGTTACCGCCGGTAACAAGCCGAGGACAGACAAATAAAGAAGGCTTCATTCGTGTTGAGAAAAAGAAGAAGCCTACTCTTCGCAATCAGTGCGGTACCGCATTCGACGCAGCTGTACGTGTCCCGTCTACATCACTCTACGACGCCAGAGGAGGTCGTGGATTATATAAAGATGAAGACCAAGTTCACCTTGAGAGTCGAGAAGTTGGAGTCGCGCCACAAGATTAACTTCAAGTATTTTGTGGTGCGGGTTCCGACTCACCATCTGGAGACTTTCATGAAGGAGGAATTTTGGCCGATGGGTGTCGTGTATCGTCGTTTTAGAGGAAGGCTACATGACACCTCGACTCAGCGCAATACGTCGCCGACCCAACGTAGTTAATAAATTTGTAGAATAAGGTTTTTTGTATGTATTAGATATATATCTATACATATTATTATTTCAAGTCGCTTTTTGTGTCTGTCTGTATGATCGCATCGTTCTGCTAAACTAATATGGAGCCTGGAATACCTACTGTCGTTTATTTATTTACTTATCTTATTTTATTACGTTTTTAAATATTTTTTAAATATAAAAATTAGGCAAAAAGAAACCATTTAAAAATATAAAAAAATAGTGATCCACCGATGTCGGGAGCGGGATCCAAGCTACCGGTGGTTAGGACTCCAGAGACAGGAACCTCCTCACAATGCGAGCCGTATCGAGGAGTACTGCCTTTTGAATCAGGCCCTTGATCCAACCGCCTAACGAGAGCCTCGATAGAAGTTGTCCGAGGCTTTCGGCCATCAGGCCATTGGCCGATACGAAAATCGGCACAATGACAGCCGAGCTCACATTCCACATGTCATCAACTTCGTGTGCTAAGTCGAAATATTTAATTTGTTTCTCTTTCTCAGCTTTCACGAGGTTCCCGTCATGTGGAATGGTAACATCAACAATAATTGTGCGGCGCGCTAATCGATCTATCACCACTATATCAGCCTTATTGGCGATTGATTATTATTATTATCATCCATATAGATAACGATTTAGACAAAGATTACAGGACTTGATAACGAGTGTTTAAATTGAGGCCTCTTAATCTGATGCCGTCAAATCCAAAATGTCGTGGAAACAGATCGTGGGGGTTGTGATATTAACCGCTGTGGTCGTGGGGGTTGTCGTGGGAGTGGTGACGTGGGCGGTGATGAGAGAAGAAAAGGTAGCACCACCAGAGCTGAGAGAACTGGACTGGTGGGAGCACACGGTAATATACCAGATCTATCCCAGGTCATTCAAAGATGACGATGGTGATGGTATTGGGGATCTGAAAGGTGGGTTCTCCGCTTTTTTCAATTATTTTAAGTTATTTGCTATTATTTTTTTAATTTATTTGTTATTATTTCAATTATTCGCATGTCCCTGAAGCAATTTTCAAAGATAAATTAAAACCTACAAAGTACGTTCTTGCAAATTCTGAAAGATCGTTAATTTATTTTGTATTAAGCCTAAAATGGATGACATTTGTGAGAGACGAGACAGCCAGACATATTTAATCCAGTCTGAATTAGATTTAAGATCCACTTGAAACTGTTTTCAACTAAGTAATTCACGAGTATTGTTATGTCATATAATATGGTTTAGAGACATCAGAATTTAGTATAATAAATTTGATCTAGCAACGATTTAATTGTACAACAATCGGTAGGTTTGTACGATGCAATCACTAAACAAAATCAAACATTAATTATTGAATATTAAAACATGAGCATGGGTCTGGGAACTACATGATAATTATGATTAACCTTAACACAGTTTTATATATTAATTTGAGTAACCCGACAGCCAAGACGTCAATCATTCTTGCTTCTTGTGAATTGTTTTGTCTTGGGAGGTCCTAGGACGATCCCTTGGGGCACTCTGAGCTAAGATTTTAGTTTTGCAGGTGTCTTTATGTAATCCTTATAGAATTAGAAGTATGAAAGGACATTAGGAAAATTTCTAAAAACTAAAAATCTTTTATAACCCAAAAATGAGTCCAATCAGATTTTCCATCACGTAACTCTGCAGAATGCTTATCACTTATCCTTAATTTATGTTTCTCTTCTACATTATTCCTGTCAGAAGATCTAAACGGGTACAGAAACCCATCGATTATTTTACTAAGTATATTATTTTCCCAGGTATCACCAGTAAACTAGAACATCTAGTGGATGCTGGGGTGGACACTGTCTGGATGTCTCCCATCTTCCAATCTCCTATGATAGACTTTGGATATGACGTCAGCGACTTTTACGCAATACATGATGAGTACGGAACCATGGAAGATTTTGTTGACCTGGTGAATAAGGCTCGCGAGTTAGGTAAGGGATATTCAGTTGAAGAACTTCCTTCACTTACTTAGTTGAACGTGGTGAAGGTGATGTCTCCAAGGAAATACTATAATAGTAACATAAGATGTTTCAGTGGCTTATAAATCTGCTAAAAGCAGCTGCTGAACTGGTATATTCTATTTTTTAGGTTTAAAAGTCATATTAGATTACGTGCCAAACCACGCAAGTACATATTCCGATTACTTCATTAAATCGGAGGCCAGGGTGCCAGGATATGAAGACTACTTTGTATGGGCTGATCCAAGAATAGATCCTAAAAACCCCGCCTCGATATTACCTTCTAATTGGGTAAGTCCATTACATCTCATAGCCATGCATACATAGCCTTTATTTACAAAGGATAAATCAGACTTTTTGTTTTATGGCTTTTAACTCTCTGATAATGTTTGGTACAGATCAGTCAATTTGGGGGCTCAGTCTGGGAATGGAGCAACAAACGCCAGCAGTATTACCTGCATCAGTTCGCCATTGAACAAGCTGACTTCAACTTTCGGGAGCAGGCAGTCAAAGACGAAATGATCAAAATCATGCTGTTCTGGATAGAGAAAGGAGCTGATGGCTTCAGAGTGGATGCCATCCCTCATCTATTCGAAGCGGCCCCCGATGCCAACGGTATCTACCCCGATGAACCTTTGTCTGGCAACATGTTTATGAGCCCCGACCAGGCTGGATATACCACGCAGATCTATGTGAAGGACTTGATAGAGCTGTATGATGTTGTGTATGATTGGAGAAAGGCTGTAGACGACTGGGCAGTGGAGAATAAAAAGGAGACTAAGTAAGTTGTGAAACATTTATTGTAAGATTTATGTTGAAATAAATAATGCAGCGTTGTAAAATATATAGAATAATATGAAGTGGAACGTCGTCATCTTGCTAGAATTCTACACTTTAAATGCTTATTTCTTTTTTATTTAGATTACTCCTAGCAGAGGCGTATGCTAACATCAGCATGACGATGTTATACTACGGAGACGAAAATGGAAGGATCGGTGCTCACTTCCCCTTCAACTTTGACTTCATCACGACCTTGTCTGGAAAGTCTAGTGCCAGGGACTTCGCTTACGTGATCCGGCACTGGCTCACCTACATGCCAAAGGGCAATGTCGCTAACTGGGTGGTAAGTTAGCTTCACCTACTCAAAAAAGTCAGTAATATTAATACTATCGCAGCAAATCTGAAGATAATATACCTTTTCGTAAATTTCTAGTTCGGAAACCACGACCAGAGCCGCATGCCGTCCAGGTTCAGAGGTGACATGGTAGATGGTTTAAACGGCCTAAACATGTTACTACCAGGAGTAGCTATCACCTACCAAGGCGAGGAGATTGGAATGAAGGATGGCTTCGTCAGCTGGGAAGACACGGTCGACGTAGCAGCCCTGAACCAAGGCAATGAATCAAACTACTTGGACTTTTCCAGGGATCCCTGTAGGACGCCCTTCCATTGGGACAACACGACTAGCGCTGGATTTTCGACTAATCTTACTACTTGGCTACCAATAGCAGAAGATTACATGGAAATCAATCTCCAGGCTCAGAAAGATGTGTCTAATAGCCATTTTAAGGTAAGATATCAAAGAATCCTTAATTTAAGAATTAAAGATATTATAAGGCTATAATCTGATAAAATCCATAGGGGCCAGGGCGCACGATATTGTTTTCAAAATCAGCCATTTCACCACTGCAAACTGCAATCTTTGACGATGAATATAAGAACTGAATTTTTCTTTCCAGATATACCAATCTCTAACAAAACTCCGCAAAGAGGTGGCCCTATCTCATGGGGAGTATGACGTGCAAGCCCTGACGGTGAACACCTTGATCTTGATCAGGTATCTCAGGACCTATGACACTTATGCCTTGGTGTTCAATGTCGGCGACACAGCGGACACAGTCAGTCTCAGTGGCATATCGCTGCTGTCGGAACCTTTAACAGTGTATACTGCTAGCACGCACAGCGACCGGACCGCGGGGTAAGGAACTTTTTATTAATTTTAGGTTTAGCTCTTAGTTTACTTGGTATTTTAACAAGAACTAGTGCAGTTTTATTAGGGAGGGTTTATTAAGGAGTTTTCAATCAGATTAGTTGACTCATGTCCACAGCTGGTTGTAGGCCTTTCTGACTTCCGCGTTTCTTTCCACGTCCAGTCAGTTCTCGTCGCCTACTTCTGATGAAATCGAAGATTCTTAATTATTTTGACATTCTTTAGATTTAATCTACAATTTTCCTGCAAACTATCTAATTATGTTCTGTAAGACAGAAGCGTAGAATTGCCTATCTGACTTTGATTGATTTTGAATACCGAAGTCTAAAATTTGCTAATTAGTTTTGATAAAACAAAAATAGATATAATATTATCGAAGCCAGACAGGTATAAACCTCTTTTATTTGTAAGCACGTAATCTAGCTTAATTTGTATCTTCATTGCGTGCCGGTTTCTTTTACTAGGGACAATTTTGCGAATAGAACATTCTACTGTTTATCTGTAAGTACATAATGGGATCTTTAGTGTGTAGTGTATCATACCGCTACTTAGGAGTTTAGGAGAGACTTAATTAAATATTTTATTTGGCAATAGAGAAAAGGGCAGACAATAATACGAATTATTTTTTCTTGTGTTAGAGGATATTCTCGCACACATTTTAACGATCATGAGTTACATTTCCATCATTTCCTATCTTACCTTATTTTAAATTGTGTGGCGTTTTTTAGATGATCGGAAGTTAAATAGTAAATCATTTTATACGTATTATATTGATGATGATAATTATGATGATGCTGATGATGACTGATGATAAAGACTCCCGCAGACAGGCGCGACACGACAGCGCGACGCGACTCTTATAGAAAAAATTCTATGAAAACTTCATGGAAATTGTTTAACCGAATCGCGTCGCACCGTCGTCGTGCCTGTGGGACCTTTAAGATGATGATAATAAATGGTGGCTACAAAATTCAAAGCACTTCAATAATTTTTTGAACATTTTTCGAGAGATGCATGATAACGTACTAATCACGTTTCTAACCTATTTCTACATTTTCTTTTTCAGGTCCGAGCTGCCTTTAGAAAACCTAAGACTGCAGCCTGGTGAAGCGATCGTTTTTCGTGCGCCTCCGACATGATACCAACATACTCGTAGATTAACAATAGTGGTTTAAGACTTGAAGCCTAAGCTATGACATTTTTAAAACAGGCAGAAGACGCGTTTTTACAAAACGCATAAAAACGCGTAAAAATGAAATTGTTCTTAATTGATAAAATGTTATTATACTATTTACGAATTAATTTAGAATTACAAATATTGAGGTTTTAGATAAATTGAGACAAATATTAATATTGACATTAAATAACTTTGACATTTTTATTATTTCGACATAGATATTTTTTGACATTATAATAATTCCTCATTTAGGTCTGACATAATTGGAGCAGTCGACGCTCTACAAAGCCGAACTTTTTCCAAGAACAATTTCAAGAAACCGGCCCGGTTTCTCGCACGAAAATAATGAAATAATTAATGTGGCGAAATGTCAAGCGCCCGTAAACTACTGCGATTGGCTGTTGATAAGTCAGAAACAATCGCAGCAGTTTACGCGTGCGTGACAATTTGTTACATTAATTTTGCGATAATTTTCATTCGAAAAACTACCCCAAGATGTGCCAATTTAGCGACCGCGTACATCTTCATATCGATTAGGCGCGCGTCCATTTCCACTTAAAAACGGTTGTGTGCGTAGGTTCTTATCATTTCTATACATATTGATATTGCTATTTAAATTTTTATACAAACAAATAAACATTTCGTAAGTATTACTTGTTTTAATTAACACAATGCCTCGTTTGGTAAATAAGCTCTTTGTTAGAAGATTGCGGTTGTAGTGTTGTGCATGATCTGGTACTAGGTACAATATTAAAATACCTACTACCTAAATATGTTTCTTTATCATAAATGCATAAACATTAACTATTAAAAGCCCTTAGTATGGATTTATACCCAACTGACGAAATGTGGGTGTACTACAAGTACACCTCTGCCTAATCTCTCTGTAATTGCAGGTGTTATGTTATGTTATGTAAAATTACCCAAACCAGAATAAAACATTTGCGCACATCACGTGTGGGTTTCATTGGCCAAAATTATGATCACCACTTTTCTAAGTGGTTTACGTTTCTTCTTAATTTAATAATCATTTATTGCCAATTACACAATTACCTTTTATTCTTCTCATCATGAAAATGTAATTAAATAACCCACTTTCAACTCACCACCTACCTCACCGAACCTTTCAGCAGTTTCAGCTTAAAACCGAAACAAATCAATACACAGCCTTAATAATTCCCGTGACACTTGTGAACTTTAAACCCATTAATCCATCATAACCAAACTTGGTCCAAACTTCTATACCTGGTACGTACGAACTTAAACCTAAAACGTACGAACTTAAATCTGGGACGAATTTGAACATCATAAATAATGTCCCATCACTAGTCGACAAGGTCGATTGTTATTAGATGATGGTATGTTTATTTGTGTCCGCGATGTGGTGGCTGTTCATCGTGTGTGTGGTCAGCAGGGTGGCAGGTGATGTTGCTCCCGCCTGGTGGGATAGTGCCGTGTATTACAGGATGATGGTGGATAGCTTTAGGGATGGAGATGGGGACGGACTGGGTGACCTGAGAGGTGAGGTGGTGGAAAAGTTGTTTTTTTAGTCTAATTCTGTGGGTGGCGTTGAAAGTGTTTTAATTGTATAACTGCCGCGACTGTCAATGGCTTATTAGAAAATTGTAAGTGATCAAAACCAAAGTCTGTTTTTAATAATTGACGAACCCTGTGTAATAGAAGTGATGATCCAACTATGATGACATTAATGAAGGTGAATGAATGAAGAAAAAAATAAAAGTACTCATTAGGATAGTCATAATGCTATCATATTTGACGGAAAAGAACTAAAACTTCAGTCAAAATATGTTTTCCAAAAGATTGTAGAGATTTGAAATTCTCTAACAAACACCTGACAAATAAAGTTAGCTATTTATATCACTACGCACATAATGAAAGTCATATTCTTCCAGGCGCATTAAAACAAATTAGCTACGTGCGAGCTTTGGGATCCGATGCTATTATACTGTCGTCGTTAGTACCCAGGAGTACCGACTGTACCAACCCAGGAACCACGGACTTTACTGAGATAGACTCGCGATATGGAACCCTGGACGATTTCACCAATTTGATGGCGAAGGCTAAGAAATTGGGTAAGATAACTTTGTAACTATTAAATTTAAAGAAGAGAATAGCATTCGGTAAGTCAGCATAGACGATCAGCGCAATGACAATACAAGAAATGAAGCCAATTATATTAATGATGAGACTTGGCTAATGATGGCTAAGGATGTTATTTATGCGCTCGTAAGATATAATTTTTCCATCAACGTTAATTGAAGTCTACCAGTAAGTTGATAAGTATAGGCTTGTGCGACTTATCATTAAGTAATTCTTTTAATTTTTTATGGCAAGAACACATGTTCAGTTCTGAAGAAAAAGTAGTTCAAAAAGGACGTTCAATGTTATATGGCTCATTGACTATTATTCAAAATCGCAGTAGAATTTAAAGTTTAAACTGTTTTAAACAGATATGAAAGTCGTGATCACGCTGCCATTACAAGCTGTCAGCACAGGCTCTGAGTGGTTCACATCGAGCGCTGACCGAGTCCCGGGATACGAACACAGGTTCGTGTGGAAGGAAGGGACCGTTGATAATGTACCACCAGTAAGTTCTAACGTATACTTGTTATGGTAACAAGAAGTAAGTAAGAGAACTAAGTAAGAAGAACTCAAAAAAATCTTATTTAAATTGGACAATACCGACTGAACTATAAGAACCAGCAAATATTTGTTCGAAGATTTGAAAATTTGCTCTGTTGATAGTGTAGCTAAAAAATGTAGTGCACAAAAAGCAACTCTAGCAACTCCTCTGCTCTGTCTGCTAGTCTCCCAAGCGTGATTATTTTGGCTAAAACGTGACGTTCTGTAGTTTCTGCCTACCCTCATGGGAAGATGGTGTGAGTATGTCTATATATATTTAGCACCATTAATTGAGATTCCAATCATTGGGATTCCCATGATCGGCATTTTTTTCAGTCTCCGATGACGTTACAAAGGTAGACCGCTCTTTGATCTTCCAGTCTGAACATGGCATCAAGTGGTCCTGGCACGCGACCCGCCTCTCTTACTTCGGGTACTCCATCAACGGGGCAGTCCTGAACCTCTGCTGCGAGAACGTAGCAGCTGCACTGTCAGAAGCCCAATGTGCCTGGATCAAACGAGGAGTGGCCGGAGTACTCCTCAATCCTGACTTCCCAAGAGACCTGGTATGTGGGGAAAAGTTGCTGAAGAAACTGGTTGCTGATGCCATAAGCTGCGCGCGCAATAGTGGCTTGGATACCCCGTGAGTTATAGTTTTGGATACCCCGTGAGTTATAGTCTAGCCGAATTTTGGGCCTCAAACAATGTATATTGCCATCGACAAGGTAAGAAGAATAAGTACCTATGCCGAGTATTATTTCACCTTTGTCGTATCTTTTCTTAACTGCATAAGGTTCAGGTTCTAGTGCAACCATTTTACATGTAGCAACTGTTATATCTACCTTGACAATTACTCAAATATATGGCTTAATTAGCAGAAGGTGCGAGGAGCTTATAAAAACGACAGTCTTTTTTTAAAATAACATTGTGGCTACTTTATTTAATGTCGTATTTAATTATGTAATATAGTCTACGCTTGTGACCTGTAATATTTGAGAGATGTGAATTCCTAGCGTGCTAATCGGTGACATTACATATTGTTCTTACGTTTGAAAGTTTATAGCCAAAGCTAATTTTTGGATGTGTATGTTCGTCACTCCGTAATTCCTAAACTTTTCCTTCGGAATAACTGTTAATATTTCAAGGCTCACACTATTGTCCTCAGGGTTGTCCTCGTAGACTCATCTCTAAAACCGGAACTAGCTGCCATGTACTACGAAGATGGAGGTGTGGGAGCCAACAGCATCCTCAGTAAGGCGCTGACGTCTCCCTCCAGATCTACTCCTGAGATGGTGTTGGGATTCCATGCCTCCATACTGACTGCGCCGACAGACGTGACTACATGGGTCGTGAGTTCTACTAATCACAAGCCACCCCACCACCACTCCTTACACCTTTTTTGTATGGATTGACTGGAAAAACCATATAATGGAGACCTCGGATGGAGACGCTCCGATTCATGCTCATAAATTCTCTTGATCTATTTTTATCCAGAACTTTTTCGTCAGTTGTGTTCATCCTTGAACACAATTAATGAAGAGTGCTTTAAAATATAATAAACGATGTTAATGTGGCATAGTTTTTAATTAAGACCATATTTGCAGTTTTCTATCTTCATTTGTGTTACTCGTATTCACTTGCAAAAGCGACCAAAGTAATAAATGGGCAATTATATGCCCATGTAATGAAGGGCATATAAAGAAATCTAGTCTTCAAGCGTATTGCCTAGGGAGCCTAAGACCTAAGTCGTTTAATGCCTACTTTGAACGTGGTTTAGTCTGTGATAAACTTTATTTATTACCCGTGGGACGCCGTGTATTAGCCGCCCCGAAGAATTTACTTGAAACAGCAAGTAAATTGAATTTGGGGAGTAATTTCAACATTTGTTGAATTGGTTAGCTGGTATTGTCCGATTCAATCATTCATCCTTTCCTGTTAAATGATATGCCTTATGACCTGCGATAGTTTGAAACCTGATTATAAAACCTACAGTTTCCTTTCTATTTTCAGACAAGTAGCGCAGACGATAGTCGTACAGCATCTCGCTACGGCAGTGACATGGTGGACACCGTGAATCTCCTAGCGATGAACCTTCCAGGCTCCGCAGTCATCCAGCAAGGAGACGAACTGGCGGCTGCAGACACCATACTAGAATGGGCTTCTGGCAACACTTGCTGGCCAAACCTAGGAGTGCCATGGGCAGCTCCATTCCCGTGGGATGATTCCGCAACTGCTGGGTTCACTACTGGAGTACCCTGGATGCCGTTGGCTCCTAACTTTAGATACGCGAACGCCAAGATGGAGTTCGCCAATGATTTCAGTCATGTTGGTGTTCTGAGGATCGCTGCTGCGCTGAGGAAGTCACCAGCTTTTGGGCCTCATGTGGAGGTAGATGATGCTTTATTTAATACTAGCGACCCACCCCAAGTTTGCACGGTTTTACGACTTGACATTACATTTCTTTATTATATGTAAGTTAAATATTAATGTATTATTCACAAAAGCCCTACGGAAAAGAAAAATCGCACCAAAATCCGTTACGTAGTTTGCAAGAGCAATGCGGTCATGCAGACACGTGTGTGTGTGTGTCAAAAGAAAAGTGACTTTAATTTATAATATGGATGTTTGTTATTTATATTCATTTTAGTATGTTTAGACATTTAGGGGCAACAAGTCCGAAGACAATACGAAAAAAATACAAACAATACCACATCACGAATCAATTCAATTAGAACCAATATCGGCGCAATAAAACTGACGGGATGCGCGTGAAATGACATAACTATTACAGATTTTGAGGCAAACGCCTGCGCAATTCACAATAAGCCATTCCCCCAATTGCCAGGCGGAGATAAGCAGCTATTATGGCGCATACTCCTCCATCGTGCGTAGATGATATTCCTTTTCATGGGGTGATAGAAAAATATGGAGCATAAGCGACCGTTCATTTCATTTCATTAAGAATATCCGTATCATATTGGAGATATGACTATAATACTTAATAAGAATTTGTGAAGGATACCGTTTCTCGTAAGCATAATGGCATTAATTTTCAGCAGATGGTAATCATACTTGATTTGTTATAGAGTCTACCTCAAAAACCTTCTAAATACTTCAACATTAAAATAAAGCTTTGCTAAAAACAAATTACTTTAAAGTTTAAAGCTAGCAGTGTTAATGATTTTATAGACCATAAAAACTTCGACACTCTTTTACTTGGGTAGTGAAATGTTTACTTACTAATGAGTTTTTCTAATGTATTTAGTTTAAAAAACGTCAGCACAAATAAATTGTCGTCGGGTTAACAAACCGTATTAGCTCGGTAATTAAAAGACCCGGGTTTTTAACCCTTGTATCTTTTTAGAAAACACGTAGAGATTTAAAAAAAATGTCGATCAAAATAATTAATTCTCGACCCTCGTTGTGCTTTTGCAGATAAAACGGCAGAATGGAGCTGTGGTTATCCTAAGGTGGGGTTCGGCAGGATCCCTGCTACTCATCGCAAATCTAGCGAAAGAGCCAACTGAAGTGGAACCTTCCAAGGTTCCTGGGATACCAAAGGAGATGACAGTCGCGACCAGTTCCACAGGATCGAACTATTCTCCTGCTTCTCATTTGCCGATGGATAAACCGATAAAACTGGCGCCAGGACAGTCGGTGCTGCTAGCTGGGGGTCCCAGACACTGTGGGGGACCTGGCCCGGTGGACAAGATAGCCAACAAATTGTCAGAAGGGTGGCAGAAGATCAACAAGTACTTTAGTCAATAGTTGATTGTTTTCGGAATAGGTGTAGATAAGTAATGTAAGTAACGATGTCTGAGATGTGCAACCTGCTCTAACTTCAAATAATAACGTACTCTCAGAAAGGATAAGTGAGATATTCATGGTTTTTCAATATAGGTAGTAATTGAATTAAATTGTATCAAATGCGTTCATTAGGTATGTTTCTAGCAGTATTTTAATAGGTACTAATAGTTTTCTTGTGCCACTATTGAACTTACGACCTTATATTGAAAATAAGGTTATCGCAAAGTCTATTTTTGTTGTGATTGCTTACATATTAATCTGTTTTTATTAAAACTATTTCTGCAACAAGTGGGGTTTAATTTAATAAGAATTTGTCTTTTTAAAATAATTAATCTACTGTACTGTGTGCAGTTAAAATAATTCAAGTAACGTAACGGAGGAGAATGTGAAAGCGAGTTTAAAAAGTTTGCGAGTACTAAAACTGAAAAATACTGCCTACCCACAAATAGAAAAAAGTATGTAACAGGTAAGTAAGCCTTATACATACGTACATCCTAAAGAGACCCAACATTTTACCACAAAACGAAGAGCCACAACCAAATTAAAATCAATAAAGCCGCCATCAAAACACAAAACCTCAACACGAACAATATCAAACGGATTACACATTTATGAAGTATAATTTAGACGTAACGACACGTCGCCGTAACGACATAATATCGTTAAGGATACGTACGATATAAAGAAAGCCGTACGCCCAAACTAGAGGTAATGAATCGTCTAGTATATTAGAGACGCACACTGCGAAGGGACGACGCGCGCTGCTTTTACATTTCAGGGGCTATTGTCTTGGTGACCTATTTCCGGACAATATAAGAGAAACGTAATTTTACATAACTAACCTGAACGTTATTTGGGCAGGAAAGGCTTAACTCCAATTTATTATGTAAGGATATTAGACTTTGTGGAAGTTGCGAGTACCTACTTAAGAGTTGCCGACGTCGTTGGGCGAGTTGCCGCGAAACTTCGAGTGAAAGATACCCCTACTTAAAGTAAGTGAAAAAGACGCATCACATATAAATTTTACTTTGCTTGAAATAGGGAAGATGCTAAAACTTGAGACCTGTGACTCAAGAACTACAAACCGGCGCCAATCGCCCGCCTCCCTAATAAAACACGAAAAAAACAGTTTTCAAAATTCTGGAGATAAAAAAGTAGTTATATTTAAAAGACTCACAGAATTTGCTCTTCTCGGCATGGCTGTAGGTAGCATAAACCACGAGGAGGAAAAGTAGCGCGCGCACCCTCATGGCGGGGCGGCGCGGGCTCACTGGGGCCCGGCGCGGCGCGGACTGAGCGAGGACCCCTATCGACCCAGCGGACGCACCGCGCATGCGCCACCCCCCGCACCCCCGCACCCGACAGCCCCGCCCCGCACGCGCTCACTACCGACCCAGGGTTGCTGATCGCGAAAATTTGGAAAATGTGGAAAACTTTGGAGACTGAAAAAGAAAATTTGGTCCCATGAAAGGACTTGGTCATTATCGGCGAATCTGGTTGTGTTTAGTTAGTACGGGTTCATTTGAAGTTTGAGGTATCTCACAGGATCTGACGATTAGGGATGTTTCGAGCCTATTTCGAAATCACCACAATCATAGCTATCTTTGTAATACTGACCTCAAAGCGTTGTAGCTCTAGAGAGGCTCTATGTTTAAACCAGTTCTAAATCTTCTAAGTGTTTATACTTCTTCTCTTTCTTAATAAATGAAGTTAAAGCATAGCCTAAAACTGAAATAATTTAAATTTACATTTCCTCGAGTTTTCTATAACCCCCAGCCTCATTCTTCATTCCTTCATCTATTTTCCGTATCTTCTTTCCTTACAAACCATCAAAACTAAGCTTAGCTTACACTATTACTAATGATTTCTTCCACACCTTACTTCCTTACAAATCACCCTGGACGAAAAAAGCGTATAACTCCCTCCCTCTTTCTCTCGTTCTCGCTTTTTTTTTTTCCTGATTGGAAATCATCAAATGGCCCCTCCCGCTCTGGGTGGAGCGGAAGGGAGTGTCAGACTCTTACTGACTAAAACCCACCCATGTTCCTTCCTTTGCCCTTTATGTTCCGGGGTAGCGGTAACTCTTTCGGACAATCTCGCTGACCCGGCAGGCTTCGGCCCTAAGGGGCCCCTCAAATTATGCTGACAACTCTTTGAGGCGCGCGTGGACCACTTACGCCGTCCGGCACGGGCCTGGTCCTGATCGGGCGGTGAGCTACCCATTGCTCTCCGCCCGCAGGCCCGCGCCTACGGTGGCCGGGAGTCGTCATGCGGCTCCCGACGCCCGGAGCGTCTCCCGCGGCGGCTGGGACGGGAGGCTCTCTCCCTCATCCGTCCCGCCACCTCCTTCGCTAGCATGACTGCTTCGCAGAAGGAGGCGACTGCCTCCCACTCCCTCTCGCCCCGGACCATGGCTTGCACCAGGGCCGGGCGCGAGAGGCCGCCGCCGCTGCCGATCGCCTCTACGAGGACACGGCGGTGCTCCGCCCAAGCTGGGCAGACCTCCACCGTGTGCTCCACCGTGTCCTCTGGGCGATCCTGGCAAGGGTGACACCCGGGCGTTTCCTCCCGCCTAATGATGTGCAGGAACCTCCCGAAACTTCCGTGTCCGGTGAGGACCTGCGTCAGGCGGTAGGTGAGGGCGCCGTGGCACCTCTCTCGCCACTCCTCAAAGAGGGGTCTTATCTATCGCCGCTATCGCGGCGTGCCCTGCGCTGGGTTGCGACAGTCGCTCTTTCCATGTTGCCATGAGATCGAGCCGGAGATCCGTCCGCTCCGCCGCAATTTGCCGCGGGAGCGGACTTTCCCCCCGGCGTAGTGCCTCCGCGCGCCACTCATACAGGCGCGCGAGGACTATCGCCTCCAGATCCCATGGCGGCAGTCCGGCAAGGAGGCTTGCCGCTCCGCAAGAGATCGTGCGGTAGCCCCGGATGAGCCTTACGGCTACCACCTTCTGGGGCGCGGCTACCTGAAGGTAGTGGGCGGCTCGCCGCCGCAGTGAACGCGCCCACACCGGGGCCCCGTATAGGGCCATGGACCGCACGGAATCTCTAACGCTTAGCTCACATTGAACTAGTAATTTTCGCAGATGACACAAATGCCATAGTGGCAGCTAATGACATGGTGGAGTTGACAGAAAAGGTAAATGCTACGTTACAAGTATTTCATGTGTGGTTCACGGTAAATAAATTATTTATTAAGAGTAAAAAAACTCAAATAATATTATTCAAAACTACAGCCCGTAACACAGATAGTTTAAATGTTGCCTTAAATGAAGTCGACATTGAGCTCGTTGCCGAAGTAATTTTTTTAGGTATATACATTGACCAACTGTTAAATTGGAATTAAACCAGAATTAATAGCAATTGATGCATCGGTATCGTCTGCAAGTTACGCTCTGAGAGCCCTGAGAAATGAAATCAGCATAGAACAGGTAAAAATGGTATATATTGCGCTAGTGGAGTCAAAAATTAGATATAGCATACTTTTTTAGGAAAATAGCTATGAATATAATAGTAGAAGAGCTTTCGTACTACAAAAACGTGCAATTCGTACCATGGTCCGCATCTCACAAAGGGAAAGTTGCCGACAACATTATAATAATTTAGGCATACTTACAGTACCAAGTCTTTTTGTACTGGTACTTTTAAGTAATATGGCCAAATTCATACAAGACTATGAGACAGTAGAAGAACGGCAGATAAGGGAAGGCACCCGTAGACTGGACTTGAAGAATAAAAATTTTACTAATCATACCCTAAGAATTGTTAAACATAGTCCACGATACGAATCTGTAAAATTATTCAACAGGTTGCCTTCAGACAAAAGTGCTATCTAAAGTAGCACTTTCAAAATAAACTAAAAAAAAAATCCTATTGAATAAGTGTCTGCTGTAGAAGAACTGTAATTTTATTTTATTGTAATTTTATTGAGATAATCATGGGATGTTAAATTTTATTGGTTTTTGTTCATTCTTATTTATTGATCTAACTATGATTTTAATATTATTATGTTTAATTAATTCTATCAATCTATGCTAATTTATCTTTACTTAAATAATTATTTTGTTGTTATTATTTTAAATTTTAAGGTGTTAGCCATATTGTTTAATTGACATATCAAAGTAATATTGAGGAAATGCAAATTTAATATTTTTAAATTGTTAATATAATTTATGAAATTCAAATGTAATTTATATTAGTATACACTGTGATTGTGTAATTTTCTGTGTAAATTCAGACACAAGTTACTTGTTTATGAATAAATGACTATGACTATGGCTCCTGGCAACCCTGTCGTGCTCAGGTATCGTACGGCGTCCCGCGGGCTCGCGCGCCCTATGACTCACAGAGTGAATGAACGAACAGCACCGATGGCGGAGCGGATGCCACCAATCAATGCTGCATTACTACTCTATTTACTAACACTCACACGGCTTTGGGGATTAACAACTTGTTTCTCTAGTAGAGGATCAACAAACTGTAGAAAAGCCCTATGGTGTACTTATGACCTTTTGTGGGGAGGAGAGCGTGCCCGTATGAGAGATTGTCCGGTCAGTGCTTCGGCCCTTCTTTTTTTCAGCTGAAATCAGCTCACTGAGGTCTCCTTCTTATTTGGGGTGGGGAAATATTTAATTAATCCTTTAAAAACTTATTGTCCTTCTAATGATGTAGGTACGCTTTTTTAAAACAATGAACCTCTGAAAACTTTTTGGTCTTCTTGTAATGCACACTATTTTAAATTAAATTTAAATGAGCCTCCTTCTTACTTTCCAGCCTTTTCTTACCGTTGGTCGCAGTAACTAAGTTAAGCACTTCGACAAATGGGTCAGGTTAGGTTAGAACTGTGACCAACAGCGCGCGAGCCGAGCGAGCGAAGCGAGCGGTGCCATGGCAGCGGCCGGCAAACGCTGCATCCAGGTTGGTCGCAGTTACTTGGCTATTTAGTATTTTTAGGAAACCAAAATAGGAATTATTTCATTAATTATATTAGAGTGTTGTGTGTGTGTGCAAAGCAAAATGGGAATTATTAGAGATTCGATTAAGTGCATGCCTTTGGGGCCGCCGTGACATAATCATTTGCAAGCCAGGTAATGTGCAGAGCAGGTCAAAGCGACTATTAATACTTCAAGCGCACGCATGAAACAAAATTGCTTGACATTATATATCCCGTATGAACTTCTAAATCACCTTACTCCTTGTCTACGTCATATAGGGAACCTCTGTGCAAAATGTCATCTTTCTAGATCCAAGGGTTCAGGCTGTTCGTTGATGAGCCAGTTAGTAAATAAGTGAGGACTATTCCTTTTATATTATTTAGGTATTTATTGACCACTATAAGAGAGTATGGTGACCCCCTGAAGGTTTTGGTTTCCGGTCAAATTCCGATGTAAGAGCAGACACACAAGCGCTCTTTCAACTTTGTATCTAAAGTGAATAGTGCAACGCAATCCCCTGGGTGCTCCAGAATAACGTAGGCCAGTGGCCTGAAATAACTAATTCAAAGCCAGGAATCCCTAATTTGGTGTCCCCTAGGGGTCCGAGATAATGTTCTAAAGAGTACTTTAGCAAAAAAAATCTCATTATTGATTGCCCTTACTTTGTTTTACTCTTTGTTTGAAATCTCAAGGTTTCCCACTAAAAAGGATATAAACCTTAATCTAAGCTAAGGATACCGATGTCTCCTGTAGTTGAGTTTGCAACTCTATCACATCCCAATCAACGTTGGCCAAAGTCCTGCACGCAATGAATCTTGAAGGGAAAATTGCAGTAATCACTGCGATTGAACGAACGACGATTGGATGAACGACGATTGGATGAATTGGTAATGATTCAGTTCTTATGAGGACGTCCTCTTCCTATGCACTGCATTCTACGACACTTGTGTGTTGTTAAGGGGTAGGTATCTTTCCAGGAGGGAACCAGATGGAACTCCGGCCCAGCATAAACATAATAGAGAGAAATGACCGTTTTAATTAAATAAAATCCCACTAAAACAAGAAAATAAAATGTTGTAGACATAACCTTAAAAGATAGAAATAATTTCAAAAAATCCTCCAAGATCTTCTTTTCTAAAAACAAAATTAACAATTTACACGACAATGATATTATCAATGCATAACACACTAAACTATGACATCCACACAACTCACAACGACATAACTAGTCAGAAACCTTCAAAAAAGAAAAAAAAGAGAGAACGAGTAGGTATAGATAAGGAGGCCGGAACCCCCTAAAGTTGGTATTAGTCTCGAACCAGCAAGTGTCAGGTCCTTAGACCAACGCCGACTTGTCAAGTTGACGGTAGAAGGGTACCCTTACTGACTGGCCCCCTCCCCCGCCCCCCGTCTCCTGCGCAGCCACTCCTCATGAGAGCCACTTGAGTCGAGGACCCTCCACACAAAGGTATCTTTTTGACAAGTTTTGAGTATATGGAATCATGAAACCGTGTCAAGATTAGCTTACAAGTAATGTCATGCAATGTGCGCCGCTCCTAGGAAATTTCCAGTTCCGAAATAATGTTTCTTGAAGACTAAACATTCATCTGAAAAAATACTTAAATTCCATCTCTTCGAGCGAAATAACGCCTGCCTCCCATACCTACTAATTGTTAATTGACACTTAGCAACATGCGTTTTAAAATATGTAGGCGCCCAAAATGCATATTTTTTCTCACTGGTACGCACTTGTAGCTAGGTATGTAAATTAGTACGAAATTCCTGATAAGCAACCACCGGGTAAGCAAACACCAGCACATTATGACATCAAACACAACTTCAAGCATTTAAATAGCTTAGGATTTACAGGATATAGGAGAGGTTATATTCATTTATATCCTTAATTCGATCCCCAAGTCCAGAAGACATCCCTTTAGGAGATTTTCAAAAACAGCTGAAGTCTGAATGTAGCTCGGTTAATGTCAATAAGCGCACTATGACATGGGACTTGTATAGGAAAGGATATTGAAAGATACACATTTGCCTACCCCTATTAGTAATATAGGCGTTAAATGTCATATTCTTCATCGTCGTATCGAGGATTCCCTTAATGCTCCTATAAGAGCATCCGTCAGGGCAGAATGCTCAGATCAGTCAATCAACGTTCACACTCGTCGTCGTTGTCTGCGATTAACCCAATATTACCTGTATTTTTTTTTTTTACAAAAATCCTTTTATGGAACTATGGAGAAGTGTCTTGACGCTGCGTGAGCGTGAGTGATCCATCGCCGCCCGTTCGATATCCACCGCACACAGGATGGGTGAAAAGCAGCACATGAAGTAATATTTTGCTCGGTTGGTGTATATGCTGTATAGCGTTCCAGAGGGGCGGAGCAGTGGTGGCCCAGTAGAAATAGACGAGACTTACGAGTTGTAGGTCGTAGGTTCGAACCTCGACAGGCGCTTTACTTTGTGTAAATTATTCATCACCACTGCTCTTAAAACGATGAAGTAAAATACTCGTATATTGAGGAAACCGGCATGTCATAGAACCTAAAATTGGAAGACATGTGACATCTACCATTCCGCACTGGGTCCGCGTGGTGGATTATGGCCCACTCCCTCTCGTCGAGTGGAGGCCTGTGTCCCAGCAGTGGGAATATTATATGTTAATTATGTTTTCAGAGGTAGGATAGATAGATAAATAAATAGATATTAGCCCGTATTATTACTAATATGAATATAACACAGACCATGACGTGCCGATCATGACCACTACCAAAGATGATGCAGATCAAGGGAGAAGGAAGACTCTGGTTTCCAATAATCCTGCGACAGCCGTTGTGTCGCAGGATTATTGGAAACCAGATCAGTGGCACGTTTGACCACCCGTCGCCATTCCTACAGCCGTGGCCTTACTGGTACTGTCATTAAAAGGATCATTAACCGTAGCCATGTGTTGACTGAGTCAAAGGTCCTGTAGCATTAACTTTTATTATATCATCAATCAATCATTAGCTCAGGCCAAACAATAATAAATTTGGTACAATTCAAATAGCAAGTAGGTGATCGAGTCAACCTTCGTTATCAGCCCAACTATGTTGGGGTCGGTTTCCAGTCTAACCGGAAACAGCTGAATACCAATATTTTATATGGAAGAACTGCTTAACGAACCTCAACAATCCAATTACTGGGTAACCCCATACAGTCAACCTTTTACCATCATATTATAATATGTTGACTGACGATCCCTAGTTTAAAACCTGACGAAGTGTGGTCCAGCCTTAATGGTTGTCATAGCATCACCAGCCTGCAATCATTTCTGTTCTATTATATTAGATTAGATAAAAAGATAACAAAAGATAGTCAAACGGCTGTCATAGAAGTCATTTCTTTATCATGAATGAACTATTCGAGGTATCGTCATTGTATGCATATGTTATCAATAATCAAACCGATTTGTTATCAGACATTGAATTAATTCCATGAAGGCTATAAATACGTCATTTTTTACACATCGGGAATTTACTTGAAAATTAATATTATGACTAAGTAGGTATGCATGGGATAATGGTAATCCAACGGTTTTGTAACAGAACCTGAAGAACCAAAATTAAGCTGAACTGACAGTATTGACACTACTAACTCAATAATCATGATACATTTCTTGCATTCCAAACTCGAAGTCAAACTCAAAGCATTTATTTTAATTAAACCAATTACAGGCACTTTTGAATTGTCAAGGAGTCGGCCAGTCAGAACTATGAAGCTAATTGCCCATTTCAAAGCGTAGTACCTTGTATACACAAGGTGTCGTTTTGCATCCTCGTCAAATTCAAGGAGGTAACTATGGTACTGATTCTCGACGACTGATTTTGAAACGCTTCTTGTGTGAGACCGCACTGTAACTGCCCTTTTACACACACATAAAAACGCGGCCGCTTATACGATACCATAAAGCAATTCTGTTCTTTGAAAGTGGTGTATTCTGAAATACTGTCAAACTTAAATAACTAAAAAAACAAGTATGTATTCATTATTTACCAGGGATCGTAATTTTATTTGATTATAATATATGTCTTTCAACAGCCTCCTGAAATTTGACGAGGATGCAAAATAACAGCTTGTAGAGAAGAACGGGCAAGAAACTGCTTGGACTCTCTTATAAATTATATTGTTACAAAAATAGATATTAGTTACGTAATTTATAATTATATGTGAGAACGATGTAAAAGACGTACACGTTAAAAGCGTAGCAAATATGTAGAAACAAATAAAATATGTAATTAAAGTTAGCCGTGGCAGCTAAGATATGACCAGTCCCAACTGACGGCGCCTGTTCACGAACATGACGCACGGATCAGCACCATTCAGCTCAACCATTTTGAAGAAAGCTGAAGGATCCAACTCACGCGCCACCATCAGCCGCCGGGGCACATTATATCCAATGAAAGACATTATTACCCGGTAAATCGCAGGTCTATAGTACATAGCACACCTGCGCTATGCAATTATATACGAGTAATACAAAGAAGAATGAGTTTATACAATGCAAAGATAGTCTATCAAGTCCACAATGTGGACTTAGGTGATAACCTGTCCCTGATAGGTTAATAGGTTGACTAAGATATGATCATTGTGGACCCTGTCAGGCACAGCAAAGTAGGACAGAGGAAGAGGGCTTTGAAAGAAAATAAGTGTATTTGCGGTAAACTTGACGCAAAGAAAGAACAAAAACATAAAAAAGAACAAGTACAACTTGGACAACACAGCGGACAACTTCGCTGGTGTCTACCACATATTGTTTAAGTACTCGCCCTATAGATACAACCAACCAAAAACTAAAACGATTGCTGAAATAGACACTTCCAGCATCATAACAACAAAACCTGACATTTAAACAGGATGTAGTTTTTTTTAAGTTCAGAAATCCAGACCACTAAAAATAATCTAAAGCCGAGTTCACACGGGCTGGCGATCGCGATAGCCGCGTGACAGTGTCGGGTGGGAAATTGCCAACGTTAACACTGAGATGGTCATATCGCTACAGTTGACGCTTGCTGCTATTCCACCGCGCGATTTCCTGGTCGTGTACACTCTTATTTCGTGTTCGATGTGTAACAGAACATCACGCCTGTATTTCCCATTTCCCAAAGGATTCGACAGAAGCGTACATAGTACACCCACATTTCGCCAGTTATGTTATAGGGGGTCGAGCCTACTGCAATTAACCGGGCACAAATCCAGAGGACCGGGCTACTACTGAAAAATAAAATAAAATAAAAAAACCAAAAACACTTCGCCCAACCAATGACTCGAACCGGACCTCACGTCCAATAATCTCGCTTGCGATCACTAGACCAACGAGGTTGTGCTGTCGAGGTAGTACAGTGTGGCCAATGACAGAATGCGTTTTTGACACCTACCAGTTTCATACAAACGAATATACGTGTTTGGTGAATTTTATCTTTATTAGTACTAGAAATGTTGCACTGGCAGGTGTCAGGAACGCATCCTCTCGACGGCCGACTGTAGATGATAACCCATTCAATTTTCTTTCGTTATCTCAATGTCAGGGAGCCACAAATTCAAAATTTCTTTGTCAAACTTAAGATATTTTGAATTTCGGGAGTAGGTACGTACATTTCTTCAGTAATACTAAAGTAGCGGTTGAAAAGTTCTAAACATTCTCATCTCAGAACCGTCTGTCGAACGTATCGATTTTGACAGTAAGATGAAACCGTTCAATAGATCTTCATCACGGATAATTAGAGCGTTAGACTTTTGCATTGTTATCGTAAAATAGCACAAACAATATTTCGGGCATCCGACCTTCACAGTAACGTGACTCCTAGTGGTCCCTTACCCTTCAGGGTAAATAGGCATGAGAGAGGTCATGCACGAAGAGTATTTGTATACACTTTATATTTCACCTGCAGGGCCAAAGTCATTTGTCAAAACCACTAGCAACCCGCCCCTTCTTGATAAAACATCAAGTTTTCTTTATTATATGTATAAGTAAGTTCATATTGATGTATACACACAAACCTTCCGGAATAAATTCTCTAAACGTTGCAAAACCACATCAGTCTGTTGCGAAGTTTAGAAGAACATGACGCGGTTACGCAGACAGACACGAAAATCAACATTAATTTATAATATGTATATATATACGTATATATACCTAGTCTTGCCATAAATAAATTCTTCACTGCCAATCGTATGGATTGTTTTAGGGACTCCAAATTATCATGGCGTTTAGAACAAGCCGTACTCTCTAAAACTGACCTTAAATCATAATCCAGCGGATTAAGATCGGGACTAGACGACGGCCAGTCTTCAGCTCTGATGAAGTCCGAAACGTTCACTTCCAACCAAGACTGTGTGGACCGAGCTTTATGACCCGGCGCCGAGTCTTGTTGGAAGTGTTCCTTCCAACAAGACTCGGCGCTTACTTGGTTATTGAACATGGTGTTGTTAAGGGGCTTAACTACCTTCTCAAGAATGGTATCTTGATACACTTGTGCCGATGTTTTGATACCCTTTTCACAAAAATATGGCTCAGTCACTCCTTCATAGCTTACATCCCACCAAACCATCACTGAAGTCGGATAATGCCCACGTTGCACTCTGTCGACTAATTGGGAAGCTTCCTTAGAGCTTTGAGTATAAATACGTTTGTTAAAATGTTGCTCAATTGTAAAGATTTTCTCATCCGTAAACAAATTTTTTCTGTGACCTCCCTTTGCGTATCGCTTCAGTAGTTGTTTCGATTTTACCACCCTATTCTTTTTTAAATTATCAGTTAAATAATGACCAGTGCGTCTCTTATAGGCTGCAAGACCTAAGTCATCTTTTAAAATACGCGACATGGTTCTGGGTGCTATCTTCATCTCCCGAGATAAAATCTTTTGCTTTCGGACAGGATTTCTTCGAATTCTTTCCCTTACTGCTTTAACCACCATTTTCGTACGAACACTACGTGAACGGCCAGATCTTTTTCTGTCACAAACAGAGGAGGTCTCATTGTACCTACTAATAGCCCGGTACACAAACATTTGACTAATACCAAGCGTATGGAGAGTTTTAAAAATTGCATTTGGCTCCATACCAACTTTGTGTAATGCAATCACAACGATTCGGTTCTCTTTATCACCCCACTCCATTTTAATATCGCAAAATATTGTACAATGTATTGGCGCCAAAATTAGAAAACTCAATGAACAATCATATAAAAATGACAGATTCCAAATTCAAATGTAATATCTTTCTTATTTTTAATTGTAACAGTTTTTATGGCCAGACTCTGTATAGATGCAGGTTTTGGTAAGAACCTTAACCTTACATAGTAGCACGATTGCTCAAAATATGGGGGTAATAAAATATGATCACTGCGTGTTAGCTAAAAAGTAACAAATACAGATGTGACAGTCACTTAATACTACTCCAGACAAATACAGATGTGACAGTCACATAATAATACTCCTCCATACCGTATTTCGGCCGTGGCGGCCAATCTTAACAGAGACTAGCCTTCGCGGGAGATATTATATATAGTGCGTGTGCACAGACGCTGGTCCACTCTTCCTTCCATCACACCACCAACTTCCAAACTTCGGGCTGTTGCTGAGAAATTCCAAATGGACAAACCCAATGACATTATGCCCCATGCTCAGCAGTCGCGCTTGCGACCTCGAGACCAACGGGGCAGTTCGTGACAATGACATACCTAGCAGGTTTCAAACCGGAACTCTAATTTAAGCTCAAGAATCGCGATCTGTACCTAAGGGTGGAAATATATATGAAGATCACGCACGTCTATACTTTCCCACAGAAACGATTTGCACACAGATGTGTGGCCCGATGACGTCATTGACCGACGGCCAAGTGTCCAGGGGGCCAAATTTTCTATTTTACTAACGTTGCAATAGTCTCTCCAAAGTGAGTTTTCGACAGAGTTGCCTTACAAAATACGACAAATTCACAATGATTTGACGAGACCTTTTTTTTAATTGCAACGTTTGTATCCTACGCAGGACAGCCTCCAGGTCACAGCTTTATTTCAGACAGCAATAAGTATGTCAACAAAAAATACAACGAACACGATACACTATCGTTACACGTACACAAATTATCACAGATAAGCCGCTATCACCCAAACAATCGCAGATATGTGCTACGCGTAGAAGCAGAGCCTAAATTCGGCGTGTTATTATCATCAGCGGTGGCCTGGGGTACCTAATAGCGGCCTCTTCCTAACCACGGCCGGTTGGTATTCGAGACCTCTGCTGATCCTGGAAATTGTTGTTTTTTATCTTGTAACCTTTTTTTATGGATAATCTTGATTGATACACGTAATTAATCAATATATCGAGGATAGCGGTTTCTTTTTATTTTCCTTTGTTTGTATTTTAATCTTTTTTTTTGGGGATTATGCACGGGTTTTTTAACAAAGATATTGCATAAATTATGATATTTTCTGGCAAATTATAGTTACATTTTTAACCGATTTCCGTTACATATTTCCATCAGAATATCTAGGTAAAGGCTAGGTAGATATCAATCAACTGTATATTCAACGTAAATGCATTTATGTATACATAAGGCTGATTTTTCCAACGCCAGATAAATTTTAGTCGAGGAATAAAATTGACATTTGACAGTTCTTCCATACAAAATCTGTCAGACGTCAATTTTATTCCACGAACAAAAATTATCTGTCGATTGCAGAATCTGCCCTAAATCAATTAATTCATTGTCTATGTGAATTTAGTTTCACTCTACCAATCATTCTAAATTAAATTGGTTAGTGTCACTCCAAGACCTTATCACGGTAAAATATAGCCACGTGTTCTATAAACTTCAGCTTTAGCACAGCAGTAATTTTTAGTTTTAATATGTTTAATGGAACAAACACACCTACGCACCATACCATACCTGCAGTGCGATTCTGTAACCATCTCACCGTGAAAACTCAGGTGAAGTGAGCGTGGAGTGAGCTGTCATTTCAACTAATGCTAGGGATTGACACTATTGACAGCTTACTCTAAGCTCACTTCACCTAAGTTTTCACGGTGAGATGTTTACAGAATCGATCGGCTGAAATCACCTCTCTAGTTTCAACTCTGGAATTCGTACTCCGAGCCCCAAGAGACAGACTGTCTGGTTTGGGGCTCACTAGCAAATAGCATATGATTGTAACCTAGCTGTAGGTAACATTTTAAGCTACTCGTGTCGTTTTAACTTGCTGTTAACCTGTGAACCTGCTTACTGTATTACCTGGACAATAAAATATTTTCTATTTCTATTTTCATTAATAATTAATGTATACGTTGACGTCATGGTGGGGCTTGCGCAATCCTGGACTCTAGGTCTGTGCCTGTGCCGGTACCGGTAGAGTTTACTTTGCTGGAACAGGTTTAGGGTGAGAAGCCAAAACAAGAGAGATTCAGAAACCCGCAGGGCAGCATATAGCGATCCCATGGACCCTATCTCCCAGGGAAAGTCTTGTTTCTCGCCCCTGCTTTGCCTTTATAGGCCGGCTGGAGTGAACAATGACGAGGAACAGAGCTCCCACCTCTTTCTTGCCTTTATTGGCCGGCTTGAGTGGAGATTCGCAAGAGCAAACGTGCTCGGAGGAAGGAAGTATTCCAGTATGATGCTGGTAGGGATTTTGACCGTACTTCCGGAATTGTCCTGACAGCCGTGGAATACCTCTCCACTCCTCATAAGCTCCTCAGGACATGTTGCCCCCTAGTCGCTACGACACATTGTACTAGCGACTGTTTTTGGGAGCCTATTATTGAATGTACAAGTCACCCCCTGCCATTTTATCTGTGTAATTCATATAAAACATTGGTCAGGCAGGGGCTATAGTATTTCCATGGTCCTAGATAATCTGTTCTCTTTAGCCACCCAAGCCCATAAAGCAATATATTTGCTTCCATATCCTGCAATAGTCTTACACCAACCAGGGGTTACCGTTGTGTGCACTTGCATAGTGCCCTCGTACGCCTTTCAAAGGTCCGGGACCCCAGGGTCTAGAGAAATGTCAAGAGACGTAAAAATAATTATAATTTTTTTTCAAACAAAATTTTATTATATTTCACTAAATTAAATTCAAACATAAATATGAAACAAAATCATGTTGCATCTAGGCATACTAAAATCAAAACAAATGAATTTAAAATACATAAGTACACATATCTTGCAAAACTAATAAAATAAAACACATAACACAAAAAATATTACATAACACGAGGGGAGGCGCTACTATGAAGCTGCCACCTGTGCAACAGGGACAGATCCCACCGATCGGACAGTAGGTACCACCAGGACGCTGTTCGAGCTGTTTTGTGGGCGTCATAGTAGCGAAGCGCTCCGTTTCCTTATGATCACGAAAAAGTTATCAGTCCGCGCCTCAGCAAACATAGTCGAAGCACTACAACACCGCGGAAACCCTAACAGCATTCTGAAAGTATTGTAGTACTGCACGCGCAGTGCGCTGTACTCCCGCTGCGTAACAATTGGTCCACAGGCTCTCGCAGGAGCAAAACGACTGACAATAATGCCTTACATAAGGTTACCTTTACTGGTCTAGCTAGTACATCGTGCGAACCTGCGACCCAACATAATACACCGGTTAGACAGCGCCCTGCACTCCCTCTCAATTTCCTGATTGTCGCACAGGTTATCTGAGACACAGTGGCCCAAATACTTGAATTGCTTCACTCTGTTTACGGGAATGCCGCATGAGTGACAGGATTTATGGGATGATGATAGCATCTGTAACAGCTTTAAAAATCATAAATTAAGTGGGGTCCATAGTAATTACTCAACTCGCAAGAATACAATGTCAAAGGTACGAACGCCTTTTGATACCCATCCATGGATCAACTTCAGTGAGTGCCGCTTATCCTCAGTGTTTGATCGATTTACGGCTGCTAATTAGTTAAGCGTAGCTAGTAAATTAACTAAAATCTTTAATTACACACACACACGTGACTCGGTTGTTAGTACCACGGTGCGCAAGCGCAACTACTGGAGCGTTCAACATAAAGAACACCGGCCTTGCCTTCTGTCTACCCTGATTGCTGCACGCACATTGAGCATACTAGTAGGAACATCACGCTAGAACTCGTGTAAAGGGTTGGTAGAGTACCTACTTTATGTATTATTATGTATTTTCGTAGGAATATCTTCTCGTGCCACATACCGCAGTGTCTCAAGACGAAAGTCTTTGACCAGTGGGAGTTGTCAGTGATGACATATCGCACTGAAACGTGATCGCTCACAATGGGCCTTATTAGAAGGCTAAAAATCACCCAAGGGACAATGGAGAGGTCTATGCTTGGAGTTTCCCTACGTGATTGAATCAGAAATGAAGAGACCCGCAGGAGAACTAAGGTAACCGGCATAGCCCGAAGAATTGCCAAACTTAAGTGGGACATTGCTCGTAGAACAGATGGCCGATGGGGCCGAAAGGTTCTGGAGTGGCGACCGCGTACCGGAAGACGTAGCGTTGAAAGGCCTCCCACAAGAGAGAGGCACAGGTGTCTACCTACACAATTCGCCTGTAATGTTTCAGTCCCATTTGTCAAAAGCGGGCGGGCCTATTACAAAATAATAGATAAGGTGCAACAAAAATAACCTTAAAGTGCTTAACATATTTATTCCTTGACTATACATAAACATGTATGGATACTAGATAGAACCCAGTTTTGGTACGGATGCGTAGCTTCAACTAAAAGGGGCCTTTTAAAAGGATTACGAATATAATAGGACAAAAACCGGTTGTCTAGTACTGTAGTTTCAGATTATCGTCTTTTTTGTATTGTCATTTGATAGTAGACCTACATGTTTTTTAACACATGCTTAATCAATTAATTGTATTTGATTGTATTAGGGTAGATTGTAAACTAAATAGTTTTTGTAGATTTATGGGCTAATCAAATGATCTAATTTATTTACCATATTTTTACACATACTTAGAAGCCAGCACGAGCCTCTATTAACAGTCCATTAAGTGACAAATGCGTGATTAACATACAGTTAACGTTAACTGAACCAGTTTGTTCACAATCTTATTTAATTAAATAATGTCCAATACTGCTGGTATGTGTCCAGTTAGTGTTACCCACGATGTGATTGTTCTCTTGACGTAACATACATTGCAACAAGAAAACAAGGACACGTTTTCAGTTTAGTAAGTTGTTTTTCGCGGGAACAAATAAAAACTACGCATTTCATGTGCAACGGAACGTTCAGTGAGTTACTAATAAACTGTAACAAAAGTGAAACAGCACCACTCGAGTGCTTCGAGAAAACGCCGCACACCGCGCTACTGCAGCACGGAATGTGCACAGTTTCCAAGTCGTTATTTACTAATTATATGTATGTGAAGTCATTATAATATTTGAGGCATAATAAGACATTAAGAAGTGATTTGTGGTGTTTTACATTCAATTAGTGAGTGTGTCTAGGTGCAGTTGGGTGGTGTCGAGCGATGCGCTAGGCCTGTCCGTCCTTGCGCTTGCGCCCCCGCTAGCACGCTATCTTGCGTTGGCGCACGTCGGTAGCGGGTCGCGTGCTCAGTGGCCGCGCGCGCGCCGCCCGAGCGCGACATGAATGTGTTCACGCAGACGCCGCGCGACGAGCCGCGCGCTACGCACTACATCGAGATCGTGGAGCCGGACCCCGCCGCCTGCGAGCCCTCCGCGTGCCCACCGGAGGGCCACGTCCAGCGCAACTACCGGCTGCTCAACGAGAACATCCGCGCCTACACGCCCACTGGCGACATCCACAGCAAGGGCACACTGCGCTACGACTTGTGCGCCACCATGTCGCCGCCGCGGTCCCGCATCCTGGAGCTGCTGCGGCCCGAGGACCCCGGCCGCGACGCGCTCGACGCCATCGTGCGGCCTGTCCCGCGCCGCGGCCTCACCAGGCCCCTTGACGAAGACACGCGAAGGTTTCTCCAACGAGCTCTTCAGTCCCCCCAGACACTCTACTCCGCATCTGCCACAACAGAGCCTCATCACAGGCCGCCAGAGCCATCAGAATCAGACAAAGATCCAGAGTCAGCGTCACCCGCGCATGAAACTAGTCACAAAGCAAAGAGCTCAGCCCTGGAGCGATCACTGGCGGACGAGCTGCGGGAGGCGGAGGAGGAGGAGCGCGGAGGGGGCGCGCGTCGCGAACTGCTGCGGGAGTTCCGGCGGGGCGGCGGGGGCGGGGTGCGCGGCGCGGTGGAGCGGGAGCGGCTGGGGCGCCTGGCGTTGGCGGTGGAGGACGACGAGGAGGAGGGCGCGCTGTCGGCCACGGCGCGGCGCCTGGACGCGCTGCTGGCGACGTCGCGCGACCTACACGCCGAGCTGGCTGACATCCACGCGGACCTGCAGGTGCTGGCCCGGCGCGTGGCGAGCCGCGACATCTGACGCGTTCGTACAGTTCTGCGCCTGCGCCGCTCTCGCACGCTTCGCACAGACCACTGTTCGCACGTAGCACCGACTTCCATGAAGGAAATGAATTTCCTTTCGTTCAATTATTCCTCGTCGAGTACGTGGCTCACTCGAGCGGAACGTTTGCTGGCTCATGAGCATTTCTCTGTGGCTACGGGAGTATCACAAGCGGATGCATCGATATAATTAAATTGGTTGAGTTTGGTCGGTAAACATCGCCGGTCAGTCGGCTCGTTATCTGCGCGCACTTCAACAAACCAATCTAGTTTACTGCATCATTAAGTAATACATTATCTTGTGTTTCGTGCTACTTTCACTTTGCTTGTTGTCTCTGTCTACCGCCGCATAACTTGGGTGTTAGTGATACGTAAATCTAATTGTGTATATCACTAATTAGGATTTTACACCGAGTTCCGCTGAAGTGAGTTTATCGTGGAAATCATTTCCAAAGTTACATATATATTTATCGGCGTCAGTTGTAAGTTTTTTAATCCATTTCCTGAGCTGTTAGTTTTTGACGGCAGTAAGGACCCTTAGTTTTCTTCTTCGTTTCAGTAGAAACATTCAGTTTTCGGATAGAACAAATTATTTCTACCATCACACTGTTAATTGCGTGCAGCTAGTAAACTAGTAATCTTGCATCTATAGCTACGAAACGCGATTTCATAATTTTATAATCCTCTTCATCAATGCGGAACGATTCGCTTCACTGGTTACATTAGCACCCAGTATGTGCGAACACTATCATCGCACAACGATACTTGGTTTTGATTTCAAATCAAAAATTTAACTGAAATAATGGTCGATAGCAAATAATCCAGTGTCCGTGTAGGGTAATTTATCTCAAAGCAGAGCCTAGAAAAATGGCTCTCTCATCCCATAATTTTTTGACTTTTCCATCGTCTTTATCGCTAATAGAATGTTACTTTGTCTAGATCCTCCGGATTCTGTGTGAGCTAGAATGCTCTCAGGCTAGGTTGAGTGACGATCTTCGCAGGGTGGCTGTTAGCAGCTGGATGAAAGTAGCCGACACTAGATTGGAGTGGCCTATGTCCAGCAGTGGACTGATATAGGCTGATGATGATGATTGTATTGCGACCAACAACTGTATTAACACGACGTGTTGCGATCAACAATTCGATCAACACATATGGTGATATGGACATTGTTTAGGACCATTTTCGTAGAGGTCTATAAAAGTCTCCTTCTTAAGTCATACATCATTTAATGATTTTAAACAAATAGGTAATAATGAATAAGGCGTTCAAATAGTTGGATTTTGAACTAATTTTGGTTGTAGACATATAATTAGGAACGATTGAAACCGCAGTCACTTTTCGATAAACAAGTTGTTGTTATTTTGGTATCAATTTTCTGATGAATTAACTTTTAACAACACGGTTAAACATAAATTTTAATAGGCTTTAATACTATACAAGATACGCAAAATAGTTGGACTTCTATTAATAATTTAACTATGGTCTATTTGAAATATCTATTCGAAACTTCCTAGCTATGGACAAATAATTAGGAACGGGTAAAATGACTTCATTTATTAAACTATATCAGAATGTATTTAATGAAATTAACAATACTTTTTAAATAAGCTTTACCGCTGATGACCCTTGCTTATAATGACTTCGTGGCAGAACGCGGCGACGGGGTATTTACAATAAATAGGCTTTTAGATACAAAAGTAAAAGCCACTTGTTTATACAAAAGTGACTTCGTTGTCAGATTGATAACTAGGAACTGTATATGTGATGCAGTTTTAAGATGACGCAGAAAATACAAATAAAAAATGTGATGTTATAAAATGATAGGTAGAGAAGAGCTAGGTACACAAAAAATCTAACAGACTATTTTGACACTGATGATAATAACCATGACAAACTATATTTATTTAGTTAATTATAATAACTACAATCTGTAAACATTTGAGACTCAAACAATAACAAATGATAAGACTCGTCTGACCAAACATCAGAAATATAATAATAATTTAGTTGTCTTTAATCTCTCGTTTTGATAACATTAATTATTTTAATATGTTATACACGTTTAACATTGACGTGACTTACGGAGAATAATTTTCTGGTGAAACATATTTTTTCATACTGCTCTATTTTATCAAAAATTTTAGTTATCACAGCCACTTGCATGGAAATTATAACATGTGTATATCTTCATCTGACTTTCCCTACCGTTCTCTTGTTTAATCGAACTGTGCCATGAACACGGGTGATTTTCATGAATTTCGTCATCACCCTTTGTTTGAATCGGTCATTCTGTCCTACATGACTACTAGGAATACTTTGATCTTATCAATGGTGGCTGTCGTCATCTTCCTGTCCTCTTATCCCAATAAATATGTTGGTGGTCCGCACAGCAACTCTTCTTCATCTTTCTAGCCATAAAATCTTTAACACAATCCAGCTGGTCTCTTTGGTCTTTTACTCTTATAGCCATCCTCATTCATCGTGAATCCAGTAAACATATACCCTTCCCTTTTGTAAATTCAGTAAATATTTCAATTTACTACACTTTCCTGTTATTGTTTATACACGAGGAAATAATTCACCAAGTAATAATGAACAGAACATATATTTGCGTCGTGTTGTTATAAATAGATTATGTACTTACTCAAACTTTTTTTTTGTTGTGGATGTCTAAAACATTAAAGACATGCGATCATTTGGACGGGTAGGATCCAAAAATTACTATAATTTATGAATTATTTTTCATTCCAAAGTTTTACGTTCACAATCTTTCGATTATTTTAAAGTTAACCATGTTTTTTCCATATTTTGTTCTTGTAATTTTGATGTATAGTCGAGAGTTCTTCCTCATTCGTGTACTAACTAGATTAAATGCACATATCCCATATTTCAGTCCTGTTGTTCATTGTTTTGGAATTTTTCATCGCACCAAAAGTGTGCGTTCAGATATTTTTGAAGAATTTTAAATTGATTTTGATTTTTGTTATCGATTCTATAATGTGTATATTGTGGAAGTCGTTTTTCTAGTTAGATTTTTTTTTTAAGAAAATATAAAAGTTATACCTACCTACCTACATAACGAATATAGATACAAAATTAAGTCTTACGACTTGTATTCAATAGGCAACAATTGACGCGCGACATCTAACGCTACACTACGACAAGGATCTTTCGGCGCTCGAATAACGTTGACAAGGGGGCGCTGTTGGTAAACATTTGTGAAACTGTTTTGTGAAAAGTATTGAAAAACTAAAATGGCGGCGTTAGTTAAGATTCTGGTCACGCGCTAAAAAATCCTTGTAGATACAACTGTACTCTTGGCGGACTCTGGGGAGAGCAAGTAGTTTTAGATGCACTAATCAATGTCAGACAAATGACACGACTGTGTCTGAAACGGTTGTTTCGCACAATTGTTGCTTATTGAATGCACGAAGCCCAAAGAGCCAGTTAAACTAAAATTCATTCTAACATTCCAGGCGTCATCAGTGCGCGCGCGGCGCTGCACGGCGGCTGCGCGTGCGCTGGGCGCGGAGGCGCGTGCGCTGCGCTACCTCGACGACGTGGTGGCGCTCCTGCGCGGCGACGTGGGCGCAGCAGCCCGCGCCAGGGCCTGGCCCTTCGCCCTCGGCAGACGGCAGCCCGGCAGGAATTATGTTATATGATCTCAGGTAGGATGTGATTTATATTTTACTCGATTTTGCCTGGATATCGGAAAAAAACGCCTATAAAAATACATATCAGTGCAAACTTTCACTTTCAAACGGCGACGGAGTTCATCAATCTCATAATACTAACCTCCATTTTTAAATAATATCAATAAAACATGCCCTTTTTCTGGCTGAAAAGTAGCCTATGCCACTCCCCGGTCCATAAACTAACTCTATGCAAACAACAACAGCAACAAACACTCAAATAGTCGTGGTGGTGCCGTGCTCACCTCACTTGGCAAATGGCCTGATGATCATATTAGGTATATCAGATTACTTAGCGTGAAAAAGGGATATGTCACCTATACTAATATTATAAAGAGGTAAAATTTGTTTGTTTGTATGTAGGGGGTAATCTCCGGAGTTAATGATCCAATTCTAAAAAGGGTTTCACTGGTAGAAAGCTACATTATGTGTGAGTGCTATAGGCTATAAATTATGTTTACATCATGCATTTTAGCTGAGCTATCACAAATTTTGTCTAGCAAGTCGGAAAGAAATACCTCTTAAAACAGAATTATTTGCATGCGCTGCCTCAACAGTTGTATATAACTAAAAACAATGTATGGCAATCTGGTCCGCCTTATATAGTTCTACAAAAAAGTCCGCGACACCATATTTCTATCTTTTATATTTATATTTTAATATCACGTTTTTTGGATGAAATATATAATTTTTAATTTTTAATTCTTATCAAAATAAATTATTTTATGATCACAAGGACATTATATAGATAAGATTTGCCCTTTACAGTATGTCAATTGGTCATATAGTTTCTGAGATTATAATAGAAAATTACTAAAACGCAAAATGCCGCTAAAACAGTCACGAATACAACCACACATGCTTTGTACAGACGTTATATCCATTTACCTATAGATGGCGTTGTACAAATACGTAATTTTTCTGACTCACGGTGTTCATACTTTACGCGATTAATGACATCGTCGGTATTGCCATTGGGTGATGTAAATTGATTGGATTTCGTTGTATTGATTTCTATTGGTAACTCTGGTTTCTGTTTCTAACTATCTCAAGTTGAGGTAGTAATAATAATAAAGCTGAAGAGTTTGTTTGTTTCAACGCGATCTCTGGAACTATCAGTCTGATATTATTATGAAAAAATATTTTTGCATTTGATTGATAGCCCAACTCTTGAGAAAGGCTATTTAACATCCACACTACGACTCTTCGGAGCCGAGCAGAAAGGAGAAAGAACGCTAAGCGAAAACAAAGTAATAGCGCGGGCAAGCGACGCGTTGCGACGGGTCCGGGCGGAGGAACCAAAGATTCCACGCGGACGAAATCGCGGGCAGAAGTTATATATATATATTTAACAATAGTTACGGAAAGGTGCCCCATTCTTTGAAGGGCAGTCTACTAGTCTTCGATCCACTCTTCACGTGACAAGAGCGCTGGTCTATTTTTTGGCCAAAGAATCAGCAAATCGCATTGCCATACAACGTGGCAATGCTGCCAGGCTTTTGAGCACTTTTCCTATTGACAGCGATGCGGACGATTTTTGTAATGCCCTTTGTTTATTTCCCCTCTTTTTACATACATACATATTATTATTTTAAGACTGTTAGCTTTTTAAATTATATAAATATACACATATAATTAAATAATAAAAATAATTATTACTGTCTTCCATAAAAAATAGTTTAGTTTATCAGTAGGACATGTAAAGAATAATCTTTCTATTTATCTCATCATCTGCCTAGCCTTTTCCCAACTATGTTGGGGTCGGCTTCCAGTCTACCCGGATGCAGCTGAATACCAGTATTTTACATGGAGCGACTGCCTATCTGACCTCCACAACCCAGCTTACTGGGTAATACGATACCCCTTGGTAAGACTGGTTGTCAGACTTTCGGGCTACTGACGACCCGTAACGACTGTCAAAGATCCACGAATGACAGCCGGGACCAACGGCTTAACGTGCTTCCCGAGGCACGGAGGGGTCTTGATATGTGAAGATGGTCACCCTTCCACGGATCAACCGCGGCAAGCGTAGCTTAACCTGATCGATCGACCCGTGCGGCGGTTATTACTTAGCCACAAGCCCCTCTAATCTTTCTATTTATCTAGAGAAGTAGATAAATCTTTCTATTTATCTATTTTCTAATAATCACAAAACTTACCGATATGACTAATATAACAAGTAGGTAGCTATCTACTATATCAGTAGGTCACAATACAATGTATTCCTCATAATGAAATGTTTCCCGAATCATATCGAAGTATTTACTGATAGGTATGCACCTACTCGTTATCAAACAAATCTTGTTCCTACTCCATTCTGAAGTACTGATAATAACTTATTACTGAATCAACATTATTATCAACACGTGACTAATAATCTTATTATAATAATATGTACGGAATCTACAAATCTTAATTTATTTAAATTATACATAATTATTGATTCCTTATTTCTCATGATTGCACCTACCACTCTTTGTCTCTGCACCACCCACGGGTTGACTGGTACAAAATGCCTTTGGCATTAAGTCCACCTCTGTACATTTGTGTGCTAAAAGTATTAAATAAATAAATACATGTGTATAGGTGTTATAGGTATATTTATTATAAACGAAAAAATGGTTAAGAATCTCTTGAAAAAAGCTATTATGGTATAATGTAGTGTAACATTATAAAATAAAAACTAACTTTTTGTCGGTCTGCTTCATTAGCTAATGAAAACAAAAATAAATTGCTGTATAAATAAACATAAATTATAATACCAATCGAGTTGGACCCATCTTACCTTGGAAGGTGTAAAACTACTGCTTTTCAAATACCTGACCAGATTAATGATGATATTATCATATCATACACCAGTAAGTGCATACAAAACCAAATCAAAAATCATTTATCCAAATTAGGCTGAGAATGAGCACTTCTTGAACGTCAAAATTAGCAAAACGCCCGCACTTTACTAGTCCCTAGTGCTTAAGATGGAAAGAAGAAGTGGCACAATAAACTCCCCAGCAGCACAGCTGTCTGTTCGATCAGAAGAACTTGATTCTAAACAATAGTCTATACTAAACAGCAACACATCATGTAAAGTACACAAGCCCAGGCCCTGTAATCCTTAGCAAAAGGTTGGAATGGAAGCCAAATAAATAACTGCAAAAATATTGTTAAAGCTCAAGTAGCTATACCAATGTGAAGTAGGTATAAGACAACTTTGCAATCAACAATGACCCATTTGGCCTATAATCCAACTAATATTTAAATAAATTATGTTTATCAACCAATCAAGTTAATTAATACCAAAGTAAACATGGTTATGACCAATTAACGATAACAGTTAATCGAACTGTTAATACATCATTAACAGCTCGTAAACATCTACTAGTACTACGACAGCGTACTAACTGTGGTGCAAATGGGTGTTACAATAAACGGGAAAAGATTGACATTTATCCTTTTGCCAGACACCACACGGCACACTGGCCGACTGGTTACCGACTCGAAGTAATAGGTACTGTATGTTGTGTAGTTGATTCATAAGTCAAACGGTCTTTCGAGCAAACGTTCTTCAGAACAGAATTTCGGTAGAACGTGACGCACGTGGAGCCCTGAATGGATGAATGGAATAAGACACATCAGCAGTTCTCCTGGAGTTGCAGACTTAAGAACAGCATGGCTTGCCTTACATCTGGCAACCTGCATGCTCGCTGAACTTTAAGATACAAAATCAGGTTATAACGTTCCCACTGGCGAAGGAGGCTTGTATCCCCACGGCCCACAGGCCTCCTCTCTGTGAAAGGGAGAGAGCCGTATTCCACCACGCGGGGCCAGTGTAGGTTGGTCATTTGTCAAAAATGTTCAAATGTTTGCTTCTGGCAGTTTCCTTACGAAGTTTTTCTTCACCGATTTGGAAGTAGTGATGATATAAATTAAACAAAGTAAAGTTAGTACCTGCCTGGATTCGAAGTTCGAACCACGATACCATTGTTACCACTGGGCACTGGGCCACCACAGCTGCACAATGTTGCATCAATCCGGATCATTCATTTATCAATCTATTAGCTACTCGATCAGCGGGGTAATTGAACAAAATTCATTGCGTTATTTACGTTTTTGGGCAGACTATTTTTTCGAACATATGAAGCAATGGATAAGCAATATCCTTCAAAATAATTCACGTTATGGTTCAAAGTATGTTATGCATGTGTGTGTGCTGTTTTCCTAAGTAGATTGTCAAATGGACGCGAAATTGATGGTAAGCTAAAGGCGGAAGTTCCGTCTTATTACAGTTATAAAAATAATCAACATTCTTTAGGTCCTAAATGACTTGCTAAGGTACGAATCGTGCACAATGTCAGTTAGAAAAACAAACGAAATTGAAACTTTTTGTGCCTTGAAACGAGAATAGAAGACACGCGAAACTATATTCGACAGGACCGCGGTATTAGCCGTGTAACGTCTGTGTTGCCAGCTACGCGGCTTTTACCGGTAATCGGGCATTGTCAATCCCAAATGTAAATAAGGGGCCCCCTTCACAATAAAGGGAGGATCCCCTGAAAAACATTTTCATAACATGTTTTCCGTGAAGGGGTAGGACGGTGTACTTTACAAAGCACACCCACATTCTACCAATTATGTTAAATTGTCCCACTAGGGAGGGTTAAAGCATTGTCCATTTCATTACTTGATGTTTAAATCGAAAGTAGACGTTTTCTAACGGAGCCATCTTACTCTGTATGTTTTCTAAACTTAATCATTAATAGGTATGGACAACAGAGTCTCCCCAGGGTTGTGCCTTACAGGCGTTGCGCAGGGGGGGGGTTCCGGAATTGGTATTTTAAGAGGAACCGGGACCACCCTATGTGCGAATGGTGATCACCTGGGTGGTTTTAGTGAGGTAAAAATCAACAGGTATGGACAACAGAGTAGTGATTGCTACCACATTGCTAAACAGTTATTTTGTTTACTAAAAACATTTTCTCGCGACTCCTGACGTCCTGGGTTTGATGAAACGAAATCTAATCGGACTGCCTGCCTTGGGGAGGCAGTCCGATTAGATTTCGTTTCTTTTAATTAATTCCTCATTATTACATGATGGGACGGGTACTATACACCTTAATGTCATGATCATGATTTTCTCCCCTGACAACTGTAGACAGTGGTAAGTTGGTGGTGGTAACTGGCAACCCAGTGTAGAAGCTAATTACCGGCGGCGCGCGGAGCTGGTACCGATCGCGCCGCAACCGAAGCCGTACAGACTACACGTACTTACACGTCGCAGGCATGCTCGGAAACTGGTGCTTCTACAACATTACTATAGGCAACCGCTTAACTGAGACGTTGCCTGAGGTAGCAGCGCTGTGCGGGAGGGGTGTGGTGACGTGTTGTGAGAGCTCAGTGATTCGTCAACTTGTGACACCTATCACCCCTCCCGCACCGCGCAGTTACCTCAGGCAACGTCTCAGTTAAGCGGTCGGCCCATAGCTGTTATTTCTACAGAAGGGTTTCCTGTAGACCGAGCCGTTGCTGCGTTATGCCCATATTTTGATATGATCTAGTTTTAGCTTTTCCATCCGTAGAATTTCGTTGCTACGTAGGGTTTAGAGAATGGGCATTACTTTTTGTCATTGTGTACTGCTGCAACTTCAACACAACATACTGTGATTACCAACATAATAATTTGCAAGCATAGTGTTTTCGAAAATCGTCAACTGCTACGTCGCTACGAAGTAAAATCGTGGCGCCCGTAGCCGTAAAGGAAAATCTGATATTGAAAACCTTTCTGTTTCGGTTGCGCTATGTAGCACTCTAACATAATACATTACTCCCCAAAAGATCTACTGCTGCATATAATTTAAAAAAAAAACATCATATTCGAGACCACATTGCAGATGAACTCTTAGAGTAGAAAGAAAAATATTTTAATTGGGACACGCACAGGAAATACAAAAAAATAAAAAAACGACCATTTAAAACTACCAAAACAACGTTAAAAACATAAAAAAAAACTTGGCAAGAATTGTATAATTTGTTCGATATAAACTCAATGTTGAAATCAATCTACCGATGCATCTTAAGCAAAAAAGTTAGGAATTTCATCAACACACTGTTTCACTAACCTGCCTGCAACACCTGCACGGTATTATACATGATCATGAGTTTTTACTGGGCCACGAACAATGCGTTAATTACTCAGATATAAATTCTCGATTTTGTAAACTGATTTCAAGCAAATACAGCAATTATCGGTAGGTATATAGGTAGCAAATGTTGTGCACATGCCATGAACATGAAATACAAAGCATACGGGTTTGTTTTTACTGGTTATACCCGTATTCTCATCGATAAGTTTGTGCAAAGAACCCTAGCCCCCGAAAACCCAAGGGACCATAGAAGTCTGCAATAGCAATCACATTTAGAAAAATATTACTAATCCATTGCTTCATATGTATATTCGGAAAATTCGTTTGCTCAACAACGTAACTAACGCAATGAATGTTGTTGAACTGTCAAAACGAAAAACCATTCTTACTGTTAGTGTGTTTCGCAATTATCGGAGACTCGGCAAAGAGCTTCTGAAAAAGGTTTCTAATTGGTTAGCGAGCTACTTCTAATTAATAATTGGCAGAGGCAACTCTGCTTACCTAGCTATCGGGAAATATCGAATATTGTCAAAGTACTACGCGGGTAGGGTTTTTGGAGGCTAACATATATATTTTTATACATTTTGAATAGATGCCGTTTATTTTCAAAAGTTTGAGAACTCCTGTTTATGTTATTTTTTATAGCTCTACATAACACCTTACATAAGGTAATATAAAATGGCGCAAGGAAGATTCCGTACTATAATGAATTCAACCAATAAAAACAGTCGATCTACCAAAACGGAAGACCAAGCCGTTTCCTCGCACACCTACGTAAAACCCGCAGCAAGAACCGTAATGTCTTGGTATACGATGTAATCACACGAGGCGGCCGCATCCAGTCGAGACCTATTGCATAAGGTTTGCTTGCCTTGGACCAGTAGGCGGCGTGCATATGAATGACTCACTGCAAAGGTCATGCACCATTTGTTTTGATAAGTCATGCGTACCCTTGTGCAAGATGAAATTAACTGTAACAAATCCGACATATTTCTTTCTGCGCATTTGCATTCCAACCCCCAAGATACAAGCTCTGCTTAGTTTGGGGGTCAACGGTCAAATAAAAAAATTGTGATGTACAAACTTATCTGTGTTCATGTAAAATTACTGTCTGTGATCACCATGATCACCTTTTCTTTTGGGCAATAAGACTTTCTGTATTTTTTTTTTGTAAATATACCCACCACTTTAGGACGTACGGGGGTATTTCTCAGCAAATTTCGAAATTTGATTCCCGAGTTATTAGTGCTGATTAATATGCATTAACCACATAAGTCTTTCTTTTATTTCAATGCACGCTGTCTATACTACTATTATTTAAAAAGAAAACGTATTACCTCTAAAGAAAAAAAAGATATGGCTACTTTTTTACCGTGAAAGTCATTCCCTCACCTTGTCCCTTAGTTCAAAAATATTATTAAAATACCTATTAATCTCAAATATATCAATATTCTTAATAATAAAATTATGCTAATATATTAGAAAGATGTTCGTTATTGTCTATAAAAGCTTCCATCTTACAACAACGAATTTATAAAAACGATAATTCGATTTTAAATATGTCCCGCCAAATAAAATCATTCCCTCAACCTATTACGAATATTCGATTTCTGAACGTATCGAACGATATTTAGGAACGCAACCTTAAGTTTTTAGTACCTGGCAACACTCTCAAATGATTCAAGATGGCGATTTCTTCTCAACCGTAGGTGAGTTTGTGCAAAAACATATTATGTGAAAAATTGTTAAGAGTTACATTTATGGCGATCATTACCTCACGTTACACGAATGTATAAAGCATTTTAATATATATATATATAATTTGTTGTTTTTATGCGTTTTTGGGAGTAAAATGCATATTCGAAATGTAACAAGCAAATTGAGGTTATGTGCCAGTGTTTTTGCAGCTTTCGTTAAAATTCGTCATTCCCTCACAGTCATTCCCTCACTGTATTTACGAGTGAGGGAATGACGGCCGTGTGAGGGAATGATTTATACAGTATTCTAAGGTGATTTTAGATTTTTTATTTATTTCTTGCAACTTGTATTTCATGGTATTTAATTTAAAACAGGTACATGTATGTGGAAGAAAAATGGTACGACCAAAGAAGTTGAGTGATGCAGAAAAAAAAATAAAAAAGAAAGAGTATGATAGAAAAAGGCGAGACAAAATTAAAAATAATACTGAATCTTTGGAAAAACTGCGGAAAAAAGTAAGATTAAAATATTTAAAGAAAAAAGAGAAGGGTCAGGTAAAATCAGTTATTCATATGAATGCTAGAGAACTTAGACAAAAGCGAAAACAGTGGAAAGAAAATAGTAAAGTGTATAGGAATAAAAAAGCTATAGCACACCAAAATTTACAAAGAATACTTGATGATACACCCCCACAAAGTCCAGTATCAGTTGTGCAGCAAATTAGAGAAGATGTAGCTGCTCGAAATAGACGACAGATGCGAAGGCGACGAGCTATTTTGTATGCAAAGATTCCAGGTGTCCTTCTATTTTATTGTTTGAAGTTACCACAGCAGATATTTCACTGATGGATGATCTCATAAAACAGCCCAGGACTATTCCTACTTTCCGGGGAACACAAAAAATACGTCAGTTCGTATTTTTCAACAACACCTTACAGTGCAGAAGACTTTCATGCATAGATTGTGAAAAAGATTGTACCCACTATCATTTGGGATATTTTCAAAAACACCAAAGTAATCGATTTACTAACAGGCGTAACAAATCCCCTCAAAATTCAATGGAATTTGATATAATGAAGGATAATCACCAACTGTCTTTAGCGTCGTCTTCGCGCATTCAAGATCACACTGGAATGTTCAAAGAAAATTATACAATTGATTTAGAAAATGAGAGATTTACTGTTGTCTCAGACAGTGACAAGATTGCTACCATTGGAGATTATGTCCTGATAAAATGGGGCACGGCAAAGTATCCCGGCGAAGTTTTATCTGTTTTTGAAGATGGTTTAATGCTTAGGTGCATGAAGCAAGGTTTGAAGTTTTGGAGATGGCCTAATATTAAAGATGAGCAATTATATGGCTGGGAAGATGTGATACAGAAAATAAAGACGCCAAAGTTAGTTAAGAGGGGGAATTACGTTATTACAGAGTTAGATGACATGAGAGATGACTCTAAGAATGATGCTAAAATTAAGACTGAATATTGATCTTAAAGACCAAAAAACTAAGACAAGAAAAGACTAATACAGATTAATATTAATCATAATTAATGCTTAATAAATAAATATGAAGACGATTTATGTTTTGGAGAAATGCTAAGTACAAAGTTTAAAAATAAATAGTAATAGTAGGTACCTACAAAGATAAAAACATTTGTTACCTCTATAATACTGTACCTATTTGTTAATTTTGCGAGTTTATATATATTTATATGGACTATAAGGATAAAGTTTTGAGTTGATTTTCTTTAGAATATGACATTTCATTGTTTAATATAATAATAATTACATAATTTCCTTCATTTATACACGTTGTCATTCCCTCACTCTATTAATCATTCCCTCATTTATTTATTTTTTAAAACCTCATTTTTTATAGACTATATAAAAAAATATGGAAGACCGATACTCCTTAATAGGTCTCTTAAAGCAGGTTTTTTGTTCTCTGCAAAAAAATATCGAAGTTTATAAAAAAAAAAGAAATTTCAATAATATCTCAAATTTTGAAATTTCATAAGAAATACCCACGGACGTACGATAGGCAATCAACTGATCAGTGAGTTTTATGGTCATTTAATGCAGTTTTTTGGTTAAGATACATTGTATCGTGTTATACTTAGAGGGCCAATTCATTAAAATTCGACCATAAACTTGATCATGGTTTGTCTTACACAACTATGTCAATCAATCTGCCTATCCTTTTTCCAACTATGTTGGGGTCGAATTGGCTTCCAGTCTACAAGTATTTGACCTCCACAACCCAGTTACTGGTAACACGATACATACCCCTTAGTAAGATTAGTGTTAAGTTACTCGTAACGACTGTCAAAAATCTGCGAACGACAGCCGAATTCCGGCGACTATACTCATACGATACCGTTCCGTTCCTTTAGGTACAAAACCCTAAAAACGAAAACTGCAATACAAGTTTTAAAAGAGCATGTGCATGCACATAAATTTTAATATCTTGTTAAAGAAAGGAAATGGCGTTTTTTACACATCCTTTACCAGAATAAATACGGTTTTTTAACCTTTTAACGCAAGTTAAAATGTCAATAAACTCCAGTGGCACGTCACTCAGTCTCAATTATCAATACAGTTGAAGCCTAACAACCGCAATCCGATTGGTTCAACCACACTGGTATTCGGCATAATTACATCATATTAACAAACAAATACAATAAACTATCACATATTTAGCCCTCGCTGCCGGCCGCGACGGGCTGTCCGCAACGCCGAGCTTAGAAACGAGACTCGTGCCAACGGACCAAGTTTTTGTTGCTTCAATATGCCTGTAATAGGCATACGCAGAAATGTTTGTAGCTAAACACTGAAGATGCCACTGTATAGGTTTATCAGTAAAAAAAAAGCCAGCCAGCAATCAAAATCTGAAATTCATGCATCAAGCCATTATGATAGAGCCAACCAAATATCTGCTGCTACAGTGCAAACGAACAAATAGATATTTAAAAATTGTTAAAAATGCGCCCTTTCCTTAACTCTGCCGTGATTTAGGGAAAGCCCATTTCTTCATCAAATTTGCCTATTTAAGTCATTATGGGTTAGGCCACACACGATTATAACAAAATCAACGGCTCTGAATGTCTTATTATTTTTGGCCCTTCTTTAAAACCTGAAGTGGACTCCTGACCGCGGGGCTCCTATCTGAAACCTATCAAATATAAATTTTCAGTGTTCTCTCACAATACCGCTCCTACTCAGCTATCATCTTTTCGCCTTGCATATTATATGCTTGCTCAAAAACCCTCTGGGCTCTACCATTACTTATAACAATCCCGCAAAATCAGGTTTATTTGTTGCCGCGATACACTGTTGTCGTTCGTTCGTCTGTTTGCTTCTTACCACGCCTTAAGTTTTTTGGCCTTAAGTGAAAAACTGAATTTTTCCCCGGTTCATGGCATTAGGGTCGCCTCCCATGGGACTTAAAAGCGTAACTGGCGAACTGTGGGTGTATTATATCTGCCTAACCCTTCAGGGATTACAGGCGTACAAGTCCCGATAGCCGTCCTTCCGTCGACCGTCGAGGACCATGTCCGCCCCGACCCTTGCTCGAGCCAGCCCGCGCCGCTGGGCCTGTAGTTTTAAATTCGTCCCTAAATAATTCCGATCCAGCCAGTCCCTTGCTGCCCTCTCCTTGGGACGCCCTAAGCCCACAGAGGGTGCCCTTAGCGTGTAGTCGCTTAGTTTTTAAGTTTTTGAAGCTCTGACTGGAGGTCTCAATTTATTGAGGCATCCACAGGCAAGCGCGGTTAAACAGACGACAACCTCATAAGCTGAAGTGTGAGATGGCATTAAAAAAAATAAAGGATAAGGGGCGTAATGTTCTGTGTAGTGTACAAAGCCAGTATCTATCAGGATATCAACATCCTTTCTACGCTCACAGTCAAACAATATTTAACGATATAAACATGAACGCTCTGATTGTACTGCCCTCTGCAGGAACAATTGGGAACCACAATGAGCTCGCTACACGTTCCGTTATGGACGCCAAATTACGCTATTGTCAATAATTAATACGCTGTGGCTTTCATTAACAATTGTTTTAATTTACAATTGTTTATTGTGTCCACGCCTATACTTGTCAGTGGGAACATAATGCCACAAAAATAATAGTCCCGCGGGATAGGGCGCGACTGGAAACCAATTGCCATTGGTCATTTACTGTAATCAATTTAGCTTTTAATAATTTTGTTTATAATACTTGTCTTAATGAATTAATTGTGTTATTATCTGCGCATATTGTAGTACATGCTGTGCTTTCCTGTAAGTAATGAGGCGCTTAGCGCTTTTAAACAGGCTGCTGCTGAAAACTAAAAGAAAAAGGCGTTCTGAGAATGGACTACAACACAACAAGACAACTATGTTGCGGTCAGCTTTCAGTCTAATCAGCGGGGTAATTGCGTATCACAATTTCAGTGGTTTTCATTTTGACAGTTCAACAATATTCTTTGCGTTATTTACGTTGTTGAGCAGACCAATTCTTCGAACGTATGAAGCAATGGATTAGCAATATAGTGTGTTATACAATTAGGGTGTTGATCCAAGTCCATTATAATACAGTCATTTTTTGACAGCCGCGTGAAGTGAAGAAGCAGAAAAAGCCATTTGTCAAGCATACGCTAACTACTCGCAAAATCTATTTAATTTATAAATACTTATCATGATCACACATCCCATCCCATTACCGACTGTACGCTGGAAAATAAATCAATGGAAATCGTTTTATTGAACTCTCGCTCGTGATTGCAAGTCATTAACTTTTTAAGCATTGCTGGCAACTGATAAGTAATGTTAATAATGAATGTTTCAGAACTGGAGATATCGCTGACTTTCCGCCCGGCTGCACTCTCGAATTCGACACACCAAAGGCATAAGACACCAAAGGACATACTGCTAGTGTTATTTATTATTCTTATGCCCAGGTTACGAACTAGTTGCGGAATCGTAACTAATCGCGCCACCCACAGACGTTCTTTACTGATAATGAATCATTAACTAATGATATCTTCACATATCGGTACACTGGTATAAATCTTTTGCTCAGATTTATATGCATATGTTTATATGTGTATGCATATGTATGTAATAATGGGAGCAAAAGAAAACATGGAACCGTGTAAGCTTTTTTTTTCACATCAAATATCTTTTGCAAGCTTTTCCTACGTAAACGTTGGTTAATGATTAACTACCTGTAGTGGACCTGTCCGTGCGGTGGTTAATAATTATTTATTATTTGTATGGAATGAAACCATAAAAACGAAACTTAGACTTTGTTAAAAGTTTATTTTTATACGAATTATTTCTCAGTGCATAGAGAAGTTAGGTTCACTACTCAGGGTTTCGTTTATCGGTCAAAAACTCATACCTTTTAGAAATAAATTAAAATAGGTGTTGTAATCTATTTTAACATTTTATTTCATTCCAATTAAAGGTGTTAGTTTTTACCTTTCTGTGAACCCGAAATGTGAAAATAGAAACGAAATAAGTCAACATAACGACATAATAATGTCTGGTCTAAACCAATGTTTTATTTTAGTTTTGATGTATAAGTAGCTAATTCATGTTATGAATGTTAATGGTATAGTTATATTTGTTATAACAGGGGTCGTTGATGCTTCTTATTATTGTACTTAAAGAGTTCATTAAGAAGTAATAACATTAATAGCTATAGTAATTACGGAACTGGTGATTATTTATTTATTGTTTACTCAAATGATTTCTATTTTCACGATGTATTTTGAAAAATGTACCTACATGTGTATAATAAAGAATGTCTTGCTGTTGTATCCGTATAAAAGTTTTCTAAGTACAACATGTAAATTAATTTTATTCCTAGAATAAAAATACCTAGCTATAATTGTTTCAAAATGCAAATTCTACAAGAATTGCTTGGAAATGAGAATCAAATTGTTTGAATAATAACATGTGAATTAATTAAATGATTTAAATTAAATAATACTCGTTTTCGGATCTCTTAGACTGAACTTGTGTGGTTAGTGATTGATCTAAGTATATGCACATGGTGTAAGATTAGAAGGTACCAATGATCTTAAATATAAGTTATATTGTTACTATTAAAATTGTTTACTTAAGCTAAAGACCATAGAAAAATAAGGACATTCCATTATAGAGTATCTTCAGCGCTTTTCCTGAGTCATTAAGAGTGCACGCATGAGGGGAATTTAGTGCAAGCGCCACGCTACAGGATTTTGAGCACTTAACTCACTAATGCCCACATTATCGTTAACTGACGTCTCTCTTGCTAAATGTTACTTTAGCATTTTGTTAAAAGCGTTTTTATCAAAATTAAATTATTAATATAACGGTTTTCTTTGATAACTTTTAATAGTGAAATCGAAAAAAGACTTTTTCTTATGTGTATACAGGGTAAATTTAAATTAACTGGTGAAACTCTGCAGACGTGGTGGGTATCGATACCTAAACATGAAAAAACAAAAACAATATAAATCTGATAGTTTTTTTGCGGGGGTCATCGACCGCAGTTAGTGTAGTCACTTAAAATATCAGTTTAAAAAATCTGTTTATTTTTTGTGTAAACTTCACACACGTGAAGACGTCGACGATTTTATTGTATCATGTCTAAATATCGATACGCATCACGTCTCCTGAGTTTCGCTAGCTAATTTAATTTGATCCTGTATAAGTGACATAAGTACAGTTACTAGTCGCGAACACGGTTGAGTCACTTGTAACCTGTCTACCAAATGAAGTAATAAAGAAACATGATACCTACGTATACATATAGTTATTAAGATTTTTGTATTGTCTCGTCTCAACTCAATATAAACTGGAACTTAGATACTTTTTCTTTTATTTCTACTCACGATTGGATTTGTAGCAAGAAAGTGACCTACGTGTAATGTTACTGTTCGTCTGGAATTGTCCGGACATTTCTGGAAATTTTGGCTCTTTGTCCGGCCTTGTCATTTGTCCTGATTTTTCGATGGTATTCAGGGTATTTTTTTAATACAACTAGCTAATTAAATTAAAACAGAAAATTAAGTAAAATATCTGGACTATTTTGAAAATGGCCAACTTTTTGTCAGGACTTTCCAAATTTTGAAATGATAACCCCTACCTACGTGGCTATGGCTACAACCCTATATCTGTATCCTGGGAAAGGATTTAATTATCATTGGTTTGAAGCTTAAGAAACCTAATACATATAGCACTGTTGAACAGACAAAGCTCAGTGGCTCGGAAATCCAGCCGAGTGTGTTTGTTACCACGAAATACGTCAACCACGTTGTTGCTTGACGACACACAATTTAATATTAACATTATTCACACTTTATGCACACGTTAAAAATAACTATACAAAGAGCAGTGGTGGCTTGGTATCAGCCCCGACTTACGAGTTGTAGGTCGTAGGTTCGAACCTAGACAGGCAATTATTTTGTGTAATTTATTCCATCTCTACTGCTCTCAAAACGGTGAAGGAAAACATCGTGAGGAAACCGGCATGCGGCATGTCCTAGAACCAGAAAATCAAAGACATGCGACATCCAACCCGCACTGGCCCGCGTGGTGGATTATAGCCCACTTCCTTTCACAGAGAGGAGGCTTGTGTCCCAGCAGCCTGCGGCTTGTGTCGCACGAAGGCGGACGGAAACAAAGAGGCATTACTTAGATAGCTTTTAATAATTACCTATATTTGTGGCATGGGCCCGCATGGCTCTCTGAGTGTATGTATTTTTGTCTACCTACGATATTCACAAAAACTACTAAATCTTTTTTTTTACTAACGAAAAGTGTATGTTTAAATTCAGTCCGTAATAAAACTTAAACTGGAAAACAAAACAGTACCCTCCTTCTGGGGAAATCGGGTAAAAAACATAGATACTTATAAGCTACGTTCTTCACAAATCAATTTAAAACCATTCCACTTTTCATCGTCAACGAATTAACACTAAAACGCGGTTGCATAAATCGAGGAGCTCCCAAAATCCTAATCCCGGCACTCAGCATGCAGGGGTTATTGATTGTAACAATAGTTCATTACGCGCGGCGACCGCCTAAACAGAGTGATTAATGTTCCGGTGTTGCCAGCCGCCGCGTAAAATATCGCCCCTTCACGGAATATGACATCGTGACACGAGAGTGACGTTTGGAAGATTCTGAACGACGATGGGAGTCCTTCTATGGAATATTAAACAGTGTGGTATTTACATCGGTATATTAATGCGCAAGATTCAAGCGCTCCAGGTCTTCTGAGATATTGACGTTGTGATATCGGTCGTGAGTGCTCATGTAGCTTAACACTGATGATCAGTGACAAACATAAGTGATGAGCTGCATGTGCACGAGCATAATATTTTGACCTAACTTCATATAACACAGTTACTTAGTAAAGAAAAGAGATGAAATAGAGAAAGAGCAGAGATCAGGGCTCGTGTCTGCTATTTCTAGTTAGAAATATTTACGTTGAAACAAGAATAAGCATAACCAATATCGCAAAACAAAATTACAACACGACAGCGTTTATACATACAATCCAATAGGTACACAATATCTTTGCAACCTTCTGTCTACCTAATAAACGATATAACTCTAAAACCATTAATCACCAAAAATAATTATCAAAACGAAACAATCCAGCATTATGAAAATTAACTAACAGCACAACTGTTAAAGATATTATTATTTGTCATAGTTATTTAGCACCGAACCGGTGCGCGGTGCCAAATTGCCATGTGTTGGCAACACCGCAGCAGCTAGGGGGTGGGGAGACGGTCCGTAATCTCTGTCCCTGACAGTGTGACGCGGGGGTCGTCGCCCCAGCCCTGCCGGGCCGCTTACCAGCAAGCTTGAAGTTAATTGCTCGTGAACAGATTATTCAGCAATTTTTCAGAATGTTTTCGGTTTGAGTGAGATGATATTGTACGTAATTCTAAAAGGTTAAGACAATGCTGCAATAAAAATGGAGGTTTCAAAAAGTTGTTAATTGTAATGATGTCCTAATCACCACTCCTGGCGCACAGCAGATCGCAACGAGTGATTGCGATGTGTAAACATTTTATGAAATCAAAATAGGACCTGTTCCTGATGCACTCTTGATGGTTTAAACGATTTTCAGCTGCATAGTATCTATCGACTAATAAGATTTGAAGCCACTGCCTAGATTTTGGGAACAAAGTAAACATGACAGAACATAGAAAGGAGGCTGGGTAAAAGTGGTCTATGGACCAATAGCGTTACGGTTTCGATATTTGTGTAAGGATACTTCATCTATCTATCTATCTTTTATACCTTATCTTTTGCGACGGGGCATCAAAAACTGACCTGGTAATTTTGATAAAAATATCCTTTCCAGTCTCCTTTCTCAGTTGACACTGCTTTCAGGATACTTAGTTTGACAGTGTCATTGATTCATTCCTGTTTCCAGAAAATTATAGTTTCACTATTATACAATTTAATACGTTATTATTTAATTGAAGAGAGCGAGTGCCCCGTCCCGTACAACGTGCACTCGACAGAAGGAATTAGATGTACAATGCCTCCAATTTGGAAATTAGAGACATCTATCATCGTGATCGTCATGATTCACAAATATCCGGCTCGAAGAACATTGGTCCTTCATGGCTTTATGAAGGACGAGGACTGCATCGACCCAGTGGTGGATTGATATTGATGGCGCAGTGATGGATATTACGACCACAGCATCGGCAGAAGCACGAGAGGTACCGAGTACATGGGTGGAAGCCGTTGCTGCCAAAATCTGATATACATGACCTATCCCAGTAAAAACTGAAAGAAAATTGAGATATACATAGGTTCTTCGTTTTTATTAATTTTAAGAGTGTTGTAATTGTTATTTTTAGGGATTTTAAGTGGAATCATCTTAACTAAAATCTCATATTAAATCATCATATTAAAAGCCAGTAATGTAGAGGAACACCAGAATCTCAGTATAAAATTCAAGGGGTATGATGACTGTTCTTCTAGCGGAGTTTCTAGATGCTAAATTCAATAACGGTGACCTTCACATGAATCGCATACAAATACATCGATAAACAACTGACACAAGTCATAACTTCCTTACCGAACCATCAGAAGCAAGCATAATACTTTATACAACCGAATTATTTTCAAATTACCCCCTGAGCGAGTTTAAATTACTTATGTAAATGTGGCAGATACCTGGCGAGGTTGGATCGCGTGTTGGCCCAACTTATAATTGGGGAGGCCTGCTGGCGGGGCGCAGTGGAGCCCGGGACACCACCCGACGAGGTTCACCACAGTTACCTGCCGTGGTCCCACCATTCATACCGACCGCGGTAACGTGACCCGTGGGAAGACAGCTTTATAAATCGTGCGACAGAACTAGTGGCTAGAATTTGTTAAACTTTAAAATTGTCAGTGACTGTTTGATTAATGAAAAATTTTATATGCATTAAGCTTTATTCGAGCGGGGGTTTAAATATAAAATAAGTTTAATTCAATCTAAGTGTCTAAAATGAATTTGTTGGTGTAAGAAGTTTGAAGACCGCTCCCGTCCGCCATGAAGCTAGCCCGTCAGTAACATTGGCCATACTATAGCCAACGTTGGTCACACTTCCATGTCCATCGCTCGCTAATTGCTTTGACAAAACACACGAATAGCGTTGGACATAGAAGTTTGTCCAATATTTGATCCATTTTACTGGAGACATTGGGAGTATTTCACCAAATAGCACTTGGCTTGAGTCAATCAAACTTGCACTGTAGATATATTAATAAACACTATTAAAGTGAATTAATAAAACTGCATCTAAAAGTTCACATGATAGAACATCTGCTTGATATCGAAAATATCTCTTCAAGATGTAGACAGTCCTCAGGAGGTGCATTCTTTTGGTAAAGCAATGAAGAACTTAGGTCTACACCTTAGGAGCTGCCAAAAATTAAAAACCACCCTTCACCGCTTTACTGTTTTGGCTTCTACACCACACAAGATTAGCGAAACCGAGACACGTCAGTCAAAAAAAAGGAAAAAATATTCACTATACAGTCAGATCTCAGCAAGATGAAAAAAAACAAGAGGATCTGGTCCAGCAGTGATGGGACATGGAAGGGACATTGGAGAACCTCCTAGTTTGTTTCGATCTCTCTTCATTTTTTTTTTTCAAATTCTTCAATTTTCAGAAATAAATATCATGTATCAAGGATGACACAGTAGGAAGGCGACCTATTCTCAGCAGTGGGTAGGTAGAACAAGGCTGTCAATAAGCATAACGATGATGAGGACAAATGATTCGCTAAAAGAGTTCCGACATTTTGCACGCTTTCCACGTGAACTAGGCTGAACAGCCGAGCAAAAATAATAACTTAGTACATAGTTACCGAAGCTACAGTCTATGTTTAGAATCTCACAAATGTGTGCAGTAACTGCGCAGCTCTGTAATTGCATTCCAGCTGACCTGCGCCCTTCATTTATCAAGATACCACTCAAGCTTACGCTATATTCTAATTCATTACTGTACGTAAATTATTTTAGCATTTTGGTAATGTTTTCAAAAAAATATCGTACCTGCATTAAGTGTTATTTAAAATCTTCTTCATCATAGTGGGGTTAAAAAGCTCCAAGATCGTTATTTTTGCGATATCTACCTCATATGCTTTTAGGAAACAAATCTTGACTAATATTATAAATGCGAAATTGAGTTTGTTTGTTACGCTTTCACGCTATAAGGTCAAAACGGATGTGGATGAAATTTAGCACACAGGTAGACCATGACCGAGGTAAGGACATGGGCATTCATCCTGGATCGCAGACGAAGTTGTATGCTAGTCATATGCTTTAAAATTATGATTGATTTTTTTTTCAAACAATTCCTATGAACATAGCAAGAGCATGAAAGTTTCATGATTACATTCGAATTGTAGCTTAAAATACCTTGCCTGGCTTGTCTTTGCTTTACCTTTTTATTAAAATGAAATTTTCATAAAAGGGTAAAGCAAAGTGGCAATGCTGAATTATGTCTGCATAGTTTAAGACTGCATCAATGCCACGTGACTCTCATTCAGTACCAGTTACCGTTACCAAAATTGCCGTTTCCAAATCTAAAATAAAAATACATGACCGAAAGAATTTAAAACACAATTTTACCGTGAAATATACAACTCAACAATAACGTCCTGAATTCACGGACAACCACGAAGGAAGTAATATAATATTAATAAATGCTCCGCTCCGGAAAGATTAGCGCCGACATGATAGAATTATGCTTTTTGAATAGCTTTGATAATATTAAATGAATACCGTCGCGTGAGGACACATGTTTGATATCTACATCTACACACGGTTTTGACAGACCATTAAAAACGTACGTAACATCTAACTTAATGTGCCATTGGATAGCTTAGAATATAAAAAGAAATCTATCTGAACAGACAGCTGTACTGCTGGGGAGTCTGTTGCGCCACTTCCTCTTCCCAGTTGAAGCACTAGGAAGTGGTGAAGGGCGGGCGTTTCGGGAGACTTAAGTAATTTTAACGTAATGAACGTGAATAAATAAATTTTGATAGAAAAAAGTTTTACTGTCACACATGCTTATCAAAAAGATGGCTACTTTACTCGAAAATTTACCTAGCTGCAACTGCCCACTTTACATAATTTCTCCTGCGTTGCTGGCTATCCGCTGAGATTGGCCGCCATGAGCCCATGACCGAAAGTCAAGTGTTACCGAACCCAGGATAGCGAGGAGATAGGTACTATACTTATAATCACTGAAATCTTGGGTTACGACTTTATTACCCGTACCAGTGGCCAATATAACACGAATAATAATAAGACGAACCTCACAATACGGAACCCAGCCACTACAGCGTATGAAAATAGAATATTAGCATATTAATGTGGCTGAGGATCCCTACATCCGGCCTCCTCCGTACATAATTAAGGCGCGCATTAGCTTTGTGATGAGCCCCGGCCGCTTACGCAAAGCTCCGCAAACGAGCCCCTGGGAATAGGGGACTACTCCCGAGTCCCGAACATGTGACTGAAAGTTCAGACAGCTTCATTCTTTATTAATACTGTTTTGATGGTGTCATTGGGTCATGAGGAGTTTGAGATATGAGTAACTGCTGAGGTTACTTAGCGATGACCTTAGAGGCCAGTTATCTGACCTCAGTGGTCTTCTGGTCTCTCAGACTTGAACACAGAAATGTATTTCGTGGAAGTGAAAGTGCTACATCTGCCAAGCTATTCACAATCATTCGACAGGCTTCCGAGTCAAAAATAACACACCTGATTCACCCAGTCCCCGACAGCAAGTAGCCGTCAGAAGAATAGTGGTTGTCTATTTGGTTTAAAATGTCAACATTTTCGGGTTTCGCATATGTGAACAGTGGCTATAGGACTCCTTCGATGACATTGATTGATGTTCGATTCGGCATATCGAATGGTTGTAATAGCTATGATGGGCGGAAAACAAACGTTGTCTGGATCAGAGGAAAGAAAGAGAAAAGATGAATTTTCGCCGCGACTTCTCTCTCAGGTTTTTCCCAATACTATGTCAGTTTAAATCTACTCCAATACTTTGCCTTATAGGCTGTGTCTCTTACCAGGAGTAGACCTCCGGCAACCGTCACCTACTTTATTTGGACATTTTTTCTGTTAGTTAAGCAGTTAATCTTGTTGGTATATATCTCAGTTCATTCCCTGCTTAATTAACATTATGCTAAAATATAAAATTGTGCGAATTTATTTAAAGCTTGTTCTAGAAAAAATAAATCTGAGTAAAAAGTTGATTGTGACGGAATGAAACATTAACTGTGAATACTGTGATGTCAACAGTTTTTTGCAGGCGGCGCCGCGGCGCGACATACTACGTCCTTTTTTTTAAATCAAAATGCGCACTGCATTTTCTTAATTAACACTTTCTCTGGATTTCATGCCTAAAAGAAATGTAGTCTATTCATTGATTCTGAATAATTCTTCTCTCTCTCAACAATTTGGCTGTACTAGAATCCCCGACCCACATCCAAGATATCATTTTACGTAACCGTCTCAAGTTACAGTTAAAATTAATCCATTTCCGTCGATAAACGATATCTACCGCAGTTAGTTCATTTCTTAGCCATTACGCTGATGAAACTTCGTTCCGCAGAAGAATGAGGTCAAACTGTGAAACGAGATACACGTAGACTCTAATTTATTTATGTATACGTTTATTGCGTTTCTCTATCAGTAACAATTGATAAAACAACTTGAGTCAAAACTCCGTTAACCAACATGAACCCAAAGCGTTTTCATCGTCATGGGTGTAAAAGCCCACTCAATCTACTCCAGCTAGGTTCTTCACTTCTTCAGATTCGATCGATCTATCTGAGTGCTTGTTATTGATTTGGACAGTATTGCTATGTGAACCGTTACTGCTTGGTCAACTTCACTCGATGTGCTAATGTTTGTGTTTAATGTTAAATTAAAAGCACTTGCTGTGTCCTTCAAGGTTCATGGGTGGTGAAATAAGTAAAATTACAGACACTTCAACCTAGCATTGACTTCCTCAATGTCACCATAAATATTCTCCTAAACATATATTTACAAACCACGACCACCAGCAAACCGGGCCGCCCCACTTTCTCGTATACATATAAATCCTCCTCATAAACGCAAAATTTCATTAGGTCCACCATCAATAAGTCAAAGTAAAATAACACTCAAACATAACCGCTATCAGAACCACAACAAACACAGAGTCACGTGCTCCTTGCGTGTCAACCCCGCCATGAATCAAAGACTTCCATAAAATTAACGAACTCCATAGCCTGACGGAGTAACCCAGCCAGGGTTGCTTGATTTACGACAAAAGGTAAACGCAAATAGTTGGCATTAGCTACGATTCTTTCTGCATTCATTTGAGAGTTTGAGAGTCGGTAGAAAAGGAACTGGGAAGGTGGGTTCCGTATTATCAACGTCACGCTTTTGTACTCCTTCAGTGGGTAAATCAGAAACCAGTCTTACCAAGGGGGATCGTGTTACCCAGTGACTGGGTTGTGAAGTTCCGACAGGCAGTCGTTCCATGTAAAAAACTGTTATGCAGCTGCATCTGGTTAGACTGTAAACCGACACCAACATAGTTGGAAAAGGCTAGGCATATGATGATGAATTGAGCAAATCAGAAATCAGATGGCTTAAACTAGGTGTATATTCAGCTGCTCTAAATCTGGACAGAAAACTATAAAACTGTTATTTTATGGGAACAAATTATTTTCCCAGCACCCTTATTCTAATTGCGTAACACTCTCGGAATGACAATTACCACTGCATAAGCTTTATGACGTCTTTCCCATGATCAGTTATCACCAATTCTGGTTGACACCCACAGACGATTACAGTTTATTGTTGCACTCTGCTAAGTACAATCCATTTGAAGTAATTCCAAACCTAACCCATATACCCATTGCATTAGACAGTAAACCACATATTTAATTAATTCGCCAAGTTGTGACATTGCGCCGTTATTTACGAGGCAGCAGGCAGCGGTCCACGTCATGCGATGCTTGCATTGTTCACTGACTTTAAAGACCTTCGCCATTTTGATGTCTGATTAAATTAGCTTTATGATTTGAGTTTACAGATCATATCAGCAACCTTCAATCTATTTCGGGTTTACTGCTGAAATGCCTAAATTTATTTCCCATACATAAAAAGGGTTTAAACCGTATGTTTGAACCCTTTATTACTATGTAACACGATAAGAGAAAGCTTTAAATTGCTAAATGTAAGGGTTTATTAGGTTCCGGTACTCGGCACATGTAACTCCACAATAATTATGACGATACCATTAAAAATTATTTCATGTTAATGCCTTTCCTAAAATTTAACTATTTTTCAGGTACCTAAGCCCACATTTCGCCCTATCAGGTACGCACGGCTACACATCAAGGTATACCTAACCAGTATAAGCTGACTTCTGATTTTACGATTAGTCTACACAATGCGAGGTCAGCTAAAACTGGAAATTTATAGCTTGATGTGTCGCCGTATGTATGTACCAAGAATTAGGAACAGACTCTAGGCTAAAACGCCGGGAACGGGACGCCCTACAAGGCCATAAGTCACCTTATTGGTGATGTTCTTCAGAAACGTCAGGTGCGTAGTGCTCGCAACCAGCGTGCTTGTATGACCAGATGTATGAACGTAAACGAAGCAAAAGGAGTGTGGAAGCATCTTAGCAGGTGGCGTTCTGTAGTTTCTGCCTATCCCCATGGGAAGCAGGCGTGAGTTTATATTTTGTCCAGCCTATGATTATTATTTCTTAACCGTTGAACCGAATAAAACTTTTTTTTTTTTTTTCTGGTGGGAAATCATCAAACGACCCGTCCCGCTCTGGGTGGAGCGGAAGGGAGTGGCAGACTCTTACTAACTAAAACCCACCCATGTTCCTTCCTTTGCCCTTTATGTTCCGGGGTAGCGGTAACCCTTTCGGACAATCCCGCTGACAACCGAATAAAACTTTGTATCCTGATTCTGAATTCCTGATAGTTGGATCATTGAATGATAATCCGAGACCCTGCGCTAGGTGCTTTACCAACCACTAGTCACTAGATCGAAGACACAGCTAAACTTATATGTATAACTAAAAAAAGTTTTACTTTATTTGGTCGTAAGTATTTCCATTTTCAAAGTCACTATACCTACCTACCGCAACCCAAAACATGAAACCGATTTATCTCTGACTCCTGCTTTCACAAGTAAATATTCATAGAATAATATTCGTCGTAAATCTTGTTTGTCGGCAAGCAGTAGGTAGTTGTGGCCTTCAAGACAGGATTTTTTAAATAATGCTAGATAAACTAGCCTCTATATAGAACTTTTCTATTTGTCATCATGTTTTAGATTGTCCTAGGCAGGCACATTAATATTCAGGTGATAATTCCCATTGTAGCGGCCATTGAGAAGTCCATGTTCGGCAGTGTCTGGTACACACATTGTAGACGCTCAGATAATAATAGATATATGTGTATAGTCCTCCGACCTCTAGACCGTATTTCGGCCGTTGAGATTGGCCGAAACATTGGCCTTCGGCGGGGGAGATATTATAGTGCACAAGTGTATGCGCAGACACAAGTGCACTCTCTCTTCCTTCTCTCACTCTTACAGCCCGATGGGAAGAATAATAGTGAGGTATGAAAGGCTCTTGACTTAAAATTCGTGATTCCTTTAAGTCCTCAATACGCCTTTGAATGTGCAGCTCTTCCTGGTTTAGTTACATAAGCCTATAGCCGCTAATCGCAATTCACAGTAGATTTTCTTGTATTATCTGCACCCACCAGAAGGACAGGAGGCTTCATTTTGTTCTTTGATATCATCATCATATGCCTAGCCTTTCCATACTATGTTGAGATTGGCTTCCAGTCTAACCGAATGCAGCTGAATACCAGCATGGTAAGTGGAGAGTATGCTTATCTGACCTACACAACCCAGTTACTGGGTTACTGGTTTAGAGGTATGAGGAAGAGGGTGTAAAGTTCACTCATCCTCCATAGAAAAGGGAGGATCCTCCGACCAGACGGGTGTTGTGTCTGGCGGCCAATTGCCCAACGATTGATGTTGGGAAATTATATCTATGCTAATTGCGCCGTAAACTCTGCTTGCGAGATGCAGGATTTGCGTCGTCAGTATGACGCGTTGTTCACATGTGGCGTTGTAGATACATGTGGCGTTGTAGATACCGCTATACTGGGTTAATTTCTCCTTGGATATAATTGCAACATTGATTCCTAGAACGACCTACGTGGCGTTGTAGATACCGCTACACTGGGTTAATTTCTCCTTGGATATAATTGCAATTTTGATTCCTAGAACGACTTACGAGTGACCAATTCGTATTTATTTACGTTAAAAGTGCCATTTTTCGACCGCGTTGGTACCTAATGAACGCTCCCATATTTCTTTATTTCCTGCAAAGTACAGGCCTGTTAAGGCTGACGGAGGTTAAGTTAAAAGATTGCATTATTGCATTAACTAGATGGTGACAGATTGCGAACCCGACGGTTACGACCACCGGGTAATCCATTACCCACTGACGTTTAAACTTGCCAAGTAATTGATTACGTCGCGTTATCCGATTAACTGAAGCCTCGATAATTGAATATGGCTGTTTACCTCCTATGGATAGAAATTTTTGGAAAAATAAACACATAACATTAAACTAAACAACATGTTTTTGATCTAAGACACAAACATTTCAACGCTGTAAAGATATCTTCCAAACATATGACAATTTTGTTTTTGTCTAATGTCACGAAAAAAAAACGTTATTTACAGGATACTAAAAATGATTTTTGTTGAAAGCGCCATCTAGTATCACATTTCTACGCTACCAAGGTAGCATTCCTATAAAATTGCCATCTAGCGGCGTGTAGCAGTATTCGACTCAGTTAAATCTACTCCTCACTAGATATCGCTGTTAATATACTTAGTTCTTCAAAAATGTTATTTCGTTTAATAGAGGACGTTGTTTATGACTATGAGACAGACAACAGTGAAAAGCCCCTAAATGTTTCAAGAGCTTAAGAATTAGACCGTGCACGTAGCTTGAGGCCATTGTAAGCCAAAAGCCAAACAAATTAAGTTAATTTTCGAAGGGCGTTTAATGAGCTCCGGCCAGCATAAGGCCGGGCCTACGGGTGGCGTAACTGGGGCTGTATCAATTGTATCATAGCTCGAACAGTCAGGCCCGAAGAAGTGGCACGCAGAGTTGCATGCGCACCTTTATGGGAGAACGTGCGGTCGTGGGATCAGCCGCACCTGATGACGGAGCCCGCATGGCGGGCTGATACTAGTCGAGGGTGCGGCGAATGTACAAGTATCTCACGGCCCCCGACTTGTTGTAGGAGACGGAACATTTGGGATTTAGTCGGTAGGAGTCCGATATAACCCTCCGTTCTCCCCAGACGGAGAGTAGGTACCTACCTAAGAGGATTTCCCCAAAAAAAAAGTTTATGGATAACATTTTATCAAATCTTCGTTTGGGTAGGCCGGGGGCCTCATATCATTGATACCTACGGCTGTTAGGTTAAAACCAAGGTCCTGCTGCAAACACCACATTCTTTAGGAAGACACTAGGCAAATAATGTGCCTAGAGTCTAGTTCTAACTCGATAGAAACAGTCTTTACAATAGCTACTTTCTTTTCAACAATAAATCGATGCGACATGTTCGTAAACGCCGCTGTTTACGGCCTGAGAGCTGATAGCTATCTACCCACGGACTATAAAATGTTCTTTTTGCTACTTTTCGTCTGACATGCAAGGAACATAGAGCTAAAGAGGGATGGCCTCCTACTGGAAAATTGTTAAGGGTTTTCTTTCTGAACGTGGATCCAAGCGAGACACAATGGCATTTTAATTGTTTTGGTAACATCACGCCCAGTTGTTACCTTAGTTTGGATACCACTCAAAGATCATGCCACTGTGGCAGAATCCCAGACGTGTCAGTGCCACACTACAAATCCGTCTGCATGTTGTGAGCGCTGTAGCGTGGCATCATCATTTCAATACAATCGCAATCTGATATTACGATCACTGATTTGAATCCATACTTAATAGGGTTTCGTTGTTCCGGTAAATAGTGACTATTGTGACTAATTAGACAATTAAATAGGTAATTGGTAATCTATTGCTTTACCTACAATATATTTATGGTAATACTAATAATAAAGCTGAAGAGTTTGTTTGTTTGAACGCGCTAATCTCTGGAACGACAAGTCGGATTTGTATTTTTTTTTTTGCATTTGATAGCCCAATTCTTGAGGAAGGTAAAGTTGTCAAAAAATAAAAGGCCCGTTTTGACATATGAAAATGCGTTCTTATGACACCTGTCAGTTTCATACTACAACTGTCAATGTCAAAACGGGCCTTTTATTTTTTGACAACTTTAATAGGCTATTTAAAATCACGCTAGGGCCCTTAGCAGCTAAGCGAAAACAAAGCTGAGCGACATTGTCCTTACTTGTCACTTCGTGCCTAACACTCACCCCTCAAAAATGCCGCCTCTGCACACCTATTCACACATCACTCACGTCGCTTCGCACCTACCTCCCACTGTCTCCGGCACTCCGCCCTCCGGCAATCGAATGCATGGCGCTAACGAGTGCGGTCGCCAACGCTGCCGCTGCGGTTGCCGCGGCCGGCGCAGGCAAGAAGAACGCACAGGTCCAGTTACAGGCTGAACTCAACACGGATGATGAGTGGAACAAGTTTCTGACGAGAGATGGACTGTTGGGTAAGTTTAATTTGTGATTTGGTTTGATATATTTTATCTAAGTATATATTAAATTATCAAATCTAGACTAATAGTGGACGCTACTGAAAGGGTCAAACTCGTTGCCAGTGCGGGGCCGAAACCATTTATATTGCGTTCGACACTCTAAGAAGTAGACTATTGTTTGATTTCGAGACCCCCCCCCCCCCCCCCCCCGACTCCCATTTGGTCTCCAATTAGTCAAGTAGTTGCCTTCCTTTGTTATCTCGAAACCTTTCATTTAAAGATGATGAAATTAATTATAAGTTTAAAATCACCCGCTGGACAAGTTTGATTACTATACAAGTTAATGCAACTTTCGGCAAAATAATCTCTTGGCACCTTGTAAACTATTTGTGGGTCATGTTCTATGTGTGATGGCCAGTGGTGGACGTGTATTCGGAGTGGTGTGGGCCCTGCATCGGCATGGTCGGCAACCTCAAGAAGATCAAGGTGGAACTGGGAGGAGACAACCTTCATCTGGCCGTGGTAAGACTTACATCACTTACATGTCATCAACTTGTCATATATCTTATGAAACTGTGTAAGTACCTACGAATAAATACAATACACAACACAATATACAATATTTTTAATTTTTATCCGCAGGCTAAATCGGACACGATAGAATGCCTGAAAAGGTTCAGGAAGCGCAGTGAACCTACCTGGATGTTCATCGCGGTAAGTTAACTTATCCTTATCCTTCGTAGAAAATAATAGAATAGTCTTTATTATGTACTATCATGGACACTTCCGCCTGACCACCACTAAGTTAATTTTGGCTTGCACTCAAAAAATAGAAGCGCTCTCTAGCCCCGCCCCGTTGACCTTGAATAGACGAATGAAAGACAAGACCGGCCGGCGGCGCCGAGCGCACTGATAACGCGGTGACTGACGCACGCGCCGTTCGAGATTTATTGTTATTTTCAAACTACTGCTATTATCTCTTACATATTATGAGGAAAATTCGTTGTCAGTTAATAATACATTTTTTCTTTATTATTTCTAACTAGAAATTTGATTTGATAAATCCTATTGTCGGTTAGGCATTACTTAATTAAAAAGTAAAATACGTTTATTATTATGTTTTGAAGGTTTATCAGTTTTATTTATTAACTTAATAAACTAAACAAAGATATTCATAAAATATTGGATATAGGAATTGAATATAGTAAATAGGTAAAACACACAATAAAAGAACAAGTAATAAAATCAACTAAAGGGGATGCGCCAGGGTAGCCCGCGAAATTCAAAAATAGTTTACCCGTTTAAACAAATAAAACCCTTTCTTTCTTGTGATCTCTTATTACAAGCAACACTTTTCTTTACAAAATTACGATCTACTGTTGGTGGTAGATTTAAATACAAAACTTTTAGAATGGCATATTAAATAAAAACTCTTATAATACCTTCGTCTGTTAGACAGACCCATTATGGCCGGAAACAATAGAAAAGTAATTGTGTCTCATTAGTAATAGACAAAAGGACAAATATGTGAAATAATCTAAATTATCTGTAGTAAAATACTTAAATAATAAAACAGTAACAAACAAAAACTATTCTAGAATTAAGTTAACCGTAGGTAAACATTGCTTTTTAAATATTACAAGGTTTTATTATAATTTGTAAACGCACCCACAATACAGGAAAAATTCCTAGTATGGGGCAACGTTTTTATCATAAAAAAAAGAAAGAAAGATGTTTCATATCTTAGAGATCTTAAAATGAATTTTTCTTCATAATAAATGAATGAGAGAGAGAGAAAGAGAGACCTCTATGTAATTACCAAAACCTGCTATAACAAAAGCATCAAAGGATGCCACCGATTTTTGCCCACTGCGGTTATTGACTTTTATGACTCTTTCTTTTGTTCGGACACGTGTAGGCTTAGGCTTATTGTAAAATTTCTAGAAATGTATTATTTAATAATGAGTAATTAACTACTTATTTGCTCGGAATCTAGGTAGGTAAAGGTCCGGCCGCGCTAAATTTGCCAAAGATGTAAACAACAATGGCCGCTCGAAATTGCATAAAATCGATATAAAAGAACATTTTTTTTAGTAATGTTTGTTTTCGTCTAAATCTCCGAGCTAACTAGACGAAAACAAACATTACTTAAAATAAATGTTATTTCGTGTTCGCGAGTTCGTCACAACAAAGCATAGGTATCACTCTCTTAAAAGGTATAAGTAACTGCTTTACCAAATTTAACTCTGAATATTTTTTTTGTTTGTTTCTCGTTTAATAATATTTATCAAATACTTTTATTGTTGTAAAACAAACTAGAAAGTATTCAATTACTTACACAAGTTAACATTTGCATGATAAAGTTTGCATCGTTAATAAAGTTTTATTTATAAATTAAGGTATTTTAAAGCAACAAAATTTACTATGACAATAATAAAATGATTTACTACTTACGCTCATATGCAGCTGCTCAGCAATTTGACTAATATTAAATCCTTGTCCATGCAAAATTATTGCATTATCGCTTTCCTAATAGGCTAAAACTTAAAGGGGGCGTGGCTTGGCGCCGCCGCAGGATTTAAGCGAAAAAAATTTTAAGTGAGCAGGCGGAAAAGTCCGTGATAGTACATCATATATTTATATGAATGAAAGATATACTCGTAATACTTTTACATAGGGTGACAAAATGAGCGGTCTCCGTATTTAAGGAAAAAACAAAGCAAAAGACGCAGAAAAAGAAACTGGCTGTGCCAGATAAAAAAAAACCGACAGGGTCTTTGAATTTAGGGAACCCTAAAAAAACTAGCCAAGTGCAGGTCCGACTCGCTCACGAAGGATTCCGTACCACAAGGCAAAAAATACCGAAAAATTTCTTATATAGAGGGTCTTCATACAATAAACATATTTTGTTCGGCGGTTAGCTGAGCCCCGCGGTTTCACCCGCATAAGTTTCGATCCCGTGGGAATATCGGGCTAAGAAGTGTCCTATGTGTTAATCCTGGTTATAAACCATCTGTGTACCAAATTTCATTCAAATCCGTTCAGTAGTTTTTGCGTGAAAGAGTAACAAAACATCCATCCATACATACAAACTTTCACGTTTATAATATTAGTAGGATAGTAGGATTTGTTGATATAGCGGTAATAGATTTTACGCACTGTGAAAATTTCAAGCGACTACCTATTACGGTTCATAACAGACGGCCCGCTGACGGACAGATACCGGCCGGCGGCTTAATAATACTTATAGTTTTTAGGGTTCCGTACCAAAAGGGTACCAACGGGGGTTCCGTTGGTACCCTTTTGGTAGGGAACCCTAAAAACTACTGAAGAAATAATTTCGTTGATGTTCGATATTCAGAAAAAAATCCCTGACAGTAGCCATTAGTCATAAGGTAGGTAGTGCCTACTACAATATAGGGGCGGGCTAATGGCAAATCACAAACACTACTACATGGACAGGTAGATTAGCACAATGAATGAGTGTGACATGACATGTGCCTTGTACCACCCTGTACGAGGTATACACGTGTCATAACATACGTTTGTATAGGTAGGTGTTCTGCAGCTGTCTATACCCTCATATGTATGGCACAGTGAGTCGAGGCAAACTGGCACGACTGTGTGTATCGACCAAACGCCTGAAAAAAACTACTGTCATGTATATTTACATATCTACCGCTTTTCAAGATAGTTTCGCTTGAAAACTTTGTTTTATCATTTAAGTTTGGGTTTGTGTTAAATGGTGCTTTAAATTCATGTAGGCGTTGCAAAGCGGTACGATCGAAGGTACAAAGGTAAAAAAAGTTAGGGCTTAAAGTAGCTAAGACATTGTAGCCTAGTTTTAGATATGTTTGTCCTTTTCGTTTTATGTGGTGTACATGTAAAATAAAGTTTTTATATTTTTTTAGTTCATAGAGTAAATAATAGTTGCCTATTAAATCAATTATTAACTTATCTCCTTGTTATTCGTTATAGCTAAGAGATAGAGTTCCAGTGACAATTCACAACCATAACGCATGAAATTAACCAAAATGCAAGCAATTACACAGTCATTAATTTCGGAAAATGTCCAATTTATATTCCAGGCTGGTCAACTCCTGAACGTGGTGTTCGGAGCCGACGCGCCCCGCATCGCGCGCACCATTGAACAGGAGCTCCGGAACGAGGAGCTCGCCAAGAAAGGGGAGATAGAGCGACCCAAGAGAGCTCCGCATGAGCTCACCACGCCAGAACAGGTAAGGAGGAAGAGGGGTAAACAAACTGCACCAAAAAAGAGAAAGGAATGGGAGAAGAGTTGCCCAAGAGAGGAAGAGCACTATTTAAAAAAAAACTAGATGCTTTTGCATTGAGTCATCAGTACAAAAGCAACTGTTTTTTTTTCACCGACTTCATTTACACATTCCTGCGCCCAGTAGATAAAATACGAACATCACCTTGGAACTATGTAGATTATGAAATGGATTTAAAGTCTAAAAGAGTTCAGCGGGATTGTCCGAAAGGGTTACCGCTACCCCGGAACATAAAGGGCAAAGGAAGGAACATGGGTGGGTTTTAGTCAGTAAGAGTGATACTCCCTTCCGCTCCACCCAGAGCGGGAGGGGTCATTTGACGATTTCCCATCCGGGAAAGAAAAAAAAAAAAAGTCTATAGAGTTCTGCCCTATTCGTATGTGCGATAATATAATGAAACTTGACCATTCTGGGATGGTCATAAGGCAAGTAGAAAAAATGGTATTCGGCAATTTTGAGCTACAAAATTTTTGGCTCTTTTGTTTTCAGGAGGTCGCCACAGCCCAAGAGAAGATTGAGGAAGAGAAGAAAGCTAAGGAAGCAGCCGCGGTGGAAGCGGCCAGGTTCGCGCGGCGGGAGGCGCGGGCCAAGCGCCTGGAGATGCACTTCAACGACCTCTGCCCTGCGCTCATGCTGCCGCACGCGCAGAAATATTTGAGGAAGATCTCTGACGCCATTGAACCTTTTGGTATGTTCTGATTAATCAACTTTTACTTGAGAAAAGTAGTGATGTGTCTTGGAAAAAGTATGACTGACATAATTCAACCTGGAACCTTGACTTTCTTTCTTTTTTTTCTGTGCTTAGTTCGTGAGGCGCACTGTTATTATAACATGATGTGAATAGCTCACATCATGTTATAATGACAGTGCGCCACGCCAATAACGCGGTCAAAGATCGGATAGTCAAAATTGCGAGATTGCCCCTCAAGACAGTTTCCGCCACTATTGTCTACAAGCTTCCACTGTACACTCTCCTCTAAATTTTCTCTAAATTTTGGAAGACAGTATCGCCAAAACGTTAGATGCTGATTGTTTTTTAATCCATCGTCTTGCAATTTCAGGTGTGCTTTTGGCGGACAAGTGTCCTATCGTAGTGGGGAAAGAGGGCGCCAAGATCTTGGCGGTGGAAGAACCAGAGCTCGGCGAAGTCAACGCGGCGGCGGCGATCATAGAAAGACCCTCACTGGCCTTGATATTCAAGAAGGTGCCTGATAAAGAGGGGGATATTATTGGTAATATTATACTCATCCACCCGCGGGTGGCGGTGGAGTTATGTCACAAGTTATGTCCTGCAGTGAAATTCAACCAGTTGTCTTTCTGTCGCCGATAGACTATTGTGTAAAAATCTGACCGTGAAAACTTAGGTGAATTGAGCTTGAAATGAGCTGTCATTCCACCTGATGCATTGACAGTATTGGCAGCTCACTTCAAGCTCATTTCATCTAAATTTTCACGGTCAGATTTTTACAGAAAAGATCGACTGTATTAAAGTTCCCACCAAGCTTAAGAACTTCAAGTGATAAAGAGATTCCATCAAGGTCAAACTCAAAAGCTGTTAAACTTGAAACATAAATAACTTTAAAAAAATATATTTTATTTTTTCTTTCAAAAGACAAATATAATAATAATGATTCTGGAGTAATAGGATAGGACCCATTTGGATGTACCCATGATGAGTAGTTATCTGCTATCCCCTACACAGAGCTGACTCGCCGAGCGCTTTGTGGAGACGGTTTAGCTGAGGATGACGACGCGAGGAAGAAACTGCCCTCAACAGAACTACGTGACGGCAATACGATAGGGCTGTTCGTACCCAAAGACCGGCACGAGAGGGCCGCCGTACTGGATGTGCTGTTTCCTAAGGTAAGAACTTGAGACATTAGAAGAAAGCGCAAAAAAGTTGAATGTTGCTCAGTTATAAAGATTTATAGAGGTACGAGGAACTAGGTGTAAAGTTCACTCATTCTCAATAAAGGGTGGATGTGGAATTGTGGATACTCCGACCAGATGGGTATTGTGGTGTCCGATGGGAGGCTGGCTGCCCGACTGTTGATGTCGGGACGTTGTATACCATATGCTTGTCGCGCGGTAAACTTTGCTTGTGCGATGCAGGATTTTGCGTGACGTCAGAGTGATACATAGTTCGCATGTGGCGTTGTAGATGCCGCCACAGGTTAACCAACAGCTAAGAAGGTAAAACACACATTGGACTTACACGAAAATAAGATGAATGTCCTAAGAAGTCGAAGCGCATGCACTCTTCTTTCTGCTTGCCTTTAATGGTTCATCTTCCTCAGATGGTAAGCTCAGTAGTGGAGCCGGCCCCTCCAGCAGAGCCCCCGCACATCCTGATAATGTTCGGCGCGTGGCAGCGCCGTGCCGTGCTGAGCATGGCCAGCCTGCCCAATGTGGCCACCCGCCTACTGCGTTACGGGTTCTTCGCAGACCCCAACATTGAGGAGCCCAGGCTCTTGTGCAAGAACATTGATCAGTACGAGCTGAGGCCGGAAAAGGAATAGTAAGTTTGGTTTCAGACTACTGGCCCGCCCTTGTCTCGCACGGATGCTATCTACTGATGTGGTGACATGTTGTGAAAATATCAAGATTTTTGTGCTACGCTCTAATATATTATAAATGCAAAAGCAACTCTGTCTGTTACATTTTCACGCCTAATGGCTTAACGGATTTTGATGAAATTTGGCGCAAAAGACCATGTGCCACGATATGGTAGTATGTTCCAGTAGGATAACTTCCGTCCTCCACGCGGGCGAAGCCACGAGCAAAAGCTAGTGTGACATAATCTGATTTTCAATTCCTCTCAACTCTACAGTTGCGAAACCATAGTCCTGATGGTTGCAGTTGGGCTGGCCGAGCCCGAGCTGGCGGAGCCCGAGGAGGTGTTCCCAGAGGTACATATATAACTCTTATTTCATTGCAATAAATTAATTAGAATGATTGCCGTGAGTAGGATAAAACTCTAGGAGATCATTCTAATTTATACCTTACGTTACCAAGATAAGAGTTACATTGCAATAACTCACTAAACCCAGGCCGCCCGTGATGGCACACTGCTGGTTTTACATCAATCGTGAATGTCCTACGTTAGGGTCCTCCTGAAGACCTCATGACCCTGGGCCCGCTGCACGTGAGCGCCGACCACGTGGTGGGGAAAGACGAGTGCGCCAGGTTCTTCCCGCCAGGCTACAGCGAGCCGGAGAAGAAGCCCAAGTCCAAGAGTAAGAAGAAGAAGAAGGTAATCATTTTAGAACTTATATTTCATTTTATTGTGTACCCAGATCAATCAGTTAGGCCTTACGAATAGTGTATTTCTACATAGTTCCCATATGTATAATTTCAACAAGAAAAAGAGAAAACCTGTTGTATATGATATGTACGTTGTATAACAATATTTTGATTTAAAAGAGTATCCGTGGAGTTTCTTGCCCGTTCGTCTCCATGGGAACCTACTACGCTATGGAATGGGCAACTAACTCATATTTTTGACTGACCGACTCTTTGACAGTTCAAAAATGCATTTAATTGGTTTATTTAAAATAAATGCTTTGAGTTTATTTGTAAAAATATTCTGGGGCCGTATTATGATATGTACAGCCATCATTGTTTGTTCTGATGCCAAAGAGAGATAGAGCTATGTGTAGGACTAATAAAAGCAGGAAGGTCGTTTTAAAAAAACGAAGCGCTTTGAAAGCGGTTGCCACTTGTCCTGTTTTCTAAAGAAACATTTGTGAACTAATTCTTCTGGCCTCTCCAGAGACGTCACGCAAGCAAAGAGGAGAACGCAGAAGAAGTGCCGGACCCCACGCAGAGCACAGAGAACCCCGACGCAGAAACGAACGGGGAAACCGAAAACGGAGACGAAGGAGAGGAGAACGGGGACACGGAGGAGAATGGGGACGAGGGAGATGAGGACGAGGAGAATGGCGAACAGCATGCGGATAAGGCTACATCTCCACCCCCTCCTACGCCGCATTAGGAAAATGGAAATTGTGACGTGGATGACATAGATTCCGGTAACGAAAATGAAGAAAACTATACGTGCTTTTTCTTGGCGCATGCTGGTGGTTTACATAAGAGAAAACTGTTTAATCGTGATCGTAAAAAGTCACAAGATATGTTTAGGGAGGACAATCAAAGGATAGTCGAAGAATAACGGAAGAGTTAGGACATAAGAAGAACATGTTAAAAATGTCTTGCAGAGTATTAGTTTTTATTTAACATAATACACTGGCCTGCAAAACTAAGTACTACACTTTTAAAATTTCAATTTTTTCTAAACTATAGAAGTTAGAGATTTAAAATAAAAAAACGTTTTACAGCAAATTTTTTCAGCTTTCTTTGAAACTAGTAAACTATACATTAGTAACGTGTTTAACTTGAAAAAAAGATGAAACAATAAAAATAGCCATTTTTGCCTTAGTGGCAAAAAACTCAATTAACATTTATAAGTATGTTTTAAGGTGGGTACTGACCAACGTTACGAGGTGTAATGTAACATTCGCGTCGAGCGTGTACGCATCGAGCATGTTACGCTGTGTTTTAAAATCGGCGTAACATGCTCGTCAAAACTCTGTGCTCCGCTTTCGCCGTTAAGGTGGGTACACTCAAAGGATTCGTCAAAAAACCGACAGCCGGGTGGAGCACTCAAAGCGAGCAACGAGCGGCTCGTTGCTCGCTGGCTTCCCCGTAACACGACGTACTGACTGCACGAATGCTCGCGGTGTAACACGTTACATTACGCCCCGTAACGCCGGTCAGTACCCACCTTTACATGTTATTTAATTTTTAATAACTGGTATTGCCTCCTCGGGCTCTGACTACAGCTTCGAGCCGGTTTGGCATACTGAACACGAGGTTTCGGAGTTGATGTTGGGGAATATTCTCCCATTCTTCAATCAGGGCCTGTTTTAGTGCCCTGAGGGTGGTAGGTGGTGGTCTGCAGCTTCTGACTAGCCTCCCTAGCTCATCCCAGGCATGCTCAATCGGGTTGAAATCAGGACTTGTTGATGGCCAAGCCATCACTCTGATACCAACCTCCTGAATATACTCTTGACGACCTGAGCCGTTTGTGGCCGGGCATTATCATGCATCAGCATCGATCCATCACCCATATTTGCTAAATACGGCCCTGCATACTCGTTGAGAATCTCTTGGGCATATCTTTCCTCAGTCAGAGTACCATTTTCTATGGCCACTACCTCTGTGCGACCTTCTGAAGATATGCCAGCCCATACATGTACACTGCCTCCACCGTACTGGACTCTTTCTGAGAAGCAGTCTTGAAGGTATCGCTCACCAGGCCGCCTATAGACACTTCGCCTTCCATCAGAAGTGTAAAGTGAGAATCGAGACTCATCTGTGAACAAAATTCTTGATCACTCTTCTATGTTCACGGGCGTATCGCAGTCTCGCTACTCGATGCTCTCTCTCTAGTTTGGGGCCACTCACTGGTCTTTGGGGTTTCAAATTTGCTTCAGCAAGTCTTCTTCTCACTGTACTGTCACTAATGTAGTCCCTTCGGGTCTGAAGAAGCTGTTGCTGGACTTTAGGGCCCTCGCCCACGGCGACTTTTTGTAGCGATGCAGTCGCGCGTTTAGCAAACGCGCGACAGCATCACTTCTAACGCGTGTTAGTCGCATTTGCAACGCGCTACTGCATCGCGATTGTATCGATACAAACGTTTAGTTTGTAAAACGTTACGTTACGTTATGTTTAGTTTGTAGTTATGGTTAGTCGTTCTTCAGCTGATATACATTGTCTCATCATTGTATTTCTGCGTGTCAACTCTGGTTTTACAATGGAAAGCAATTCACAAAACGTCGAATATGACATTCTATAACAACTTTTGAATTTAAGATCATAATTTTTGAGTTGTTTGAATGTTGTTACATGATGTCCACAAAGTAATCTCTGGGTATTAAATGGATGCATTCAATATTGACGCTGCTTCCGTTGCCTACGCTTCGGCTGCTTACGTAAAAGCAGCACCAAAGACAACGTGACTAATGTTGCCTCAACGGAGTCCATCTTGCAACTGTACTGATCCAAGGTATTTTTGAATCGTAACTGCATCGCGACCAAATCGCGTTTGCATCGCGACTGAATCTGGTCCCGTGGGCGCGGGCACACAGCTAGCGACTGCTTCGCGTCTGTATCGATGCTACGCGCGAGAGCATCGCGACTGCATCGCTACAAAAAGTCGCCCGTGGGCGAGGGCCCTAACTGCATTAAGGTGGCGATTTCTTAACACAGTGGAAACAATATAACGGTCTTCTCGGGCACTAGTACACCTGGGTCTGCCATTACCTAGTCTCCTCAGATGGTTTCCAGTCTCTTCGTACCTTCGCTTCACCTTCTGGACCGTTCGTAACGTCACACCCACCATTCTTGCAATACGACGCATACTGATGCCTAGTTCCAGAAAAGTCATGATCGTAGCACATTCTTCAGATGAAAGAGGCATGATAAATAAAACTTATGTGTTGTTGTCTAACTTAGATTTTGTTACAAGACACATCGATCAAGAAAATTTTTGGAAAAAAAAAACAGAAACAAAAAGAAATGAATGGTATAATTGTAATTCAAAAAGGATTATTTTTGGTTTTAAACCTTTTTTCAGCCATTTTTTAAAAGAAGGTTCTCAACTATAAAGTTTTTATATACAAAATTAAACTCTTTTTCGAGTCCTTTTAATTTCGAAAGTATATCTTGTGTACTTAAAAAGTAATTCCAATTTAAAAAGTGTGATACTTAGAGTTTTGCAGGCCAGTGTAGTATTTAAGTTAAAATAGGAGTCGATATAAAATGTATCGGTAATTAAATTATAGCCTTTATGGATAAATAAATGAATTAGTAGAACTGTTTAGTATGAAGACAACAAGTCAGATTTACAAGCGAGGCAAATGTTTTTTTGACGAAATAAATTTTATTAAGACCTTAATTAAAATAATTTTTATCAGCGTGTTATTTCTGTAACGTGAACGATACATGATGTTGACATAATCACTATGTTTGAGGAATTTAAAAATATTTATAATACTTACCTGAATCTGTAAAACAGTCAAATAAAACAATATATAATAATATTCTAAAATTTGTATTTTCATTTATTTATAAATAGTCAATTATAATATATTTGTATTAACAATAAAGTAAATGAGTAACGACTTAACTGATAAGGTGGAGGGGGAATATCTTACAGTGCGGGCGCGCCTCACACTACTGAGTCTTTTCGGTTCCTGGAACAAGTACAAGCGGAATATACATATAATTAGTTGGAGAAATTCGTAATATAATTTGGTGGAATGTCACCAATGAAAGGCCAGAGAAAGGGGTAAAATGGAGACATAGTCTTCTTCGGTCGGTGTTCAAATCAAAAGCACATATCATGTGACGCTTATGTCAACGACATCGGCATCGGTCTAAATTGCAATAAATGGGCAAAGTAAGAGTGAACAGGCATCTTTTCGGCATGCTCGTTCCATCGTAGATCTCATACATCGATTTCTATCAGGCAAAGAGCAGGCTGTGATGTGATAAGAGAAAAGTTGATGCGTTCTCCTCATAAAACATACGTACATCACAAACTATACGAATGGATACGCGCCTTCTAAACACGCGCGAGCCGCTATAATGCCGCTTCTTGCCGTAGGCAATACAAATATTTGTTCCGTGCGGGAATCGAACCCGCGACACGCAGCGCAGCAGTCGATCGCTCAGCCACTGCGCCAACCGTGTCGTCGTTGCTAGTGTGCAATGAGTGTGCCGGCCAGCACAGCTAGTGTGTAGTGTGTTCCGTAAGCGTGTGCGCGCACCATGTGTAGTGCGCGTCGTGCGGCGGCGCGCGCATGACGCCCACGCCGCCGCCGAGGCGCCGGTAGTTCATGGCTAGCACAGCTAGTGTGTAGTGTGTTCCATAAGCGTGTGCGCGCACCATGTGTAGTGCGCGTCGTGCGGCGGCGCGCGCATGACGCCCACGCCGCCGCCGAGGCGCCGGTAGTTCATGGCTAGCACAGCTAGTGTGTAGTGTGTTCCATAAGCGTGTGCGCGCACCATGTGTAGTGCGCGTCGTGCGGCGGCGCGCGCATGACGCCCACGCCGCCGCCGAGGCGCCGGTAGTTCATGGCTAGCACAGCTAGTGTGTAGTGTGTTCCATAAGCGTGTGCGCGCACCATGTGTAGTGCGCGTCGTGCGGCGGCGCGCGCATGACGCCCACGCCGCCGCCGAGGCGCCGGTAGTTCATGGCTAGCACAGCTAGTGTGTAGTGTGTTCCATAAGCGTGTGCGCGCACCATGTGTAGTGCGCGTCGTGCGGCGGCGCGCGCATGACGCCCACGCCGCCGCCGAGGCGCCGGTAGTTCATGGCTAGCACAGCTAGTGTGTAGTGTGTTCCATAAGCGTGTGCGCGCACCATGTGTAGTGCGCGTCGTGCGGCGGCGCGCGCATGACGCCCACGCCGCCGCCGAGGCGCCGGTAGTTCATGGCTAGCACAGCTAGTGTGTAGTGTGTTCCATAAGCGTGTGCGCGCACCATGTGTAGTGCGCGTCGTGCGGCGGCGCGCGCATGACGCCCACGCCGCCGCCGAGGCGCCGGTAGTTCATGGCTAGCACAGCTAGTGTGTAGTGTGTTCCATAAGCGTGTGCGCGCACCATGTGTAGTGCGCGTCGTGCGGCGGCGCGCGCATGACGCCCACGCCGCCGCCGAGGCGCCGGTAGTTCATGGCTAGCACAGCTAGTGTGTAGTGTGTTCCATAAGCGTGTGCGCGCACCATGTGTAGTGCGCGTCGTGCGGCGGCGCGCGCATGACGCCCACGCCGCCGCCGAGGCGCCGGTAGTTCATGGCTAGCACAGCTAGTGTGTAGTGTGTTCCATAAGCGTGTGCGCGCACCATGTGTAGTGCGCGTCGTGCGGCGGCGCGCGCATGACGCCCACGCCGCCGCCGAGGCGCCGGTAGTTCATGGCTAGCACAGCTAGTGTGTAGTGTGTTCCATAAGCGTGTGCGCGCACCATGTGTAGTGCGCGTCGTGCGGCGGCGCGCGCATGACGCCCACGCCGCCGCCGAGGCGCCGGTAGTTCATGGCTAGCACAGCTAGTGTGTAGTGTGTTCCATAAGCGTGTGCGCGCACCATGTGTAGTGCGCGTCGTGCGGCGGCGCGCGCATGACGCCCACGCCGCCGCCGAGGCGCCGGTAGTTCATGGCTAGCACAGCTAGTGTGTAGTGTGTTCCATAAGCGTGTGCGCGCACCATGTGTAGTGCGCGTCGTGCGGCGGCGCGCGCATGACGCCCACGCCGCCGCCGAGGCGCCGGTAGTTCATGGCTAGCACAGCTAGTGTGTAGTGTGTTCCATAAGCGTGTGCGCGCACCATGTGTAGTGCGCGTCGTGCGGCGGCGCGCGCATGACGCCCACGCCGCCGCCGAGGCGCCGGTAGTTCATGGCTAGCACAGCTAGTGTGTAGTGTGTTCCATAAGCGTGTGCGCGCACCATGTGTAGTGCGCGTCGTGCGGCGGCGCGCGCATGACGCCCACGCCGCCGCCGAGGCGCCGGTAGTTCATGGCTAGCACAGCTAGTGTGTAGTGTGTTCCATAAGCGTGTGCGCGCACCATGTGTAGTGCGCGTCGTGCGGCGGCGCGCGCATGACGCCCACGCCGCCGCCGAGGCGCCGGTAGTTCATGGCTAGCACAGCTAGTGTGTAGTGTGTTCCATAAGCGTGTGCGCGCACCATGTGTAGTGCGCGTCGTGCGGCGGCGCGCGCATGACGCCCACGCCGCCGCCGAGGCGCCGGTAGTTCATGGCTAGCACAGCTAGTGTGTAGTGTGTTCCATAAGCGTGTGCGCGCACCATGTGTAGTGCGCGTCGTGCGGCGGCGCGCGCATGACGCCCACGCCGCCGCCGAGGCGCCGGTAGTTCATGGCTAGCACAGCTAGTGTGTAGTGTGTTCCATAAGCGTGTGCGCGCACCATGTGTAGTGCGCGTCGTGCGGCGGCGCGCGCATGACGCCCACGCCGCCGCCGAGGCGCCGGTAGTTCATGGCTAGCACAGCTAGTGTGTAGTGTGTTCCATAAGCGTGTGCGCGCACCATGTGTAGTGCGCGTCGTGCGGCGGCGCGCGCATGACGCCCACGCCGCCGCCGAGGCGCCGGTAGTTCATGGCTAGCACAGCTAGTGTGTAGTGTGTTCCATAAGCGTGTGCGCGCACCATGTGTAGTGCGCGTCGTGCGGCGGCGCGCGCATGACGCCCACGCCGCCGCCGAGGCGCCGGTAGTTCATGGCTAGCACAGCTAGTGTGTAGTGTGTTCCATAAGCGTGTGCGCGCACCATGTGTAGTGCGCGTCGTGCGGCGGCGCGCGCATGACGCCCACGCCGCCGCCGAGGCGCCGGTAGTTCATGGCTAGCACAGCTAGTGTGTAGTGTGTTCCATAAGGGGGCGCGCACCATGTGTAGTGCGCGTCGTGCGGCGGCGCGCGCATGACGCCCACGCCCGCCGCCGAGGCGGCCGGTAGTTCATGGCTAGCACAGCTAGTGTGTATGTGTTCCATAAGCGTGTGCGCGCACCATGTGTAGTGCGCGTCGTGCGGCGGCGCGCGCATGACGCCCACGCCGCCCCCGAGGCGCCCGGAGTTCATGGCTAGCACAGCTAGTGTGTAGTGTGTTCCATAAGCGTGTGCGCGCACCATGTGTAGTGCGCGTCGTGCGGCGGCGCGCGCATGACGCCCACGCCGCCGCCGAGGCGCCGGTAGTTCATGGCTAGCACAGCTAGTGTGTAGTGTGTTCCATAAGCGTGTGCGCGCACCATGTGTAGTGCGCGTCGTGCGGCGGCGCGCGCATGACGCCCACGCCGCCGCCGAGGCGCCGGTAGTTCATGGCTAGCACAGCTAGTGTGTAGTGTGTTCCATAAGCGTGTGCGCGCACCATGTGTAGTGCGCGTCGTGCGGCGGCGCGCGCATGACGCCCACGCCGCCGCCGAGGCGCCGGTAGTTCATGGCTAGCACAGCTAGTGTGTAGTGTGTTCCATAAGCGTGTGCGCGCACCATGTGTAGTGCGCGTCGTGCGGCGGCGCGCGCATGACGCCCACGCCGCCGCCGAGGCGCCGGTAGTTCATGGCTAGCACAGCTAGTGTGTAGTGTGTTCCATAAGCGTGTGCGCGCACCATGTGTAGTGCGCGTCGTGCGGCGGCGCGCGCATGACGCCCACGCCGCCGCCGAGGCGCCGGTAGTTCATGGCTAGCACAGCTAGTGTGTAGTGTGTTCCATAAGCGTGTGCGCGCACCATGTGTAGTGCGCGTCGTGCGGCGGCGCGCGCATGACGCCCACGCCGCCGCCGAGGCGCCGGTAGTTCATGGCTAGCACAGCTAGTGTGTAGTGTGTTCCATAAGCGTGTGCGCGCACCATGTGTAGTGCGCGTCGTGCGGCGGCGCGCGCATGACGCCCACGCCGCCGCCGAGGCGCCGGTAGTTCATGGCTAGCACAGCTAGTGTGTAGTGTGTTCCATAAGCGTGTGCGCGCACCATGTGTAGTGCGCGTCGTGCGGCGGCGCGCGCATGACGCCCACGCCGCCGCCGAGGCGCCGGTAGTTCATGGCTAGCACAGCTAGTGTGTAGTGTGTTCCATAAGCGTGTGCGCGCACCATGTGTAGTGCGCGTCGTGCGGCGGCGCGCGCATGACGCCCACGCCGCCGCCGAGGCGCCGGTAGTTCATGGCTAGCACAGCTAGTGTGTAGTGTGTTCCATAAGCGTGTGCGCGCACCATGTGTAGTGCGCGTCGTGCGGCGGCGCGCGCATGACGCCCACGCCGCCGCCGAGGCGCCGGTAGTTCATGGCTAGCACAGCTAGTGTGTAGTGTGTTCCATAAGCGTGTGCGCGCACCATGTGTAGTGCGCGTCGTGCGGCGGCGCGCGCATGACGCCCACGCCGCCGCCGAGGCGCCGGTAGTTCATGGCTAGCACAGCTAGTGTGTAGTGTGTTCCATAAGCGTGTGCGCGCACCATGTGTAGTGCGCGTCGTGCGGCGGCGCGCGCATGACGCCCACGCCGCCGCCGAGGCGCCGGTAGTTCATGGCTAGCACAGCTAGTGTGTAGTGTGTTCCATAAGCGTGTGCGCGCACCATGTGTAGTGCGCGTCGTGCGGCGGCGCGCGCATGACGCCCACAGCCGCCGCCGAGGCGCCGGTAGTTCATGGCTAGCACAGCTAGTGTGTAGTGTGTTCCATAAGCGTGTGCGCGCACCATGTGTAGTGCGCGTCGTGCGGCGGCGCGCGCATGACGCCCACGCCGCCGCCGAGGCGCCGGTAGTTCATGGCTAGCACAGCTAGTGTGTAGTGTGTTCCATAAGCGTGTGCGCGCACCATGTGTAGTGCGCGTCGTGCGGCGGCGCGCGCATGACGCCCACGCCGCCGCCGAGGCGCCGGTAGTTCATGGCTAGCACAGCTAGTGTGTAGTGTGTTCCATAAGCGTGTGCGCGCACCATGTGTAGTGCGCGTCGTGCGGCGGCGCGCGCATGACGCCCACGCCGCCGCCGAGGCGCCGGTAGTTCATGGCTAGCACAGCTAGTGTGTAGTGTGTTCCATAAGCGTGTGCGCGCACCATGTGTAGTGCGCGTCGTGCGGCGGCGCGCGCATGACGCCCACGCCGCCGCCGAGGCGCCGGTAGTTCATGGCTAGCACAGCTAGTGTGTAGTGTGTTCCATAAGCGTGTGCGCGCACCATGTGTAGTGCGCGTCGTGCGGCGGCGCGCGCATGACGCCCACGCCGCCGCCGAGGCGCCGGTAGTTCATGGCTAGCACAGCTAGTGTGTAGTGTGTTCCATAAGCGTGTGCGCGCACCATGTGTAGTGCGCGTCGTGCGGCGGCGCGCGCATGACGCCCACGCCGCCGCCGAGGCGCCGGTAGTTCATGGCTAGCACAGCTAGTGTGTAGTGTGTTCCATAAGCGTGTGCGGGCACCATGTGTAGTGCGCGTCGTGCGGCGGCGCGCGCATGACGCCCACGCCGCCGCCGAGGCGCCGGTAGTTCATGGCTAGCACAGCTAGTGTGTAGTGTGTTCCATAAGCGTGTGCGCGCACCATGTGTAGTGCGCGTCGTGCGGCGGCGCGCGCATGACGCCCACGCCGCCGCCGAGGCGCCGGTAGTTCATGGCTAGCACAGCTAGTGTGTAGTGTGTTCCATAAGCGTGTGCGCGCACCATGTGTAGTGCGCGTCGTGCGGCGGCGCGCGCATGACGCCCACGCCGCCGCCGAGGCGCCGGTAGTTCATGGCTAGCACAGCTAGTGTGTAGTGTGTTCCATAAGCGTGTGCGCGCACCATGTGTAGTGCGCGTCGTGCGGCGGCGCGCGCATGACGCCCACGCCGCCGCCGAGGCGCCGGTAGTTCATGGCTAGCACAGCTAGTGTGTAGTGTGTTCCATAAGCGTGTGCGCGCACCATGTGTAGTGCGCGTCGTGCGGCGGCGCGCGCATGACGCCCACGCCGCCGCCGAGGCGCCGGTAGTTCATGGCTAGCACAGCTAGTGTGTAGTGTGTTCCATAAGCGTGTGCGCGCACCATGTGTAGTGCGCGTCGTGCGGCGGCGCGCGCATGACGCCCACGCCGCCGCCGAGGCGCCGGTAGTTCATGGCTAGCACAGCTAGTGTGTAGTGTGTTCCATAAGCGTGTGCGCGCACCATGTGTAGTGCGCGTCGTGCGGCGGCGCGCGCATGACGCCCACGCCGCCGCCGAGGCGCCGGTAGTTCATGGCTAGCACAGCTAGTGTGTAGTGTGTTCCATAAGCGTGTGCGCGCACCATGTGTAGTGCGCGTCGTGCGGCGGCGCGCGCATGACGCCCACGCCGCCGCCGAGGCGCCGGTAGTTCATGGCTAGCACAGCTAGTGTGTAGTGTGTTCCATAAGCGTGTGCGCGCACCATGTGTAGTGCGCGTCGTGCGGCGGCGCGCGCATGACGCCCACGCCGCCGCCGAGGCGCCGGTAGTTCATGGCTAGCACAGCTAGTGTGTAGTGTGTTCCATAAGCGTGTGCGCGCACCATGTGTAGTGCGCGTCGTGCGGCGGCGCGCGCATGACGCCCACGCCGCCGCCGAGGCGCCGGTAGTTCATGGCTAGCACAGCTAGTGTGTAGTGTGTTCCATAAGCGTGTGCGCGCACCATGTGTAGTGCGCGTCGTGCGGCGGCGCGCGCATGACGCCCACGCCGCCGCCGAGGCGCCGGTAGTTCATGGCTAGCACAGCTAGTGTGTAGTGTGTTCCATAAGCGTGTGCGCGCACCATGTGTAGTGCGCGTCGTGCGGCGGCGCGCGCATGACGCCCACGCCGCCGCCGAGGCGCCGGTAGTTCATGGCTAGCACAGCTAGTGTGTAGTGTGTTCCATAAGCGTGTGCGCGCACCATGTGTAGTGCGCGTCGTGCGGCGGCGCGCGCATGACGCCCACGCCGCCGCCGAGGCGCCGGTAGTTCATGGCTAGCACAGCTAGTGTGTAGTGTGTTCCATAAGCGTGTGCGCGCACCATGTGTAGTGCGCGTCGTGCGGCGGCGCGCGCATGACGCCCACGCCGCCGCCGAGGCGCCGGTAGTTCATGGCTAGCACAGCTAGTGTGTAGTGTGTTCCATAAGCGTGTGCGCGCACCATGTGTAGTGCGCGTCGTGCGGCGGCGCGCGCATGACGCCCACGCCGCCGCCGAGGCGCCGGTAGTTCATGGCTAGCACAGCTAGTGTGTAGTGTGTTCCATAAGCGTGTGCGCGCACCATGTGTAGTGCGCGTCGTGCGGCGGCGCGCGCATGACGCCCACGCCGCCGCCGAGGCGCCGGTAGTTCATGGCTAGCACAGCTAGTGTGTAGTGTGTTCCATAAGCGTGTGCGCGCACCATGTGTAGTGCGCGTCGTGCGGCGGCGCGCGCATGACGCCCACGCCGCCGCCGAGGCGCCGGTAGTTCATGGCTAGCACAGCTAGTGTGTAGTGTGTTCCATAAGCGTGTGCGCGCACCATGTGTAGTGCGCGTCGTGCGGCGGCGCGCGCATGACGCCCACGCCGCCGCCGAGGCGCCGGTAGTTCATGGCTAGCACAGCTAGTGTGTAGTGTGTTCCATAAGCGTGTGCGCGCACCATGTGTAGTGCGCGTCGTGCGGCGGCGCGCGCATGACGCCCACGCCGCCGCCGAGGCGCCGGTAGTTCATGGCTAGCACAGCTAGTGTGTAGTGTGTTCCATAAGCGTGTGCGCGCACCATGTGTAGTGCGCGTCGTGCGGCGGCGCGCGCATGACGCCCACGCCGCCGCCGAGGCGCCGGTAGTTCATGGCTAGCACAGCTAGTGTGTAGTGTGTTCCATAAGCGTGTGCGCGCACCATGTGTAGTGCGCGTCGTGCGGCGGCGCGCGCATGACGCCCACGCCGCCGCCGAGGCGCCGGTAGTTCATGGCTAGCACAGCTAGTGTGTAGTGTGTTCCATAAGCGTGTGCGCGCACCATGTGTAGTGCGCGTCGTGCGGCGGCGCGCGCATGACGCCCACGCCGCCGCCGAGGCGCCGGTAGTTCATGGCTAGCACAGCTAGTGTGTAGTGTGTTCCATAAGCGTGTGCGCGCACCATGTGTAGTGCGCGTCGTGCGGCGGCGCGCGCATGACGCCCACGCCGCCGCCGAGGCGCCGGTAGTTCATGGCTAGCACAGCTAGTGTGTAGTGTGTTCCATAAGCGTGTGCGCGCACCATGTGTAGTGCGCGTCGTGCGGCGGCGCGCGCATGACGCCCACGCCGCCGCCGAGGCGCCGGTAGTTCATGGCTAGCACAGCTAGTGTGTAGTGTGTTCCATAAGCGTGTGCGCGCACCATGTGTAGTGCGCGTCGTGCGGCGGCGCGCGCATGACGCCCACGCCGCCGCCGAGGCGCCGGTAGTTCATGGCTAGCACAGCTAGTGTGTAGTGTGTTCCATAAGCGTGTGCGCGCACCATGTGTAGTGCGCGTCGTGCGGCGGCGCGCGCATGACGCCCACGCCGCCGCCGAGGCGCCGGTAGTTCATGGCTAGCACAGCTAGTGTGTAGTGTGTTCCATAAGCGTGTGCGCGCACCATGTGTAGTGCGCGTCGTGCGGCGGCGCGCGCATGACGCCCACGCCGCCGCCGAGGCGCCGGTAGTTCATGGCTAGCACAGCTAGTGTGTAGTGTGTTCCATAAGCGTGTGCGCGCACCATGTGTAGTGCGCGTCGTGCGGCGGCGCGCGCATGACGCCCACGCCGCCGCCGAGGCGCCGGTAGTTCATGGCTAGCACAGCTAGTGTGTAGTGTGTTCCATAAGCGTGTGCGCGCACCATGTGTAGTGCGCGTCGTGCGGCGGCGCGCGCATGACGCCCACGCCGCCGCCGAGGCGCCGGTAGTTCATGGCTAGCACAGCTAGTGTGTAGTGTGTTCCATAAGCGTGTGCGCGCACCATGTGTAGTGCGCGTCGTGCGGCGGCGCGCGCATGACGCCCACGCCGCCGCCGAGGCGCCGGTAGTTCATGGCTAGCACAGCTAGTGTGTAGTGTGTTCCATAAGCGTGTGCGCGCACCATGTGTAGTGCGCGTCGTGCGGCGGCGCGCGCATGACGCCCACGCCGCCGCCGAGGCGCCGGTAGTTCATGGCTAGCACAGCTAGTGTGTAGTGTGTTCCATAAGCGTGTGCGCGCACCATGTGTAGTGCGCGTCGTGCGGCGGCGCGCGCATGACGCCCACGCCGCCGCCGAGGCGCCGGTAGTTCATGGCTAGCACAGCTAGTGTGTAGTGTGTTCCATAAGCGTGTGCGCGCACCATGTGTAGTGCGCGTCGTGCGGCGGCGCGCGCATGACGCCCACGCCGCCGCCGAGGCGCCGGTAGTTCATGGCTAGCACAGCTAGTGTGTAGTGTGTTCCATAAGCGTGTGCGCGCACCATGTGTAGTGCGCGTCGTGCGGCGGCGCGCGCATGACGCCCACGCCGCCGCCGAGGCGCCGGTAGTTCATGGCTAGCACAGCTAGTGTGTAGTGTGTTCCATAAGCGTGTGCGCGCACCATGTGTAGTGCGCGTCGTGCGGCGGCGCGCGCATGACGCCCACGCCGCCGCCGAGGCGCCGGTAGTTCATGGCTAGCACAGCTAGTGTGTAGTGTGTTCCATAAGCGTGTGCGCGCACCATGTGTAGTGCGCGTCGTGCGGCGGCGCGCGCATGACGCCCACGCCGCCGCCGAGGCGCCGGTAGTTCATGGCTAGCACAGCTAGTGTGTAGTGTGTTCCATAAGCGTGTGCGCGCACCATGTGTAGTGCGCGTCGTGCGGCGGCGCGCGCATGACGCCCACGCCGCCGCCGAGGCGCCGGTAGTTCATGGCTAGCACAGCTAGTGTGTAGTGTGTTCCATAAGCGTGTGCGCGCACCATGTGTAGTGCGCGTCGTGCGGCGGCGCGCGCATGACGCCCACGCCGCCGCCGAGGCGCCGGTAGTTCATGGCTAGCACAGCTAGTGTGTAGTGTGTTCCATAAGCGTGTGCGCGCACCATGTGTAGTGCGCGTCGTGCGGCGGCGCGCGCATGACGCCCACGCCGCCGCCGAGGCGCCGGTAGTTCATGGCTAGCACAGCTAGTGTGTAGTGTGTTCCATAAGCGTGTGCGCGCACCATGTGTAGTGCGCGTCGTGCGGCGGCGCGCGCATGACGCCCACGCCGCCGCCGAGGCGCCGGTAGTTCATGGCTAGCACAGCTAGTGTGTAGTGTGTTCCATAAGCGTGTGCGCGCACCATGTGTAGTGCGCGTCGTGCGGCGGCGCGCGCATGACGCCCACGCCGCCGCCGAGGCGCCGGTAGTTCATGGCTAGCACAGCTAGTGTGTAGTGTGTTCCATAAGCGTGTGCGCGCACCATGTGTAGTGCGCGTCGTGCGGCGGCGCGCGCATGACGCCCACGCCGCCGCCGAGGCGCCGGTAGTTCATGGCTAGCACAGCTAGTGTGTAGTGTGTTCCATAAGCGTGTGCGCGCACCATGTGTAGTGCGCGTCGTGCGGCGGCGCGCGCATGACGCCCACGCCGCCGCCGAGGCGCCGGTAGTTCATGGCTAGCACAGCTAGTGTGTAGTGTGTTCCATAAGCGTGTGCGCGCACCATGTGTAGTGCGCGTCGTGCGGCGGCGCGCGCATGACGCCCACGCCGCCGCCGAGGCGCCGGTAGTTCATGGCTAGCACAGCTAGTGTGTAGTGTGTTCCATAAGCGTGTGCGCGCACCATGTGTAGTGCGCGTCGTGCGGCGGCGCGCGCATGACGCCCACGCCGCCGCCGAGGCGCCGGTAGTTCATGGCTAGCACAGCTAGTGTGTAGTGTGTTCCATAAGCGTGTGCGCGCACCATGTGTAGTGCGCGTCGTGCGGCGGCGCGCGCATGACGCCCACGCCGCCGCCGAGGCGCCGGTAGTTCATGGCTAGCACAGCTAGTGTGTAGTGTGTTCCATAAGCGTGTGCGCGCACCATGTGTAGTGCGCGTCGTGCGGCGGCGCGCGCATGACGCCCACGCCGCCGCCGAGGCGCCGGTAGTTCATGGCTAGCACAGCTAGTGTGTAGTGTGTTCCATAAGCGTGTGCGCGCACCATGTGTAGTGCGCGTCGTGCGGCGGCGCGCGCATGACGCCCACGCCGCCGCCGAGGCGCCGGTAGTTCATGGCTAGCACAGCTAGTGTGTAGTGTGTTCCATAAGCGTGTGCGCGCACCATGTGTAGTGCGCGTCGTGCGGCGGCGCGCGCATGACGCCCACGCCGCCGCCGAGGCGCCGGTAGTTCATGGCTAGCACAGCTAGTGTGTAGTGTGTTCCATAAGCGTGTGCGCGCACCATGTGTAGTGCGCGTCGTGCGGCGGCGCGCGCATGACGCCCACGCCGCCGCCGAGGCGCCGGTAGTTCATGGCTAGCACAGCTAGTGTGTAGTGTGTTCCATAAGCGTGTGCGCGCACCATGTGTAGTGCGCGTCGTGCGGCGGCGCGCGCATGACGCCCACGCCGCCGCCGAGGCGCCGGTAGTTCATGGCTAGCACAGCTAGTGTGTAGTGTGTTCCATAAGCGTGTGCGCGCACCATGTGTAGTGCGCGTCGTGCGGCGGCGCGCGCATGACGCCCACGCCGCCGCCGAGGCGCCGGTAGTTCATGGCTAGCACAGCTAGTGTGTAGTGTGTTCCATAAGCGTGTGCGCGCACCATGTGTAGTGCGCGTCGTGCGGCGGCGCGCGCATGACGCCCACGCCGCCGCCGAGGCGCCGGTAGTTCATGGCTAGCACAGCTAGTGTGTAGTGTGTTCCATAAGCGTGTGCGCGCACCATGTGTAGTGCGCGTCGTGCGGCGGCGCGCGCATGACGCCCACGCCGCCGCCGAGGCGCCGGTAGTTCATGGCTAGCACAGCTAGTGTGTAGTGTGTTCCATAAGCGTGTGCGCGCACCATGTGTAGTGCGCGTCGTGCGGCGGCGCGCGCATGACGCCCACGCCGCCGCCGAGGCGCCGGTAGTTCATGGCTAGCACAGCTAGTGTGTAGTGTGTTCCATAAGCGTGTGCGCGCACCATGTGTAGTGCGCGTCGTGCGGCGGCGCGCGCATGACGCCCACGCCGCCGCCGAGGCGCCGGTAGTTCATGGCTAGCACAGCTAGTGTGTAGTGTGTTCCATAAGCGTGTGCGCGCACCATGTGTAGTGCGCGTCGTGCGGCGGCGCGCGCATGACGCCCACGCCGCCGCCGAGGCGCCGGTAGTTCATGGCTAGCACAGCTAGTGTGTAGTGTGTTCCATAAGCGTGTGCGCGCACCATGTGTAGTGCGCGTCGTGCGGCGGCGCGCGCATGACGCCCACGCCGCCGCCGAGGCGCCGGTAGTTCATGGCTAGCACAGCTAGTGTGTAGTGTGTTCCATAAGCGTGTGCGCGCACCATGTGTAGTGCGCGTCGTGCGGCGGCGCGCGCATGACGCCCACGCCGCCGCCGAGGCGCCGGTAGTTCATGGCTAGCACAGCTAGTGTGTAGTGTGTTCCATAAGCGTGTGCGCGCACCATGTGTAGTGCGCGTCGTGCGGCGGCGCGCGCATGACGCCCACGCCGCCGCCGAGGCGCCGGTAGTTCATGGCTAGCACAGCTAGTGTGTAGTGTGTTCCATAAGCGTGTGCGCGCACCATGTGTAGTGCGCGTCGTGCGGCGGCGCGCGCATGACGCCCACGCCGCCGCCGAGGCGCCGGTAGTTCATGGCTAGCACAGCTAGTGTGTAGTGTGTTCCATAAGCGTGTGCGCGCACCATGTGTAGTGCGCGTCGTGCGGCGGCGCGCGCATGACGCCCACGCCGCCGCCGAGGCGCCGGTAGTTCATGGCTAGCACAGCTAGTGTGTAGTGTGTTCCATAAGCGTGTGCGCGCACCATGTGTAGTGCGCGTCGTGCGGCGGCGCGCGCATGACGCCCACGCCGCCGCCGAGGCGCCGGTAGTTCATGGCTAGCACAGCTAGTGTGTAGTGTGTTCCATAAGCGTGTGCGCGCACCATGTGTAGTGCGCGTCGTGCGGCGGCGCGCGCATGACGCCCACGCCGCCGCCGAGGCGCCGGTAGTTCATGGCTAGCACAGCTAGTGTGTAGTGTGTTCCATAAGCGTGTGCGCGCACCATGTGTAGTGCGCGTCGTGCGGCGGCGCGCGCATGACGCCCACGCCGCCGCCGAGGCGCCGGTAGTTCATGGCTAGCACAGCTAGTGTGTAGTGTGTTCCATAAGCGTGTGCGCGCACCATGTGTAGTGCGCGTCGTGCGGCGGCGCGCGCATGACGCCCACGCCGCCGCCGAGGCGCCGGTAGTTCATGGCTAGCACAGCTAGTGTGTAGTGTGTTCCATAAGCGTGTGCGCGCACCATGTGTAGTGCGCGTCGTGCGGCGGCGCGCGCATGACGCCCACGCCGCCGCCGAGGCGCCGGTAGTTCATGGCTAGCACAGCTAGTGTGTAGTGTGTTCCATAAGCGTGTGCGCGCACCATGTGTAGTGCGCGTCGTGCGGCGGCGCGCGCATGACGCCCACGCCGCCGCCGAGGCGCCGGTAGTTCATGGCTAGCACAGCTAGTGTGTAGTGTGTTCCATAAGCGTGTGCGCGCACCATGTGTAGTGCGCGTCGTGCGGCGGCGCGCGCATGACGCCCACGCCGCCGCCGAGGCGCCGGTAGTTCATGGCTAGCACAGCTAGTGTGTAGTGTGTTCCATAAGCGTGTGCGCGCACCATGTGTAGTGCGCGTCGTGCGGCGGCGCGCGCATGACGCCCACGCCGCCGCCGAGGCGCCGGTAGTTCATGGCTAGCACAGCTAGTGTGTAGTGTGTTCCATAAGCGTGTGCGCGCACCATGTGTAGTGCGCGTCGTGCGGCGGCGCGCGCATGACGCCCACGCCGCCGCCGAGGCGCCGGTAGTTCATGGCTAGCACAGCTAGTGTGTAGTGTGTTCCATAAGCGTGTGCGCGCACCATGTGTAGTGCGCGTCGTGCGGCGGCGCGCGCATGACGCCCACGCCGCCGCCGAGGCGCCGGTAGTTCATGGCTAGCACAGCTAGTGTGTAGTGTGTTCCATAAGCGTGTGCGCGCACCATGTGTAGTGCGCGTCGTGCGGCGGCGCGCGCATGACGCCCACGCCGCCGCCGAGGCGCCGGTAGTTCATGGCTAGCACAGCTAGTGTGTAGTGTGTTCCATAAGCGTGTGCGCGCACCATGTGTAGTGCGCGTCGTGCGGCGGCGCGCGCATGACGCCCACGCCGCCGCCGAGGCGCCGGTAGTTCATGGCTAGCACAGCTAGTGTGTAGTGTGTTCCATAAGCGTGTGCGCGCACCATGTGTAGTGCGCGTCGTGCGGCGGCGCGCGCATGACGCCCACGCCGCCGCCGAGGCGCCGGTAGTTCATGGCTAGCACAGCTAGTGTGTAGTGTGTTCCATAAGCGTGTGCGCGCACCATGTGTAGTGCGCGTCGTGCGGCGGCGCGCGCATGACGCCCACGCCGCCGCCGAGGCGCCGGTAGTTCATGGCTAGCACAGCTAGTGTGTAGTGTGTTCCATAAGCGTGTGCGCGCACCATGTGTAGTGCGCGTCGTGCGGCGGCGCGCGCATGACGCCCACGCCGCCGCCGAGGCGCCGGTAGTTCATGGCTAGCACAGCTAGTGTGTAGTGTGTTCCATAAGCGTGTGCGCGCACCATGTGTAGTGCGCGTCGTGCGGCGGCGCGCGCATGACGCCCACGCCGCCGCCGAGGCGCCGGTAGTTCATGGCTAGCACAGCTAGTGTGTAGTGTGTTCCATAAGCGTGTGCGCGCACCATGTGTAGTGCGCGTCGTGCGGCGGCGCGCGCATGACGCCCACGCCGCCGCCGAGGCGCCGGTAGTTCATGGCTAGCACAGCTAGTGTGTAGTGTGTTCCATAAGCGTGTGCGCGCACCATGTGTAGTGCGCGTCGTGCGGCGGCGCGCGCATGACGCCCACGCCGCCGCCGAGGCGCCGGTAGTTCATGGCTAGCACAGCTAGTGTGTAGTGTGTTCCATAAGCGTGTGCGCGCACCATGTGTAGTGCGCGTCGTGCGGCGGCGCGCGCATGACGCCCACGCCGCCGCCGAGGCGCCGGTAGTTCATGGCTAGCACAGCTAGTGTGTAGTGTGTTCCATAAGCGTGTGCGCGCACCATGTGTAGTGCGCGTCGTGCGGCGGCGCGCGCATGACGCCCACGCCGCCGCCGAGGCGCCGGTAGTTCATGGCTAGCACAGCTAGTGTGTAGTGTGTTCCATAAGCGTGTGCGCGCACCATGTGTAGTGCGCGTCGTGCGGCGGCGCGCGCATGACGCCCACGCCGCCGCCGAGGCGCCGGTAGTTCATGGCTAGCACAGCTAGTGTGTAGTGTGTTCCATAAGCGTGTGCGCGCACCATGTGTAGTGCGCGTCGTGCGGCGGCGCGCGCATGACGCCCACGCCGCCGCCGAGGCGCCGGTAGTTCATGGCTAGCACAGCTAGTGTGTAGTGTGTTCCATAAGCGTGTGCGCGCACCATGTGTAGTGCGCGTCGTGCGGCGGCGCGCGCATGACGCCCACGCCGCCGCCGAGGCGCCGGTAGTTCATGGCTAGCACAGCTAGTGTGTAGTGTGTTCCATAAGCGTGTGCGCGCACCATGTGTAGTGCGCGTCGTGCGGCGGCGCGCGCATGACGCCCACGCCGCCGCCGAGGCGCCGGTAGTTCATGGCTAGCACAGCTAGTGTGTAGTGTGTTCCATAAGCGTGTGCGCGCACCATGTGTAGTGCGCGTCGTGCGGCGGCGCGCGCATGACGCCCACGCCGCCGCCGAGGCGCCGGTAGTTCATGGCTAGCACAGCTAGTGTGTAGTGTGTTCCATAAGCGTGTGCGCGCACCATGTGTAGTGCGCGTCGTGCGGCGGCGCGCGCATGACGCCCACGCCGCCGCCGAGGCGCCGGTAGTTCATGGCTAGCACAGCTAGTGTGTAGTGTGTTCCATAAGCGTGTGCGCGCACCATGTGTAGTGCGCGTCGTGCGGCGGCGCGCGCATGACGCCCACGCCGCCGCCGAGGCGCCGGTAGTTCATGGCTAGCACAGCTAGTGTGTAGTGTGTTCCATAAGCGTGTGCGCGCACCATGTGTAGTGCGCGTCGTGCGGCGGCGCGCGCATGACGCCCACGCCGCCGCCGAGGCGCCGGTAGTTCATGGCTAGCACAGCTAGTGTGTAGTGTGTTCCATAAGCGTGTGCGCGCACCATGTGTAGTGCGCGTCGTGCGGCGGCGCGCGCATGACGCCCACGCCGCCGCCGAGGCGCCGGTAGTTCATGGCTAGCACAGCTAGTGTGTAGTGTGTTCCATAAGCGTGTGCGCGCACCATGTGTAGTGCGCGTCGTGCGGCGGCGCGCGCATGACGCCCACGCCGCCGCCGAGGCGCCGGTAGTTCATGGCCCCGCACAGGCGCCACTGGTTGGACTCGGGGTCGAACACCTGCGGACAACGGCAAGCTGTAGGCCAAACGATGCACAGGGATCGGGAAGAACAAATCATAAAAATACGTTTATTTAGCACAGACTAAAACTGTATGCCTCGTTGCTGCGCCCAGGCCTAGTTCAGCAAAAATTCCGGACAACTGACGCCTTATTTCTGGACCGACATTGCTGTTTACGACCATGCGACAGGCTTCTGAATCGAAAATGACACATTATTGGTTTCCTGATTTGTCTAGTCCTCGACAGCAAATAACTGCCAGAAGAATAACGTACAGTGTTCAATTCGGCACGGAAACGTATCAAAAGGTTGTGAATAGCTATGGTGTACTTGTAGAGCATTATGTCTGTCGCTCATACCTGTGTGACAGTTGTTTTCCAAAGACTGTTATGTCTTATCAACGCACAAGTGCTGTAAGTCTACACACTTTAAACAGGTCGTTTCAAATAATTTGGAAAATCAAATACGCAATTTTATAGTAAAAAGTTGAGACCACATGTCAACATCTCACCGTTCATATTCTGTACGATGTAATATGAAACTGCCATGTGATCTCAAAATTATGCAGTAAATAGTGAGTGTAATGATAAATGCGCGTACCTCTAGCATGTAACTTCTAAATTTTTGTCTGTAATTGATATGGTGTACATAATAAAGAGTATTCTACCTCTATCGACTTGAGGTAGGCCGTGCCGTCGAAGCCCCCGACGGCGTACAGCTGACCGTTGACCACGGCCAGCCCCACGCCGCTGCGCCGTGACGTCATCGCCACCACGGGCGACCACGTGTCCGTGTGCGGCTCGTACCTGTGGGCATCGGACATCGTGTAGGGCTGGGTATAATAATACTAAGCATAAGTATATTCAGTCTCTAATGTTCCCACTGCTGGGATACAGGCTTTCTCTCTTCGAGAGTGAGCGAGCCGTTATCCACCTTGCGGACCGTGCTGGTGAAATAAATTACACAAAATAACGCGCCTCATCTGGGCCATCTCTGGGTCGTCGCTGTTCTCTCTATAACCTCATACCACATTCCTTTACTGGGCAGTACTACAGCGTCTGTAGAAAATGTTCGTTTGACAGTGTACAGTATAGTGACCTCTCGGCCGACGACAGCTCGGTGCAGTCGTCGCGGCCGCCCACGGCGTAGATCTGGCCGTCGAACACGGCGCAGCCCAGGTGCTTGCGGCGCGTGGACATGGGCGCCACGCCCGTCCACTTGTTGGTGCGCGGGTCGTACCGCTCCACCGAGTTGAGCGGCGCCTGGCCGTCCGAGCCGCCCACCGCGTACAGCTGGCCGCCCAGCACGGCCACGGCCACGCCCAGGCGCCGGGTCGTCATGGCCGCCACCTGGAATGCGATATCGCTGTCTTGGTAATCAGTTACGCCTCACGTAGATCTTCGTTACAAAACGAGATCGAACAAGACTGCACTCGCCGCGAACACACATAATGCGGGTGCGTTTACACTAAATATTTAAGGTTTTTTAAAGCTTTTACGCCCACAAGGTCTAAGATTTTTTTGGTGGGCTTTTTGCATATAAATATCACATTGCTAAGTAATGATAATTATTGCTGAGCGCAATGTGAAAGACAAACTTCTATGCAAGGTGTAAACTACCTACACTCGCACTAGTGAAATAAAAAAAATACTGTTCCATACATTTTGTAGAGTTGTGTGGAAATCTGTTTACGAGTAACAGACATCTACAACGTTGGGTACAATGACTCGTTTTCGGGTAATCAGTTATTACATGAACATGTAGTAAGTACGCCACCTTGGTCCACCTGTTCTCCTTGGGGTCGTACCGCTCCACGTGGTTGAGGCACTGCACGCCGTCCTGGCCGCCCACCGCGTACAGCGCGCCCTCCAGCACGGCCACGCCCACCGACGTGCGGCACGACGACGTCGGCGCTACTGAGCCGCACCACTGCAATACACACTACGAATTAGTAAAGTAAACAAATAAAAACTATTTATTGGAACGAAGTTCATTAACGCAGCTTGCGATAGAAGTAAACTGATAGAAATTGTCGTGTGAAGAAAAAGCATTATCCCCCTCCATTCCTCTCTCAAGAGAAAGATAGTTTAATAGTTTTCATGGTTTTAGAGGGTCCTGAAGCCAAAATAGTGAGGTCAAAATTGCGACTACGAAAATGTAAGTCTTTCATAATGGGTGTCCTTTTTGAGGGTGCAAAAGCGAACAGTAAAGTCATAATGAAAATCCAAGATGGTGGCTGCGAAAACTTTCAAATTTTACGTCATGGGTATCATTTGCATAGCTTTTGAAAGTGCTAAAACCAATGGCGAGGTCAGAATGGAAATCTGACAATTTCATAAAATTGTCAGACTTCCATTTCTAATTTTCTTTATTTTTTAAACTAGATGGTTATTTTATTTATTTATAAAGGTGTACCAACAGCTTCTGTATACAAAGTATCAAATAACAGTAGATAACAGTCATGGTGGCTCTCTGTCTCTTTTTATTATATACGAGGAATTTTGTTCTTGGCGGGAGTTCCTCTACCGCACATTGTTTTTATTTTTAATAATTAAAAACGCATTTTTAATAAACGGGTTATGTTATGTTAAAATGCTTCTACTTCGTCATAGTATTGTGTTTCGTCATAGCCTGGTGAATAAAAGAGTTACATCATAATGTGAAGGTAAAACGCCCGCACAGCCCGCCGCGCGGCTCCGCCCGGCCCGCGTGGGCAGCGTGCGGGTTCTATATTGTTGTAAGGTCGACAGGTAGCACCCGCTGCACGTTACCTGGTTGGTCTGCGGGTCGTACCGCTCGATGCTGTTGAGGTGCACCCGCTGCACGTTACCTGGTTGGTCTGCGGGTCGTACCGCTCGATGCTGTTGAGGTGCACCCGCTGCACGTTACCTGGTTGGTCTGCGGGTCGTACCGCTCGATGCTGTTGAGGTGCACCCGCTGCACGTTACCTGGTTGGTCTGCGGGTCGTACCGCTCGATGCTGTTGAGGTAGGACTGGCCGTCGTGGCCGCCCACCGCGTACAGCAGGTCGTGCAGGACGGCCACGCCCACGCCGCAGCGCCGCTTGGACATGGGCGCGACCATCTTCCACTCCGACGTCTGCGGGTCGAAGCGCTCCACCGACGCGATGGCGTCGCCGCTGCACCAGCCGCCCACCGCGAACAGGACCTCTCCTGGAACACCGCCGCACGTCATACGACTATTATATATATCCCATATCCAGCGTATTCACGCAACCTTCACCCGGGCCCTGTTTAATAAAACTGACAATTCGACATATATGTCAAAAATGACAAAATTGTAGAATTTTCATGCTTATGCTGTTTAATAAAAGTGACAAATATGTCACAAATCGACAGGTGAAATCTTGACATATTTGTCATTTAAAAACGCGTTTAATAAAACTCGACATATGTCAAAATGTTCAAATTATTTCTGACAATTGTCGGATTGTCGTGACAATTATGTCGACTTTTGACAATAATTAATTGCAAATAAATTTGTTTTATGAAGCTAAATTTAAACAAAATATTTCAAATATTAACAAAGTAAAAGAATGAATCAATCACTAGTGCAACTTCGATTGTTTGTTTTGGTCGCGTGTAAAATAGAAATGCACAAAAACTTACCATTTTGGGCCTTATGAAAATATGTAGAAATATAATCTTTGGGAAGTTTAGTGACCATTGACCCACGATATAAAAATAAAAAAATGGAAGGAAATAGCCGAACAATTAACAGCATTAGGTATTTTCAATAAATACTGGAAATACCTTCGTGACACTAAATGGAAAAATTGGCGCAAAGGGACCATGGAAAGGTTTAGTTTATTTTAACTAGTTTATCCGTTATCAATTCGTATTCACATCATAAAAAATAATAAAGTAATCCCTTAAAAGTACCTGATTATTTTTTTATTTTAAATCATAATGTATTAATTATCACAGCTGACAAAATGTCAACTAACTTTTGTAGGCCACTGGACATTTACCATTCACAGTGGTTAACATGACACCCAGTTAAATAAGAGTTCGTCTCTCTGCAACTATCTTGTAGATACTATTTAATTGCACTATGCTAATATCAAAAACCGGCCAAATGCGTGTCAGGCCACGCATAGAATAGGGTTCCATAGTCACCCATAATGGCACTTTATAAGTCAGGCCTCTATAACTCCTGAACTAACAAAGTTATCTAAGCCGTTATAAATTTCCTTCAAAGTTCATCGCATGGACTACCATCATGATTTTTTTCAGATTTATCGAGCCAGCCGTTTAGCTTTTAGAGGGGGGGGGGGGGCACAATTTTAACAAAAAAATGCGCTTTAAAGTTGAATCTCTCGCAAACGGATACCTACATCAAAAAATCGTCTTAGCAACCTCTATATGATACCCCACACTATGGGATAGACGCGAGAAAGAAAAAAATCATCCCCACTTTACGTGTAGGGGAGGTACCCCAAAAAAAATATGTTTCGTTATTTTATTTGTCGACGTGGTAAATACACATATCCATGCAAAGTTTCACTTTCTAGCACTAACCGTTTGGAAGGTAAGCCGAGGACGGATGGACGGACGGACGGACATGACGAAACTATAAGGGTTCCGAGACGTGAACTACGGAACCCTAAAAACCAAGAAACTTCATTATTAGTTCTAAGTTACCAATGTACCTCTTCTCGTGGGCTTCCTAGGTCGCGTCCTGGGCCCCTGCATGAGTGGCCTCTCCTGAGGCAACAGCAGGTAGTTCTTAGCTTCATCCAACAGGTCTCGACACGCGTCATCTGACCTGATGAGCAGTTCTGATGACACTGTGCCGACTAGGAACTTCGGGCTCAGGAGCGGTAGGCGGACGTGTTGGAGGACCTGGATTGTTGGTGACAGATTATTAGATAACCTGTAAATGGTATACTTAAAATAGCGAGGTTAAGGACCATCCTACATTCAGCAGGGCACATATTTTGGATAAATTGTGATGATGATGAAATTATTTCTGTTATTTTTTTTTTTTTGCGAAACAAGCCCTTCTACCTCTGGGATATGCGAAAACTGAAATGACGAGGATGAGAAAATATTTCATTTCTCAAACTGTCACTTTACCTTTTTTATTGAAAATATATTCTCCTGCCCTTACCCCGATTTATTCGGGTTCGGTGCAACTTGTCTTTTTCTTCCATACTTTTCTATTAGTCGTCATCTCAGTAGTCCCCTCTTCCTAGCCATATCATCTGTTACACCGTCTAACCATCGTTTCTTTGGTCTTCCCCTACTCTTATAGGCTTATAGCCTCATTATTATATTCTCATTCATACTCAAAACTTTCCTCACGACATTTTCCCCATTCCTCCGCACCACATGAATCACATCTTGCTCTTGCGGTATCGAAAATATAGCTGGTAAAGTTTACATCTTGCAGAAAAATTTTATGACGGTACATCATAGAAAATGGTAATATTTTTCAATTCCCCTGAAAGAGTTGAAATAACATTATTGTTATAATGACCTGAGCCAGGTGTTGTCTTCTCTCGGCCACGTTGTACTTGACCCAAGACATGACTGCCTGGAAGGTCTGTTCCTCGGAGCGCACGTTGAGCTCGTCTGAGGACACTATGTCGATCAGCTGCGCCGCTGGCAGCAATAGGAACTCTTCGCTTTCCATTACCTGTAAAAAGATGTGTCATGTAGTTCGAAAGTATGGATACCAATCAATCTGCCTAGCCTTTTCCCAAAAATGTTGAGGTCGGCTTCCAGTCTAACCGGATGCAGCTGAATACCAATATTCTTAGAGACCTTAAGCCAAAAGAGAAAAAAAAAATTGTTGCCTTTTTTTATTGTTTTACAGAGGGGGACGAATTTCGACTTGAGTTTGCTGCGAGATCAGCGAAAATCCAAAACTACCCGAAAATCAATAATATAAACTGCGTTACCAGTAATTCGTTTTCAATTTATGAGATTTCGGAAAAATAACTTTAACGCCTACACATAAAGTTTACTCAACTATATATTTTTATGACGTTTTAAATATTAACAAAATAATTGACGATTTTTGTGATGTAAATGCATAGGGTTAGAACATAATTTCACTTGAGACTGTGACCACTATATTCCGCATCATTTATCTGATCATGAGAAATTGTTTTGATATTAATGTACGAAAATTATTATAATCATTGTTACTCACCTAACGAAAACTTAATTTAATTTAACTTAATTTATTTTCTAAGTAAGGGATTAATGCCACTCGTAATTTTGTAATTTTTAATTTTATGGGTGATAATGCCTGAAATAAAAGATTGTTATTATTTATTATTATTAAACAGTACAGTCGCTTGGCAGCATTATCTGACCCACCCTAAAAACAAACGAATTTGGACCCTCTGACTGTAACATTAAGGTTCATTCAATTTATATGAGACAATAGTGCTCGCGCTCGTGCAACATTGTCGGAACCACCGGCATTATACATATATCATTTTGTTAAGCTTGTGGCTTAGCGGTTTGATACTGGATTGGCGACGAACAACATGTGGGTTCGAAAACACAGTCCACCTATTATCGGTTTCTTTTTTAATTTGTTTTCATTTCTACAATATTGCCTGCATTATTAAAGAACGACCAATATGATTTACGCCTAATAAATTATCTTGTAAACTGGTGGGTAAATTAAAAAACTTTAAGTTCACAGAATTTATATTTACCAAGAATGGTTGGATACGAAGTAAAACATATATTTGCTTCGTGAGGTAGATAATAAATTCATCTAAGTGACAAAAGTTACACTACGCTTATAGCAGTGACTGCACACACATTTGTAAATCGTTTCACATATCTCGTTAAGTATTTTTAAGCAATTTGGTGTAAAAAAGCATCATGTCGCAACTTAACGACTATACCAAACATAAAATCATATTTTTACATGAGCAGAATGTTGGAATTAGAGAGATTGGTCGTCGACTTAATATAGCAGTAAGTGTTTTTATATCTATTTTATTTTATTGATTGTGAATAATGAACGCGTAGTTGGCTATTTTACCACTACATTCACTCCTTACAAGTTATATACACGGTTCCAAAAATGTTTTTTTTTTTTTTGTTTTAGAGAAATACGGTCAGACTATGGCTAAGACGTTATGGAGACAATGGAGATATTCAGCGTATTCGTCCAGGAGCAAAAGCCATTAAGTTAGTCCCGAATTCGAATTTTTGCTCATTCGTGTAACCGCAATAAACCACAATATTTCAGTGGAAACAGTGAGAAGGCATTTACACGCTGCTGGGATAAGGAATTATAAACCAGCACAAAAAATTGCATTGACACCTGCTCATCGCGAAGAAAGGGTTCGTTTTGCCCAGGAATATTTAAATGGCAAAGATTTGTGTTGGAATATGGTGCGCGGTATGCGTAGCCGCTTACAGCAAGTTATAGCAGCATATAATTATGTAATCTAGTAGGTATTTTTAAACACACCATGTAAGTAAATGCTCAATGGATTGATTGTTAAACCATTAAAATGTTGCAGATTATGTGGTGATGTTATTGTTATCAATAGATTTTTTCTATTTAAATATCATGTTTATTCACTACATATAGGCAGCTATAAATCTGTAAAGCATTTCACAGATGAATTCATTTTCTCGATGACAAACTTTTAAGCATAAGCACGCCTTTTTTAATGTTTATAAATGGTTAGATTTGATTATGGCATACTAATATAAAATGTCTATTAATTTGGAAATATACGAGCATTTACTTACTTTATCTTACCTAAGTGTTTTAATAAAATAATAAACATTTTAAACTTGCAATTGTTTAGTTTTATTCCTATACAACCTACCCATTTCAAAAGACAAGACCCTATGTCGTCCATTAAAGAAATGTTGTTTACATTTCTTTAGTGTAATAAAATAATTAAAAAAGAAACAGCTGAGCAAAAAGATATATTTAGGTTAAACTTGGTTTCGAACCTAGACAACGATGAATACCGAACTACCTTAGACCACAAGACCAACTCAACTCTTATAAGCCGCATTGAAATTTGATCTTAGTTGTAATGCTAGACGCATATTCTAAAGAATTTGAACCATATAGTATACTTCATAAAGTTTATTCTTGCACAGCACAAGCAGCCAACCTTCTCCTCGTGCAAATAGATTATTTTGTATTTTAAATAATCACTCCATTGAGACATGATAATAAAAAAAACTACCTATAAAATAGAAAATAAAAAATTGTAAAGGGACGTTGTTTTTGCAATTTAGTAAGGCAAGGTAAAATATGTTTGCGCGTAGTCACTGCACACCCTTAGTAGCATTTGAATACCAGTTTTATAATGAATACGAATATTTATTTTTCAACTACCCACTTATTAAAAGTTATGCGAAAATATTACCATTTTAGAAAGTTTATGTTTGAAGATCATCCGTCTATAGTTCTTTACAATAATACATTCTAAATTGAAAGCAAAAGAATATCTTCGTCGCAGGATTTGATCTCGCAACTTGTTTTTCTCAGTCTTATACACAGACCACGAGACCAGAATTACTTGAACGCAACCATTAAAATAAGCTATTACACTAATTATATTATAACAAGTAGTTATAACATATAACCTAATGGTAACGTTATAAAGATCAAATTTGCATGTCTGTGTTATTATTGTATTTCTTCGCTGAGTCCTTGTGCAGTTGTCTGATAAGCTCATGTAAATTGAATAAACCTTAATGTTACAGGCAGAGGGTCCAAATTCGTTTGTTTTTAGGGTGGGTCAGATAATGCTGCCAAGCGACTGTACTACTCATTCTGAAATCAACTTAATTTACACTTACATAAAGTTCGTATTTCTATGATTTGAAATAACATCAATTTGAAAGAAAGATTTGACCAGATTTTAGATGCAACATCAGTACGTACCTCTGGAAAATTTTGTTGTGTGAATTTGTCGGCGATCCGGAGCAGTTCTCTGCAGGAGTGCGTGTCGGCGAAGGCGCGGATGCCGAGGCAGTTGGAGCAGTCTAGCTGTCTCTTGAGGAACTCGCAGCACACGTCTTGGATCTCTTGGAGTTGGAGTAAGCAGGCCGCGGGGAGTAATGCCTGGAAGATGACAGGTCTGTGTTTAGTACCCCGTTTCTGGTTGGTCAGGTCTGATCAGTTTCCATTAGCAACAAGCAATATACGGGGGCATTTTCAATTAATTGACGAATCTGCACAAGATTTTATAAGATCATAATTTCAACTACGCACGATACGAACTGATCTTTTGATCAGTTGTTTACTTAATTTTTGTTTTATTGCAATTAGATGCCGATAGTCCTCGCGTCTGTGAAGTTTCGTCTAATTAATTAAAAGAGTCCCTGCAAAGATGACGAACCTTTGTAATTTAATATCAGATTATTTTAAATTTCCAAAGTATAAATTACTGTCCTCAATCTAGCTGTTAGGGTCATAAAAGGCAAGTAGACAGACCATAAGCTGCAGTTTGGTTCACACACCTGTACATTGCTCTCCTCCACGACTATGTGTGCTGTGTAGCAGAACTCCACCAGCTGCTCCATGGCCTGCTCGTCCACGTCGCGGATGGTCACCTCGGTTGCGCGCGACTCCGCCAGCTCGCCCGTGAACATCGCTCGGAAGTACGGACTGCATGCTGACAGGATCACCCTGGAAACGAGACGGAAATTTGTTCAGAGAAAAGTCAAGACTCAAACTCAATGTATTTATTTCAAATGAGCTATTTACAGGCACTTTTTTACTGTCAAGGAGTCGGCCTGTTACTCTGAAAGTTGAAGCTAACGCCCGTTCTAAAAACGTAGATCTCTACGGAGACGTAGACTCTAAGAGCGAGCAAGAAACTCCATGGAAACTCTTTTAAATAAAGTTAGATATTACAAATTACCGTGTACAAGTCGAATGAAAATATATGGCCAAAAAGAAAATATATATAGCTCGCAGCAGTTTTCGGTTGATAGGAGAAGACTGCTGGGACTATGTGACTTCGCACATTACGCTCTCATTACACATCATTCAAGAATTTCACGTCGCGTCAATAATGAGATACCTATTATCAATAAAATGTTCAAACAACGACAAAACTAGGTCAACTTAAAAAGTTAATATTTTAATGATAACATATCAAAAGCCTTGCAATGATAACAGTGTTTATCTGTTTGTAAATAGTTCCATTGTTGTTAGTGCATTCTCGACAAGCTACCTACTAGCGTGGTTGAAGGCCAATGTCGAATAGATATTTGGTGTTGGTTGTCTGCGTTAGCGTGTTTGCATGGATACTTAGGAGCGTACGCGTTTGACGAGCGCTTACGCTTACAAAGAGTGCCTAAAATAATGATGCGTGGTCATTATGATTTTCTTAACACACATAACTGAACAATACGACGGTTTTTCCTGAAGTTAGAGATGTACAATATACCCTCATTTGTGTTAGGTTAAGGTAGATGTCATACGGACACACGTTCAGAAGATTACGTACCGGTGTGCGAACAGCTTCCTGTTGGCCACGTTGAGCACGACGTCGCACAGCTCGCGGTGCCGCCGCAGCGCGGACAGCTCGCCGAGGATGGCGCGCGGGTGCTTCTCCGAGGTGTGCGACAGGCGCGCGCCGCCGCCCCCGGGCGACCCGCCCTCGCCCATCCTGAAGGCACACCCAAACCAGGCCTGTAGTTTTAAGGTCACAAGCGACCCAAGGTTGAGCCCTGCGCGCTTCTGTTTAGGTTGGACGATTGGAATAACAAGCGAACACAAAAAGCACCTAAATACTTAGGCCTCTCTTCACACGCGTTTTCTGCCGTAAAAATCTAAGATGTGTAGACAACCTTTATCAGTGTAGCATGGATTCTAAAGAAGTTTTGTACCGTAGATTTTGACGGAGAAGAAAAGTCTGTGAATAAGTGGCCGTAAACTTAAAATACAGCAAAAATTTATATTATATTCTAACACAAAGGCGGTTAGACACGGAAGGCAGGGGTTTGACCCGTTTGGACAGACATAGTAACAGTTAGGCTACTAAGTTTTACCTTTGATCAAGAAATACTTATTCAAGTAACATTTATTTAAATTAAAATAATTTTGTAAGTTTTTAAGTTAATTACTTCATGTTCCGGGCCTCAAACAATATGGCGTCGGGCCGGACGGAAAGCCCAAAGGGCAGCATGCGGCCCGCGAGATTCAGCTTGTGTTTCGCTGAAATAGAACATAGGATTGTACGTCAGCGCTTCTCAGTGAGCTATCGCGAGAAATATAGGTATATACAGGGGGATTAACATATTCTTGGTCAAAAATATAAACACTTATAACTAGGTAGGTAGGATTACATATCATAAAAATATCTGCTGCATATAGGAGTAATAATACGTATACGTACACGTATAGGAGTAGTAAACGTAATTTGGTTATGCTAAGAGAACCAACATTTCTTGATTTTCAAAATGAATTAACTCTTCATTGCGTCGTTGTCTTGTTCTCTCAAAGCTTCATCTCAAAATTCTCGATGTAATTTTAATGATACACAAGGTACAGACGCCAGCACATCAAGCTACTACAATCTGTCAAATTTCTTTAATAGATTTTCAAGTTTATCGCTAAAGCATTAAGGTTCAAGGTTGATTGGGAAAATTTGACAGTTTCGGGTAGCTTGACCTGCTGGCGTCCGTACGTGGTTCGTCTTTAGTGGGTCGAGACTAGAAACTATTAACGATTGTCAAATCACACTCAATGCATACTGTGACAGAATTGTTTGTTGCTGCAAGTAAAGGAAGTGAGTAGGTATGTACGGACGCCAGCACATCAAGTTACTACAATCTGTCAAATTTCTTTAATAGATTTTCAACTTTATCGTTAAAGCATTAAGGTTCAAGGTTGATTGGGAAAATTTGACAGTTTCGGGTAGCTTGACCTGCTGGCGTCTGTACAAAGCCGTCGTATTCAAGCATTAGAAAAGTGATAAAATATTCAGAAGAAAACCGTGCATGACGACTGTTGTTGAAAAATCGATAATGTCTGTCTGATTGTTGAACGCAACTATCTTCAATTCTAGGAACCGTATTGCAATGTGTGTTATCGATAAAACATTAAGTTAGGCCACACTCCGGGGTTACGACGTAAAATCAAAAGTGATTTATTCTCTTGACCTGACGCGATAGTCGCAGAAGATATGGTTATCCGGTGACGAATCGCTACTACCTACTGATAATCCAAATGTCTATCAAAAGAGTGTCTCTTTGATAAAGGAATGATGCATTGTTGTAAGGATACAACAGCCGTTATTAAAGCTTAGCAAATCACAGAATAACTTGTACTCATTTCTAAATAAAATTTACTTTTCATTTTAATCATTCAACTCCTTCCTGCCGTCACGTCCGCGCAGACATTAGTCACAGTGAACAATACTAAAAATATCTGCTTTAATCTAATTAGATCATTAGCGAAACTCCACATTTATTATCACAACTTTATAAATAGACCACTGGACTAGTATTACAATGTGGACTCGCTTGCATGACCTAGTTGTGTCTCGCGGTCTCGGCTACTTTATGTCCATGAAATTATATGGGTCACTACCTGTTCCATCACTTTATTGCTTATTTATAGAGGTCAGAATATGTGATGTGGGATTTCAATTGGATAAGAGGGAAGGAAGAATGTTCTAAATGACGTAATCGTACAATATACAGAAATAAACACAACAATATTGTTAGGTAGGAGGTGAGGTACCTAAGTTAGGTAAGTAGGTCAGCTTTAGTGCTAAAATGTCAACCGCCTCGGAGCATGCGAGCTTTGTCAATACTCGTGCATTGTGATGCAGTTTTGTGTATTTCACAATGGTAAATACGGGGACAAACAAAACAGTTGTTTTTTTCACTTCATAGTACGCATAAAATGAAGAATATTTAGTAGGTACTAGCTGTGCCCCGCGGTTTCACCCACGTAAGTCTTGATCACGTGGGAATATCGGGATAAAAAGTATCCTATGCCCTAATCCAGGTCGTGTTCTACCAATGTTCCAAATTTCATCCAAATCTGTTCAGCCGGTTTAGCGTAAAAGCGTAAAATGAATATACAAAAAACAAATCTTTTCTCTTTACAATATTAGTTTAGAAAAGTACTGGCACAGCTGTAAGGCCAAAACTTTGGAATTTGAGCATTTTCTGGCGCCGAAATACAGGGTATACTGAAATTTACTGTAACCTTAGCTGTTTGTCAAGCTAGACGTCTTGGCACACATCACTCTTACAATTACATGCCTGCACGTCTCGCAAATACTAAATACGCAAGGTTAGCGGTCGAATTGTCTTGAGAGATCGTTGGGCTCTTGTGCCTGCAAGCGATACGAGGATGCGGACACCATAAGGGTCCCTTCGCCATAGCGTCGAGAAACCTATGCGTAGCAATTGTGGAGGAGCCCTAAGGCTACATTGCGTTTCTGTTCTTTGACAGGGACGTAGAAGAGGGGCGAAGAAGACGTCACAGATTACCGGCGACGATCCCGATAAATCGGGGTAGCCTGGGAAGTATGAATTACTACACCAGACTTCTTATTGTAATACTACATCGTTCATTAATTAATGGAGTGGTACATAAAATTGGTTGATAGAATCTAAAAGGCATTTCATTTAACAACAAGCCCTTGAACAGTATCATCTGTATCATTGTTATACTTAAGCTGAGACACAGTCGGTATTATGTTTAATCTGAAATATAAAAATGATACAGATGCTGATGATTATAATACATAAACCTCGACTTTTAATCGTATTCAGTAACTTGACAGTTCAAAGAAACCATACTAAAACTATAGTGTTGGGGTAGTGAACGATTTTGCGTAAAGAATTAATGATAAAAATGAATGAATTTAAATAAAACTTTAAACATTCGTAAGTAAGATGTGGAATATAAGAATAATTAATATTAATAAAAGTCGTTATTAGATAAGTAAGTAATGTAGTAATTTCCTTTTTTTATTTTCTTCTATTCTAGGTTTTGACAAAAAAAGGTAGTGAGGTGGTGCAAGAATGAACGAAATTGAATGAACTTAAATAATGTACTTAAATGCAAACTTTTTATTTAAAATATAATAACATGTCATAAAAACACGATATACACTATTAATAATTGTAGAATAATTGCAAGTAAAAAAGTAAAATAACGTAATTTTTATTTTGTTTGTAACCCTTCAACTGTCAAGTTACTGAATACGACTAAAAGTCGAGATATAGGTTTGCTTCTGTAGTGGTCTACAGTCATCTACAGTTCTTTTCTTTCATAGTTATTTTACCTCTGACAGCAGCAACGAAACAGCAACCTTTTTGTTACGAAATTAAATTTCACTTTGTTTTTGACAGTAATGCAAATCATCAGAGGTAAAATGACTATTATAGGACAATAAGTATTATTCTGAAATAAGTTGACATATCTGTCACTAAATATTGTATAAAAGTTCCAGAAATCACATAAATATGTTTTTATAATTCGAACCATAAGAGAAAAAAAGAATATTCTTATTGAGTGAAATAAATTATCTTAATAATCTAATATAAAAAATCCATATTCATTACACTGATACACATAATTATTTAACGCGCAGGTATGAGGAAGAACAAATCAAATAGTTAACAAGTTTACAGTCAAGGCTATGCTCCCTAGCAACTCTCACCTAACCATTTAACTAGGAAACTAATTGTTCATGCTGTTCATTCACATATTTACACAATCACCTTGTGTAATGTAAGTGGGAGAGCACATCAACCGTGTGATGTAACTGTGTGCCGAAAAACATTCTAATTATGTAAAACTTTAATTAATATCTGGGTTGATTATGTTTTAATTATGAGTTATATTATGTTTTTAATTTTATGTGTGTAGGTCACAATAATATTATGCAGTGTGTACCAGTCTATGACATACATAAAAGGAGACATGAGAAAATATTTTAATTTTAACATACATACACAAACCTTTTTCCTATCAGGGTAGGCAAAAACTAGAGAACAAGAAGAAAGTAAACAAAGGGAAAGGAGGTCATTTTAAAAGCAGATTTGTATGGAAAAATATTACCAGGGCAGAGGCAGTCAGGTGGCAAAAGAAATATGATATTTAAAAAAAATATATCTTATGCTTGCTTCATCTTTTTACATTACTTGGGAAATAAGAGAGCGTGTTTTATGGCAGTGGGGTTTTACTCTGGCTTATGGTTGTTATTGTTAAGGTAAGGTTAATGGAAGAACACCAAAGGAAAGGCTGTTATAAGGATTTATATAATACGTTTATTATCCTTTTATATTTATATATTGGAAAGTGTGTTTACTAATATTACGTGAGTCGCTATGCGAAAGTAAGGATTTCGGTCAAGTGGTAAGGACGGGATCGATAGTAAAAAATAATATTTATGAAAGAAAAAAACGATAGTGTTGAAGTAGGATCGATTTGTTTTTGCTATACTCCAACACGCCTCCTCAAAAATAAATCTTTTTATTTTAATTACGATATCATGTTTCAAATATTTTTATACAATTAAAAATCACACACTTCCAATTTATTTCTCTCTCTGGGAATACAATCAGAAGGATTAGGGAAAACCCAGAAAAACCTAATCATACCATTATCAATCAATTCATCAATTATAACTGGATAATATTAATGTTATTCATCTACGAAGGTGACACTGAAAGTTCTTAGAAAATCAAAAACTGAACAAACTAGCAAGTTTTTAGTTTTATTATATCAAAATAGTGTCCATTAACATCAATACATCGCTGCATCCGATGGAACCACTGAGAAAAGCACTTTGCCCACTCGTCCGGGGTCTCTTCGACGGCATTTTGAAACGCAGCCACTGCTTCCTCGGCGTCCATAAAACGTGTCCCTCGATGTTTTTCTTTTATTTTGGAAATAAATAAAAATCGCAACGTGCGAGGTCGGGGTTATAGGGCAGATGACCCAGTAATTCCACGTCTGACGTCGCGAAATAGTCGATTATTTGCTTGGCGGTGTGCGACGAGGCGTTGTCGTGGTGAAGGAGGATCCTACTGCGAGGTCGTTTCTCCCGAGCTTTTTCCAAGACAAGTGGCAAACAATTGTTAGTGTACCACTCTGCAGTAACTGTTTTTCGATCCTCTCTTTTCACTTTAGTTGGCAACTCCTCGGAAGGAAACACCCAGACAGCAGACTATCTCTTAGTTACAGGACCATAACAATAAATCCAGCTTTCGTCACCCGTAAGTGTGTCGAACACAGCATTTGAGTCACCTCCGTTAAATATTTGAACCATTTCACGACACCAATCAATACGACGGAGCTTTTGGGCCTCTGTCAAATTATGAGGTATCCACCGGGCACAAAGCTTCCTGACCGCTAAATGTTCATGGAGGATTTTGTGCACTTGACTCATACCGATGCCTAAGCTTGTCCGAATCTGTTGATAAGTCACTCTTTTGTCAGTCTCTATCATACGCCGGACAACACTGATATTATCTTCAGTCGTCGCCGTAGAAGGCCGTCCCTCACGCAGATCATCGGTGAGATTAGTGCGACCACGTTTAAACTCATTAAACCAGTTGTAAAGAGTGGCACGAGATGGGGCTTCATCGTGAAAGGCCAATCGAAGTCTATCATAACTTTCTTGTTGACTTAAATGACATCGAAAGTCACAAAAAATCATTGTACGAAAATTTTTCGCGTTAAATTCATGCTGACGTGACGCAGACAATTTTCAATTTGCCGCCAAATCGTAAACAAATGGCAAATGAATAAAATACATACAATAATATTGGCAAAGAGTTCCATTTTCAAAATTTGAACTAATTTTTATATTTTATCGTTTACAAGTGGCCAGTTCTAAAAACTTTCAGTGTCGCCCTCGTACTTATTATAATTTTATATATCTACGTTGAATATACAACACAACGTCACCCAGAGTTTCATTCTCATCTCGATGAAACGCACCGCGGGAAATAATTTAACTTAAAATATTTTTGTAATCATTTCTTATAAATGTTAACTTGAGATTTATAGTGCCCTTTAAATAACGCCAGACCCTTTTTAAGTGTGACCATAATGACTGGTTGTTTTTGATTGCATATCGACTCAAAATGGTAACAGAAAAACTTGGGTCAGGTCGAGCGCACAGCATGATATACATCAAACACCTGATAATATTTCTACAAGGGGCACTTGTTTTTTCACGCGAAATTAATTCTTCGTAATCTATTTTACTTTCAAGGGGTGTCGTGACAGAATTACAATCACTCATGCTAAACTTCTCAAGAACTGTTTTTATGTACATTTCCTGATCCAAAGTAATTTTGTTTTCTAACTTGGTTATTTTGATTCCCAGAAAACATTTGATCTAATTTAAGTCTACCATTTTAAAAGTGTTCATTATGTATGTTTTAAAACTAATCATAGTATTTATATCTGCGGTTAAAATCACAAGATCGTTAACATTTAAAGTAAAACATAAGTATTATTTAAAACATTACCTGCGTTAAAAATGGAAATGCACCGGTCCGGCGATGAGTATTGAAAACCCCTATTTATCAAAGCTTGCTCAAACATTTGGAACCAACAACATGCAGACTGTTTCAATCCATATAATGACTTATTTAATTTGCAAACCATATTACTTCCAGCGTTTCTTCGTTCAGTTTCCCATTCAAAAATGATGTTTTTACATCCATATGGTGAACCAGCAAATTAAAATTCGCTAAATCTAATATTAGTCTAAAACTTGTAATCCTTCTGACTAAAACCACGAGCCATTAATCTCGCTTTATACTTCAAGGGTTTTCCAAACTCATCATTTGTAACTGTAAATACCCACTTACAATCTAGGATAATATTTCTATTATCTGGCTTTGGTACTAAAGTCCACGTATCATTTTCAATAAGTGAATTAATTTCCTCTTTGCATTTTCCCATAGATGTTTATCATCCCTGTTTTTAACTTTTGTATACGATTGAGGAATTTGAAATATCTAAGATTCTGCACATAACAAGTTGTTAGTAGGCATGTTTTTGGGCCCTATTACTTTGTCTCAAATTAGGTGATGTTCCCTTGTCTTCAGATAAAGTTAACTTATTTTCATTGTGATGTCAAAACCGGTTCAAGCGCTCCCCTGTGTCATGTACACATTTATTAGCAGGTATTGAATCCGTTTGTTTACTCATACAATCTGATTGATCAGATTCACACCTCTTTTCTGTTTCAAAAGGGTGTACAGAGTCCAGAGTTGTAAACAACAGAGTTATTGCTATTTCTAGCGATAATCCGTCCAGGCTCAGGTTGGACTGGCCTAGTTGATAAGAATTTAATCTCATCCATTACCACATCTCTGACAGAGTTGCAACAGAGTTATTGCTATTTCTAGCCATAATCCGTCCAGGCTCAGGTTGTACTGGCCTATTTGATAATAAATTAATCTCATCCATAACCACATCTCTGACTCCACAAACTTTTCATCTACCACATCCCGCATCTTATAACCATTTGGTTCATAAGGAGCAGTATTTAGTGGTAACTACCTTTCCGCGCACAGAACTATTTTATTTCATTGGATACAAATTCCCCTTCATTATCACAACATAAGTAAACAATTCTCAGACAAAAACGAGCTTCACTTTTTGCTACATAATCCCGAAACGTAACAAAAACATCTGATTTACGAGCTAACAAGTAGGTCGCACAATAATGAGTCATCCACAAAAAAAATCACAAAATAATTTTTACCATCAATAGACGAAGGAGACTGAACAGACTCTCAGAAGAGAAACACAAGCTTCACACAATTTATCGTTTGGCATATTATCAATTCTACCAATATCAGAAAATAATTTCTTTTATTTCCATAAATTTTGACTTGCCAATATCGCGTAACCTTTGATGCACAATTCATAATTATTATTTACGAGTCTATTTAATGAGCATTCGCTATTTAAACCATGTTTAGAAAGCAAAGTTTATGCCGACTCGCTTGTTCAAAGACTCACCCTTCATTACCGGCTTATCATCATTTGATCATTATACAGACGCCAGCACGTCAAGCTACTCGAAACTGCAAAATTTTCCCAATCAACCTTGAACCTTAAAGCTTTAGAGATAAAGTTGAAAATCTATTAAAGAAATTTGACAGATTGTAGTAGCTTGATGTGCTAGCGTCTGTACTTACATAACATTACTACCGTTTTTATCAAAAACGACAGTCATTCCTGCTTGCTGCAGAACAGTACATCCTATAGTATATATAGGACGCTCATCTTACCCGTAACGGGAAGATCACCTTTCTTTGTCGCTTGTATAAACTTGCCATTGTTTGCTACAAAAATGTTTATTGGCTTTTCTTGCTCAGTGAAGTCTAATGCCAAATCTTTTTGATTTATCAAATGATCTGAGTCTCCAGAATCCAATACAAAAGTAATATCGTTTTTCCTGTCATTACTGTCATTTGTGTCACTGCCCGTCATAAAAGCAAATCCAGAAGTATTTGCCTCATGTGGTTTCGAAGTCACCAGCTAAACCGTGTTATTGTTGGTTCTATTGTTCTCAATAGACCTTTTGTAAGAAAAACAATGCTTTTTCAAATAACCCTTATTGCCACAGTGATAAAACACAGTGACAGGGTTTAAAATTGTTCTTGAATGGTTTTATTGACTTGCTTTTGTTGATAATGATTTCTTCTGAAGCTTCTTTCAGCCTGAAATACTTTTAGACTTAGATCATGTCCTTCGCTTATATGTTTGATTTCATGATCTAATAATCTCGTTTTCACAAAAGCTAAAGTTATATTGTCTTCAGTCAATGTCTCGATAGAGGTGACGATGCTGCTACAGGTGTTCTGTAGAGTAATGAAAAGGTGGGTCACTTTATCAAATTCCTCTAATTTTGCACCTGCAGCCATAAGTCCAGTGACAATCTCATCAAATACTTGGAAATGTTTGATTAATTTGGTGTCACTGTCCAATTTCAAGATCAGCAACCCTTTTCTAAGAGACAGCTGTATCGCCACGCTTTTTCTTTCAAAGATAAAATCAAGCTCCGCGAAATTTTTTTTTTTGCAGTGTCTTGTTCTGTTGCCAGGCCAAGTAATGAGTCTAACAAACATTCTACTATCGTATTCTTAGCAGATGCATTATTTTTAAGCTACTCAGCACTTCTTTCAGTCAGAGCTTCATCGTCGATAACATAAAGAACTCCAAGTTCACTTAATAGATTGCGAATTCGAAATTTCCACACACTATACTTTTCTCCATCAAATTGTTTGATGTTCCTTTTAGATCTCAAGTCCATTTTAAACACTCACACTAAAATAACTTTTTATGAATTATTTAGTGTCTAATCACTTTCACTTTAAATTATTTAATCGCACTTCGACTTATAGCTCTGGGCCCATAACTTGTTAGGGTTAATGGAGGAACACCAAAGAAAAGGCTGTTATAAGGATTTATATAATACGTTTATTATCATTTTATATTTATATATAGGAAGAAGTGTTTACTAATATTACATGAGATGTGTGATCCCACACAAGGCTAAAAGAGCAGTACATTCGCTATGCGAAAGTAAGGATTTCGGTTAAGTGGTAAGGGCAGGCTCGATAGTAAAAAATAATATTTATGAGTTAGAAAGAGAAAGACGATAGTGTTGAAGTAGGAATGATTTGTTTTTGCTATACTCCAACAGTTATATTACATATACCATAATTATTATGTTTATGTTGTAAGAACTCATAAGAGCAATATATGCATATATGGTATGTGCATATTTTATTAATCGCAGTGCAGACCTATTGTTAATAGTTAATTCATCAACCACACTAACAAACTCCGTAGGAGTGAAAAAAACACAAAAATTCAGATTGTACATAGTTCATTGTTCTAATATGTAAATATGTTTAAATTAATTTGTAAACACTGTTGACCCAGTTAACAATAAGTATCAAAAATAAGGGTACATTACTAGAAACACATTAATATTCCTGTTTTTATGCAAGCAAATGAAATGTATGCTGTTCAAGTTTATAGAATGAAAACAAATAAGGGGATAAGCTATTTTGATATATCAGTTCTGTAATTAAACTAATACTTCATGAGAATACAGCTTGACATTGGTGTATCTGATTACTACAGAAAATTATAGATACACAATGATAACATACAAAGTTGAGGTACATTACCCAGGATCTATGAAACACAAGTTTTAGAAAAAGAATCAAACAAGAAGAAATTACTTATAAGAATCCTACTTCCCTCTTATTCTTACATGAGGTGAGACAACATGTCAAATGTTTTGTTGCCACTAGGCTGTATAAACAATCAGCTGTTGCCAGTCCAATATTTACAATACAAACCACTCAGACACAAAACAATGACTTCATGTTTCATGTTATTACGGCCATCAATTAAAAAAACTATTTAAACTATGTGAAAAAATATTCGTGCCAATTATTTGTCAATGATATGAAAGTTCACTCACCTCTTGTGTCCGCGTGAGTTACCCAGCTGCAACCGCAGCGGGGGCGAAACCCAGCCCCACACGGAGTCAATCTGCAACACAGCAGCCAGGCAGACCGTCAGACAACCCCGTTTCACACACAAATCAATCCTGTTTGTCAATACAAACTAATTTATGCAATGTATGCCCTCAGCTTCACTCAGCACTCACCTTTGACGATTCCTTTTCGACCTCACAAAGAAACCTGACCTCAAAGGAGTGTTATACACTTATCAAACGCCCTGAGGAATGTAAGACAGTTAACGGCACATCGATTTTACGATTTCACAAGTTTTTATGTTTACTAATGTTGCAGCATAGGTATCGTACTTTCGTCCACTAGTCAATTTTTTTGAAGGTCTGATCAAAATAACTGACAAGGTAACAAACGGCCTTCAATCTGAAACTTCTTTGCTTAGATCTTTTCAAATAAATGAAAATGAATCCTTACAAACTTTATAAAACTATATCTCAATAATTTTCTTACATTTTCAGAGTTAGTATACATTTTATTTGTCAAAAATAATATAAAATCTAGTTTAGTTATCACGAACAAGAGTCAAGGTTTCGAATGCACAGTAGGTATTGTCATTTTTTGGCAAGTTTCTGATTGCCACAATAAAATAAAATGAAACCATTTTCTTTTTTACGAACTAAAGATTTAGTCATTCTTTTATTTTTGCTAATGATAAAACTGCAGATGAGTGATAAAATTCAGGTCAATATAGTTTTAGAATATAATTTTGAAGTATTTTCGTGAAATCATGTGGGGAGAATGAATTCAACAAATTATCTACAACCACAGCCCTTACAGCCCTCAGCTGATTAAAATTGACATTGACATTAGAGGTTTGACGTGACATTTAGTTGTTGACGTTTCCATCAGATTTTCTTATTTGTTTCCAAACTGTGTGCCCAAATAATTCAATGTTCGAATTAAATTAGTGTAAGATAGTTAACAATATTTATTAATTAGATTCCGATAATGTCGCTGAGTCTTCTATTAGAGAAATACGATGTATCCACTGACGAGGGATTACAGAAAGCACTCAACGAGATTGAGAAAGAAGAGGTAAGTTAAGTTGTTTTGGTGACGGTGGCACAAGTTTCATTTTACAAACTAAGTATTTTCGCAGTCGGAGGTAGATGCGGCGCTATCGGGAGTACTATCCAGGGCGTGTTCCCTGGAGGGTCGTCTTCGGACGGCGAGTCAAGCTTACACGAAGCTGAGTGAAGTAAAGACAGATGCTCAAATCGCCGCTGATATGGTGGACAAGACGGCCGGTCTTGCGAGAGACGTCAGTGCCAAAGTGCGGCAGCTGGACCTGGCTAGGGTAAATAAGAACCTGTGTATTTGTATATTCGTTGCTTTGTCTACTCTACTGCCACAAATGTATAGAAAACATAGGTACCTACTTATCAATGAGTCTTGACTTTCTTCCCAGTCTCGCGTTGCAGAATGTCAGCGTCGTGTACACGACCTGATTGACCTGCAGTTGTGTAGTGCTGGGGTGGAGGCAGCTATCAAAGCACATGACTATGAAACTGGTATGTTCACAATTTAACTAACTTTTGTTCATTGGAATAAAACCCTGGACACAGTAGGTCATCATGGTAGTTCTACTTTGTAATAGCTCTGAGTATTCAATAAGTAGTTTCAGCTTTGACTTTTGCAACTACCATCCAACTAACTTTGTTTTCTCTACTTGGGATTTGTTTCAAATAATTCAAATTTATTTATTAATCACAATTTGTACAAGAATGGAATAGAGGGTGACCCCCAAACAGGCATTTGCCTGTAACTTGGGAGTTTAATTACTATTATTGAATACTTTAAACCAAAAGTAGCAGAAAAATAACTTACATTTTTGAGTGAATGTGTTGCAATGGCCAAAGCAGTTATGAATTTTACACAATTTCATTTTCACTGAATAATCGTCTATTCAGTTTAATGATCATACCAGTAATCTATACACTATGAATGTCAGACAAAATGTGTAACATGTACATGTTTCAGGTGCTGGTCACGTGTCTAGATTCCTCAGTATGGACCCAGGGTCAGTGGCAGCAGCAAGAGCTCGAGGCGCGCCAGACCCGCGTGACGCCATGACACGCGCAGCAAATACGCTGCGGGAACATTTAGTGCGCAAGTAAGGACATAAGTATTAATATGATTATTGGCTTACAATTTTAAAATTCGCAATTTCAGGAAAAATGCATAAAGATTTCTTAAAAGAACTTTTATTTAATTCAACTGCACAAGTTTGTTTAATACTGTCTGTCTTAGGTTTGAAGAAGCAGCCCGCAAAGAGGATGAGCCTAGCGTGGAGCGTCTGTTCAAGCTGTTCCCACAGATCGGACGAGCAGAGGAGGGAGTGGATCTCCTCGCTAAATATCTTGCCACACAAGTTAGTATTCAAACTCGAATTCAAATCCTTTATTTACCAAAAGTACATAACAATAAAATTTTAAAGTCTAATTAAAACTTTGCGGGACAGTAAACATCCCCAGACGTAATAATAAAACTTCTATTGCGTCTCGTTTAGTGTCCTTCAACAGGTTAATGCATTTATTCACAGCTTAGCTTATTCATGTCAAGTGGTTAATTAGACGTTATAGTGTGTCCTGCAGACACAATGGCCTCCTCTAGCATTTTCCACTGATTTCTTTCTCTTGCTATTTTTTTCCATAGCAGGCCAGTGCTTTTCCTTGACTAAGTTAATATTAATTAATTGTATATCTTGGTATTCCCGGTGCAAATCTTGTTCTTTACCCAAATGTGTGCCTTTAAATTTATTCTGATTAATCCTTTTGCCATTAATGATCATCAAAGCATCTCCCAACTTCCTAAGCCGTATAATTTCCATCCAGACAGAAGCAGCGATTCGCCGCGCCTGCGTGGTGTCAGACGTGAGCTCGGAAGCGGCCGTGTTCGCGGACGCCGTGACGCGCGTGGTGGAGGCGGGCGGCGCGGGCGTGGAGCGCGCGCGCCGGGCGGCGGCCGGCCACGCGCCCGGCCGCCTGCACCGCGCGCTGCGGGCCGTGCAGCCGCAGGTAAGCAGGGCTGCAACTACTACAGCGCCGGGCGGCGGCCGGCCACGCGCCCGGCCGCCTGCACCGCGCGCTGCGGGCCGTGCAGCCGCAGGTAAGCAGGGCTGCAACTACTACAGCGCCGGGCGGCGGCCGGCCACGCGCCCGGCCGCCTGCACCGCGCGCTGCGGGCCGTGCAGCCGCAGGTAAGCAGGGCTGCAACTACTACAGCGCCGGGCGGCGGCCGGCCACGCGCCCGGCCGCCTGCACCGCGCGCTGCGGGCCGTGCAGCCGCAGGTAAGCAGGGCTGCAACTACTACAGCGCCGGGCGGCGGCCGGCCACGCGCCCGGCCGCCTGCACCGCGCGCTGCGGGCCGTGCAGCCGCAGGTAAGCAGGGCTGCAACTACTACAGCGCCGGGCGGCGGCCGGCCACGCGCCCGGCCGCCTGCACCGCGCGCTGCGGGCCGTGCAGCCGCAGGTAAGCAGGGCTGCAACTACTACAGCGCCGGGCGGCGGCCGGCCACGCGCCCGGCCGCCTGCACCGCGCGCTGCGGGCCGTGCAGCCGCAGGTAAGCAGGGCTGCAACTACTACAGCGCCGGGCGGCGGCCGGCCACGCGCCCGGCCGCCTGCACCGCGCGCTGCGGGCCGTGCAGCCGCAGGTAAGCAGGGCTGCAACTACTACAGCGCCGGGCGGCGGCCGGCCACGCGCCCGGCCGCCTGCACCGCGCGCTGCGGGCCGTGCAGCCGCAGGTAAGCAGGGCTGCAACTACTACAGCGCCGGGCGGCGGCCGGCCACGCGCCCGGCCGCCTGCACCGCGCGCTGCGGGCCGTGCAGCCGCAGGTAAGCAGGGCTGCAACTACTACAGCGCCGGGCGGCGGCCGGCCACGCGCCCGGCCGCCTGCACCGCGCGCTGCGGGCCGTGCAGCCGCAGGTAAGCAGGGCTGCAACTACTACAGCGCCGGGCGGCGGCCGGCCACGCGCCCGGCCGCCTGCACCGCGCGCTGCGGGCCGTGCAGCCGCAGGTAAGCAGGGCTGCAACTACTACAGCGCCGGGCGGCGGCCGGCCACGCGCCCGGCCGCCTGCACCGCGCGCTGCGGGCCGTGCAGCCGCAGGTAAGCAGGGCTGCAACTACTACAGCGCCGGGCGGCGGCCGGCCACGCGCCCGGCCGCCTGCACCGCGCGCTGCGGGCCGTGCAGCCGCAGGTAAGCAGGGCTGCAACTACTACAGCGCCGGGCGGCGGCCGGCCACGCGCCCGGCCGCCTGCACCGTGCGCTGCGGGCCGTGCAGCCGCAGGTAAGCAGGGCTGCAACTACTACAGCGCCGGGCGGCGGCCGGCCACGCGCCCGGCCGCCTGCACCGCGCGCTGCGGGCCGTGCAGCCGCAGGTAAGCAGGGCTGCAACTACTACAGCGCCGGGCGGCGGCCGGCCACGCGCCCGGCCGCCTGCACCGCGCGCTGCGGGCCGTGCAGCCGCAGGTAAGCAGGGCTGCAACTACTACAGCGCCGGGCGGCGGCCGGCCACGCGCCCGGCCGCCTGCACCGCGCGCTGCGGGCCGTGCAGCCGCAGGTAAGCAGGGCTGCAACTACTACAGCGCCGGGCGGCGGCCGGCCACGCGCCCGGCCGCCTGCACCGCGCGCTGCGGGCCGTGCAGCCGCAGGTAAGCAGGGCTGCAACTACTACAGCGCCGGGCGGCGGCCGGCCACGCGCCCGGCCGCCTGCACCGCGCGCTGCGGGCCGTGCAGCCGCAGGTAAGCAGGGCTGCAACTACTACAGCGCCGGGCGGCGGCCGGCCACGCGCCCGGCCGCCTGCACCGCGCGCTGCGGGCCGTGCAGCCGCAGGTAAGCAGGGCTGCAACTACTACAGCGCCGGGCGGCGGCCGGCCACGCGCCCGGCCGCCTGCACCGCGCGCTGCGGGCCGTGCAGCCGCAGGTAAGCAGGGCTGCAACTACTACAGCGCCGGGCGGCGGCCGGCCACGCGCCCGGCCGCCTGCACCGCGCGCTGCGGGCCGTGCAGCCGCAGGTAAGCAGGGCTGCAACTACTACAGCGCCGGGCGGCGGCCGGCCACGCGCCCGGCCGCCTGCACCGCGCGCTGCGGGCCGTGCAGCCGCAGGTAAGCAAGGCTGCAACTACTACAGCGCTACAAGGTTTTGTTAGCGCGTGGGGAAAATCGGAACTAACGCCGCCATCTTGGTTTTTCGATACATTTCACAAAACAATAATGCACATAATGTTTACCAACAGCGCCCCCCTGTCATTCGAGCGCCAAAAGATCCTTGTATAGCTTTACATAAAATAACTATGCAGCAGAACAACATAAAAAAATGCATAAATGCTTTTCTTCATAACTATATTAGAAGTGTCCTCGGCATAAATACGTACCAAATACACACGCATGTTCATGCTTGCTAGCTACTTTTGTGCAAGTTAAAGAATGTGTAATTCTAGCTTGATAAAAAAAATCGCACGCTGATACGAAACACCTTTTTTTTTAATTTACGGCGACTTTTCTAGCGGATGAACTTTACAACTTAACTGCAACCAATTTAGCACACACACAATTTGTAACACCATATAAACTACTAATTTAACGGATTTGTTTTCTGTAATGAAATTCATATCCTCATTAAGTAAGTTAGGAAGTCCTCATAAGTCTTTTCCTTGCAGGTTTGTGCTGGCGTCCGTCGCATCTTCACCGAGCTGGTCTTAGCGCGTCGCCTGGAGTCAGATCCTCACAGAGCCGGCATCTCTCACCTGAGCGCGGAGCCGGTCCTGGCTGAACTGGCCCTGACGCACTCCCGCATCTGGCTGTACTTCACATTCCTCAGGAGGAAGGCTGAGGTAAGTTGTGGCTATATTGTATTTTCAATAAGCTGAATCACCTTAGCGCAGAATTGGTCCTATCATTATTATTTTTCATATTGTATAATTGCAATTTCAAACTTATGTCAAAGCTCATAAAAGTCACGTGGCTACACAGTGTGTATCTTTGCGCAGGTGGACGCAGCGCCTCTAAAAGAAGCAGAAAAGAAAGCGTGCGTAGACGCAGTGGAGAAGATCATAAACGAATGCGACCTCATGAGAACAGCGCAGGACATACTCGGACATTATCTCGCTTTGGAAAGGTATACCTATACATACATGATACATATTTCCATTTAAACACCAACTAATATCAATTATACTTGTGTGAGAATTAAGTTAATTTTAGAATGACTAGTACGGTCTACCGCACGTTCATGGTGGCAATTCAACTTTGGCTTTATTTTCGTAGCAGTAAAGGCGGTTTTCGAAGTTCAAGTGTTACTACGGTTGACCGTCATAAGATTGTACAGCCGAAACTAAACTTTATGTGTAAGGAATTAGATACTTTTCAGAATCACGTGATTGTGCAAGCAAGCCATATTAAAAATCTTTTTTGTAGGTACTTTTTGGAGGAGAGCGTAAACAAGGCGTTAAAGATGGCAACACCGCAGGTCGGAGTCACGACGTCCAGCCTGGTGGATGACGTGTTCTTTATAGCCAGGAAGGTTATCAGGTGAGTTTTCTTTTAAGAATAGAATATACTCGTATATATTTATTTGCAAAGGATGTAGGTACAAAAATCAGTCTTTACTGTTGTGAAGAATCCATATACATTCTGCCTTTTTTTTTTTTCTGGTGAGAAATCATCAAATGACCCCTCCCGCTCTGGGTGGAGCGGAAGGGAGTGTCAGACTCTTACTGACTAAAACCCACCCATGTTCCTTCCTTCGCCCTTTATGTTCCGGGGTAGCGGTAACCCTTTCGGACAATCCCGCTGAATGTACATTCTGCCTATAATGCATGCAAATTCAGTACATTTAAACAAATTACAAAAACTAAATAATTCTGTTAGCCTTTTTTAAATTTTGCAACGGTATGTCTTTAATATTGTTAGGTATTTATTATCAACTAGCTTTTGCCCGTGGCTTCGTCCGAAGTCCACGCGAATGTCTACTACCGAGTCTATTGGGATTCTCATATAACTCTATTGGTTTAAGCAGGCGTCCCAGTTAAGCACCCAGTCTGTATGATTATTTTTGACATATATTGTTGAAGATGTCAAAAATAATCATGCAGACTCATTTCGTCGTCATTTTTCAGTTTTACACAAAACCTTAATTAATTATACACCTAAACCTTCCTGCAAATAATAAATAATACCACTGGATGACTTATTTGACGTGGTAGGTCATGTATGTATAGTAAAAATAATAATAGTCCGAGGACATTGCCCTGAGGAACACCACGTATACTTCTCTAAAAGAAAATAAGTATTTACACATCTTTTTAGATTTTAAGCACAGTATTGACCTACACACTGTTGCGACTGCTTAGATTTGATTTTATTGAATTATGGGCATTGCCATGGAAACCGTAAGGGTGAAGGGTTTAGACCCGTCCCGTGGTTTACGTAGTCAAAGGCTTTCAACAAATTTGCGTCAATAGCGCATATGGGCCAAAAGTTATATGCTTAAAACTTTTGCTGTTTAAAAGTTTTTGTTCGCCGCCATCTTGGGATTTGATTTTGCTCGGTCTTTGTATAGTCGTGTTGTAAAATCTATTCGTGCTATACAGACGAGCAGTATCATCGGGCAGCGTGGACGGCGCGTGCGCAGTGCTGAACGAAGTGAGCGCTGCGCTGGAGCGTGGCGCGGCGGGGGCCCTGCGGCGCTGGCTGCGGGCCCCGCCGCACGAGCCCCTGCCACTGCCGGGCCCGCGCCCCGCCCGCTACCCGCCCGACCCGCAGGATAAAGACGTGGAGGCGCAGAAGATACTTTATCTGGTAAGTGTGTTACTGTACACGGCGCGGCGGAGGCCCTGCGGCGCTGGCTGCGGGCCCCGCCGCACGAGCCGCTGCTAGTGTGTTACTGTAGCTACAGCACGTGGTTGTTATTGGCACATTCAGTATAAAGAGACTATTATGAACAACCGCGATGACGCTCGACAAAGCCGCAATTTTATAATTGTAATTGCCTTAATTTTTTAAATTCGATGTTTCATGTTCACGGTTGCGTACAGTCTCTAGCTGATCCGATGACATTATAGACAAATTCTGATCTTCTTTCTCTTGTATGGTTGTTGCTCTTCACGTGCTTCAGTTATTGGAATATAAATCGTATCTCAATATAGATGAAATTCACATAACGCGGACTCATTTCAAGCATTATTCCAAACTTCAGGCACACATGAATGAAGCAGAATCCGGCGCAGACTGGGCAGAGCGACTCGCGAGCGAAGCGTGCGCGGCGGCCGGCTCGCTCGCCCGGAGCGGGGCCGAGCGCGACAAGCTGACGTCGTGCGCGGCCGGCCTGGGCGCGGCGGCCGCGGCCTTCCGCGCGGCGCACGAGCTGGCGCTGGCCGCGCTGGGCGCCGCGCTGCGCCCCAAGCTGGCGGCGTGGGCGCACAGGCTGGTGGACCCGGCGCCGCATACAGGTATACTGCAATGGTCTTTTGTGAAGGCAATGAAGGCGTTGCTTGTGAAGGGAAGTCCCATATGCTGCTAAAACACTAAGAAATGGTGAAGGGCGGGCGTTTTGGAGGACTATTTCATGTAGTTTTTCGAAGTTTAAATGATTTTTTATTTGGATTACCTATGTAAAATCTGCTAATCAGGACAATTTTGTGTTGGTTCTCTATTTTGTTACGTTTATTATTCCATTATACCTATATAATGACACTGTGAAGACTTTTATTGAATGTTGACGTCTTTACCGCCACTGCTGTTTACGTTCAAGTAGTTATTCTGCTTGTGTTAAGGTGCAATTACACTTGGCCGTTAGCCCATATTGAGGTGCTCGAAAGACTTTACTCGACTTCGCCCTCCCGATGCATTAATTACACTGGTCATCGCAGTCAAAAGATGACTGGCGTTGGGTAACCGGAGCAATGAAGCTGGACTAGACTAACTTGTTCGAAGACGGGCATACTTGGTCCCGTTTTCATTTATATTTGATCATTTGCCCGAATTCAGGCATAGGCAATCGAGTTCGGGAGTGCGTCCAACTGTAATTGCGCCATTGGAGTATGTTATCTAATGATCTTTTTATTACTATACACGTTTGAACCTTATTGTAGTATGAACATTTTTATGTAATTAAATGACTAAACAAATGATTGCAGATGAGATGGAAGACGACGCCGACGCTCTCCCGCAAGCCCTGGAGCAGCTCACGGAGGCGGCGCGTGCGCACATCTCGTCGCGCGCTGTGGACGCTTTGCTCTTAGCGGCGCTGGCTGACCTGGCCACTAGAGCCGAGGCCGCGCTCACACACAACAGATACGACCGGGTACGAACTAATTCAAATTATTTTTTTTTTATTTCACATAAAAACACACTTATGAAAACTAGGTGCTAATTGATCGTTTCCTATGGGGAAGAGGCGGCAAGAAACTCCAAGTGACACAAATGCTACTCCATTCCGGACACGAATAGGTGATGCAAGGTCTTATTAATATCGATGTCATCATCATTTGTGTACGATGCTGTATCGTCGGCAAAACAAGCCAGGTGAGTACGGACCTGCACAGGAACATCACTCACGAATAAAATGAAGAGGTAGGGACCGAGCACTGTGCCTTAAGGAACTCCTGCCAATACCGTCCGGGGCGAAGACCAGTCAGTACCAACAAAGACCACAAAGTTTCAGTTGTTAAGATAAGATTGGATAAGTTTTACTAGCTCCATTGAAAAGCCGTAAGTGATGAGCTTGTATGACAGACCTGCGTGCAAGACGGTATCGAAGGCTTTCTCGATGTCCAGAAGGAACATACCGGTAGACTGCTTAAGATTAAGATCATATTATGAAAGGTGTTGAATGACTCGAATCAATTGTTATACCGCGGAGAGGAACGAAAGCCAAATTACTCATTCGTAATACGACATATACGTACGTACGATTATACAACGTGTAACGGAAAGGATATATACATACCAAGGGTACGGCTTCTTTGGATGATATCAAACGATGTTGGAAGGCTTTTTTAATCCTATCTCTACATGTTCGGAAGTTATGAGATTTTTTAATACATTGATACCAGAAACCGAACTTTTCAAATTAAAATAAACCATCACTAGTAGCTAATCGTCAATAGTCAGCTAATCGGTGTCAGCGAACTATTTGTAAGTAAAAATAAACCTCTTACTCCTGGTATTTATGAATAAAATGTTCCGCATGTTTACTTTTTGTTTACAAAATATTATTACTGACTTTTCCTAAACTTTGATTATGTTTGTGTACTGGCTACAATACAATTAATTGATCTTGGTATCAAAATTTAACGAAATAATATTCAGATACCTACTTGCATTGTCACGTATCATTTACACACTTGTTGGTTTTTTACTTTGTTGCCCTTTTGTAGAAGATTACTTTGTAGATAATTATTATCTACATAGTAATCTTCCACCCACCACCCACCGGCACCTTACCATCGTACCTACAACACAGTAAATACCTAATTCAAAAACAATATTCCTGTAAATTTCCTAAGGTTATTCTTAACCTTTTATTTTGGTGTCCATAAGTGATAAGGATGAACGATATTTTGATTTAAATCGATTTTTTATTCGATTCACAGATCGAATCCCGTGCTCTTGAATCGAACTTCTAAAAATTTATTCAAAAATCTTAATCAAAAAAATGTTAAACAATATTTAAAACACCTTTATTTTATTTACAGTTGCCAGTCAGGTAGGTACGTCTAAGCTTTAAATAAATAATAATTGATAACCTTTCCGGCGGCGGCGTAATTCAATGACTTTCAATCAAATGGTACAGATGTAGTCGGTTAAAATCACAATGACTAATACGGAATACGTCGCCGAGCGATCCTACTATATAAATAATAATATTATAAATGCGAAAGTTTGTATGGATGGATGGATGGATGTTTGTTACTCTTTCACGCAAAAACTACTGAACGGATTTGGATGAAATTTGGTACACAGATAGCTTATAACCAGGATTAACATATAGGAATTTTATCCCGATATTCCCACGGGATCGAAACTTATGCGGGTGAAACCGCGGGGCGCAGCTAGTTAATTTATAAAATACAGTTATGTCATTCGAAATGAGAACTTCTATCAAACCGTCAAATGTTTCAATCTTCGCTTAGTGCTAACATAAACAATGCGGACAAGTTAAAAAGTATCGGATATGTATGTAATTGATCTTGTTTGAAATAGATAAACCTACCTATTATGTACCTAACTATAATGTGCCCTCATCATAACAATTTTTACACATACGATCCAGGAGTTGTTCGAAAAATCGTCAGCTCGTACCATTGAATTGATCACAAAAATCGTGTCCTACCAGGAAGTAATTGCTTAAATAAACATTATTATTTGCCATTAGAACTTAGAATAGAAAATGGATTTAGTAACAATTTATGTCCAACTGTACCCAAAACATCATTTCAATTCACCTCTTCGCAACTTATTCTTCTCCTAGTACAAATAAAATCACAGTGGGTACCGTTCATAATTTTTAAAATAACGTTATTTTTTTAATAATTATGACGAAAACTAACAAATTAATAGTTTTTTTTTATTTTTTTATTACAAAATATTGTAGTACTGAAGGACTAACCGAAAGAATTACCGGAAGTTCACGGTCTGTCGGTGCTGTTTTAGTGGTACATGGGTTTTATTGGTTTGAGCACGTTTAGTCTTTATTATAATTCAAATGAAGTCAGCAAAAAATGTCGCAAAACTGCATCTAACTGTGGAAAGAAATTAATAAAGTACTAGGACCGCATGAGTAACAGGAATACAGGAACATAATCGCCGAATTAAAAATCGTTTGTGCACCGCCTGTGGTAGGCTACTACGAAACTAGGCGCGCAGAATTACGGAAGAGATTTGTCGTGATATTGGCAAGTAACGTGGAAAGTTATGGACCTACGTAGTGCGGTGTCACGTTTGTTATGATTTGAATTTAAGAAACATATGAAACCGCAAATTCTTAGAGTATTTTATTTTGAGTTGAAACTATGTATAATGAAATGATTTTTCCCCATGAATTGATTCGAGCCGACGACGACAAACCATTTACTACTTTACTATTATGTTATTACACTCTTTCACAGCACTGCATGAGCGTATACCCAGAATCCACAACCCAACGACGTTTTCTATTGTTTGCTGAATACTTATTTGTCCTATTATTTACTAGTTACATAAGCAGCATCAAAAATATAATGTCACTATTCCTTAAAATTAAAATTCAATAGTACCAATGACATAATGTCCGACCTTGACCGTATTTCCGTTGCACGTTCGTCCACCTGTGATATTGATAATTGCAGTAACATTGTAACTGATTCTGAGCTTTCTCTTAAAGTTATTCACCAAAACATCAGAAGCATAACACGTAATACACCAGGTTTACTTACATTACTACAAAGGTCCCAAATTGATTGGGACTTCATTGTTTTGACGGAATGCTGGTTGACTTGTGCACACCGCATTCCGCTGCTTGAGGGTTACAATTACTACAAAACTAATAATAATCTAACCTAAAACGAAGGGGTTGTTATTTATTCCAAAAATAACATAAGCGTGTGCGTAGAGGAACCTAATATTTCTGATTGTAACAGTATATTGATCAAAATTAATCAGAGCACGGCTATGCTAGCAGTTTACCGACCTGCTGGTTACAAAAACCTAAATAACTTTCTGACCTCTCTTGGCCTTTTTTTAAGTTCTACCTCCAATATAACAAACTTTATTCTAATAGGGGACCTCAATGTGGACATAACGGAGAACAACACAGACTCTAATTCTGCTCATTACCTTAACCTTTTAGCGTCCCATGGCATGTTGCCAGCTTACACTTTCCCTGCACATAAAAAGACATGCTTGGATCACATTATATTAAACACTCGACTGTCAGCTTCTTGTTACGTAGCTGAAACCTCTATCACTGATCATGATGCCATCATCCTTATCTTGAATTTTAGTAAACCTCATAACAAAACAATTACAACAAACTTAATTTACGAAAAAATGGACGATGAATTTGGGAACCTCAACTTTCATGACTTGTATTTAATGACTGATGTTGATCTTGCTGTTCTGTACTTCGTTGATTCAATTAACAGTATTATACAATCTAGCACATAAATTATAAAAACGTAAGAAAATTACTAAACCTTGGATAACGCCCGGATTATTACGGTGTATGAGGAATTGTGACAAACTGCACCAAAAAGCAAAAAAGAATCCTAACAACGAAAACATAATAATAACCTATAGAAGATACAGAAATTTTTGCAACGAACTTTTAAAAAAGATAAAAAGGGAACATGACAAATTGGAACTTCAGACTACGGCTAAAACTAAGAACAAAATATTATGGAACACAATAAAAGACGTTACCCTCACTCAAAAAACTAAAAACGAGGCCAGACAGCTAATTAATACCATGGATCCTATTTCTTCCACTAATGAAATCAATAATTTTTTTCTTAACATCGGCAAAAATATCGCTGATCGCTGTAGTACTGGTAACAATATCAATTCACCACCGCTCAACCTTCATCCCCACTCGATGGTTTTTTTCCCCACAGAGCAGGAAGAGATTGAAAGTATCATTCATGGTTTGAAGTCTGATTGCGCTGTTGGCTATGACAACATCTCTACCGGCATTGTGAAGAGATACAGACAGATCCTCGTGTCTCCAATCGTTTTTATCTGGAACCTTGCCATTGACTCCGGTAAATTCCCAAACGCCTGGAAAATAGCAGAGATCCGCCCCATCTTCAAAGGTGGCGACGGAGCCTGTGTCAACAACTATAGACCAATTTCCATTCTGCCAGCCTTATCTAAGGTATTGTAGAGGATCATGAAGAAGCGCTTGGTCGACTACCTGGAAGACAACTCACTGCTATCACCTTCTCAATACGGTTTCCGATCAGGCTTGTCGACCAGCGACGCCATTCACGGTTTAACTAAGTTTGTTTCTGAAAAACTCGACAAAAACAAAAAGGTTATAGTAATCTTCATGGACCTTGCCAAGGCTTTTAACACAGTCTCCGTCCCTCTGTTGGTGAGGACACTGGAGAACATTGGTGTAAGGGATGCACAACTCAAGCTTTTTTCCGACCACCTCACCAACCGATTCCAGAGAGTTAGGGTAGATGAGTGGACTAGTACTGATCTTCCTGTCGTGCACGGCGTCCCACAGGGCAGTATCCTCGGTCCCACTTTATTTTTGACGTTCATCAACGACCTCTGTGAGCTCAAAATGCCCAGCGGAAGGATCATAACTTTTTGCTGATGACACAGCGCTTTTGTTTGAAGCCGACACCTGGCCCGAGGTTTACAGTTGTGCACAGATAGGATTGAACTTGGTGTTGTCATGGCTAGTTAATAATAGACTCTCTCTCTATGTTGATAAGACAAAGTATATTTCTTTCTACATAAAAAAAAACTTACTTATCCACTCCTTAATCTCAAAATTACAGCTCATTCATCCTCGTGCTTTTTGTCTCATAATACTCATTGCTTACGTCCCCATCTTCATAAAACAGATTCAATAAAGTACTTGGGCGTCATCCTAGATAGTACACTAAGTTTTCACCCGCACATAGATCCTCTTTCCACTAGAATCCGTAAGCTAATATTTGTATTTAAAAATCTTCGTCATGTTGCGGAAACTGGCTTATGGGTATCAGTCTATTTTTTATTATGCCAATCGCTAATCTATTACTGCATAACTGTATGGGGTGGTGCGACAAAAACAATCGGAGCTCAATGCTCCGGATCGAACGTGCACAAAGAGCCGTTCTAAAGGTTACCAAATTCCTGCCTTTTTTATTTCCCACCAGAGAACTTTATGAGCGAACCAGACTGTTAACTGTACGTCAACTTTTCATTCTAAATACGATCTTAAACACTCTCTTCTTAACTATAATTCTACTCTATTTGAAGGTAAGCGACGTAAACACGCAGTTTGTCCCACAACTCGGTTCCATACTGCTTTCTCTCGTCGACATTTCGGGTTTCTTGAAACTATTTGTATAACAAAATTAACGGAATTTTGTGTATATACGCCCTACCCAAACAGCGCTGCAAAAAAAACTCAGCCTGGTTACAAAAATTGGACTATGATGCCACGGAGCAGCTACTCATAGTTCCTTCGTAATATTTAACAATTTCGGATACTTTACTGTAACTAACACCCTACACACCCACATTCACTCCATCATTCAACATCTCCGCACACTTCACCGGCACACTACACAGAATTTCGTTGTGACCGTACAAGCACGGAAGATGCCGAACGGTCTGGACGCCCAATTGAGGTCTCTACACCCGAAACAATTGAAAAAATTCATGGTGTTGGCCGATCGGAGATTGAAAGTGAGAGAGATTGTGGAATCCATAAGCATCTCACATGGCTCAGTGGTTACAATTTTAAATGATCACTTGGGTATGAAAAAGCTTTCCGCAAGATGGGTGCCGCGGTTGCTCACAATCGACCACAAACGCAATCGTGTGACAACTTCGCATGAGTGTTTGGCGTTGTTCAACCGCAATATGGACGAGTTTTTGCGCCGTTTCGTTTTTCGTTTTGCAAGGGTGCACACATGTGCAGTTTCCATGTCAAAAATTCATGAATTGGGCTACGAATTGCTCCCTTATCCGCCTATTTTGATGACCTCGACAAATATTATTTTTTGGAAGGGATAAAAAAATTGGAGATACGTTGGACAAAGTGTATAGAGCTCAAAGGAGAGTAAGGTGAAAAAAAAAACTAAAATTATCCAAAAACCTGTGTTTCATTCAAAAAGTCACGGACTTATTGACTCGCCCTCGTATTTATTTTGGTGAAACCACAATATCGACAAATTATTATACTATACGAAAGCCTGGCATCACTAGGGATGGTGAGCACCTAACGTGGTGTGGTTAAGGTAAAACTACGCGTGCGTGCGCAAAAGAATCGCGACGTACGCGAAATATTTCTACAGTTATATCCGCGACAGGGGCGCAGATTAGAGTACTATAAGGAAATTGTAGTAATAAAACAAGATGGTGACCTTAGGTTCGATTGTGGCCACGCGCCTCTAGGACCTTGTAACGTTGTAGTTGTTATTATAGTTAGATGTCCCGTCTCACAGGAAGGCGGGCTGGCCGTGGAGCGGCGCGCGCGGCGCCTGGCGGCGTGGGCTGGCAGCAGCGCGGGCGCGGCGCGCGAGCGGTGCGCGCGCCTCACGCAGGCCGCCGCGCTGTTGGCGCTGGAGCTGCCCGAGCACGCGCGCGACGCGCTGCTGCCCACGCCGCGCCTGGCCGCGCCCGAGGCCAAGGACATACTGGCGCGCAGGTATCCATACTTCTCCATTAGTCGGTCGTCATGCCTCACGCAGGCCGCCGCGCTGCTGGCGCTGGAGCTGCCCGAGCACGCGCGCGACGCGCTGCTGCCCACGCCGCGCCTGGCCGCGCCCGAGGCCAAGGACATACTGGCGCGCAGGTATCCATACTTCTCCATTAGTCGGTCGTCATGCCTCACGCAGGCCGCCGCGCTGTTGGCGCTGGAGCTGCCCGAGCACGCGCGCGACGCGCTGCTGCCCACGCCGCGCCTGGCCGCGCCCGAGGCCAAGGACATACTGGCGCGCAGGTATCCATACTTCTCCATTAGTCGGTCGTCATGCCTCACGCAGGCCGCCGCGCTGCTGGCGCTGGAGCTGCCCGAGCACGCGCGCGACGCGCTGCTGCCCACGCCGCGCCTGGCCGCGCCCGAGGCCAAGGACATACTGGCGCGCAGGTATCCATACTTCTCCATTAGTCGGTCGTCATGCCTCACGCAGGCCGCCGCGCTGTTGGCGCTGGAGCTGCCCGAGCACGCGCGCGACGCGCTGCTGCCCACGCCGCGCCTGGCCGCGCCCGAGGCCAAGGACATACTGGCGCGCAGGTATCCATACTTCTCCATTAGTCGGTCGTCATGCCTCACGCAGGCCGCCGCGCTGCTGGCGCTGGAGCTGCCCGAGCACGCGCGCGACGCGCTGCTGCCCACGCCGCGCCTGGCCGCGCCCGAGGCCAAGGACATACTGGCGCGCAGGTATCCATACTTCTCCATTAGTCGGTCGTCATGCCTCACGCAGGCCGCCGCGCTGCTGGCGCTGGAGCTGCCCGAGCACGCGCGCGACGCGCTGCTGCCCACGCCGCGCCTGGCCGCGCCCGAGGCCAAGGACATACTGGCGCGCAGGTATCCATACTTCTCCATTAGTCGGTCGTCATGCCTCACGCAGGCCGCCGCGCTGTTGGCGCTGGAGCTGCCCGAGCACGCGCGCGACGCGCTGCTGCCCACGCCGCGCCTGGCCGCGCCCGAGGCCAAGGACATACTGGCGCGCAGGTATCCATACTTCTCCATTAGTCGGTCGTCATGCCTCACGCAGGCCGCCGCGCTGCTGGCGCTGGAGCTGCCCGAGCACGCGCGCGACGCGCTGCTGCCCACGCCGCGCCTGGCCGCGCCCGAGGCCAAGGACATACTGGCGCGCAGGTATCCATACTTCTCCATTAGTCGGTCGTCATGCCTCACGCAGGCCGCCGCGCTGCTGGCGCTGGAGCTGCCCGAGCACGCGCGCGACGCGCTGCTGCCCACGCCGCGCCTGGCCGCGCCCGAGGCCAAGGACATACTGGCGCGCAGGTATCCATACTTCTCCATTAGTCGGTCGTCATGCCTCACGCAGGCCGCCGCGCTGTTGGCGCTGGAGCTGCCCGAGCACGCGCGCGACGCGCTGCTGCCCACGCCGCGCCTGGCCGCGCCCGAGGCCAAGGACATACTGGCGCGCAGGTATCCATACTTCTCCATTAGTCGGTCGTCATGCCTCACGCAGGCCGCCGCGCTGTTGGCGCTGGAGCTGCCCGAGCACGCGCGCGACGCGCTGCTGCCCACGCCGCGCCTGGCCGCGCCCGAGGCCAAGGACATACTGGCGCGCAGGTATCCATACTTCTCCATTAGTCGGTCGTCATGCCTCACGCAGGCCGCCGCGCTGTTGGCGCTGGAGCTGCCCGAGCACGCGCGCGACGCGCTGCTGCCCACGCCGCGCCTGGCCGCGCCCGAGGCCAAGGACATACTGGCGCGCAGGTATCCATACTTCTCCATTAGTCGGTCGTCATGACTCACGCAGGCCGCCGCGCTGCTGGCGCTGGAGCTGCCCGAGCACGCGCGCGACGCGCTGCTGCCCACGCCGCGCCTGGCCGAGGCCAAGGACATACTGGCGCGCAGGTATCCATACTTCTCTATTAGTCGTCATGTCGGTAGTCACCCCCTTTCTAGCCATGTCGCGGTCCGTCCATCGTTTCTTTGATCTTCCCCTACTCTTAAAGCCATCGACATTCATACTCAAAACTTTCATCACGTTGTTTTCCTCATTCCTCAGCATCACATGCCCATACCATGACGACCCATTTCCACACCTATTCAGATAAATGGTGATATTACACCGCAAGTCGTAGCAGTACACTGAAGCGGAGCTATTAAGTCATGTGACCTATTCCATCAAAGTAAAACATTGTTTCATGTAAAATACATATTTGAGGCCGCGATAATACCGAAATATACTTTTGTAAAATTCATAAAAATTTTGAACTTTTGTGGGTATTAAGTTGTTTTTCCAAAACACATATTTGTTTACATGTTTGGAAACTAAACCACGAACTTAATATAGGTACAGAAGCAAAATTCCATACAACAATTTCCACATGCTTCGGCGTGAATGCAAAATTAGCTTCATATTCCTCTTTCACCAATCATTAAGAACAAGACTATTATGGACCTTATCCATACTGTATTATGTGCAATAAATAGAAAACACTTGTTTCAGAACCGACTTCAAAATAGAAGACATCAAGCGCTTGAAGCTGTAGTATTTATTGATGTTTACCTAATTATCTGTTAAATGTATATGTCTATTTATAACTATAATACATTGAAATGCATTTATAATAAATATATTTACCTACAAACACTTCTCTTAATTATTTCTTATTTCCTCTATGTATTGTATCCTCCCAAGAAACAAAGAGCTTCAAATAAAACAAACTAGTAATATTAACACTTTTAATTTCTAAACATTATCATATAATTTCCAAATTGTAATACATTTAGTAACAGTGTAACTGCTATAATATAAGGCAAATACATTGATGATAAGTATTCAATGAAATAAAGTTATTTTAATATCGTGTGTAAATGATATTGTGCAAGACACAAAGTAGAAGTGACCTATGGTACGTAAACAATTAGATTTTGTATTATTTAGGCGTATAAAAGATTGTGTTTTTAAAATAGTGTCGACACCTATTTTTCTATTTTCACCGAAACTGTCTTTTCAAATATTCAGGCCACGGTCCTTCTTATCCATAAATGTCACTTATATCTTTGACCGATTGATTTTTGAGTCTGATATGTTAAGATATATTAAAAATACGTGGAATTCTGTAAGGCACCTTTCATTGTAGTCACACATTAATAATATCTAAAAATATTACATATTTAGTAAAAAAAACAAGCGTTGATAGTTTGTAAAATGCGTATACAAGTAATTAAATAAATTGTCTCAAATTCATACATTCAAAAAACCATCCAGTGTTGAATGGTCATAAAAAAGCACATAGTGTAAAGAGTAAGACATACACAAAAGACAGCACACATAATAAGAAAATATTTATAATAATAAAAAAATACATAAATAGTAGTATACCTGTTAGCCTCTACCCAAACTTCAAGAAAATATCAGAAAATTATAATATTTGAACAAAGACTGCAATAACGCGTGCTGCACACTTGTACGGGTCGGCATTAATCGAATATATATGAATTAACTAGTTTTTGGCCCGCTGCGTCGCCCGTGTGGAGGGCAGAAATTATTGCACGGGAACGTTCTAACGAGATAAAAAAAATTGATTTGTAAGCTATCTGTGTGCCATATTTCATCCAAATCCGTTCAGCCGTTTTTGCGTGCTTGAGTTACAAACTTTCACATTTATAATATTAGTAGGATTACTTTGGGCCGGCTTTTTTCTGCCCGAACAAGTGTGCAGCACGCCTGAGGAATTAACTTACATCTATTTCAATATATTAAAAATCTTTACTTATTTAGATTGGACAATGTGAAAGTTATATTCAGGTCAATATAATTAAGCGCATTAAAGTGTAAAAAATTGTAACAAGTAGTAGAATGGCTTATTTTACCTACATAACATTGTGAGCGTATATTTTACCTACATAACATTGTGAGCGTATATTTGCAAAAAACATTCTAAAGCATTTGAACCCTTTATAAAAGTATTGCCAACGTTTAAGTATAGTGTTTTGACCATGTGATTCAAATTTCAATTAATTATTTTATTGATTAATCTTACAAAGCTACAATATAGCAAATATGTATAAACAAAATAGTATACATACGTACCTGAACTGGTAGTTAACACTTATTAAGACAGGTGGTTAATTGATCCTATAACTAGATTAGCTTAATAAAGAACAATAAATTGACCATATTTTATAAACTATACAAAACTCTGCAAAGGTACTCTTGAAAGATAGATAAAGAATATATCATAGATATAACAAAATGACACGAAGGAGGACATCGCCGTTGAGGTAGACCATGGTGAAGGTGGTGCGACGATCTAACGAGGTTTGAAAGGCCAACATGGCCAGAGATCGCTCAAGACAGGGAGGTTTGGCAGGAAAAAGGGGATGTTTTTGCCCAGCAGTGGGACACAATATAGGCAAAGGAAAAAAAAAAATAACAAAATGGTTAGAAAAGAGTTCATTTAAGTAATAATATTACCAGCCTATTATTGTCTCCGGGCAAAGCCCTCTTCTCATACAGAGAAGGCATGAGCATTGATCACCACGCTTGCTCAAGATGGGTTGGCGATTTCAATCCAGGCTTCCTCACGATGTTTTCCCTTGCCGTTGTAAGTAATGCCCAAGAGACCTGAGACTTGAACCCACGTCCTCGTGCCTGAGGCGAAGCCTTAACCACTGGTCATGACGACAATTGAAGTAAATAAAGAAATTATGGCAGTTATAAAGTTAATTAAAGCAACAACTTGTGAGGGAATCTGTATAATAATGCAATAATCGATCACTCAAGCGAGAAGAATGAAATGTGATAAAATTAGAACATTGCTTACTGCTGCACTAAGAGACGTCACTTAAAAATAATCAATCATTTACTCTAATTGACTAGATGTATATTGGTCAGTCAATATTTTTTTTTTCTTCTATGGCAACTGAACCGATGTGTTTATTAAAGTCAATGATTGATAAATTCGCTGTCAGTCAAAAATATGACAGATTGAAAACGTTTCAATTGTTGAAATGTGCTACAATTTGCCACCAAAGAAAAAAAATACTTGTCAATTAACGTTAATAATGGATTATTTTTAAGTGACATTTCTGAGTACAGCAGTTAGTTTTTAAATATTGCTGCCTATGAACTCGTTATCTAAATACTAAAGACTTTATAGAAGGTGTTTAAATATGCTAAAAATATTACCTACAAATACTTCGTCGGTTGTCTAAAATACTGTAGGTATATACTAGGGCAGTACGTAAGCAGTTAAATACAATTTGTCAAATTCTTGCCAACAAGGCACAGTGTATAAGGCTCATTATAATGTGTAAAATTTGGACATTTACAAAAGAGTGCATATAGTGCTTTAGAAGACATACAAATTTCATGGCAATAAAATCTTTTATGACACAGGTACCTAAATCATGTCTACTATAATATGCTCGAATTACTGGCATTTAAAAGTTCATTTAAAGGAGAGCTTTTTCCAAAAATTATACAAAAATACATTTTGTGAAAAGTGTCATGATTTCATTCAGATCATGGATTTGAGCCATCACACCCTGTAGGTACATTATTCTTTGGTTAAACCGTTGAACACTCCAATTTTAGTTACCATAATACAATCATTTTATTAATAAAAATAATAACAAAAACCGGATTACATGATAGCACACTATGATCCTTAAATAATGTACAAGTAAACAATATTTGTGTAAAATAAAATTGATTAATATTATTTAAGAAATATGTAAATTAGTTCGATGATTAACAATGGCGGTAGTGTGCCAGCAAGAAGTGTAAAATTAATAAATACTGTAAAATATTTAATAAGTACATGATTTTGATCGGGCTTAAACTATAGTAACATTTTACTTAAATAGCTAACAATTAGACCAGAGCAAGTTGTTGAGCTTGAAATTGTCACCACATCGATAATTATTTGAATTAAGACTTGTCATATAATTTTTCGTCAATTATTAAATAATGATAATCTTTTCGCAATATAATATTTGATTCAATTATGTTCTATAAAAATTAGAACACATTAATTCATTTTAATCATGGCAACAAACAAACCAATAAAAATTATTTGTTTTTTTTTTAAATTGTGGCAACTTCCTCGCTCAATTCTATTTACAAATACGTTGTCGCAACACTACACAACAGTACAGTGCTTTTATAGTGCCAATGATGTCTTTTAACCGTCATAAACAAGTATTTAAAAGGCGTAATTAGGGTTAAGAAAGGTCTATAAGGTGTTCGAGTGAGCAACGTGTAACACACTATGCGACTTTGCTGCCTGTTTCTCGTCTTCTACAGCAATAAAATCTAGGCCAATTTCCTCCTAAGACTAGCGTTTAGTTCCCCCTACTCCCCCATCACGCCCCCCTACCTCCTTAGTACCCGACGCGGGGGGGCGGCGACTCCACCGCGGAGGTGGTCTGCTTGGACACGACGCGCGTGCCCTGCGCCAGGCCGCCGGCGCGGACTGCCACGTACTTTAGGTACGCGTCCACTAAGTACGCGAACATCGCTACGAAGCCGAAGAACTGGAAATAATATTGAAGAATTTCTAATTATGAAGTTTTTTTCTGTAATGAACACTATATGAAATACAGACATAAATGTTTTGAAAAAACGTCGAATGAATTCAACTGGATAATTGTAAGGGAAGTTGTTTTATTAGCAAGCATAAGCAATAACAGAATTCAGCTGCATCCGGTTAGACTGGAAGCCGACCCCAACATAGTTGGGAAAAGGCTAGGCAGATGATGATGAAGCAGTAACAGAATTATAGATTAAAATTGAGCCAATTGCTGTAGTTTTTTTATAGGCTTACACTACCTGTATTCAATACCTGTATACTACAGCTACAGTTGTAGGCAACTATTACTGTGTAGACCATAATATGGGATCCCTTCTTTTCGCATAATATTCTTTTTCCTAATATACTTTGGCATAATTTGTTTTGCCATAATAATACTTTGGCATAGGTACAGTTTATGTTGGCATAATTATCTTGAAGGCTAATTTGTTTTGGCATAAATTTAATTCGCATAACGTTACTAGGCCTAAGGATTATTAGCATAATAATATTTAGGCATACAAGAACTTAGGATGCAAGAGCGAGCGAAGCGAGCTCGGGAATTGGGGCACCCCGACTCGGACAGGTTAGGTTCGAAGGGGATGACCCCCTTTCGAACCTTACCTGATAATATGAAGGGAGCCCCCGTCATCCCCTTCGTGTTAGGTTCCTTTAAACCCTGCAGACAGAAATAGGGACCCCGCGAAGCGGGGCTCCGTCGACTACGCCTTATTATTATTGTTATGCTTAATAAAGTTATGCTTTAGAATGTTATGCTTAATAAAGTTATGCTATAGAGTGTTATGCTTAAAAAATGTATGCTTTAGAATGTTATGCTTAATCATTATTATGATTAGAGAAATTATGCGTAAGCTGTTATGCGTAAATAATTTATGCGAAAATATAATTAGGACAAACCAAAGTAAGTATGCCAAGTTATATTAGGTCTTAAAATTTTATGCAAATGGATAGGGAACCCCATAATATACGCCTTGCAAGGCAGCGTATAGTGATACAACATTTTTTTTTATAACATCATGTACCATCGCATTTTACCTATGTGTCACAAATAAATAAATTTGAATATTAAAGGCGGAAATAATATAAATAAATCTAGTTCCACCTAATGTCTAAGAATCAGAACAAAACTAAAAAAAACATGCTATTCTTTGGATCAAAAGATTAACAAACACAGTGACAGCAACTATAAACTCTAAAAACAAACAACAGGGAGGTTGATAGCATAATCAGCCTATAATGTTCCCACAGCTGGGACACAGGCCTCCTCTTTCATTGAGAGGGAATGGGTAATCCATCACGCGGGCTCAGTACGGATAGGTCGATATCAAATGTCTTCCAATTTTTGGTTCTGGTACATGCTGGTTTCCTCACGATGTTTTCCTTCACCATTTTGAGAGCAATGGTGGTGAAATTATTTACACAAAGTAAAGCGCCTGCCTGCCACGACCTGCAACTCGTAAGTAGGGGCCGATACTACGAGAAATGAGAGGTAATAAAACTTACGGCAGCAGCAGAATGAGGGTCATCATGGACAGTCGCGGCCAAAATCGACACCAGCAAATAGAAAAAGGTCCACAGCGCGCAGAATCCGAACTCAAGTCTCAGCCACGGGATCTTGTAGAACTTCTCCAGGATATGGAACAGGTACAGGCCTAGTAAGATGCCCGTGAACCAGAACGCGATCATCGAGATCCAGCTGAAGAACGAGCCTTTGGTTTGGCTGCTGAGCCAGGAGCATTGGATGCATATGAACCCGAGGAGACTGCATAGCTGGAATTAAAGTTGTGCAGAGTTGAAGTGGATGATTGGTGTTATGACTTAAATATATTATTATGTACCTAGTAGGCACTGTCACCAAAGGAGATAAGTAACCAAGGTAGTAGGATATAGTTGAAGTTTAGTAAGAAACCGATGGATGTTTTCGAATAAAATTTAATTTAGTTAATAGAAATCAAATAGTTCATTTATCAAATTTAATTTCATTCGAAAACATCCATCGGTTTCTTACTAAACTTCAACTATATCCCACGACCCTGGTTACTGACAAGTAACCAGGGTCGTCGGATATAGTTGCACTCACTCCATAGTCACCAAAAGAGATAAGAGATATCTTTTGGTGACTATGGAGTGAGTGCCAACACAGCGTCTGTTTTAGCACTTCTTCTTGTTAACGTGTCTATGTCAAAAATATCACAAAAAAAATAAATATAGTTTTTTAAATTAGTTTGGCCCAAAATTCAGCAACGCGGATACAATTCGCTGACGCAGCCATTAGGTCCTCAAGTGTGCAGGTGACAGGGATGCGGAGCGAGATGGGAGGTGAGCAATTGTCTTAGCACTGTACTCGTTACTTGTAATCAAGGCAATCGTAACGCATCATAATTACCTACGTATTGCGATGACGATCATAACAATATTGGGATTGCCCGAAAGACAATAAAATTAACTATGATAGAATATACGACAATGACGTAATAACATATTCATGTTATTACGTCATTATCGTATATTCTATCATTCTATCATTAACCGGCCACGCTTTAAATATTACATAAAACAATATCATCGGGTCGATGGGAAGTATTACAAGGACGACATATAATATTTATATTAATAAGTAGGATCTAATAAATAACATAGTTTAGCAATGTATTGTATCGAGTGCGCAAGTTCCGACGTATAAAATGTTCATACATAAATGATTGAACGCAATAAAGGAAACAAAAGGGAAACGCTTTCATTGCTACGACTATGACGAATAGATTTTTCATTGAATCGTATTGTATTTTATACGAATACAAGCACAAATGAGGACCTTCCTTGTACATACTTCCTTATAAACTTTAATCCCCTATTAAACCTCTATAGCGGATGAATTATCAACAATCCTTCCTTATTGCTCACCTATAAGGAATTAATTTCTAGTCTCAGCGGTAGGTTTAAGCTATCCGTTGTCTGGCAGTGAAATCTTTTAAATAATAAAAATTTACTGTCTGCTTTTTGGGGGTCAAAATAGCGAGTGACGAATTGCCGTTATTAAAATATACGTCCGGCGGCTATTAGCCCAACTAACCGAATTAGGTACTGACTAGATAATATTTTTACAACGGCCGTCGCCGGATCGAGAGAACAAGAAGGAGGTAAAAATCCAGTCAAGGTTGATGATTTTAAGATTGTGTCACGCGACGTGCGCGGCTCTATGCATCTGAGCTCGGGCTATGCGGCCTGCAGCCAAATGGCGTAACAGTCGTTAAATCTATTGTATTCATCATGTGACGGACCAAGGGAACTATGCAAAACTCAGTCGCAAGACGAATGAATAGGCAGGTATATACAGTATACGCGGAGGTCACAGGTGACTGATGACAACAGCTATATCGTCATTATGTTAATTGTTGACTCACAATAGCCATACAGACAGAGCCCTTTGGGAAAAACAGCACACCTGTTATGTCTGGCTACCCCTCCGGGAGTGGGCGTGACGATTAGGTTAAACCAGTTACATCGCATGCCGTGCTTGATAAAGGCTAGCTCCCCCTTAGTGCTATTTTCGCTTGAACTACGTCATATTTAACAGCCGGCGATCAGCGCGATAACACGACATTGAATTAGGTACCGTTCTAGAAGGACTTGACCTTTTACCTCATGAATAAAATATGGTACAGCAGGCCGCACGTCAGTGGTAATAAAACTAGTATAAGCTGGCCTCATATTCTATTGAAACTCCGTACTACGCTAGGCCAGCTCAAAGTCAAAGTGCTACCACAGACGTGCGGTTGACTGTACCTCCTACAAGTGTTTGAACTGAACAAAGCCTTTGAAAGTGGATTGTCTTGTATTGATTTTTCGGTAGGTGTTGCTGAAAGCGTGCTGTTTTTAAAAGTGTGATAAGTAGGTATAATATATTTTCTTCAGAATTTTGACGTCACCCGCCAGAGTTATTAGTCAACATGACGCTGGCAGAAGAGTCGACATCGGCTCTATTGCCAAAAAAAAAAAAACATTTTGCTTTTCGGAATAAACGAATTATCTGAAGTCTGAAGTAGATTAGCAGCAACTGGAGTGCTAATAATATCAACAGACCAGTGGATGGTCTGCTTAGCTAATTGTCTCTGGATAAAATTATGGGGATGATATAGGTATAGGTACTGATAAGTTAAATAGTAAACATATCCGAAATCAGCATGGAGTGTATTATTATTTCTTTTATTACATTTTAGACACACATAAATTTTGAAATATTTTAATAAAAAACATTAAAAAATATTAAATAAAATATTACTTACAACTTGGACAATCTTCAGTATGCCTGGTATAGTCTTAATATAAGCTGGATCAAACCGTATGTTGGTCTGGACAGCGGTGCTGGATGTGACTGTCGTTGTTGTGGTGTGTTGTCCAGGGAAGCCTACTTCTGCCATTGTTGATTAACTGGAAACAATCAAAGCATTGAGTTTTTGACCAAAAGATAACAACACTACTTACTTAATAAGCACTAATTAACTTAAAAATGTTGTCAACCAGATTCAGTCACACCTTCAGGAAAATGATTCAAGGATAAAAGTAGCCAAACTCGGAGTGAGTTTGGCTACCTTTTATCCCCAAAATATCCTCCACACAAGAACAAGCCATGGTTAAGCTATTAAAATCCAATTTCAACAAGTTAGGTAACAAAGTATTACTCTTTGTAAAAAGAAAGTCGATTTGTTGCTACGACAAAGAATAAGAAATTTACAAACACACCTGTGTTTATAATGTTAGTAGGATTAAGTTTGATATAAAAAAGTCCCTAAACTCTCTTGTTAACAGACCGGTAACATATTTTTTTGTTAATAAAAAGATAAACCATGTGTGTCATCCATCATTAACATATTTTACATGATAACTCTGATATCAGTTACACTGCTTTTGCATATGCAATATTTGAAGCTTACTAAATCCGTGTTATTTGATACACTTGGACATTTGTACCAGAGCTAATCAGCCACATGTAGAATAGACCTTTTTTTAAACTATTATTTGTTTATTTTTTTAAGGTAGGTTACTTGAGTATGCAATGGGTACAGCCTGATTCAAACTTTATGGAAGCTCAGAAGTGTGCTACTAGCTGTGCTGTACCTCACCCCGCTGACACGTGAATTTGTTACTGCACAGCGCCTCGCCTCATGTTCTGTGCTGCGTAAAGTTTGACTCAGGCTGTATAATGATGGATGGATTGATTGTTTTGCATTAGTTTGCTGCTGATAATACTTTATTGCTAATTTTATCATTTTCTAAGTGACTGGGTAATTCCTAGCCGGCATTGATTGCAAATAGATAATATCAATTGTTTTCCAAGTTTAGTTGATTACAGAATAAAAAATATAGATATAATATGGATTTTATTAGGTTTTTTAATGCCAAATATTTGAGCTTGTTTAACAGATAAGTTATCATTTCCTTGCAGTGTCCTTATTGCAGTAATATTTAAAATATCTTTTAGTGCCATGATTTCAAACAATGGAGGTCAAGCTATACTTCTATAGGCACATTGGGGACCACACTTTACACTTATGGGAATGAAAGTGTAACTGGTAGGTCTAGTCTATTTTGAACAGTGAAAGTTGTTTACTTTTACTCTTTCTAGAAGGAAAACTATGTGTATCATGAAATCTTTGTTGAATTCGAAAAGATAAGGAATAGATAAAGCAAAGCAATTATCATCATTTTCACAAACAGTATTTTCAATGAAGGTGGGAGGAAAAAATACTGTAAACTATTGCAGATCAGCTACAACTGATAATTAAAATGGGTGTTACAACTAGTGGCCGCTCTGATAATATTTACGCTATTATAGATCAGATAATATTTATTTATGTAGTTTGTAAGGACGGAAATGTAATGTTTCTCTCTGTGTGCATGTGGGTCTAACTTGTGGGTGTAAGTCTATGAACTATGTTAAAAGTCCATGCGTACTTTGATTTAACTAGTGAGCACGTTTAAGCCACGATACGCCGCCTGTCACGACCTAAAATAGCGAATATTGAGCAACACACCACAGAAATAAACACAGCAACTTAGTATAAAAAACTGCGATTTATTTTCTTACCTTGTTGAAACGTTCTGGTTAGCCACAAACACTTTTTCTTAGAATTAACTAAGATATTTACAGTTACAGAACTTACACTAACGATGAAAAATAGGTGTAAATTAATATCAGGGTGATAAATCGAAATGACCAAATTACCAAACCATGAAACCAAACGTCAGAAATTGATATTTTATCGTAACATTTGTTTGAAATTCTGTTTACATTAGCATCAAAAATAAGAACAGCAAAATTCAAGTAACAATTTATACGAGTCAGAGTGAGACAAAACTTCGCGGTTGAAAGGATAGAAATGCAAAAATTCTGCAATTGGTGAGTACCGGAACGCTCACAAAATGACATTGACAGGAACGATAGAGTTCGCTTTATTCAGCTATAATACAGCTAATACAACCTTGGACAAATAAATCCAACCAAATTCTAAATACTATCGATTTTCTTTTCCAGTTATTTTAGATTTTGTACAGCTTGTTTATATGATGCATAGGTAATGTTTTATCTTTAAATTTCAATTTATTAACTAATAATAAAGTAAAAATTAAAGGTTTAGAACGCACGTTAATGCTTATGTCATTTTGGTAGAGATGCGCAGCATGTGGAGTTAATCAGGGTCTAAAACGATTACTGAAAAATCGATTTATCATTGAGTATTGTAGAAGTTTCAATCACGTTTATTTCAGCTTCTGTACCCTAATTGCGTAACACTGTCAATCATAGTTTGAATTATCTTGAAGGAGAGTATTCCCGCTGTTCCAAACATTAATTAACACGAAAATTAAGATATTACGGAGGGGCTCGTGGCTAAATAATAACAGCTGCACGGGTCGATAGAGCTACCTTCCATTACATATCGAGACTTCTTGCATCGGAAAACACGTTAATGCGTTGGTCCTATGTAGATTTCTCTCGTAGGTCTTTGACAGTCGTTACAGAAGCCCGAAAGTCTGACAACCAGTCTTACCACGGGGTATCGTGTTACCCAAATGGGTTGTGGAGGTCAGGCAGTCGCTTCATGTAAAATATTGGTATTCAACTGCATTCTGTTAGACTGGAAGTCAAACACAACATGGTTGTGAAAAGGCTAAGCAGCTTGTTTGAATTAAAATATTACGCAGAAGGGGGAAATATTCTAATGCGTTAACTGAGAAGTCTAAACTCAAGTTTTGCGTAAGGGTGATAGAGATGGAGTGTAGTGTATTGTGTTCAATTATGAGGCAAGCTTCCATTAACGAAGCTTCAATTAATTGTGAACTGACAGCTAATTATTGAAAATTTAAGCTCAGCGGCCGATAATGTTAAACCACGATATACTCCAAAACAGGACTCGCCAAGGTGGGCAATAAGTCTGCTGGTTTGAAGATTGGTTATTATTACTTATAGTTCTAATTTCAATTGAGTCGATTGTTTTTCAGTAAGTTTCAATCGATTCAATTTGATCATTCGAAGGGGTCATCTCTATACAACATCAGTTAATATATTTTTGTGGTGATATCAGTTCGCGTTTCTTATTTTTCTTATAAAAATCTTGTAAGGATTTACAGTTTCCGAGAGAAAAAAATACTAACACAAAATTAGGCGTTGTACTCTAAAAAAAGTTACAAAACGCAAGTCAATTTGCATGTACATTATTAATTATGTGCGAAGACGTCTCGTATGAGTAAACAAATAACAGCCGCGAAGTTATGTATGACCACGGTATGCTTAGACTGTATGTTATTTAAAAATATGAGTCATTGATGTTTTACACGGCTCAGTATCGGTTAGTAATATAGTGTCAAGGCGACGGTGACTGAATTGTCCGGAGCATCCTCGGCCGCGCTTATCGCGATGAGGCAGTTTCAGTTCTCGTGATTCGCTCCTTCGTGTACTGTTTATAATAGGCAGAATAGTGCGCGTCGTGGTCTATGTAAGTTTATATGTATTATTTATTTACTATTTGTGATGGGATAACAAGTCTTAAGATTAAACTCCATCCTCCTCCATAGCAGAGAACTGTACATTTATAATTTTACATTTTCAGTTCAGTAATAAAACTATCACCAGAAGTTTGTATTCAAGTTATAATAAGTTAGTTAGTCATATAATTTAGTATCTAGTGTAAATAGTTAGTTATTTATACATACAATAAAAATTCTTAGCCAGTCCGAGAAATAATAGAAAAAGTTATAGTCATACATTATTTACATAGTAAATCCTATGTATTTTCAATTGTAAATATTTCATAGTTTTAGTTTTGAAACAGGTAAGTATTTAAAATTGCAAACAATAAATGCTTAGATATAAGTAAAATAAACTGCAATCACATTCCAAAAAAAAGCATTTGTCAAAATCATTGTCATTATTTCTGCCAAAAGACAGCCACTGCTGGACATAGGCCTCCCTCAAGCATTGCCACATCAATCAGCTCTGTGCCGGTCAATAGTAAAAATACTTTTAACAAATAGGTTTTAATTACATCTTTTTCATTTCATTGATCAATTACATGGCTGTTTGCTAACAGTGGTAATTCAAGTTCAATTTCAAGGATATTTTTATTAGTTACGACTATCTGTGACTTTTCTGTGTTGTTATCATTTCCGTAATCTGTTTATCATTTACAAGAGTTTCAATATCTAATATAGAGTACAAAAGGGTGATAGATTGTGACATCTTGATCCTAACTCAAGTATCTATAGTAGTATGTATTTCTGAACCTTATGTCATATTATAAAATAAATAATGTTGCATAGGTTACAATAATATGTTACAGCCATCTCTTCTAACCAGTCAAAAATCCATTGACTAGTTTCAATCTAAGGTGGATCAGACTACAACGCGCCACGCGGCGGGGCGCGGGAAACGGGGCCAAATTCCCCGCGCAATTATTCACGGGGGCGCGTTAAGAGCTTATTACACCATCCTAAATATCGGACCCGACATTTAGGATCCGATTTAGGACAAGAAATTCAGTCGCCAGAGCTCCTGATTACATGTTCACTGATTTAGGACACTGAATCAGTCGGTAAGGGCGAGCGACGAGTGACGGACGTATCGAGTTAAAAATAAGTGTGTCAAAATGACCCCAATATTAACGAAAAACCAAAAAATTGGTATTATCATAGCCCTAGCGGTTGGCTCCATAGAAATTAAAAAATTATTTATTATTGCGTCAAAAGCTAGCAAGCATGAACATTATGAGGGCTTTAGGCAATATATTTTGAATCACCTCCTTTTCTGTAGTCATTTTGTTTTGCGTACTTAATACCTATGCATACAATCAACGATCAACATGCGCTCGCGACGGCAGGCGAGCGGCGACTGAGCGTCCTAAATGTGATTACACCCTTCCGATTTAGATTTAGGACGTCGGAAACCATTCTTGTCCTAAATCGGATCCTTCCTTCCTAAATGCGATTAAACTATCCTGAATTTAGGAACGACTAAATATCGGGTCCGGTATTTAGAATGGTGTAATAAGCTCTTTATCTGCGCCCCGTCACGTGGCGCGTTGTAGCGTGTGATCCGCCTAAGCCCTTATTATTATTACCCACCACCATTTTTAAACCAATTTAAAAAAAAAAACAGCTACTTACCATAGAGGTGTAAGACGTAAGTAAGTAGACTTTACACGCCGATACTTTGCTTGCAAGCAAAAATCTTGATATTTGTTCGTATTATTACGAAAATCATTTTTAGTTTCCAATAATCTGCATAGCTATTTACAACCATCCGACAGGCTATCGTATCGAAAATGACAAATTTCAATAACCTGATTTGCCTCGCCCCACACAGCAAACAGCTATCGAAAGAATAGCGGTCGCCTATTTTATTTAAACTGACAAGATTTACGGAAATTGTGAATAGCGTTTAGAGAAATCCTGAGATAACATTGATTGATGTTCGATACGAAGCGTATCGAGTGGTTGATATAAAAATGAACACTGTGTGTGGTTATGAATAACTCTGTCGATCCTTTGCAAAAATCCAAGGAGGCTGTCGCTAAAAAAAATATCCTGCGAAGTACCTACACTTATAAATAAATCATGACTAAATATGATTTGTAGCCATAAGGTCGTTTAATTATTGACCTCATTCCTCTAATTCAATGATTCACTTGAAACTAATTAACAGCCGTAACCTGTTCCTCCTGTTATCAACACTAATTGAATTGGCTCCACTCAAACACCGCTCATTCCGACGTAACAGCGGATACTTACGTGATAGATTAATAAGGAAGTCGAGGCCAAATTGATTGATCTATGTAGTAGGATTGCTTCCAACATATCAAATGTCCTGAGAGGCGACAAGCTTCTTTTTCGCCGCTGGAAATGCGAATATAAAACGCACACTTTGTTGTTGGCGCTGGCTCCTAAGAAAACAACCAACAAAGTGTGCGCTTTGTTGGTTGTCTTTTTAGGAGCCAGCGCCAACTACAGACTTTCGGCCTTTTGTTTTATTGGCAGGTACTTATCTCAGTACACCACACTGTGCTTCAAAACACAGATTACTGACGTTGCTCAAAAAGCCGCTAAGCTGAAGTGGGACTGGGCTGGCCACGTCTGCCGTATGCCCAATAAGCTGTGCGCCAAAATGAGCCCTGACACAGCTAGAAGGCGTACGGCAGACCCCGTAGAAGTTGGCGGGACGAGCTGGACAAAACAAACGACCAGTGGTCTACTTTAGCCCTGGATCGAAAGACCTCGAAGTCATGGGGAGATGGACAAAGGCCCAGCAGTGGGATGATGCAGGCTATACAGTAACAGTAACTAATCTCAGAATTAAGCTCAAATGTGAGAGTGAAGATCGTGCCATTAAAAAAAAAGATTAACGATGTCAATCCTTATCAGTTATCACACTCATACTATGAAAGTATGTACCGACCGTTCGTGCCACCTCTTAACAGATCGTCTTTCCAACTGTAGGCTTTACTGTAGGAGGGTGGAATGTGAATTCAGAGGATTAGAATGAGGAAAGTTATTTTAGTATTAATTTACGACTAGCTGTGCCCTCGACTTCGTTCGCGTGCATGTCGGAAAACAAATTTGATTTCAATGTTTTATTTTGGATTTTAATGTTTTTGCGCCGAACCCGCCTAAGTTGTAGCCTAAGTTACACCTTATAACATCAGCTATCTTCCAGTGAACGTCCTGTCAAAATCGGTCCAGCCGTGTCGGATATTAGTTGGAACAAACAGAAAGACAAAAATTATTAAAATTGTTTCTTGTTATTAGTACCGTAGGATATACTTTTAGTAAAAAGCTGTTGTTTTGACATTACAAACATACATTTCAATTGTATTTATTTTTATATATACCTAATATAATGGATGTGTAGGTACTTTATAAAGATCGAAAGTTGCGCGTCTGTATTGCTGGGTACGGGACAACTGAGCACCGACCACATACCCTCAACGCGACTTTCACGTAACTTAATTTTAATCAAATACAAAACGTGTGCGTCAGCGTTCCTCTACACCTGTACTCATTGATATCCGTTTATTTCAGCTAAGCATCCACCATGGCGTACCCCAACCAACTGCCTCCGCCGCCGACCCCTCAGCAGACCATGGGCTCCACGAACACGGTGTTCATCACTGAGACGCGGTTCGATCCCTCCTACTTGAAGACTGTGCCCGGGATCCTTAAGGCTATTGTTATTGTAAGTGTTTCTGAAGCAGCTTTATTCCGAATAGCAAATATGCCGGCAGTGCTCGTGATGGTTGTAAGTGGTCACCGTTGCCTATGGCCATCAGAGACATCGCAGATGCGTTCGACATCCCAGTGATAAAGTTAAAGTGTCATGTGTGCCTATGATAAAGCTGGCACACATACCCTTCATATATTACCCTGTGAATGTCTATGTGAGCTGGTATAGGGACACCTGCAAAGTTTCGTTACAATTCGTTAGCAGATGTAGCGTTTCTGCGACCTACAATATAAATGTATACACACATACAATAACGGTGACCTGGTGAAGGTCGCAGGAATCCGCTGGATGCGAGAAGCACAAAACCGGTCAAAGGGGCGATGCTTGGGGGACGCCCATGTACAGCAGTAGACATCTTTCGGCTGAAATGATCAAACATACACAGTCTGGCCATAAATACTGTTACAATTAAAAATAAGAAAGATATTACATTTGAATTTGAAATCTGTCATTTTTATACGATTGTTCACTGAGTTTTCTAATTTTGGCTCCAATACATTGTATAATATTTTGCGATATTAAAATGGATGGGGTGATAAAGAGAACCGAATCGCTGTGATTGCATTACACAAAGTTGTTATGAAGCCAAATGCAATTTTTAAAACTCTCCATACGTTTGGTATTAGTCAAATGTTTGTGTACCGGGCTATTAATAGGTACAATGAGACCTCCTCTGTTTGTGACAGAAAAAGATCTAGCCGTCCACGTAGTGTTCGTACGAAAAAGATGGTCAAAGCAGTAAGGGAAAGAATTCGAAGAAATCCTGTCCGAAAGCAAAAGATTTTATCTCGGGAGATGAAGATAGCACCCAGAACCATGTCGCGTATTTTAAAAGATGACTTAGGACTTGCAGCCTATAAGAGACGTACTGGTCATTTTTTAACTGATAATTTAAAAAAGAATAGCGTGGTAAAATCGAAACAACTACTGAAGCGGTACGCAAAGGGAGGTCACAGAAAATTTTTATTTACGGATGAGAAAATCTTTACAATTGAGCAACATTTTAACAAACAAAATGACCGTATTTATGCTCAAAGCTAAGGAAGCTTCCCAATTAGTCGACAGAGTGCAACGTGGGCATCATCCGACTTCAGTGATGGTTTGGTGGGGTGTTAGCTATGAAGGAGTGACTGAGCCATATTTTTGTGAAAAAGGTATCAAAACATCGGCACAAGTGTATCAAGATACCATTCTTGAGAAGGTAGTTAAGCCCCTTAACAACACCATGTTCAATAACCAAGTATGGTCCTTCCAACATGACTCGGCGCCGGGTCATAAAGCTCGGTCCACGCAGTCTTGGTTGGAAGTGAACGTTTCGGACTTCATCAGTGCTGAAGACTGGCCGTCGTCTAGTCACGATCTTAATCCGCTGGATTATGATTGTGACTAGACGAGTCAGTTTTAGAGAGTACGGCTTGCTCTAAACGCCATGATAATTTGGAGTCCCTAAAACAATCCATACGATTGGCAGTGAAGAATTTTCCCATGGAAAGAGTGCGTGCTTCTATTGATAACTGGCCTCAACGTTTAAAGGACTGCATTGCAGCCAATGGAGACCACATCGAATAAGCTTTTTATATTTTAAATTGTTTTATATTTATGTATTAAACTAACACACTGTAAAAGTAATAAATATTATTTGCAATAAAAAAATTTTTTTTTCTTCGTGACAATATTTATGGCAAGACTAGGTATAATAAACATACATACAGTGAGGTATAATTCAGTTCCGCATTTTTGGCGCTATCTGTCTTGCCTCCACAGTATTTGCATACGATTTCTACGACGCAATCCTAGCGTGAAGCATATAAATCTCATACTTTTTATGTCCCTCTCGCGACTGGCACCGAACAAAACAAATGTTTGTAATGGTAAGCGCTCGTGACGTCAATCGGTCATTATCTACACATTACTACCAGGCATAACAGGTGACTAATCAAAGCAGTCATGATATCGTAGCACACCTGGCGGCAATCCAGGACAAGGTCCTTGCTCCCAGAACTTACGTACAAAGACCATTATTGGTCTTGTGTTTTCTTTCTCGTGTTTGCACAAACTATATGTGTCTAAAACACTTGTTTTGATAGAAACATTAGTAAGTCAGTCAGCAAAATTGGTGGAGGTATTGACTGGCCAAGATACACACGAGGTTTATACCTCTTTTGTCGCCTCTCGAGATTTTTAACGACAACCTCCCCAAAATATCGCTTGTTTATAGATATGTTATGGTATCGCGAACTCTAGATATTCCCTCATGTCCGTTAGTCCCATACCTACAAATGTAGAACTTTTCAAATCATTATACAGGTTTACAATGCAGCTGCCCATCCGCCTAATTAAAATTCCCGGGGCCTCCACCAGGTGGTTGAAAAGCTCTTTGTTTTAAAGCACTCAGGCTAAAGCAGTTTATCTATATGTATGATACTTACCCATAGTTCTAAATGGGTAGCATCTTGCAAATAATCTGGGTTAGAATTTTAACTTGAACTCTCATATGAGCAAATCAAATCAACATTTTGTCATTTAGTAGATAAGTAGTGCAGTTATCTTTATCCACTACCTTCATAGACTCGGGGATCACAAATACTTAAAGTTCTGTCTTTCACGGACTTATCTTTTCCAGCTGTTCAACCTTATCGGGTACATCTGCATCCAGTCTTCCGCGTTCTGGGCAAACGGTCGGGGCGTGTACTTCAATATTGTGGCCCACTTGGGGCTGTGGTTCTCCGGAATCCTGCTGTTCCTGTACCTATTCCACGTGGTGGAGAAGTACCACAACGTGAAGTGGCTGAAGATCGAGATGATCGCGTGTGTGGTGATGGTGTTCCTGTACCTGATTGCGTCGACGATTGTCGTCGCGTTTGGAGCGGCTGCGTACTCTGCTGCTGGGGTGAGTTCTCAACTTTTATTCTACATTAGTTCTACACGGCACTTATAGGTAGCAATCAAATAACTCCTAAAAAAGTCAAATTATGCAAGATGAAATTGAATCCAATGTTAAAAACTCATCAGACTTCTCCGAAAGCTTAGTCATTTTGTCGTGTCAATAAAGTATTATTCTTTGAAGTCCTACGTCTTATCATTCTTGTTAGTAGTAATATTAATAGGTACTAAAATAGTAACTCTTAGAACGTAGGTGTGACAACGTGACTGACTCATTTATCTCACTCATAACTTTAATCTCAACACTGTTACTGCTAGATTGTGTTGGTTCGAATCTTTGCAAAAGAAACAACCTATCAGAGACTGGGTGCTATTTTCGATTAGGTACAGACTATTGACTTTTTATAGTCAGATCAGTTTAACAACTCCGCTTAATTTTTATCTAGTCAAAGCCATAGTGCCTTTAAATATTCTGATGCCAAAAATGCCCTCTTCATAACAATGTTGTAATGAATTTATGAAACACATATAATATGGATCCCAATTAAAACAACTAAGTAAGACAATCGCCCGTCGACTGTATCGCCCAGCCCACCTGTTAATAACTCATTGAAAACAAAGGACAGCTCACTCGAACCGCCTCCGACTGGCACACATTACTGTGCGGCCCGTACGTGACCGACCTATGAAATATCTATAAATATGTTTAGTATTGCGTTATACCGTGTTCTACTATCAATTAGGAATTGAAATGAGGTAAATGGTTTTGTTGGAATTGTATTTTAAATTCCTTCTTCTCGGACAGGCAATTAAAAGATCTCTCCGACTTCCACCATCGTACTTTTGGTTGTAGTGTATCTTAAATTATATGCATAGTACTTTGGCTTTATCCGCGTTTGTATCCAAACATTTTAGTCATGGGCCCAAACTCTTTTATAAATAGGTTAACTCTTTAATCTTACTGAATGAATCTGCTCTGTAGCTTGACAGTTCGTGAAAGTCCTCAATAGGCATATTGTGTAATTTGACAAATTCTTGGCCCTAGCCTTTTTCTTCTCCATCCAACAAGGTCCATACTCATGACATGATGACATAACTGTATTTATAGGTCTACTTTACGACTCCTGAACCTTTGTAGCGTCCATTACTAAGAGGTTTATTATAGGTTTGAGGAACGTGCGTATTTAAAGGCTTCTACTCAAGTTTCCCTTTACAGTCGTCATGAGTCTGTTATAGAATACTAAATAGCTCCTATAGGTGATTTGTATTCCATGCAGATTTAATAGAAAATATTTAAACTGTATCATATCAACCGCTTTGCATTCTTCTCACAACGAGTCACTTGCAGGGTTTTCTATGTCCTAGATTGTAGATAAGCTGGAATAACTTCCCTATACCTAGATACCTAGATTCCTATGCAGAACATGCGTCTACTGTTCGCTGATATCAGTATTCAGTCGAGTGAAAACCTTCAAGGATCTTCGACAGCTTGGTATTTCGTTGTTGAAATATGTTGGTTTCAACTAAGGTCATATCGTACATGATCAGAAAACAAAATTACACGATAACCTATACCTGTTTATCAACCAAGCGCTACTTACTACTGCTCACAATGTTGTGTGTGTAGGTACAGTCGCTGTAAGGCGCTGTAAACCGTACCAATCCCTTTTTTCGTATCTCTAAAATCGCATAAGCTTGACATATTTACTAAATAATTTTTACTACAGCAGTTTATTACTTTGTGCCTCTAATGTAAATGTAAAAAATATACACAAACATACTTACACATAACATCACGCCTGTATCTATCGATGGTTGGGGCAGAGGTAAACCTATAGGCAGTACACCTACTTTTCGCCAGTAGGTTACCTATGTTAATGTCCCATTTAATAGGGGGCGAGCCTATCGCTATCAATCGGGCACAAATCCAGACTCCAGCCTAAGGAATACTATATTATCACTCTTTGCTATCCACTCTGTGTTTCATCTCTACCTCTTTCAACGTTCTATAAACCTCTAATACCTTTTCCAGTTCTTCGGCTACCTGGCAATGGTGTTGTACGGGATCGATGCCTTCCTGAAGTACAGGGCGCTAAAGGAAGGCGAACTGGCCCAGGGTCACAGAGTGCTGGCTAAGCAGACACATGTCACGACTCCCCCGGCGCTGCCATAGCTAGAGAGGTGATAAGGAGTAAGAAGATGGCAAGAAACGAGATTATGGTTTCTCCTGTATAGTCCTTGCTATTGGCGAACGTGCGTCATATAGTGAGTCTTATGTCTTTGTAGTAAGGTAGAAATTGCAATGATTGACGCGCGTTCGTGAAATGTTACAGCTATACCTTCGTGTCTGCGACAAGATATGTCAGAGGTTTTGTATAAAGATTATCTACGACGAAATATGAGTGTTCATGATTTGTCCTTTAGTTAGTAATTGTACAACCTGACCGTTATAGTTTGCAAAACTTGCAGCAAGTTGAATTGTTGTGATTTTATACTGCGCCAGTCGGTATCTAATGTCGAATTGTTCTAAAACAACTTGCTGAATGCTTGAGCATTATTATTTATTTTGATAATGTTGTAAATGGCGACCGCCTGTTTATTATAGCCGATGATGGCCAATCAAATGCTTTTTTAATATGTCGTACCTATCTATGAATAACAAGGCTAATGATGAAAATGACTAATTAGTGCAAGTAAATGGGTTTTTAACGCGCTCGACTTAAAAATACTTTAATCGCAAGAAGTTTATATTTCGGTTATTTTAACTCTACAACTATGTTAACCAAAACTTCGTTTAGGAATTTAACGAAATAAGGAAAAAATAACCAATTGATTTTAATGGCTTTCCTGTCGGTTATTCCAGGTTCATAAATGTTTATTTTCGGTTATATACAATATCAATATCATAGGCCCTCTAAAATATGGAATTTACAGTTATTATTATTTTTTATTAATTACTACTTCTTGGTAAGCAACAAATATTTCCTTGAAACAAGTATCCTACGATGTATCTCGCAAGCTGTAGAAATGATAAAAACAAAATATAGTTGAAAAATCAATTTGAACCATAACAACCAACTTCTAAGGTCTAAAATCAATGTTCGCTATGTACGATTGATTGATATAGTTCGATTGAAGATGATTGTATCACAATTTATTTACAAAGACTAGTTGTAAGTGTACTATTTAGTATTGTATTTAATTCCCACCAAGTTATGTTAGTGGCCCGGTTTCTGGTAATCGTGACATTAGTCAAGTGTGTCAATGACATCTGCTGGACGGAGATAAACTAAGAATAAATTAATAAATCGACATACTAGAGATAAACATCCTGCTCCAATAACATCATTACCAATGATGCATTTTGGTTTAAATACATTAGAGTTTATTCAATTTTCAGCTGTAATTTGTAGTAGTTAAGGGTACTCTGAAGCCACAAAGTCTGACAACCAGTCTTACTAAGGGGTATCGTATTAGTACCCAGTAACTGAGCTGTGGTGGTCAGATAGGCAGTCGCTCCCGAAGTCGAATTATTATTTTTTGCGACATACCTACTTAGTTAGTGTGCAAAGTAAACACTTATTATAGCTTGTACGACACATGGCTAGAGTCCAGAACTCTAGCCATGTGTCATACAAAAATACCTAAAATAAGTCCACATTTGGCGCACACGTTTTTAGCCATTGATTGAGATGTTGCTTGGGATCGGCGCAACACCTTTTCTGCTTTCATTCTCCCGGGTCAACCGTCACGCCATCTTTATACGAAGTAAACGTATTAAAATAACGTATTGGATCAGAAATCGGGCATTTTTACGTTAGTATTGCACAAGGGCTACGAATACCTCAGTGTGTACTTATTAAACTTTAGTTACTTACTGTTTTTGAACATTTTTTAATCAGGAAGTTTTTTCAAAGATATTTCTTGTACTATATATTTGTTTTGAAGTTCTCTTGGACACTTGGATGTCAGAATTTTTATTTGATTCCTAACTACAATTAATGTAATAACCATGGGTTAAATAATGTTCAAAAACAATCTATATATACTGTTTTGTATATATTATAAAATATATTATTCTTAGACATTTTTGTGATAATATTATAGTAATTGCTAACTTATTTAATCATGTTTGTAAACATTTATTACTGTTGTAAATAAGAATCTATCTTTGTAAAGTATTTACCTACTTATTAAGCACTTAATACATTTTAATGATTGCTACATTTGTACTTCATCGAGCAAGAAAACCTTTCCAACTTAGCTTGCATAAATAATACCCACTAAATATTATTAAAAGATTTAAGATTTAAAAAACTTGTTTTAAAAATATGTCGGCACAAAGTCAGTCTGCATGGAACCTTACTATAAATGTATTTTATATCTATTGTACAAACATAGCTTACCCTTACCGCGCTAGATATAAGATGTCTGTATAATTGTATAAACTTCCGTCCACTGTTTCCCACTAAAGCTTTGCTCACATTATGTGTCAAATGTATTTTAATCATGTGATTCTACGATTTATGCTCATCGTTGTAAATGTTGCTCTAATATCTACACGTTTACCTAATATAAGAAATAAGTATATAACTTTATATAGCTCATTCATCTGCGCATTATTAGATAAAACTATAATCAAAAAGTAAGAGTAAACTACTGTATAAAAACTCGCTATCCTTCTGGTATAGCTGTTGGTTTTCCTGTACATAAATAAAACTACATACTTACTTAACTTTTAGTCCAACAATAAAAAAAAAAAATTAAAATCCTTTATTTTTTGGTCATTGGATACAACCGTTTGACCTGCTAAAATGATGTTTAGCAAATCAGTTTTATAGGTATGTAGAGTATTCTATTCTATGTATGTCCGGATCATTAGGAGAGTTTTGTAAAAACAATATACATATTTGTCCCCTTATATAGCTATCTATACCATTTGTGGTCGCAATTCGAATGACGTATTATTGACCAATGATCCAATAATTTATTATATAAATAATTCTTAGAAATACAAGGAAAATCATCATAGTATAAATAAGCCGGTACCTATTAGTTTGCCAAGGACTATTTATATCCATTTGCGTTTATAATATAGAATTTTTATTGCGCTTGGCTTATTTTCCCCCATTGGGGTTGCCAGAAAGTACACCAAGCCGTGCTAAGATCGTAGAAACGGTGAATCTATTGCTCGCAAATTAGGTTTACTGACTGAAATGATATTATATTATTATTCCGTTTTTATTGGCTGAATGATGTTATACATATTTACCAATAATATTTATAAAGTATCTATTAAGTATTTAAGAATGTAAAAAATCCAGAAAATGCACTGTTTACATACATATATTCCGGTATAACCGACTTTTGTTAATATTTTCTATGGTCATTGTTGTATGAAATAAAACAATTGAAATGTAATCCAAGTGGTTTTATTGTGTTAAAAGTATTTCAATTCATCGTGGACAATCAACAAATGTCGACACTCCGATCTGAAACGCCGTAAAGGACAATAGAGTAAATGTACTTTACGACCTCTGAAATCAAAGTATCGACGTATCAAAACTAGAAATAGATTTTTGGAAGCAAGACGACAACAATTTTTTTCTGAAACTGTGAGGCCTGTGACGAAAGTAGTTAAACTTCTTTTACATGACATTTAAATAGATACAAAAATATTCGGTCACTACTAGTTCAGTAAGGGCTGATTTTTCAATAATCAAATAATTTCTATCTGAGGAATAATGATTGACATTTGACAGCTTTTGTATAGAAAATATATCAAACTGTCATTTTTGTTCTTCAGATTTCCAGGCAAGACATAACAAAGAAGTTGCAAGACGCACCAAAAATGCCTGGAAGAGCTATTGGGCCATGAAAGATCTAATGAAGGGCGAACTTCCTCTATCCCTCAAGAGAAGACTCATCGACATGTGTATTCTTCCCATCCTCACGTATGGTTCTCAAACATGGTCTTTGACAATTCAGCAGAGGTCCACCCTCGAGGTTTGCCAGAGAGCTATGGAACGGAGTATTCTGGGTATTAAACTTGTGGACCGGGTTAAGAATACAACAATCCGTTCCATCACTAAAATAACTGATGTCACTCGGAAAGCTGCCACGCTTAAATGGAATTGGGTTGGACACATCTGCCGCATGTCAGACGATGAATGGGCCAAACATACGACCCAGTGGGTCCCGCTTAATGGCAAACGACATCGCGGCAGGCCCAGACGGAGATGGCGGGATGAGCTGGACTCCTTTCATAAAGATTGGTCCTTGGCAGCTCTGGACAGGGAGAGGTGGAAAGAGAGTAGGGAGGCCTTTGCCCAGCAGTGGGACATTAACGGCTAATAATAAAAAAAAAGATAAAAGTTATCTGACTTGAAAAATCAGCCCTAAGTACAATAACCTGGGGGGGCCAAACGCCTCCTGCCGGAGGCTTTACGCGGGGGTCGTGCGGTCCATGGCCATATACGGGGCCCCGGTGTGGGCGCGTTCACTGCGGCGGCGAGCCGCCCACTACCTGAACGCGCCCCAGAAGGTGGTAGCCGTAAGGCTAATCCGGGGCTACCGCACGATCTCGCGCGAGGCGGCAAGCCTCCTTGCCGGACTGCCGCCATGGGATCTGGAGGCGATAGTCCTCGCGCGCCTGTATGAGTGGCGCGCGGAGGCACTACGCCGGGGGGAAAGTCCGCTCCCGCGGCAAATTGCTGCGGAGCGGACGGACCTCCGGCTCGATCTCATGGCGACATGGAAAGAGCGACTGTCGCAACCCAGCGCAGGGCACGCCGCGATAGCGGCGATAAGACCCCTCTTTGAGGAGTGGCTAGAGAGGCGCCACGGCGCCCTCACCTACCGCCTGACGCAGGTCCTCACCGGACACGGTAGTTTCGGGAGGTTCCTGCACATGATCAGGCGGGAGGAAACGCCCGGGTGTCACCATTGCCAGGATCGCCCAGAGGACACGGTGGAGCACACGGTGGAGGTCTGCCCCGCTTGGGCGGAGCACCGCCGTGTCCTCGTGGAGGCGATCGGCAGCGGCGGCGGCCTCTCGCGCCCGGACCTGGTGCAAGCCATGGTCCGGAGCGAGAGGGAGTGGGAGGCAGTCGCCTCCTTCTGCGAAGCAGTCATGCTAGCGAAGGAGGTGGCGGGACGGATGAGGGAGAGAGCCTCCCGTCCCAGCCGCCGCGGGAGACGCCCCGGGCGTCGGGAGTCAAGTGAAGACTACCGGCCACCGTAGGCGCGGGCCTGCGGGCGGAGAGCAATGGGTAGCTCACCGCCCGATCAGGACCAGGCCCGTGCCGGACGGCGCGTAAGTGTTCCACGCGCGCCTCAAAGAGATGTCAGCATAACGAGGGGCCCCTCAGGGCCGAAGCCTGCCGGGGCAGCGGGATTGTCCGAAAGGGTTACCGCTGCCCCGGAACATAAAGGGCGAAGGAAGGAACATGGGTGGGTTTTAGTCAGTAAGAGTCTGACACTCCCTTCCGCTCCACCCAGAGCGGGAGGAGTCATTTGATGATTTCCCATCCCAAAAAAAAAAAAAAAAAAGTACAATAAATTGATCGTCTAAAAATGAACATGATGATTTATTATCATATCGGAAGAAAATTAACGATGATATCTAAGGTGTAACTGAAACAAAACGATTCGAGTACAACACTGCTTGTTTCATATTGTTGATTTTACTATGTTTGAAGACAACACTGTTTGACTGTGTTGCCAATTACGCCTTTTGAATTATAATGATAACAGTAAAACTTAACAGTCTGATATTGTATTGTTATGTATTTCTTATGTATTTATAACTATTGTTAAACAGGTACGGATCAATGTCCTTTGACTAAAAACAAAAAACTAAAAATAATTACAAATAAAAATACTTAAAATCGTAACAAAATACCCTAAACAATGATTTTAAAATAATTAAAACTTATTTCTATGATTCAATAATGCTTTAGAAAATCACACTAATATTAGATCGTGATATCTTACTATAAAAAAGTACATAAAAAATGCCCAAACAGATTGGACCCATTGTTGAAAATAATAATAACTATCCAAAAGTATGGTGGGTTAACTTTAATAAGTATATACATGGCATACTTATTTATAAGTAGGTTATTTTATAATATTATTTACAGAAAAATGTGATACCTCAAAATACATTTGTATAAAACAGCACTAATTCTGTATAGTAAATACAAAATATCCACAGTTTGATTGTGCGCGATGCTACAGGTTTAGTACAGGTAGCACAAACTCTTGAAAACCAGTGTCTTGTAGACAACATTTATAATGTTTCGAGTTCGATTTTTTAGTGGAATAAAAGCTAATTTACACGAAGGGAGTTTCTCACCTCGAAGATACGAAGAAGCGTAGCGTAGCGTAGTAATATAAACTCGTGAATACAATACTTGACTGACGAGTATAGTCTATGCACATTTTCGCAACAAAACGGGCGAGAAACTTTCTCCCTGTAATTGGGCCATAACATAATTTCAGGCCCGTAACAACGGTTGTAGTCGATAGTCGAGGCATTGGTCATTTTTAACTGTTTTTATACCGTTCGGTTTTTTTTTTAATATAGGCACACAGACAAGGCACGTACACTAGCTTTTACTGATATCATAATTAAGTAGGTATACAAAGTTATTCTAATAAGCACTTTAAAGCACAGACAGAAGACTATATTGTCGCTAGATTATAATTTAGACTTTTTAAAACATATGTATAAATATATTTTTAAGATTTTTAAACATTAAAAAATTATATATTTTGTTTTTTTTTTTTACAAATTACATAATAATTATTTAAATTAAATCATGGCATAATATGTGAGTACTCTGATAATAATTCGTTACTTTAAAAAAATCGCTAGTACAGTCACGAGCATAAATATATTACTATGGACAGCTAGCAGTAATATATGGGATCATTTGGGGAAGGTATACACAAGTGTATCGATATACAAGGGGGGGGGGGGGGGGGATAATCAAGTGGCAGCCTAAATATGTGAAATTAGATATTATTGCTGAGCTGTTCATCTTAACTAATATTATAAATTCGAAAGTATGTTTGTTCCTTTTCACGCCTAATCCACTGAACAAAACTGATCATCATGAAATTTTGCATATTATTTTTTCATTAAGAGCGCTCGAACTTTGAAAGGAAATAAAACAACCTGTTTAAGTGATATTGCCACAATCTTGGTTTTATTTTAAAGGAAATTCGATGACATTATTTTAAATTTATGGAATATAATTTCAGTCAAATGACCGCCGCGACTCCGCTGTAGGTAGTGTATTCTGGAGGACCAATTTTGGACGACATCTTCGCATAAATGGGGCTCAATTTCACGAAGAACGCGAGTTATGTTGGCCTTCAAGCCGGCAATTGTCTGTGGTTTGTCTACATACACGACCAGAGATTTTACGTAGCCCCACAGAAAGTAGTCGAGCGGTGTTAAGTCACACGATCTCGGTGGCCAGTTGATGTCGCCACCACGCGAGATTACGAAGCCCTCGAACTTCTCATGCAATAAATTTAATGTTTCCCGTGCAGTATGGCAAGTGGCGCCGTCCTGTTGGAATCAAATGTTTGTGAGATCCATACCATCTATCCTAGGCCACAAAAAAATTGTTATCATCGTCCGATATCGGTCGCCATTGACAGTGAGCGCGGCTCCTTGTGCATCTTCGAAGAAATAAAGGCCGATGATGATGTTTGTTAACAAAGCCACTCAACCAGAAATGACCCTCATCACTAAAGATGATTTTTTTTCCGTAAGCAGGGTCAGTCGCCAAATGCTCTAAAGCCCAATCAGCGAATACACTGTACTGTATAATACGCTGTCTGTGGTCGTTGGGTTATAGCTCTTGAGTTAATTGAACTTTGCATGGATGAAAACCCAAGTCTCGACGCAAAATCCGCCAAGTTCATGTCACAGAAAGACCCAGCTCTTGCGCACGACGCGGAATGGAATGCCTGGGGTTTTCTCGCACACTATCCCGAACGGCAACAATATTCTCCAACGCTCTTGCGTTTCTTTGACCTACAGGCACTGCTTCATCGATCACCGACCCAGTTGTTTCAAATTTATTCATTAAACGATTGACTGTGGACTCTGTACGGACGGCCATGAATGCCATAAATTGGACGCAATGCGCGGAACGTTAGGCGAACAGACCACTGATTTTGATGATAAATTTTGACAATTTCTACGCGTTGTTGAAGCGTGTAACATTCCATGGTGAAATGTCACGACAAAATCTGTATTCCCGCCAAATTTGACAGCTGTCGCTTTACCAAGATAGCCGCTATACGCTGTCAAAGTTCGAGCGTCCCTATTGAAAAACCCTTTACATTTTCAGGGGTATAGAAAAATACATACGGAAAAAATACTGTTCCCGAGGAAAAGAACAATAATTTTCAACGGTCATAATTGCTTTAGGACACTAGATGGCGCTACGCGTCTTTCGAATCATGATTGAAATATGACCCGACTTTCTGAGCAGTATTCTAACAAAAAAGGCTTGCATGAATTCACGATAGTATTTTAATCATTAGTATGTATTTTAATAGGATTTGGATGAAATTTCACTGGCAAACAGATAGTTTATTATAACCTGGATTAACAAATAGGATACTTTTTATCCCGGTAATACTTTTTTGTGGGATAATTTCCGACCTCCACGCGGGCGAAGCCGCGGGCAATAGCTACTAGTAATATATTTATGCTTGTGACTGTAGTTTGGTTATTTATTAAATTTATTTTAAAAGCATTTTGCATTTTATTATTCCTTTTTGCATTGCGTGGTTGCTGCCATATTTATACCGAATTATAGCTTTATTGACTGCATTTATGGTCAAAGGTATTTCGCCTACGAGAACTAAACTTAACATAAGAATACATTTGTGCTAAACAGCAGTAAACGTAAAATAATTTGCTCTTAAATTAAGTATTTTAAAATTCAATGAACAACTTATTAAATTTTAAATTAAAACAAAGACTAAAGTATTTTAACATTGGCAATCATTGAACTTAGGTACTGAGCGAACCTTCTTAGATCATAATATAATTTCCATAGAGAGAATCCCCCCTTTTCCCCTCAATGAAACCATTTTTAGCCAACTGCTGTTGTTAATGAAGAGAACCAAGTCAATATGTTAGGTGGTGTTTAATATCTTACGCTTTACTGTGGCGGCTGCGGCGGGAGCCCTCGCTTCCACGCCTTGTACTTCAGGTACCCGTCGAATCCGTACGCTATGATCGCGCATAGGCCGAAGAACTGGAATAGTTGAATAATGGATTAGTTTACAGAATGGGTACAATGGGTAGACCTTGCCATGATCTTTAATAGAGATAGGAATACTCAAATATGATTCAATAATAGATGATCATCTGACCTAATATTAGTTAGATTTGACTGTTTAGTGGCTAATGAGAAGTCCTGTTGGTATTTCTGTTAAGAGGAATTAGATGGAGGCTAAGGCTTTCTATTTATCTTTAAGACTAATAATGTTTCAGCACAAGCATCTATTAAAAAAATTAGATTAATCATATTTAATAAACTCACCCCAACAGCATATCCCACACTTTCTCCAATAGTTGTAGCGAATATAGAACATCCAACATATGTCAGCGATACTAGGATACAGTACCCAAACTCCCACTTTAGCCACGGCCATTTGTCAAGCTTCTCTATGAAGTGGAATGTGTACAAGAATAGTAGGAGCCCAGTGATGATGATACCAAACCAGTAGAGAATGTTGTAGAAGATAGCAGACACCCATGACCAGGATATCTTGATGCATATGAAACCGACAAAGTTGCACGTCTGAAATAAAGGAGAGTTAAATATTTAAGCTGTTTGTTGTCTCATTTGCATTTGTTTGTTTTATGTGGATGTGACGCATGTTTACCCCAACTTGTTGTTTTTTTTTTGTGTGTTTATGTTTTTTTTTTATGCGTCATGTTTGCCGCAAATAAATGTATTTCTTTCTTTCTTTTCTTTTCATTGCTTATCTTAAATCTTGAGATGGAGATAACATTCCACTACTTTATCTGGTGGCATCAAGGTTAAAAGGAGATGAATATAACTCTTATTGAATCATACTGCTGTTTGCAATATACTACAAAGAATAGGCCATTGAATGAACCGACCAAAAATATAAGTGTTGATTATATAATTTACAATAAATTTACAAAAGAAATATTATTAATAATGCAATCATCAATTCACCAGTGTCAATTCCTCATTCGTTTTTGCCAGCACATATGAACATTGTAATTACTTTATTGAATCACAAACCACTACTGTGTATTAAAGAAGACAGAGTTATCTTACCAACTGAACTAGCTTGAGTATCCCAGGCACTGTTTGCACATAGTTCCTGTCAAACCTCACAATCTTCTTTGGTGTTGTTGCAGTGGCCATTGGTGCCCTCGCTGGTAGCGGTGGAGGTGCCTCCGCATTGTAGTTCATTGTGAATTAGAGGCTGAAAACATTTATAAATTACTATGAAAATTGTTCTGTTTCCTGTAATGTCAATATGTCACTCAAAAACTATAACATATTTATTTTTGTTACTACTAATTTTTATAACAAATCAGTTAGGTAATATTTTAGATTTATTACAGTGGTACACATGATGCCACCTCAAGCTATATATTTATATTTATAGGCTTTTTGTGCAGTGAGAAGTCAGCTTACGAGTATACTGAAAATGTTTAGCTTGACATGTTGTTGTGTAATATGACTAATTCTCTGTGTTAGGTTATTTAATAATACCATTGATGTAGGTATTCATTCAAGCAATCACTTTAGCACCATCAACTAGTCAAATAACATTAATTATTACACTTATTTTCCTGCATATATACTGCAGATATACACACATGCAATATAAGAGAAAAAGGTTCTTATAACAATATGTGATGTAAGCCATATAATCAGTCATGTGATATGATTGATTTTGAATTTTGGTGCAACAATAAATTCTCAGTGTGTTCACAGATCAATGGGATTTCCCGATGTTGCGAAAGTGGATGCAGCTCCACACTGAAATTTAATTGTATATCTGTGTCTGTAACCTACTAACACTAGAAGTTAAGTAAAATTGTTACTAACCCTATGGACTTCTGTCTGATATAAAAGTTTTCTATTCTATTCTTTTTTTATTATTATTAACCGTTAGTGTCCCACTGCTGGGCAAAGGCCTACCTACTATTCTATTCTATAAATATTTTGTTTATTTCAATTAATTAAGTACTACGTGATCTAAACAAAAAAATACGAAAGTTTTCATAACCTAAGTGTGGCTCTATGATCACGCATTTGCCTAAATGAAAAACTATCGATTATTTATGCAAAATTTCCTTCCTCCTTAACATATTGTAATATCTGAACATTTATTTTAAAATGTTGTTTAACAAAAAATATGTTTGACACGCCCAAAAACACTAATTAAGCCCAATCAAATCCTCCTGCGCGCAAGTCTTAAGCAATGTAAGATTTTAAGTAGAGAAAATTGCAATTTATTATAGTTACCCTGGGCGGCGTCGGCGCAATACAAATCCGGTATTTTACTACGTTCCGCTGTGGGTATCTTTTCCCTTTATGCCTATGATCGGGTTTTTCCGGATCATTTGAATTGGTACATCATAGAAAATATGTATTTATGTCTACTTGTTGTAAAACACAAACCACTTGTTAGCCGAACTAAAATATTATCCTTCGGTTTGGCTTTTGGGTCAGGCAGAACTGCAGAATGACACTGATGACAGTAATGACACTTGTCTTGTCTGACGGACTGTCACGGACGGAGGGAAGCTGTAGGGAAGGACGGAAGAGATGCACGATGCATACGATTGTTAGTGATTATGCACAGACCAAATTAGTACTTGGTGATGTGATTTTCTGATGATTGGTTGTTTTTTTTAATGATTTATAACACACAAGCCAATTTTATTTATTGGTTGGTACCGTCACCAAAGGTACGGTACGATTGGTTGTAATTTTTTTAGTGATTTATAACACACAAGCCAATTTTATTTATTGGTTGGTACCGTTACCAAAGGTACGGTACGGTCACCAAAGGAGATGAGTAACCAGGGGGTCTACTACGAAGTGCAAAGTGCGAATGATCGGATCGGACCAACACATGGCCGAACCGAATATTATTGAAAAATGCGAAAATAGTTCGGATCGGCTCAGTTGGGTCGGGACCATAGTCAATATTCGAAAGAGAGTAGGCGTGTAGGATCGGGACCGACCGATAGTAACTTCGTTGCAGGAAACGGTCGAACATTCGGCCGATACCACTTCGGAGTAGGCCCCCTGGGTCGTCGGATATAGTTGAAGTTTAGTACTTAAGAAACGGAGAAAACCAACAGTTCATTTATCAAACTAAATTTCATTCGAAATCATCGATCGGTTTCTTACTAAACTTCAACTATATCCGACGACCCTGGGGGTCTACTCCGAAGTAGTATCGGCCGAATGTTCGGCCGTTTCTTGCTACGAAGTTACTATTTGGTTCGGTCGGTCCTGATCCTACACTCCAGTTACTTATCTCCTTTGGTGACTGTATTATACTACATACTAGCGTATAAGCGTAATACATATACAAACATTCGCCATCGTCATATTTTAAGCATTTTAAATACAGTCTTTTTTTCTGAGACCTTTTATCTTTTCGGTTCGGTTTAACAAAAATAAACGTGGTTTTCTCCGCTCTCGACTGATACGGGAAAAAAAGGTTACCATCCCTATGCACAAGAACAAATAAGACTTTAAAGTTACCAAAACTCAAGCCTCAATGACTTGGATGGTTGGATGTATTTTGTTTTCAATTCTAAACAGCCGGAATTTCAGGAATCTTCAGAGGTTAGGGTTAAAGTAAAATAAAAACATGAGTTGTCTGTGGCAGAGGAAAGAGAGCAAGCGAGGAAGAAGCCAAGAGGACCAAGACCAAGGAGAGAAGGATTTTGGTGGAGTGCTTCGATATTTTCGACATTAATATTTCACTTTTAAAAACATCGCTATTTTGATATCGATGTTTTTAATGAACGATGTTGCATCCATACTTCCGCTTGTCAATGTCATCAATGATAATAAATGTCATGTCGACTTGTGCGAATTTCAGTCAGCTGAAAAGTAATCGTATCGTGTGCAGAGCGCTCTTTGGTGTGCAGTGAAGTGCTGACGAAATAATAATACTCTGTTTATTTTACGAGAAAAGTAATCAAAACTACGCATTTAATAGTTTCGTGTTCAAGTACTTATTGTGAGATTTCCGCATTATACTGTTTCATCTCAGTGAAATAGTGTCGAAAGGTACTGATCACCGGTTACAGAAGTAAACATTTGTTATTCTTGAATATCTTTATGTGTGATGGGAGATAGGGATTGGAGACCGTTTATCTACGGCGGCCTTGCGTCGATCGTCGCCGAATTTGGTAAGGAAACTATCAATTTTCTTCCAGTTGAACATAACCTTAAAAATGTTATATCACCTGGAATACATAGATCTATACCTATTTTAAAACATAGTTTCTTTCTGCTAAATACTTATTGTATAACTTTGTAAATAGGTGGTGTAGATCCATTTACTGTTGTAAAGTTTGTCATTATTTGATACTGAGAGTGTAGTCTTAACCACATAGTTCTAAATAGAAGCTGAATAACACGGTGACCACTGGATTAAATGGTCTATAGACAATGATTTTATAAAGGAGATAGCCAAACTAAACATTCTTAGTGTAATGTTGAATCCTCAGTTAGCAATGAGTGCTTTGATGGTAGATCTACAGTCTTACAGACTTCCCAGAGATCTTCTGTTGATTTAATTTTAAAATCTTTAATAGCTTTTATAACAGCCTGGGGGTTTGTATGTTTAAACCTAAACTCCAAAGGGCATGCCGAAACATTATTTCCAAGTAAGGCAGCAGAAATCACAGGTGAAGAATTTAAAGCTTCAGTAGCTAACTAACTACTTAAAATATTGTATCTGAACACAATGTTCTCATTTCAATAATATTATTATTAAAAGTTTTATCTTCAGCCTCCTAGACCTTTGTATTATAATTAAGTATATCCAACTAGAAACAAAAGTGCTTATCTGATCAACAATTAATGAATTGCGGTGAAGATAACTCAAATGAGTATAGTATTTAACTTTCAATTTGAAAGATATACTCTAATTGATCACTGTTGCAGACCCATCATTAAGAACTAATGGATTAAAATGGCCTCAAATGACATATTAGATCAGACCTGCTATTTTGCTGCCTTTTTAACGGGGCACCGAGCTGTTTATACACAAAAACGCGCTTTTATAACGGTTGTTTGAAGTAGTAAACAATTAAATTAAAATCTCAGGAAATAAATTGGTATTATTGGCCATATATACTAGGCAGTATACAGGATGGAAACACGATTTGATAAAGTTGGCTCGATAGAATAAATTCACAAAGTTATCTCTAAAAAACACAACAAACGCTTAGTACGCCGTGAATACTTCGCGGAAGGTCATCAGTTTTTTAATAATAACAAAACTACATGTTTTATACAACGTATACGATTTACATTTTCAAAATGTGTATTTGTTTAACAATAAGAAGGAAATACCTAAATTCGCGCGAGTTTTGCCCATCATAAGCAGAGCCGCCGCGCCGCCCTCTTATCCGCTTTAGTCCGCCGTCGGCCATCGGACGGGGAGCTTGTGTCGCTTGCGCTTACGCACGGATTTAATAACGTAACGAAGAAAATTGTGTGAAAACTAATTGTAGCGTATTTGAAATTTATTTATTTATTTATTTTTATTTGAAATGGGGAACAAAGTAAAGAAATCAAGACAGAAGGGGTTGGCGAAAAACCAATGCTAAACGCTTGCATGAAGAAATGAAGTAAGTAAAATTCGTATACTTACCTACTTATTTACTAATTGCCTTACCAAGTGGTGTTATTTTTTTTATGGGGTATTTTAAAAAGAATTGAATTTATCTTTTAGAGCAAGAAAAGTACAGGCTGAGAATGTTGAAGACAGAAAGAATACTCCTGTTGCTTCGTAAGTATACTCAGTACAGTACCTACCTACTTTCTAGTATCTGGTGACACTAATTCATGCAGCCAAATGCATACTGAAGACTCGGTAAGTGCTCAGTATCAAGGTTCGATGACCGTCTTTGTGAATTTCGTAATTTTTTTCTATTAATTTCGAAATTTGGAAAATATGTTGTCGATCCGTGATTATGCACGGATCGGCAACATATTTTCCAAATCACGGATTAAATCTACTATGATTTGAATCATTCTGTATTATTTTTTTCTATTTATAGAGTAAATGTATCTCACTGCAAAATAAACTTGAACCATCTGATGCCGAGAGAGAAAGACAACTACAGATAGAAAATTTTGAGGATAAACAGAATACTGTGGCTTCGTAAGTATAATCTTCCTACCTACTTATTATACTCAGTTAATAAAAGTAAGTACATAGTTGTCACTTATCTATCTATTTACGATATTTTAAGAAATAGTTACGCTGGAAAATTCTTTATCTTTTTCTGTTTATAGGGTAAATGTACCAGTTGTTGGCACCTCACTACAAAACAAAGAGTCGTCTGATGAACTGGTGAGGTAAGCGCAAAAATAATAGGATGTGTCTAAGAAAACATTATAATAAATTAAGTACCACATTATCTTTATAACTTTCAATTTTCAGGGTAAATTTCATGGAAGCCACCGATTCCAAAATTTATCAAACTCTGGAATTGTAAGTTCAGAAACTAATTATTTTTATGAAATAAGTCTTACTTTCATCCCAAAACGGATTTGTTGATAATTCTAGAAATTGTAATTAAATCAAATGTTCTTTTTTATTATAGGATGCCAATTACACCGGAACAAAATTGTTGTCTTCCAGTGGAAGGAGAAATAGACAGTGACATGACTTACTCACACAGAGAAAATATTGCCATGAAGCAAGTCCGATATTGATTATTATTGTTGCTTGTGTCCTCATATTTTTTTATATGCGTGTGTACACATTGTTACAAATCAAGTTATACTACTCCAGTATAAGCTGATCTCGCATTGTATAGGATTTCTGTACAATGAGAGGTCAGCTTATACTGGAAATTTATAGGTTGATATGTAGCCGTGTGTACATTGTGCATAATATTTAGGTATACTGGGCAATATTTTTATCACTAGTACCCTAATTTTAACAGGTTGCTGTTCCCACAGTTGGGACACAGGCCTCCTCTCAGTGACAGGGCTAGAGGGTCGTAAATTACGACTCTCTAGCCCTGTCACGCAACGCGGGCCGCAATCCACTACGCGGGCCCAGTGCGTTGCGTGCGTTGGTGGATGTCATATGTCTACTAATTTTTTGTTCTAAGACGTGCCGGTTTCGTCACGATGTTTCCTTCACCGTTTTTGACAGCAGTGGTGATGAAATAATTTACACCTGTCTGGGCTCGAAGCTACGACCTGCAATTCTTAAGTCGCAGCCGTGACCTCTGGGCTACCACTGCTCCCTCCTCACAGGGCGCCCTCTATTATATTTTATAAATCCTTACAAAAATATTGATTGCTAACATAAATCTTCTTTTTTTTTTCATTTTAGTTTTCCGTTTGATGAAATACAGAAATTACAGACGCATGCTGCTGCAACTAGTACGCAAGACAATCCCAATGTAAGTAGTATTAGGTATGAATTTATCAACGTATCCTGAACCTATTGAGAAAAATAGGATATTTGTTTATTTGATTTAATATCATAATTTTTTCACCTTTTAGCATTCTACACATCATTCGCCAGCTGATTCAGATTCAGAAGAAAATTATTACACAATAGAACCAGAAGAAAAATTGGAAGAGATCAAAATAAGTGGAAATAGAGTTGTAGATTTTATGTATTTATTAGAACAGTTGCAAGAAATTTCACACACATTGGACATCGTACGAACAACATGTGCATAGAAACTGCCGCGTTCCGTATCGTTGAGTTGTGTAGGTACCTACAGTGTGTGATTCGCTAGTTTGACTGACTTGTTCGTGAATTGCAATCTGATTTAAACTGCAAACCGTTTTACTATTGCGCTATAACCAACACTACCCTTAGTACGCCCACTCAGTAATTAAAATATGCCTGATGCTAACGAGAGACAGACACACCTTCTCCGACAAGTACATTTGTGAAGTTCATTGAATATAGTTTATTCTTACACCCACTCAAATAGCTGTTTTTTTATTCAAATCTGTCAAATTAACCATCAAGTCACTAAATGGAATTAAAAGTCGAACCTTACGTACTAACGAAAGTAGTTTACTGAATCTACTTTGAAAAATAAATAATTTGAAATTGAAAATAAAAGGTCGACAACTGGGATTTTTACCCTACTTATTTAGCTGATAAGTTATTTTACGTTATTGAAATCACTTTTAAGTTTCTCTTGTACTTAGAAATTAGAATATTATCATAAAAGGTAACTAATTGAGTATTATTAGACTAAATACCTAATATTATTTTTTTATTGATCTGATCATAGATACTCATCTAACGACAGTAAATTATAAATTTTAAAAATTGTATATTTCCAATAAAAGTATTTGAAATCGTTTTTTTTTTGTTTAATTTTGTTTAATTTTGTAAATATTGGTAGCACCTCGCGAGTCGATCGGCGCACGGCTCGGCGCGAGCGGCGCGCGGTCGGCGCAGTGTTCTTATCTGTCTAGCCGTTCGCTCTCTTGCCGGTGTGCCTCACGCACACATACACGGAGCGCATAGAATACCTAAAATCGATTAGCGCTAGAAGCTCGGTGTGCCCTTAATATGTTTTATCATCAAGCATGATGGTTAAAAAACAATGAAAAAAAAGAGACAATAGGGCAAAATCATGCTCAGTGGAAAAGAAGGACAAGGAACACGTCCAACCCCAAGTAAATGGGAAAGCATGGTCTCGTAGGACGAAGAACAAGCATTATGGTTTAATTGTAAAAGTAAAAACCTTTTCTTTCCAGGTACATTCCCAATAGACACAACAAAGACCCGTCTCCAGATCCAGGGTCAGAAGATAGACCCTCGCCATGTGGAGCTCCGGTACACAGGTATGGTCGACTGCTTCGTCAAGACCTCGCAGCAGGAGGGAGTCAAGGCACTGTACTGCGGGTGAGCATTAAGCTTCTGCTCTGTTCCCATGCGTCCTAACCAAAAGCGATCGTTGCGCGAATATGCGACTCCGCGATCTTATACCCGAATAATTAGATTAAAAATAGAACCCATGGCTGAACGCTGACCCCTAAAATACAGGTCCAGGCCTAGTTTGGGGGATAGGATCAGATTTGTGGCAATACACTTTTGTGCTCTCTTATTTGTGACTGGCTTGTAACATATATTCTCAAGTGTCACAATTTTTTTTTTTTTAAATAATAATCACGAGGTGCACACGCGACTTGATTAATCGCGCGAGTATATTCATAAAAAGTCTTCTAATTTAAGCAATCGTCTCGGGAATACGCTATCGTTGCGATGATTTATTTTGTCTGTCGGCGCGACGACACTGCCCAAAACGGCGTGTTAGGATAATGGGTACGTTTGCCTAGGCTAAATCGATTGTCATAAACTGGCTTTGGAAGTAGTTGTAAATTACCAAACAACAAAACTCCAAAGCATTCCTCCATCCCTCCCTAGCATGTTTGCGTGGGACAGGGCAGGCTAAGGAAAACAATATTGCAGCATCTGATTTCCTCATTGCACTATAGTACACAATCAAAGGCAAGCTATTTATTATAAGCTTATATATTATTAAGCTTATGTTTGTTGTCTTATTATTGCTTTATAGTTGATTGCACTGATAATAGGTCGTCACAGAGTCCCCGCCTACAAAACAATTATGCTTGCATCACCCAGGGTAAACAACTTATGATAATTATAATTATATTAACAATGACTTCGTTTCCTTGATGATTTTTGCCTGTCTGTCTATTTGTTCAGGCTAAACTCCGAAAGGGCTGGACCGATTTTGAAGGGACATTCACTGGCATCTGCCAGGTCTGGTAGCTGATGTTATAAGGAGTATTATAGGCTACTTTTATTTCAGAAAAGGAATTAGGGTTCCGCGAAAAAATAACTCATGAAATCCAATATTCACGCCTAAACCGCTGTACGGATTTCGTTAAAATTTAGCAAGAAGATAGATGACAGCGTAGGGAAAAACATAGGGTACGTTTTGTCCCGGTAGCACGCTCCCGTGGGTAATTTCCGACATTCACGCGGGTGAAGCTAGTTATCAATATGCCTTTCTAGGGCGTAGGGCGTCCTTTTCCAGCGTTTCCACTCACAAAAGAACCAACCCCAGGACCACCTAAGAACATGAATACAACCTTTGCATATTTCCGTGGTTTGGGTGCTGATATTTTTCGGAGCCAATTTCTATGCTCCTACTTCCTAAGAAGTCTGCTATTCTGCAACCTGTCGCGTCCGAAAAGTTCATCAGTAGAACATAATAATAAGGGCTGATTAAAATCTGCCGATAGTAAAATACCAGTTCATATCAGTGACCCCTGGTATACCTCGATAAGTGGCCATTCATAAACCCGACACACTATTGTTGATGACTATCGCGTTGCGTGCAAACCACTACAATATCCAATAATATTGAATCATGCGATAAGCCTGCTAATGCGTGTGCTGTTTTGTCCCGGGTATTATCTTAGACGAAAACACGTAAACAAGGCAAATATCTTCCAGATGTGGTCACGTTAGAGTTATGAGCATGTTACGAAACGTAATTCTGTGCCAAGATGTCACCTCTTGTGTTTGAATGAATGTCCTTCAATTATAGAATAAAAAACAGTTGTCTTAAAATTAAAATTCGTAATTTTATTTCTCAATATTTTCCATGTTGTAACCAAGTACCTACATTTTATAGGCAATCCATAGATACCTACGTAGATAATGGTAGTTTTATTTCAATCGCATGATGGAAATATGTTGTTGATATGCAAATCTACCGAAATCGTGTTTGTCCTTCGTTAGCCATGACCTTATTTGCGAACGTTAAAGAAAGACCTATAAAATCGAAGTTATTAGGTAATTTTGACGACGCCCGCGACATCGCGGTGGCCAGAATGCCTATAAATAATTTGGGGCTTGCCCTAATGACTTCTGGTACAAACGTTTTTAGCTTGAATTCTACAAGAGAATAATGCGATGAGTCAGAAATTCAGGATTCTGTCTGGGTTATTAAATAAAGGCAGTCTGATGAATATCTACTTATCCGGCAGTTAATCCTGCGAGACAGCTAAAAATAATTGACAAACTGGCGTAGGAGCATTGCTGATCCCAGATTCCCGGGATCCCCCCTCCTTATATGCTGTGACCTTCGCACGACTCTCGACTACCCACATCAGACACACTGTCACCAAAGTCTTGAATTATTTTGGGCTTGCCAAAATATGCGCCTTTCGCACAATGCCGCAATAAAGAGAGTAAGTAAGTACATACTATAATATCATTTAACGTTGAAATAGTTTTATAAGTAAGGGAAATGTTTATATTGTATTTTTCGTAAACATTACAGCTCCTTAATTATTCTGCAGACTGCACGCTGTTGCCATGTCACCAAAAAGAAGCGATTTCTAATCGGTCAGATTAGAAATCGCGAAATGAGGAGAGATACTGCGCTTACTGCGCTATCTCATTATCAGAATAATTTTAACTATCTCACGTGTTATTTACCATTTATTTACCAGTTATGGTAATTTTAGCAAGCATACATACGTACCTACCATAATAATTTAGGTTACTTGCAAACTAGGGCACATATAATTAAAATAAGTGTTATCTAGAAGACGCGAAATTCACACAATAAACGTTGTAAGTACTATATTGTAATCTTGGCGAACATTCAAACGTAAAAAGCGGTTCTCTGAAATTGTATTTTTATTACTTCTAAAGCTTTGATTGCTATTACTCTTATTTAAACAATTAATCTTTATAAACCATTGTCAATGTTTTGTTTATCGTTAAACTCGCTAAACCTTTCAAGAGATGTTTGGGTCAAAAAGATATCGACTATCGCGGCGACTTTACGGGAATGTGGGAACAAAACGGGTAGCTTATCGGATAATTTTCGTATGTTCATGCCCGCGCCGCGCCGAAGTCTTGCCACTAATGGCCGTGGAGTTTCTTGCCGGCTCTTATCCATAGGAAACGACCAATTAGAACCGTGCACCTAGCTACTGACGTTTCATAAGTGCTCAATCAAATCATAATATTTTATTTTATATAAACCTACATGGTTTATATAAAATAAAATATTATGATTTGATTTGAATAAACCAGCGAGGCTCTGAATGTGAATCTCGTCATGTGACATAATAACCATCCAACATGCTTGCCAGCACGTAGGTCATGTCATGCGTCATTTGTTTAACTTGCCTTGCTATACGGTTAGCAATGACTTATGTTATAAAGGGAAGCAAAGCATGGGAAGTAGGGGTAAAATGTAAACAGATAACACTTTAGGTATTATTTTATACATATCTTTACTTTCATCGCTGCAACGTGTAATTGCATAGCTGCAATAAAAAAAAACACAAATAAACTAAATCCTTTGTAGGATTTAGTTTAGTTGGATAATCGTCATTTCTTCTTTTACTACCGATAGTTTTGTAGCTGTTACATTATCATTCACTCATCCCTCACACGATCCATCGTATCCTGTCTTTGTCTTCCTCTGTCTCTCCTTCTTAGAGACTAGAGATATACACTGATATACATATATTTATTCTCCTGCCCTTATCCCAATTTATTTGGGGTCTACGCAACATGTCTTTTTCTTCCATACTTCTATATTAGTCAATCATACTTCTCGGTACTCACCCCCTTTTCTAACCAAATCATCATTCACACAGTCCATCCATCGTTTCTTTGGTCTTCCCCTACTCTTATAGCCTTCGACATTCGTACTCAAAACTTTCCTCATTTCTCCGTATCATATGCCCATGCCATGACAACCGATTTCCACATACCTTTTCAGTTACCTAAGAGATAGATACATATTTGATTTAACACCGATTTTCGTATTTATGTAAGTTTCTGTTGTGTCCCCAGCATCTGGCCAGCAGTCCTCCGCCAAGCGACATACGGCACGATAAAGTTCGGCACCTACTACTCCCTGAAGAAGTGGATAGCGCAGCACCGGGTGGATGGAGGGTCGATAGAGCACGTGCCCACGAACACGTTCTGTGCGGCCTTCGCTGGAGGCTTGTCCAGTGCCATCGCCAACCCCACAGATGTGCTTAAAGTGCGGATGCAGGTTAGTTGACATGGTATGTTGGTTATTGATGTGTAGTTGTGTCCTTATTGAAGTTTATTTTTTCAAAGAGATTTGAATCCTGGCAGAGATTTGAATAATGTATCATTGCAACCAAAGATTTATAGATTCTTTCATTCATTTACTTATGTCTTTTTTTAGGAAGTTGTATTAGTATAGAAACCATTTTTTTTTTTAATTTGAAAGAGATTGCGTACCAACTTTCTGCAACAGAAATAGTTCATAACTTTCACCTTATTTTATTTCCGCAAACGTTTATTTTCACGACTTCAGTTGATATACACTTCTGGACACATCTATTGGCCCACCTTGTATTTTCAGTTTCGTTTGGTCCTAGCTAAAATTTTATATTAGGTCGAGCAAAAAGTTTTTATGCAGTTTTGAACCTGGCACATTCACAATTTCATTCAATAGTCTTTTTTTGAATTTCGAACGCAGAATTTAAAGAAACAAAAGACAATTTGGAGCCTGTTTGTTGATATCAAACAATCGAATACTAAGAAAACTTGGTTTTATTGGTTTACTTGGATTTAATTCTTGAAAAAGTGATTGATATCTTTGGTTTTGCAACAAACATTACTTATTCTTAACATTAAGGTGAGGTTCTATCAATAATCTATGGATACTTCACCTGAAGTCACCGCCCAAGCTGTGGCACTTATTCAGGCCGGACACAGCCAAAGAAACGTGAGTGCTCAACTTAATTTAAGTCGATCTGCGGTCCGAAATGTTTATCGGAGGTACCTAGAGACTGGCGGCTTTGTTCGTCGCCAAGGAAGGCCACGATCTCGGGTCACAACTGAAAGGCAGGATCGATTCATCGTGACGACCAGCTTGAGAAATCGTCACCTTACCTCCATTGAGATACAAAACCAACTTCGCGACTTCCACGGAGTATCTGTGAGCGCTCGAACTGTTCGGAGAAGGTTAAAAGAACGCGATATGGTACCACACAAGCCAGCTAATGAGCCCAAACTAACGCGAGCCCACCGAACAGCGCGCCTTCATTTCGCACGCAGTCATTTAAATTGGACACAGCAAGATTGGAGCCGTGTACTCTTTTCTGATGAGTCTAAAATTGTGTTACATGGCAATGATGGAAGGAAGAAGGTCTACCGACGTAAGGGAGAGCGTTTCGCACAATGCTGCTTTGAAGAGAGGGTTGCTTATGGCGGTGGCTCATGGACTGTCTGGGGCGGTATATCCGCGAGCGGCAAAACTCAACTTGAGGTTGTTACAGGACCACGGCTGCCAACATTAAATGCTGAAAGGTACATTCGTGAGTGCTTAGAACCTCACGTGATACCATACGCGGACTATGTGGGCCCAAATTTCCTTTTTATGCATGATAATGCAAGAGCCCATGCGGCCGGCATCGTCAGGGAATATCTTCGGGATGTGAACATCACAGTTATGGACTGGCCAGCCAGAAGCCCAGACATGAACCCCATTGAGCACATGTGGGACGAGCTAAAAAGACGTGTTAGGGCTCGTCAGCCAGTTGCCCAGACGATGCAGGAGTTGAAAACTGCCATAGAAGAGGAATGGGAGATGATCCCTCAAAATTTCATAGAGCGGTTGATAAACTCTATGCCTAATCGTATGAGAGCTGTGGTAGATGCCCATGGAGGCAATACGCGTTATTAAATTAAACCTTTATTTGATAAAACATGTTTTTTATTCAAAAATCAATTGCCTTTAACAAGGCGCATATCCGACTTGTTAGGCGTAGCTCCATGTCGTATGGTATTCTGAATTCAAATTTAAAACAATACGATCGAAAAAGATGGTAAAATGTATCAGGTTTAAAACTGCATCAACAGTTTTTGTTCAATCTAGCAATCATATTTCGGTAGGGGCCATCGAAACCTAAACTCTAAGGTGGGCCAATAGATGTGTCCAGAAGTGTACTTAACATTTTCTTTATCATGATATCATAAAAGAATACATCAATCACAATAATAGTGTCTTCCCAGGTAGGCGACGAAAAACGCAATCTAGTCCGATGCTTCATAGAGATATACCACCTGGAAGGTATCCGCGGCCTGTGGCGCGGCGTGGGCCCCACGTCGCAGCGCGCGGCCGTCATCGCGGCGGTGGAGCTGCCGGTGTACGACGCGTGCAAGAAGCGCCTCACCGTGCCCCTGGGAGACTCGCCACTCAACCACTTCGCGTCAAGCTTGCTGGCTAGTCTCGGCAGTGCTGTGGCCAGTACGCCGCTTGATGTCATCAGGGTATGGTCTCTTCAACTCGTGTCCTACTCGGGTGCTGGCCTAATACCAATTATTATAATTGTAGCCCAAACTCGTACTAATAGATCTCATGTCAGTCTCGGATGTCAACAGCAGTAGATGACTATAAATATTTTTGGAAATAGCTTGTGCCAAGAGATTATTAAAAGCCGTTTAATAATTGACTGCTTCTATGTTCAAGAAGTATAGAAAGTTGTTTTAATTCCGTGTTTCACTGATAAGTTACTAAGTCTTGTTATTATGTGTTCCAGACAAGACTAATGAACCAAAGAAAACTGAAGGGCGAGGTGACGAGATCAACCGAGACGATATACAGAGGAACAGTAGACTGCTTATTACAGGTATGTATCTCCATCTAGGTTCAAATCACCCATTTCAATTGGCTTTCCAGAATTTGACGACGCGTTGTGTTACACTTGAAATGATACTGTATGACACAGGGTATAAAGCTCACATTTCTATGCGTTACTTTTTCGAGTTGCTTGGATGTGTTGATGCCATAACTGGGTTCGAAAAAGGGGGTTCTAGGTTCCCAAATCGGGCTCCATTCAAAATATCTTAAACCCGCCTTCTTTGACCTATAGAATAGAATAGAATAATATTTATTTGCTTAAAAACATGATATAAAAAGATGGTAAAATACAAAATAACAATAGCATACATATTTTTGCTTAACAGTTATAAGCATACAAATCACAAGCATATTATTTTAACATTTATTGTCAAAGAAGTCTTTAACACTATGACTACACAAACATTCATGCAATTTATTTTTTAATAATCTCATGTTTACGGTCTTGAGACTACTCGGTATCTTATTATATATACGTACACACATGAATGATGACATAGATATACAACTTTTATTATATTTAGCTAGTCTCGGAAGGATATCCAGTACGAGCTTGTGGGGGTCTCGTCAGTTACGAGGATATAAATCATCTGCATTACTAAACAATTCTTCATGCTTCCTCACAAACATACGTGATTCATATATGTAAAGAAACAGTAGCGGCAACAAGCCAAGCTTTTTAAATATTGGCCTACAGGATTCGTCAGGTCGAAGCCCGTTTATTGCTCTAATGCATTTTATTTGTGCAATAAATGCTCTATTTTGATCTGTATTATCACCCCACATTATCAAGCCATAGCAGAGCACCGATTCAACGTATGCATGGTAGGACGATATTGCCGTTTTAACGTTTGTTATCATCTCTGACTTTTTTAAGTGCATATACGAACTTATTTATTCGTTTGGAGACGGTATCAATATGTCCTTTCTAATATATGTCTTGATATAAAGTTATGCCTAGAAATTTAGTTTGCGTCACTTCATCCATTTTATGCATATTCATTTTAACATTGTATTTAGCATTATTAGACTTAATTAAATTGTATATAAACTGATTTTTTAAGATTTATTGATAAATGATTTCTATTTAGATATTCAATTAGACTTTCAATAGTGTTTGTAATATCAGTCTCATGATCTTCAATCGTGTTATTTTTCCTATCAGTTGTTACAATAATAGAAATGTCATCAGCAAACAATGTACATTTATGGTTGGTTATATTAATTATAGAATTTATGTATAAAAGGAATAAAATTGGACCTAACACATTTCTTTGTGGGACGCCGTATCTGTTGAACTTGAGTTCGGATGAGTGTGGTATCGTGTCGTTATTTCTGTCCACTTTTGTAATGGTAACCCGCTGTCGTCTGTTATTTAGGTATGTCGAAATCCACTGAAGCACTATGCCTCTAATTCCAATTGCCTCCAGTTTCTGAAGGAGCAGGTCATGAGACACTAGGTTAAATGCTTTAGATAAATCGAAGAACAAAACTGTAGTAAGACGGTTTTGATTAATATTCGTCAATATATTTTTTGTAAGAGTGAAGATAGCTAGTGTTGTGGATTTATTTTTTTGGAAGCCGAACTGTTCTTTCTTAATTATGTTAAAATATATTATATTTATATATTGTGGCAAATAAAGAGTTAGTTCATTAATTCAACCCTTTACCTGTACCCTCAGACAGTCCGCAGCGAGGGTTTCCTGGCGCTGTACAAGGGCTTCATCCCCACGTGGCTGCGCATGGGCCCCTGGAACGTCATATTTTTCCTGTCGTATGAGCAGCTCAAGCAGATGTACTGAACACCCAGCTGTTGGGAATGGTTTAGACTTTGCTTGAGATGGTGATAAAGTAGGTACGGTCTTACTTGTTGATATAATTATCTATTTTGAACACTTGATTTACGAAAACTGCTCTTACTGCTACAAAATAAAGAAGCTGCCGATGCAATGTCACCATGAATGTTTGTGTCGAGTGTGTCTGTACCTTTTTATACTCGTGAATATTTATAACGTAGAAAGCTTGGGAAATCGATAATTGGATCGTTCAAATGACAGAACCAAAACAGTATAGATAGAATCGATCCAACATGTTATAGGAAAAAGTATTATGACCCATTAGAAAGCCCAACCCATAGTCATTCTAAAAATGCTTATAGTTTGTTATTATATTTCCAGATCACCATTGTGCAGATGAATCGAGATCTGGGCAGCATGATAATATGAGTGAGCTTATATTACGTAGTTGTAGCTACTGTCAATACATCTACCACAAAAATAATTATTAATTTCAACAAAAACTCTTTGTTATCAGCATTCTACTGCATATTAAACTAGTAAGACAAAATGTAGAATTGAGAGCACATAATTTTTAATATTTAGTAGGAGTAACCTAACGAATGAATTGTGGGCATAGCGAGAATCTTAATTATAAAACATTTTGTTCATAGAATGCTACCACAAACTTGTGAGTTTACCGAAATAGTACCATAATAGAGCAGCTTAAACGTAAGTGTTATGTAAACGAAATAAATGAGCTTTTGTAGGTTATTTTATGTTAAAATCTTACGAAACTCCGTTTATTTGTTGTAGTTCCTTCTTAGATGTAAGTTCACATCTTGTGATAAGTTGAGTTGTGTTATAAGAACTTGTATAATACTGTAAAATTAATCAAATTAAATATTGGTGTTGCAAAGGTTCAGCTGGCAGGTTCAGTAGCGGATTCTACTAAGCAACAGAAAAATTGCGATTACGATTATAAATAGTCAATTTCAAAACTAGTAACATACACTCAACTTATAGTCGTTAAGCGTAGTATACACTGATTCTGTAAAACTTTTACGTGTTGATGCTAAATAACTATTGTAAAAACACATTAAATCTGCGATACATATTTTCTACGCGCGTTAATGTACAACTTTTGTAACATAATTCTCTTGCATTTTAGGGGTTTGCGCGAGTGTTGCGCCTACGCATGAATGTGTGCGTTAACGTTACTCAGGAAAGAAAATGAACGCAAAATGTATGTCATTTAAATAAAAGCTTGTGTCTTATTAACTTTGTAATGTTATGGTTGTGTGGAATGGTAATGGAATATTGTGAAATATTGAGTAAGTATAGTCATTGCAGTCAAAATGCTGAAAGTCTGAAACCTGGTCTAACCTACCCTCTTATTTATGAAAACTTGTCATTTATAAACTCTATACATTTGAAGCATTTTGGTATTAATGAGTGGGGGTTTTACCATCTCCGGACAATAGTTGACCACTTTTCACCCTTATTCACATAGTAATAAGGTGAAAATTGGTTAACAGTTCGTGTCCGCGATGGTACAGAATCCAGGCGTGAATAGACATTTCGAGCTTTAGAAAGAGACGTCCACATATGTGACAAAGACGCTCTAAGCCGAACTTTTTCTATATTCGAGGTGCCATAGTAACGCTTGAGCACTGTTTAGTTGTTAATTAATTTACTTTTAAGAGGTGACTTCTAGTAGGTAATTGGTTTGTGAACGCGTGATGGCAGCCACATCGTGTAATTTACTGATATTTAGCCTCATCTTGTTAGACTGGAAGCTGACCGACACAGTTGGTGAAAGGCTAGGCGGATGATGATGATGAATGGTGATGACAGTAAATGATGACATATCATGTGAGATTGAGATTAAAGCACACAGTGCTGACTTTTAGACGAATATTAATGTTAATCTAAAATCGTTTTTGTACAGTTATTTTTTTAATGTGTTGATTTTGCGCTGTGGGCTATTTCGACCATATTCATAGTTTATGGTGTTTATGGATGTTTCAATTTCCTCATTGCGTTTTCATCGAAAAGTAATGTTAAACTATTGTGGAAGAGCCAATGTTCTTCCGTGTTTGTGTACCAAATCAAAACTTATAGATGATTGGACTTAAAATAGAGATGTCCAAGAGGCTTTTCAAACAACTGTCACAGTTGTTTGGTAAGAGTTTTTAAGCATTTAAAATACGGAGTGAAATTAAATTAGCTAGCGAAACTCCGCAGATTTGATGGGTATCGATATCAAAACATGATAAAATAAAAATGAGTTGATTATTCTTTTCTTGAAGTATGAATTGATAAAATCAGTTTTTTTTTGTAATATCTTTTTAGATGTTGAACCCCACCACGTCTGTGAAGTAAACACAGAAGTTAACACAAAACAATCTATAATATATTTCAAATAACTACACTGCGGTTGATGACCCCAAAAAAAAAACTCATCAAATTAATTTCCTTTTTGTTTTATCATTCTTAGATATCGATACCAATTACGTCTGTGCAGTTACGCTAGTTAATGTAATTTGACCCTGTATATCTATGAATATGGTAGATGGCATTTTGAAACTTCTCAATAGTTCTAAGAGAGGGACAAGTTGAACTTTGTAAAATGTTTGTAAACGAAGCTATGTAGTTTGTAAGTAGAAAATTTTGTATATATTTATATGACTATGTAGAACTTTATTTTTGAAAGTAACTTTCAATACCGCATTTTTCTAAGATCTACAAGTAAGAAGGAAGTTTAAAAGGATAAAAGGATTTAGAGTTAAATGTGAATCGTCAGTCTTCACACGCGTCTTTCTCCGGTTTTATGACTTCCAGGTTAGGGTGGGTACGTGTACATAGGCGAACGCGCGTTTGGCTAGGCTTGAATACTCTTGGCCGCATTTTAGCACGGCTATTCACAAACTTTCGACAGGTGGTCCAATAAAACATTACACATTTCGAATTACTAATTTACCTTGTTCCCGACAGCAAATAGCTGTCTGAAGATGTCGTCTGTTTGATTTAAACTGACACAATTTTCGGGTTTTGGACCTGTGAACCAGTCTTTAGAGGCTCTTGATAATTTATGTTCGATTCGGCACGGAAGTGTATCGGTTGTGAACAGCTATGCAGAAGCGTTTCTTCTTCCGTGGGTAAGCTGCTCGCGGCCATTGTAAGCGTCCAAATACTTGTGCTTAGTTCAGACGTCTCGCGTTCATCTATGTATTCGAACTACAACTGCAGTAATATATTATTGCATGTTTTTACTAATAGAAATAACTATTAGTATTCGTTATGAACCTCTGTCACAGGATCTTTAGACTATTTGTTATTCTAAATGAATGTTCATGTCGCTTAAGAAAATGTTCGTATGTTTGTGTCGTGTGAAACATAGAAATAGAAGCTTACTGTGAAGTGTGAATATAATATATACATATATATATAACACTAGGTACAAAGAATTAGCCAAATTAATATAATCCAAATATACACACTTGTATAGTATTCTGTGGTTTTATTTTAACTTTATTACAGGTTCCGGTAATGGAATCAGATAGGAATTCGGGTTAAAGTAAAATTCTAAGATTTAAAATACAATTGCTTTTCTAAATATTTGGAAAACACCCACGACTTATATTGAGAATGTTAGGAGAAATCATTCCTCGTGTAAAACTTTAACTACTAAATTATACACAACTAGCAGCGCCCCGCGGTTTCATCCGCATAAGTGTCGATCCCGTGGGAATATCGGGATAAAAAGTATCCTATGTGTTATTCTGATGTATAAGCTACATATATTTCTGTAAAGTTTCATGACAAATCCGTTCAGTAGTTTTTGCGTGAAAGAGTAACAAACATCCATCCATCCATCCATCCTCACAAACTTTCGCGTTTATATTTTGAAAAAAAAAATGGGAGATAGGTAGGTATAGACCTTCAAAGCTCTTTGTTTTATAAATAACACGTTGAATTAGATATTTTTTGGCGCACCTATTCAATTTCATCCTATATGGATCCGGATTCGCAGTTAATCTATCGCCCTGTCGGATTATAAAATTCTTGTCTGATAATATGATGGTACACACGGCTACACATCAAACTATATTTTTCCAGTTTTTGCTGACCTCGCGTTGTAAAGGTTTTTCGTACAATCAGAAGTCAGCTTATACTGGTTATGTATAGCTTGATGTGTAGCCGTGCGTAGGTACAGTCAGCGACAAACGTTCGCATTTTAATTATTGTTTTATCACTCGTTATTAAGCTTGTTGTTATGTTATGTTTTACCCTGTTTTGTGGTTTTGATAATGAATTTCTTGGAACTGACTGTGGTCGCTGACTGACCTATGCGATACCTACACACGCCTATGTAAAATAAATTATATTTATTAAAAGTAATTCCGCTGCCAAGTTTCTAAAGGATTTTTTTTTCTTATTAATTAGATACACCAACAGCAATACATTATAAGGAATTAATAGAAAACAATAACAACGTAAAAGTGCTCGTGTATGCAAACTATAGTCTATTCAAACTAATGTTTCATATTGATGTTATTTCAAGTTAAACGAATATCAACTTTATTATATTGGTAATTAAGTTGATTTCAGAGTGACTAGCACTATTGAAAAGCTATAAAAATGTTTGAATCTGTAGTGTAAACTGAACTTTATTGTGTAGGAATTAAAGTTATTTTTCCATAAACTCATATTTGTTTACATTTTTGGCTAATAAATCGCGAATGTAGATTACATTAGCTGCAATCGGAAGTTTAAAAAAAAAAACAAAAATTATTTAATTTAATTTATTTCAAATAAAAGAATTACATTAATTTATATCTTAAATTATCCTAAGTGCCTATTCAAAGTAAGGATATGGAATGGAATTTGCTTGCTTCCATTAACTCGAAAATGGGTATATATAATCTTTAAGTCAAAAAAATGGAAACACAAAATACAAAACAAAAAAAAAAAAAACAAAAATATTTATTACTTCTCAAACATTATGTCATTCATAAACTGAGGCAGCCCCAGTAAGTTACAATAGTACTTGTGTCGGAGCTGTCTCGCTCTTCCCTTAAGAGGTATCCTAACAATGAAAATTAAGTTAAAGAACTGAATAAAAATACAATTGAATAAGAAATGAAATTAAATAAATTATAGTTAATTCATTAATTAAGCAGCTCCCCATGTGTGAGGAGTGCACGTATTTGTGTGGGAATAGGTGTGTATTTGTGTGCGTGTGTGTGATTTTTGCGTGTGTATGTATAATTATCCACTTATCTAGCATGTTAGCCTACCCTGATCAGAATGTTTTCTGTTTCTTCATAAGTTAGAGATCTTAACCAATCACCGGTGTCGGTTCTTTTACAATCGTATAACCGCATGGGATATATTTCACACTTAAAATTCAGTTTATTATAGATGTATATGAAACATACCAAACGTTTTTTTAAAAACAAGCCTAGTCATGATGAAAAAGGAGGACAGTTTATTTGGCAAATCTTAGTTTAACTTAAAAAATGGCCTGAGTACTTATTTCTCTAAATAATGATCATAAACATTAACTTTCGAAAACTACCTTTCAGTGGGAAGTGGAGAGGGTGTTGAATTGTTTTAAGGAAAGTACGAAACTCACGCGGAAGAAGTCGCGGGCAAAGTGCTAGTTTAAAGAATAAACCATTAAAACATTTCCTCTGGCCGCAGCCCTTTTATTCCCACATACATATTATGTAGATATACACACTATAAGTTGGCTAAACAAAATAAGTTGTGTGCGATAACAGTACGTACCTACTTAATTATTTATTTCTGTTGCTGTAGTAGTAACTATGCAGAAATAACATTTTCTCAATATCCTTGAACTCCAACGAAGTTCTTCGTTCATTATAATTAATATAATTCCGATCATTTTTCTTCCAAAGAAAATCTCCAGAAGTGGTTTTTACAGGTATTGCGGTCGCAGGAATACATAAGTATTTTTGAGACGTTATATATAAATTGGCTGGATTGTGTTTATATAAATTATTGTACTGTTCCCAATATTGAAAGGGGTCTTTGCTTTGATCCGGCGGTGCAGCAACGTATCTTTCCACGTCGGAACGTACTTGCGACATTATTTTTTCACCCGTTGAAGCGCCCAAAAGATTTCTTTTTTCTTCTGATTGGTTGCTAGAAGTTGAAGGAATTGGATTCTGTTGAGTGCATGTTGAATTTACACATTCATTAAATTCGTTTATAATATCCTTCTCCACGGATTCTGCTTTTTCTTGTGTAAAATAGGCTTTTTTATATCTGGGATCCAGAAATGTTGCATGTGTAGTTGGGTAACATTCGTAGTTATTAAAAATTTTATCAATTTTCCTAAGAAGTTCTTGCTTAATTTGTGCTGCCAAAGCAGTACGTGTAGAGCACTCGTTTATTTTTGATTTCACATTAGTAAGTTGAGGTAAAATACAAGATAAGGTGACATATTGCTCGCTAGACAACGTGTTATAAAACTCTTCAAATGGTTTTAACATTTTTACGCACTCACTGTGTATTCTTCTTTCATTCGCGTTAAAGTCGCCAGCGTTGTTTTCACTTATATCTTTTAGCATATTATACAAGTAATACCAACTGAAGGGTTCGTCTTTCTTTTTACTTTTTGTTGACTCAGAATTACCTTTGTTGTACTTCCTTTCAAATTCTTTAAATCGTAAATAATTTAAAACATCTTCAATTGCGCAGTTAATTGTAGCAGTTGCACAAGTTACGTGTGGTACGTTGAAATCATCTGTTACTGCTTGTTTAAGAAGCATTTCATTCTTTCCGGTATTACTAATAAAACACACCATTTTTTTGAAAACCCCCCATTTGACTAATTCCTTCCTAAAAGCATTGGCGATGTTTTTTTCTAACCGAAAATTTGCCTCCATTGTAAACAAATTCTGAGAGACATGTTTTCCGTGCTGAACAAAATGTATTGTTGCAGTCAACATATTACGATATCTTCTAACGGGGTCGGGCCACTTCCAGGTGTCAATTGAGATCGCCACATGATGGACCGAATCCAAGGTTTTCATCAGGACCTTTTTCGCTCTGTTGTATTGTTCAGGAATTAGTTCTTCAGAGAATGTCTTCATGGATGGCAAGCTATAATTTGGTATATTTTTTTTAATAAATTCTCGGAAGCCGCTACCTTTAAGTATGTAATACGGTCCCAAATCCACGCAAAACATTTTTACCAATTGTGTGTCTTTATTCGCTTCTTGCTTTGAATCCGTTTTTGTGATAATCTTTGACCGTTTACGACACGTGGCATCGTCAGTCAGATCATTTTCACTATCTTCCGCCATTATATCGTTTCCACTGATGTCTATGTCACTGGTATTGTAATTATATTGTTGTGATCAATTTTAGAAAGCTGCACTAAATACTTCTCACGTTGATGGGCTAGGATTAAAGACAAGAGATTAATTATTCTCACAATAGAAACAATAACGGATACACTTGCTGATGGTCGAACAAAACAGGAGATGGTTCACTGTTCAGAGTTTCGCAACAAACTGTTAATGTAGTGTGCATACGTGCAGTGTGTATCAGAGAGCTAAGTTTGAACTTGTAACCTTTTTCCTTATCACTACAGTTTCCTGTTTTTTTTGTATCGAATGACTGATTCAAGTAGGTATTGTATACATAATTAGCCTATAATGTTCCTACTGCTGGGACAGAGGCCTCTCTTCGAGGAGGAGTAGTGGGCTGTAATCTAACACGCGGGCCCAGTGCGTGTTGGTAGATGTCACGTGTCTTCGAATTTTTGGTTCTAGGACATGCCGGTTTCTTCACGATGTTTTCCTTCACAGTTTGAGAGCTTTCGTGACGAAATTATTTACACAAAGTAAAGCGCCTGCTTGGGTTCGAAGTTTCGAACCCACGACCTACAACTCGTACACACGGCGACACATCAAGCGATACATTTCCAGTTTTAGTTGCCCTCGCATTGTGTAGAACAACAACAAGCAGAAGTGCCTTCTCAGTGTATTTATGAAAAACTTTTATATGCCCACTAGCAATTTGCCCGTGACTTCGTCCGCGTGAGTTTCGTACTTTGCTCAAAAAAATTTAACACCCTCTCCATCTCCCTTTGAAAGGTAGTTTTTGAAAAGTAATGTTTATGATATTTATTTAGAGAAATATTAGTATTGAGGCATTTTTTAAGTTAAACTACTTATGATTTTTTAAATAAACTGTCCTCCCTTTTCACCACGACTAGGCTCGTTTTAAAAAACACGTTTGGTACGTTTCCATTTTTAAAACTTAAAGATTATTTATACCCATTTTCGAGTTAATGGAAGCAAGCAGTAAAATCTATCCCTTAAACTTTAGTACTTACCCTTTTCCACCCCGCCCCGGTAGGAGTCGATTTTTGGAAAACTCTAAAACACATACTTTTTTATTTTAAGTATTAGTGCCGAGTTTCGAGTTAGCGTGTAAAATTTTATTAACCTACTAGCTTCTGCCCGCGGCTTCGCCCGCGTGGATGTCGGAAATTATCGCACGGGAACATGCTACCGAAACAAAAAGTAGCCTATATAGCCTATTAAGGCATTAAGTCAGCCTTTGTACCTTTTTTGTATGCAAAAAGTTTAAATAATTAAATCTATGTTACTCCATAACATCAGCTATCTGCCAGTGAAAGTCCCGTCAGAACCGGTCCAGCCGTTTCGAAGATTAGCCGCAACAAACAGACAAACAAAAATAAAAAAAAATGTTTTTTATATAAGTACTTAGCGTGTATATCTTCATTTTCATACGAATTTAGTCAAATCTGTTATTTTTTTAAGACCCCACTTCACTCTTCAAAAGGTAGTTGTTTGTGAAAATAATGATTAAGATCTCATAATTCATTCATTTCTGAATGAATTATTATTATTATGATTTATTATACTTATGATGAAATATTATAGTATCTTAGCCGTGTGCAGCGCCCCTTAGTGAACTCCACTGCGGGTGACGTAACCTACGACAAACTTATTATTTGCGGTTGGTACAGTAATCGGATCTAGGGATCGAACCGCAAAATTAAGTTTGTTTTTTATTGTATATACTTTTCTAGGATATAAAGTACCCAGTGTGGTGCCCAGGATATTAAAGAATAATTATACCAAGTTTCATCGTAATCGAACCGTTAGTTTTTGCGTGATGCCTGAACAAACAGACAGACAGACAAACATTTTTTTAATCACATTTTTGGGTTCGGTGTCGGTCTAGTAACACCCCCTGCCATTTATTTTTTTGATATTTTCAATGTACAGAATTTTCACTTCTATAGATTTATTATAAGTATAGATTTATAGGCACTTTTAAATTGTCAAAATTAAATAGTCGGTCAGTTAGTCAGAAAGTTGAAGCTAGTTGCCCAATCCAAAACGTAAATCTGTTTGAAGAAGAACGGGCATAGAAACTCTAAGGACACTCTTTTAAATCAAGATATTATAAAATCCTGGGTACATTATTCTTGTTGCTTCTTGAGAGCAATGTAAAAACAAAGGAAGGCAATCTATCTCACTTAATCAACGCACAGCCTAAACCGCTGGTTCTAGAGACATGTTTAGAGGGTGTACTCGTATTTTTCGTGAAGAGTAGGTATCCACTAAGAAAGGGTTTTTCGAAATTCCACCCATAAGAGGGTGAAATGGGGGGATTTTGTTTGTATGAAAAATCTTATTCCTTGAGTTAATAAACTTGAAACTTGGCACGAATACTTGGTTAAGTATTCGTGCCAAGTTTCAAATACTTAACCAAGCACGAATACTTAACCAAGTAAATTATGATTCAGTCAACTAGGGGTCAAAACTGGATGGCAAAAAATTAAAATTTTGCTATTAAAGACCTTTTATTTCTGAGATTACGTAAGTTTTGCAAGCATTTTTTTATACAGAGTTGATACGACAGAGGGGCAAAAAATTACACTACGTGTAATAGGTACGTGTTTAGTATTAATTCGATACGGTATAAAAATAAAAAGCGCCAAAAATGAGAAAATATTTTTTTCAAACAAACTAAATAGCTTACAAATTAGAATAAAACGTAACCACTCTTTGTAAAGAAATTTGACTGACCTTTAGTTGACTAGGTAACAGAGAGGCAACGTCGCGCGCGCGCCGGCGAGCGCGGCGTGTGTTGTCTCGTGTCGAGGCGGGCGGCTGCGGAAGGCGGGAGAGACACGCTCGTGTCGAGGCGGGCGGCCGGCGGGAGAGACACGCTCGTGTCGAGGCGGGCGGCCGGCGGGAGAGACACGCTCGTGTCGAGGCGGGCGGCCGGCGGGAGAGACACGCTCGTGTCGAGGCGGGCGGCCGGCGGGAGAGACACGCTCGTGTCGAGGCGGGCGGCTGGCGGGAGAGACACGCTCGTGTCGAGGCGGGCGGCCGGCGGCGGCGGCGCGCGGCGCACATAGGGGTATGTATTTCATTAATCTAGCCGGCCAAAAATATTTGTGCGGGTTTTTTTATTTAAAATGACGGAAATAAAACAAGCAAAATATATACAGACAAAAAGTTTTATTATTTCTTAAAAAAAGCAGCAAAACAAAAATACAATAAAAAAAATGCTGAAAATAGGCCATTATTTCCACATTCTTACAAATACTTATCTACATTACACCATGTATTTACATAATCTTACATACACACACTATACAATATGTAACAAAAACCCTGTCCGATCCTTAAGAGTATTATTCGGCATCGTACTGCGTACACATATGCGTAATCATTTAATGGATTTGAGATTATTATTTTTCCCCAGTGAATATCATTAAATTAAAATAAAAAATAAAAACTGACCAAAGGCAACACTGATCGCTCGACAAAGTTCACGTCTTACTACCTACAGTTTTGTGTCAAAGAAGCCGCCCGTGTCATTAACCGCGCTTTGTCGCGTGCCGCCAAACATACCTACATTACGCGCGGTGCGCGTAGGTATCAGCTGATATTGTTTTGTAGGCATAGTAATCCGGATTTCAGATACTCTCTGTATTTTGTGTTTTTGACTTAATTCTGTTTATCAAGAAACAATTAATTGAATTAAATGTAGCCCTGATAAGGGCTTTTTTTTAAATGTGATGTGCTTCTGGCAATGTACTTACCGACTCCAGGTGTTAGTTTATTAAAACGTTCACTTGTTGTTGTTGCATACTTCGGCGATCATGCTCCACATGTCCACCTCCAACACTAATACACATTCGACACCTTTTTGCTAAATTTACAAAAAAAACACACAAACACATTTACAAAATTCCATTCTTGGTTCGTAATCAGTGGGCAGAAGGGATTGAACCCGCCGGTAGTGATAAGGGTGCTGACCATCTCCCTTCAGCACACTCCAAACCGCACTGTGGTTTGTGTCTAATCGTCGCGCAACAGAGCGTGTGCTTTGCGTGGGGTCCGCGGCAAACATATCCAGCACTTGTTCCTCAATTTCCTCGTTGCGCTCTCGTGGTCTTCCAGCATCAGTGACTTGCGACTCGTGCCCATGAACACTGCCTGTGGTGTATACACCGTTATGCAGGCGTTGGAACGCACGCTCCGACGGTACTGTCACACCTGGTCTATTAGCGAAACGCACCTCGTACCTACGTATTACGCGCAGCTGCATAATTGCAGTCGGTCTTGCCTAAGCACATCAACATATTAAAATATTCCTGATTAGAATACGACATTGTTCGCGAAACGACAGCGCTTGATACGTACGGACGTCAGATCGAAAGCTATCTCCACGAAAGACTAGCAACAAGTATCGCGTCGGTAGGTAACTAGGCGGCGATATCAAAAGAGTCGGCGACTAGTTGAAAGAGTGTCTACGACGCGGTAGTGTATGGCGGTGTTCTTTGAAATAAAAATAGGTAAAAATAAAAAGATTTTGCCGGCGGGTGGAGTGTTGTCAACTTATGAAAATTTGCCATATTCAGTGTTAAATTTCGCATGGATTATAAAAATTAAAAATCAATAACTTTTGGTTTTTATGAGTTACATTTTTATAACGATTTTTTCTAGTACGTATGTTGACCCAGGAATACGCCTTTATTGGATCGGACAGGGTTTTTGTTACAGCCTGTATATATGTATATATATTCTTACATAATTTAATTTACCAATAACAATACATATTTTTTAAATCAATTCACCTCCACTTTCTGATTCTGCTGGGTTTGGTGTAGCAGACAGAAGCATGTTTATTGTTTCAGGCAGAAACGAAGACATCTTTAGAGAATTTCCTTGAGTAATCCTGTCTGTACGTCCTAAAATGTTTATTGCGTGCATCTGCTGCTTCCTCAGACAGTTGCCCCATAGGTAATAATGCGTTTTTTATTATTTCTGATCTTGGATGAATGGTTGCAGCTGGATTTCGGCGCAGGTACTCGTTACTGTGCACGTTTCTGGAGGAGGATAACACTCTTTTTTTGCTTCTTGAATTAAGCTATAACATGGAAAGAACTTTTTGTTCGTGTTTCTTATAATTTCATACTGTCCTCGTGTTAAATCTGCATCTATAAACATTTTTAATGCTTCCATGGGGGTTAGACGCGATGGTTTTTCACATTTAGAGGAATCATAAGCTTTTTTGTATTTCGTTGCACGGGTTGGAGAGCTCGTAATATCTTTGAGTATGTGGGAAGCATCACGTTTTCCCGATTTACTCGATTCAACTTGAGCTGCGTGAAGTATTACACCATCTTCTACATTAGATCGGATCTCTTCCGTTTTTCTTCTTTTGCTCCTTTCGCTAGATTCCCCAAACGATTTACGAGGGCGACCTATACGATTTGCCGTTGTGACTGGAATTTCGAATGTACCTTCCAGCCAAAGTTGGTTGTTTTTCAAAAAAACTTCTTCTTTTTTGTGACATTTAATCCACCGTTGCTTCATTTCCGATTTAAAATGTGCTAAATCGTTTTTCAGGTTTTTTAACTGCTCTTCAGTAAGATCATCACGAGTGAAAAGGTGGTCTCTCACAAAACTTAGTTTTTCTTCCAAATTGCGTAAATTTTCATTTTTCATAATATCAAAAAGGGATTTACGAGTCACTAATCTTACTCCGGAAGTACCCACTGTATCTGGAACAAGTAAATATTGTTTTTAGACATAAATACTTTTTTGACCGTGAAATTCAATGTTTTACGTTTTTGCGCATCCACGCTATTCCGCGGCTAATTTATATAGTATTCGTTACTTAAGGGTCTATACGTTTTATTTAAATTACAAAAGTTGCCGGATCTATCCCGATACTTAAACAAAATAGCTTTCTAACACACAAACCGCCGTGGCTTCACTGGGTGGCGCGCATCCGAAATGTTCAATTTTCCATGACTCTAGCGCATACATCAGGCTGAATTTGACCGATGGCATGGGTTATATTGGTTTTGAGGGCCGCTGTGGTTTGTGGCTTATTCACATAGACCTGCGACTTAAGAAAACCCCACAAGAAAAAGTTTAACGGGGACAAATCCCACGATCTCGGTGGCCAGTTCACATCACCTCCACGTGAGACGATTATGCTCTCAAATCGCTCGTGCAGAATGTCCAATGTGACATGAGCTGTTGAAACCACATATTGTTGGTTTCCATATCACCCAATTCAGGCCAAAAAAAGTCGATAATAGCGCTCGCCGTTGACGATGATGGCCCGGCCAACGTCGTTTTCAAAAAAATATGGACCTATGACGCCGTCAGCCAAAAATCCACACCAAACAGTGACTTTTTCGGGATGCTTTGGACGCTCTTGGTTCTTATGTAGATTGGTATCATTACCAGTGGACTCAAATTTCTCAAAAAACCACCACACTGCGAATAGTCCTCTCGGTAGGACGATTATGGCGACTGTAAAATGGACGAAGCGCGCGGAACGTTGCCCGAACAGAACAACCATTTTGATAAAACAATTTTAACATTTGCACGTGTTGTTGAACACTATATCTGTCCATGGTGATTTGGCAAAACAGACTGAATAAATGACAGCCAATGTGACAGATGTAGCTTCAACAGTATGCGGTCGCTATCACCTGTCAAAGTTCGGAAGTCCCTATTGGAAGACCCTTTATAAAAGGAGAAACTGACTGACTGACATATCAATGCACAGCCGAAACTACTACAACTAGGAATGTGAAATTTTGCACACGGCTTCCTTTTATAATGTAGGGGAGCACTAGGAAGGGGTTTTTGGAAACTAAACCTATAAGAGGGTGAAAAGGGGGGATTTTGTTTGTATGGAAAATCTTATTCCTTGAGTAAATATACTTGAAACTTGCCACGAATACTTATCTAAGTAAATTATGAAGTTTGTCATTTTTTGTTTTTCTAAACTACCCGCTAAAGGGGGATTGGGGGGTGTCAACGCGCAGTCCGATTGACTCGAAACTCAGTATTTATACGTAAGACCAAAAATAAAGAATAACGCATATCAGGGTTTTTCGAAAATCTACCCCTAACGGAGTGAAAAGGGGTAGTTAATTTTACAGAGGCTGATTTTACTGCGTGGCTTGATTAACTCGAAAATTGGTATAAAATCTTTGAGTCAAGTTTTGAACATATACCAAACGTTTTTTCAAAATTCCACCCCTGGGGTGAAAAGCTGTGATACAAAAATAAACTTGAAACTTGGCAGTAAATAAAGTTTATCATTATTCGTTTTTCAAAACTACCCCTAAAAGGGGCCCCTTATAGGTTGAGTTTCCAAAAACCCCTTCTTAGTACTAATAAAAAAATAAAGGAAACATTCCTTTATTTTTAAAAAGAAACAAATCTGTCCTCACATATTTCTCGACAAGCTTACCTAAACCGGGAATCGAACCAGCTAATAATTAAAAAAATAAACACTCGCTATTTTATTTCACTAGTCGATAAAAAACAACAAAAAAACCCAAAAAATAAAAAAAAACATAAAAAAGCAAACATAAAATTAAACATAAAATTTATCCAAGAAACATTAGATCTTACACTCGTCTGTCGTAAAAGATATCCATGAATTCTAATATTTAGTACACAAGGGCTTTAATGAACATTACGTAGACTTGAACCGTTCACTTTGAACAAGTAAAAGACACGTTAATAATATTTTTTTTCCATCCTGCCTGTATAATATATAGAAGATAGATGATGCACAGTTTAGGGCCCTCGCCCACGGCGACTTTTTGTAGCGATGCAGTCGCGCGTTTAGCAAACGCGCGACAGCATCACTTCTAACGCGTGTTAGTCGCATTTGCAACGCGCTACTGCATCGCGATTGTATCGATACAAACGCGCGACCGCGTCGGACGACATCGGTAGAGAAAACGGAGGGGGGAGGGAGTGTGGCGCGGCGCGTGATTGGGAATCGGCATCAGTGCAACGAGCAACACAGACAGGTCCAGAGTGCATGCTATTGTCCGTCACAGGCGTAAAATGGAGTCATTTGACACTGAAACTTTTATTACGGCAATTCAGGAGCGTCCTGTAATATGGGACTCACGTCTTCCTGTGACTAATGTTGCCTCAACGGAGTCCATCTTGCAACTGTACTGATCCAAGGTATTTTTGTATCGTAACTGCATCGCGACCAAATCGCGTTTGCATCGCGACTGAATCTGGTCCCGTGGGCGCGGGCACACAGCTAGCGACTGCTTCGCGTCTGTATCGATGCTACGCGCGAGAGCATCGCGACTGCATCGCTACAAAAAGTCGCCCGTGGGCGAGGGCCCTTAGGATTTGAAACCAAGACCTCGTCAAAGAGTTTGTATATGTATTCCTGAGATATCAAACCTCTTTTCTCAGTCCCTCCAGCCATAAACTTCTAGCGAAAAAAAACAACTGCTGTCAAATGCTACCAAAAGTGACGCAGCCTTATTTTCGCACTATTTTTACAATGCAAAAGTATCTTTTTATACTGCTTTAATTCCCGATGGATCACAACGCGGTGGAGCGGGGGTTAGCCGAGCGTGACCCTGGTATGTGCGTGTGCAAGGGAGGCCCGACCCTCGAGATACTGAAGGAGATACAGCGGCTGTATGAAGAGAGGATGGAGCAAATTAATAGGGCCTCAGGGTCTACTAAGTTGCAGGTGAGTTTTTAATGGAAATATTACAACAGGAAGGTATAGATAGAATAGAAAAGTAAAGTAAAGGTATGTTGTAGTCTACCAGCAATATGTATGCTTCGTGGAGTCTGTTGATGGTCTCGTCATCATCATCCACAGCCCGACTTCACCCACTGCTGAGCGTAGGGCTCTCTTGTCATGTGCCAGTCCCTGCGCCCCTGTGACAGCTTCATCCACGCTCTACCCGCGATGGTAACAATGTCGTCCGCCCATCTCGCCACCGGATGACCGACAATTCGTCTTCCAGTCGATGCTATCCCGACGGATTATTACGATGGAGAAGAATTGAAGAATGACAATGTTGCTATAACGTCTCTTAAAAAAGTCTCGTAAAAGGAGGATTGATTGCCTTTAATACATTGGCACTATTGGCGACCAATCGTAGAAGTGTTAAGGTCATTAGATTACTGGGCGAACTCTTGTATTATTCTATGTTGGAAAGCAGAGAACCTCGCAATCTCAACTGTCTCTGCTAATTAATATTAATAATTTAGCCTCCATGAGAGGCGCTCCGCGCTACTTAAAAGACGTCCGGCGCATTAAAAAAGTATTATCATGTGGCTGCACATGCGGAAGCACAGAACCGTCCGTTGTGGCAATGTTTAAGGAGGACTATAGTTCATCTTCATCTCATATCATGACAATGACATCATGACAATAATGATGATTATCATGACGTTGTAACATGTGGCAGCAACAAGTGGATCTGCTGAGGTCGTGGGTGGGCGACCTGGTGGGGCAAAACACTCTTCTGGCGCGCGCCGTCGAGGAGCTGGAGACAGCGGCCACCTCCAAGCTGCTGCAGGAGCGACGAAAACATAGCGAGGTATGTGATCCTGTTGCATAGACCGAAAAGAGGAGAGGACATTGAATGATAAACTTTATTATCTGTTTGTGTATCTCTGTGGTAGACGTTTGTACAACTTTGCACTTTAGAATACTGAGATTAAAGAGTTTTATTCTGTTTCATCAGAAAATACGCTCGTTTCCCCAGCTTTTAAACGTTTACAGCAGAATTTTTATACAACTTTCGTGTCTGATTTACTTAAATACTCGTTGGGAGTCTACAAAACTTGTAATTTGTAACGTCACGTTTACATTCCACCATTTTGATTAAAAGTAGGAATTTGTAAAAAAGAAACAAAATCTTTCATGCTTTTGCGTTTGGTGCAGTCGTTGTATTGTTGAAACCTAGGACTCGAACACCACCTGATGTTAGAAGTAATAGTTTCCCATTTTCCTGGTAAATCATTGAACCAAGAGCTACCTTCCGAAGGCTGGTGATAGTGCTATGATTACGATTGCCCTGTTCAGTTGGCAACACATATGCTTTGTAGAGCTAACGGGCAATCCGCACCTCAATTTAGCCCAACGGAATCGGTAAACCAGCTAGCCGCATATCGTTGTTACCGGCCAAACTTTTTCTCAAGAAGGCGATCTACTCATCTAGTTGTCCCTTCTAACGTTGCCCTCTGTCGATCTATTCAGTAAAAATATTCGCCGTGAAATCTTGAAGTGAGCTGTCATTCCATCTGATGCTAGGGATTGACACTATTGACAGCTCACTTCCAGCTCACTTCACCTAAGTTTTCACGGTGAGATTTTTACAGAGTAGACCGGCTGGTCCTCATCAGGTGGTGTCCGAGCACCGTGCGGAGTGCGCCGCGCTGCGGCGTCGGCTGGCGCGCAAAGACTCCGACCTCCGAGGTCTGGTGGAGGTGCTGAGGAGGCTCCGAGAGTTTGACTACTGCACTCTGGACGGGATACACTTTTTTGAAGTCACGGAGTCAGATATATTTGGGTCTGTTGAATGGTGAGTGAGTTTGATGATATTATGTAGTTTTATTTTGTTGTTTTAATTTTGAGTTGTGGTTAGGGAAGTTAGTGACCAGTGGGGTAGTTGGGTAACACACTAACAGTAGGAATGACTTGCATTTCGACAGTTCAACCACAATTATTGCGTTATTTACGTTGTTGAACAGATTTTTTTTCGATCATATGAAGCAATAGATCAGCAATATCCTTCAAAATGATTCAGATTATTATTGATTGTACACAATTAGGGTGCTGTGTTCAGCTTAACAGATACATTGAATTGCAAGTCCATGCCACCAATACGACATTGTCGGCATCTTTATTTCGTAGGAGGAGTTTCGTAGGAGAGTAGGAGGTTTTCGAAATTCAAAGTGTTACTAATAAATAAACTGACGAGCGGTTGATTGTACATTTTTTCGGGGATTATAGGTTAGATGGAAAAAGAGAAAAAAAAAATTGGTTATTATTAGATATGCAGAGTATGTGTTGAAATGAGAAGTGAGCCTATTTCAATTATTTTCAATATATATAACAGGCAGGATACCTATGTTTTATAGACAAAATAATTTTAGAGCTTATAATGGAAATAACAATATTACGTGAAGGTTTTTTTTATTAGTTTGCGCTGCAGGTATTTTATTTAAATTCCTTCGTTGTTATAGTAACTATGTAGATTGTAATGGTTTTTTATCATTGCGCAGGCGACAAAAGAAGCTGGAGCAGGGAGACTCGGTGAAGGCACGCAATAATGTGAAACATGACACTAACAGATATAAAACTAGTCGACATTTCAGAGTTGGATAGAACTTTTTCGATTGATTTTGTTTTTATAAAAATGTTTTAATTATACTTTTATTGTATTTTTCCACGTTTCATTTTTGTTTTCTATTGCAAAATCCTTACGTACGTCGTCGTTAAAATATTAAGTCTATCCCGGTGGGTTTTTCCTTTGGTGATGGAGATGAAACCAACGATTTGGTTCATCAAGAATTACTAGTGTTGGGCAACAAATAACATAAAAGTATTTCGTTAAAGTTTTGCTATGTAGCAAAGTAATAACTTAAAAAAAATAGGTATCACAAAGCGATTGCGCCAAACAAATAAGCTATGTAAGTAATTAAACAAAATTAATATTTTAGAACATGAAGATGAAAATAAATATTTTGGTATTATTATAGAGGAACCCGAAGAACATGATATGTGGCCAAGTGTCGGAGCTGAAAGTGATAAACGAATCACTGCACAAAGAGAATATTGCGAAAGAGAGGTACAATATTAACATACTAGCTGTTACCCGCGGTTTCACTCGCATCCTAGAAAACTACTTACGTGCGGTTGACTGTGCCGTGATGAAAGTAAATTAATACAGGTTGTAGCATACCCTTGTGCAAACATCTGTGTCCGTTGAACATTCTAACACTCGAAACACAAAAACATCCAATTTTTTTACTGGGAACTGTCAGCCACTGCTGGGCGAGGACTTCTATATATGACTTACAGTCCAGGTTTTTCGGCCCAGGGCCAGTGTGGACCATATTATGTAGCTATTCAATTTATATAGCTCATTCGTTTCATAATAATATTAATAGAATTAGTTTTGCTTTCTACATTATTTCTCCTATAAATGAAATGTTTTGCAGGGAGATAAGACAGCTGAACAAGGACGCCCAGTGCTACGAACAAACCATCATGAACCTCAGGAAAGAGATGTCCAACTGCAAGTTTCATACGCCGTAAGTATAATTTAGTTATGTTATCAATTAACAATTATCTTAATAAGAGTTTAGAGTTTTATTAAATGCAGTTAGTTAAGTATGTAAGGTAAAAAGTTATATTATTTGTTGTTAGGTTAGGTTAGTTGTAAGGTTAGATAAGTTATTTTTTAAGTTATAACAACACTGTCGCATTAGGGTAAGGCCTGTAATGATAGTTGTAAGGATGATAAATAAATAATAAGTAAGTCCGGAGTTTGGAAGTTGGCGGTGTGATACCCCCTTTTTATAAGTTTTGAATCTTGATTTATATCCACGAACATTGAAGTTATATAATTAACCCATGGCTGTCAATACTTTTGAAACAGACCGTAGATTAGCAAGGGCTGTTTTTGTAACTAGTGGCAAACTGAAATATTCAGCAAATAAGTCAATAATCCCTTGCGTGCGTAGGATTAACATTGTAAGTTTCTTGCTGCCTGTCATAAAATCATATTTTTAAAGTGTTCTCGTAAAATTCATCATTCATTTGATGGACTACTAAGTACTAACTAGTAAGAGTCAATAAAAAATACTAACAAACTTAACTAAAAATACAATAAATAAATGTAACTGAACATGTTAGCGCCGAGTGGCATCCTGCGATAGATCTGAATCTGTCGACGGATGTAGGTAATCCCGCCGATACAAAAATGCTTCGAAGCTAAATGATAATAGAGTATGACCCATTAAAATGGCTCGTGGTAAAACAAATGATTCGTTAGCTAATTTGCTGTCCTTCATGCGGTCCTGGGTTCGTTTCCTAGGTCAGGCAAAGCCGGAATCGGAATTTCTCCGGAATCTGGATTTGTGTCCAGTAACAGGACGAGATCGGACCGGCAACAGGCTCGCCAGTCAAAGTCAAAACATTTATTACATAAAAGGCACTTTCATTCTAGTCGCTCTTTCCAAAACGTAGTTTCGTATGGAAAAGAATAGGCAAGAAACTCCACCGTTACTCTTTTAAAATGTTTTTCGCCCTCTATTACATGATACAACCTTTCGCCAGTTATGTTCAGGTCTCATGCACTTCTGGCTAACCCTTCGGGGAATACAGGCCTTACGTTATGTTATGTTATTGTCGAATACGAGGCTTTTGGCTACCATGTATTATTTAATGTTAATTCTTTCTATCTTTCTGTTTCCCGTTGCAGCGAGGTGACCATGAAGGATGCCGAGGTGATGGCTGGCATGTGCTGCACCGGAAACGAGGTATGGATGTGTGCTGTTGGAGTTTTCCAAGTTTAAGTGCTAAGAATTGTTTTACTTCGGTCCAAACACATGATACTCTCGTTGTATCGTTTATATTTATAAATGCATCGATTTTGTTAAAAAATGCATATTTTTACATACCTACGATCTAGACGAATAAGTTTTACATTGCAAAATATTTACCGTAAACCAAGCGAAATTACATCCATAAGATGTGTAAATTATTTATTCTATTGTTTTTGGTCACTGAACAGAAGTTCAGTGGCCAAAAACAAAGAAATTTGAAAATTTGGGTGGTAAAAAAGGGGCCTGACTACAAAGTCAGGCCCCTTTTTTTACTTTTTGAACGTTGAAATCCTTTTAAATAATGCTTAGCACCGTTTTGTATGTACAGTCGGTGACCCGGGGTAAGTGTCCACCCTGCCTAGCAGTTCACTAGGTGAGGTAGATACTCATCTCGGGTCACCGACTGTACATGTTGATTCCGTGTGGGCCCTAGTGTGGCGAGTGGGAGCCGGTGCAGGATTTCAGCGAGATGCTGCGAAACGAGACGCTCAAGTATGAAGAGCGCGTGCAGAAGATGGAGGCCAATCTAAAGGTACCCTCTATGACTTGTTTGGACCAGATATTTCTTGTGATTCATTCTTGTGACCCGGCTTAGAGCCGATATCAGACTCTAGTGAATGGTTTATTTCTGTTTCTTTCCACTTACACACGACACCAACAAAATTATATAGGGATAAACGTTTATCTGCTCCTTCAATTTCATTTTTCGCGTGAAAAACTCCAATATTCACGGGTTCACTAATGAATTCATTTTTCACTCTTTATTAATTTTGTGTTCAGACGTTTCACTTCGAGTGGAAGATGAAGAATGAAAGGCAAAAAGTGCATTGTCTGATATCGAGTATAGAAACGTTTCAAGCCTCACCCCCTCCGCAGTCCAGCGGCGACAGCATCCGCGCGTTGCGCAAGGTCAACGTGGCGCTCACCGAGGAGATGCACTCCATGCGCCGCGTGTGCGCCGCGCTGGACGAGCAGTGCCGCGCCGCCAACATGCGCGCGCAGTTCAAGGACGACATCATCAAGGAGATGCGCCGCCAGCTCAAGCAGGCCAAAGCCAAGGTAAACTTACCATACATAACCCTTCCTGCCAGTCGCGTACAAATACCATCACGCAGTTGTTACTTGTTAATGCACCCGACTTTCAACCGTTAGGTACAGTTAAACCAGGAGAGGTATGCGCTTCGATAATCTTCTTGTGTCCGAATTAGCACAAACGTCGCGCCACAGAGTAACTCCCCACAGAGGCAAAGCTTCTATCTTTTGTAAGGCCGCACTTTGTACCTTTTTAAAAGAAAACTTTTAAAAGCAATAAACTTACTACTAATTATTGCTTACTATTATTGTTAACTTGTGTACTATCAAGATATTGTAAGAAACGCCCATGAACATAACTCCTGATTTATTAATTCACTTTATATTGAACTCCGGAATTTCATTTACACCCCTCGCCAACCAGATACTACAGATAAGGTTCCAACAGAGTGTTTTTGTAAAAGTTTTCTCACTGTCGAGTTACCTACTCCGGTAACAGATCATCATTTGTTACTCAAGTGTAAAAGTTCTTTGGAATTGCATAGTGTTTATCTACGAGTATTATTTTGTAATCATAGTAATAAATGATAAATGATTTTATTTTGTAAGTAGGTTTGTACAAACACTCTTACATGTCAATCATATTTTAAAACTAGATGAGGTTGGCGTTTCCCACCTGACTAGTCTGAGAAGAAAGCCTGAAACAAACTCAGAGGTCACAGTCTCTTTTAAAGTCCAGACTTAATCTTGGTCAGATCATATGAAGACCACGTAGATCGATGTCTGAGATGGTCTTTTGAAGAAAGAACCACACAGATTGAGAGTACCTACCTGTCCAGGCAGTGCACGCATTTGTCAGAAATCGTGCAGCTCAACTCAAAACTTAAGGAGCACAACGATTTGACGAACAATACCAAAGAAAGGACATTTGGGTAGGCCACATTAATTACTCAAACTGCCAGACCATGATAAAAACTAACAGAACAGAGAGAAAATTAAAAAGTAATATAAATAAAATGACCCACATAGTCTTCACATTCACAATAATTAAAATAATATAATACTTTACAAAGTAAGAACATGTCATTGTATATATAAAAATAATTAATGTCAAAGTGTATATAAAAAAAAACAACAACAAAACAAAAAAAAACATAAAAAATGTAAAAATTGGAAGTAGCTCAATCCCAAGCCTTTTTGTCCTCAATATAATCCTTAACGGTATAAAAGGCTTTCTGGCACAACTTACGTATAGTGAATGATTTGAATTTATTAAGGTTTAGATCTTGAACGGGGCTTGGAACTTTATTATAAAAGCGTATACATTGGCATCTGAACGAGTCACCTATTTTCTTGAGCCTTGTTGTAGGTATGAAAAATGTGTGTTTGTTCCTAGTATTTATATCATGGCTATCACTGTGTTTTTTAAACTACATATTTTATATTTTTATCGGCATAATAAAAGATTTTCATAAATATATTGAGAAGGCACAGTCATAACGTTAATCTCTTTAAATTTGTCTCTGAGCGCGTGTCTCGGACTTAATTTATAAATTGATCGAACAGCTCGCTTCTGCAAAACAAAAAAAGTCTGAATATCAGCGACATTTCCCCACAATATAATACCGTACGACATTACACTATGAACATAGCTAAAGTACACTAAAAGGACTGTCTCTATATCAGTTAAATTACGAATTTTTCTAACAGCGAATGCTGCGGAACTTAGCTTTTTTGACAATTTACGAGTATCTATATGTGGACCCCACTGAAGTTTAGCATCCAAAGTTATGCCAAGAATACTGTGCCGTCTTCAGGATTCAATTCTTCTCCCCTTATCAACACTTTAGTTTTCACCTGCCTAACGTGAGGTAGCGTAAACTTAATGCTCTTTCTCGTTTAAAAGTAAATTATTAACATTGAACCAGTGGACTACTTTAGAGATCGCGCTATTTATATCGTCAGTAACCTGCTGCTGACGTTTAAGTTTAAACAAAAGTGAAGTGTCATCTGCAAACAACAAGTCATTTATATAAATAATAAACAAGAAAGGACCAAGAATTGAGCCCTGTGGGACTCCGATTGTTACTATAGATCCGGGAGATCTTTTTCCATTAACGTCAACGCTCTGAATCCTCTTACTCAAGTATGAAGTAAGAAGATCCAGAGCAGTGTTCCGGATTCCGTAGTGGCGGAGTTTCCTGATTAACGTTTCGTGATAATTAATTAGCCACTCGATGATAGTGAAGAAACCTTGCAGTTTAGCCATAGTTTTAGCATAAAGTCGATTTTTTCAGGAGCAATATTATCATAATTAACAACTAGCTGCCCCATCGGACAATGTCCAAAAATCTCATAGAAAAAGCACTATCGCTTTACTCGATTTTTTTTCCAACTATTCCAATTTTTCTTTCTCTAAAAACCTTATTCGGACTATAAAGAACATTTAAAAAAGTAAATGAACGAAATCGGTCCAGCCGTTCTCAAGTGGTGCGATTACCAACTAACAGCGTAAAATTTTTATTGTTAACATTTTAACAGTCATATTATCATGACCGAATATAATAATGTTTATTACGTACACCACATAAGCTACAGATATAAATGTAGAAATTTTACATAGGGTGACGCAATGAGTCCCTCGCTAAAATAAATTCTAATCGCTAAACGTCCCTCTCCACCTTCACAGTTAAAAGACTCTAGTACAGAGATAACAAACCTGAAGTCGAAAGACTTTGTGAGCGGCGACGCCGAGTGCGGGCGCGGCGCGTCCGTGTCGTACGACTCCGTCACCATCGCGTGCGCGCGCGCGCAGCCGCGCCGCAAGCGGGACGTGCCGCCGCGCGACACCTCGCTGAAGACCTTCGACTGCCGCACGCCGCTGAACCTGTCCAACGATGACTCCCTTAATATTGATTGATGACTTTGTTTTGTCGTGATTATGGTAATAAACTTTGGCTTAGTTTTTTTTTTTAATGGGAAAATGTTGTTTTATGTGAAATGTTTTTGTGGGGAAAACTGATGTCCATCATCATCATCTGCTCCTGCCCCAACTATGTTTGGATCGGCTTCCGGTCTATTCGGATGCAGCTGCATACCAGTATTTTACATGTACCGACTGCCTATCTGAACTCCACAACCCAGTTGCTGGGTAATACGATGGAGAAAACTCATGCCCAACATGAGTTTATATTATTATCTCCTACAATCAATTAGGAATGGCATTTTTTTCCATTGCATTTTTTTGGCATTTTTGCCTCTTAGCTTATAACTCGGTATCATTGAAGAATTCTTTTTTTTTAAAGATATAAACTAGTGCTTGACTGCGATCCCGCCTGATGGAAAGCAGTGATGCAATCGTTGATGGTAAAGCGCACTAATTCATTATGAGCCTATTCACTCTAGCCTTGAAGACACTTAAATTATAATTCATCGTAATGTTGCGTAGGCGCAGAACCGTGATTCTTTATAATTTAGGTACATTATATTTTTTTATTGATAGTATGCGTTTATTGTAGCCAAATCTTTCTTATCCTTATTCTAAGAAAATGCTTGACATTTCTGGATTCCAGTTGGTTGCGATAGGTAACCTAAAATTAATGCTCAGAAAGTTATTCTACAGAAAATCAAATGATTCCACGAAAGGGCCCAAGATACAGGTAAATTTAAGTATATTTATTTATTTATTTTATTATTTATCTACACACAGTAAAATACATAGGGATATGACATAATTATAATTTGAGTAAAAAGGTACGTTATATGTAATATAATATTATAATATATTGTTATGTAGCAGTTTCCATATCTTGGTCTCGCTGATGCCAGTTGACATGGGCTATTCTAGAGTGTCCAGCTGCCTAGCTATTTGAAGACTCTTTACAAGCTTTTTATTAACTTGCTTCGTTCTTATGTGTTTCCCGTTGAGTACTCTGTTTGTATTTTTTTTAAATGATTATAGTTCAATGCCTAGAACAGAAATGTATAAAAAAAGAACAGCTTATCGCGGCGATAAAAGGTGGCAAGTACGTAACAGTTAGCATCGTGCCCAAAGAATCTTTGTGATGTTCGCAATTTAGTGTTATTATACTCAGTGACAAAGTGCCTTTATTATCTAGTCAGAAACCATAAGTTAAGGTAAGATATTTCACACCTACTTACCTACACTTTGATCACGATAATTATCTCTAATGAGTGTTGTAAATTGATTTATTTTGAGTATCTTGTGTTTGGACCAACATAAACACTAACTGCTGCACTCTGAGACGTCACTCAAAAACAATCCATAATTGCCTTTAGTTGACAAGTATATATATTATAGCACATGTCAATAAAATTGAAACGTTTTCAATCTGTCATATGTTTGACTGACAGCGAATTTATCAATCATTAACTTTAGTTGACAAGTATATATGGACGGACCAATACCTATTCTTCTTATCAATTAGAGATTGATTATTTTAAGTGACGTCTCTAAGTGCAGCAGTAAGTAAGTGTAAAGGTACACAACTTTTTAAATTACCTACTTAAGTAAAAGAAAAGCTAAATATTGCCTATTTATTTAACTTTTTTGTTTCCGCAATATCCAGTCGTTCACCACGTGCGCCGCGAAGACATCGACTCCTAACGCGAGCACCGTGCCCCTCATAGCATGCGCCACGTCTATGCCCAACATATCCGTCATAGAGAGAGTGCGTTTGTTTTGTTTTTAATTAGCTTTGATGTCCGCCTCGTCCGAATGAGTCAGGTTGCAATTAAGAGTAGCTGATCGTCGTCATGTTGTTTGTGTTTGGGATTGACCTTCTTTACGGTGCCTCCTTATTTATAAACGTTGTTTACAGTTAAGTAGTGATTCTTTTTGACGTGTAAACGTCTCTGTAACTTTTACTTAACTCTTAACTATAAGCAATGTTTATAAATAATCTATATTAATAAAATAATAAGTAGGTACAGAAACAAAACAGTTGAAGTAAGTTCCAAGGCACGGTTCTTGTGACTAAATTGCATACAAACATATTTTTTAGAGAGATGTGCTGAAGAAGAGTATTGATAATTATACAGAAATTTTCTATTTTTTATTGTGGATTAACTTACTTTATTTATTCGCAGTCCACGTCGGTCCCGGCCCTGGTGTCAGACGCTTCGATAAACGACCTTTACAGTCGCTTCAAGAGATGCTGTACATCCAAGAACGAAACGTACCAAATAAATGCTATACGCTTTATCGGTCACCCCAAGGGTTCTCCCAGGAGTCGTGCCCCAAAAGAATTTCCTAAGAGCTGTCCCAAAAATGCTTCTAATACATGTCCTTCCCACGACTCTCCTAATAACTATATCCACAAAGATTCTCTTAGGATCTGTCTCCCCAAGAAGTCACCTAGGATCTGTTTCCCCGAGGAGTCTCCTAGGACTTGTCCTCCCACGGAGAGGACAGGTTCTAGGAGTTCTCTTAATAACTTTATCCACAAGGCATCTCCTAGGACCAGTGTGCCCAAGGGCCCTATTAAAATCTGTCTCCCCAAGGAGTCTCATAGTAGTCAGGAGTCTCCTAGGTCCAGTCTGAAGCCCAAGAAGACGAGATTCAAGTGTGAATGTGGCAAGTCCTCAGAGTTACTTTCCAGTGACGAGGCAATGGTAACGGCAGATAATAGTGAATGTGTTGAGGAACTGTACTTCAATGATGAGGCTAAGAAAAGCGGCGGATCTACTCCTCGGTGAGGCGTTTTTTGATGTCTTTTTCACTATAAATTTATGACTTGGAACATCGAATGCAGCTCCCACGTTATGTTAGAAGACCTATTAAAGCGAAATTTTGTCTGTGCCTACTCACACAGAAATAAAATGGGTTCCTTCTATTTGGCAGAATCTTAGATACTCCGATTTTTATTTGGCATAACTCACATGGCATAATCTTATTTAATCGAATATTTTTAAGGCATAAAAATTATTTAGCATAACTTTTGTTTGGCAGAATATTTACGTGTCCGAATTTACAATGGCATACTTTTATCTTGGCAGAATTTTGTTTCGCACCTTTGCCATAATTAATATTATGCATAATTTTGTTTAGCATAACATTTATTTAGAGATACGATTATTTGGTATGGGTGCATATTTGAACATCAAAAATTAAAATAGATGTATCTTCTTGTAAAAATTAGTGTTCAAAACATCAAAAACTTATAATATATGGAATAAAACTGATAATTTAAATAAAGTAAATTTATGCTGTCGAATGGTTAGATAACCTACGTGCAATGTATTTAAAATCGAATGGTCTGCAAAAGTGACATAGAATGTTCTAAATATAGCATATATTGGTAGCATTTTCAATATTAAATTAAATTTGTGTCATAAAAAGTCAATACGTTGTGCTGCAAAATTTTGTGACAGAAACGAATCGCTGCGAAACCGACTTTACGCAGTCTTGTCTGCCCTACCCCTAGAGTGTAATTTAAACCCGCGTAGGCGCGGAGGGGTAGGGCGGCCCGCGAGCTGAGGAGCAGGTGGTTTGGTGAGCGTTAAAACCATCTGTGACGATAAGCTCGCGTGGCGCCGCCCAAACCCCGCAGCGCCGGAGCCGTGACAGAAACAATGCTTGCTGCATGTTGCATGCCTGCTTGCATGCTGCATGCATGCTGCATGTTGCATGCCTGCTTGCATGCTACATGCATGCTGCATGCATGCTTTCACAATCAACTGTTTTATTGAGTAAATACATGCAGAATCAACTGTTTTATTGAATAATGATAATTAAATAATAAATAAAACAAAATATATAGACAATTTAGGTCAAACTAATCTTAAATTAGCTCCAATTGCCTTCAAAAATCCAGTTTCAGTGTAATCCGACTGATTATTTAATATAATGTCTATGCGACATTTCTTATCCAAAACTTTTTTTCTTTTTGCAGGTATTGGGGCACCTGTACCTAGTTTATCAATTTCTATGATTGAGTATTTCATTTCTTTGATGAGTGAAATCAGTTCTGCCTTTTAATGACTATCGATATAAAATGTATGCCAAAAGACGATTCTGACTGTGAATTTTCTGCGATATGATGGTTCTGCTTTTTAATTATTATGGATATAAACATTATGCCTAAAGATGATTCTGACTAACAAAATTATGAGTTTTGAATGTATGACAACTGAGTGTATGCGAAATGATTTTCTGCGAAATGAAGTTTATGCTATCCGTTGTTATGCAAAACAATATTATGACGTAAAAAGTTCTGCTATAAAAGGTAGACCCAAATAAAATAACATACATTTTACTTTAGTCCATTCAGACTTTTAGCGTTCAACATTTTAATTTCTCCTGTAACCTAATCTCATAAACAGCTATTCAATATTTAATGTGTATCTAAATATAACTTGCAACATGTTGGTGGCACAAGTGGACGCGTGTCTTACGACTTGCGGACGTTTTTATATCGGCGACCTGTGGGGCAATTGTGTAACATATTATCAATCGTAATCGGTTTCATTTTGACAGTTCAACAACATTCATTGCGTTACTTACGTGTTGAGCAGACAAATTTTTCGAACATATGAAGCAATGGATTAGAAATTTGCTTCAAAATGATTCAGATTCCGATTGATAGTGTGTTACGCAATTGGGGTTCTGCTTTCAGGGGTCACAGCACCAAGGAGAGGAGCTCCGATTTTCTGAAGGTGAGTGTGACACTTTATAATTTTAATAAATTAGTTTGTCTTCTGATTTTTGAGATACTTAACTTCACGCCTGGAATCCTCGAAGGTTTAGGCAGAGGTGTAAATATGGTACACCCACACTTCGTCAGTTATATTACATATTTCTAAATTCCCAAGTTCTCTTTAGCTTGGATATCGCTTCTGAACTGGGATTAGGCGTGACTAATCTGAAACTAGCCGTGTTATATTCTTGCGTGACTAGTCTGAAACTAGTCGTGATATAGTCTTGCGTGATTAATTCATCTGAAACTAGTCCAAAACTAGTCGGTTGTTGGTCGCTAATTATCCGAAACTAGTTGTGATGTCGTGACCAACATCGAAAAATGATTCCCATTGAATACAGATTATTATACTGAATAAAAATAATGTTTGATTATTTATTCTTTCAGATTAAACCGGCGTCTTCTACTGAGGCATTAAAGTGAGTTTTTTTAATGAATTATATCAGCTTGTTTACGTTTACTTACATAACCTCATGTCTGTAATCCCCGAGGAGGGGTTGGGCGCAGCTGTACAGTACACATTTCGCCAGTTATGTACGAGTATAAGTTCCATGTAATAGGGGGCGAGCCTAGTGCCATCAACAGGGCACAACTCCGGCCTCCGGACTGCTACTGAGAAATTCTTAATTTGGAAAACCCAACGTTAAAAATTGAACGTTAACGTTTACATATTCTACATTATTGCATTCCAATGTATAACGTATGTATTGTTTCAGGAAATTAATAAAAGATGCAAAGCGCCGATCTTGCGACAGGGTTCCGAAGGTAATAAATTTAAACAGCATACTTCTTAGAATTGTTTAATTAAATAACAGACTTAACGAAGCATTGCTGCTTCAGTGTTTCTATGGTCAGTATCAGGAGTTCAGGACCCGCTGCTGAAAATGCTGTCGCTCCGTTTTACAAGCTAGAATAATTAGTATTATGGAATTTTTGATATTCAGTTTAATCTTTCTATGTCCGTCTTTGTCCGCGTGAATTTCTTGTTTAGACGATTTTCAGTAAATTAAGTACATAGCGACATTGTGCGAACCCTCGTCTTCTCTCGAAAAATACTCACCAGAATTCGTCGTCGAATGTCGATGGTGAAATTCAGTTCCCTCTAATATTAATGGAGGTAGGCCTAATTCGTTATTAACGACATAATTTCGGAGTGTTGTTAAGTCTATGTTTATCTCGTGTTGTGACGAAACAAGCGGACGTCGCCGGCGGAAACCGACTCCCTACACGCGACGCGGTTTTTAACTAATGAACCACCTGCATATACAGGGTGCTGTTTGTGTGACAAATAGTATTTTGCTCGCAAGATTTGTGGTTTGTACGTCTTTTGGCTGGTGTGTTAGACCGTCTTTCAGGTACTCTTCCTGATGTATATTTTCTGAAACCCTGAAGGGAAATTGTGTCTGAAATTCTATTGAGTGGTGAAAATCTCACTGCTCTTCCTCCAGTTATATGCGTTATGCAATCTTTATGCTGAAATTGACAAACTGTGTTGATTGTAAGCAGGTTGCAATAGGGCTAGATTTCAGGAAGTATTCTTTGAGCAAATTTTTGTTAGATAAATGCACATTTCCCTAATAAAAATCACCAACGACAGTCCCATTTTATGTCCAGGAAAATCACTGTCCATTCTAAGGTCGCCTGGAAGAGATCGCAGTACGCGGCACGTGGAATAAGACCCTACTGAGCAGATCGGGACAGTTCAGAGAGCCCGTTACTAACTTCTTAAGGAAAACCAAATCCAGCATATTCCTGCGCTTCTCCAGCGACACCATATTAAAATACTTCAGTCTCTCTTGGTATGACTTGAACTTTTTCCCCACACAATAAAGTATATAAATACCTATATAAATATAAATAAATAAATAAAAACACGCTGTCAACCCCAACTTACGGGTTTGCTATGAGAATAAAGAACACAAGTGGGCCACCGTCCCTTCAAAAATGACTATTTACGACGATCTAAATATACCCGCGTGCAGCGTCGCGGCGCATCCACTCGCGCGCAGACCGCTGCGCACGCGGACGTTAACTGTTTGTCAATAACTTTGTAGTAAGGTGTCGATATTAACATGATGATGTTCAATGGATTGTTGATGTGTGCGGATTCCGACGCTAGTGATGTTACTAAAGTAAGTGCTATAGTGCTGTGCTTCGAGTTTTGTGCTAATAATAACAGTTATGGTTTGTTGTGATTGACGGTGGATATTGGATTTGGTTTACAGTTCTTTTGTCAGTTTATTGAATGTGAAAAACGTTTTCAGTTTATGTTTGATTATAACGTAAATGTTTTAACATAGCATATTTTCGTATCATATTCATCTTTATACCCTAATATTTATTGTGTAGTTCAGAAGTTGTAACAAACCGTTCGGCGCGACTTACTTTGATCATTTTTATTAGATCTTCAATTGAGATATTTTTGGGCATCAATTAACTGTCTTACCACTTTAGGATGAGTGGTAAATGACTTTATTACAAACAATGTAACATTTAGATCTAGGTACACTAAAAACGAACTGAAACTACCAGGCTTTGTTGAATATTTTTGAAATGAAACTTTTTTTCTTAAGGCGAGCTACAGACTAGTTCCGGTCATTAATCGGGCGGCAAAATAGAATACTACAATCAAACAACACCTATGTACTTGCTTTGCGCCGACTTTGTTGTTCAACAAGTAGGCTGAATAGCCGATCACCATATTCCTACTGCCGATTCGTATTTGTGACTGAAAACGGTTGAAACTCTTACTTCCTAAACCACAAACATCACAACAAAACCATGTCCGTCAGGCGCCGGCGCCGTCCCATCCGTCCAATAGTTCTATACTGTCGTAACTCTAGTGTATAAACCCCGTTAGAAGAACGAGCTCTTACGACTTACCTTTGATCAATTTTATCGCAACCTCAATGAGCAATATTTGGCTTTTAACTCCCTTACCCTTTATGCAGTGGTCGTTAACGGTTTCCTGAACATCAACGTTGGTTAAGAGATTATTTTAGTTGTGTTATCTTCATTACTGAAATGCTTTTAATCGGGTATGTGGTATCGGGAAAGCGAAAAAATAATCAGTCGTCCCATACAAAACCTACTCGACCCAAATGTGTGGGATGACTGATTAATTTTTCGCGATTACGATGTTTGTCCCATGGAGGAAGTTGTTCAGTTTGATGATCTGTATCACACCTTTCTGATACACCCTGTATGGTAATATATGTAGTATCGATGGGTTCAATGGCTTTAACTTTCGGTCATCCTGAAGATGACTTTTGAAAATGGTAGATTAGTTGCGCTGTTTCTTCCATTTGTATTTCTTTGTCAAACGGTAAACGGTATACCTGGCACTTAGGTAGGTACTCGAAAATACCAGACACTCATCCACCAAATATTGATGAGGTTTGGAATATATAAAATGGGGGGTTGAAATCCTAGCCTTTGTTCTGTACCTTTAAAATTTGTCAAAAAATAAGTGACATTATTCTGACTTGTGAAAATGTATCGTAGGTACGTCGTGTAACATTTGTCATGCTTATAATATTCTCATCAGTATCACGTTTCACCCGACATCTTACACCTCAAGGGGTCTGCACAGTCCGCTTCACTGAGCGACGGGGGAGTACCTATAAATAAATAAATACTTCCTTACCTTGAACAAGCATATGGTAGACATCATGTGTGATAGCGGGGTGTGGCACCACCTGTCGATAACATTCAGAACTCTGTGGTTAAACATGAGGGTAATGATGTAGCTTCGTGATTGAATGTTTATTAAATAACTGAGCAGCGGGCTTGGAATTCTGTCCTTTGTAATCTTTGTAGTGAAAAGTTCTTTAGGCGCGTTGAGTGATTTTTGGTAGGGGAAAGTGTTATGGATTCGCGGCACCGACATGTTAACAGTATAGGTATCTGTAGCTATGAATATTTTCATTTATAATTTTAATTTACTATCATTTTAAAAAAATGACTTTTGACACCACAATTAATTTTGAAAATTAAAATAGACCACTGTTATTGCATACTTTTGTTTCCACTGCTGTCGGCTGTTCCCATGATTGCCTATGTTCCAGGTTCGCTGGTTTCTAGTCCTTGATAAGTTTTAGATCCTTAGTCCTTAGAAGTTTGTCTGACAAAATATTTAATGTTATAGCCCGATGTTGCCTGATGGCATTCCCATCAGCTAAAATGGCAAACTTCCTTAGACTTTCATCCCATTATTTAACCTATTTACGTGGTGAATTTTCAAAAATCCTTCCCTATATAGCTCACCTCCGTTTTATAAGGAACTAGGATACTTTTTATCCCGGTAGTACCTACGTTTCCGTGTGATAATTTCTGACTTCCACGCGGGCGAACCCACGGGCAAAAGCTAGTTGCCACCTATTTATTTTTCAACCCCCCTTATAAACGATACAGGGAAAAGGAGAAAAATAATAATACTTATTGCAATAGAATTTGAATCCTGCTGTATATGTCATTGTTGTTCCACATTTGATAATTATCGCGGATTCCGATTTCAAGTATAGTTATGTGTGGAGTGTAAATGTGTGTGTATGTATTCGAGTGTGCGCGCGCGTGAGGGTGCGTGCGTGAGGGTGCGTGCGTGCGTGTGTGTGTGCATGGGTGGGTGCGTGCGTGTGTGTGTGATTGTGGAAGAGAAAAAAAGGAAAACAAAAGCATATTGTGTGAAGGATGTGTTAGATAATTGTATAGGTATTAATTAGTCCGCGTTTTTATTAACTGTTTGTGTAAGTTATTATTACTATTTTTATACGACTGTTACCTATACAACTGGATTTAGAATTGCCTTAGTTTTTCATAAGTAAGGGTCTTTAATGTTTTATTTAATAAGATGTAAGTAATATTGAGTTCTGTTTGTACAGGACAGTGGCGCCACCAGCAGCTTGGTGGACAGTACGAGCGCGACCTGCGACGCAAGCGCAACATACTACCACAATAAACTGTTGTCTACACTGCAGATTGTGAGCATACCCTATCTGCAATGTGCTGCAGTCCACTGCTGGACTAAGGACTCTCCTAACTACTATGACATTCAGTAACGACTTTTCTTGTTGGGCAGATGCCTCATTCATTAACTTGTGAAGTATTTGATTTAGCAAGTCGAATGCATTTTTCCATAGGTTTGATAATACAATATTAAGTATATTGGATGTCTAGGGACAGTCTTCCCTTGCCTAAACAATTCCTTTGCAATACAACTACGTTGCACCTTGTGCAGTCAGATAATATCAAAACATTTTGCAACAAAACCTCTTTTTAAAAAGAGTCCACAATGTATCCAAAAACTAACCATTTCAATGTATCTGTAACAGTTGCAGAACAAAGAGGAGACGATCAGCGTGCAGGCAGACAGTTTGGCAGTCGCAGAAGAACGCATCGCCACGTTGAACGAGCGCGCCAGCGAGCTCAAGAAGGAACTCGATCGGAAGACCAAGGAGGTAATACAGCATCTGAGTAGTCAGAAGCCTGAAAGTCTGACAACCAGTCTCCATCTTCTCCATCTTGCCAATCGGTTAGTCGAGTATCGTTTTACCCAGTAACTGGGTTGTGGAGGTCAGATAGGGAGTCGCTCCATGTAAAGTACTGGTGTTCAGCTGCATCCGTTAGACTGGAATCCGACCCCAACATAGTTGGGAAAAGGTTAAGCAGATGATGATGAGTAGTTCTCTTACGTATAAACAAAGTAATGTGATTAATCCTGTCAGGGCTTTTGTTATAAACCGCCTTTATGTTAGGGACCGTATCCACGAGCGAGAGAATCGCGGCGATATTATCATCGTGCCATGATGCCATCCAATTCTCGCCGCGATGATATCGCCGTGTAGACACGTTCTAAGAGAGTGTATAGAAATACGTAGCACCACGATAATATCGCCGCGATTCTCTCGCTCGTGGTGACGGCCCCCTAGTCTATTAACCTTATTAATAAATGAGGACTAAACTTGTGCCAAACTTAAACCTCGAAAAATGTATGGTTGATACTGGTCTTAAGGTACGGTAGGTAGGTTTTTAGAGGTATGAGGAACAGGGTGTAAAGTTCACTCATCCTCCATAGAAAAGGGAGGATCCTCCGACCAGACGGGTGTTGTGTCTGGCGGGCAATTGCCCAACGACTGATGTTGGGAAATTGTATCTATGCTAATTGCGCGGTAAACTCTGCTTGCGAGATGCAGGATTTGCGTGACGTCAGTATGACGCGTTGTTCGCATGTGGCGTTGTAGATATCGCTACATCACTCCCCTCCGGAGACCGGAGGTCGATAGTGTGCTGAGTCTTGTATCTTGCGATGCTTCCCAGTCCAGCTGAGGTTCCAGTGAGTCGGAACCGGTTGCCGCATAGTTCACGGTGAGTCGGAACTGTCTGCGAAGATGTCCCCAGTGAGTCGGGGTGGCGCTGCGTTATACTCCAGTGCGTCGGATGTCGTACAGCGCGGGGTTGAGGCTGGCTGCTGCGTCGACCAGGAGAGGAAGCTCTTCTTGTTGACCGGCCGAAAGTGCAGTGTGCTGTGCCGAGGTTGCTGATGAGGCTGAGGGTGATGACCAGGTATGCGCGGTCGCTGCATGCTGGTGGTCAGGATACCCGTTGAAGCCGTGGATGCTGGCTGGCTGGGTGACTCGCCGCTAAAGCTTGCGGGAGCGATGATGGTGACGTCACGCTGAAGTATTTGCACGAAGGCTGAGCTAACGTTCATACTCGGGGTCACCACTTTAGAGGTACGAGGAACAGGGTGTAAAGTCCACTCAACCTCCATAGAAAAGGGAGGATCCTCCGACCAGACGGGTGTTGTGTCTGGCGGGCAATTGCCCAACGACTGATGTTGGGAAATTGTATCTATGCTAATTGCGCGGTAAACTCTGCTTGCGAGATGCAGGATTTGCGTGACGTCAGTATGACGCGTTGTTCGCATGTGGCGTTGTAGATATCGCTACAGGTTTATTAGTAAGGGGTTTAATTTAGCTGTTACGTAAAACATAATGTAATTATCCAAATAATGATGATTAAATTATAAGTATCTTCTAGTACTCGAGTCTGCGCAAGTCCGTGGAGTGCTGCAAACCTGTTGAAAAGGTTGACGTATGCCTCGTCACCGACAGACCGGTGAGTAACTAGGATTAAATGCTGATGTGTAACCTACATAAGTACATAATAAAAAAAAAACTCGCATTTTTTGACGCACAAAAAATTCTAAAATCATTAAATTTACTTAAATTTAATTCCAAGTGTCGCAGCGCTTTTTGGATCGTGTGTGTGGATCGAAGTGGGCTCCACGCGTTTAGAATTCAATTTGAGTCAATATAATTATATTATAATCTTGATTTTGATATACATACAAAGTTTAATTTCGATACGACAATAAGAAATGGTTAAAATTGACTTCAAAGATTTTGTTACATTGTTAGTTAGTTAGTTACAAGTGAAGCTAATAAAAGCGTGTTAAAAAGAAGAAATTAATATTTAATTAGTTATTTTAAATTAGTTCAAATAATATCGTCATATTCAGCTTAACAAATAATTAAAAAATGTATTAAATTAATGACATCTTAATACATATTAATATGTGTAAAATAACCACCTGCTTATTTAAAATTCATCCGTTTTATTTAAATATCTACTACTGTCCATGATGTGCTTGGAATCATTATAGATGGAAGATCAGACAGACATAGTGAACACGCTGGAGAACAACTTGTGTGTTATAGAGGACCTCTACAGGGAGTGTTTCTATGAGGTAAGATGCTCATTCACACGCGTAAATGAGTTATTTATTTATTTATTAACGATGGATGACTTACAGCTAAAACAAACAGAATAAAAATAGTATGTGAGACTGACAGCCAATTAAAAGTCATCACTTCTAAAAACAGATTGGAAAGAAAGAGTGTTAACAACATAACACAGCTACCAAAAAAATGAAGAGGAAAAGAAACAATACTTATAACATTCCAGCTAAAACTAAGTACAAGATTAAAAATCTGAACATACAAAATCTTAATTACTTAATTAGTTATAAATGCTGTACCTGAATAAAATGTACTTATAAGTTCAAGTAAATCATTATTTTCACACTTCGTTGTCCGTCCGTCTATTTTTCAGTCTGTCAAGACCCTTATTGAGAATAAGGGTCTTGACAGACTGAAAAATAATGCGAAGAGGTATCAAGCGAAGAAATTAATATCAAATACGTAGGTCTACGGTGCCTTGGAGCTCTAAAAAATCAAGGTTCTAAGTCAACGCAATAAAAAATACAACAACAAATATAAATCAAAATCTATATAGGGTACTTCCCGTTGACCTATATCTAATAATGAAATTTGGGAAGAAGCAAGGTCTCACAGCACAAGTAAAAGAAAAAGTCCGGAAATCGTTAATTTCTAGTTTTATCACATTAAAAAAATTTCATCTAAAAATATCTAGTTTCTTGTTCTACCTATTTTGCAGACAGCAAAACAAGAGAATCTCATAGAAATGCTGCGCAGTTCCTATCTGGACGTGCGTCTGATGGACAGACAGAAGGCAAACCAGATCGGACGCCTGCAGACCGTCATCAACACGCAGCAATGGTCGCTGGACAGGTGTCAAGTACGTATGAGAAGCCTATTTGGTGATTCACCATCATCATCATCATAATTTCGGCCGAAAGACGTCCAATGGACACCAAGCACCGCCACTTCGATCGGTTCTGTGCTTCTCTCATTCAGCGGATTCCTTCTGCCTTCACCAGGCCATCTGCCCTGCTGCCTCCCCCTTTGTAGGAGATCTTCCAACGCTACGTCTTCCGATACACGGTCGCCACTCCAGAACCTTTCGGCCCCCATGATTTACCACGATTTTAGAAAGACACGTTCTTAAGTTCAGCTATTCACTTGGTACTGCTACTGCCAGTTTTCAATCTAATTAAAAGCCAATAAAATGAATTGAACATGAAACTGGACTAAGTAGTCAATAATGCACCTAAATGAGTGCAGTTTTACAAAACTCCCAGGAACAAGAGGTATGACGAACACACTAAGATGAGATCTAATATAGAGCTGTAACAACCATGGAAGTACCTACTTGCCTATTTTGTATTACCATAATTAAAAAAATTGTAGATTTGCAATTCTATGCAATTCCAAATATCTTAAAAAAACTTTTGAGTGGCAGATGACGAGGTGCGACCGAAATAGGAAAACTGACAGAGATAAAACTTCATACAAACGCGCAATGATACATGCACTACTACAAAGGGCAGCCGTATATGTGTAGAACGGTGAAGCTTTTTTCTGTGGGGCGACGTTCGTGTTAATTCGGAAACACGAAGATTACCAGGGCGCGCTTACCTTTTCCGGTTTAACTACAACCTACTTAGTAGGTAGTAACTATGTAGTAGGTCCTACTACTTAGTTAGGTCTCTAATGAAATAGAGGGTAGCACATGTAGGGTCGTACGTGCAGGCAACCAGAGATTTTTTAACAAACATTTATCCACTTGCAAGTGATGGGAATATTAATTGTGAATAATATTATTCATATCTCTGCAGGACATTGCACTGGAAGTGGACGGCTTGAAGATGGAAATATCAAACTTTCTGAACAGCTCCAGTTCAACAAACAACGACTCGGTATATCTTGATTCTGGAAATGAACTAACACTGCATTTTGGTGTGGCAACACTAACAAGATAACATTGATGCAGAGGGCGCTACTATAGCTGGCTAATAATGGCTCTGTTGCTAGTAGTAAAACTACAAGTAAAAATGAACGCGTACGTGAATAACTACATGGGTTAATATTGAAGGGATGATGCTAATAACAAGATTGAAGAGTAATATTATATTAATTTTTAAAAACGTACAGTCAATCGCATGTTTGTAGTAACACTTGATTTACATAAGACCTCCCTTATTTGTACTGCTATGAACTAAAGATTCTTTTATATTTAAACTATTATCGTTGACTTGGGGTTGACTGTACCTACTAATCTCATAATATAAAAACTATATTTTATAAATAAAATTGTATAACATACTAAATTATTTTATAACACTATAAAAAATTCTATAAAATAAACGATTTCACTCTGTATACTTGTTTGCTTGGGCCAGGGCATGTGGGAGCGCAGTGAGGAGTCGTATGCGCCTGCGCCGGGTGTGCAAGACGATCTGCACGACGTCAGAGAACAGCTGTTGAGGCTGCAGGACTTACTCGCTGTAGGTGATGTGTTTGTGTGTGTCTTCCAGGACCTGGGTCTTTCAGGTCTGAGCCAGACCTTTTATGGTATTGGATGACAAACAAGCCACCTGATGTTAAGTGGCGCCAACTGTTATTATGGACAACCATTAAGTGTAACAGAGGCATCGCAGAATTTGCAGAAGCGATGTCACCCGAGAGACAAAGAAAATACATTTATTTGCACTAGGTAAACGTAAAGCATAAAGAAAAAACAAACGCAGACAAAACAAGTTGGGGGAAATTATGCGTCACATCCACGCAAAGCTTGCGTATAATGTCTGTAATATGTATGTATGTAGGTCTGGCTCGGTCCTAATAAATAGTGCATGCCTGAAAGTGGTTTGTTTTCATGATTTCTGAAGCCTTGTTGTACATCCTATGATTTTAATTTTCTTATTGAGATTGTTTTTTTTTTTATTTATGTTATTTTTTTAATGTCAACTTGCAGTTCGATTCTTGTTCATGTGGTTTAAATGAAGAAAATATGAAAATTAAGAAGATATCGGAGAGCCTAGAAGTGAGTATGGGTCTGACACTCTAAACCCCGTAATCAACAGCTTAAAGCCTCGTGTTCATAGTAAACAAAAGTTGAGGGCTAGTCCCATCGAGGTGGGCAAGCTCTTTGAAAGAGTCATTGCAGACCGCCTTGTCGGGCGGCTGGTGCGGGTGGGGCCGATTTTGACGGATAGCCAGTTTGGTTTCCGCAGGGGGCGCTCTACGGTGGACGCCATCATGCGCGTGCGAGCCCTCAAGACGGGGGATGCTGTGGCCCGGGGTGGGGTTATCTTGGCGGTGTCTCTAGACATCCCCAAGATAACCCTTTCTGATTGTTCTTAAATAAAACTCAAATTGTAATTGTTTAGATCAACAATTATCTATGGTCTAGTGGGAAGTGTATCCAGCAGTATACCTAACTTTATTTATCTCTGATGTCATCTGGAATAAAAAATAAACAAACGACAAGCAGGCGTTCGATGATTCTTTCGTATGAAAACTTACGAGACTTTACGGCTAAATGAAAATAAAAATAACAAAAATTCCATACTCAAAATAATAATCCTGCGTTTTGCAACATTCGGCCATTTTCATCATTTCGTTAAATAATATTGAATAAAGGCTTTTCTATCGCAGATAAAAGTACGCGAGTTACGAGAGAAGGTATGTGAGTTAGAATGCACTTTAGCCAACAAGTGGGAAACCGACTCGAAGTGCAAGGCAGAGATAGAGTCGAAAGGGAAAGAAGTAAGTCTGTCTCATTCAGCCTCACCTATTGACTGTTCCAAAGTACCTATCTGATGAAAGTGTACCTAAACAAACCCTGCGGAGGAATTGTGTAACACACTATCAGTAGCAATGGGTTTCATTTTGACAGTTCAACAACATTCATTGCGTTATTTACGTTGTTGAGCAGACTAATGACGTACCTATTATCATTGGAGCAGACACATTTTTCGAACATATGAAGCAATGAATTGCCAATATCCTTCAAAATGATCCAGATTGAGATAAGGTTAAAGAATCTTTATTTCTCATAAGAACAAGATACAGTTCACTTATATGAGATTTAAATTTTAACATAAAAATAATCGTCGTCTAATGACGAAGCATGCAGATGTAGAACAAGTTAAACAATAACAACAATGTACGAGATCAGTAGCAAACAAAGCAAAAAAGTAGGTAGTTACACAATATTAAAACAAGCTGGCCAATTTGACACCAAGGTACCCTCTTAAGTAAGCGAACTTCTGTGTGAATGTGTTTGTGTGTGCTAGCATAGTGCGTGCACGTGTTTGTTTACCTGTGTGCAACAAGTATATAGTCTCTGAGACAGCGGTCTCTCAACGGCGCGAGATCGAGTGTGTCACGCAATTAGGGTGCTGTTCAGATTCAATTCTTACGCAATCACTAAAGGGAAATTAGTAACATATTCATTTGTATTTAGAAGACTTCAATTTTATATTTCACCACTTTTTCCAATAATTATTATTACAAATTGGCTTCCACAGGTACGTCTTTTTTATTCAATTGTTTACATTTTTATTAGTTTACTTTTGGAACAGACGGTGAATTGCCTTAATAATTATTAGAAAAAGTTCATCTTTGTAGAGCGTCCCTCACACCTGTGTGATCATCTCTTTCTTTTTTAAGTTGGCGAGCTTAAGAGAGCAGCTGCTACGTTCACAAAACTGCTCCATGGAGCGTAGCTCCACCGTCGAATCGATCTCAACACAGCTGGAGCAGACGAAAGGTAAGATGATTTTCAAACAGTTTTATTTGGAGGTATGCCCGAGTTGTCCGATCAACCTGGGACTCCATGCTTAGCATTCGCCGTTGCAACGGCGATATCAAGTGGCAAAATATTCCACGAACCTCGACGGTGAATATTCTTTGAATCTACATAAATATAACCCCGCATCATTTTGTAGCATTATTGTGCGAGAAGACGGCAGAGGTGTCGGAACTGCGCCAAGAAAACGAAGCTCAGGCGAACAAGATCAAAGAACTTCAAGAGGAGCTGGCGAAAGCAGACCACATCATCAAAGAGGTAGGATACCTAGGTCTCTTCACACGGCAAAGTTCTTTAGGCGCGGTTGACGACCAAGTATTTACTTGATATTCTTCTCACGTAGACTAATGTGTTATTTCTTAAATTGTCTACATGTTTCGTCAGTTGTCTATTAAAATTGTTTTACCAAAGTATATCGTATCACCTAGTAACTCAGTTCAAGAGATAGTCGCTCCATGTGAAAAACTAGTATTCAGCTGCATCCGGTTGACTGGAAGCCGAATTCACCATTGTTAGCAAAAGGCTAGATAGAGCCTAGACAGATGATGATAAAATTGTCTACTTCTTCTGTTATGACGCTTGTATGTTGTGTAGAACTGCAAGATGCGCAGCGAGGTGGCGTACCTGACGACTCAGGTGCAGCTGTGGCGCGCGCAGCTCGACGATAGCAAGCGCCGTGTGCACGTGCTCGAGACAGACCTCGCGCACACGAGGGCGCACGCAGCGCATATCGACTCGTGCTACAGGTAAAATACTAGATTATTCACGGAGGGGATAAAGCAGTGTGTTATGCCACGGGCGCTATAATGACTCCCGAACGTAACGAAGAGTTAGGTTAGGTGCTCCCGAGAGCGTCCCGAGCTGCTCTCGAGAACACCCTTTCAGAGTAAATCCTGAGCACAGCGAGCGTTTCAGGCTCGCCTAAGACGAAGACTTTATCCCCGAGGAAAATACTCCAATTTTCATAAGGAAGCAAGCTTGCTTGAACGAATCTTTTGTTGAGTACGTATAAGCTGAATAATTTGTTTGAAACTTGTAAGTTTTGTTCAGGGAGAAGGCGAGCAGTGTGGCGGAGCTGCAGGCTCACCTGGAGCAGGCGCACGAGCGCGGCACGGCGCTGTGCGGCGAGGCGCGCCGCGCCGTGTGCGCCGTGCGCATGTGGATGCGGCGCATGCGCGACAAGCACAGGTAACGAGAAAAAGGCATAAATACTAATAAGTACCTAATTTATTGTCTTAAATATGTTGCACGTTCAGTGGCGTAACAATAGGGTGGCAGGACTGGCAAAATGCCACGGGCCCCCAATCGGAGGGGGCCCCCGGCCCGAGAGGGCCATGAGCACAGGATGATCCTAACATACCTAAGTATAGATATGCAAACTTTTTCCGACCACTAGATAAAAGAAGCAGTCGGGTATTCAATTTGTAGGAAAATTACGAAATCTCGCGGGCGAAAAGCCAGTAAAAAAAGGTATGGTGGGTTGGTTGAGCTTCTTTACATTGAGGAAGGGCCCTACCAATCCCATGAATTTGCCACGGGCCCCAAAGGGCATAGTTATGCCACTGTGCACGTTAGCATTGTATCGCCAACTCTTAAATTTTACAGAAACTTTAAAGTCTCAATTTTCAATGACGATAAAACACCATATTTCATTCAAAAACTACATTATTTGTTAACAGAGAAAAAGATAACATACTCAAAGAGAAAGATTCTCTCATAGCGTTGCTACGTCAACGTCTAGAAGAAAGACAGAACGATTCGCAATGCACAAGTGCGAGCGAAAACACACCATCTTGCTCCAAGTGTCAATCGAGCAGAGATGAGCGGAGCTTCTGTTCCAAGAGTGCTATAAGACGGGGCCAGTGCCATGTTCCCAGTGTGAGTGAGATGCCAAGCTGTTCGTCGACTCCCGCGCCGTTGCCGATGCGGTTAAAGAAGAAACAGAGTAGTAATAACACTAATAACGTGAGTATCTGCTGCAAGCCTTATTTGAGAGAGAGAGTGTTGGGTCTTCGATTATTTTGATAATGAAGACCTATTAAACATTTTTCGGTTGGGCCGTACTCAACCGAATAAATGACCCAATTGAATAATTGACACAAATCTACTAGTTTTTCGTGGGGACAATCTCCTTTGTCATCCCAAACGACGCGTTCGGTGACTGACCTGATGTAAACGAACAAGAGCTATTCACAACCGTTCCTTTCGCTATCGGATTCGATTGTTAGGGTTCGTTTATACAGCAACAGTGTGGCAGGAACATCGACGCGCAAGCTGAAACAATGAATTTAGCACATGATTATATTATGCTTGTGACTGTACTAAGCAAACTATTAAAGAAAATAAAACAATATTGTTGTTCAAGGAAATATTTACATTCAGACTGAGTTTACTTCTCTGATTTTTACAAAGCAAGTTTATTGTTTGTGTCTATAAGAAAAACTGAATTATAATATGCTGGTTTTCTTTTTTAATAAAATTAATCAATGAATGTATATTTTGTAATAGCACGTAAGATGAGTTGCGAAATACCTAATAATAAAAATTTGTTTACTATTTAGAGGAGAGTAACCTATATTGGACCACTTTTGACATAATGCCACATATCACAAAGTTCTTTTGAGTTATAAAAATGAAACATGACTCACAATAAAGCTGCGTTCAGTAGCGAGATAATATATCTGTCTGCTAATATTCTAGGATAGTGGCATTAGTAAAAAATAATGATTTATGGTTGTCCTTCGGTCCGACTAACGCAACAAGTGTCTTAAATTGAACCACCAATTTTATATTTTTTAAATTTGGTACAATTTAGGGGAAATTGTACTTACCAACTTTAAAAAATACTAAATTAGTAAAAAATATACCTACAACAATTTTAGAATCACTATTATTATTATTTATTCTTTAAATGCAATCAGACTTTCAAAAATGTACAGTCTTTACAATCTTACTTAGTCAACTTATAACAATATCTTAAACTTTCTAACAAATTGGAAAGTCCTAAACTCAAAAACAAGTTATAAAACCAAAAAACTCAAAAATATCAAGTAAGCAACAAGGATTTTTCTACAAAATGGGATAATAATAATATTAATTCAAGCGTTAATCACAAATTTCAGGATTGAAAAGATTTCAAGAGATGGCTACATGACACCTGCACCACACAGGTGTCATGTAGCCATCTCTTGCATCGCACGCATTGCAGCCACTCTACTTGGGGTCCTCTTTTATTTCAGTGGCTTTCTGTATGGCTCTCAGAATCAGAATCAGAATCTTTATTTGAAAACATAGATAGAGTTCACAGATTTATAAACTAAAGGGAGATATGGTGTGGCTGCCCAACTGTTCGAGTCCAGCTGTCGCCTTCAAACATTACAACTACATATGCACTACAATACGAACACGCGCTCACTCACACTATAACAGTCACCACACTCAACGCGAGCCAATCGCGTAACAGCAGATCGCAACGTAGAGACACACAACTACATTGACATCGCGGCACCGAGCAGCGAGCGTGCCAGGTAGTGATGAAACTATGACCGCGTTGTTTAGCATTACCTACATTGCCACTTTAGTATTGCTTCGAAGCTCGGTAATAAGTGCTTAAACGGCAATGTATGAGTCAAAACTCGAAGTGATAGACTTGACACCTTTTTTAGAGTTTTGTGGATTCTACCGTAAGTAATAATTTATTTTATTGTTATTTGCTGAAATAAGACATTAATTGAGTACTTACCGATGATAGGTGATGCCATCCGACTTGTAGTTTTTTGTGACACTTCGATTTTTACAAATCACCACCGAACAGCTTGACATTTTTGCGAAAACAAGTGATGCGCTCCGTGTGTAGTTGCGTTCACGACTAATCAACGGCGCCCGTGTTTGTTTCTGTTTTGTGCATACATTGTTCGCACGCGCCACGCCCCCTTGGCATATCTCCCTTTAGTTTATAAATCTGTGGTAGAGTTACACAGTGTGTGGGATGTTATAATATTCTTTTTTTGATGTCTATGTTTTGCCATTAGGCGTACAAATACATTATAATTATCAATTTAAATTCAAATTAATTAAGTACTATAAGAATTACTGATTAGATATTATTATAAATTATAGAAATCACTAGAGTAATGGATCAATAATTCCCCTCCAGAATGTCCACAGTAAAATGTTAAGAAAGCACATAGATCCGATGTAAAATATCAAAAAGAAATAAAAATAAACAAAATATTAATGTCAAAACAGGTCAGGTATCTTAATGTGGAGGAGGAGAATTGTCATCAAAATAGTCCTTTAACGAGTAGTAACATTTATTGACTAAAATTTTTACCAAAACACTTTGGAATTTGTCCAGATTTAACAATTTTAATGTGTCAGGCAGCTTGTTAAATATTTTTGTGGCCATATAGAAAGTACTCTTGTTCATTAAGGCTGTTCTACCATGTGAAATTTCGAGCTCTAGCCTATTTTTGTCACGAAGTTTCCTATAGTGACTTTTAAAGGCTGTTTTGTATTGCGAGATGTGTATTTTTACAAATACATTAGTTTCATAGATATAAAACGACGGTAGGGTAAGGATTTTTAAGCTTATAAACAACGGTTGACATCTCCATATTTATTATTATTCTTCGGAATAGATGAGAAAATTGTCAGTGAGTTTTAAATTTTTTTGGTTGAAGTAGAGGGCTGAGGTTCCAAAGTATGGACGCCAGCAGGTCAAGCTACCCGAAACTGTCAAATTTTCCCAATCAACCTTGAACCTTAATGGTTTAGCAATAAAGTTGAAAATCTATTAAAGAAATTTGACAGATTGTAGTAGCTTGATGTGCTGGCGTCTGTACCTATTGTGTAGGTAGTTGATTTTCATTATTTTCTTTAGAAGAATTTGAAGTCACTGAAATCAATTCATCTCTCAATTGGACCGGTTCAATTTAGGAACTCGGGAGCGGTCCAATATAGGGACTGAGGCAGATATACAATTAGTCGAAAAAAAAAAACTACCTATTTCGATTCGTGTTTGTTTACCGGTGTTTGATACAGTATAAAACATGCTTTCTTATGAAATATATATAAAACAAACAAAATTTACATTAAAACAACCCAAAAACTATTTTCTTTTATTGTAGTCGTAATTCACTGTTGACCGCCGATTTGTTCGTCATTTGATCGTCATTTTTTGTTGTCAATGCAAAAAAATAGTGTAATTTGGTAGAAATACAGAAATGGTACAATTTAAGCGCCGGTTCAATATAGGTTACACTCCCCTAAATTATTTTCGACCACAAAAATTACGCTTTTGTAGCGTTCTCTCCCTAAAAGAACCTTAACAATCGAATCCGACCGCGAATCGAGCGGTTGTGAACGGCTGTGCTGATGTAAACAAGTACTGTAAGAGTGGTTCTACACTTAGCGTATTTGTGCAAATATTCGCTTTATGACATTAGGCCCTCTTCTCTCCTACTTTGCTGTGCCCGACAACCCACGATGATAATTTCTTTGTAAAACCCTTAGTCCACATTTTGGAATGTCACAAATAAATTGAACATTGGGTGTACCTAGATATTTTGTATATATATATACTACCAACCTATATAGTATATAATATATAATACCAACGTATAGGCTATATTTGGGTAAAATACCAACGTATTTCACCCAAACATTTGATCCTAATATCATGGCGGTATTTCACTCAACAGTGAAGTACCGCCATGATATCAGAATGGCAATGATGTTGGCAGCACGCGTGGATGTGCGACGTGGCGCTGCAGGAGTCGGCGCGGCGGGACGCGGGCAGCGAAGCTAGCGACACGTACTGCCGCCGCCACAACGGGCGACACGTGCGCCTCTCGCTCGAGCGGCCGCCGGTATGTATGACACACAGCGACACGTACTGCCGCCGCCACAACGGGCGACACGTGCGCCTCTCGCTCGAGCGGCCGCCGGTATGTATGACACACAGCGACACGTACTGCCGCCGCCACAACGGGCGACACGTGCGCCTCTCGCTCGAGCGGCCGCCGGTATGTATGACACACAGCGACACGTACTGCCGCCGCCACAACGGGCGACACGTGCGCCTCACGCTCGAGCGGCCGCCGGTATGTATGACACACAGCGACACGTACTGCCGCCACCACAACGGGCGACACGTGCGCCTCACGCTCGAGCGGCCGCCGGTATGTATGACACACAGCGACACGTACAGTCGCCGGCAAGTAACTTGGCAAGAGTTGTTAGTCGGTCCTCCCCTTTAATTCTCTTCTAAACAGACATGTTTAAAAATAAATTATGATAATAACCATAGAATAATGACAAGCAGTAAAAGTGACCATTTTCTTGTTGCACTAAGCACTGTGTACATGCGCGAACTTACTCCCACTACGCCAAAACCTTGCCAAGTTACGTGCCGGTGACTATACTGCCGCCACCACGACGTGCGACACGTGCGCCTCACAGTTAGATAGTTTCAACCTTACTGAAGTGTCAATGTATAAATTATTGTCGAAAATGGTAAAACAATAGACTACTATAAACCAATAACAACAAAAAACGATTTAAGTATAGTCTGCCTAAATAATCTTGTGTATCAATTTTGGTGTTTGCAGGCCAGGGTTGCTGACAATCTGGACAATAAGCATTCATATTCACATTTCGTTACTGCCTTATCTTCTTGTTCTTTCCTTCTCCATAGAAGCTAATATGTGTTGCCTTTTTCCTCCAGCGTGATGTATCACCGACTGAAGACCTGCTCCTCCGTGTGGAACAGCTCACGGAAGCGATAGCAGACGGCAACCGCCGCTGGACGCGGCCGCGGGACGCGCGGTGACTTTCATCGGTCACACGGAGATTATAGGACAATGTTATCTGGTAGAGACTGCAAGTTGTAGGCCAATCTGTGTAGGGTCGCTAGATAATTGTTAAAATGGTTTCATAAGAAAACCAGGGGTAGTTTTCGAAGGTTGTCATCATAGTTTAGTATCACAAAGGATGCCGTTATACCTGTATAGTTTCATCTCTTTTTCGCATTGGTTCAGTAGTGCGTGGTCACATTCGCGTTAGGTATGTCTGCGAGGGGGAAGATGATTTAACTTCTATAGGTAGCTCTACATACAAAAATAAATTGAAAAGAATTGAATGTGTTTTGTGCATCTTGAAAGTTGACTTGACTGATAGGGTTTCGATGTAATGCTGAAAGTGTTTATTCATTTATACTAGCTTTTATCGGAAATATTGGAGATAATATGTATAAACAATTTTTTATTACGATTATTATAATTATATTTATTTATGAATTACTTTTTCATTGAGCTTTACATTATTAACTCATGTTGTTTAATACTGTTTATTGGTTTTCGCATTTACTAGATTGCGAAGTTCAGATTGATATAACCAAAATCGGACATAAGCAACGAATAGGGTTGCTAACCTTAAAATGTATTGATAGTTTTGCCACATTAAGGCATTTATTAGTTTTATTTTAAAGACATGTTAGTGCATTTATTAATTTTAGTAATAACAGTATTATGTACTAGTCTTATTTAAAGTTGATTATATTTATTAATAACAATTTGTTTTGTTTACAGAGGTTGTTTTATTTGTTGTCTTTTTGCTATTAAAATAATAAAAGACACAGACAAACACAAATAGAAAGAAATATGTAAATAAATAAATACAAATAATAATATAAATTTATACAAATGAAATAAAGAACACACATTTCTACAAAACTATATTGTGTTACTATTCGTCATAATAATAGCATAAAAATATAAAAAAGAAACTGTTAATTTGTCAATAATTCGTTGAAAGTACCTAACATTAAAGTTGACACAACCCGCTTAATACTTCATTCATTGTGGTTGTGTTCCAAGCTATTATACACATCAATAAGAACGTTACACCACTTACGAGTAAGGTTTATTTTTGAATTAAATATTGTACATGAAAGTAATACATTTTCCGTGAGTTACAAGCTGTAATAGTGCAGAGTAATACAATGTATTAAGATGGACGGCCGCAAAGTACTAGCAACTGCAATTTTTGCAACATGCACTTTGATGGTTCGATTTCAACTAAATCATTTACTGGAGTCGGTTGTTTAAATCAAGCTAATTGCTCTTTCCTTAGCCTAGATTCCTTAGGTGAAGAAAGGGCAAGAAACTCCATGGTTATTCTTATAAATCAAATTATTGAATAAAAAAATAAAACCAATAGAACGGGGTTAAAAACTGTAAGCTCGCCATAGGTGGCAGCACTGTGCAACGTCTACAAGTTTTTTACTTTTATGTCGATCACAAATTTAACGAAACCTAGATAAATATGTATGTAACTAGGAGTGTAGCACTATTAAAAAACGAGCAAGCAAGGGGGACGCGTCTACCACTGGTAAAAAAAACTTTGCAGCTTTGAAAAGTAAATAAAATATAAACATTTTAAAATGTTCATTTTCGTTGAAGACTGGAGGCTGACAACAGGAATAACCTGATCGGAGTTGAAAACCAACTCGAGGATGATCTTTCTGACTGAAAAACTTCAGAAAAGTTAATTCCAGCACTGATCTAATATGATAATACTACTATAATTTTTATAATATCATACCACAAGTGCCTGTAGGCAATGAAAACAGACTCAGTTCTCTTGGGAGCATTATCTGTATACGAATTTCTCCCATGTCTTCAGGTTTAAAAAGGATAGCACATAGACTCGACGAAATATCGGGTTACAATTTTTTTTTCGGCGAGCTTTCTCCCAATTTTCGTCTTATAACAACTTTAGCAAATACATGTACTTTTGTCGCTTGTTTACAAAAAAATGTATGGGTAGCGACAGCAAGCTGTCAAATTCTTAGAAGCTGGGTAGTAGCGACATCGAAAGTAAGAAGCTGGCAGTTTTTATCCTCATTGCATTGTGAGGAGGAATGCATGTCGCAATGGTCATTTTGCAGTTGTCTCTTTGTATTTCAGATACTTTGCGTCGTTGATTTAAATGTACGCATTCTAGTATGAGATGAGAATACTTACAGATAGTAAAACATTAGTTAAAGGTCAATTACAAGTTTAATAAAATATGTTCAGTGAAAACTTGATTTTGACGTGATGATATTATGTCGTCGTGCGTACGTCTGACGTCTTTAGTATAAATAAATAATTTGCTATAGAGTGTTAAAATGTAAGTGTGTGAACAATGGTCAACAAAGTCGCCAGAGACTCAATTATACTGCTACAAGGATCTTTTAGCGCTCGAATGACGTTAACAAGTGGGCGTTTAAACTAATATGTCACGTGCCACATAACTGCGATTGATGAGCCCCATAAAACTCACAAAAAATTAATTTCTTTTTCGTTTTATTATGTTTAGATATCGATACCTATCGCGGCTGCGGAGTTTAGCCATTTTACCCTGTATGTTGAAAAAACAAGATGGCGGTGTTAGTTCCGATTTTGGCCACGTGTCAGAAGATCCTCGTACACCTATAATACCAAAGCTTCACAAAGCAGCGATTCGAAGCGATCGCATCAATTTCGACACACACAAAGTGCATTTTACGGCTACCTTACCAGGAATTAATATCAATGAGACAACCACTATCTCAAGACTATCACTACCTCAAACATGAGATCGGTTTAGGCGGTATTGTTTTGAAACGATGAAAGTTTAATTTTATTATTATTGTATTATGTTAACTATATAGTTACTATAATTTTAATTTCACGTAAAATGGAGAATTATTCCTGCCTTTTTCATATGGACTTAATTTTGAAATTTTAAAGCTTTCACCAAAATCCCTGCTGCAGCATAGCTACTTATCAAAAGGTTATCTCAAGAGCAACTTGAATTGAATAATCACCACACTGGAGTATTAGACTGCTTTTCCATCAGAGGTGAGCAAGGTAGCTAAGGGGTGAAGCTAAGATACGAAACTATGCGTCTATCCCCAGCAGAACTGAAGCGTCCCCGCCCCGCGCGGCCGCACTGTGTGCACACAAATTCAATAAAAACTCGTCGCCGCGGGGGAATTTGGCTCCGTTTCCCGCGCCACGTTGTAGTGTAATTCCGCCTAAGTGGTGTAGCGGAGCAGGTAAGATGTGCTATGAAGATGCGCTTTACGCTTATTTCAAAACTTAGCTTAGTTGAACCCTTTTCCACCAGAGTTAAGCCAAGCTGCGTTATGAAAATGAAATGATCCTATTTGTTGATAGCTATCGCTAAGCAGCTTAGGACATGTCTAATGGAAAGATAGCTTTAATTTGCTGACACTACTCTCTCTGCCGATATCGTTTTCCGTGGTAAACAGATAAATGTAAGTGCGTCGTGTTGTGTATGCAGCCGTGTGTCGGCGCGTCACTTGGAGAACACGCGCCACATGGAGGCGAGCGAGGCGGCCGCTGACGTCACGAGCGACGCGGGCGCGGCCGGCGGCGGGGGGGTGCAGCTTAGTTCTTCCATCTGAAAAAAACACGATACAAATGTAAAGATCTTACTACTAAGAAATTAGTATAAAACCATTTGGAAACTCCTTTTTAAGGTACAGTATGTTTAAATTCCACTCAAAAAACCAAATTACTAAGGCCTGTCACAGCCCACAAACTGGGTCCCATTTATTAGACTTATTTGACAATGGGACAAACTTAATTTATCAAAATTGACACATTTTGACAAGTGCTGTTTACTAAAGCAGAAAACTATGCGAGAAACTTGTCAAATTGTAGAATTGTCGATGGATAGACCTCTGGCCATATTATGTCATTTCAAAGTTCAGCAGTGCTTAATGTATTATGTGAAGTGTGCAGCGTGTACCTCCATGGCCTCGGGCCAGTGCAGGTGCTCGGGCGGCTCGGTGTCGTCGGCGTCCAGCTCGCCCAGCGCGGCCATGGCGTCCGCCCACACGGAGCGCACGGCCGCCTCGCACGACGACATCCACGACTCCACTCTGTAACGAGCAGGTTATTCACTTACAAGCCTTTCTTGTGCAAAAATCATGTTTCTAGAGCCAACGGTTTAGGTTTTGTGTTATCTGTCAGTGAATGAATAAATGAATTTCAGATTTTTATTAAGTACTCACGTAATATTAGTAAACACACCTTCCAATATATAAATATAAAAGGATAATAAACGTATTATATAAATCCTTATAATAGCCTTTCCTTTGGTGTTCCTCCATTAACCCTAACAGTGTAGATTACAAAATAGACAGAGTATTTCTAAACGAATTTCCATAAAAAAACCATCAGGATTTGACTGTTGACTGAGTGTAGGTACTTCCAGGATCAGTGTTTACCAAGGAGTATAGGAAGAAGGTGTTTACTGTGAATTTTATAAGTTGAATTTACATCTCAGTGTAGAAGAAAATTGGCAGCGAATACTAGTTAGCATAACCTATTTTTTGGAATGTAAAAATCAAGCAAACCATTTAGTAAGGATACGTTATTATCAAAGTTAAAGGTCGCTCGCTACAAAAGTATCTCTTCGTAGATCTTCGATGTTCGCAAGAGGTAGAGTATATGTTACCTGCCCAACATGGGGTCATCCGTATTAGCAGCGACGACTAGCGAGTGCAGCGCGGCCAGCGCGTGTGGTGCGGGCGGCGGCGCGGGGTGCGCGTGCGCGGGCGGCGCGGGCGGCGCCAGCGCGGCGCGCGCCGCCAGCGCCGCGCTGCAGGCCGACAGGCGGCGCGCGCGCCACGACACGCCGCCCGCCGACACGCGCCAGTTGCAGTACTCACTGCACACAACGATCATGTCAGTACACTCTTTGAAAAACAGGCTAATGACCTACGTGATGGAAAATGGTCACTGCAGCCTATAGCAAAAGGTTTGCCCACAGAATACAGAATCGCCGCGCATACGGCAGTGCCTAAAGACGGTAGTACTAATAATATTCGTGACGCCAAAAATGCGTTGAGTGTGCAACTGCTGCCACGCACGGACCGCCTTTGAAGCTGTCAGTTTCCATACATCGTTAAAGTCAGAATGTGAGTAAACGGTGACACGCTAGGTTTAGATAGAAAATGATAACAATGTGGCCTCCATTAGCAGCGCCCGCCGCCGGCACCTCCGTACTCAGTGGTTTTACTTACGTGTTATAATTATTAAATGATTGGGTAGATATATAAAACAAAAATCAACATTTGAAATATGTAGTTTTCTTTATCCCAATTTTATTGACGCCGGAGTTTATTAATCATTCCTTCTTTACTAAATATCTATTATTTATTACAAGCTAAACATAACAAACATTTTGATTATAATAAAAATTGATGACATCATAATTATATGTATATGTTACGTCAGTGTTATAATTATTCTATTTGTGCAATTGTACGCGAGTATAACTTTGTTTGCACAACTTCACTACCCTTTTAATTTCAAAAGTCAATAAGTTTAAATTAACTGTTTTATTGTAAAAATAAAATCAATACCGTTTCATGATCTCATCATACTATACTTACTTTACTATGATTCATCAAGAATAATATACCGAACACTGATAACAGTTTTAACTTTACTAATAATTATTAATCAATATGCCATATGATGAGGTTTAAAATAAAAGTAAAACGAACATTTCTGGAACTAAATAAACATTAATTTACAAAAATGAATTCGTGGACAAAATACAAAGTTTTAAAAAAATACCGTTTGGGTACGATGCCTCCAGAGAGATTTGAACTCTCGACCCCTGGTTTACAAGACCAGTGCTCTAACCCCTGAGCTATGGAGGCGTGTGTTAACGCGATCTTATTTGGCACCTAATGCAGTGGCGTGATTCATTCCTTCCTTTAGAACCACCAGTTCTGTGGAAGGCGTTTCGGTGTAGAGGAAAGGTAATTAGCTAACGTCCCCCTGTCTGCTAATAACAACATACGGTGATTAACGACTTGACTGGCAAATGTAGTAAATTATGGGAGTAATTGCTAAATTATAACGAAAGGCGTAGATGGGTTGAAGAGAAGTCCCAGAAGCGCCTTTTCCCAATTTTAAAGTATGTAGTCAAATCTGGTCTTTTGAGGTTTTTGGTGATGGCCTTTTGACCTTGTAATCATTATTTATTGTTTTTTCATAGTTTTAAAGTGTATTTTTTTTGCTGTGTTGACAATAAACGCATTTTTATTTCTTTCTTTCTCTTTGGGGACTGTTTTATGCAATTTTTAGTGTAGGGTAAATGCACAATTCAACTTTTTTGAAAAAAAAAAAAAAAATAGTACCGATTATACTTTGATCTCATTTGAAAACTTCTATGACCATTTTCTGTAGCGGTCCGCAAGAGGATAAATTATTTGAATTCAACAGCAGTTGACGTATAGATTATTATTAGAAAAACATTAAAAATAACGCCAAGTTTGATGCCTCCAGAGAGATTTGAACTCTCGACCCCTGGTTTACAAGACCAGTGCTCTAACCCCTGAGCTATGGAGGCGTGTGTTAACGCGATCTTATTTGGCACCTAATGCAGTGGCGTGATTCATTTATTTCCTTTACAACTTATGGTTGCTTTTAAATAAAGCCAATTCATTTTTGTAGAAGGAATACATAAGTATGTATAGGATAGGTAACGTCTTGGCGTCTGGTAAATACAATAAAGGTAGAGCGATTTACGATTTGACTGCCAAATGTAGTATATTAATCGGGGAGATGGCTAAATGGTCAATAAAGGTGAAGATGTTTAAGGAAACTCCCAGAAGTGATGCACCCTTTACCAATTTTGAAGAAGAAAAATCTGGTCTTTGAAGGACCCTCTAATGCAGTTTATGGTGTACGGTTGACGCGTCACATGCCATTTATTGAATTAAAAAATAGTACCTCCATATTCTGATGTCATTTAAAAACTATGATCATTATCTGTAGCGGTCACTAAGGGCCGGTTTTTTGATGCATAGTTAAACTCAACCAATTGTTAAAAATAGTAACATCAAGTTTTAGTCTATCTAATGATATAATGTCATTGCTAATGGTATTAGTTAAAAAAATAACCATTAGATAAACTAAACATTATCAAAAAAACCTTTTGCAAAAATTTAACCATTGCTTAGTTACTATTACAAATACAGTTTAACTACGGATCAAAAGATCGGCCCTAAGAGGCCTAAAGTTCAGCAGTTGACGTGTAAATATTATGAGAAAAACCAAAAAGAATTTAAAGTTTGATTGCCTCCAGAGAGATTTGAACTCTCGACCCCTGGTTTACAAGACCAGTGCTCTAACCCCTGAGCTATGGAGGCGTATGAAAACTCGACGTTATTTAGCATCTACTGCTGAAGTGCGATAAACATTGTGTTAGATTGGAATGTTGATTAAAGTTTATATAAATTGGTTTTGTTGTTATCGTAATTTTCCTACTAATTGATTATTCGCGTAACTATATCGATCCTTATATTATAAAGAGGTAAAATTTGTGAGTTTGTATGTAGGGGGGTAATTCTTCGAAAATACTGATTTGATTCCAATTTTTTTACACAGGGAAGCTACAGTATTGTCGAGTGTCATAGCATAAGTATAGAATATATTTTATCAAAACTAGAGATTTCCCGCGGACGAAATCGCGGGCTGAAGCTAGTTGTCTATATTTTAACCTTACACATTTTATGTTGTCGTGTGCTTATTAAATAAGGAAAAAAGCAGGAAAAGTTTTAAAAGTTGATTTTGTTACCCAAGTAACAAAAACGTCATATAATTCTTGGGTTATATGACTTTAAGTCGAGTAGCAGTTTTGTAATGGTGATAAGAAAACGATTACGTCCTATAGATGTTAAGAATCCAACCTTTTAGTCGTGCGACCATTAAGTTATAATATTGTAGTCTAGAAAACGTCTACAAGTCCAAAATATACGATGTTATATAATAGTTTTATCTAAGACGTTTACTCAACAATACTATGGTCATATAAACGTTATAGTTGTATAGACGTTTTTTACTGACAAAAATAGATATTTGGAAACCATTTATGTGACATTTATACAACGTGGCTGTTATATAAACGTTGGTCAAGAGACCTTTATAAAACTATCAAAACTTGGTTTTATAGTAGTTCATTTTAGACTATTAGACTACTAAATTGTTATCTTGTGACTAATATGACTCTAATGTCCATTATATGTCAAACCATAACTTTAACAAAACTTATTGTCACATTTGTGTCAAGCCCTGACTTTAATTCAACATAACCTTGATATTTCATAAAAGTAAATGCGAATTATGGAAGCTAGAAAATCGTGGCGAAAAATAAAACGTAGTGGAGCATTTAAAAGAAAAGTAAATAAAAATTATCTTTCATTGAAAAATACTACACCAACAACTTCGACACTTATATAACCTACTAGTAAAGACGAAGAGTGTCTAACACGTAGAAAAGAGGATTCCGTATCTGGTATGTTTTTTATACTTTTTAATTTTTTATGGATATATAATATCGCGACTTCGGCGGCCGCCCGCGACTTCGTCCGCGTGGACAGTATTTGAGTATCCCGTTTATTATCTATACAATATTTCCATCTAAATTTCATACCCTTCCCATGAGAATAGTGAAAAATCGTTTATATAAACTTACGAAATCTAATAGATTCCCTTAATTCCTTGCCGGGAAATCCTACCGCCCTGAAAATTTTAGCTTAGGTCATAGTATATTAGACTTTCATACAAACTTGCGAAGGCCTTTAGACCCACTTAAACCAGCCCTGTCGCAAAATCCGTTCTTAGCTGACGTCTCCTACCTATAAACTACCTACCTGCCAAATTTTAGCTTTATAGTTCTAGTAGTTTTTGAAATTTGGTGTTTGGTGAAAAAAAGCTAAATGTCACACACTGACTGACTAAGTCAGTGTGTGACATTTAGCTTTTTTTATAAATGTAGATAGATTCTGGGAAATAATTTTGTTTGCTGTTGACATTGATAACAGAAGTACAGAAGTCAAATGGTACACAAAAATACATTAATTGATTTTTTGTTGATCCTAATGCTTTAAAAGTAAATTTAATGATACCTATCAATTTTTTTCTTGATCTTGAATGAATCTTCTGATACATATGACGATAGAAACAATCGATCCAGGGACGATTTGAAAACATGGGCTATTGACTATAATATTTCTCATCAAGCCTTAAAAAGTTTAAACAGAATATTAAACAAAAGACTTCCTAACATAGTTCCTAGTGATCCTAGATCCTTGTGACCAATCCTTGCCTGAAATAAATTAATATACCTATAATTAAATAACCATTTATAAAGATTTACTTACACGCGATTATGTACCTACCTAGATAGGAGATGGGTATAAAATGGGTTATAAAAGGGTGTTTGGCTTCTTGCGGAACCCTAATACCAATTGAAATGGCGAATTTCATGGTCATGAATATAACCTTTATACGTCTGGACGTCTTTATAGCGTCTTATAGAGGTCAGTGTGTAGTCAAAACGAATTTACTAACACTTTTAGAAGAAAACATAATTTTAATAATTATTTTTTTTTACAAAAAACACAAAATTACGGGGGGGGCATTAAAATATTAGTAGTATTTACATAGGTATTTTATCGTAAAACTTAACTTCCCAGTCAAACTAAACGCTACTTGAGACAGATAGAGTAAACAAAATATGAGAATTCAATAACACTTAACTTTTATACATTTTTAATAATGTATTTTTACACTTTAACAAATTAATAGCACCACGATCTAAGAACAAGCGTGAACAAGAAAAAAATAAGTCATGTAGTTGTTGTTACTGGACGTGAACATGACACTTTAGTCCATCCACTACACTTATATGACCATAATATAACGTAACCTAATCATTTTAGAGTTATATAGCAACCAGTATATGATCAAAATGTACGACTGTGTGACGTTCACACGACTTCTAAATGACGTCAATGGTTGCCTCGCGACTTTTATGTGATCACTATACAACAACATAAGTCGTGTAATTGGGGCCCTTTTCGCGTTTTATAAACGTCATACTTATGTTTATATGACCTTTCTCTTACCACCTACAGTATAAAAATAACGTCTATTAAACTGTTATATGACATTAAATTGTTACTTGGGTAACTGTATTATTATAATAAAGTACACCCTGAGTGGAGTCACGCGACTGAAGTATGTGGGTGTTTCCGGGAAACAAAGTTATTCAAAATAAACTCGAATACATTTTACATGCATTGCATGATGTAGTTGTAAATATTCATATTTTACTGTAGTGTAAGACCTAAAAGAAATTGTATGCAGCAAAGAGGTCTTCATTGGAGAAGATCATGTCCACTTCTACGTATTTCCTATTCGACATGGGGACTATTAACCTTTGAATTATTTGCTTCTCGCTTAATGCTGGCACTTCGCTTGGCGTGTTTGTCAAAATATTCACGTAGCTTAGGTAATACAAAATACAGAATGTAAAAAGATCGCATTGAAAAACATTGTGCTTGTTATGGGCATGAGAGAGTGGGGGTAAGCGACATCGCGGCAGGCGCAGACGGAGATGGCGGGATGAGCTGGACTTCTTCAACAAGAACTGGTCCTCAGCAGCTTAAAACAGAGAGAAGTGGAAAGAGAGTAGAGAGGGAGGCCTTTGCTCTGCAGGACATCACAGGCTTTTAATAATTCAATAGAAATAATATTATGGATACATGCAGAACGTCAAAAAAATTGGCTAAGACCTTCAATATCTCCGTAACCAGAATTAGCCTATTCTATTTTAAATAAAGCATTTTGTATTAACGAAATAACGCGAACATACGACGAGTGTAGCGCCAGCATAAGATTAGAATCAGTGCAGGGTCCCAGCACTTACTTGAGCGAGATGGTGTGCGGCAGGCGCGCGTCCAGCGCCCACGCCAGCAGCGCCAGCAGCTGCGCGCACAGCGACAGCGCGGCGCACGTGCGCGCCGCCGGGTTCATGGCGCACGTCGGGCCCGAGGCCAGGCACTCCTTGTTCTGACGCACTGGATAAAAAATGGCTCATTTTAGAACAACCAACCTCGAAAGGAAGTCTAAGGTCCACTTGCACCACGGCGTTTCTGTCAATCGTTTGAAGATGATAGAGACGGAATGATGTTTTAAATATGTTTAGCGCTAAACGTATATTTAGTAATTTGTGGTGCAAGTGGGCCAAGTCTTTGGAGTAAATATTTTTAGAGGCAATGGGCCAGCCATGTCTGTCGAAGGACCGATAGCCGTTGGAGCAGACGCAGATTCCTTGAGTGAAGACTGCGAAAGGGCAAGCGTAGTGTGGGGAGCCCCTTAGTTAGAAAGAGCTTAAAAAGGCGACTAGATCTGACTGAGTGGTGAAAGCCGAGAATGCGGTATTGTGGCGAACTTGAGAGAGTCCAGGAGTGGACTGAAATAGGCTTAAAACTTTTTGAAGTAATGACTGTGCTTTGGCAATACTCACGCCAGTCAGCAACTTGTGAATAGTCGCCGTCTGTGTTGATCCAGGGTGCCACGATGTGCAGCTGCGGCCTATTCGGAGGCTCCTCCTCATTGTCCTGGCCTATGAACTCCATGTCTTCTATACTTTCACTGAAATTACAACAAAACCGCTGATATTCCACAGAAAATACGCATGATGGTCGCCCACTAGTTTGTTTGGTAGGTAGTAACAGATGCATCGGTGACTGGGACCCGGACGTCGATGCGCAACGGGTTACCATAGATCAGTACACGATTCTGGACACATCTGCGTTGAAAGTCGGTTATTAAAAAAAAAAGATGCCACCCTATATATCCTTCAAATACAGAAAGAAACAGTGCTTGGCAGCATACGTAATTGTAATGTTGAAGATTAGACAGTGAAACGATGCATTTTCTTGGCTAAGTCACGCATGTTTCATTCGACCGTGAAGTTAATAAGCGAGTGTACCCCTTTATTTTGAGCTCGACTGCAGGTCAGTGGTGATCTGCTCAAGATCATAAAAGCTGGCCTCGCATTTTATTGAAACTCTATACTAGTTCAATAGTACGAGTTTCAATAGAATAAGAGGCCAACTTATCTGGTTTTGTTATCACTGACGTGTGGTCTACTGTACAAGGTAAATCGAAACAGCGCATGTGCATATGAGGTGTTAATGGTTTATATTATAGTTTTTTTTTCTTTGGCTACGGAGCCGATGTGGATTATTCTGCCAGCGTCATGAATATTATATGTAGTTATGAAATTCAATAACTGTAATTGTAATTTTATAAATATGAGTAACATTACAGATACCAATTAAGCAATAGAATAATATATTAGTTATATTATAAAATTCTTTACACAGATTATGAAAACATAGGTAGACTGTTAGGATTTTGTTTCTTTGACTGATAGTGTAGTGTAGACAAATTGAGCTATAATCAATGATGAGTGTATAGATACGTAATCATTCTATTGTCTTATCGTAACACAGTTATAATGGCCCATATAGATACAAGTTGATATGTACTAATAATGGTCTCAATGTCTCAAAATTATAGATTGTCTGCAGACATATTGAGATTACTGATATCTCCTTTCATACTGATGAGCAATTTCACTTTTAATTTTAGAACTATGAACGTTCAAATACAAATTATATCATTTAATCTTGTAAGTAGAGAGAATATCTCGGCCAGCTTGGATTAATCAATACAGATAGGAAAAGGTTGAAAAGAAAGGCAAACTTACTCGAGGATCAAGCACATACGCCTAAAGGACGAGGCGATCAAACGGCAGCCAATGATGGCCTCACCCTGCGACAAAGCCCCTAAGCAATACTGCTTCCAAAAGAATTACAACATAGTGCTTAAAGAGGAGCAGTGCGACTACTCGGGCCCGAGAGAGCTGAGAGTTTACACTGATGGATCAAAGACCGACTGCGGAACTGGAGTCGGAGTTTTCTCACACGACCTCAACATAAATATATCCAGCCCGCTAGGAATGCTCAACACGGTCTACCAAGCGGAGTGTGTGAGTATAATACAAGCGGCCCATGCCATAGCAGCCAGGAGAGTTACGGACACTCATGTCCGTATACTCTCTGACAGTGCCTCAGTCCTCCAATCCCTAAAGAAGGGATGCATCACATCAAATCTAATACTAGAATGTCACAAGGCGTTTGAACAGGTAACTGTATCGGACCGCAACACAGTGACACTACAATGAATAAAAGGACATAGTGGATCGCTAGGTAACAACGCGGCTGACGAGCTGGCCAGAAGGGCATCCAGCACGTCAGTCTATGGACCGGAAGCAGTCGTGCCCATCCCCTTCAATCAACTACGCATGTGGCTACAGAAGCACACGCACACACAAGCAGAGAACTGGTGGTCCTCGTCACCGGGCTGCAGGCAGTCCAAGGAAGTCATGCCATCATTAGATGGCAAGCTAACCAAAAGATTACTACGCCTGGACAGGAAAGGCCTGCGCCTGGTGACGGGGACCATCACGGGACACTGCTCACTAAACAAACACTTCAACACGATAGGCATAACGGACAGTCCCCTGTTCAGAGCTTGCATGGAGGCTGATGAAACCGTCACGCATGTGCTCTTTGAGTGCACAGGCGTCACCCAGATTAGGTCAGAAATTCTCGGGACACCCAGATCTTACACAGATGTTCTCATCAGACCAGGAGACTTAATAAGCTTCTGGAGGGAGGTGGGCTGGTTGGAATAACCACCGACGGCCGCCATGGCCCACGCACAATGGTCCACCTGAAGGACTAAGTGCGGAAACCAAACCCGTAACATAGAATATAGAAGGCAAACTTACCTGGTATCATATGTCATATAAACTGGAAATATATACTTGGTGAGCTGCCGTATGCGTGACCTGCGTAAAGCTGCCAATAACTCCGCTTGTTCGTTGTATGTACTGACTTTGTTCTCCAACTCCATTCGCTGCATCTGAGCATGCTTGCCGAGGCTTGACACCCGTTTATGATACCTCGGTAACTTTAATATTAACTCATTGTTGTGACTTTTCAGTTCCGTTAGTTCTCTCCGTTTCTCCTCAATGTTGCTTCGTCTCTGCTCTATAGCTAGTCTGAGGAGGTCTAGTTTGTCTCTGGACTGCTTGGCTTCCGTCAATAATGTGTCCTTCTTCAGTTTTGATGCTAATAATTTTTCACATCGGTCCAGTACATGTTTTCGGTTCACTTTTACACGGAGTAGTTTTCCTTGTTTTTCTGCGAATCTGTAAAGTTACGTATTTGACCAATATGTATTAAGTATGTTTCTACATAGTATATTATTAAGCCTTACGTCTACTGACTCCCATTGTTGGTTTTGACACTTGGCACTAACACACAAGTTAATTAACTTGTGTGTTAGTGCCAAGTGTCAAAACACAGTGAAAGGTCTAAACAGCAGTCATTTACAGGTGCTCCCACACAGCAGTTATATAAAGTTAGAGAATGTTGCTTAACATTTGGTTTAACTCCTTTCTTTTGTTGTTACACACTGTTATAAAATGTTACCGTGCTACACAATGTTTTATAAAGTTATATAACTGCTGTGTGGGAGCACCTTATGTTTATATGCTTTGGGAATATTAAGTGGACCCTGTCTATTAATTACAATTAACTTCATTAGGATGAGCTGGTACACATGTGTACCACAAGTATTTTAATAGGAGAAAATAAAAATAAATTAATTTTATTATTACAAGCAGAGTTTGTAATGAGTTTGTCCATATTACAAACAATCTCGGGCTTTGTCTTGAACTATGGACGAACTCATTACAAACTCTTTGAATCATACCAGCTCCTCCCATAGGATTAAGCTGTCCATGTTAATCATATGAAACAATACTTCAGCTTTTTAGTAAGCATTTATGTGTCTACTTCACTAATTTTATTGCAAAAGAATAACAAAGGCTTGTATGTTTCAATGCACAAGGTTGTTAAACTTTTATTTTTTATTTAAACATAATAATAGGACATAATAATACAGGTTCATGTTTGTTTTGTACCATTAAACCAGAGATGGTTTGTATTGGTACTCACATTCACTAAAACAACACTGCTTAATCACTACTAAACAAATATAAGTAAAAATGTAGGTACAGATGCCAGCAGGTCAAGCTCCCCAAACCTGTCAAATTTTCCCAATCAACCTTGAACCTTAATGCTTTAGTGATAAAGTTGAAAATCTATTAAAGAAATTTGACAGATTGTAGTAGCTTGATGTGCTGGCGTCTGTACATGAAAAATATTTTGCACATAACTATTTTAGCCGTAAACATCTATCAGTAAGTATGCGAGTCGCAAGTAATGTTTTGAATCTGAGCTGCTTGCTATTGGGCCGCTCATTAGAAAGCCTGTTCTAGTCGATGTTTATATACAGGTTGCTACTTTTTTTTTATTGTATTGGTGTTTTGCACAGGATGTCCTTAAGCTAAGTTGTTTATGTAGTTGTAATAGTATTTTTTGTATTTTTGGTTAAAGTTTTTCACATTTATTTCTTTTTTTATGGATTTTGGTATTTGTTGATTATTGTGGGAATAAGAAATTTTACTGTTTGCCTGCCATAATAATTTCTAGTCTGAGGTACTATTAATTTATTCTTGGTTAAACTTCTTGTTATTATTTTATGCGAAATGGGAATTTGAGTGCTTTTGTTATTAAATTGCTCAATTAAGAGGGCAATTTCGAGTCTAGTCTGCACTGGCAAAATTTTACAAAATTTAAATAGGTCAGTTTGAAATGAAAACTTTCTTCAACATCATAACAATCCTTTTGTTATGTGTGTATTGGATAGATAGTCTAATAACATAAGTATAAGCTAGCTAGTAAGAGTCCCAAGTGATTCTAAGATTAATTTATTCAAAAGGCTGAGTCATAAAGTTGACTATTGAAGCCACAACATGCTAACTACATTTACAATTCAAGGTTATGTAAGTTTGTAAACACTAATCCAATAACATCTGTCACCACAACAGTGACTTATAACATCATGTTTTCGCAGCAAATATCGTACTTCTTACTTATCTCGACTCCTTCAATCAGTGAAAACAACATTTCCGCATTGTTTACACATAATTTCGACGCATATGGTGACTCAAACAAATCGTAACGCGCAAATGGCCATCTCATTAGCAATCGTAAATATAATTTGCTATCAATGCAAAGATAGTCTGAGTGAGATAAATATAGGAGTTCATTGATATTACTGCGTAATTATGGTGAAAGAACCAACCTGTCCGCATAAGGCATTGAGGAATGCACGAAATTGCCCGCCTTGATGCAATCCGGACAGTAAAAGTTCATTTTCACGGTGTAACAGAGGAGACATTTCTTGTAGTGGCCATCACTCTCCGTGGACGAGACACGGAAGTCCCGGGGCGCTTCACTTTCATTAAAATAACTCAACGCCATAGCATCCACAACAATTTTTCACGTATTTATTTGTAACGTTGAAACACAAAAACTTGTCACTTGTCAATGTCAGCTGGAGTTGTGCACAGATAAAATATACTTTTACGGCTTTACGTTTCGTTTTGACTAGTAGTAGGGTGTAAAATAACTAAAAATATATAGAAAATTATATTATGCTATGCAAGGACAATGTTTGTTAGCATCAAACTAGTTTGTATACAGTGTGTGCGGTCATGGACTAGCGATATTCTAAATACTTAAATATAAACTATTTTAAAGTATGTACGGACGCCAGCACATCAAGCTACTACAATCCGTCAAATCTCTATAATAGATTTTCAACTTTATGGCTAATTCATTAAGGTTCAAGGTTGATTGGGAAAATTTGACAGTTTGGGGTAGCTTGACCTGCTGGAGTCTGTACGTACAATTACACTCTAGGCTTGGGTCCAATACATTTCCCCGCTATGTGGCATCCATTTTGTTTTTTTTCAGCACAAAAGGCCTTTGTCGGAACCCTAAACAGGAAATCATTAAAAACACATAACATTCATATTGAATTTTGTTTAAAGTTTCCAATATTAAACTACGATTAAAATATCTAAAGCAGTTGCTCAAAGTGGCTACCTCCAGCTTGTAGACACACTACGGCTCTCTGTGCCAACTGGGTTGATAATCGCCTAATTAAATCCAAATCGGATCTAGTTTCTTCGGCGGCTGCCATAATTTTTGCGACGAGTTCTTCCCTGGTGTTTGGAACTGTAGCGTATACTTTTTGTTTCATATGACCCCACAAAAAATAATCTAAGGGTGTCAAATCGGGTGAGCGAGGCGGCCACGCTACTACACCACCACGACCGATCCACGGCGATAGATTATTATTTAAATATTCTCTCACTGCTCGAGAGAAATGCGCGGGTGCACCATCGAGCTGGAACCACATACGCCGACGGTATGATAGAGGTAGGTCCGTGAGGCGGTCCGCAAACTGTGTCTCTAAGAATTCTAAAAATCTAGCGCCGTTTAATGTAGGTGGCAATTCCAATGGCCCTATCAGTCTATCGTTGATTATGCCAGCCCACACATTTACTGAGAATTCATGTTGAAATGAGCTTGGGCGCACCGCCCTTGGATTTGCGGAGCACCAGAGATGGTCGTTTCTGTGGTTTGTAATCCCAGCTCTTGTAAATTTGGCTTCATCAGTCCACAGTATTCTTTGTAAAAAAATACGGTTCTGTTTCAAATTTCTATTTATCCACGAACAAAACACAGATCTCGCAGCAAGATCTGGTTCGATCACGCCTTGAACCCGTCGAAAATGATAAGGGTGTAATCCTTTTCTTTTCAAAATTCTCCATACATGCCACTTAAGACATTTGAAGTTGCACTGCAATCCGTCTAACGCTTAGTCTAGTATCATTGGTTATTCCCCCTTGGTGGGTTCCCGCATTGTCGAGGCGGGGGGGCTCAGTAGCCGTGGCTTGGACAACCACGGTGAAGCTAAGAGGAACCCGAGGAGGGGCCGCTCGTCAGGGCTTTGCCGGTAAGCCGACGACGTAGCGGCCAACAAGTAGGTTAGGGTGCCGCTTGGGCGACATCGCAACTGAGGCGGGCCGTGATGTGGTATGGGAGGCATCACGGCTGAAGGTTGGAGGCCGCGGCGGGGGAGGAGTGCCGGTATTGTGGTGCGCCGCTCTCCCTACCTTCCGCGGCCTTGACGGGGTCGCCACCGTATGACGGCGGACGCGGTGGGGCCGCAGGGGAAGAGGAGGAGTTGGTATGACGTTGGCCGTTCTCCCTATCCTCTGCGGCCGAAAATTGGCAGGCGGCGGGGCTAATGACCTGACCCGTCGCAGGTGGACCAAGGGTGCCCAGACACGGGGTCGTCTGGCGCCCATGTGCTGGTTTGGTCCCTGGGGTGGTCACGGCGTGCCATGTGTTCTGGTGCGCCGGTGATGGGGAGTAATCCCCAGAGGAGGGTCCGGTGACGGACAGCCGCGGCGGGTTCACGGATGAGTGCTAAGGCGTGCCCGTGTTCCCGCCATAAGCGGCAGAGGAGGACACCGTGGAGTTTTAGTGGGTTAGAGTCCCACATAACTGCACTATCTCCCCGTGGTCATCTTCGGGCGATACCAAGCGATCGCGTTCATTAAAAGGTCTTTGAATAGGTACCTCTATCCGCTAATCTTGAATGCACGTCGATAAAAGTTTGGCGACTCGGTGTAGGCCTGTTAGGGTACCTTCGTCGATATTCTTTTACAGCCAGATTTGCAATTCCATTGCAAAAGCCATACACGAAGTGTATGTCAGCAATATGTTGCGATGAATATTGACGCTGTGCCATACTTCATCACACTTTTATATACAAAACACTAATGCAGCACATAAACAGTACGGACGATAAGTGAAAGTAGCGATCACAACGCAGGGCGAGGGATAACTAACCCAACTAATCATTTGTCCTTAAAACTGTGATTTTGTTCTAGGTAGTGGACTAATACGTTCTACCTCGCTCCCTCACGGTAATAACGAACAGTATTTCTGGCCTGTTCTCGGATGGAATGCAGTGAATGCCATAAATTCACTCTAGCGGTTAAGAATGGTAATTTATGTAATAATAATTAACGACCTTTACCATTACATGATGGCTAACCTATCGGATATAATTTTATTAGCAGATGACACTTCCCTTATTTTTAAAATAGATAGAAAAGATACAGATGTCTTACATGTTAACGATAGTCTGGCTGTTCTTTCGAAATGAATCTTAAACTCTCAGTACCTCAAATGGGTGTAATTTTTTTTTTACTTTTGCCCCACCCTAGGCATTTCTTTTGTATCGTGGGTGCGTTTACAAACATTTAAACTCACATACACAAACAGCCAGACCTTGAACAACTACTTTTAAGTCATACAAATATTTGTTCCGTGCGGGAATCGAACCCGCGACACGCACTTCAGCAGTCAATCGCTTAACCACTACCCCAACCATGCAGTCAAATTTAAAACTTGACAGCAAGAAACTAGATGCTATTACGGAAACTGCTTTGGAAATTACTTTAGATTCAAAATTACAATGGGGTGCACACATTAGAACTCTTTCAGGTAGATTAAGTTCAGGTGCATATGCAGTAAGAAAAATAAGGCAGTTGACGGATATAGCCACAGATATCAGTTGTCAAAAAATAAAAGGCCCGTTTCGACATTGGCGGTTCTAGTAGTTAATAAAGATCAAAGTCGCAAGACACGTATTCGTTTGTATGAAATTGACAGGTGTCAAGAACGCATTCTCAAATGTCAAAACGGGCCTTTTATTTTTTGACAACTTTAGGTTAATATACTTACTTTGCTTATTTCCACAGTATTATGTCTTATGGTCTTCTGCTGTGGGGGGATCAGCAGCTGACGTAGATTCAATTTTCATTTTACAAAAGAGGGCAATCCGCGCATTGTATAAAATGGGTCCTCGCGAGTCTCTTAGAAACAAATTCAAAGAAATTGATGTACTAACTCTGCCTTCTCTTTACATTTTATAAAGTATTTTGTATGTTCGCAAAAACTTAGGACTTTTTAAAATAAGAAGCGATTTCCGTAATATAAATACACGTACACTAGTAAAAATGAAATGTGATTCCTGCATCTGTCCTTTTGATGGATTCTTCTGTATTTTGTAAATGTGAGGACTTTGTAGGCCTTGTAGACTTTAGATCCGTAGACCTTTATTTTATCTAGTACCTGGTACTTTTCGACAGGCCTACGCTGTCCTCCCATACCTACTGTAATATGAAAACATTGTAAAAGCCAATTATTTTTAAAAGACTAACCGTGGAGTTTCTTGCTGGCTCTTCTTCATAGGAAATGACCAATTGGAACCGTGCTTCTGACGTTTCATAAGTGCCCATGTTGGTTTATGGGAAATAAAATATTTTGATTTTGAATTAACACTTTTTAATTATTATAAGTTTATGCTGTCTGAGTTGATTTTTGTGTGAACTTTTGTAATAAAAAGGTTCTATTTATTGGGTGCAATTGAATATCACTTTTGTCATGTAAGAATAACATTGAATTTGTTGTTCCAAAACTTATCTAAGAATAATGTAAGATTGTGAATTGAAGTTACGGTGAACCGCCAGGGTAGTATGCGAAATTCTAATTTGCACTATCAGGTTGTATGTCGATCAAAATATGAATCGCGACTGTAACACATATGTACCTATGTAAGATTAGAATTAGTATCAATATCATTATTATCAATATCAATAAGTAGCTACAACCATCTAAGTTCAAATTACCCGATTGAATTTATGGTGGTAATGACTGCGCCGCATTTTGTCTGCGTTGCGGTTTGAGTCCCTATTCTTGTGTACGGGTACATACTTTACTCATTTAGGTACCTGTTCAAATATTACGACTTTGGTGTAGACCCAATGTTGACACAAATTATTTATAGAACACTAGCTGTTGCCTGTGAACTCACTCGCATTTCGGATAAAAAACATGCAAAATAAAATAGATTTCCATTAATTCTGCTTGCTTACTTAATGAAATTCATATTGTTGTATCGTTCATGCATCGTGATAACAAAAAAGTCTTAATATTTTTCGTAGCCTGTCTTTCTGCTACGTGTCAATAAAACACAGAAATAGGGTCCTCTCTATTTCGGAAAATTCTATGACACCAGCCTATGTACACTGGCCATAACTCTGCGTTTCTTTATTTCCTGTGAAGACAACTTTGAGCATATTAAAAATTATACGCGCAGGAACTTACGTAGGTAATCATTTAATCAACAATTTTACCTATAGAAATAGTTAACACGTTAAAAATCTACGCGTAGGTATTATAGGTAAGTACATAATACGTATATCCGGTGAAAAATAAATACGTGGAATTGCGCAGTCTTGGCGTCGACGAAAGGGTCAATGTGAATCAACCAGATTGGATTACCGTGTGTCGGAGTAACGAGCAGCCATTTTGTTTTTATTTTGGCGGGAAAATTTTTCGTCGCCGACCGCCATTACGTAGGTCGTTACAGTTCAGAAACTAGGTTAACTTAGTTAGCAATACCCTATCACGTTTCCAACGATACTAATCAATATTTGGTTTTTGTCACACATGTCCATCTACTGCTATTCCTAATGTATCCCCGGAGAGATAGGTAGCATTGTGTTAAGATTTGGCCAGTTCAGGGCTTGGGACAGGTTTTGTATCGGTGACGTGTTATGCGGATGACATGCTGGTCACTGCTCGGGGGAGCTCGCACAGGGAGGCACCGTTGCTGGCGACGGCTGCGGTCTCACAGGTGGTGGGCCGCATACGTCGCCTAGGCCTGGAGGTGGCCCTCAGCAAGTCGGAAGCCATGGTGTTTCATGGCCCCCGGCGGGCGCCACCGCCCGGCTCACACATCGTGGTCGGGGGGGCTCGGATCGCTGTCGAGTCTACCATGAAGTACCTGGGATTGGTGCTCGACAGCCGGTGGGACTTCGGCCCCCAGTTCCGGCGGCTGGCGCCCAACTTGTTGGGCGCGGCTGGGGCGTTATCAACGCTGCTTCAGGCGTCGGCGGAGGGCGGACAACGCCCTCTTCCAGCCCCCCTAAATGGGTCCAGGGGCGACGGACTCGGGGACGTCCGTCGCCCCCCACACATCTGGACCCGAGGTGGCGGCGCGTAGTGTTCCACGCGCGCCCCTCTTAGACGTCACGGGGGGGAGTCAAACACCTCACTCCCCCCCCCCTGACCCGAGGAGGCCCGCGGTGGCGGGCCGGCACCAGTCGGGGGTTGCGGAAGGATCTTACGTTCCCGCGACCCCCGACGTAGGTGTGAGATGGAACACTGGGGTGGTTTTAGTCAGTAAGAGTCTGACAGACCCCGTCGCCCGCCCTAGGGCGGCGGACATCCATGAGGATTTTCCACCCCGGAAAAAAAACAGTTACATACGGGTACCATACCAACCTAAGAAGTAGAGAGTAACCTCGGACGGTTGGCAACCTTGAAGTTATTTTTCTAATGCCTATTAAATATCCTTTTAACTTACTATATCTGTTTTCTCACTATAACTTACGAATAATTTTTTTGGTACCGGTACAGTATCGATAAGCACGGATTTGTAATACCAATACTACAGGTACCTACTTAGTCTGGTACCGGTAAGTATTTCAAACCTTGGACCAGTTATATTAATCATTTTCATCATCCACAGCCCGACTTCACCCACTGTTCAGCATATAATCCCAGGAGAGCCTATGGAACTCAAGTCCAATGATGAATGGGCACAAATGAAAACCTTATGCTGATATTCAGAATTTCCTAAACGAAAATCCCAATAACACTTCCCGAACTGAGGATCCAACCCAGTAGTCCACACTACGGGAGTCGATTGCTGTATTACCATTACAGCCAAGGTGTTGGTTTACCTAGCTATAGTTACGAAGGGTGTGTGAAGTCCGTAGATGTGCTACGAGAGCTACGAGGTCGCTACGAAAGTAAATTAATTTTTATAAGTGAGGTAGTGGTACCTACCCCTGGTTCTCCTACTCGTCAGTTTTTGCTGGAATTCCTTTTCTTTTATGGAAAGATAAACCATACTTTTCATGTTTTAAATTCAAGCGTAATCCAGCGCAAACAGCGCTTTACATCGTGCGAACGCTTCCATTTTTGCATATGATCTGGCAAATTATTAATTCCATTAGCGGGGGCTGGCAATCACGGCTTAACGAATGTAACATTACATTACACACCGCACATTTTTACACACATATTGTATGGGGTTTTTTGCGCGACAACCCTAAAGCAATTAACTTTATGAATGATTATTTTAATGTCTGTTTCCAAATTGGAATGATTTCATTCGAATTGTGTTTTTTTATAATAAAAAAATGTTTTCTGGGAAAGAAATGAATTGTTTTTATGTGGATTATTATTGCAATTAATTACGTATTTATCAGAGCAAAATCCTACTAATATTATAAACGTGAAAGTTTGGATGGATGGAAAGATGGGTAGATGGATGGATGGATAGATGGATGGAATGCACATATGGTTTATAACCAGGATTAATATATAGGATAGGTACTTTTTATCCCGATATTCCCATGGGATCTAAACTTATGCGGGTGAAACCGTGGGACGCAGCTAGTTCTACATAATGCGATCTTAGACGAGAATCAATAAACATTCTCAGATATTTACAAAGTTAGCTGTAAATATCAGAAGATGTTTAAATATACAACGCCAACGTTTCCTTTGACCTCATTAATTAAAAGTATTAGACATAAGAAAAATGCCATTCAGCCTTACCGTGGTCAGTGTAATTACTGCTCGCTACAAAGGTTTCGGAACGCACGGCGGCTGATTTCCCTCGAGCGCGGGACGTGGTTTCCGAACGTTGTTTGAATGAAGACGTCTGCGTCTGTGGTTTTCATTAGGCGGGAAATCTTGTTTCGTTTTGGTGTTAACAACTTAACAAGTTTGCAATCGAGGTTATGGTTTGTTAAAGTGTTTATGTAAGAGTTTGGTTCCGTTTTAGAGCAGTTTCGGCAATTTTAACGTTTGTATAAGATATTGGTGATCTTAAAGTAAAGTTTAGATTGTGTGGTCAGGAATACGCGCGTGGTTTTAGGTAATTAGGTAGGTACCTAAGTATGTGCCTGATTGTTTAATGAATATGATACACAAATAATTAAGTAGGCACCTATAATTTGTATGATACATACGCTGGTATGCAGTTTATACATACGATTCGCTATGTAAGCTTTATACATGCTTAAGTATAATGTGAAGTAGCATTTTCTTGTAAGTAGGTAGTTTTCTAATCTTTCTTTGACTTGGGTCTATCAGGAAGAAAATATTGAAAATTTAGTGTAGTATTTTCACCCTTGCCGTATCAAATCCCAATATCTCATCTCAATCGCTTTAAAATTTTCGTTGAAACTACTTTAAACTACGTTTGATAGTGATAGGTACCTTTTAAACACGTTGAAAATCAAGCGTTCGATCGTCTATCGCATCAGGTGCAATTCCTAACACTGTTCGTTATAAAGCGACACGGGCACTCGTAAAGTTTCGAGCGTTTATTTGGGACGCAATTTCATCTATCTTCTAGATGTTGTCATAAAGAGAAACGTTTCCGCGTTGCAGATGCTGCGTGTCGCCTTTTACTGTTCTATTCTATTTAGCTCTATTGGTTTTGATTGCTAGCGCTTTGAATGATGATATAAATATTGAGGAACAAACAACATTACTGAAAGTTAGGATACCTATTTCGTACATGGCTGACTGATAATCATGAGTCCGCTTTGCTATTATTCGAAATCTCATAGTCACGATGAGACAAAATAAATAGGTACTGCACCTGCAATAGCGATGCACAGAATGCCATATTTTTTTTATAACTGGTTTCCAAAGTTGATATCGCACATCGAGCCAAAATCCTAATATGACCAACGAAACTGAACGCGATCAGAACTTCAAAACTGCCTTCAAAAGGTGCCAGTGCTGTTATAAAAAAAAAAAACAACATTGAAAGCTCTTGAACGCGGCCTGGAGAACGCGTTTAGTTTCATTGGTGAAGACGCAGGTTTGAGTGACAGAGATCACTCATACCTGTCTCTTTCTGAAGCTAGATTTGTCATATATTTACGTCCGGGTCAACCATAGAAATGAAAAAAACAGGAGAAGTGGCAAGGGGGCGTGTCTGTGTCAAAGTTCAGTGTCGGCATGTTCAAAATGACCATGTTTAGGCAAATGGCCGTCTCCGCAAACTAGTGCGCTTTCGACCGTGATCGTGAAAAAATATAAGAATGCCGTGTTGTTCAGTGGTTTCTTGTAAAAACCGAAGCCAAAACCAAAACTTTGTAAATCATGGAATCACTTACCATATATAAATATAAGTATTTTACTATATTAGTCTTTAAAATCATGAAAAACAACAAACTGTAAAATATTTCTTGCTTTTACTACGTTCATTTTGTTTTCAAATATCGCAGCGACTGTACGCACGGCTACAGATCAAGCTATACAAAACCAGTATAAGCTGACTACTGATTGTACGAAAAACCTATACAATGCGAGGTCAGCTAAAACTGGAAATGTATAGCTTGATGTGTAGCCGTGTGTACTATTTTCGCAGTAAATGCATTGTTCCTTAACCACTACCTAAGTATGTCCCTAATGACTAGACAAGCAATGTAAAAATTACAAAACGATACTTTATTTATGCGGTGCATCGCATGGTTCGGCCGTTGCTTCTTGCGGACAGCTAGTGATGTGGCTGTACAGATCCACTAACGTAGGCTATCGACAACAATGTCGATTACCCAATGAATATATCGAGGGGTGAAAGGCTATTTGTTTGAAGCGACATTTTGGACGATATTGAGTTATATACATATTCGGATTCAGCGAATTTTTCTGCGTCGGCTGAGCCGGGTTTCGTACAATTCTGAGCACTTTTATGGCGCTTAAAACAATCCAATTTTAGTGCATAATTCTCAAACATGATGTATGATCCGACATCAAATTTTCCATATTTTTTTAGTATTTCATTTAAGCTGTACACAAAAACAGAGTAGGTATCGGAGCATAAGCCGTTATTCTCGTCCTAAAATGTCAGTTCGATGGCAGATAAATCGTTTTTCGATATAGCTAACTTTAGACGAAAAGTCCCTTCATACATTTTGCTTACGACTACTTACACCATGCAATGTCGCTTCAACCAATTTGCCGTCAGCCAAATTCATTAAGACATGTCGGTTCAACCCTTTTCGCTGCAACTGTTTTGCACTCTGTTTGGAGCTTCAAACAATATTTCTGTTCTCAAAACTGGGTTAAACAGAAGGAAAGAGAGGGGCCAATGAAATTGGTACAATTTTGCAAAAATACATAGGGGACGTTGATTCGCGAACCACAATAAAAACTTTAATTTTATATTCAGACTCTTGCCCTAACACAAAATTAACAGAACATTTTTTTATTCCTGACATAGTAATTATTCACCCATTTCTTACTCTTAAGTTACTATAAATCTGTCATTATTATCTTATAGCAACAACCAAGTTATATAATTCCCTTTGAAACCTGAGACATCAAACAACTCATTAAGAATGTTCATCGTTGCTTAAGCCAACTTGCCTGTATCGTTAACAAAACCCAATTGGTAGTTAAACAAAATAGCCTATTCCTATTATTATTCAGTAACGTCGATTCAATCATTTTGCTTTCTCCTGCGTAAGTACTGTAAAATCACTTAAACCATTTTGCCTGCTGCTGATTAGTGACAATGTTGGAAGTTGAATCATTTTTCTTTACTCTAAAAATAAGGCGATACAGATAATTTTGTATTGTAAAATTGTATATAAGTAGTTTATCAGCCATCTTGTTACCATAACACAAGCATTAGGTTGCTTAGCTTGGGACAAATGGTGCTGTGTGAAATGTCCAGGGATTTATTTATTTATTTATTTATTATTAAGCGACATTTATCTTGGAACTCATAACTGTTTTTTTTATTAAAAATTATACCAAAACATTAAGGGATTTTTTTGCAATAAAGATTTGCGATCCCAATTAAAGTAAGAGCAATAGTTTTTTCATAACGATTTTTTTTCCAAATTTTGAATCTTTAAATGGCTCTCCTGTAAAGTTCGTAAAATGTCGCTTCAAACAAATAGCCTTTCACCCCTCGATATAGTTAATTTTACAATTTGTCAACCGTTTTAAACCGGTTGGAAGACCTAAAAAGATGACGTTGAAGTCCGGTTGGAAGACCCTTGAGAAGATGTAAAATAATGTTAAAAAAAATTATTTCCAAATTTTATTTTCGCTATTTTTTATTGTTTTATAATATAATATTTTCTGGAAATATAATTTTTTTATTTATTTTATTTTTAGAACCCCAATTTTTTTAGTACAATAATAAACGGGAGAACCGTTAATCAGTAGCGTATATGTAAAATAAATGGCTTTTGCACAGCACAACGATAGCGACAGATGTTTTTGTGTGAGTAAGTTGTACGGTGCATGGTAAATGCACGCTGTGTTTGATGAGTTAAGGTTATAATTGATTGTGTAGTACGTTCTGATTTATGAATTGCAAGGGTGTGCGCGACTTTGTATCTATTGCTTTTACTGAACTACATGTGTAGTAGTGGCGCGGAGTGGGATCATCTAAGCGACGTGGAGTTCTGATACATTTTCAACTACAGGGCATATCTCCTTCTATCCTATATCTATGGGATTGTAGCGGTATCTACAACGCCACATGCGAACAACGCGTTATACTGACGTCACGCAAATCCTGCATCTCGCAAGCAGAGTTTACCGCGCAATTAGCATACATACAAACTTCCCGACATCAGTCGTTGGGCAATTGCCCGCCAGATAAAACACCCGTCTGGTTGGAGGATCCTCCCATTTCTATGGAAGATGAGTGAACTTTACACCCTGTTCCTTACGAGGAACAGGGTGTAAAGTTCGTTCATCATCCTCTATAGGGTCAACAGTGGGTGACAGTGGCTTAATATTTATCAAAAACGCCTTCCTCCATAATAATGTTTAGAACAGAAACTAGACCGTCCTCCGCAGCTAGAATCACAATGCTGCAGCTAATTTATTCATTTCAGCCGGACGCGACGTCTGGGGGCGGCTCTTGGCTCCCAGCCTCCTATAATATGCTAACACGGGGTTTTTGTTACCAAGGAGCATTTAGGCATTAATTATGACTTTAACGGAATCTGGTAACTCGAGACTGCACAAGAGTGGTTCATGTGAAAGTGCGGTAGGTACGAGAATGTCAATTGAATGTTTTGTGTGTTATTTAAAAGGATCTTAAAAATGTTGTTATCTACTAAATGACAAGTTCTGTAAATCCACATCAATCTGATTGTGTAAAACGATAAACTTATACATCTTAATGTTACACTGTATCTCAAGGTCCAAGGTGTTGGCGTTAAGTGTGCCTGGTAATTTATTCAGGGAGCAGTTCCGGCAAGTCTGAGTGATTTCCCCGCGGGCCACATCGCGGCCATCATCTGGAATGGTCCACCTAAGACACGTGCACTCAAACTGGACGTACCTATCGGAACATTTTGTATTTTGCTGCAAGTTTCGGAGCAGACATAAATATGTTAAACTTTTTGAGGAAAGATACAAAGGTTTTGCGACCAACAGCGAAATGCATATTGCAATCTTTGCGTTAAACTGAAAATAAATGTCAATATAATTGGACAATAATTTGGCTGTGCTTTAAAACATTAGCGTAGAGGTAGGGCATTTCTACTAGACACTGCATAGGTCTAGATAGTCAAGTACAAAATACTCGCTTTCATTAGGGCCATTGTATAAATGACACTACCTACTTAGTTATTCCCAACGCAACTAAAGCGTCGCTTTCTAATAGTTCTAATTTATACCGAAAATGTAAGTAGGTGTCTACTGACATTCGCCGGACACATTGTGACAGACGGACAGATAAGTACATCTTGCAGATTTCCCCCGGGCGGGCCGCATCTTAATATACTACGGCTCACAGATTAATAAGTAAATAGACTGCCAACAACCATCTTCCTCGTAGAGTGCGCTGCAGTGAGCAACATTAAACGACTATCATTGGGCGCCCAATACTCACGTTAGCTCAAACATCTTTTTATCTTCATACATAGTATAAAACAAAGACGCTTTTCGTATCTGTCTGTGTGGTCGCTTAGTTATTCTAAACTGCACAATGGATATCGTTGTGGTTTTCACCATCAGTTAGAGCATTCAATATCTAATTTAATTTTAGATATTGCACAGAAATCTCGTTGTTTTACCATGCAAAGCGGGGAAAAAATAGCATTTTCACACCACCTGCTCGAAAATGTCAAATTATATGTCAAGCAACCTTAACCTAAAGTGAGTCATTAGTGGCCGGGGGCACAGCCGGTCAATAATGTTGTATTGGATTTCATTGTGACCCGCTGGTCAATAATGTGATTTGAATTTGGAATCTCACATGTTCAGCTAAATTGGCAGTATAGTACTAACAAACACCCTTTGGTGCCAGAAAGAGGAAAGCTATTCTCGATACCCTTACTGCGCGTGGATGATATTCTCGATTTCCTACAAAATCATAACGACTGCTTCTTCATATCGTTGCCATGTTTTTTATTGTAAGAATAATTAGATAACTTCGAACCATTTTTTAAAAGGAATGGAATAGCATTAAAACTGGCATTAATAATAACAAATACCGTACCGCGCCGTAATACCGTAATAGTAATTGGCTGTAACATTAGTTAATTTATTTTAAGTAAACTGCGCAAAGATTGCTGTGGATTTTGTGAATAAATAAATAAATAATAAAACTTATCTATTATTCAGTCGATTTATCACATTTTATCAAAAATACTCTATTTTCACGAGCGTCTCCAATGACGTTCTAAATTCAAAATGCATACAGCCAATCGGACTAATGTCTCAAATTTTACCATTAACTTCAATTAATATGTAAGTGCATATAACTAACTAGTTCTAAATATTATGTTATTCTTACTGTTTGTTTATTTAATAAATACTTTGTTTTTCGTACTATGGCTATTATTTTCTCACAGTAGGTGTAAAAAGTAGAGTATCCTCCTCTGGGCTAAAGGTGTCTTTGCCTTGGGCTAGCTTGAATCCCTCGCTGCATTCAGGATTCTTGTATTAACTCCCTCGCTTCGCTCGTGAGTTAAACTCTTAACTCCCTCGCTGCGCTCGGGAGTTAAATCCCGAATCCTTCATTGCGCTCGAGATTCAATATGACGCCCGTGACATAAGACACAACTTTAGCCCCTCGGTGCATAATCTACTATTATTACATAACTAGCGACACTCTGTCGCTAGATAAGTAATGCTATTTTTTTAGGAATCGGACATGAAGCAATGTGCTACTAGTCCTCTTAACTCCTGACACAGATTTCAACGTTGTGCTTTTGCGGTAAATTCATATAGGTATTTGGTCGTTTCTACTCTGTGTCTGAACACTAATGCGTGTGATCGATTAGCATTCCCTCACTGGATACGTTGCTCAGACGGGTGTATGATGCAACGAAGGAACCTAGTTGTTGCTAATTTATTCATGGCGGGTGACGGATCTTTAGAGATTTCCCTTGAGTGGTTTCTGAAGATGATGATTGATTTTGCAATGCTAAAAAACCGGCAGTATATGAAGATGTGCTATGGTATAGAGTATAAAACCATGAAGAGAATGGATACCCGAGTTTAAAATGCGTTGACCTGAAAGCTAGTTTAAAAGTAAGAAAGCTATATCTGAAAAGGTGTGCAAACGTTCCTAGACCCTAATGGTAATAGTTTGAAAACGTATCTTAATCGACGCGTAACAAGAATAGGTACGTAAAATTTATTATAGGGTCGAACACCAAAAACGTCCGCGTCGGCGTCACGACGTAATCTTTTTTTAATAATATTCGTTATGTTTCTTTTCTATTAATTTTTTTTTTTATTTAGTCAAATTGAAACGTGTAAAAGTGAAGTTTGTTATTTATTTCGCTACACTATCTATGATTCGAACTCAGTTTATGTTGTAAACAGAAACTAAACGAGGATTTAATCCAGAAAGCAACAGTTTTACTCCCCCTAATTAGTTTAAGCTTATATAGTGCAGTAGGTAATTAAAGTGCAGCTCATTTATTAAGAGGCCAGCGCTTGATTTCCCGCGAGCTGGCTGCTCGCCGGCAACATCCGAGATTGCTGATACACAGCAGAATAAGCCGCTCGGTCTCTTGCTCCTAGTACACACCTATGTATGTATAAAGGTACTTAATGAAGAGTTATCACTAAGCGATTATGGGATATCATCATTACGATGACCAGGGTAGCACTCCTTCTAAATGAACACTTAATCCAGTCGCAGTCATCCAATGCGTTTTCGGCTCAATAATAAGTAATGGTGATTTTCACATCATGGGTCATGTCTGTGTATTATATCGTTAAATGGAGGCCAAAGTTCAGCTCACAGGTCCTTTACGAGCTAATAATAAGAGTATCCTCCACTATCCACTCTCAACCACGAAAGCTTGCAGCCGGACTGCAACTTTAAACTTAGCTTAAGTTTATGACACAACTACAAACTCAGTTTTAGTTGTCCGAAGTTAACAACGAGCGAACTTCATCGAGACTTTTTGGAAAGTTGTTACAAGAATTGAGTTACAATTTCTGAGAAAGATAACATTGTCCGTGGGGAGTTTCGTTATGAAATTCAACGGTTTGTTGTTATTTTATGATAAATATGGCGGCAGGTTGAGGTAGGCTATTTAGGGAGGGTCCCGGAGGACTCTGAAGTGACAGATGAGGTCAGGTTGAAGGATAACTGTTTAGTAGATGGAGTGGGGTTACTTACTAAAATTATAATTTTCGGTGACTGATTTGGTTTCAATTACTTCGATGTCTGTGCATGCTTGAACGATAATAACGATAGTGTTGCATGTTTACAAGTACCTATTAGTTATTAATGTGTGTTATTTACCTAAGGGTAGGTATCAACTTTGATTTCTGTAACAATACAGGACATAAATTATGCTTTTAATAAACAATCGCTTTAACACCTGATTTTGACTTGTAGTATAACTAAGTAGATAAATTTTGTTGATGTATGAAGGTACATACACCGATCAATACTATTATATTGTCATATATTATATTTTTTTTCTTCTGCGGTTTTCCACATTTACGTTCACCAAGGGAACATCCCGTTTACCACTGGTTCGAACACTGCTTATCCCAGCGAACACGACCGTGATGAATGTTCTTATATTTTTAAATCAGGGCTGTTAACTTTAGAAGTTTTCATCACATCATTGAAGTAATAATGCTATCTAAGATCCGTCTAGTTATTTACCAAGATTTACTCCTACCGTTGAACACAAATGCCTTAAATAATTCCACGCTAACACAGTACAATTAACATCGTCCGCACCTGAGATATTAAAAAAGATAATTAATCAGTATATTTACCTAACTCCTGATCTTTCTAAAGGTAACCACAACCTACCGACCGTCTACAACATAACCCACATTTTCACCAAAATTTACGGTTGGTAGCCCTGTTTGCAGCGAAGAAGGAATATTTTAAAATGTTGGCACCAACCCGGGTTCCTCCAGCAACATATTTCAGGCATCCATTTAATTTTGTATCAAAGCGAGACATTGTCGCTTTATACTTTTTAACTTGCTTTATTGCTTCTCTGTGGAAATAATATAACTTTGTTATGACTGCGGTTGTAAACGTAATAATACGTTGCTCATTCCACTGGGTTTGTTATTGGATTACTAGAAATTGTTCTTGCAATTAAACATTTTGCAAACTTCTTAGCGTTTCAATAAAAAACCGCATTATAGATAACGTCAAGGGGATAGGTTGCAGCGACATTCTAGGATAACCAATACAGATGTGAGTCTTTTTTCTTTGATTATCTATAGGGGCTTTTGTGCATAGCGTATGTCAGTCCCATCGTATCCTAAACAATTATACTTTCACAAGACGTGGGCCATGAACTTGAAAAAACCCTTCGCATCGTCGCCATTTGGTTGGGATAGAATTGTAGATGTGAGTTACCTATGTCAATTTTCTCTTACAACAATCTAATGAGCATTCATTCTTTAACATCTACGAAACGAACCAAACCTGTTACAACTAAAAGTACAATTTAAACCTTTTATCTGTTCTGTGATTTAAACTCCGTAACGTAATTCTTCGACACACTTTAAACATCACCGAGTCGTTCCGCCGATCCTTACTCAACACAGTACCTATTTACGACCTTTACGACCTGCTTGCTCTCAGTAAAAGAGATACCTTCCTAGAAATCTAGATATAGGTTCCTCCTTATGCTCAATGGAGCGGCTCTGAGAGTGTCTGGTGAGAGCTCGGCGAAGGTTTCCGATCAGTGAGCCTTTCCACCTCGCTTCACATGCGATGCACTGTTGAGACGGCTACGATAAATTAAGATGCTATTCCTATGTAAGGAAAGATAGATAGATATAGATAAATAAATAAATAATAGAGGTCACGAGGGTTTCAAACTATGGTGTCATTTTTCCTCTTTCAACGTATTAAGTCCATACCCTGTGTTGGACGGCAGATACTTAAATATCATTCTGTAAAAAAAATGAAAGGTCTCTCTCCTGTGTTATTTCATCGGTAGGTACCCATATTTCTTTTCGTTATGATAGACTTTATAACTAGACATCTGATTATATGCACTACCAAAATGCCAAAATATGCACAATCAAAAAACCATTTATTATTAGAATTTGCGTTTATTTTCACATTATATTTATATATTATACATATATTAATATTAGTTATTATAAATTATTATTATAACATATAATAAATTATACACAAGAATTATAACTAATTTATTATAGGTAATTCTTGTGACAATAAACAATAACATATTTTTCCAGGTTTTCTGCAGCAAACTTGTGACGTTTATCACTTAACATTCTATTTTATTTTCTTCTATGGCAATGGTGCCGATGTCGACAATTCTGCCAATGTCAGATGTGATATGAAAAAACGTGCGGAGAAAACAAAAAAAAAAAACTTAAAATTCTAAATCCAATACTAGTTCATTGTTAACACTTTGAATTTAATGTGAAACTTAATTTATAGGCTGAAAATGACCTTTGACGTCAACTGACGTTACCGGACAGAACTTGAAATTGCCGAATTGTGTGCGAGGCGGACGTGTCGACGGCACAATACAACACGCCTAACACGTATAAGTATTGAAATAAGCACTGTCATTGAAAAAGTACCAACATATGCAATAACGCTATAAAAATAGAATTAAATGCATTTGCACATGCAAACATGCAAATGCATATAATCCGATGTCTAGTTATAACATAATAGTACACACCAATACCAGGACTTTTCTATGACTGTTATACTGTGTGTATTTTGAGGTCAGATATAATGGGGTTCAAGGCCCTCACTGTCTACCTTATCTCGATCAAAGGACCACGTCCTAGATTTCAATACTCAAACTTCAAGCTTACGAACTTCGGGCCGTCGCCATTCATCTGCCGTTAACACATCCGACGGAACCCGCTTGCCGAGTACTTCCTACTATTCCCTTGCCAAATGTCGCACTCTACTGAACCTTAACCTATTCTTACCACTTCACCTCTATTTTCAAAACCATAAGGTCGTATCTCGCATGGACATCGGTCCTTATAACTTTGCTACAACAATTTCCCTGTGACGGTGCTTTCTTTATGCGCACGTTCCTTCGAGACACTTTATTGGGCCTCTCTAATGCGTTCCGAAGGACTCATGAGAGAGAAAAATGAGTCTCGTAATGGGAATAATTCTAAAATACCGTTTTTTCAATTACGTGTACCGCATTACAGTCACCCAGTGTGTCTCGGAAGCAGCCGAGGTGTAAAATTAATGTCGTGATACCATCACGTCGTGTTTTAAATTTCCACGCATAATTCATTTTGATTCCTCACGGAGAAAAATGGCAAAATAAGGAAATAGGCACTGTCTATGGAAATGTTCATCCAATTAAAATGGTTTCATGGGATTTAACATTTATGATTCAATTAATAATTATTTTTGCTGTTTACAATTAACATTAATGATTTTAGCAAAATTACCTGTCTCAACATTTGATACAATCGTAAGTTTATTGCAGCGCGTAAGCTATTTCACAGCGGGCCACAGAGCTTCAAGTAAAGTTCCAATAAGAATGCAAAGAGTCAGAAATAGAAGAGATTTAATTACGTGCTATAGGTACCTAGCTCGGATGTATAATGTCGGTTGTGGAGTACGTGCGGTCGCAATTAAGTGCCTGGAGTACTCCCCCGACTTTAATGAACGCGAATGAGGACGAATTTAGATGAAATAACCTGAATTACTTATGAGGTTGAGTTTAAAATGTTCCTGACGTAGACCTATATACATATGTAGGTAGGTAACTTGATTTAACACTTAGAGTAATTAAATGAGACGATTCTTGAGTCAATCAGGTAATTTTCATGTTCGTGGTGAGTTATTAAACTTGGGTAGAGATCGTCTAATCTAAAATGACGCGCCCCACTACACAATTCGTTCATTTATATGTGTGAGTGCAAATATCAATAACGACACTGCATCTGTGTAACTGAACTCTGAATCTGGGCAACTGAACGACCAATTACAATTGCATGTTTATGTGTACTGCGTCCATATTTGAAGTTTCCTTGTGTGCGTAAATGCGGAGGTGGGGCGCGTCATTTTAGATGAGACGATCTCTATCAATGTATTAAACCTATTTGGAATCAACAGGGATCGAATTGAGGAATATGCGAGACAGTCCTTTGAAATAATCTCTTAAAAACGCTAACTACCTGAGTTACCAACATTTCTTATACTCGTATGTGGTACTTAATTATCGCTGACCCACTTGCACTGCTATTTTTACGCATCATCTAACTTCTAAATTGACACAAAAATATACTTTACATTGTATTTCAGCATTTCCTGTAACAGCTAAGAGTTAATTTTAAATCTATTTCGATTTTAATTAAATATTTAGTTCATTTTATTTCCGTTAACCTATATTGTCCCACTGCTGGGCAAAGATCTCCCCCATATTTTTCCACTTTTCTTTCTGCTGTGGCTTATCCGTCCAATCGGTTAGAAACGTGTCTCGCCAGCGTTTTTTAGGCCTGCCTCGGTGACAACGCCCGTCTTCAGGCACCCACTGTATGACGACTTTGGTCCATCTGTCTGGATGCATCCTATACAATATAGGTGTGACTTCAATAATGACTATTTAAAAAACTGAAGTATTCATCGTCTGCCTGACTGTAGCTTAGGTACCTAAGTATTTTGATCTAGTACCTCGTATTCCTCCTTTCCCTTTCCCTTTACGTTGTTATTGTTATAACCAGATTGTTCAGAGTTATGGCCGTAATCTACAGGTGCCGTATGCCGTCTCCGCATGTGGATAATCCCTTAATCTCTCGTGACGTCAGCTGCCGGGGGAGAGGCACTGGAGGCTACTAGAATATTTTTCTGTACGGTTTTAATATGAGAATATTTGAGTTCTTGTTTGTTACTTATGTGAACAGTAAAATACATATTATTCAAAATACTTAAGGTTTGAAAACAACTATATTTATCTAGACACCAAGTTGGCTCTAAGCTATTATTATCAAGCCGCGTGACGACTACCGGCTACCGTAGGCGCGGGCCTGTGGGCGGAGAGCAATGGGTAGCTCACCGCCCGATCAGGACCAGGCCCGTGCCGGACGGCGCGTAAGTGTTCCACGCGCGACTCAAAGAGTTGTCAGCATAATTTGAGGGGTCCCTTAGGGCCGAAGCCTGCCGGGTCAGCGGGATTTTCCGAAAGGGTTACCGCTACCCCGGAACATAAAGGGCAAAGGAAGGAACATGGGTGGGTTTTAGTCAGTAGGAGTCTGACACTCCCTTCCGCTCCACCCAGAGCGGGAGGGGTCATTTGATGATTTCCCATCCGGAAAAAAAAACAAAAAAAGCTATTATTATCAAAATTGTTTGATACTTTCAAACCAGTAGGTACCTATTTACCTATCTACAGGGCGTCCCAAGGATATGCCACATGGAGGGAAAGTACCTTGAATATTGTAGATGGAACATTTTACTGAAAGATAACATTATTTGAATTAAAAAAAAAAATTAAACTGCATTTATACATATTTAAATATTTACATGGTTGAACCGGAAATCGAACCCGTTACACGAGGAAAACAATCATCCTGTAGCTTTATCATACCGATCGAAAGGCTTCATCATAAGGATAATTTTTTGCTAAATAATATAGTGTCAAAAATAAAAGGAAGACCACGAATTTTAACATTTTTAATTCAAAATTAATCAATTTATCAAATTCTCAAAATAAGTCCCTTCCTGTTGAATACAAAGTCGCACTCTTTTGATTATTTCGCTCCCTGTCGATATTTTGATCTTGTTGTGGTGGATATTTAGAATAAATAGGTTTAAGTTCTGCTTGTAGCTCGTGGACACTTTCATACTGGTTAGATCTGGGGATCTCGGTGGCCATCTTATTTGTCCATTTGTCCCGATCCAGGGATGAAAGTGTTCATTGAGATAGTCCCTTGTTCTGTGACTGTTATTAGCCGGAGCCCAATCTTGCTGAAAAGTAAGGTTTTGTCGTTCTGCAACCGGAAGATTATTTAACTCATTTCTCAAAATCTCAAGTATTTCTAAATACCTTTCCGTATTCAAATACCCTTCGTAAAAATGTACTAAGAGGACCCGGTTTTTTACAAACCAACAGTTGAACGAAAAACGCACTTGATCGGGGATACGTAAGGGATTCTATCTGGACCAAATGCGATTATTGTTTCGGTTGTACATACCATTATTGCTGAAGTTTGTCTCGTCTGACCAGATAATATTATTTATAAAATACTGATCCTCTAGGATGAGCCTCTCGATTTCATGGCAAAAAATAAGTTGTCTTTCAGCATCACCGGGCAGTAATTTTTGTACTAATAGCCCTTCAACGTAACTTTTGAATTTGTATTTTTTAAGTACACGGTGTATTTTGCTTTTCGAAATTCCGATTACTTCTTCACCTTCCCTCACTGAACTCAAAGGATTTTCCTCAAAGTATATCAAAATGAGTTCATCGTCAGCGTTTACCATTTGGTGCCGCGGTTGTGGTAAGCGATGATCGAAACGTGCCAAATTTTGAAGATTATCCACCAACCGTTTCATAATAAATCGAGATGGTGTATTTCTATCAGGATATCTTTCGCGGTGCCATGGTAAGGCTAATGTTATGTTTTTGTGGTTCAAAAAGTATGCTTCGATTAAATCAAAACTATTTTGATACGCCATGGTTATGTAAAAAAATTCACAATACAGTGCAAAAATCCAACAATGAAAATCACATAAACAAAAGAATAAAAGTTTGAAAATGGAACACATTTTTGAATTATTTCTTTATAATCAGCCAGCCGCATTGCGACGGACAAAATAATACTCGCCTTTCGGCTCAGGATACGGCTCGATTTGTTGCATACAACCAGGTACCTACTAATTACGTATCTCTTTATCATTTTATCATGCACTTAAATTATAATACGGAAATGATGCGTACTTCTCAAGTGGGTACATTGATTAGCAATAGGTACTTATGATAACTTCAGTTGTATGTCCTTACGGCAATGTCAGCTTTTCATTTTTCTGAACAATATTTCACTTCAAATGTTAAAATGCATTGTCTTCCTTATGATGAAGCCTTTCGATCGGTATGAGAAAGCTACAGGATGATTATTTTTCTCATGTAATGGGTTCGATTCCCGGTTCAACCATGTAATTATTTAAATATCTATGAATACAGAATAAATTGTTTTTTAAATTCAAATAATGTCTTCTTTCAGTAAAATTTTCCATACAATATTCAAGGTACTTTCCCTCCATGTGGCATATGGCCGTGGGACGGCCTTGTATACATTTTCAACTCATGCTTATGTTCGTCGAGGAAGATTATGTGTATTTCATACAATATTCCCACTAAGTAATAACAGCCGCACGGGTCGATCGATCAGATCAAGCTACACTTGCCGCGGATGGTCCGTGGATGGGTGACGATCTTTACGTACTAAGACCCCTTCGTGCCTCGGAAAGCACGTAAAGCCGTTGTTCCCGGCTGTCATTCGTGAATCTTTGACAGTCGTTACGGGTCGTCAGAAGTTCGAAAGTGTGACAACCAGTCCTACCGAGGGGTATCGTATTACCCGGGGGTAGTGGAGTTCAGATAGGCAGTCGGTCAATGTAAAATACTGGTATTCAGCTGCATCCAGTAAGAGTGGAAGCCGACCACAACACAGTTGGGAAAAGGCTAGGCGGATGATGATTCCCATATTCCAAACAATGCTCCAAAATCAGTTGGAACACACAGAGAGAAACAGCGAATTTTTTTTAACCGACGAAACATTTCAACGTAGGTGCGTTCAGAATCAAGTACTGCATCCGTGGTACCAGGTTGCGCTGCGATGTCCGCCGTCCTTTACATATTGTAACACATTATGATTCTGCATTAGTCCAAATTAACACCCACACACATACACTGGGATATTTTCGACAATGTTTACTTCAATTAATCTTCGTAGATTTCATCGAATCAATATAAAATCTGAGTTTATTATAAAACACAACACCGTAAACAATTTTCCATAGGTGATTGGTTTATTTGTCGCGGAAACAAACAAAGTGTACGCACATAAAGGAAATTTATTTAATATTCAAACTCGAATCATTTTTCAATGGAAACGTTTCTGATTGACTTTTTAAATATTAACTGTAGAATATAAAATATTTTCGTTGGGAGTGCAGTCAGTCGTGCGTGCAGGCTTGATAAATGTATTTAAATAGTTAAAAAATTTAAACAGCAAATTGCATAAAATTCTTGTTTTTTGGTTGAGTAACTTTCCAAAATGAAAGACAGTTCCAGATAATTTATGAGTATAAAAATACATAGATATGTGAAAAAAACTACTTCACAGTCAAGGAGGTAGGCATGCATGCGAGTTGTGAGTGAACTCGCCAAAGAAAAGGGTCCTAAGTGGCAAGCGAACAATAAAAACAAAACTACACTATTCAGTATTCACATATTCCATAGAAAATAAGCTTGCGATCTAACTCAATTATATTTAACTGTGGGTCATAAGCCACCGCCATTTTAAATAAAGGCAAGGCTATTGAGAGAGGGCCGCGGAGGCGTTTTGGGGATTATCAGTAATCCCAGGGCGCGGGGATTCGCGAGTTGCTTTTTAAGAATCACAAATAATCGCTAAGTCAAGGTGGGAGGGGGAGGGGGGCATCATTTTGATACTTTATGAATGATTTTCTGTTGTTATAAAGGTTTGAAGGAGCATGAATAATTCTGTTCAGGCTTTTACGAGTTTCATTCGTGTATTGACGCAAGTTCACGGCAGTTTGTTAGGGCTCCTGAAGTACTAAAAGAATCAGAATCGTTCTTCGGTTTTTCTGCTCAGAGGACCCATATGGGAAAACCCAGGCTCTAACTACTGCCTCAACAAAAGTTCGTTCAGCCTTCAAAAGTTTCGTATTCAGAAAGGGAATGCCAGTTTTTACGTCCATAAAATAGGTCACAAAACAAAAAAAAAAAACCACCAACGTGGGTCATTCCGTAAACTAATTTCAGCAAAGCCAGTACTCTAAAAATGTTATAACTTGGCAAATCCGGTCATAACTAACAAATTACAATTTTCCCGTATACCGCGTCCGGGCTGCCGGGGGCGGTGGGATCCGGAATTAAAGCCGTCCACTCTGATAGCTGGACCCGCAATAACTGCGGCCGGCGCTGGTCGCCTCTTTTTGTAACGCGCGAATGTCCATTGTTGAGCACATTCCACGGTTTAATATGATAACAGTGCTTATATTAATTTTTGTACCCTTTTCTGTCGGATTTCAATTTAAAACGAGGTGGGAAGGAATTTGAGCGCGTTGTGTATATTTAATGGCTCTCCTGTAACGCGGAAGTTGAAAGTATAGTAGTATAAGTTTTTAATCCTTTTTTTTTTCCGGATGGGTAATCATCAAATAACCCCTCCCGCTCTGGGTAGAGCGGAAGGGAGTGTCAGACTCTTACTGACTAAAACCCACCCATGTTCCTTCCTTTGCCCTTTATGTTCCGGGGTAGCGGTAACCCTTTCGGACAATCCCGTTGAAAGTTTTTAATCCTTACGTAAAGATATTTAAAGTAACGTGTTCTTTGGCGATCTGAATAAGAATTGCAGTCACATTTAGCACTTGAAGTTAAGAATAACTATAGGTACATAGAAGGGTCACCCATCAGCCCTCATCGGTGACAGTTGGTGGTAGGTGGTTATATAACCCACAGACTTCGTGAGGATGACGTTACTGTCATCAGTGACAACCTGGCAGTTGGATACTCGTAGCAGGTTTTTGTCAGTACTGTAAAGGTTGTCTGCTGAAGGTAACCTTATGCAGCTTCGCACGTTCAAGCTAGTTTAAAATAAGGTGTAAAATATTTAATTAGGATTTTTGTTTATAGGACAGTCAGTGCTAGTTTAGTCGGAAATATATATAGACGTTCTGTCAATATAAACTTAAGGAATCGTACCGTTGTTTGATTCCTCCCCATAACCTCAGAGGGCTCGTCTAGTCCTCTATATGTGGTGAGGCACGGGGCATACATAGCCTTTGCAAAGTGCGTTTAGTTGACACAATTGGTTCAACTTATATTGGAGGTCCTCTATAGTACCTACAGGCAGTAAAAACTAAAAAATATGTTTTGAAACTTAATTTATCCCTTAAATAATGTTTATTTTGACTCCCCCGAGATTTCACGCTCAACAAGGTAGCTAAGTGGGCAGTGTGAATATTTTTCCGCCAATAATTATTCATAATACTCCGCAATCAACCCTCCGGAGCCTTGCGGGGGGAATGGCGGGAGACTTAATTTGTTTTCATTCAATTAGCCTTACCCTATTTGATTGGGATTAATCATGTTTGCACTCGATTCGTTACGGAACCTTATTAGTTTGATCGTCTCGTTGTTGTACGCGATACTGTTTGACTTAAGTTTTAATAATGTACCCTTTTCGGATCCTGATTAGCTGTACGGATCATTGATTTCTCTATGAGTGCTGCAATTAAGTAATGGTCGAAGGGTCGATTGCGACTGAAAGGTTGTGTGAGCTGATCCAATTTGAGTGGTACGAACCGCGCCGTGGCCTCGTTTTAGTAGGGAGCGACCTGTCACTGTCGACCGGACACGGTGGTATCCTTCTGCGAAACAGTTATCTCGCAGAAGGAAGCTGCAGAAAGGGCCAAACGCCCTCTTCGAGCCCCCTTAAATTAGTCCAGGCGAGACGGACTCGGGGACATCCATCACCCAATTCGCCCAATCATCGGGCCCAGTCCAGGACCCGAGCTGGCGGCTGGTGTTCCACGCGCACCTCTCTAAGACATTACAGGAGATTTTTAATACCTCACTCCTCCCTATGGGACATGGCCCGCACAGCGCGGGCCGTCACCAGTCCAGGGCAGCAGAAGTCGCATTCGCACCCGCAGCCCCCGACGAAGGTGTACGAGAGAACACCAGGATGGTTTTAGTCAGTAAAAGTCTGACAGACCCCTCTGCCCACCCCAGGGCGAAGGACATCCATGAGGATTTCCAGCCCACCAACAACAAATACAAAAGTTGATCCAATTTGTTTTCCTTGTACAATCGTCAAATCGAAAGCTTTCGAAAATAAAACAAGGAGCCATATAAAAAAAAAAATCTTCAATCTCATTGCATAACAGCCCATCAAGGATATTATTGCCACCTAAATTGTTGCGAAAATCACGAAAATTTAAATAAAACGCATAAAAGTTGACATCGTTAAAAAAACTGGCTGTCGCGAATGTAAAGCCTGCTCGTAAAGCAGAGTTTTACGAATTATTGTCATCCGCCGCTCTTCTGGCATGCCTGTTACAATGTACTGGCATTGGGGAATGTGGCGTGTGTAAGTGTACTTGTCACCCAGTCATTTTTTCACGTTACGCGTTGGTAAACCAAATGGCCCATCAAATTAAACGTGATACCTGCTACCTGCGTTCCCGAAAGCTAAAAAGTTAACCACTATCCTACGATTCTTATCCCTTGTTGTAGTTAGTAACTCATGTAGGTGTAAGTATGTAATTGTAATTGTAATTTCGGCCAAGGTGATCGATCTCAACGGAGTTTAGCCACGGATGAGATATTATAGTGCACAAGTACGTGCGCAAACACAGGTGTTCCTTTCCTTTCTGTTCCTTTACGCTCATAGTCCGATGGGACGACAATCCGACACCACCGGTGAAAGATCAGGTGCGACCAATGGCTTTACGTGCTCTCGAAGGCACGGGGACTGCAAACCACCAGCTTCCAAACTTCGGTCTGCTACTGAGAAAATCCTAATGGAAAAACCCAATAATACTTTGCTAGACCCGGGAATCAAACGACCCCACGCTCAGTCGCAAGTGCGACTGGCACTTGCGACCACGAGACCAAAGTCGTCCCTTAATAAGTTCTCAAGACTGTAGATGACGTCATTGACAATTGAGGCCATACAACGTTCGATGATTAACCCAACAAAAACATCGCACTAACTTAAAATTCTCCACAGAACGATTTTCCCATTTTTCTTCCACGATGGAAGCGAACATCAATCACGCGTTCTATCAAAACTGCAAGCTCCGGACAATAACATGTCGGATTAGAACATGTCTTCGGCAGCAAATGGTAGCAAATGGTAGGAAATGGGATCTGCGCGAGCTCAGCCGGGCCGGGGTAATGACCGGCGATAGGGAATCATAACAACAGCGCTGTTCGGGAAATAAGAAGACTCGGGAGAGAGGTGCGATGCTAAGTGGATGTGGCGTTTGAACCTTTGAGACTTTTGCTGCTGAATATTTAGCAATATTAGATGGGTGCAAAGTAAAGTCGAGAGGGAGTGAGAAATATTATGATGTGGTGTTCTGAACGTTGTTATATTATATTTCAAAGGATAAAAGGATGTTTCAATGATGCGTATATACAGAGTGCCGATATTATATGTTAAAATAATTATACGTTTATTATCTCTACACAAGTTATGAACTTAATAAGTAAGTAAGTAAACTTTTACAGTAGTGCACGAACAAGGAGCATTGGATTGTTTAGAGCATTCGTTTACTGTTTTACGACTAAAGAGACAGGTACCGTTTATGTACCAAATAATGCATCGGGTTGTGCGACAGTAGATATCTGAATTTCTTTGCATATGATCAAGACGGCTAACTTTCGATACTAACAAGAATCTCCCAGAAGCCACATCCATCGCTTCACGGCTCCACAATCGATACGTCGCTCGTATAGTGGTCCTGATTGGATCCCCTTCAAGAAGCGTCGTCGCGTCGTCGCGCGGCCGACAATTTGTCCGAGCGGCGTCGGTAATTGGACGCGCGTCCGATGGGATGTCGCGCGCAACGCCATGCAAGTATGGGGTAATTGGTTTGCACATGCATGCGGGAATAAAATAGTGAGCATTCTAGAGGATAATTAAAAGGGTCGTGATTGAATTTAGCTTCCGGGAAAAGCAACAAAAAAATAACTTGATCAACACATTTTTTTAATGAAAATACACAATTATATTTCGCTATTACGCTGCTTGGAACCGCCAGGAATGTTGACGAGAATTCCGTTTTTTTTTAATCTAGGTTGGGATATTATATTTTAATTTTGTGTGTTAGCTAATTTAGTATAAGAAGTTTATCCGGTTTATTTTTATTCTCTTTAATTAGTAAATGTGTATAACGACTAACAAAACAATTAAAATTATGAATTATAACTTAAAAGGACAGGCTTTTACAAATACGAATAGATACACTTTTACAAATTAATTTCGTTTGTTTGGTGAACGTATCTTATAACATAGAAAAACACTAAATTAAATTAGGTAGGTAGAAGGTTTGCCGGTACCAATTAGGTACTTACAGAAGTTAACAAAAGCCGGACTGGTAAGCCCTGGACGGACGGGCGGGCCGGACGCCCGGCACGATTAGGAGGCGTCCGACTATTCAAAGAAAATCCGGATTTAGAATTCTTTGCTGAGATTGGAAACGTTCTTTTCGCGTCTTCGACGTCGTCTTGTCGCTTGTTTTGTAAAGAAAAACTAGTCGAGTGTTTTGTTGGCTGTCTAAATTGAAACATTCATGAAAATAAATAGGAAGGTATTTTTGGGAGGCACGTGTTAATGGTAAAGATTATGTTTTTGTCAGGTTGTCAATGATTTCAGATATAGACGTTTAAATTGGAAGTAAAATGACTTCATAGAATTCGCATATATATAAAGAAAACAACTTAATTGATATTTTTAATTTTGTTTCTTTCTGTCCGCCAAATTATCAATCTCGATAGTTTGACAGACAGAAAGAAACATAATAGGTAATGGCTAGACTAGCGTGAAAGCAGGATAAGAGAGAAGCAGAGAGATTAAGTATTTGTCGAGATCATCGCAATTTAGACCGATTTATCAAACCGCGAAGTAAGCTGTGATAGGCCATCTGTGCGTTTTCGTTTAGGCCTGTCCTTGGCATGTAGGGGACAGAGAGCGACAGAACATGGCCTCCGTGAACGTGACGCCTTCATTTATCACCGTCTTCAAGAGGGCCATATCGCGACAACATACGATATGGTAAAGCGTTTGCAGTAAAACTCAGCGGAGGTGTGTCAGTTCTGTAAAAGGTTACCAAGCAAGGGAAATATTATTAAATCGGTGACTTTGACTTTGCTTCCTACTAATACTATGCTTTTTGTGACGTATTCATCATTCAGAAAACCTGGGTCGTCGTGAAACTGGGTGGCACGTAACAATATATATAAGCTACATATAAATACCCGTCTATTATTTAAAGAATGAGCGGAGGATAAGGTTATTACATTTTGTAGCACAGCAAGATATTTAGATTAAAGTAAAGGTACGTGCAGACAGAGCGAGGCGTGTGCTTCGAATGGTAAGCCATGAGGCATCTGACATATTATTATGTTTAAAAAATGCATTCACGGCTTATGCCTCAAACTGTCTGGACCTATAGTCTGGACGCACCTTAACGCTTACGATGTCTAGTCTGTAAAGAACAGTAGCGTCTCTACCGCCGCATGTGTTCACAAACTTATTTTGATTCGAGTCTGATCCCGTGTTATTTGATTAGCCAAGTTTCCGTATCAGGCGCTAATATAGCTCTATCGAGTTCCTTTGTTAGCGGAACACGAATTGGATAGAAGAATAACTTAATAAAGTCTGTAAGGTTATACTAGGAGGTAGGGCGTAAGTTTTAGTAATGTGTTTAGGTTAGAGCAAACTTTCTTGTTTTGTAATGTGACAATATTATTGCATAATAATCAGTTTATAATGTTCCCACTCCTGGGAGACAGGCCTTCTCTCAGTGAGAGGGAGTGGGCCGTAATCCACCATGCGGGACCAGTGCGGATTGGAAGGTATCACATGTCTTCGAATTTTTTGTTTTAGGACATGCCGGCTTCCTTATGATGTTTTACTTCACCGTTTTGAGAGCAGTGGTGTTGAACCAATTTACACAAAGTAAAGCACCTATCTGGGTCGAACTTACGACCTACAACTCGTAAGTCGCGACCACAGAGCCACTACTGTTCACAATATTATTAGGTACCTGACCTGCAGCAATTACGTTAAAATTTATAGAAGCAGAGATTTCATCATTTTCCATAATTTCTTATACTAGGTCTGTAGACACACGGGGCGTGAATCTGTGCCATCTTACTACAATATCTTTTATTTACTGCGAGGCATTACATCTGGCATGGAGTCACGCGCACCGAGCTCAGTTCGTTTATTTTACTTATTACTTAGTTTATTTAAACAGGGGCGTTTAACTCTGAGCAACTTACTGAGTTTGGCTGTTTTTAATTTAGTTAAGTTGGATTATTTTTGAGGTGTTGTATTTTCTGTTTTAAGCTAGAAAATTACTTTTGAATGTGTGATGTGATAGGTGCAGAATCATCATAATTTAAAGGGATTAGGTGCATTTAGAGTGACAGCAGACAACCAATGATTCAATGTACACGTTGTTTGCATCTTAATCAATTACTTCCCATGGGTTTCCAATGTATTACCTAATCCTAAACAAATGGACAATATCAATTCCTTTTATAATAAACAGGCATAGGTTTCTACCCTTTCACAAAATTATATCTAATTCAGTAAAGTGCAGGTACTCGCAGAGAGTGCCACCTGATATTATTACAGGGGAAGCGCGATGACTATTTCATGAAATATCATTCAATAGGATTATATGAACTTAGGAGTAGTATTAATGATTTTAATGATTATAATTCTATAAATACATACTTGTTACGGTTGCGAACATAGTTTTAAGAAAGTTACATTTCTATGGTTGCGAATCATATTTTGTTCCCTGACACACCTGGCACTGACTGCAAATTGCAAGAACGTAAGAAAATTTGAATTCCGCTAGCTACCCTGGCACCCCCTTAAAGAATTTCCATGAAAGGTCATTCCAGTCGCTGCCAAATTCCTGAAACGAATAGGCCGTTTTTATTAAAGGTGAAAGTGCTAAGATTAAACAAGAATAAATAACTACCGTCCAAGTGACATAAAACGTTTCATTCGTCAAGAATTTTATTATGAAACTTTATGGAAGCGAGGGTACAACTGTGGTAGGGCTGCCGCAAGCTGCGTCTGCGAGGAACTAATTTGATGAAAAGTGGGTGTTTGAGAAGTGTACCTTTTCTAAGAAGCAATAAGATTGCTCCAGCCAAGGACCACTGCGGGCTATCAGGTCAAACATGATTAGATTAATTTCCGAGAAGCAATTAAGTTTGCTTGCTACGAAGCACTTTAGATAAAATTTTGCTTTTTTCTTTGATTCCCATACTGTCATGTCACACAGTAACTATTGGAACTGAGCATTTTACAGATAATGTTCTCTAGCTAGATGTTAGTAGAGTGGTAACCCTGTTGCAAACTCGTTCACGAATTAATGGTAACATTGCGCAAATGACGATTGCTCTGAGGTGTAAAATAGAATATGCCGGCGGGTGCCATCTATTACAACTTTCTTAAAAGTACAGTTGAGAGAAACTTTGTGTAGAGAATGAATAAGCTTCCCTGTTTCCGTGCATGGTGGTTCTAACCCTGTCATGATCAAGCTTGCAGACGATTTGCTGATAGCGGTATTTTAATACTACGAATAGCTTAATAACTTTTATTAATTCTTGTGAGATTGCTCTGAATTTTTATGGTTTACATACACTATAGGAGTTAAGTAACTTGTTGTATCTATTATACAGAAAAGAAGAAACGAAGAAAAGAGAAGAAGAGAAGAGAAAAGAGGGAGACAGAAGATTAAGATTTGTACTTGTCACTTCGGTTTTTCCATCCAAGGCAAGGCAATATCTTCTATCTCCAAGGCAAGTAGTTACTTGAACAAACACACACAAACCTTTTATATACATTTCATATTTTCTTTTACTCCCCAAAAAGATTTCGCCGCTTCGCAAAATACATAAAAATGATTTACAAAATAGCATTCTCTTGACTTGGTCTCGAGTCATATTTATTTTTGTGTTAACCTGGGAATTCTCGTTATTTATTGTTTACGTTTGTCGTACATATATGTATTGTTGAGGGAGATTTCTGTTTCGATATTACATAAATACAGAATCGTTTACTCTGTATAGACGATATCGAGATCAAACGATATAATATAACATTGTTAATAAAATTATTGACCGTTTAAGATGGACGAAGGAAAATATTTCATCATCAGAATGACCAAACTTGGCAGAGATATATAACATAACCTAACATCACGCCTGTTTTCCCCAAGGTATCAGGCCCCAGGGTAGGGGGTACCTATAGGACCCCTATATTTTGCCAGGTATTTTTAAGTTCTCAAACGGGCACAAGTCTATAGTCCGGGTTGCTACTGAGAAATTCCTGAAAAACCCAATAACACTGCCCGACCTGGGATCGAACGTTTCCTCAGCAGTCGCGCAGGTACATAGTTTATGGCTATTTTCAACCATTATCGAACTGAAATAAATTCTTACATAGCGACTAGCTGCCTCCGTCCCTTTGACTGTAAACTTAAAAACAAGTAGGTAGGTACGTAAGTCGTATAAATCTTCGGCGCAAGGAAGTTCGTTAAAGACATCGAAGAGAATGTCTTTAATTGGCTAGTTCGTTCCGAGTGGTAATTGTGTCGCCCGGCTGCGCTCGTGATTGCGAGAACTACACTATAATATAGCACGACTATTGGGAAGTTATCGGAGCTCGTTGTAAAGTCTTGGAAGATGTTGGCCTTCTTCGTTTCTTCTTTTGGAATTATATACTTCTTGAAACTATGGGTACTTTTGGTAGCAGATAGTCTCGTGAAGGACAAAAAATCAGAATCATTCAGAGTCCAGACACATTTTTCACAACTAGCATGTCTATATCTGTTGCTAAGTAGCATTGCTGTTTACCACTTTTGGGAGCACCCATCCAAATTCTAATCTTCTTATGAATAATTTCATAGCCAATTACTACCCCTAGTTGCCTATGAAATTACGTTATCGGTTGAGTACGGTTCAATTGCTACCCAAAACGTCATCATGCCAACAGCACTTTTGCAGAGTATTGGCATATGCAGTATTACTGGTGTGCCTGCAATACCGTGATAAAGGACTTTTGAGTTACAACTTAAAATTAAAAAAAGGCTTTTTACTACCTCAGTAAATATAATATCCGGGAAACTAATTACACTCATGCAGTAAGTACTCGCGATCCCGTATTGGTTCTAGCCGTATGTTTGTCTGTTTGCCTGTTTGTCTGTTTGTCCGTTCGCCGGGATTAAGCGCGGCGTGTGTTGGCTTTGATATCGACGCGCGTCGAGGACCCTCGGCCATCGAGAATATTGGAGAGGCTCGCGGGAGAACGCGGAGGAAGTGAACGTTTAATCGATGCTGTAAAAATATTGGTGTGACGACGTGAAGTACATTTGAAGGTGTTTGTTGATAGCAGTGAAAGCACTAGGAAGTGGTGAAGGGCGGGCGTTTTTAAAAGTACAATAGACGGTCCGCACTGTCTTTTGTAATTTTGTCGTTTGAAAGGTGCTGATTCTCAGCCTAATTTGAATAAATGACTTTTGATTTTGATTTGATTGTGAAAGGCGAGCCATCTCATGCGACGTGAGACTTGCGGCCCTTATACTAAATCTGTTCGAATATTTTCGTCTCTTTACGGCAATAAGATGATGGCTTTCTTTGGAGCAGTTGCCCCAGTTGCAGTTAGACCAACAGCTCCTTCGGTCTTGTGGTCCCAAGAGCGACTGTTGAGCGCGGGGTCTTGGGTTTGATTAACAGGTTGGGCAAATAATTATTGGGATTTTCCATTTCTCAGTAACAGCCCGGAGTTTGGAGTTTTAGTTGGTGGTGTCCCTGTGCCTCAGAAAGCACGTAAAGCCTGAACTTGAGCTCTTCCCGATCGGGCCGGATTGCCGTTCCATCGGACTATGAGAGTTAAGGAACAGAGAGTGCACCTGAGTTTGCGCACACACTTGTGCACTGCAATATCTCCTGCGTACCTGGTTAATCTCCATTGAGATTGGCCACCGAGATCGAAATCGGTCGGGAGGATGCTTTGGAGATACATTTTTGCACAAATTGTAGTATTTTCTCGCATCTTATAATTTAAATTATAAAATACGAAGGCTATAAACTTCTGAGAACACTGCTGCACCTCCGTTGTCTCAGTCAAGACCAGTCACAAAAAAAAGGGATATACTTTTAGTCCCCGTTGGCAAACGGGGGCTAAAAGTATATCCCTTTTTTTTGTGCACGATGAGCGTGGGACCAAATATGTACTTAGCATTTTTTTATTGCGGAATCGATTACTATTTCAGTATATGACATACATAAAGTTTCATACCTTATTCACCATTGCTAATTGCGCCACGTTGCACTGCCACCCTCGACTCTTGATAATAGTTGGTAAACATGGCGGTACAGCTGCTGTACGTATATGGGCGCTATACTACAAAGTAATATCATAGACTAGTAATATTGTTGAGTTACATTTGGTCGCTATTTAACGCTACGGTTGACTAGGCTTATCTATGCAGACTGGACAGGTACCTATTCTTGGTGGGGGAAGAGTTTATAGTGTTTTGTGTTTCATAATACTCTTTACCATCTATTGTATAGAATCAAGTTCTTCTAACTGACGAGACAGTTGTGCTGCTGGGGAGTTTGTTGCGCCACTTCTTCTTCCCAGCAAAGCACTAGGAAGTGGTGAAGGGCGGGCGTTTTGGGGGACTGTCTTATGTAATTTTGACGTTCAAAAAGTGCTGATTGTCAGCCTAGTTTAAATAACTTTTGTTTTTAAATACTTTACGCGAGTGGTTGGGGGTGGCCTATGTCCAGCATTGAACGTCTTTTGGGCTGAAATGATAATGATGATGAATACTTTTCTTTATTCTTTAGGTGCATCAAACTAACAAAATATTGATGATAACGAGGCAAAGGGTTTCCGATAAGGTAAATAACGAATTCAAAGACAGTATTATAATCAACTTGGATTACTTATCCGTCTATTCAAATCGCATAAAACAAGCTATAAAATAAAATAAGCTATAAAATGTACGAGAGCACCCATAACAAACATGGCCGGCCCATAAATTGTGTACATACACTAAAGAACTGAGCTTGAACTAAGTGGGATACATTTTACCCATTCAGATTTACAAAGGCATTACTTACGAGATTTATTTGCGTAAAAAATGTTTTTCTGAATATTTACCTGTGGGCCTCCAAATAGCAGCGAATTTAAGTATTCTACATCATATTGATTAAGCCAATCCACTCACAAGTGCCCAGTGGCTACTGATAAACGGCTAAATAGAGAACCTTTAGATAATATCGGTGAAAACCAAGACTATTAGTAGGTTGCAGTTTAAGATGATCTTAGCAGTATCTCGTTCTAACTATTAGAATTCTATTGAATATTGTTTGTATTTTTCTTTCACCCAGTTTACTTCCAGTCTTCCAGAGGGAACCAAAAATAATCACTCCACTATTTTCCTCCACTTCAAACATCATGGGAATACGAAAAGAGATTTCTGGAAAAAACTACCTCCCAAAAGTGTATTTTCGCACGTGTGTGTCTATGCACGTTTATTTGATCCGGGACGCCTGCATTCTGCGCCACGACGTGCTAAAATATGCTCTGTCGATAGAGTGCTCGGTTCGATATACACATATATATATTATTGTGTCCGCGAGTTGAATAAAGGAATTTGATTTCGATATTCGTGACTCCATATATGAGGATTGCTGCGTTTCTCTCGATCTTGAGTTGTGTTGAAGATGCTGGTCGTGTCGCGAGGTTCGATATTATTCGGTTTTGTTATAAATAATAATAAATAAAAATAAAAATCTTTATTGATACAAAAACCTTTGACATTGCTAAAGACTATACATAAAAATGGTTAGCTAAAGGTCATACAGATAAGGTAAACCCTGGCTCCTAAACTAGGTAATCCTGTGACTTAGGGGTCAGTGTTCTGCTGTCACTGTGATACCAGAAAGCTTTTAAGTCGTGTTCTTAACATTACAAAAATAGTCATTTTGTTATGAGTTGGAGTTTTATTGTTATAACTAGCCTTAAGTTAGTAGAGTAAGCCAGCACTTTGTGCCGACTTCCATAAGCTGTGCTCATGAGTAACTTTGGCAAGTTAATCAAACTGTATTACAAATACATTTAATCATCACAATACGAAACGTAACACAATCAGGGTCAGCGAAACTTTACGAGAGGTTATAATTTTTATAGTTTTATCATCATTCGATATCTAGATACCCATCATGCCTGTGAATTTCGTCAGTAATTTTAATTTTTGTAAGTACATATAAGAGAAATTACAATTTTTACAAGCTTATGCTAAAATAAATATACATATATTATATAGGTACAAGTATATAATGAAAAAATAAAGAAAAAGGCAGGAGCTCATTGGGCGTCAAAAAATTCGTCCGCATCACCGTCAATGAGATAAGTGCCCAAAAAGCTGGCAGCATCACCAAGTTGGATGGCAATGCTGATTCTTTGGGCTAAAAATAGGTCAGTCTTCTGATCACGTGAAGAGTCAACCAACCGCTTGGCGATGTCCCGAAAAATTCGATGAACCCTATAATTTGAATTGTATCATTACGACACCACAAATACTAAAATAGCAGCCACATTTCCAGCCTGCGCCCACAAATCCGACTGGTAGTTTAAGAGATTAGCGCCTTCAAACAAACAAACCCTTCAGGTTTATTATATTAGTACCTACTTATATAGATTATGTGTAAAATTTTAATAAAGGTGTTGAATTCAGGAAGTTTTTCAGTTTAAACTACAAAGTTTGTGTTAAAAATAGTGAAGGCAACATTAGTGCAGGCGCCTGTCTGTGTGTACGTTAGTTTTTGTTGCCTTTGCGTTACTTTTTGTTGCGTAGCGTTCATTTTTGTTGCCGTACCGCTAGGTTTTGTTTCTGCTTTGTTGCTCTGCACTCGCGCCGAGCAACGACCACCACAAACAATAGGGTTAGCCGTAGTTAGTAGTTCTTGTTCAGACGGACCGCCAGCTGTCATAGTAAATTCGTTTTCAAAGCTTTGCACAATTAAATTGTAAGAATTCTGTAATAGCTTAGATATGTATAAATCTGTACACATTCTTTGCAAATCTATTTTGAAACTCTTTTATAGAAACCTTATAACAGGGTATTACACACAGTGTATTCTCTACGCTAGCAGCAGAGCTGCTTTAACTGGTTGAATGCTGTAATAGCAGAAACAATTAAAACGCCATTGTGGTTTGCGTGAATCTACGTTCCCGGCATAGAAGGTCCCTAGCAACAATTCAACTACAAAAAAGTCTGCCTACAGAAAAGTGTTCTCATACGAACCCGCGATTACCTGCACCACAGTTATATTCGAGCCATGAAAGTTTACTGACAAATAAACAGCGATGCCACGCAACTATGTTGCAGGCGCCTGTTCTACGGCTTCCGGCCTCTGGAACGAGCATAGAGAGCCTTTTAGGTATGCCTCCACGGCTCTCTACAGCAAATATCAGGTCCTCTCTGTGAGACAGCTCTTTATCCTTGGTACTATTCTCCGCAAACATCCCTTGGTGGTTTACGATCCAAATGCTACCAAAAGACGTAGACACTTCAAAGCATGTTCAACTCACGGATGTAGAACGGCCCTTGCTCACCGTCATTTTGGTATATTGTCAAATCATTTATATAACATTATAAACTCTTCTCCATTGCTCTCATGTGTCTAAATGAATGCAAAACCAAAGTCACGAAGTGGCTCTTGACATTGACCTATAACGAGACTGAAGATTTACTACAGATATCGTTCGCTTCCATATCTTCGCTATAGTTAATAAAGTCATATATTCATAATTACTTTTTAAACAGAATTACATAAACACAAGTTTTCACGATAATTATCTCCACCTCACACACACAAATACACAAACATATACATAGCTACATAAATAGGACACAACATTAGCTTGTAACTTAATGATGACGTACTGTGCTCGTCTTTCAACTACTGCTACATGTTCAAATCTTAGGCGAGGACGCTGGCACCCTAAACACAAGTTAAATCTTACATTGGGTGCCAGAGCTCATCGAAAACACTCTGTTTCCCTAGTTGTAAAGCTGTGTAGTGTTTAGATAAGTGTTTTTTTGTACAATTGAAGGTAATAAAACTTCTTTTTTTACGGCTGGACACGTCGTAGCGATTGAATGAAACATTATTTTCATTAATTTAACCTTAACGGGACTTTTCTAGATATTTATATAGTCCCTAGTAGCATTTGTCAGTGAAAGGATAAAAACTGGATAGAAGGCAAATAACAGTTATTTTTCTCTGAGGGTAAGAATAAACACACGACAAAAGACTGCTGTCTGCTTGCTATCCACGAGTCAAGAGCAACTTAACATATCTAATATATGCTTGGAATATCGGTCGTAGGATCGCAGTTTTCTGTTGATGAAAAGACGGTGCTGCTCATCCTCTTATCGTTATTATTCTTATTGCCTTTGAGATCGGCCACAGTTGGGAAACTACATCCTTCAACATAACTTAACACAACCTCCTCCACAGTTGTAAGCCAACGTGTCCTCACACGCGCACAGCGGCTGACCGGAAATATTTAATCGTACGTCAGTCACCGTGATGCACGTTGACACTCAATTTATCTAGCTCTCGAGTGTTCTGACACTGGCCTGACACTCTGATTACACTGCGGAAACTCTCGTCGGGACCGTGCTGAGATTAGGATTATTACTTGGAAATCATAAATCAAATATGTACTGTTGAACATGGACCGTATATTGAAAACTGAACTACAACAAAAGGTCAAGGTATTGCTGTAATCAATTGATTGGTCGTTTGGTAGGTATTGTGACTTTAAATGTTCGCAACGGCCTTATCCATGATTTCTTAACTAAAAAAATTGGACTAGTCTGTAAAATATTATACGTAGTAAAAAGAAACCTCTTTTCGTTCTTTTTTTCGTCGGTTTAAAAGAAGGTTGACCTATTCTTTGCCAGGGCTAGAGGGGCCCGTGGCTAAATAATAACAGCCGCACAGGTCGATCCTCAGGTTAAGCTACGCTTGCCGCGGTTGGTCTGTGGATGGGTGACCATCTATACATACCGAGACCCCTCCGTGCCTCGGAAAAGCACGTTAAGCCGTTGGTCCCGGCTGTCATTCGTAGATCTTTGACAGTCGTTATGGGCAGTCAGAAGCCCGAAAGTCTGACAACCAGTCTTACCAAGGGGTATCGTATTATCCAGTAACTGGGTAGTGGAGTTCAGATAGGCAGTCGCTCCATGTAAAATACTGGTATTCAGCTGAATCCGGTTAGACTGGAAGCCGACCCCAACATAGTTGGGAAAAGGCTAGGCAGATGATGACCTATTCTTTGCCAGGACATACCACATCTGCCTAAGTTACAACAAGCCTATCACATCACATCATTCGTCATCACATCCCGCTGTTGTGAAATTCATCTCTTGTTTTACTTTTAACTCGTCCCGCTCTCGCTTCGTAGTCAGCCTCAACTGGCACAACTGCTTTTGTTAAAACAAATGAACATATAGCTTTTGAAAATGAAAAGCCTTTACCAAATTCATTAAATAGTCATGCTCACAGAGTAGGTACAAGTGTAGTAAAACAATTCAGACCCATAACTAAACAAGGGCGAGCTGTCAGCGTGGTGTCGCGTAAATAAACGGAGTGACCGCGCCGCCCGCCGCGCTCGCCGAATCGAATGCATAATCGATATGCGAACAGCGCAGCTCTACGCTCAGGGGTGGCAAACAGGCTATTAGGATTAGTACAATAAAATGCCTGTTTTTCTACTAATACTATTAGTAAAAACGGAAGATGAGCCACAGAAGTAACAGAATGGTATCCCAGAGAAGGAAAGAGGAAAAGAGAAAGATCATTTCAAAGATGGGAAGACGACTTGAAAACTACTGCTGGAGGGATACGGAGGAGAAAAACCCTGGACCGTGAGCTATGCATAAGCCTGAGGGGAAGAAGCAATCTGGAGATTTCTGATGTCTAAACTTTTCATGTAAATTTTAAAAGTACTTTTAAGATTGCTAAGGAAGGTCCTTACCCTCTGAGGGGGAATTCCCGTATTTTTAAGAACGTTCGCATTCACTTTATTTGTCGCTGAGATGATATTACGACTTGAATCTAAACGTTTTTAAATACGAGACTTGGCCTTCAGTTGTAATGACAGCTCACGTCAGGTTCTATGCTATCATTAAATCCAGGTCCAGGTTTATTCTGGAAAAATATCACCGTGAAAACTAAGTTGAAGTGAACTTGACGTGAGCTGTCATTACAACTGAAGGCCAAGTCTGTATTATAATGTTCTCACTGATGGGTGGGACACAGGCCTCCTCTCTGTGAGAGGGAGTGGGCCATAATCTACCACGCGGGCCAAGTGCGGGTTGGTAGATGTCACATGCATGTCTTCAAATTTTTGGTTTTAGGACTTGTCGTTTTCCGTCACCATTTTTAGGGCAGTAGTGATGAAACAATTTACACAAAGTAAAGGGCCTGTCTGGGTTCCAAACCACGACCTGCAACTCGTAAGTCGGGGCCGTTACTAGTGGCCATTGCTCTGAGTATATCATTAATTAAAATGAAAAAATAATGTAGTTACCCGTTAATTTCAGCCTTGCCAACTCATATTGATAAACGAGGACCCTGCAATTTTCATCTTGATAACGACCTTCCATTCCGTGTTTCTCTTTACCTCGACTGTACCGCGGGGACTCTTTTCTCCACTTTTCAGGAAAATATTCGTGTGATGTTCATAAAGAAATGTTATTATATTTCTCATTATTCTAGACTCGTTATTTAAAACTCGCCAGCCGTGATTTTATAATGACCTTTCTTGTGAAATACACAAAAATGTATTCAAGTATTTTTCCAAGTTTTAGGTTATACAACTATTTTTCATATCTCACTATATGTATTACAGCAACAATTTCAAAGCAAGTTTGTTGTAATCGCATTATTTTGGCTGAGATTAATAAAGCAAACGCTGCCAAATTGTTATCGACTGAAAATTAATCTGAATATCCCATAGAAGTATTTTCATCACTTTTTAGAGCCAACCCTATTCGAGCAGTAGAATTGTCCGCGCCGTGTTAAAATATCACTACTCTACACAATTAGTGCCCTCATTATCTGTCAGCATGTATGAGGCCATAGATTGCATATTCTCTTGTATGCAATCACCTAAATTACCACCATAATTGCGCTGGTCCACAAATGTTATTTAGCAGGCTGGCCAAAGGTAATATTTGTTTTAGGGCTATTTTAAATCGTCAGATAGCTTTTATCTGAAAAATAAATACCGCGGCATGGCATACTTTCTATACAAAAGTTTTCTCACGGAGATTGAAAAATCAGCCATTCAATCGGACAATCAGTCAGGCAATCGGACATTTTAAACAAATATAATGTTGAGATAATGTGATATGATGATGATTTGTATGTTGTACAATAAATAATATTCTATTCTATTCTATGATTAAGACATTGCAGTGTGGAATGGTATTTTTCTTTGATTTGGACGTAAAACAATTTCATTATATTAATTAGCGTGTTTAAATATAATTCTCTACAAGTGCCAGCCCTGCAGTTGCGGTAAAATTTGCCGCGCTCTGTCGTTCAGCCGCGGTTCGCTTCAGCGGCTAAACACGTTTCGGCTCTAAAATATACCTGCAATATTACAGAGTGGACTTGCGGTTCCCACTGTGATTAGAACTGCCACTGAACACTTCTCTGAACACTGGTACGAACTACGCAAATGCATGTATTTATAAGCCTTGCTACATGTTTATCTTTGTTCGCCTCCGAACCCAAGTGGGAACATGTAACTGCAACCTCGTAAAGTGAAGCTACTTGGAGCTCTGTCACGAACTATGTTTAACTTCATATCCTACCCCTGTGCCCTAAAAAATGAAACCAAAGTGACCTCTGAGCTGCCACCATACTGTTGAAGTGGCGAAGTTTTGGGCTGTCAAAATTCTATTCACTGCCGTGCCATCGACACGACGAAGAAGAGACTTTTGAATAAGAAGAAGTATCGACATTCCAGAGAACCGTAGGTAACCGATTTGTTAGTGTATACAGTAGGTACACTAATAATAGGTACATAATAGAAACACTAGCCAATATTTTCTCTAACACATTTCAATTATTGCTCGTTGCACGTGTGGGTATTTGTAGATAATAAAGCACAGTCATGCTTTTGTAAAGGTTTACTAATAATGAGCATAAAATATATTATCATAATTTACATTGGCATAACGAAATTCAGCATAATGATCATTACGCATAAATGAAATAAATTACGCATAATATTATTAGGCATACATTTTTTGCCATAATGTTTGTTGCCATTAATACTGCTAGCATAATAATAATGAAGCATAATTTTATAAAGCATAATGTTAAAAACGCATTCTAACCCAAACCACAACACCAACAATAGAGGGGATCTGGCGTTAATGGTCACTGTTCTAACCTAACCTAACCCATATGATTCAATAACAGTAGTAAATATCAGGAAACATCATACCTAATAATTGTATGCCTAAATACTATTATGCTAAATGCCTTTAAAATGTATGCAACTCCAACTTAAGCCAAAACATATTAGACTAAATGATAGTTATGCTAACCTTTGCATTATGCCAAAGTATTATTATGCAGCTGTATTATTATGCTAATAAAAGTTATGCGAAAACGTTATGCCAAACTATATTATGCCTTAAAATTTTATGCCAACAGGGGTATTACCTTTTGTAAACACAAATTCACTGAATGATACCTGCGTAATGTCTAGCTGTGCGTGACAATTTATGTAAAACGATTTCTGCATTTAAACCAGTGTGCAGTGTGACTGTATCGACGCGAACTGATAGTAACTCACCATTCTCATAATCACGTAGTTATTTAGTAGGTACGAGTAGGTAGGATACATGGGAAATAATTATAAAATTTATAAATTAAAAATAACAAATTATAACGTTAATATCAATGATTTCCCAGAATTATAATTTTTTCAGTACATAATAAATAGTTAACAATTTATTTAACCATAATTTGGTTTAATATTAACTGCACCATTATTTACGAGTTAAGTTTTGGATGAAGTATTTTATTATTTTAATATATACATATTATATAGTATTACCTATCAAACACCACGTAACTAACTCGTTGCTGTCACTCAGTGCAGCGTGATTGAATCTATTTACCATTGCAAATTGAATTCTTAATTTCGCTACCCTCTAGGCACACTTTTTTAAAACTTAAACACAACTGCACATTTACAAGCCCGACTCAAATCTAGCAGGATTCCTTCACGCTCATTTCTGTGCGATTGCCACGTCCATAATATCTTTAGTAGTTTTAGTAGTAGTATTTACATCTCGTTTGTATCACGCACGTCTAAACCTGCGTCGGTTCTATCACGGCGCCGTCACGCACAGCGCGGCGTGATACTACAGAGTAGATAGTGTACAGAAGGTCCAGCACCATACACTCGCGCACAAAGACGCGAGTCTGCGTACAGCGAGTGAACGCTTACTTCCGGCTGGCATATGCGTCTGTCAAAGTTTGAGATCGCCGTAAGCACTTAAAAAGGTGAAGGCAAATATCATGAAGTAACTTGCCAACCCACACTGGACCTGTGTGGTCAATTACGGCCCACTCCCTCTCACAGAGATTAGGCCTGTGTCCCAGTAGTGAGAATATTAGGCTGAGTATTCTATACATACGACCGCGCACCAAGCTATAAGACCCCGGGGCAGTCGAGGTTAAGTATTGAGCCGGCCTTCTGTACCTGCCCTCCTGTATCGGCATCGCCTCGGCTGGTGTGTCGACGAGCTGTAATAGTGCGGTTGCGGCGGCGAGGCGCCGCTCCGTTATGGTTCGCAGTTCATTTGCTTCGCCCATTTAATGCATCGTTTGCTCTGTTATGATAGTAAATTGTTATAATAAAAGGTTTTTATTGCAAATGGTTTGGTTTAATACTTAATGATAGTCGTGCTGGAACCACCCGTGTCTGTAATTCTATTTTTATTGTCATAGTATATATAAGTAAATGGTTAAATAATAATATTCCGTTCGTTATACCGATACCCGCCTGTATCTTATTGGTGCTGTTCTTCAGAAAGGTCAGGTGCGTAGTACTCCCAATCGGCGTGCGAGTATGACCAGATGTATGAACGTAAACGAATCAAAAGGAATATATAAGGATTTTAGCAGATGGCGTTCTGTAGTTTCTGCCTACCCCCTTAAAAAGAAGGCGTGAGTTTATGTATTTATTATTTAACAGTTTGAGTTAAACATAACTCTGTTAAAAGCCATGTTTTATGAAAAGAAGCGCTCAAACTGAAGCTGTCGTGGCTCGTGGCTCGTAGTTAAAACTCCTTTGAATAAACAGCGGAGTGAGTTTTGACTAATTAGACCACAGTGCATTTAATGAACGTTGTTTATATAAGCAGAGCAGGCAGACCACTAAGACTCTAACAAGGATCTGAGACGCGGGTGGCATTACCAACGGTACCTACCTATCGCAGTGGGTTTTGGTTTGTGGATTTGATTCCTCAACGGCAGTAATATTTACGCGATCTTCGAAGAGATTGATTGGGTAATTATACACTGGCCTGCAAAACTAAGTATCACACTTTTTAAATTGGAATAACTTTTTAAGTACACAAGATATACTTTCGAAATAAAAAGGACTCGAAAAAGAGTTTAATTTTGTATATAAAAACTCCATAGTTGAGAACCTTATTTTAAGAAATGGCTGAAAAAAGCTTTAAAAACAAAAATAATCCTTTTCCAATTACAATTTTACCATTAATTATTTTTGTTTCTGTTTTTGTTTTCAATTTTTTTCTTGATCGATGAGTCTTGTTAAAAAGCTAAGTTAGACAACAGCACATACATTTTATTTATCGTGCCTCTTTCACCTGAAGAATATGCTAGGATCATGACTTTTCTGGAACAAGGCATCAGTATGCGTCGTACTGTACGCAAGAATGGTGGGTGTAACGTTACGAACGGTCCATAAGATGAAGCGAAGGTACGACGAGACTGAAAACCACCTGAGAGACCTTGTAATGGCAGACCCAGGTGTATTAGTGCCCGAGAAGACCGTTATATTGTCTCCACTGTGTTGAGAAATTGCCACCTTAATGCAGTTGAAGTCCAGCAACAGCTTCTTCAGACCCGAAGGGACTACCTTAGTGACAGTACAGTGAGAAGAAGATTTGCTGAAGCAAATCTGAAGCCCCGAAGACCAGCGAGTGGCCCCAAACTAGAGAGAGAGCATCGAGTAGCGAGACTGCGATACGCCCGTGAACACATACAGTGGGATGAAGAAGAGTGGTGAAGAATTTTGTTCACAGATGAGTCTCGATTCTCATTTTACACTTCTGATGGAAGGCGAAGTGTCTATAGGCGGCCTGGTGAGCGATACCTTCAAGACTGCTTCTCAGAAAGAGTCCAGTACGGTGGAGGCAGTGTACATGTATGGGCTGGCATATCTTCAGAAGGTCGCACAGAAAATAGTGGCCATAGAAAATGGCACTCTGACTGAGGAAAGATATGCCCAAGAGATTCTTAACGAGTATGCAGGGCCGCATTTAGCAAATATGGGTGATGGATCGATGCTGATGCATGATAATGCCCGGCCACACACGGCTCAGGTCGTGCAAAAGTATATTCAGGAGGTTGGTATCAGCGTGATGGCTTGGCTATCAACAAGTCCTGATTTCAACCCGATTGAGCATGTCTAGGATGAGCTAGTCAGAAGCTGCAGACCACCACCTACCACCCTCAGGGCACTAAAACAGGCCCTGATTGAAGAATGAGAGAATATTCCCCAACATCGACTCCGAAACCTCGTGTTTAGTATGCCAAACCGGCTCGAAGTTTTAGTCAGAGCCCGAGGAGGCAATACCAGTTATTTAAAAATTAAATAACATTAAACATACTTATAAATATTAATTGAGTTTTTTGACACTAAGGTAAAAATGGATATTTTTATTGTTTTATCTTTTTTTTTAAAGTTAAAAATGTTACTAATGTATAGTTTACTAGTTTCAAAGAAAGCTGATAAAATTTGCTGTAAAACGTTTTTTGTTTTAAATCTCTAACTTCTATAGTTTAGAAAAAAATGAAATTTTAAAAGTGTAGTACTTAGTTTTGCAGGCCAGTGTAGTTATCCACGATTGAACAGACAGAGACTAAGTTTTGTTTTTACATTGGGTACCTACTTAATCTGTTTTTTTTTAACTTAAGATCTCCATCCAATAGCTGAGTATGGAGGCGTTGGATGGATTTCGGTATCTTTCAGTTCTTTTCTTGTTTGCAGGAGCGTTCTAGCTCTATTCTTTTCTTATCCTACAAGCCCTTAATCCGATAAGATTTCCAATAGGCAAAAATGACGTTCTAGACAATCTTTCGTCCTTTATTTAACCTGTTTAAGGGATGAATTTTCAAAAATCCTCTACTCACACCAGTGTGGACCTAATCATGAATACGTACGAGTAGATGGCTCGCTGGAGTCACGCTCTTCCCGCCAATGTTTATCTTCAATTCATCCGCTGAAAGTACAAAACTGATCGCGGATCACCACAGAAGAAAAATAAAACCTGCGTTATATCAGGTATTTCATGCTTCTAGACCCAGCGGTCTTGGCAGTGCGTTGACTGGCTGTGTGTGATTTTAACATTTCTATTATGTAAATATTCGTCAATAACCAGGATCCGTACTTATTACAGAAACTAACTCAAGCAAAACTAGTTTCAACCGAACAATTTAAACTAGTTTGAACGTAACAGAACGTAAGTAACGCTTGAGTCTTGAGTGAGGTTCAGTAATACGGGCTAGGGACATAATCCTGTCGTCTTCACAGCACACACTTCAGAGCATCCATTATTATCCGCAGACCACGGCGTTGTGTCCTACATTTCTCAACACAACAGATTTAATTCTCTCGCTCGTGCTAAACTCATTATAGTGCAGGAGTATTGTGTCTTTTCATGTCATCTCTGATACTTGAACGTCTTGAGAGGAGGGGGGCAAAGTGGGGGGAGGGGTATCAGTAAAGTCTCCTTAAGGCGATGGCTCGCAACTTTGCAAGAGCTCGGAAAGTTTTAGTTTCGTTTTTATTTTGCTTTAAGTTTAAGTGCAGCTATTGACAGTTTTAGTTTGTGCCGCTCGGGGGTAGTTTGACGAACTAATTAAAGATTTTTAGGTCAACATGAAACTGAGTGCTCATTTTTATGCAGGATGATTTCATAGAGTTTTTTCATTATTTATGTTTGCCAGTCGCCACGGTCGACAAGACAATATGCTTGTGCTTGCCTAATTATTAACTTACGGGATTGCATTCTTACGTTTAGAAGTAGTCTGATAGTATTCACATGGAACACTTTTATAATCATTTATTTGGAATAGGTAGTTCAGTGTAGGTCTTAGGTAAAACTCGATATCCGTGGGTAAAACAGTTATTGATTTTCCCAAACATAGTCAAAAATTTGATATTCAAACTATACAATGCCTTTTTTTACCTGGCTTTTACCTTGGAAAAAGGTTAAGTATTGCCAACAACATGGCAATGTCGCCTATCTCTTGGGCGTTACCAGAGAGCAATGCGGAGGAATTTTTGGACGCCATATTTTAGTTTGTTAATAGTTTTAGTTACGTTAGGATATTATACTTTTATTTTAATAATTTATTTAGTATTAGAAGTTTATCCAGTGTTATTTTATCCTCCTAAATAAATGTCTATACGAATAATAAAGTACTCGAACACACCCCCTTAACACTATCTCAGGCAAGAGCGCGGTAGTTAGATAAACAGTGTAGACCAGGAGTGCAGCGGGGGGAGGAGGGTCTACAGTCAGTCGGTGAGTGACTTCGATTGAGCATAGAGGTAAAAAGTTTCAGCTATGTTATCACACCGGCAGACGGCACAATGCTAACTGGCTGCTTAAGGGACGTATGATTTGTTGAGAATGTTGTGATCTTTTAATTAAACCGTACACATGACGACCTCGCATTGTATATACCTATGTTGCCCTTTTCGTACGATGAGATGTCAGCTTATACTGGAAATGTATAGCTTGATATGTTGACGTTTGTACAATACTCGGCTGATAATATGGCACATCGAGATTTAGAAAAAGTTCAACTTTAAAGAAAGAACAAAGAAATAATAGTAGATTATGCAACGAGGGGCTAAAGTTGAGTCTTATGTCACGGGCGTCATATTGAATCCCGAGCGCAATGAAGGATTCGGGATTTAACTCCTGAGCGCAGCGAGGGAGTTAAGAGTTTAACTCACGAGCGAAGCGAGGGAGTTAATACAAGAATCCTGAATGCAGCGAGGGATTCAAGCTAGCCCAAGGCAAAGACACCTTTAGCCCAGAGGAGGATACTCTACTTTTTACACCTACTGTGAGAAAATAATAGCCATAGTACGAAAAACAAAGTATTTATTAAATAAACAAACAGTAAGAATAACATATTTAGAACTAGTTAGTTATATGCACTTACATATTAATTGAAGTTAATGGATGATTGGCTGTATGCATTTGAATTTAGAACGTCATTGGAGACGCTCGTGAAAATAAAGTATTTTTGATAAAATGTAATAAATCGACTGTAGTATAGATCGGTTTTAATATTTATTTATTTATTCACAAAATCCACAGCAATCTTTGCGCAGTTTACTTAAAATAAATTAACTAATGTTACAGCCAATTACTATTACGGCGCGGTACGGTATTTGTTATTATTAGTGCCAGTTTTAATGTTATTCCATTCCTTTTAAAAAATGGTTCGTAGTTATCTAATTATTCTTTATGTCTTCGAAAACATGGCAACGATATGAAGAAGCAGTCGTTATGATTTTGTAGGAAATCGAGAATATCATCCACGCGTAGTAAGGGTATCGAGAACAGCTTTCCTCTCTCTGGCACCAAAGGGTGTTTGTTAGTACTATACTGCCAATTATATATTGATATAGATGGCGCTAGTGCCACGCATTACATCAGCTCCACGCATTTTAATTGTTTAAAAATACTATTAAGAAAGATAAGCCGATTATAAATAGACAAATATGAAAAAAATAGACTAATAAGCAAGTGCAAGTGTTATGTAAACAGTATACTCAAGAAAAGTGCTCAAAAACCTTCACCAAAATAGTGCTTTAACATTAATAATCAAACTTTGAATTATAATATCAGTGCTAGACTTAACTATCTATTAAACCTATCGATGTGCGAAGAACATGCAAATAAATGTGAAACAATTGTTATTTACTGTGTTTTAACATCATAAGTGCATAAACTGTAGTTATAAAATAACTGTGACGGTTGTGGTATAAACATTTAAATACGAACACCTGCGACCTCTAATGTAAATAAATAAAAACTCGTAAAAACCATACACAAATTCATCAATTCATATTAGCAACTAAGTGACCGAGAGGTATTAGCCGAGACTGCGGAGGGAAGAGTCTCGAGTTCAAACCTCAGCTAAACGTTTGACTTTTTGTATTTTAAAAATTTGCCGAATTACAATTACATACGAAAAGTCTCTGGCCTACCGAAATAGCAGTACTTGTACTAAAGCAGAATGTCTTCTAGAAATATTCCAACTGCTTCAAACAGTAGCTGTAAGGTGGCAGCACTAGTTACTTGCTATAAATGTAAATAAAATGTTAACATAACAGAAACGGTATTGTGTTCAAAATGTAATAACAGATACGAATTGAATTGCGATGGTTATCCAGAAGCAACTTACCGTTTAATGGACAAAGAAGCAAAAAAAAGATGGAGGTGTAAAATGTGCATTAAAAATAAAAAAGTTGTAAGTAACGAAACGGCTAACGTCACGATGAGAAAAAAGCAGAACACTGCTTTAAACCCACCATCACCCGAAAAAACACGCGTTACAAAGATTAACAAACGCATTGAAGATATACAGCTCACTCCACAACGCACATCTTCGGCCCTGGATTCCCATATACTCACGGATTTTGATACGTCAGATGAATCATACTTAACACCAAATAAACTATCAAAGAGTGTAGACGGCACAATATCTGACATAATAACAATGTCCGAAATGAAAGAGACGATTTCACAGCTAACAGACGAACTTAATAGTACGCAGAAGGAACTTGAAAACACAATACTGGAAAACAACGACCTTCACAAACAAATTGATAAGTCTGCTGCTGAAATAAAATTGTTAAAGTCTTTATGCTGTTCATCTTCATTACAGAGTGGTACGAACAGTAGTGTGCAAAAGAAGAGACATTCCCTATTACCACACAGCTTGACCACCACACCTTCTTTGGCTGCTACGTTACGTTCCTTAAAACCCGATTATAATAACGACACTCAAATAATGGTCCTACAACAAGAAATTACAATCCTGCAGCAAAAATTAAAAGATGCAAATCAAGCAATTACAGGTCTTACGAAACAAATAGAGAGTCTTGAACAGCATCGATACTATAATAACACAGCATCGGAAATACCAGCGGTACAGACACATAAAGCCCCGGTACAACAAAACCGCCAACCTGAAAAGAAAAGAATACAGATTTTCGGCGCTCAGCAATGTGTTGGACTGGCCTCAGCTATTTGGCGCTCAAGAGTGGAAACCCAATACGAAAAATATGAAGTGGTTGCGGAAACGAAGCCAAACGCACTAAGTAACCAAATAATAAAGTCCTGTAGAAACGCGAAGCTAAAGAGAGACGATAAAATCGTAATCTGCGTAGGTGAGAACGATTACAACATTGAACTAATTCTATCACAACTTAAAACGATCTTGGACAAGTTTAAAAATAACATGATTTTAGTATTGAATGTTCTTAAAAATGATTATTTTCGGGGCAATAAGTTAAATAACAACATTGAAAAATTTGTGTAAAAAGTATAAAACATGTCATTTTGTTAACACTACAGATAAACTATCTGATATTTGTAAATCAATTAATTACCTTGTAGACTGTAACGATTATGATAATAATTATTTAAACCTAAGCGTACTTAAAAACCGAATAGCAGGTAATAAACCAAGTCATAAGTTACGTACGAGCGTAAACTTAAACAAACCAAGTAAAGGGACAATCCCTTACTATTTTAGTCGCCACAACAGTGTTGAAACTCACCCAAAAGTGACCCCTAACGCCATGGGGACAATAAAGAAAGGTACAATACCTTATTATTTTTCTACTCTAAATAAGAACAATACTTTTTTTCGATCCTAACCAAACTACTTCCGTGCCACAACAATTTAGAATTCTACATCAAAATATAGCAAGTGTCTTGTCAAAGCAAGAAATACTAGAATTAACTTTACAGGAGTTACGTGAAGCACAAAATGAACCAGACGTAATATGTCTGTCCGAAACATTTATTAGAAAAGGCTATGAGAGTTACGTAAAAATTTACGATTACGAAATGGCTGCTAATTACAGCAGAGAGAAGCAAAGAGGTGGTACTTGCATCTTAGTTAAAAAAGGATTAATCTTTAAAGAATTACTATTTATTAAGACACATGCCACACAGCACTCGTTTGAAGCCTGTGGCATAGAACTTTTATCTAATAGATCTAATAAATTTATTATTATTTGTCTCTATAGAACACCCTCATCAGATCCTACCCAATTCTTGGCTAAACTTAGTACTCTCTTACACGATATAAACAAAAAATATTATTCTAAGATAAACATAATTATAGCAGGTGATTTTAACATAAACACATTAAAAAAAGGCCATATAGCGAACGAGCTACAAGACCTATCGAATAACTATAACATGAAAATACATATCAACACGCCCACACGTAAGTCGTCTTGTATAGACCATATATTAAGTAACATCTCAGATGCGATTGCAACGGTATTACCACTTCATCTATCTGACCACGACACTGCACAAATGCTTAGTATTCCTTTAAAACATAAAACTCAAAGACTCTCTACATATTACATATATAAGAGAGACTATAATATGGAGTACATTCAAAAATTTCGTGAATGCTTGATAAGTTTATCATGGTCAGAAATACTCATGGAAAATGACTTAAATATAGCATTCAGTAAATTTCATGAAATAATATGCCTATTCTATGTTCTCTGCTTCCCAAAAATAAAGGTTAAAGTAAATATGAATAATAAAAATAAACAAAATTGGATAAGCAAAGGGCTTAAACGAAGTTGCAAAAGTAAAAGGACACTACGCTACAAATACTACAAAAATAAAAACATACATAACAAAAATAAATATTTAACATATTCAAATTTATTGAAGAAATGTATTTATTATTCGAGAAGAAACGCTAACATTAAGTTTATAAATAGGAGTGAAAACAAATGCAAAGCCACTTGGACAGTAGTAAAAAATGAAATACTTAATACTAACTACAAAGATAACATAGATAACATTAGAGTTGATAACACAATACTTACAAACCCCGTCGAAATAGCATCAGCTTTCAATAGCCATTACATAAATTTGGCACACAAATCAACACCAACAAAGACAAAAATTGGCTGTAGTAAAAAGTCAACTAACGATTCAATGTTTCTTGGACCGGTATCGGAAAATGAGGTAAGAACAGAAATAATTTCGCTAGCTAACACTAATTCAGAAGGATACGATGAAATAAATACTAAAATTATTAAATTATGCATTAATGAAATAGTTGGAATTCTTACACATTTAATTAACTTATCTTTTTCTTCTGGAACTTTCCCGCATATATTAAAACGGTCCATTATTAAACCACTTTTTAAAAAGGGACAAAAAGATGACATAAATAATTATCGGCCAATAACCTTAATACCGATTCTGTCAAAAATATTAGAAAAATGCATGTCTAAGAGACTAGTTAATTTCTGTAACAAATTTGACATTATTAATAAAGATCAATATGGATTTCAAAAAAGTAAATCTACTACATTAGCCATCTTCTCTCTGATACAAACAATACTATCCAATCTTAATAAAAACTATCTGACTACAGGATTATTCTTTGACTTGTCTAAAGCTTTTGACCTAGTGTCACATGACTTATTATTACAAAAGCTGGACGCAAGTGGGATAAGGGGACATGCACTTCAATGGATATCGTCATATCTAAATAACCGCGAGCAATGTGTTGTTATTACGAAATTAGACAAAGACAACGTCATGATACCACACTCATCCGAGTATAAATGCAACAATTATGGCGTCCCACAAGGAAGTGTCTTGGGCCCAATATTGTTTCTACTCTATATAAATTCTATTATAGATATAACAAATCATAAATTTATACTATTCGCCGACGATATTTCCATTATAGTGACTTCCGATAAGAAGACTAATACAATTTATGACCATGAAAAAGATATTAACAACACGATTGACAAATTAATTGAATGGCTTGACATGAATAACTTAAAAATTAATTTAGATAAGTCGGTATACATACAATTTAATAAATCTAATAATAATAAATACAATTTGAAACTTGACATACCAAAACTTAATGAAGCTACACAAACGAAATTTCTTGGAGTTCTAATTGATCAAGATATAAATTGGAAAGCTCAAGTAGATGATATATCTAAAAGAATAAATAAATTCGTATACGCACTCAGAAAGGTTAAAAATGTGACTAACATTAAAACTGCTATCACTACCTATCGGGCTTATGTTGAATCAATAATACGCTATGGGTTCATAATGTGGGGTAATAGTACAGACAAAATTAGGGTATTTGTTGCACAAAAAAAGTGTATTCGTGCTATATATGGGCTTCAACCTGATGACTCTTGTAGAACAATATTTAAAGAGCTTGGTTTATTACCGCTACCCTCTCTCTATATATATGAGGTGTGCATGTTTGTAAAGAAGCATAAAGACTTATTTAAAAAGGCAGAGGATGTATATCCTCGAAACCGGCGAGATCCTCACAGGCTTATATTAAATGAAGTACCAAGACTGGCTAAATACAATAAAAGTTGTTTAGCCATGTGTGTTCGTATATATAATAAAATTCCAAATGACTTCAAAACTTTAGATATTAGATTGTTTAAAAACAAATTACATGTATGGTTGAACAATAACAATTTTTACAGCATTAAAGAATTTACTGACGGGAAACAATTTTGTTAACGTAACACAACATTTGCATGCTATGATAATAAGCAAAACATGTATGACCTATAATGACCTTAACATCTTTATACACCATGTTTTACGCAAATAAATATTATTATTATTATATTTTAACATTTTAACATATCTCGGGACCATGGGGTCCCGGTCCTTTGGAAGGCGTACGAGGGGCCGAAGCCAACTCCCAGAGGCCCCTTAGGAAATTTTATTGAAATGTGGCACCACCCGACGATTATCCCTGTACACACTATGCAAGTGCACCCAAGGATAACCCCCGGTTAGTGTAGGACTATTGCAGGATATGGAAAAATACAAATTTGGACTATGGGTTTGGGTGGCTAAAGTGGACTGGTTACCAATAACTATTGAAGAACTATGGCCCCTGCCTGATCAACGTTTTATATATACACGGATAAAATGGCAGGGGGTGACTTGCACACTCAATAATGGGCCCCCGGAAACTGTCGCTAGCACATAGTGACGTAGCAACAAGGGGGCAACATGTCCTGAGGTGCTTATGAGGAGTGGAGAGGTATTCCACGGCTTTCA